>JAGSMU010000031.1:4609166-5973333 GCA_029286865.1 Teinopalpus imperialis | reverse complement strand
TTTATACATAAGGTTTAAGCAATATTTTTTATGAAATGAAAGATGGCAAGAAACGAGCATACGATTCATCATCAGACTATCCGTAGCCCACTTCTGCACACGACTCATTTGCTTCATTCACACGATTGATTTCCGTTTTTTTACTCACCAGAAAAAAAACAGCTGCTCTATGTTTATACTTTTTTTTTTCGGGCTGATGGCTGCTGTTAGCCCGAGGGCTTTTACAGTTTCACCGGGTTGATAGGTGATCGAGCACTTATGGCACTCAATCGAGACCTCTATATATGGGTAACCAGCACAAGGGCTCCCGTGAGAAAGCCTCGGCTTGGACCGTTACCCTGTTTCGCGAGAGGGTCTCACTCAAGGGTAACCGAGAGGACCGAACGTCGGCTCGGTCAGTTCATATCGCTATTATTATTAACTACTTGTACCATCACTTCGGAATGCGTGGGCGCTGGAGAAGAAATTGCGCAAGAAACTCCAGCGACGCTTCTATGTATGGACTAGAGAAAGTTTATATTGCATTCTGTTCAAGTATGGGGGTTTTCGCTACATAAACAAATTTGTACTACAGACAGTTTTTATTGATGATATGACTCTTACACGTAAGAAATCGTATTGAATTTAAACACCTCTCCTATCGTATATCGTATATATACTTTTAGATTTTCACTATAGTAGTAATTCCAATTATTTATATATATTACTAGCAAACCGAGCCAAAATTCATTTCCTTTGCTTAATTTTTTTAATTATCATAAATTGTAGAACAAGATGTTATTTATTATTATCAAACAATCTATATTTAAAAACTAATAACTGATGTAGTAATGTGAAAAATCCTTAGACTGATGTTTGTTACTCTTAGATATTTATAATTATTGCAGTATTTTTTTACAATTATGTTTACATTTATTTATGTATATGTGTAGTGGGTAATAGTTATATTTGTGCTCTTTAATATTTTCTTAGTAATATAAATATAGTTTTGTATGCTTTTAAAAATTAAAATAAGATTTTCTTCACGCAAAATTCAAATCTCTTTAAGAGGGTTCGCCTTGTACTAAATTCTTTGTACTTTACGTTCTCTCCCTATTTCCATTTGTTTGTACAATAAAGTATTTATTTATTCACTCAATCGATTGAGCCTCACTTCGATCTGACGACAAATTTAGTAACTATTCTGGTACATATATATAATACATTTATATATTATACACACAAAAAATTAAAGACAAGAACAAAATTAGTACTTTTCAAAATTGATCGGACTAACTGTATCATCAGAGGTTTGTATTCACTCGTAAAACACAATAAATTATTGAAAAAATAAATATAATATATGTATATTTATTTAAACCAATTATTTTACTTCTTTTACATAATATATGAAAAGTTAACAAAGACAGATATTTCTTTATACTTAGTTATAATAAGAGAACAGTCGTGCAAAGGATAAATACTTTGATCTCACTAACACAGTTATTTGTTTTGTAACAAACCCGCGGTAACCTCGAGTTATTTGTTCAGCGTATTGTGGGCGATTACAGGCTTCTGCAATGTTTCGTTTAGCAATTTTTATAAGCTCTAATATGCATTCTTTTATAGTTACGTGCAGCAGTCTTAAGAGCTTCGATTAAATGTCGACATTATTTTATTTACAAAAGTAAGTGTGATACACTGTGCACACACTGCCGTGGCGTCTAAATCTATTATAAATAAGGGATCAAGATATTTAAAATAAAAGTATATTAACTGTGGTAGAATCATTTTTTTAGTTTATGGCTTTTTGGCTGTAGGGGTCCTTGCAAAGGGTCGGTTTGCAAGATACGTTTTACAAGCAACGTACGAAATTTCATCTTCAATATCTTGATGTTTGTTAACCGAACAATATGCGCTTAATGCGAAACTTTCTGCCACGCACAACGACTCTCTGGAATTAGCTCGTCATCGGTATTTTTGAAGCAATACAACTTAGGGACCTTCGAGAAAAGAGCCAATACGTTTGACCACACCAAGGCCTGCAGCGTATCTGTTAAATCGTTTGTCACCTATTCTATAAGAAAATATAACCTAATTTTTAGGCCTCCATTATATAATAATTTATATTCATCATATTCATAATTTAAATTACTTTTAAAAAGTAATTCTTATTTTTTTAATGTACAGTTAGCCTCAACGAAGATTCAAGATGCATATGTTGCCACCCCTCAAAACTAAGAAGGAATGTTCATGGTCAATATGATCATGCACGAGGGTTCGCGGGATCAGCGTAAGGAATTAACCGCAACCCTGCAGTGCTTAGCTGGGATGGTTCTCTGGGTAAACACTAAACCAATGAACATTGCAGCGTTATGTTGCTATTACTCGCTCATCTCTGTGGATTTGGTCCTTTGATCTGATCCATTCATGCCATAGCTAGAAACAAGCTGCATCGTAACTCTACCACTGTTGTATTTTATGTATGTCTTTGTATGTGTACTAATGACTTACCTTAAAATGATTTAACTTAAAATATTTTAATAAGTACTAAAACCAACGAATTTTTGATTATTACAGAGTAATAAAATTAACGGTTTCATAATGAAATAATAATAATAACTTGAATAAAAGTTATCTTTAGTACCGTAAGCGGGATAAATAAAGCTTTAATAGCGACCACAGGAATTTCATAACCAGCCAACTGTGAGATACGGGGTCAAAATTAAAACTTGTCGCAGTTTTAATGTAACAACATAGCGAAAAGTACTAGAGGCAGTTTCCTATATTTAAAGTTCTATGTAATTAAATCCCTTCAGTTTCCTTCCAACGCTTAACTTTGGATAAGAGTGTGGGCTGACAGTGGTAGAATGGTATTGTGTGTAGACCCTTATATAATGGTGATCTGTATTATGATCTCTTATCGAGGATCAATGTTGGGTGTCATGGTTAGCAGGAATCACTTTTTTTTAGGTGATATATGTGCTAGTTTGTCACCCTCAATACAGTAAAAAAAAAGTGCATGCATCTTCAATTTGAACCAAATTTGTGCATTTTCAAATTCGATTTTAAGGTTTGGGTGTTTGAAAGTCTCGCATACTTGAAATTGCATCTGAAAATTTTTCCAATCTTATTGTGTATACATTACTTCATACTAGGATAACAAGTTAGTGCCTCGATATTTGAGCGAATTCTGACCTCACTATAATATTGAGCAGTTGATGTAATCTAATAGAGATATCGCCATTGTCGCAGTGATAAAGTTTTGTAGGTTCCGTTGGAAAAGGAAAAGTTCTGAAGGAAGCTTCTATATACTCTGGTACTAAACATTCTTCATGTCAATTTAGATTGTTTTAGTCTCTTGAGGACTGAGATGGAATGCCTCGTCACTAATAAAGTTTTCTGGATCCTTACACTCATTTAACGAAACACAGCAGCATTACGCTGCTATTTTACGCTGGTATTCTTGAATCTGCGTGGTCCTACCCCGGTCGAAGTGACCCATTCACTCACCTTTATCGATTACTTCATCTGTACCTTGCTACGTTCTTATCGCATATATCTTACATTGGATTAAAAAAGGTCACGATGTTCTTTATTTAAATATCAATATAGATAGTTGTAGCGTAAAGAAACCTCTTATGTTTTTCACATGGTGGGTAAATAAATCCGAAGACTTAATTACTGGTTATGAGCTTCGCATTTTTATCTATAAGAGGTTTTATGCATATGGAGTTGGTGTGATAGATGAACCTGTATATAGCGCACATTTAAATTGTTTTGTTTCCAGCAGTGAAATACAGTTCATATTCTCTTAGAACGTGGTTTTTTATAGGTTTATTACACCCAGACCAGGGTGGTCACAGTTCTTACGTCTGTGTGAAGATGGCACTTGACTGTACTGGCTTAAGTTTGAGCATGTACAGTCAAGAGCAAACCACGAGTTATAGCTTTGTGTGTTAAGGTTGTGTAGTTATATTTTTTTATTTACTTCTGACATTGATAGACTCTGTATTTCACGCGATGCGCTGGATGAATTCCAGAAGCGAATGTAAGTTTTGCGCGTTCTGTCTCAGAAGAATCCAGCTTCACTTCGAATATACTATGTACATATAATCGAAGTGAAGCTGGATTCTTATTCCCTGTTAAAAGTAAATATAATAAAGTCTGTTACATATCTTTACTTTCTTCTACAGACCAATCTGGTTTAGTTGAAGTTTTCGGTTTACATAATTTTGTACAGCAAAACTATATTTTATATATCAGAGAACCTTGAATAAAGATATGATAATTTGAGCATAATTGTTATAAATTTACAGTTTTAATACCCTTAAACAATACTCGTAATCATGAATATTTAACCTAACCTAACAAATCTGGAAAATCTCTGCTTATTCAGACAGTGAAAACAAGATTGAAAGATTCCATTACATATATGCATTCATACACATATGAGTCAGTACTTACGAGGATCCCTTTAGATAGCGGTCCGAGTCAAGGTTTCGTACCTCCTTATGATGGGTCTTCGGATCGTATTATCACCCCACTATGTTGTCGTCGACGTTCTTCGTCCACAGGGGTCGGAGTGCAGCGGTGGTGCAGCAGCAGTCTCCGCGCCAGCTTCGCAGGATTTGTTGTCTCCCTTCTCACAGGGCTCCCCGCTCGCGAGTCTAATTAGATAAAGTTGTAGAGGTCTCTGGACCGGCAGCAATACACATACACAAAAAAACTTACAAGGAAAAGTTAGTAAAAATGTCTTAATAATTAAAATCATTTATTTCGGACCATGATTCATATATTAACAAATTTAAAACTGTGATAGTATATAAATAAAATTTCTAAGCAAATATACATATTTTTATTAATAATATACACTTCTCTTATTGGGCCAAAACTGGAAGACGTAGACAAAAATATGACTTTTTTATGATACCAACTGTAACAAGCTTCCTAATAGGTCATTTAATGATAAGCGAAATTCGGAACATCTACATACATTCTGAACAACGATTCAAGATGCATTGTCACCTTGGGTACTGAGGTGGAATGCTTTATTAATTCACGCTCTTTCGTTATTTCATGTTGACATTCTATGAGGACGTGGTTTCCCGGTGATGGCAACACATTCATGCTGCATTTAAATACTAGCCAGAAGTTTACCGCTGTAAATAAATGTAGCGATGATATCGACTTTGTAGTTTGACTTTTATACGGTCCTAATATAATGGTAAAACTACAATGAAAGAATAAATAAATAATATTTCTAATTTAAATATTTTTCCAACATAGTTTATTTTGTAGTTTTACAAAAATAAAAGTCTTTCTATGTCCCTTTGTTGTTCGATGTAATAAGTGAAGTCGCATGGAGGATAAATTTATATCAGTTTGATCTCAATAACATAGTTGTTTGTTTTGCAAATCTGCGGTAACTTGAAGTTATTTGTTCGATGCTGTGTGCCCAGTAGCAGTTTTCTGTATAGTTTTATCTAGTCATTGATTTTTACACCACTATATATATCAAGCCTACGTTGCATAGCCGGAATCGTGGGCTTGAATTGGAATGGATATCATTATTATTCGAGTAATATACACATCACTGTTTTCTTTACGTTCATCAGATCTTATCGCAAGGGCATTATCTTGTTATCGAATCAGTTATAGAAATTGCCCGTACTTATTACTGTAATATATTAGTTACTGCGCCGTTGACAAATTTGATTACCACCTTGTTAATTCGTTTTGATATGTGTTTATGTGGTTGGACTAACTTTATTTCTGTCTGTCTGTTTGAAGCTGCAAAATGAATGGGCCAGCTGACCGGGTTAGGACCCTCACAGAATACCAGCGTAAAATAGCAACATAATGCTGCCGTATTTCGTCTGGTGGGTACCAGAGACCTTTATTACTGACAACAAGGCATTCCATCTCAGTCCTCAAGGGTAACAACGCATTTGCATTATGATTCTTTATCAAGGATGAATGAAGATTTCATGGGCTGCAGGAATCAATAACCGTCAGATGAACTGTGTGCCCGTTTGTTACTTTAAATGTAATAAATAAAAAAGAAAATTTTTGGGCAATTTTTGCTGTGGCATCTATGATGATGATGTTGATGATCTGGAATAAATACTTTTCCACCATAACTGGAAATGTTAAGATAAGGAGCAAGTGTCCGGTGTTTGACTCTCAAGAGAAACAGATTGGTGTTTTTACGAGCTAGCACCCTAATGGTATGGTGATCTCAAATGTCACCATGCTACATGCATGCTAAGCAGGATCGCACACTGCGAACAATTGTGGGAGCAGGTCGCTTCGTGAAGATTACGTCATCGCTTACCTCGGCGACTATAAATGTGTACTAATACGTCACCCTCTAATTTCATATAACATCTATTATATATAAAAAAAAGTTATTACAAATTTAAAATGTAGCGGTTTTCATGAACACTTTGGAGAGACTTAATATTGTATCTTCATTTAGAAATGCATTATGTCTACATATTTAAAAAGTATAACGCTGTGTGGCTAAGTGGAATCAATAGTAGAAACTTAAACGTTTAGTTTATGGCTTCCTCCTAGTTACGTACTGTAAACATTTGCTCAAACTTAAAGGCATCGTCAACTTTCTTAATCAGAGAGAATATACAAAATGCTTTAAATTAAAAACCAAGGATTTGTGGTACATAATAATTAGACCCGTTTGGTAAAGAATACAGTTTCATGTACTCAACAGCCAGGTAATCCGAATACGTCATGTGGCCTACTGTAACAACAATAACTAACTAAGATTAACACCAAATTGATAAATTCTGCACACATCACATTACACACACATGCAAATCTTGCCGAGCCAGCTCTAATTAATACAGCTCGTAATTGATGTGTTCACACAGCACATCGAACTTAGCTAATGAATACAATGATTGACACTACGCACGCCTTGTACTGCATGTTGCGTCGAGCGTGTATTGAATAGCAGTGTTATGAAAATGTACACTTGATTGCACGAAAACTTATGTAGCTAAAATTATTCCCGTGATATATATATATATATATATATATATATATATATATATATATATATATATATATATATATATATATATATATGTATATGTATATGTATATATATATATATGTATATATATATATATATATATATTTAGATGTTAGAGATATTACTAACGTTCCGGTTAACCACTCCTATTATGATGAAAATATGCAAATATACATGCAGCTACTAGTAAAGCTTCATTTAAACGGCAAGTCATGAAACTTTACTTGGTACTGGAGTAACAACTAATTATATTTTTATTTATAACTCTCTAATTACCTTTAGTGTTCTCTTTTCATAAAGTGTATTATATTGACATTAACGTTAACAGATATTAATCAATTTGTATGTATATATCTCTAGTTATGTGTAAAAATACATATATATATATATATATATATATATATATGTATGTAATGTATAGAAACTTTTATTAATATGTATATTATATCTATTAATATATTACTTATATTATTATTTATAAGGTAATAAATACCATTTTATTCTTGGAGAAATAATAAGAAATATGTTTGCTAACGCTTAACTTATGTAACCATTATGCTAAGAACCATGTAAAAGTGGAGAGTATTAGTATATATATATTAATGTAAATATATATATATATATACATATATATATATATATATATATATAAATATAATATAAAATATTTATTTCATCTTCTCATTTATATATTTTATGTCTCCATGTGAAAGAATTCAGCAGTTCATAATTTCCACTATTGTGAGTACCTAGTTATTAGTAATTACATTAGCTAATCGAGTTTATTACCCACAACTTTTTGAAAATACGAAACTAGCAAATGTATGCAAATTTCAACTCTATGAACAGGCCGATAGTACGAAAGTTGTTTTTAATTTAACAACTTTTCGTGAAACACGGTCAATCGCTCTTTTGATAACATGTTTGTATATATACCAGGTTTTTTTCAAATGTAAAGGATGTTTGGAAATGGAATTAAATAGGGAAGATATACACGTGTATAAAAGTATTTCACTACTTTGAAGATTTTCAATATAAGATTTTTATATTTATTTTGTTAAAATTATTCATACTCTGTCTAAAAAGAAACTTGGCTGAAATATAAAATGGTTGTTAGTGAATGTTTCTGTAGTAATATTGCATTATTTAATGCATTACTGCACCTATTGGCAGTCCCTCCTTTCCAGACAAGACGCGCTGGAACATGGAGCACGCCTACATACAGGAGACTGTCCTGTGGAAACAGGACAGTATACGAAGGCATGTAGATGTACGTAATAGATCTCCCCAGATTTCCTCTCCTTCTCTGAGATTCTCCTCCAGAGTTCGTGAGATTGGGAAAGTGAGATTATCGAAGTATTAGCGCTTCCAGGCTTCGGAGACGGATCTAGCTGGGGAAACTGCTGGTTACCACAGCAGGAGAGTTTTCAGAGCGGAACAGCGTATATCCAATAGTTTTAAATTTATACAATTATATTGTATATAGACTATTGTATTGTATACTATTGTGTATGTATATATATGTATGTGTGTATGTATGTGTATGGATATATACATATTTGTATATATATATATATTGTGTATTTATACATGTATTATATATTTAATATCTATGTTATTATAGTATATTATTATGTATTATTATTTGCATGTATTAGTTATTTTTTTTCTTCTTTTATTAATTAGTTTATTGCTACACGTATCATACACATATCTCACCACACCTTGGGTTGACTGGTAGATATTGTCTTTAGCATTAAGTCCGCCCATTGTGAACTTTGAACTTAGTTAAGGTTAATGCAATAAAGAGTAAATAAATAAATAAATATTCCATGCATAAGTTTTATTGTCCTCTAATGTACTACGAACGCAATTTGTCGAGATTAGTGTCATCTAGCCGTCAATAGTCGCGCTGCACCTGTAAGTTATGATGTGACTTCATGACTGTTAAGTATTACGCAATTTTACACAGCACGATCTTTAATCGTATCGGTTACGCACGATTGAGAATTTGAAATATTTCCTTAAATGTTTTACGTCTTAGCCATATCGCAGTTATGAGAAATATATGATCTACACGTACAGCTAACAAGCTACAGCTACAAGTTTAATAGAACAAAAAAAATGTTAAAGTAGAGTGTAGCAGATCCAGACTCCTCTTTAGAGAGTGTATTGAAAAATAATTCGTCTTTCTCCAGTGCTGATTTTATTCCTAACTTTGTTTTATAACTGTGACACTAAGGACCCGAGGACTTAATTGCAGGTAACGACACTACACTAATTTACAAGCATTCCTTCTCAGTCCCTAAGGGTGAAATTGCGTGTGCATCTTACATCTTTCTTAAGAATCGATGAACTTCTATACGTGGGCCGCAGCCATCATTTGAACGGTATGCTCATGACTAATGACCCCTAACATTAATTCCTTACAAATGAAATTGAATTCCAAATTCAAATCTATTTCAAACTTATGCTAGTGTATTTGTGTTTCGAATTTAGTGATTCATTTGTTTTCTCGCCTTTGACATCCAACTGTTAACAAAATGTAAAACATAAAATATCGCTTTATTTACGAATATGAGTTTTGCACCGTGTCTGGGGAAGCTACTGTGAAAGAAAGTAGATTGGAGATATTAACCTCCAAAAAAAACCCCGGGGACTTAAGTTGACAAAAATGAATTAAAGGTGATCGTGGAAGCGGATCCATCACAAATCACTTCAGAGTTAGCGGTGAGCTTCGCTGTGAGTGACAAAACAATTTTAGTTCACTTTAAAATCAAAATTGGAAAATCAAAAAAGGTTGAGAAATAGGTACCGCATGAAGCACACCAACAAACACGTATTGAGTGCTGTGTTATATTACTCAACCGTCATAATAATGACGGAATTTTGAAACGTATCGTTAGTTGTGATGAAAAATGGATACAGTACGATAATACGAAATGCTCATCGCAGTGGTTGAACCCAGGAGAATCGGCCAAATCCTGTCGAAATCCAAGCGAAAATTTACTCAGAAAAATGTACTGTTGAGTGTTTGATGGACCAGTGCTTGTGTCATACACTACAGATTTCTAAGATCTAGCCAGACGATTACGGCAGATTTGTATTGAACACAATTGCAACCTATGATGGAAAATATAGCCGTTAAACAACCGAGACTGGTCAATAGCTTTAGCCCACTGCTGCTTCATGGCAACGCTAGACCGCATACTTCACGATAGACGGTCGCTAAATTAGAGGAGCTGCTTATAATGTCTCCGATACCCACCATACTCCCCGGACCTGGCTCCAACAGATTACCATTTTTTCGGAATTAGAACAATTTCTTGCAAGGAATAAAATTCAATTATGATGAGGCAGTCCAAAATTTTTTCAGCAATGGAATCATTGAACTACCAATAAAATTGCGAAAGTGCATAGATAATGATAATGGTACATACTTCGATTGATTAAATATATAATTTCATAAAAAAAATATTTTTTACTTTTTCCATACAATCTATAATAAAATTTTTATTGTTGGTTTTTTATTTTTATTAACATGGTGTTTCGTATCATATTATTTTTCACAATACCTAGTAAACCTAGTACAGAAATGTAATATAACTTTTTCTAAATTGCGATATGTGAAATTTTACTGTTTCTCACACGAATTGTTCGTACGTTTAGTAGGGTTACAGTCAACTACCTATAAAATGACGAAAGTGCATAGATAATAACTTCGATTGATTAAATATATAATTTCATAAAAAAAATCGTATTTTTACTTTTGCCATATAATACGCTAGTCTTATATGGCAAAAGTAAGGACTTAATATTATATAAAAACCCATTTAAGCACGTCTAGTAGGAAAGTATTAAGAAGAACCACTTTGCTGGCCTTACCTAGAAAGGCACTGAAGACCTGTAGTGAACTCATGAAATTTTGATGATGATACTAAACTTTTAATTTATTTAGATTTGAATTACTAAATCCATAAAACAGTTTTAAACTTTATGTGTTTGTGTGTGTTTATTGGGCCCTCTCTAGAGAGGCATTGAGGCATAGCCATACCACGAGGTTCCAGTGTGGACTTCCAGTTAGGACTTCACGTCTTCGAAATGTTTTTGTTTGTTATTTCTTACCCTTGTCGGTATCGTCCAGATGTTTCTTTTCAACACCGAGCAAGTCAACACTTAAAATTGTAATTAACAATTTCATCGGTGCCCAGCATCGTAGATCGAGCTTGGTATGTTGTATAATATTAAAAGCAAGCGCCCGGAGACTAAGTTTATTTTATTAATTTAATTGAATCGAATTTATATATAGAGTCCACTTATATAGTTTAGGTTGAAGTTGTTACTAATGCATTATGGATACAAACAAAATGTTATGTAATAAATCATTATTTATTTTTGTAATATGCAATAGAATGTCTACATATACCGAATTCTTCGGCTACCATTTCGCAGACTAACAATTTCCATTCAAAAATCTTTTGCTTAGGCTCCTACGTACGGTGATATCCTTAACCCTTGTCACGTTTCAGACATAGAAAGCTAAGTAAGGTGAAATGCAAATGCGGATCCCGAATCCTCTATCACTGAATCAGATGAAGCTGTAAAAGCCAACACCGAGCCTGACTGATGGAATAGTAACAGCTTCTTTGAAAAAGATTTTTTCTGCTGTGGCTAATTTGTAGCTGCAATCTGGGTCGACGCGAACGGAACAGAACGAGGCTATTTATAAAGCAGTAAGTGAAAGGAAAGGAAAAGATCCGAAGATAGGTAACGAGGCATTCCATTTCAATCCCCAGGGGTGACATCGCGTAGTTAAACGCTATCGTCAACAAAGGTTCAAGAGGTGAGAGATATGCCTCTGTTGACGATAGGTATGTTTATGGACCGCAATAATCACTTACCATCAAGTAAACTGAGTGCCAGTTGGTCACCCCTATTGTAAAAATAAAAATAGACGATGATGAAATGTTTATAGCGCTAGCTAGCTATTTCTCTACCTCGACAAGCGATACAAGATGTAAGAGATTATTTATTTATTTATTACCATGGACCAGTGTAATATGATTGTTTAATTTCATTGGCTTCAATAATAATTGAAGGAAAACAATGTTTTGTTTGGTCTGCACTTGAACAGGTTTGGTTTATGATTTCCATTTTTGGACGGACATCTTCCCTCGCCATTGTTTGTTAAACAAAACTGGCCAAAGAAAAGCAACCAACGCTTACCTTACTATAAATAATTAATAAGAAAGCGCGGTACTGAATAAACATTTCCATTGCGTTACGTTAACAAAAATAGAAACATAAGATTGTTTATGGATGGTATTAAATTGTAACTTTGGAAATAATAAATAAACAATTACATTTATGTTAATAGTTTTAGCATTGAATCATATCAACATACAACCAAACCGTATAAAAGAGTGTGTGCCACTCAAATACATGTGGCATAACCGAAACTTCTTTGGCCTTCGTATTTGTAAGTGCATGGTAAAAAAAATTGTAAGGAGTAAAACGACGTAGAAATTATATTTATATATGTATGTATTTTTCTTTATTTGTATATTTTTTTTATTATCTATTTTAAGTCTCTTCTTTTTATCAATTAGTTTATTGCTATACCTATCACAATATCTCACCACACCTTCGGTTGACTGGTAGAGAATGCCTTTGTCATTAAGACCGCCCTATGTGAACCTTTAACTTTAAGATTAATGGAAATTAAGAGTAAATAAATAATTATACGCCATAGTTCTCTCTTTTTCTTTCTCTGATCAAGTACCTATTCGTTTTTGCATCAGAAATGTTAATCAAATTTGAAATTGAAACAGTTCAACTGATGGTTTAAAGTTTCTGTGGCCAATAGATACCTATGCGGATAATAGATAACTAGATCGTTCATTGTAGAAACACTAATAAGTAGATATTAATACCACTAATTGGATCTCAGATTCACATTACCACGTCGATGCTTTGTCCATTACTAATTTATTAAATATATAAATTAATACTAGTATATTATAAATTGGTCTATTACTAACAATTATAAACATAATTTCATAATAGTATAATATATCTTCACCAATATGATACATGAAGTAACTAGCATCTAGACGCAATCATGAATGGGTCAGTTCGACCGGTAAAGAACATGCCCTCACAAAATACCAGCGTGGAATAGCAACGTTTCTGTTACCTTTGTTGAGTGAAGGGATAATTTGATTTTTTTTAATGCATGCATGTTACGTTCGGCTTGAGGGTAAATAAAAAATTGTGCATCGGTGACAGCTCTTTTGTAAGTACCAGCGCCAAAGAGTAGTATTTTTGCGCACTTATGTTTGGTATCGTGGGAGTAGGGACTGGACGACCTAACTACAGGTAACTATTCTCACATACATTTCTTCTCAGTCCCCAAGGGTGAAAGACTGTGTGTATCTTGTGAATCTTTCATGAGAATCGATGTACTTCTACATGAGTGGGGCCGCATATCACTTGAAATTTATGCTTGTAAGTACGCCTTATAGGATAATTTTAATAAGAACCAATTTCCTTGAAAAAAGGCCTTTTCGTGGGAGCCACATAATTTTGATGATGAGATCATATAAATCATATTGGTTACAGGCCAATTACAGGTGGTTCTATCTTAATATTCAAAGGTAATAACACATGTGTGATAAACGTTGATGTCCCTGGTCACATTTATCATATACCATTGGGAGTAATTTTTTTTTATATAACAGATGGTAAACGGGCAAGCAGTTCACCTGATGTTGACTAAATTACCGCAGCCCATGAATATTCGTAACACAAAAGAAATCTCAGATGACGGCCTTCAAGAAAGGTCTTGAAGGTCTCTAAGTTATACAGGTTCAGAAATACCGCTGGCGATAGCTGATTCTACGGAGTAGTTGTGTGTTATAACTGAAATTTCGTATAAAGTGCACAGTGGTGGATGGCGGATGGCCAACCATCGAGATGTTGAGATCGAATTCTATCTTGTACGATGCTTAAACTCACCGGGCGGAATTAATCCAGTCAAGTCTTGAGAACACCTCCCATGGTAAATTTGGTAAAAATTGCATAGAGATGCAACGTCCCTTCGCAATGCCAGTGTACCAAGCTGATGGGAAAGTATGTGGACATCTACAATTGGAACTGCTCTTCATTGAATGCGTTCAAATGGTAGGAGCTGGTACTGCTGGTATTACCCACACACGACCACACAGGGACACTAATAACGATAACGATAACACGACCAGGGAATTGCCTCTGTTTTTGCACAAATGTTTAAGCCATAATAGTATATCCTGGGCAGTGTATGTAATTATCGGGTAATAATCAGAAGATATCTCTATAGTTGCAATCCGCTAGGAGGACATCAATTTTCCAGACCAAATAATTTTGCAGTTTTTAGGTTGGGCAGGAATGGATTGGTTTAATAGAGAAGTTGCTACGTCCTCGCAGAATAATAGCGTGATGTAGCAGCATAAAGCTGGTGTTTCGTATGATGAGTGATAAGAACCGAAGACTGGATTACAGGTAAAGAGGCATTTCATCTGTCTTCATATGCCCAATGTATGCGTATCTTGTTAAGGATTGATGAATGCCACAGTTGTCCTTATATTCAGCTGAATTATGTGCAACGAATATGGTCACCCTTAGTTATAGAAAAATCAGGTCAAAAATATTTGTTATTTTTTTTTAATATTTAATATTATATATGTTATGTATCTACATGAAGCCCATAAGCAATTATCTTTTATTATACGATGACAAAATATAAAACATCTTTAAACAAACGCGTCGAGAAAATGGCAACGGTGCAGTTTAATTAGTTACACTACACAGGTGGGTCTCAACGTTTCATAGTTATCTAGCAACTTCCTTTAAATAAAGTAATGTATACACAAATAAATATTTTATAAAAAGATTTAATGATATTAGCTGTGTAAATTTGTTATTAACTTCAGTTTAAGAATATTCACAGAAATAGAGCTTAGAATAATATATTTGTGTCGACTTTTCTGTAGTTACACTTGTTGGAATTTATGAATTTCTTATACTGTACGTACATGTAATACGTATAATCTCATTATTTCTTGAATATACAAAAAATATTAATAATTTATAAAAAGTGTGATTTGTTTGTTATTCAATACTTATTACACTCAATATAATAAATGCGATTTTAACATTATTACGTATTTTGATTTGCACATTTTGTCTTTGCAAATCATTTTACCAGTATATTGTGGAAGAAATAACAGTCTCATAATTTACAAATTAGATACGTATCAACCATTCGGTTTAGTTGTTACAAATTACTTTACAATTAAGAGGACACCATGCGTCTTTCTCAAATTAATGGACAAAATCGAGTTTTTTAAAGATGTTTTATAAGACGTATGGTTATTAATTTTAATAATACCTTTATTAAGTACGTATTTACTTAAAATCCTTAAATAATATGTTATATGAGAGTATATCAGCTGTGACTTAAACTGGTAAAGGCTGTGTCTTCACTCACATACTCGAGTATTTTTTGCTTTGATAAATTCTATTTTACATACGTGTAAAAAGCTTTACTTCTCTCGGGTGTACCACGAGACCTCACGTTTTTTAAGACTTAATATATAACAGAAAAGCAAGTTTTAGTGCATTCTATAAAAATATTCGAGGCAACTGGAAGGATACCAATAGAAACTTCCATCACTACATCGTTGTGCAAACGTCCTAGCCTAGCTAGTGGTCTAACCCCAATACCATTCAGTTTTATAATATTTCGAAATTCATATAAAAAATAGTCAATAATGTTCGTTCTAAGGAAAAGACTACCGGAAAATGTGTCACGGCTTTATGCAACTCGGCCCGCGCCCAGGGACAATAAATTTACTAGAGAGCCAGGACCATACATACGCTAATTATTAGCTAGTATGTCGTCATCAAGGAAATAAAGTTAGCGAAACTGCTGTTGACGACGTGATATATGGCACTAGAAGTTGCGTTATGAACTTTAATATCTATATGGATATCGTAGTAATAGTTTCCACGTAATTATAATTGAATTACTTTGTATTAACAGTAACAATATTAAATAGTGGCTAGCAAGTCAGTAAAGAGAAGAGAAATGTGCCAGAATTGGGAATAGGAAAAAAAATTATTAGTAAGACCATAAATAGTATATACACTAAGTTTACTAATACCATCATTTTTTTTTACAAATTATTATAAAAATAAATAAAACAAACCTGAAAGTTTTATAATTCCTACAGTAGCGGAGATATACTGCCGCTTAGAGCAAGATAACCCACCTTGGGAGTTCGCATGCAGCAAAGTAGTCGCCTCTGGTATAGCAATACTATGCCTGCAAATCTGTCACAATAAAAAAATTTTGTATGTACCAATGATGATGACGAAAACAGTTTATTTGCAATGGATGAATGTCAGAAAATACGTTTTTTAATACTCTCCTCGTACAGTTATTTATGATTAAATGATGTGCAAGATATTTATTTTTCTCTGCCTTACTGCATTGGACCTCAACGTCCATTGTTTTCAATTTGTATACTACCGGCCCTGATTTTGTGGGTTCTGAATGGAAAAAAAAATTGTCTGTATATATGATATTTAATTAGTTTCTTTTATCAGACACTGTATTACAATAAAATATAAACATAAATATGGTATGGCTTTTCCGCTTCTGTTTATTTAAGTCCCACTTCTACGTTTTCTATGTTTCTGAAGAACATGGAAACGATATTCTTCACAAGCCCCAAATCAACACAGAAAATGGAACACAAATAAAGTAAGTCCCGTAATTTTTCGCAAAATCCCATCCAATATACAAACAAAGTCGTAATCAAAATCGGGACTTACATAAACAATCCAATAATCAAGATAGAGACGCCATAATCCTAAATAGCGATCGTTCCTAATCTAAGCCGGTATCTATTTCAGCGTGGCCTCCACTGAAGAGCGCCCCGTTCGAAACCAACATCAATTTGGAGAAATGCTCCGATTTAAATTTCAAATTTGTTCACATTCAAATCCGGAGACGAATAAACGGGAGATTCTGTTAAGTAAGTGATACAATGAAAAAGGGTGGGGCTTATAATATTTTTAATGAAATAAAAAGTTTTTTTAATATTATTTTAAGACTAACAAACGAGCACACAGTTCACCTCATGGTAAGTAATTCCTGCGGCCCATGATATCTACATTCATCCTTGACAACGAATCAACGCAGATGTGTTGTTATCCTTGAGGACTGCGATGGAATGTCTCAACAACAATAATCCTCCGGATCCCTTAACGTGCATGTGGTTTAAACTTGATAGTAGTTTCTATTATACTACGAATGTTAATTGTTATATTAGAATTTAAAAAATCCATTTACCATTCATATCTATTACGCAGAGGTTGCATACTTGTTTTGTACTTTTTTGCCACAAACGTTTCTGCCGCGTGACCTAAACATATATATTCAACATATAAAATATACACAACATGAGGATAAAAGTCATAAGACCTACAAGAGTGATAACAATGAATGTGGGGATGCAGTGCGAGAGGTTGAGTAAATAGAAGACGGATATGAGAAATATAAATGTAGTAGAAGTGGAAGACAATCAAGGCATCAACCAATAAGAGACGAAGCTAAGACTCACTGTCCCGACCTCGATTAGAAACCCATTTCTGGCAATGAAACAATATTTGTTTTTTCTTACCGCGTCGCCTTACATTGAGATTTTGGATCTGCTATAAGACTTTGTGCTTGAAACACAATCCGCTGATAAAAAAATAAAGTGCATGTGTATAGTACCTATAGTCTTTATTTTATGCTTTGGATTTAAAGGTAAAATAAGATATACCTTGAAATGAAAAGAACCATATACAAAATACTTGTACTAAAATTCTTTTCTTTATTAATGCTTTCCCTGACTTAATTATGTGTTAACCTTAAATATATTTTAATATGTAAATGTCTCATTGGAAATATATTAAAAATCAATGTACTCGGTGTATTCCTGTCACGTATAACTTCGAAGACTTGTTACGTTTTTCCCGATAAGTACTCAGGGTTGTCGAAATATGTGCCTTTAATTATTATTATATATAATTTGTTTATGCTTAGATCACTTACATTATAAAGTCTGATTTTATTTGTGCTTTTAAAAATATTTTAGGAATAATTATTGTTATTCTCTCTGTCCATTAACTCCGAGGTGAACACCTACACCAACGATCCCTAGTAAACTGGTGTAACTGCTGAATATTAGTTTAATTATTCAAAATTGGTGAATCTTAACATCTGTTCAGTTCATTTGCTCCTTCTTTCACCAAATAAAAACAAATATAAAACCTCACACTGGCTTGATATTATGTGAAAGTCAGAAAAACAAAATGAGTTAGTCTAAACCCAAGAAGAATTCGATGATGATGTTAATCGAATGATACTTTTTTAATTACTGCTGGTCTATATATCTTTTCCGCTCATTACCTAGAATTTTCTTGCTGATTTGACTTTCAAATGAATGAAGTTCATCACACAAATTTTTTGGGTTAACCACCTCTTATGATGCCCTCCATAAAAATGTATTGATATGGGTTGTATATAAAATTTATTAATTATGTGTTGTGTATAAATATTGCCAACCTATATGCAATTTTATTTATTAAACCTTGCAATAGAATTATTTAATGCCTAACTTTATTTTATTTTAGTGCTTATATCTTCAATGTACAAAGAGTTATTTTTATTTTTAAATGTGAGGTATTATAAAAATTCTACTGAGGCAGTATTATATAGAAACTCAATGCTGAAGTAGGGCGCTATAAGCCGTAATAAGCTCATGATAAGAAGTTCATATAACGCTTTTTAAGCTTTTATAGTTATCATTTTAAAAACTATTTATTAGTTTTTATTACTTGTTATCTTAACTTTGAAATTACTGTCCTTCATTCATTAATTAGAGAATTTTTCGTGGTAGAGCTTTGAAATTCTTTGTAGCATGAGAAAGCTGATTCGTATAGGAAAGTACCATACTTTCATAGGATACCTACAAAAAGTAGCAACTTAGCACTGATCTCTCAACGGTATGCTCCTAAGTCTCCCTTAATATAATAAGAATATGTGGTTAGGCTACATCTCATTTTTGATTTTAAATGTAACATCGTAAATGCATATTGATTTCGTATTGATAATGAATATTTTTGTTACATTTACTAACGAATTCAGCGTTGAGTAACCCAATTATTTAGTAAAAATTGTGATAAATAAAAAAACATCGTTATCTTTATGGCCTAATATTGGTATTAATATTAGGCAATATAGTATTAGGTAGTAATAATATTATCCACTCCATGTGTAGACGAGCTTTTATATGACACTAAGGGTGGTTAACAAGTACACAGTTCACCTGATGTTGATTGATAACCTCAATCCATAAATACATATGCGATTTCATTCCTGTGGATTAAGGTGGAATATGGGGAAACGAAGTTATAAACCAAAAACACTGTAGAATAGAATCGTTTTTTTTAATTCCCGCATGTTGAAACAATTTGCCCCCTCCAATTAGGAACCTTAAAGCGCGCCATAATTTTAATCAGAATTAAAGATGTATCTAATGCATTACAAACGGATAATCATGATATATAGTCCTTGTTCGGAACATATACTCGTACAAACTCAAATGAGTTAATCATGTGGGCACACAATATTAAATTTTCTTTTTCAATTGTTTCTGTTATTTTTGTAAGCTGTTCAATTAATAATAACTTTCTCTTCTATCTTGTCAACTTTCATATTATATATATTTTTTCTGTACATTTTTTTTATTAATTATTGTTTTAGATATTTTTTATTAGTTTGTTTTATTACTCTATTATTTTTTCATTATAGTTTATAAAATGAGGACCGCCTCTTCTCTTGTGTAGGCTTCACGGAAGACCAGGGTTATAACCCTAAGTCACAACAGTACCTGAGTGGAGATTCATTTCTTTATTTCGCGCACAGCAGGTTTCATTTGTCTTCCATTTATTTATCATTTTTTGTATTTATTTTTTGATTAGGTAATAGTTTTAGTAGATAGTGGTTTTTTAATTGTTTTTACTGTACCTGATTTTGCTATTTGTGCCTTAAAGTGCCAAAAGGAATAAATGATTATTATTATTATTATTAAGAATGACACGACCTGGTGGGGTATGTAGGTATATATATATATATTTATGACTGTGTTCATAAACAGTCTATAATTATGTTTACCTAATCACAGAAAATTTTGCAATCATTAACTGAGCTGTACTTTCACGAAACAAAACACAGTAGCGTTATAACGATATAGCGTTTATATAGGTACGCATCGGAAAGCACTAACCTGGAAATCCTTGAATCGATCGAATGTTAAATTTAAATTAAAAGAAGATTTCCAGTGGTAGAGCTACGCTGTAGTTTGTTTTTAACTGCAGAATGAATGGATCAGTTCAACTGGGGTAGGACCACGCCCTCATAGAATACCAGCGTGATATAGTAGCATAATGCTGATGTATTTCGTCTGGTGAGAGTAGGGATCCGGAGACCTTTATTGCTTGTGACGAGGCATTCCATCTCAGCCCACAAGGTGACTACGCATCTGCACTATGATTCCTTGTCAAAGATGAATATAGACGTGGGCCGCTGAAATCACTTGCCATCACGAACTGAACTGTGTGCTCATATTGCATTAAAAAAATAAAACTCATTTAAATTTCAATCATTTATGAAAACATTTAAATCTAATATTCACTTTGAGATGCAAGTGTTGCCTCCGACGATTGAGACAAGAACATTTCGAAATCCCAAGACGTTTGATGTTGATAGTGCAGGAAATTCTAAATAATTCAGAATATTAATTAGATTTCGAAGTTGAGCTGACTGTATCACTTTATAGTGTATAAAGATACATATGTATTATTTAATAAATTAAATTCCTTGGTAGGTGAGGTATGTATAAATTCACTAACTTGTTTTTCAATATATACATACAATACAATATATACGATACAGTATAGTATGAAGTGCTTAGTAGTACCTGGCTGCTGTGTCGTGGAGTCTGCAGTCAATATTTGTGAAAAAAAAAAATCAAATTTCGTTTCCAGGTCTGGGTCTGGATGAGTGAGAGCCTCTGTGTTTGCGCTTATACTTACGGTGCTATTAAGTACTACGTAATTGATGTCATCTGGTCATAAGTAGAAGATATCATAGCATCGGCTCAGGTAATGGCGTAGCTTAGTAAAAATTGCTGAATAGGTTGGTTTTTCTTATTAAGATTTTTTTTTATTACATTGAGAGTAACAAACCAGCACACAGTTCACCTGATGGTAAGTGATTCTTACGGTCCATGACATTTACATTCATCCTTTTCAAGAAATCATAATGCAGATGCGTTGTTACCCTTGGGGACTGAGGTGGAATGTCTTAACGATACTTATATAAGTCTCCGGATCCCTGCACTCAACAGATGAAACACAACAAAATTATGCTACTATTTTACGCTGGCATTCTGTGAGGCCAGAGCCATACCCCGGTCGAGCTGGTCCCATCTTTCTGCAGCTAGAAACAAACTGCAGTGTAGCTCTACTACTGTTTACAAACGACTTTGTAATCAAGGTCAGTAAGAATAGACTCTATGACCGCTAATAATTCGAGGCAGTTATTATACATAACCACCTCGAATTATTCCAGGCCCATGTTGATGACAAACTCAACGACATGGTTCTTATTACTCCACTTAATCAGATACATACGGACAAAAATAACTTGATAATACTTGCTTGGTTTTCGGCGATAATATCATATACATTCGGGACAAAATAAACTCCAGGGCAAATATTTTTTTTCGTCTGCAATCGCCGTCGCTACACAAACCTCGTGATTTTTTTTTACTCTTCGCAACTTTGTTACTTTATTCAATATATCCCTCGTAATACCTGATAGCTTTAAATATCCTAGGAAACCGTAGAAGTCCAGCTCAAGTTAATCACAAACTAATTTGCTGTTTCACCCCTTCTTAGAGATTAAGATGTAAGTGGCTATTATGGATTAAGTTACGCCTAAGGAATTATTTTTAAAAGGGATTAATTCTTGACAACTTTTATAGGTCTTCACTTTAGGACGAACCGTACGTTTATAGTTTTTGTCTTGTTTTTAAAAAAACTATAATTTCTAATTATTTATTGATTTTATTAATATAAAATTATTATTTTTATCCTGGGCTAGTTTAAGTAAGGATAATATCTTAGTTGGGCCTCCTGTTTGTGTAACATATGCGTGTCGTAACTGTGTTTCGTTTAGTTGTTTCAAGAATCCTGTAGCAACGTATTCCCTCTCAGTATTAGTAGAGGACTGCAATTACAAGGTATCGCTCAAGAGGATATAACTAGAGAGTCAGAACACTGACAAATAAACAAAAATAAGTAACTGTATTAATTTGTCTTATTCTAAGTACGTGTCAATTCGCGAACATTCCGTGACCATATCACCGCAAAACGATTAGAGTAGATTTGAAAATGTACATATCTACGTTGTAATAAAAACAGTTATTTCTAATATTTACCCAAACAAAAAAAAAATTAAGAACGTATTTTTCGAGCCAACTGTAAATTCGCACTTGCTCGGACACTTTTTACAATTTTTTCCACCATTAGCCTGACAAGGGCCCGCACGACTTGCTTGAAGTCGAGTAGATATTTCTCTCGCTCGGTTCCCTGTAAAATATTTAGCAGGAAAGCAGCAAAGGAACGACTATATTTTCATTTTATTCATATTTAAAGTGACTATCAACAACATCTTTACAGAATTTCTCATGAATGTTCAAGATTGTATGAAACATGCTTTTGTCATATACAGTATAGTCGTATTTTTATATTAATTTTATCACAAAATGCTGAAGTATCTAAAAATATGTAATACATATAATGTTTCTTTCTATTATTGTCGGTGAATAAAACCATGTGTTGCTCTGTAATCAAAGAAACGACATTTAACGTTTATTATTCACAATCTCAATCTTTTCTTCAATATTTTTTACACTTGAACACAATAATAAATTACACTCTTATATCTTTCAAACCTCAGACAATGACAGCCCCGCTTTACCAACGTAGTAGATTGCATCCCTTATACCGCCATCTGTCGACCGAGCCCGACTTCACACTTCTTCACCAACGGAGTGAGTCACGGCTAAATTCAAATGAAAGAAATGTTCTATAATAACTATTTCTTTATATACATATTAAATATTTTATTGCTCTGTATATAATTAGACAATAGTTAGAAGCTAAACCTAAAGCGGACAGTAAAGATTCGAGATTCACAAGCTGCTGTTTGAATCTGGTATTCTGTGAGGGCGTAATCCTGCACCAGTCGAGTCAACCCAACATTGCTCGTAGAAACTATATACGACTGGCTGTATCGCTGTAAAAATAATAAAAGTAAAAATTTAGAGATTACTACTCTTAGTCTAGTAGTCATCTTGTTTTTTTATATTTTACTGGGTGATGGCCACTGTTGGCCTGAGAGTATTTACAACTTCGCCGTGTTGATAGGTGACCTAGCGCTTATGGCGCTAAGTTGAGACCTTTATTTGTGGGTAACCAGCATAAGTGCTCTCAAGAAGAAGCCTCGGCTTGGACCGTCACCCTGAAGCGCGAGAGCGACTAACTCGAGAGGGCCAAACCTCGGCTCAGTCAGTTGCTTCTGACGCATTATCTGAATTAACATCAATGTTATTATTAACGATCTGTACCACCACTTCGAAATGCGTTGGCACTGGACAACAACTGGCGCAAAAATCTCCAGCGACGCTCTTATCTGTGATAATTGGTGAAAGCCGGCCTAAGATATGGCGGTATCGAGAATAATTTAGTTGTTTGCGACGCCCTCACCGTAGGCAGGGACGGTATGTTGATGCAGAGTTGCAGAGTAGTGTGTTTATCAGAGCTTAGGCCCTAGTGGTCGGGTCGTCAGGGCGTGCCTCGGTCTCCTTCGCACGCGGGGAATATTCGAGATGGGATTGTAAGTGAGGGCAATCAGCAGGTTTGGGTATTTGGCGGCAGAATCGAAGTATCGACGGAAAGCCTGCTTTAGGTACTGAGCTGTGGTCGGAAGCTCAAGGTCTATGTGTAGATTTTCATTATGCAAGAACCACAAAGCACCGGTGGCTTTGCGCATGAAGCGATTTTGGATTACCTGAAGTCGGTGAATGAGACGCAGAGAGGCATGTGAAGACGGGGTTTGCGTATATCATTACTTTGCAAAGTGTAGTTTTATTACGCAGGGACATTTTGCAATTTTTTTAGCAACGCGTGCAAACGATTAGGTGAACGCTGTAAAATATATCAATTTGGTATCCTGAAATAATGTCTAACTGGTTGAATTTAATTCCCTTCCTTACATCATAAGATCCTTTCTGTTTTCTTATTGTATAACATTGGAAGTAGCTGATTGGACGGACCTTCAACTGCGTCTGCCCAATATTTAAAGCATCAAAGTGCAAGAAATAGCACCTTTAATAAGCTTAATAAATTTTTCGAAAAATCTAATATTTTCCACCACTGCGTCACAGACCGAAACCTAATTTAAATACAAGCGCTAAACCTAGTTCCTTAACAAAAGAATTTTACCGACAAACTAGACTAAACTATGAACAAAATGGTAAAGAGATTTCGAACAAAGACTATTCACCGCTTCGCAATTTAACGTTGATAGAATAAGGTTAATTCAATTCTATTGTGAAGCTTCTGCGTAGTCAAATGAAGCGATGATGTGTTGAATAGTAGTTTTAAAAAGGTAAGTCTTCATTATGGTAATTTCGACTTCTTAATGTTTGTGACGTTATTTTTTTTTTATCACCCAACGCAACATTGGGACTTGATACACTGGGTGACACTTTGACAACTGCGTAGCTACGTCATTGTAATTTAAATAAAATAAGTACAAAATGTGGATGTATGTAGGTGGTGTTTACATATCGCAGTCATCACTTTCCATCAGGTGAATAGTGTGCTTATTTGTTACCTTAATTTTTATTAAATAAAACACGTATAATCGTCCTCAAAAGCAGATTTTATAGTTTTTGTTACGTTCGATTTCGTATTAATTTAAGTCCGTTAAAATTTCACGTCCTCGAAATATCTTTTTCCTCTTTTTATTAGACAGTAATGTAATTTACCGTATTTAAAATGTTCTCTTTCACCACAGAACGCGTGTATCGATACTTAAAATACTATTTAACCATTTTATTCGTTTAAAATCGATCCCAGCTTCATTGCGTTCCATTTAATGCTTGTATCAGCACTAAAATATAAATATATCTATGAACGAAAGAGTCATATCTGTCCGTTCTAAATCTATGATGAAAAGCCCAAAGAAGAAGTTGTTTCGCACCTTGCCTCGCGAAACTGTTCCGAGTTAAAAACACACATTTGCAACTTTGCACGCGAGCCCTTTGTTCTAAAGCACGCAACAGCTAATATAAAGCTACGGAAACGTCGAGGTTTTCTCTTGACTCTTGATTAAGCGTTATTCTCTTTTACGTTAACAGTGCATTTTTTTTTAGAAATATACTTTTAATATTGATTATTCGAAACTTTTCAAGTATCTCTATGTTTTATTAAATGTTTTAATAAAATCATCATTTTGCACCGACGATGTATTGGATCTATCATTTATATAGATGGGAACCGCTTGTGATTTCATAGGGAATGTTAAAGAAATCAGGACTTGATTGTACTCTTAAAATGGTTACGTTATACTTTGTTGTAGATCTTCGTGCAGTTATCAATATTTCGATACCAAGGGTGACAATTTTGCTTTACCATAAGAAAAGAAGAGAAATAACATTTCATAACATATCATTTAATTAAAGAATATTAATTGTAAAACTACTATGCTTCGACTAGTAACTAGAGGTCCGGAGACCCTTATCATTGGTGACGAGGCATTCCACCTCAGTCCTCAAGTGTCTGTCCAGCGTATCTGTATTATGATTCCTCATCGAGGACGACTATCGGTGCTGTACTGACTTGGGTTGCAAAAATCACTTATTATCGGGTGAACTATCGTTTGTTTGTCTGTTTAAGTACAATAAAGGCACTCCCCTTGTGAAATCCGCTGTAATGTATGTATAATACTGTATTCGACGTACGTACGTGGTTCGTACGTACACCTACAATACACCCATTATAGAAAACGAATATTTTGTGAAACACAAATATTGTTCCTCGGCCGGAAATATAACCCTGGAACCGCGACGCATCAACCAATTGCAAAAATAACGCCACACAGCCGTCTAACTAAAAAACAGATAATGACCCTTGTTATGTATATTGATTAATGATTGTGGCGCCATATGAAATTCTATCAACCCATCTTTTTGAAGAAGATACATGAAAAGCATAACAAGGACGGTAAGTCATAGGTGTAAAAGAGAAACAGTCGAATATTCTTTTGTGTTACGCAATACACAAACATTGTGGTGTCAGCAAGAATAGATCCATTTTTCCTTCACACCAAAAAGAACTTTTAATAAATAAGATCAGCGGTTATTTTAAGGGTATAAATTCAAAGTACGGATAGCAAAAAAATAAGGGAAAAATTTTAATGACAATTTTTGTCAATAAATCAAATTGTTTTTTGTTCTTTAAAAGTGGTAAAAATGTATAGAATGTTAAGAGGTAAACAAAGATGGTTTGGTCATTGCTTCCACCTTTTAAGGCTGTGCTTCTTCAACTTGGCAGGGGCAATACCTTTAAGAACCTTACATGAGCAGGTATTGGTTGAGGTAATGTTTGTAGTCCCACGGCTGGACATAGGCCCACACAAAACTTAACCAGAAGCATAACCCGTTGGTCTTTATGCCATCTCCTGCTGTATTTGTCCTTCCTACGTTGACACTAGAAAATTTTTCTTTCCTATCGTTTTCCCTGCTTGCTTAAAAAAATATATTTATTATGTATTTTCTCTCCATCTTTCTATATCTATTATTTATAAATTGCTTCTTTAAACATGTGATGTTATAATGTTTCTATATGTGGTTATCGGTGAATAACGAGAATGCAGTTCACCCGATGCTTAGTACAAATTGCGATCCATAGTCTTCAATAAGTATTAAATATGCACATGCGTTATCACTCCTAGAAACTGATATGAAATATCTCATTTCCAGTAATTAGATCTCCCATTTCCCACACTCATCCTTACTAAGCACAGCGGAATTATGTTGTGATTTTACTTTAGTATTGAGTGAGGACGTGATCCTTTCCCATGCGGAAGCTAATTTTTTATTGCATTTAGAGTAGCAAACGAGCACACCGTTCACCCTATGGCAAATGAATCCTGCGGCCCATGACAAGAAATCATAATGTTGATGCGTTGTTACTCTTGAGGACTGAGATATAATGCCTAGTCACCAGTAATAAAAGTCTCCGGATCCCTACACTCACCAGACGAAACACAGAAATATGGTGGTTTTGCTACGGAAATTACATAGCTTCGCTACGGAATTAGGTAATGGATTCTATTCGACGTGCATGATTATACAGAAACCAACTATTATTGATTAAAACTCTTACAGTTATGTATTACTGTAAATTTATCCCAACATTAAGCCTTATAGCTGTATCTTTTAAATCTGCTAAAATCATTTAGCGTAGATAAAAGTTTCAACACACCGATTAAATGTCTTACAGAAACTTATTAAAAGTTATACTTCCAACGATGAAAGCTGAGGAAGAGTTTAACTGCTTATCATTTAAGATTAATCACTAAGTCCCTGTGCGATAGCTTCTATATGAGAAAATAGATTATAATAACAAATAGAATACTTGAAAATATAAAAACATGTAGATTACACAACAGAAAGATTTTTTTTGTTATAATATATATATTTTTTAATGACAGTTACAAGTGGTGTCCATAAAAAGATAGACATTCGGAAGTTACAAGTAAAAATTGGAGTGAAATATTTTCGTTCGAAATATTTAGAACACTGTAAATTACTCTTTGAGACACAATACGGTTTGAGAACCGGTCACTCAACAGATGATGCAGTTCATGATTTATCCTATTTTCTAATTCATTTTTAACTTTCGTTAAAAATAAGTATTTAACAATATATATTGATCTTGCTTTTGACACTGTCTCTGTCCCTCATCTTATACATAAACTTGATGATCTGGGTATTAGAGAGTACGCCGCTTGCCTTTATATCAGACTACTAAAAATTATTACAATGTGTCAAAATAGATGAAGATGTTAGTGATGAATTATCTAACGAAGTTGGTGTACCCTAAGGCAGTATAAAAGAACCGACTCTATTTCTTTGTTACATAAATGAACTTTATAATCTAAAAATTAGGAAATGTCGAATCTCATCTTATGCTGACGACACAACACTCACCTTTTTTTTCATTTGCAGACTCTTAGAAGGAACTATTTGCTCTAACACAGATAGAATTTAACAAAGTATGTCACTGGTTGTCGTCAAAATTACTCATCCTAAATGAGAAAACATCAAAATATATTAGTTTTCCATACAGAACCGATCTGAGATATCCTACTTGAGTACTCCTATCTTTGCGCATAAATGCAGCTTTCCCCTAAATCCAACCTGTCAGCTCAAATATTAGTGCTACAAAATCAACACAACATCTTGGCATTTTTATAGATTAATTTAACATTTGAGAAACATATTCATTCGGAGTCCCAAAAAGTGCGTAAACTTAGTAACATATTTTAACATCTTCGCGATGTAGCAGACAGGGATACCATGAAGATAATATATGAGGTGTTGTTACCATAAATAGCTTCTGCATTACCATATGGGGTCGTTCAAGTAAAACAAAATTAATGCAGCTTCAAAAACCCCAAAAATTATTGCCAAAAGTGAGTCTATTTAAGCCGCGCTTGTTCCCTACCTAAAATTTATATGAAGATGCTAAACAACCCACTGTTCACCAGACATACATTTTACTAACAATACTCCGCAAACATAAAGATAATTAAATTAGCCAGTACCAGAAGACACTATGCAGTATATATACAAAACCTCTTCTGGTCACTTTGAAGGTGAGGATTCTGGTTGAACCGTTTTGACCTCTCTTTATATCGCCGTATCCGCTTACCCCCGCGATTCTTTGCATCGGTTGTTATTATTATTATAACATATAAATAAAAATAACAACAGGGTAACGAGCCAAGCCGAGGCTCCCTATCCCAAGGGAGATTGTGCTGGTTACCAATTAATGAAGATCAACAACAGTTTTATGAGTTTGATTTATTCCGTATCGTTGCTATTCTTTACCTAAGATGACATTTAAATCTAAGAATCTCCTTTGTACTTTAGAATACCAAAATGTTTTGTGTACTGAGTGTTGAGATCCGGAAGCCCAATTACAGATAACCAAGCATTCCATTTCTGTGATGACAACACATTTGCATCCTGAAACTTTGTTGAGGATGTCACATCATGTCAGTGCGCCGTAATCCCAACTTACCATAAGGGAAATTACCCAGAAACTGCAGGATTGCTACCCAGCACACAAAAGATATACATATAAAGATTACGTTATATGAGGAAAGATCTCATTGACTAGTGTTTTTAACAAACAGATTGTGTTCTCATTTTTAAAATAAATATGTTTTTTTAATTAGACTTCGAACAACTCGTACTTTTTTCCTCCCAATCGGTTAGGTTAGCATCATCGAGCAAGTTTTTGTAACAGAATTACAATTACATGAAACGATAAATTTCTTTTAAAATAAATATGAAAGGGTCTCTACCCTTTGGCAATCCATTACGCGGATATTGATTTTTTTTTGTTATTTTTATAATTTCAGAACGTAACCTGAAATATATATTTAACATTTGTACACATACGTAAACATTGATAGAGCCACGATGCAATTCGTATAATTTTGAAACATTAGGTGGACCGGTACCACGAATAAAATACTCACGAAATAGTAGCAAACTACTGCTCTTTTTTATATATTTTTGAAGAGAGTAAAAACTAGCACATAGTTCACCTGATGGTAAGTGATTCCTGCCGCCCATGACGTCCCTTGAAGACTGAGATGGAATACCTCGTCACCGATAATAAAAGTCTTCGGATCCATGCACTCACTAGACGAAACACCTCCTGTGTTAGCATTAAGCTGCTATTTTACGCTGGTATTCTATGAGGTCGTGGTCCTACCTCCGTCTAGCTGACCCACTCATTCTGCAGCTAGAAACAAACTGCAACGTAGCTCTACGATGTGTTACGTATGGTGTGAGTGGTGTAAAGTAATTAGATATTACGGATAACGAATGTAATAAACCATCTTTAATCTTTGCTGAGGATGGATATGTGTGTGATAGGATATCATGGGCCACAGTTATCACTTACCATTAGAAGCGTTGTGTGTTCGTTTTTCACCCCTAATGTTATTTAAAAAAAACATACATATTTTTTTCAATGTTTACGTATTTGCATAAGAATATTCCATAAACGGTACAATGTAAAATATAGTCAGCAGTTATTAAGTTGAATTGCAAGATAATAAAATAGATATTCGCACCAAATAAAACACAGAAGAAATTTAATTTGTGATTACTTTTAAATAGTCGGTCTCATTTAGTTTATCAAAACTAAAGCCAATCATACTAAGCTATTTTTTTTATAGAATAGTTGGCAAACGAGCAAGCAGTTCACCCAATGGTAAGTGATCACCGCTAAAAAAAAAGATATAACTAAAATAAAAGAATTTCTTACATTTTTGCTATCAGTACAAAGGTAAGAGCTGTTTTAATATGCTAATGGTCCAAAATAAATTCGACATAGGCATTTTATGGAAAATGAGGAATAAATTCAATTTTCTGAGCGGGTAAGATCGCAGGGGGGCTGGGATCCTTTACGTCTTACTTAAGCGCCGGGGCAAGTTTATGCCCTCAAGATAATCCTAGTTTATGGGTTTTTGTCTTTATTAACGTAAGAAACGTTTCATTTTTAAACAGATAACTCGATTTAAAAGTCTGTAAAAATTAATGTGTAAAGTTCATAAGTTAGTTGATTAAAAATGTTAAAAAAAACATACGTCATATTACATACGTCGAAATTTTATACACTGAATGAATATTTTCTATTAACACTACTTGAGAATACGATATTATCACACGTTTTGGCATCGTAGACTGTTTTTTTAGATTTATTTATTTTGTATTCATTATTTAATATGTTTCTTCATCGTCACGATACGACGAGTAATTAAAATTGTACATAAGAATATCCATGTTAATCGCAGCAGACTCGTAAACGGTTTGCTTACGTACAATGAAACGTACTAAAGCATGAACATGTTGGACAACAAGCTGGATACTGAAACTGAAACGAGACAAGGTTAAGTAATCTACTATCGGACGCTTTGTTTTGTACGTGAACGTATTGTTTTATAGAATAGGTGGCACACCAGCAAGCTGCTTACTTGATAGTAATTGATTGTTGGACCCATGGACATCCGCAACACCAGATGCGCTGGGCTATGAGTACTTTATAAAAGGAAATTTAATATTGTTAGAATCTGTTTGATTTTTGCTCAATTTTTTTGCTCCAAGAAACGAATTAATTATTAGGTTAAGTGAGGCGTCATTATATATTGTTCGGACTATGGTTAATGACTAATTTTTATTTAAATTTGATGATTAGTGTATTTGCGCCATTTGCAGTCGAGACATTTAATCGCCATTAGAGATTCGTGGGGTTTTCGGGTGAAGTTTTTGAAAATACAAAAGTCACCATCACTGACGACTAACTGTTTGGGTCAAGATTTAGTATAATAATTTAGGAAAGAAATGCATTCTACGTTTCCTGTTTGGCTTCATGCTAATTGTAGTTTTTAGGTTTACAGGCATATAGAGATATACTATATGAGGTAGAATTGTTTATGTCACAAAGATTAGTTGCAACGCTATTTGTACGCAAGCAATCCCTCTTTAGTAACCGATGCCGTCATTACTAAAATTAATTGTATATTTAAAAGATTCAGCTTTTTATAGTAATTATGTTTCTATTATGTTAAAAATTAAAATATGCAATTATAATAAGAGCACCATATGTTTAATATACGATATTCCTTTTTTTCGTTAACTACATGTATAATTTGCAAGACCTGTAATCACATTTTAAATATCGTGCTTAAGATATTCCAAGAGCAAATATAAATTTAGTTTCATTTATCCAAAACGTTTAAAAGGAAACATTGTTTGATAAAAACCGCATCATAAAGTACTTAAAGACACTCTAGTAAACTGAGTGTGAGGATAAATTTTGATCAATTAGTGCTGAGACTTCAATGAGTTTTCCTTTCGGTTTGATCAGCATTTACTCAACACTAACTTGTGGAAACTCTTAAGCGTATTTGATCGAAACTTTCAAACTCCCGTTAAGACCTATTATAGATAGAAGATATATTAAGTCGCTTTTAACGATCCGTGAAACTATATATGTATGAGTAGGGTTATTTATTATACTTATACTTATATATTATGCATATATAGTATATATATATATATATATATATATATATATATATATGTCAGTGTTAAGAAAAGAAAAATGTAACAATAATAACGATACAATTAATTTTTTTACGGTAGTACGGCTGCAATCAGAGACATCCAAGTTTGAAAAAACCCCAAACCAATAAACTCACCAAATATTTGTTGTCAGTATGTTGTTTGTATCAAGTTACAGTTATATTGGGAATAGAGAGTTGTAGCCTTTTCTGGTTCTTATTCGAAACATATACTCCTAATTGTTGTTTGAAATATGTAATAGCCTGGCACTAACCGCCCAACGCTCTTTAAAATCAACGCGATCACACATTAACGCTTCGTGTGCTTCTACTGTAAATTTTGCATATTGACTGTGTCAAAAGTAGGTATATTTTATATTCATCAAGAATTCTCGAATGTACTTGTGTGTTTGTGCTGTTTCAAACTAACATGTTTTAAATATTCGGGCAATTTTTATTATTTACCACGCTGAGTCAGGATTAAATGTAGACGAAACGGTCGTGAAGACCGCTAATGACGCTGTTGGTCAATGAAGGGAGGGTTTTGAAGATATATGATAGGTTGAGTTTTCTGAAAGATGTGGACCTATTTCTTCAGATGACGCCAGGTTTACTATAATGAAAGTAGGACATAGGGAGATCCTCCGCCAGGTTAGGTGATTGGAATACAAACACAGGAGCAGCCTATGCACCTGTGTTTGTATTGGATCGCTCTATAAATACGGCATTGTTAAAAAATTATTATAATGTGATTCACGCGTCTTGGCCGCTTATTTGTCATTTTGTCTATGAAACAACAGCGCATACTTTGGACTTTGGTTTAGTTTTCCATATTAGTTCATAATCTACAAAACTACTACCGCCTCTAGGAAACGTTATGCAATAAGAAGTTGAGTTTCTCCAGGCATCGGGTGACCTATCATAAAATGTCTCTACATCATTAGTTAGTAAAATAGAAGTAAATAAATAATAACAAATACTTGTTATATTAAAACATCTTACTTATAGTAAAAATAATGACCAATTAAAACGTTAATACTGTATTGTTATATACAACTGTTGATCTCTTGTTATTAATGTGAACATTCCCCATCACACTGAACTTTAACAAGAGCGAACGGGTAACGTAAATAGAGTCAAACTACGTAACAGAATGCCTCGGCGACAAGTCATACAGGAACAGTTTCCCAACACTGTTTCAGCGCTGTGCACGGGAGGCCACGCTTGTGGTGTTCACTCGGAGCGTTCGTTATTAAGTTCAGTTGTGAAATTATTGAATAATTTGGTTAATGGTTGGGATGTTAATTTTAAACAATAGAGTAATTTTAATGAAAACGTTGAACCATTTACACCTATCAACTTCTCTCAAACTTGCACAGGTTGGCAGTCTGTCTTGTGGAGGTCATACTATGTTGTGTTTGCTGATAATTTTTTAATTAACACGAATACTATTATAAATGTTGAAACGTCGGAAATTCATTTATTAATTCCTCAATTAACCAATCAATCCAATCAGCCCGTATCTCCCATTTGCTGGATATAGGCCTCCCTTTTTTCGCACCATTCAGTTCGATCTTGTGCTTCCCGAACCATTGCGGCCCGCTGCCCTGACGATGTCGTCCGACCAGCGGGCCGATGGTCTGCCCTGATCGGCGGTGATTAATTCCTGATGCTAAGCTGTTATGTACCATTTAATAAATGTTTTTGCACCTTTATTTAACCGTGATTCATTAAGAGTGTCCTTATTTCTTTATACCATCGACTTGAATTCTCGTGATATATAAAATTAAATACTGCCTGTTGAACCACTTAAAAACTTATTTCACTGTGAGTTTTTTCTGCATAGATTGATCAAAGAAATAATAATTAATATCTGACGGTAGCTCGAGTTAACTATGACATCAAGACGTTACGACTCAGTTTCCCCGTAACCGTGAATGCCATAAAGCAATAATGCTAGAAATTTTAGTAATCAAATGGTTAAAATTAAACACGATAAAATCCATTTAATTCGTTTTATTTGATTATTCTTTATATTTTCATTGGAAAGAATAAAAGAGGAACGAGGGACGAAAAACATTTATGATTATGTCATTATAATAAAAACGTCCTCAGGAAGCCTACTAAACGATTGTATTTTAAATATATGGTCGTAATTTTTAGGAAGAGAGTCCATGTAAGTCGCGGGAGGTGTGTCAGGATCGTGAAAAATAGTATGCCAAAATTTTTATATATCTCCCGTGTCGGAGAATTTTATAATACATACAATGCGAAAGAAGCTTCGCTTGCGTTGGATATCCTACGACATGACATTTTTTATTCGTAGCAACATAATGATATAAAACATATATTCATTTGCATTGTCTTAAAATTAGTCCAATATTTGTTAAAAATACATTGGCAGCCCTCGTCTTTGTGTAGAACTCTTGAGTATGGTTTACTTCGTCCTAAATAATGTTTCACGACCTATTTAGCTGAGTCGCTTAATACAACAGCTCACCGGAGCTATATTCAGGTGCCTTTATGTTTGCAGCTGATGTTATTTGCTAACCGACGAACGAAGTTTTGGTGTGTTGTGGTTATTAAAGTTTGTAACTATACATTGTATTTATATATACGTTTTTATTTAAATTGTCTTTTTAATTGTTTTTATGATGCTAAGGGGTCACCTTAACACGAGCACACAGTTCACCTGATGGTATTTGATGTATATACTGCGGCCTATATACACCTACATCTGTCATCATTCTGTTATATCATTTCATCTAACATCTTCATTTATTAAACATCAGGCGACATTATTTTTTGAATTTTTAAAATATTCTAGTATTTCTCAGGTTTTTCGTAAAACTATATATGTTTTGACAGTTATGACATACGCTTTGTTAAGTTTACACTGCTTAGGTGGTGGAGAGACGCGTTAGCTCAGTGACAAGACGGTCGCTTTAAATTCACGATACTTGAGCAAACCAAGTTCAATCCCCGGTGGCGGCACCTATGAAATTGTTAATTGCGATATGATGTACTGATTTATTACGTGCTCGGTTGTGAAGGAAAATATCGTTAGGAAACTTACATGTGTAAGAAATAAATAATAATATATGTTAATTTCGAACACTTGTGAAGACCGCCATACCGCAGTGTTGCCGCTTTTCTATCGAAAAATAAATACAATAGAGACTTTTTTAAAAGTGAGAGAGATTTTTTTTTATCCCAGGACAAGTAATTATTATTACAGACGTTGCATTCAAATTCCATTTGATATTTAACTTTAAATTCGCTCTAAGATATTATGCTTTAAAAATTATTGTTATTAAAAAAAATATTTTACTACGGATAAACTAGAAACTCGGTGGAGTTTATTTCTGAATAGAGAAGAACGCTTTCAGAATATCGAAATAACTGCACAACGCTACCGTATTTCGTATAATGAGTATATAGGAATACGGGAACTCAATTATAGGTAACGAGGTATTTCATCTCAGTCCGCAGGTGTGCTAACGCATTTGCATGTAGAATCTTTGGTGAGGATGGATCAGATCCATCAGATCAACTGTGTGTTTATTTATCGCTAATAATATTATAAAAAGAACTTACCACCAATGGGGAGAAGCGTCACTAGCACGAGAGCATCTCCTCTGTGTTTAGCAACATCTAATTACCGTGATGAGCATTTTAAGTAATTTGATAACCTGGAAGACAAGAAAGTGCGAGTTTTACTGGTGCTGAAATAACACTGTAAAATAAGAGATTTACAAAATTTCCAATTTGTGTAATTTTTATTTATTTCCGCTTCCGCTATTCTTTTGGTGACGGACAGGCCTTATCGCGTGGCAACTTGCTGATTCATGTCAGCATAATTTCCGGTGTGCAGCGTAGGAAGTTGAAAGGTGGCAATTTTTCGTGTCACTCTTATAAACATTTATATTAACAAAGAACTGCGCAAATCAATAAAATATATAAAAAAAACAGTAATAACTTTCTCTCTATGTCACAATTATTACGCGGGTTCAATGTAAATGGGATGATCTGTCATGTCTTTAATTTATTTTTTATGTTTTTGATACTAATTAAAATAATATACATACATCTCGCCCAAACTGTCTAACCGTAGCAGGTTAGATTAAGTTATATAATATAGTCAGATGAGCAAGTTTTTCTTTGTATGTCAACCAAGTGTATCACGAGTTCACGATCGCATAATAAAAGGGTTAGTAACAAGTCGGTCCTGGTTTTTTCTTTTTTTTTTTCGGGCTGATGGCCGCTGTTAACCCAAGGGCTTTTACAGTTTCGCCGGGTTGAGAGGTGACCGAGCGCTTATGCCGCTCAGTCGAGACCTCTATTAGTGGGTAACCAGCACAAGGGCTCCCAAGATGGAGCCTCGATTTGGAACGTTACCCTGTACGGTCCTAGTTCGTTTAATTGTTTCCTTTTATCTTTCGAAGATAATTTATATAATATAAAAATACCTGATCAGTCTGAGTCTGCTATCCGCCTCTAGGGTTCACACTAACGGTTTCGAAAGCACACAGGACACCCGATGGTAAGTGATTCCTGCGGCCCATGACATCTACATTCATCTTTGACAAAGAATCATAATGCAGATGCGTCTTGATTACTGAGATGGAATGCCTCGTCACCAGCATCCGTCATCAGTCTCCGGATTCCTCACCAGGCGAAACACAGCACTATTATACTGCTATTTTACGATGGTATTCTGTGAGGAGGTGGTCCTTCCCCGGTCGAGCTGACACAATTATTCTGCAGCTAGAAACACGCTGCTGCGTAGCTCGACCACGTAAAAAAAAGTTACAAAATTGACGTAATGTGATAATATATAATATGTACTGACAATATAAAATGGTAAATAATAACATTTTGCCGGTGGAGACATTACATTACATGATTCTCGACTGTCAACTATTAAGTTGACAGCCGTAAATCAATCTACCTCACCATATGTTGTTTCGGGCTATGGGACTGCCAGTAGCCACTATGTCATTTACTTTGTTATACCTGATGTCCTCGTTCGAGTTATGCAAGGAAACACAAGTATTTGGTTAGTAAGGATTCTGCATTTCTATAATATTATAAATGATAATATGTTATGGATTAAGATTTTTTAATAGTATACCTCATAGATTACCCTCGTCTCTGGACATCCGCAACACCACAGTAGCCGCAGATGCACTGTCGGCCTTAAGTGCGAGATATTGTAACAAACAGTCAATATAACAAAACGTCACTGTAATCAATTGAACACTATCATTTCACAATTATCGCAATTCATTACAACTTCCTGTAAGCGATGATTTCAAATTCACAAAAACGTGATAAAATTACGTAACAAAACGTAAATGTGTGAAGTAAGGGAAAAAGAAAAAAAAACCTATTAAAATCGTTTCAGTTACGGCGTAGAGAAATCGCACAGAGCCAAGCACTTACAGCGGGAACACATAAAATCCGAAAGATAGATACGAATTGCTTCAGCGGTTCTCAAACCTTTGTACTACTGAATTTTTTTTGAGATGCATTATAAAGGCTTAATTATTATCTAATGGCTATCATTTCAATTAAATTAGTAAAGCGTAGTAAAGCTTAGGAAATTATTGTCCCAGATTAAGAAATAAATATTTTTTTAATAATGTCTATAAATAACTTCGAGAGACGATGCCTAATCAGACCGAATTATTTTAAAATAAACATTATTAGAGTATTTATAGTTTGGTGTAATGGAAATTATACCAAACTGTTAATACTTTGATAGTTGATGGGAAGGGCTTAAGGAGTGTTATAGTGATCATCAAATTTGTGATAATTACCAAAATATATGTATACCAAAGAATAGTCATTATATAAACAAATCGATTTAACTTGAAATAGGTTATAATATAAATTATGTTTAGATAATAAATGAGAGATGAGTACATTTTGCTACATAACATGGATTTGTGAAAAGAGAAATATAGGCCTATTTTTCATTAAAGAATTAAACAAAAACAAATCTTAATCTCGTCTACTAACTTCTTTTTACTTACACCTATTATAGTCACAGAAGATTATGCTTTATTAAGCAGAACGTGTTGATTTCTCGACTCTGCTGCTTTATCTGTTTAACGTAACTGATATGAAGATCGTATCCGATTTTATATATAGTACCCAGGATTACTTAAAATATAAAAACATTGTGTCAAAACAAAAAGTTACATAATGACGTAGCATTTCTTTGAACAGTGAAATATCCATAACGTTTACAATTCTAGTCGAGTGCCCAATGCTTTTTAGGTCTTTAAAAGCATTCCAAGGCTAAGAGACAGTGTTCTATGTAAAAGCTTTTAGAATGCTAAGAACTCGTTTTAAGACAAACGCGTACTTAGCAACACTTTGAGAAACTCTGGCATAATAACCCAATTTGAATTTAAAAATGAACCTGCGAACGCTGTAGCTTAGTTCGATTCTACGAATTACCGCTTCGGTCTGACGCGGATATTTTAAATTCACACGTTAAATAAAACTGAATAAGTCTGTTATACAGTCCGTATAAAGTAAGAAGTATTTTTATAAGATTTTTTATAAAAACTACATCGATCTTAACCATCGAATTGAGTCTCAGATCCATTATCACTCCTGAAAACCAGCCCCTAGAAACTCCTAGTATCATTGATTACATTTCCAGTTTCCTTTACTCACCAGATGCGACAAACCGAACCTTATTCTTCAAAAGTGTCTTCTTTCCTCGGCTGCGCCAAGTAGGAGTTTCGTAAGCTAGATAGTTTCTGACTGCAGAATGAAAAGGTCAGCTCAACCGGGGTAGGAACACGCCCCCATAGAATTCCGGGTGAGATAGCAGCATAACACTGCTGTGTTTCGTCTGGTGAGTGAAGGAATCCGGAGACCTTTATTACGGGTGACGTGGCATTCAATCTCAGTCCTCAAGGGTGACAACGCATCTGCATTATGATTTCTTGTCAAGGATGAATGTAGATGTCATGGGCCGCAGGTATCACTTAACATCAGGTGAACTGTGTCCCCGTTTGCAACTCTCAATGTAATAAAAAAAAATAGTTATAGCAAAATAGAGTCTCTAGTAGTTGTAGTAAATAAAATTGTAACTTTTTACTGTTATATTGATCACTTAAATTGCTTTAATCATTAGATTAGCGAGTAGCTTTAATGGGTTTTGAGGATTAAGTATAAAACAATGCTTCTTTTAAATTAATAAGCACATTCTTGTTGTGCTTCATTAATGATATTTAACTATCTTTTATAAGCATTATAAAATAAATGCATGGAAATGAATAATCTGGAAGTGAATATTAATTAAACATAATTAATTGAATACCAAACCTCAAATACTAGTGCCGATAACCCCAACGGAACTTAAAAAAAACCTGCTCTTGAAGAAGTGGATTCCACCGGTATATCTGGTTATAATTGCTCCTATTTGACATATTTTGTAATTATTAACCCGAGAATGGAAAATTTATGTATACAAGAGTTTGGTCTCAACATTACGCCGACATAACGAAATCCATGGTTTAATAAAGGCAACGTTAGTAGCGTATCATAGTTCACACCTCATCCGTTCTGCGATGAAGAATTGTGTTATATGTGTATTTATACGATATTCAGTAGGATCAAATATGGTATTCATATCACAAAAGCGATGCATGGTATGGTATGCTGTATGGTATTGATCCCCTCTCACTAGTTGTAAACCTCTATTCAAAGATATCTATCTTAGTTTATCTAAACTCTCCCACTGTCTACATTATTCATATTTGAATTGTGATCATTTGTACATAAGTAGCGTACTGTACAATCTAAATTTATTCAAGTAAAAGTCGCTAAAAAATGTATCCGATATGTCAATAAAAATATATAACAAATTATCTTAGACACCAAAATAAGAAGAAAGACGATAAAAAAACGGTTAAATAATATTCGTCACTAATTATCCTGTGAACGAATTTTTGAAGGATATAATACTTGTACATTAGATAATAAGTTGTACTTCATTTATTATCAATAATTATTAATATTTAATTTTCTTACGTAATGCGTTTTCCTTGTAAATCTAAATGTAATCATAATAAAGGAATCATAACACAGATACTCTGTCGCCCTTCGAGGACTAAGATCGAATGCCTCCTCACCAGTAAGTTTCCATATCCATCCTAAAAAAACATTAAAGATGCTCATTTTTAGTTACCCCAGAGAACTAAGATGGAATACAAAACTAAGAGTAACTCTATAGTTCTTTACACATAAAAGTAGAAATTACATCACTACCTGTCACTCGTACATTCTAGAACAAATAATTAATATTATAAAAAAAGGAGACAAACTGACAGACTGCCAAATTGTATAGATAATATAACATCCAGTCAGTATTAGTATACTAAACAGGTTTAAACGTGTATAAAGATGATTCCATCGTAGTGCATAATGTGCGGTCTCAGGATACATTAGTGTCGGCTTTCCGTACCAAGTGGCCGGATTGAAACCGGGCGGACTAACGCAATTACTGAAAGTGAGGATGGGAACGGAACTATCGATATTATCGACTTTGAAGAATACAAATCATAAGAATACAAATCAGTCAATTAAGTTTTGGCTATCCTAGGGAAAAGAAAGATCATCTCTGGGGCAGATCCTTTGTTTAAGATGAGGAGACGTCAATGATTTGTTTTTCATTTAATCGTTGTTTGACACGACGGGGATGCTACGAAGTAACAAAAGAGTTCCCCACATTACTGAGATATCTGGATCAATTCTCGCTAGCGAGGCATTCATTTTTAGATACTTAAAATGCGTTGTCAGCTCTGATTGCATATATTGAAAGAGCTATCCATTCTTTGCCAATTATTAGGAATAGATTTAATAAGATATAATGGAACGATTACTAAGTGTGTGTAAGAGCCAAGCATCAGCTTTCGTTGTTGCACGAATGGGTTGGCTCGACCGGGGAAGTGCCAGTACCTTACAGAACACTGGCGTAAAGTATATGTGTAGGTGTGAGGTAGCCGGAGGCCCCCCCCCCCCCCTCCCTAAACAACATGATAGCGGTAAATTCGAAAAAATACCCCAGGAGGGTACCAGGACTTTCGGTTTTGGAGAATCCCTTACTGGGCCTCCACGCTCAGGCTACCCTATGCAACCTGAGCGTGTATGCTCACCCACATATTCTGGGGCGCAAAATCCGCTCTGCAGTCATCCTGCCAAGCGCAAACGGAGCAAAAAGGCTACGGCAGACCCGCGTACGCACGTTTGTGTATCCTTTCGAGTTAATATCAATTCTCGACGCCTCGGCAATCTTGAAGGTATGGTACCTGTCCATCCTTTGGCTGTGCGTAGACAACGACGACCATCCCCATGTCTATGCGTCCCCACGTCTATGTGTGCCTTTATAGGTCCCGTAGCCGTAATACCGACACTGACCGAACATGGACCACGTCCAAATGGTCAATATCTCTGGTCGCTTCGCCTACGTGGGTTCCAAACGTGGAGGATAATACACCTTCCATGTTGGACCTTCTACTGACCTCTCATCCGGACAACTATCTAGTCTCCGTCGATTATTTGATCCGGACCATTGTTTGATCCGGAATGTGGTGCCTCTCACGTGCCCGTTAAGCTTTGCGGGCTATCGCCATGTTTGGCACTACGGGTGAGCAAATCGGGTCGGAATGCAGTCTTTTTTTGCATCCTACATATCGGGGCGGATTTGCTTCTAACTGGACGATCCCAACGCTGTTGCCAATTCTGTCCCTGATGTGGTACTTCAGGGATTGGAACTCTTCATTCCACCCTCAATAGACCGAATCGGGGGCAGATCCCAGCCTTGGTTTGATCGCTCCTGTAAAATAGCGTCACGTATCAATAAGCAGGACTGTTATCGGGCCTAGGCAGATACATAAAAAACTGGACGTGCTTAATAGAGCGAGACAGTATTTCATGTCCACTGTTTCCAACTTTATAAGGTGCAAGTCCAGCCTCACATGGAATACTGTTGTCATCCCTGGGCCGGGGCACCCCAGTACCAGCTTTTTCCGTTTGACCGCATTCAACGGAGAACGACTCGATTCGTTTATGACCAGGTACTTTCCGATCGGCTTGATTAACTAGCGTTGCATTTTTACCGAATTTACCTTAGGGAGTGTTCTGTGGAGTTATTCGGATTAATTCCAGCCGCTGAGTTTAAACATTGCACATCCCGATAGAATCCAAAATTACATCCTTATCATCTCGATGGTTGGCAATCCACCACTGTGCGCTTAACGCGAAATTTCCTGCCACGCACAACTACTCTGTGGAATCAGCTGTCGCCAGTGGTGTTTCCGAACTGATACGACTTAGGGACCTTCAAGAAAAGAGTCTTAGGATTTTATTCCAAGCTTCTGTCACTGCATTTAAAATATTCATGCATATTATGTCATCTTATAACAATCATCTATATTGCCACGGTCCATATTTATCAGTAAGATATAATTTCTTTTCATCCCAAAAAGGTTTTTATGTTGGTTAATTTTGCATATTGGTAATTAATGTTCGAATATTAGCCCTTTATAAAATTATTTGAGTAAAACGTAAGTATTCCTGAGACCCATGACACCAACATTCATCATTAATAAGGAATCTTTATGCAAATGCACACCTGGGAACCAAAGATAGAATGTCTCGTCACCATGAGAATCTGTGGATTCCTGCACCTTGACTATTAACCTGATGGTGAAAACTGACATGTGCATGACTTGTATGAGATTTTTATACATTCTCTACAAAGAGTTGTCAAGTTGAACATGCGTCGTCATCCCCGAGGAATGCCTCGTAATGTTGGATTGTCTCGTTTATATTCACTTCACTTTTCCAATACTACCATTTCATATATTACAAAGACACTGTATAAAACAAATAAACAAAAGACAAATTAATGAGACGTGTACCCTAACATGGTACTGGAAAGACATGTATAAGGATTCACAAAACTATATAGAAAAAAATATACAAAACTATAAATAATCAATATACCAGTAAAACTATCGACAATGATGCAATCACTAATAACGGGAAAGATTTACAAGGGGGGCGTTACAGTGGCGCGTTGCTTTAACCTTTACTCGCATTAACAAGATATCGATCAGACCTCACTACGTTTGCAACTAAAAGTATGCATGTATACAAGTATGAATTTGAATTTGTTGACTTGAACTGCTTCCGATTATCCTAAAAAACTTATTTGGTGTTACTAACATTAGTGACTTTTCTTCATGATTATTTTTGTAATAAATAAAAATATTTTGTTTACAAAGACTATGAAGAAAGTAATAATTTTTTAAGAATTTTTTTTTTAATTTCTACAAAAAATATCTTTTGTAATTTTTGTTTATCTCCTGCAATACCTTTTAATATTTACCTAAAATTTATATTATAATATATATTTCTACGAACGAAAAAATGTTGCATAGTCCATTCTACATTTCTGAAATAAAGTTTTATAGTGTATACCTCACATTTTTGATGTGTGAGTGGAAGTTATATTTGTGGTCGAAGTTGACCCCCCCCTATAGTAAAGGACGTTATCGTACGCGAAGAGCGCGAGACATACCCGCGGATCTTTGGGGATGTCACTTATGTAAAGTGAGAAGAGCAAAGGTGAGAGGCAGGAGCCCTGAGGAACCCCTGGCTGCAGGCTCGAGCAGCACGTGCCGTCTATGCGTTAACAGAAAGTGCGATTCGACAAGAAGGCTTCGTATGATGGGAACTAGCCTGTCTTGTATTATTAAAGTGTACAGATTATGGATTAAATCATTGTGTCAGAGTTTGTCGAATGCGTTTGTGACATCAAGGAATAGTGCACCAGTACCTATAGGATTTCATAGGGTGAGACCAACGAGAACGCGTTCAGTTAAGCGGAAGGCCTGTTTGACGCAAGAGAGCGTATTCCTAAATATGAACAGTTAGTCGGGAAGTAATCTATTAGCTAGGACGTGGTGTTTAAGCCGCTAAAGTTATAATTCTCTCGTATATTTTGTCCACGCATCTAAGAAGACTGATTGGACCATAACTAGAGGGAAGGTTCCGCGGTTTGGGAATTCCTGTAACGTCCGCTTCCAGGTTTCCAGGAAGGAGCAGCTGGAGAGAAGCGTTTTGAAGATTGCCACTTTGAGGCGGATGATGTTAGCGGGAAGCTCTTTAAGTATATTTTTATTGAACCCGCCTGGAGTTGAGATAATGAGATGATGTCTGTGACCTTGACTGTGGTGACCGGTTCTAAGTATTCACCCGCTGGCGATAACGCTACTGTAGTACGTCAACTTCTATCTTTCGTAGATGTTCGGGGTCCGCGGTGGTGTTAGATAAAGAATATATATATATAATTTTCCCTTTCTTTCGTAGAACTAACCTTGAAACAGTATGTAACACAATTAAGTATATAACTCTCACATGTTAAAGCAGATAATGGTAATATCTGAAGTTTAACGTGGGAACTAAGTGAGTGCGATTGACGGGCTCAGAGTAATTACTTGTCTGCTACCAAGATACTTGAATTTTTTCTCTAACTTCTAACATAACGGACTCCATTATGTTGGTGCTCTGTGTACATCTATCTATCTTATCGTCTATTGTCTCGCTGGTATTTAGGGAAGTAGTGTGAGAGTTTATGTTTAAGTCACTAGGCTTGTTATAGACCTATTTTTTATGATCAATTGTGTTACCATATTTAATTTACAGTTGCATTCATTATGTAGGTTAGTCAATCATGCTGTCTTTGTGTTTTGTGTGGTTAACGTTTTAGCATCAATAGCCTTATTGTTTGGTAAACGGTCTACAAAACTTAATGTCGTATGTTTGAATACTGCATTAGACTATAATGTTATTGCCGTCGTTATCCATTTCCTAGGAAATGGGTAACGACAGCAATACCATATTAATTTGGTTAACGGCAACCTTAATTGCTGGCGTTCGTTAGAATAAATGTTTTAAACATTTTTTTTGCTTTCTTTGATTATGTATTATTTAGAGGACCTTTGGTTTTATAGATTATTATATTTTATCTAGTTTATTTTCATTATGTTTGCTATTAAATCATTACACGCCAACATGTAACGCACCTAAGTGCGGTAGCTAACGTAGGAGACCGACCGATAGATGGCAGAAAGTCCATCTAAATATACCGAACACAAATCATTCCGGCTATTGATTGGCAAAAGCAGCATCACTGGAGTGATTAAGGTACAAATATATTTTGTTACACTGAGTGATAAAAGGTAGAAATTTGGCTGGTAACAAGATGTATAATATTTTTATGTAACAAAATTTTAAAAATAAATTTGACAGAATTATGTACCTCTGAGGCGAACGCTCGAGTTAAGTGTGCTTAGTTTTTGGTTTTGGAGAATTTAAGCTTAGTGAGTGACTAAAAGGCCTTTTAGTATATGCCCACAGAGAAGCTTTGGTGCTCTGTACATAATACCCGTAATGGCACAGATTTGTCAATGGTTACGGACGAAGGCGTCATCGCCTAGAAGCAGGAAATAGCATTTATCTTATATTTCTATGCACACCTCATTTATATAACACACAAACGTTAACTCACGTCAGGTAAAACTGATAAGGTAAAATCAAAGGAATACCTGGTAAAATTTAAATATAGTATATATCAATTAATTGCATAACAATTCTATATCTGGGCCAAATAACTAGGACCTAGGTTTAAACGAGCTTTGCCAACAATTGATATTTTTTTTAGCTTCTGTGAGGAATATATATAGAAAATAGTGGGAACTATTGATATAAATAAAGTAAAGTAACATCTATATTATATGGATCCCACTATTGGGCAATGGCCTCCTTTCTAGAGAGGATATTGGCTCATAGTTCACCACGTGGCTTCAATGGCGGATTGTTTATTTTTTTTATTCATCTCTGAGACACGATAAATATGTAGGCTGTTACTTTAATTTTACTTTCTTCTTTTTTTATATACAATAGATAGCAAACGACCAAGCAACCCACATGGTGGATGGCACGTGATCACCGCAACACCAGTGGAGTGCATTGCGATTTGATTTTAAAGGTGTTAGAACGAGAGAGGGAACTTACTGACACGTAAATCTATTATCTATTAAGAATAAACATGATGATTGTTACGCTAAGGAACCCTTAAGTGCAGGTTAATGCTTATGTCCTGACAAATAGAGTATCACTATCCTTTTTTGATGTTTTATGTTAACTAAAATAATTAGATTTTTAATAGTGATATTGTTTATATTAAAATTATATTATTTAAAGAGGAAAATCTGTAAGCATATTTTCTTATTTCCCATTTCATTGCGATCATCTTGCTCGCTTCTTTCCCTAAATACGTCTCTTGTCAAACATCAGAATGTTTGTTACTGACACCTGTCAATTACTAAGCCTGCCGGAGGTAGACAGAGTAAAATATACAAGTAATTACACTGTATTCCCGAAGGTTATAAATAAAATTGTAACGATATTTGTTACGACGGGATTTTAATATCACTAATAGATGTGTTGACTGAGCGCTCGGTCACCTCTCAACCCAGCGAAACTGTAAAAGCCCTCGGGCCGACAGCGGCCATCAGCTCGAAAATAACAGTCCAAGCCAGGGCTCTTTCTGGGGAACCCTTGTGTTGGTTACCCATAAATAAAGGTCTCGGCTGAGTGCCCTAAGCGCTTGGCCACCCTTCAACCCCGTGAAGCTGTAAAAGCCTTCGGGCAGACAGTGGCCATATGCCTTAACAAAAAATAAAGGAATTTATCTTACAACAAAACTGTTAAATCAGGTTTGTTGTGATTACATTTATTATGATGTTTGAAAATTATTTTGTGTGTATATATTTGAAATAGTGTTTAAATTTATTTTCTTGCGGCGCTTTAAACAAAAACACTTATTAGCGAGCTTGAGCAATACTACCAAAGTTTCCAAATAAATACGTATTTACATATGTAGTCGTTATAAAGGTTTCTCCCCTTTTTCCAACTAGGCCCAAGCTAGTCTTTATGTTACTAATTAAAGTAGGCTATGGTATTGATTAATTTTTTCAGTGTATATAACCGTAACGATTTTTTTACACTGAAAAAGGTTTTTTTTAAATAATTCAAATGAAATGCAATCTATATTTTTAATATAAGATATTTAGGTCAACTGTAACCCCTAACCTAATTTACGAATTACTAAACTAAACTACGAATTACTTTACCAGCAATTCATGTTGATGTTGTTCTTTTTTGAGAATTACAATAAAATAAATTTTGCAACTATGCCTTTTTTATTTATCTGTAATATAAAGAGTAGTTCGTTTTAGATATAATACGACTTATTGTACCTTCATGATCCATTAAGACAGCAAATCCCAAAAGAACAGTCACATGCGATTATAATAAAAATATACCATATCATATAAATACCTCACAGTGGTAGAGCTACACTTCATTTTGTTTCTAGCTGCAGACTGGGGTATGACCACGCCCTCACAGAATACCAGCGTAAAATAGCAGCATAATGCTGCTGTGTTTCGCCGGGTTAGTACAGGGATTCGAAGTACTTTGGTACTAGTGACGAGGCATACCGTCTCAGCCCTCAAGGGGGACAACGCATCTGCATAATGATTATAAGTCAAGGGTGGATGTGGATGTCATGGGCCGCGGGAATCACTTACCATCAGGTGATCTGTGTGGTCGTTTGTTACTCGCAATGTAAACATATATATAAATATATAAATACATATATATATATACATATATATATATATATATATATATATATATATATATATATATATATATATATATATATATATATATATATATTAGTAAAATTGATTGTTTTTTGAAAACTTCAAATCATGCCTCTGGAGCACTTCTTTAAAATTTAAGTTATATTCCAGCTATGGCGCGATTCCACTTTGTATGTTACAGGGAAAATTACGACCCGTCACCTGAATATAAGTTTAAATATTACTACTTATGATATGTTTAATTATTTTTCACGTACGTATCTTAGTTATAATTTTGATAGGCTTGGCAGAATAATTGCAAGCCTTGTAATAAATATTTTACAAGCCTTTCGAACCCGTTTAAAGATTATAATCAGCGGTCAGTTAAGGATCGCGTCACACAAACGTTCAAGCCATACGCGAGGATTGCGTCGATATTGTTTTGCACAAAATTGCAGCCTTTCGAACTCGTTATAATAACCAGCAAGGTTCGCGTTAAGGTCGCGGATACTATATGCTTTGTACAAAATCGTAGATCACGTGTTGTATAAATCAACTAAGCAATAAATTGTGTGATTGTAGTTTAACTTTTTATTTTTAATAAGGAGTTGAAACTCACTCTTTGAAGGAAGAAATTGTTATAATTTATTTCTCTTTTTTTATATGACAATTTTATATGTATGTATATATATTCATTATACATAATACCGGTGCTATTATATAATACTTCTTACGACTTTTGGCTTCCACTAGCTCTAGTGAATTCAGTAATCCAAGTTACATTTACAGAGGGCGATCTATTTTCAAAGTACTGATAAGTTGCTTGCATAGAAATATGAAAAAAATACACTCTACTACGATCCCATTTACGATTACGCCTTCGGGAAGCATTAGTAGTCTATGTGACCCGTGTTTTATTACATAGGTTGAGCGAAACATCAAATTAAACAAGACATTATATCAGTAGTTTATTTCATCAAGTATGTATAATTACTCCTGTAACACGCGATTTGTTAATTGTGACGTGAATAGAGACTATAAAGTCATTATATATAATGATACGCTGCAGAATATTGTTTAAGTATTGAGCAATAATATTTCTTGAATCAATGTACTTGAAACTGGAAATGAAATTGAATTCTATAGTTTAAGTAATAGCGGCTGTTTTGCAAATGTTAGAAATATTTGACATGACGTTTCAAGTACGATATTGTAATACAGCATTATAAGTGTTACGCCACAGAATATCGTCGATGTACAAATTAAAAAGTAATGTGCCTATACAAAATTTCGTAATTGTCAAACTTGTTGAATGCATTTATCGTATGGGAACGATACGGTATGATAATCAAAGGCGTAATAAGTTGACGCTACTGTCCTTTATCAATTTGAGTATTTTAGATCTTTTTTTATTTTGAGGGTAACAAACGAGCTCACAGACTACCTGATAGTAAGTTATTTCTGTTTCAAGACACACAAATTTACTCTCCACTAGAAATTTTAAGGCAGATGTCACTCTTGGAGACTAAGATGGAATGCCTCGTCTCTATTGATAGGAGTCGCTGGATCCCATCAATCACCAGATGAAACACGGTAGAGTTATGCTTATATTTTACACTGATAATTTGTGAGAGCGTGGTGGGCTTCCACACTAAAATAATACATGTCACAGATTTATTTTATATATATGTTGGTAAGGTTACCGCCGCTAATGGACTTCTGCAACACCAGAGGAATTAGTACTACTGTATGAAAGAATAGGTAATACTGGATATAGGTCTCTCACAAACTACAGCAATTAGTCTGATATTTGGCTTCACGCATCCAGTTGCTAAGATCCGACTAGCCTAAATGGTGCCTACTCCAACATTCTACCACAAATGTGAGCAGCCCACTGCCACCTCCTCTTGCAAACTCGGAAGGATGTATCGCTGACATTAGTTATGTAGAAGATTTCTTCATCACGAATCCTATCTCCCAAAAAAGGAGCTTATCGAAATCCCACCATCATTGTGCTAATGTATTATTTTACGCTTATATCCTATGAAAGCCTTACCGGTTACCCTTATCCTCGTGGTTACCATCCTAAGTCAACTTGACCTATGTATCCTCGAGTTTAGGCATGGCTCTAAGACGTAACAATGTAAAGCATAGTCATGCAATGCAATGTAATGTCAACGATATGGTACAAATACAAACTTATTTTGATCCTAAATTCGTTAATTTGGTATATTTAGAGTATTAAAACTTAATGATTATTTTAAATCGAGAAACGATCAGTAAACTTTATGAATAAGATCAACCCCATGTCTTCACCCCTAGTCACTGAATAATGCAATCAACGTACAAAGTACGGGAAAATTTTATATTTTACATGCATTACCCTGCAATATCAACTAACTGTAGAATAAATAGGTTTATACCATATATGTCGTCCTATATCATTCAGGTTTTCACAGAACAAAGGCGCAAAAAAGTAGTAATGTGTTTCGCCTGGTGAGTGAAAGAACCAGAGAACGTTGCTGGTGACGAGACATTTTTCTTAATCCTCAAGTGATATCATGATTTTTTGTCAAGTATAAATGAGGATGTCATGGACCATACAAATCACTTATTATAAGATAAATACAATACGATAGATGAAACGATGTAAAACGGGAGAGTCTACATATCATTTTAAGTATCTATTTATCATGTAACGAAGCCACTACCACAATTACTTCAGTTAACAATGTATTTGATTTTCTTTTCTGCATGTTAAGATGGTGGGGTGATTTAATTTTTTTCAATCGATGGTACTTGAGCAAACCGAGTTCGATCCCCGATGCTGGCACCAATTGTTAAATGGTGATTGCTGATTTATGACGTGAGCGGTGGTAAATAAAAACGTGATGAGGCAACCTGCATGTCTAAGTAACTGCCGGCCAAAAATTTAAGTACCGATCATAAACAACATAATTATGCATCAATTGTAATAAAATCCCACAGGTTAAATAAAAGATATGCACATCTGCATATTCTATTGTTAGTATCGAATATTTAAAGAAGTCATTCTTTTGTTTACTTTTAAGTTATTGGACAATAAACATCTATTGTTTTCAAACACCGACAAACGCTGCGCTAGAGCCAAGTGGTAGAGTCGTAATAATATTTTAATAATGTCCTCATTACCAATTACTTTGCTTTTGTTACATATTGGTCAATAATAAGGATTATTTAGCTCATGAAAACACGTGTTTTTGACTTATTATTTACTTAGGTTTGTTCACATACAATCTCAATTAGTCTAAACTTGTGGTTTCTACAGTAAAGATGTCATAAAATGGGAAAAGCTCGAGAAATTAGCAGTGAAGTGCTTCTGCCATCGTTGTTTTACATAATGAAGGCAAATCCGAACGTGAGATTGCTTCACAACTGAAGTTATCGAAGACTTGTGTTCATGGCACAATAACCTCGATACAGGGAGACAGGCAGTTTTCAAGATCGTCCACGTCCGGGAAGGCCGAGAGCTACTACGTCTAGTGAAGATAATTTCATTGTTGTTACCAGCAAGCGAAATAGATGCTTAACAGGACCAGAAATCCGCGTAAAAGTAAACAAAACCCGAGTTAAACCTTTATCATTGACTACGTAAAACGGCGTCTGAGAGATGCGAAGTTGTATGGTGTAATGGTTCTTCCGGGTTGCGATTAATTGGAGATGGATTCATTTTCATTCATTTCATTTCAGGATAATGATCCAAAGCATAGCTCAAAATTATGTAGAGGATATTTAGAAGAGAAAGAGGCACAAGGGGTGTTAAAAACATGGTTTGGCCTCCACAGTGCCCGGATCTCAATCCCATTGAACTTTTGTGGGAAGAGCTTGATAGGAACGTCCCGAACGTGGCCCATACTCGCGAGAAGAAATGTGGAATGCTTTATGCCAAATTTGTAACAATATATCACAAGACACCATTAACAAATTGATTTCCCGTATGTCGAGACTTGTGAAAAAAGTCATAAAATGTTAAGGAGGATTTTTTGATGAAAAATCAGTTTATCTAACTATAGCCTTTTTTGCATGGACTGTAAATATTTCTTTACGCTTTTTAAGTATATTGTTTCTCTATTAATGTTCTATTAGGTGATGAAACAGGTTAATTAAATATTTGATATTTTATTGGAGTTTTACTTTTTTTTCCTACTTTGATTAAGGTGGTCTTAATGTTTTGGTCTGCAGTATATATAGGTTGTTACTTTATGTTTTATTTTCTATGCTCATAACTTTATCGCATCGATACTATTTTAGGTACAGCAATTTTTCAATTATGTTTCAATTGTTTCAGTGGACACCCCCATAATTTTGCTTGATTTTTTTACTCTCTATTTCATCCCTCAAAACGGAGTCTCTTCGACTTTAGAACTCAGCGACTCTCAACTTTATATAGTCTGAAAAAAAACGCCTAGGCCAAACACCGAGATGCAAAAATACATTATTAGTTATATAATGAAAAAATCTCATATACCTTGAAGTCTATAATAAGTCGTGTCAGACTTCAAGGTATATGAGATCTATTATTTTTATTTAATATTAATGCAAAATTCATTTTCAAATTTGGTATACTTTGTTTTGATATTATTTTATGTTTAAGAATAAAGCTTGTATTGTTGAAGTAATTAGTTTCTGAAGAAAGTAAATCAGGTCTCGGAGTTTACCTTAAGGTTTAATGGCATTTCCGCGATTACTAAAGAACTTAATTAAATGGAATCTAAAGAAAACTCTTATGAAGTTAATTAATATTATTGTCAAGTTTATTCAAATTCAATTCTCGTTACGTTATAAATAAAATCAAGTTGACGTACACACACACAATATTTATTATATTCTAGACTGCTTTTCTAGACTGAACGTCATCGTGGCGTAGTAGTTAATTATAGTGAATCGTCCGGGTTCGACTCTAAGCCGATTAATAATATTTTTGTGTAATTGTGAACACTTTCCCTTGTTATTAAAAGTACATATGGAAGGTCCATTCATAAATACATTAAATTGACCTAGCACGCAAAGGCTATTGACAAGTGTTCCATAATACTTACAAAACGTTATAAATTTAATAATTGTTTTTTTTTTATTTATTTAATAATCACTCTAATGTCTGGCCTACAATGTCTATACAAACGGGAAAATTACCTTCAGAAAACTCACTATTTCCTTTGGAATTTATTTTGTAATTGCGATATATACGACTAGTTAAGAAGTTGTTGAAATAAATCAAATATATCATTATGCAAATTTAACGTAGTCATTCAATTCATGAAATGGGGTCACAATAAATAGCATAATATTTTTCTATTAGTAAATGTGCATTAGATAGATATCAACATTTATCCTAAACCGCAAATCAAGATAAGGAAGCATTTTGAGCATTTTTTGTTATATTAGGGGAAACCGCTCAGCAGATGGTAAATGATGGCTGCGGATCATGAAATTTGGGTGAAAAATCCTCAACGTAGATTAAAGAAGCATGTGTTGTCACCCATCAGGACTAAGATGGAATGATTCGTTTGATCACCTGGATCACCTCATTGGATAACTAAATTGGAAACGAAATATAGCAGTGTTATGCTGGTATTCTGAGAACGTTTTGTTATAATAATAATAATAATGATATCCATTTATTCTTTCTTGTCACACATAAACAATATGTAGCAAAATCAGGTACAGTTAAAACAATAAAAAAAAAACACTTTTAACTAATCTAATAACAAAGGCGATGAAAAATTAATAATATTAAATAAATGACAGACTAGTGAAACCAGCAGGTTAACAATATTTGTGTGTAATGTGTTGCACCAAATAAGGAATAGGATCTTCACTCAGGTACTGTTGACTGATCTTCCGTGAAGCCTACACAAGAGAAGTAGCGGTCCTCATTTTATATAAAACTCATACAGAATAAAAATGATTATATGAAAGTTGACAAGATAAAGTGATTGCGCATTTGAACAGGTTAAAAAATTAATTGAATAACAGAAACGTAATAGAAAAAAAAAGAAAATAGAAAATGTTATATTCGCTTAATTAGCCAGGACGTTCATGCAGCAGTTTAAATCGAGTTGGCACTACTATTGGCAAAAGAAAGAATAACATATATATGTATACTTAATATAGAGATCTTTATCGGCAGTCGTTTCTTTTAGTTACAATGTTTGACATACACAGCGAATTACACAATAGTATTCTGTTGGATTGTGGTCCTTCCGGAGTTGAATTGATATATTTCAGGTTTGGCATATATACATGCCAATGTATGATCACATTTCATTCTATCGTTCACAACTCAAGTGGCTCTCTATTCGACAAAGGCGTAGCTCTAGAATTCTGCTTGTTCTCTATTGTATATTACATGATTCAAATTATCCATCTTATCCTAAAGATGACTTCCGATTTCTACATTCATCTCTTGACCGTGTACCTCGATCCCTAAATAGAATTAGAGTTAGTGTTTCATTCCATTGCACTGGATTCTTCCGTTATTCTTTCATAGTACAGGCCATACTCCATTGGAACGCCCTTCCGGATGATGTCAAGAATGCACCCAGTAAAGATTCTTTTAAATCTCTACTTCGACAACATTATCTGAAGGCAAATAACATCTAATATATATATTTCCTCTTGGTATTTTTGTATATACCTATATATATATATATATATATATATATATATATATACATATATATATTTATCTAATTGACCTTTTTTTATTTTTATGCCTACCAACATATTCTCTTGAAGGGTTGACTGGGTGACTGCTAATGCCATTAGCATTAAGTCCGCCCTTATAAACCTGTTGTAAAGGGAACATAAAGAATAAATAAATAAATAAAGAACTAATGCCGTAAGGTTATTGGATATTTTCTTCATCGATGTGCCAAAAAAGCGAACAGAATATTAAATGCAGAAATAATAAATTAAAAATTGTTAAAACTTTGTAATATATATATGGCATACATAATAAATATATGAGCATATATTAAAAAGCAACATAAACTATGTAGAAGTTAATGTATTATGTGTTTTGCCGTACTCATTGTGTTAATTGTGAAAACACGATAAATAATTCAGACGTGGATGCGGAAAGCGCAGAATCTAGTTTTAATCCCTGTCACTCTAATTTACCCTGTCGTCCAGGCTAAGTATAGTAAGTGTAAATTAGATTTTAATTTTGTAAATGCGAGAGCACATTATATTTACTTTATAATATTGCTACAATTAACATCAAAAGTACTAGTGGTGGTTCAGCCACGTTGCAGCTAGGATGTCATCGAAAAATAGCAGCGTAACGGTGTTTAATGTGTACAGGGGCTTCGTAGATCATATTACAGGTATCCATCCATCATCAGGACCATCTGAGTCATCGGAGTTGAGTTGACAACAATCCAAACTCTCTCAGAGTGTGAGATAACCACCGAACACTGCCCCTCGCTGGAGAAAACCACGCTCTAAAACAATACTAGAGCGTAGTAGCAGCCTAATACTACTTTGTACAGTGTGTATTATAGAGTATATCTAGGGTTCGAAACCCATATGAATATACCTTACAAAATACAAGTCGCTACCGGTCACTTTTTTACGCTACAGTTTCTAGCCGCAGAATGGGTTAGCCTGACTGGGGTAAAACCACGCCCTCGCAGAATACAAGCGTAAAGTCCAGACAGATCTGGAGACCTTTATTTCAGGTGCCGAGGCATTCAATCACAGTCCTCAAGGGTGACAACGGATCTGCATTATGATTTCTTGTCAAGGGTGAATGTAGATGTCATGGGCCGCAGGATTAACTGACCATCTGGTGAACTGTGAGCTCGTTTGTTACTCTCAATGTAATAATAAAAAAAAAGAACGTAGACATTCCATCGCAGTCCTCAAAAGTGACAACGTGAATGCATCTTGAATTTTATTCAGGATCAGTCATCACTTATCTTATGGTTGAACTTTGTGTTCGTATGTCACTTTAAAAAGTTATTTAAACTTAAAACAATCTTTGCTCTTTCTTCTTCGTGCTTGGCCATTGATATGGTTAAGGTAAAATGTCAATGTACTACCTCTGCTTACCCATTTGTGATAAAAGCTGTAAGAGCTTCTTTTAAATTAACGATACAGCTAAAGGTTATCTCGGCTATTTGTCTTTGCTATGCAGATTAGCTTAACTTTATATATTTAAAAATAAAGCTTCCATTCACGAAGTAATTAGTTTCTAGATTAATTAAATCAGGTCTCGGAGTTCTGTTACGGCTCAATTGCATTTAATTATTATCTACAGAATAAAGCTTTTTCTATTTAGGTTAATAGTTTACTGTTGGCCTCAGTGTCTACCATAAGGGGGCTCTTTGGGGAAGAAGGGTTAAGCTTATTGTTTGACATATCGAAGAGTTTTTTTGGACTCTCGGAGACAATAAAGATAATAAGAGATAAAAAAACCATCACACAGCTTACGCGAAGTTATATTAAACCTGAATTATCATAGGGAGTAAGATTGCTGTAATTTGCAAGTTATTACCAACTAAACATTTACCAACCGAACACAGAACAAGTATTTCTCTGCTATTTTATGAAGCCCTGGTCTTCGATTAAATTGAGTCATTATAACCACACCTAGTTTTTGGCTGCAGATAGGCCCTAGCATGTTAAATATCTCATCATTCATAGCATTGGGCCCACTGTTGAACAAAAGCTTTAGCCACAGAATGCAACGTAGTCTATCTTTGAGCCATTTGCACATTTCCCCACAAACTTGTATCGGTCGTCAATCCAATACGTGACAAATTACATCTTGGGAAGCCTGTACTGATTACCAACTAATGAAGTTCTCGGCTCAGTCACCTATCAACCCGGTATATCTGTAAAAGCCAACAGCGGCCATCAGCCAAAAAAAATCGCGACGAATCGTCCTAAGATACATTTGTCATGGTTAGGTTGCGCGAAAACGTATTCAAACAGATCTCTCATAAATCTCTTTCATGTTTATTACTTTGTAATTGGCCTTATTATTAAAACAAACAAACATATTAACCTACAACCACACAAAATATAATAAAAAAAAAGAAATAAACTACTCGTGTTATCAAAATATATAATAAAGATTAATTTAAAGCACCAATTTCATTTAAAAAGGGGCATTCCCTTATATTTGTGTATTATAGTAATATAAGAGTATTGAACTTAGTACTCGAAATATGAATCTACATACACACTGTTGAATATATATTCTATCTAACGGCTAAAGACCTATGGCTGAGTTTTTTAACCGCTTTTTCTCAGACCAGTGGGCGTTTACAATGCATCGGTGGAATATCTTATTAAATTTAAAATAGACAGATATTAGCACCCATACGGCGTATTTGGAAAATAAATGATATCGTGTTTAAATTTAACAAACGAGATTGGCGACCTTCCAATGTCAATAATTATTTTGAGTTATACAAAATAAAATAAAAATAAAAAGTCTTTTATTTCCTGTAGATTAAAAAAAGGTCATGTGGGTAATAATCTTGAAATTAGTTTCTTAAAGTCGCGTCACGTTTAAAATATGTATAATATATTATTGTATGTTTAAACTAGATAAAGATAATTTTAATTCATTTGTGTATTAATTGTTTTAAGATCAATTATAATTGTTTAGAATTTTAAACTTTTTGATACGTGGAGACCAAAACTTTCAAGAATCACATTTTATATTTAATTTATTTCCTTAATACAACAAATAGTTTTCATTATAAATGTATATAACTATCACAAATGCGAAAACAGTTCAACAACTGTAGTTACTTGTTGTTAATTTTATAGGTTGCGGCTTGCGGTGAGTAACCTATTCTCTTTGTCGCGTCTTACGGTACACAGAGAATGTCTACGGTTTCTCGTTTTAAATAATTAACATTTCGCATCTAATAAGCACAATCAATGTAAGCACACTCATTAAATGTAATGTGACAACACCACATACATTTGAATATGCCGGAATGGCCTAGCAGCTGTACCGATAATCTGTTATTTTATTGTTGTTTTCGTAAGGGTAGGTCTACCTCAGTCGAGCAAACTTATTTTTGCTATAGCTAGTACATAAGTAGTGTGTGACTACTACATAAATTAAGTGGTTGAGTATGATTGCCTCTTTATTTACGCAAAATCTTGCGATGCTATAATATTTCCTGCGCAGTTGATATAATTTATTTGTTAAGCTTCATATGCAGTATGTATAAAGGCGGACTTAATGTCTTAGGCATTCTCTACCAGTCAACCAGAGATGAAATGATGTAGGTGTATGCTAAAAGATCGTGTCATAAAATACTATTATATTATATAAACAAACAACATATGCGTAATTATAAAATACATATATAACTAGACATATACATATATATGATATATATATATGTATATGTATATATATATATATATATATAAATACATAATCATTTAAAATTGTTGAGAAATAGCTCCCGAACCTTTACCTTAAGCGCGTAACGATTCGTAGCCGCCCTGACTTCAGGAGGGAGAGCATTCCAGAGATGTATCGACTAATTCGAAAATCGTCAAATCTATTAATAATGCTATCTACAGTTTACGGTAGCAGTTTGTATTCCTATGGAAGATTTTTATAAAAAGTGGATTACCAAGATACAACAACCAGTATATGTCGCCATAATTGAAATTGTCAATTTTTCATTTTCAATTATGGCGACATACGTCGATTCATCATCGTAGTATCATAAAATTGTTAAAACGAAACAAAATTTCACAATATAGCACGTAATTTCTTTTCTATTAAATATAGAAATTTCATACCTAAATGAGACGCGAAAGCAGAAAACAGATATGCTGGTTAAGTAGTAAGTAAACTTAAAATCAAGGCTAGGCGGTCCACCATATGCCTACGCAGGATGCTGGAATATTTCGGTCACATTGCCAGAATAAACAGTGACAACTTCGAAAAGCTGGTTGTCACAGGAAAAATCGACGAGATAAACCTCGAGGTCGGAGCCCAACACGTTGGTCTGACCAGATCTGCACCATACTGGGCACATCGGTTAGCAATGCTTTGCACACGGCGGCAGATAGGGAAAAGTGGCGACGGATAACCAACGACAGACTGTCCCCACGATATGGTCACGACCCTTAGCACCGAGGACACCGACGCGAAGAGGAGGATGTTAAATCATTGTCACTGGCTGATAATTTGATCTATCCATTTGCCAACATAGCTCGGAATTGTTATTTTACATTCTTAAATAGAAAATCTACATTTTATAAATAAGTGAAAAGCACGACACATTCTCTCTTTCACACAAAATACACACGCATACAAACGCACAAAATTACTATTTAATTAATTTTAAACTTACGAATAAATATTATGTTTATCTCTTGAGTGTAAATCCTCGTGATTCGTACCAAAAACTCACACCTAGTAAAACTAGACTCTACTATTGTTAAAGAAATGTACTAACATTAATAGTAATAACTTAGTATAATTTATATTAATTTGTAACTTTGACAAAAAATTAATAAATTTCAACAAAAAATATATAGGTTCGTATCTGCCATTCGACTATTGAAGTGATTACGTAGAATCGTTTTAATCTTAGTTAGTAAGAGTGGTTACCGGGATTGCGGGATTGTTAGTAATGTTGGTAACCCAATTAAAATAATTTTATAAATAAAAATAAAAAAAAAATATTTTGCGATTGTTGTCTTTTAAGTAGTAAAGTCGGATATTGTCTCATATCATATAAATTTAAATTTAAATTGTAATTTTTAATTAATATTATTTTCGTTTTAAAATTATAATGTAAAAGTCAACTAAAGTTTTTCTTTAAATATAAATCCCACTGCTGAGCAAAGACTTCCTCGCTATCAAGGGTTTTGGAGCAGAGCCCACCACTTCGCACGACTTGGAAATTATTTATTAAGTTCTTAAAAAAAAAATTGTGGAATGTTTCCTTACGATGTTTTACTTCAACATCATAAACGTAGTAAATCACACTGTGTGTACATTCGGCTCATTTGCAATCAAACAAATAAATTGATTAGAATACACACTTGAATTAGTCATGTCTTAGTCAGCAATTTAAAAACATCACGACGATCATGTTTCATTGTTATTTACAAGGTCAATGCGAATTAACTATCTGCTTAGTTAAAAAAAAGAATATACTCATAAATTTGCTTAATTTTGTTATATGTATATTCAATTATCGATCGTGATGAAGCCACACCGCAGCTTATTTCTAGCAACAGGATGAATGCGTTTGCTTGATCTGTAAAGACCTCCGCTAGTATATCAGCGTAAAATAGCAGAATAACGTTGCTGTGCTTCTTTTGGTATAAATATATTTACTATTATGGTGTAAGAATCCGGAGATTAATTTACTAGTAGTCGATTATTCCATCTCAGTCGTCAAGGTTCAAACTACATGAGCATATTGATTCTTTGTTTAAGATGAATGTAGATGTTTTAGAAGTTATCAGTTAAATAATATACTTCTATGTTGCCGTTAGTTGTACATAAAAAATGATCTTGACTCCCTTATCTAAAATAGATGTACGTGATGATTGGTTTCATGGAATGTTATTTTCTCATCAGTTATTTATCATCAGATGTTTCATTTGATGTTTATTTTACTTCTGCAAATAAAACTACTAAACTACTTATCTTTATTCAGTTGAATATATAATGAATTATTATATGGTATAATATATTTATGTATATATATTATATGTATTATTTTTTGTATATTTATATGCATGTGTTTGTAAATAAATGTAGTCCTGTATTTAATTTTTATTTTCTCAATTTTTTTTAGTGAGTACACTATGTCTCTTTTGTCCGATAATATTTCCAACATTATCCCTGCTGTTTATATACAATTACATTATTGTTAAAATAAGCTTCGCCTTTGTACATACATACTTCTCTTATCTTAGTTATTTTGTAGAAATGCTTTGTGTAAATAAAAGTTAAATTATAAATAAATAAATATAGTTCGTAAAATTTACGCCCATGTTTAACGCCACTATAATTTATCTTACGTCATCTGGATCTGACAACTAAAAGAGGTTGTCATCGTCGTAATTGACCCAACAAAAGTCGATACTACTCATGCGCCCGATAATTATGATGCTCATAAAGAAAATGATTTAGACTCTTGATTATAGGCGTTAAGGGTAAAGGCAGGGTAAGACATTTGTTCGGTCTCTCTTCATAAAGTACGGTAACTAACACGATCTACGATCCACTAGCGGACGGGGGCCTGTTTGAAACTTTGCTGTAAATATAGTTAAGCCATTTAAGAGGCACTGGCTTAAAACTAAAATTACTACCGCGCATTTGGCACACCGAGGGCGGGGTTAATTCCTTATTCATTGCGAGAGGGGTAAATAAATATTCTTCAATATTTTCTGAGCTTCTTGTAAAGATGTTAGATGTTACGTTTCTTTTGAATATTTTTTTCTTACTTTTTGATTAATTTTAAATTTACGGTAAGCGTTTCCATTGACAAATGAAAATATAATATAATTTGCTAATTAAAGTTTTAGAAGAGCAGTGACTAATAACATTGTATATCCTTTTTGTCTTCAATATGCTAGTTCAACTAAACCTTTGTAATTAACCCCTTTAAAAATCTACCAATTGTTGGAAGATTTGCTGGGTTAGGCTTAGGTTAGTGATGGTTATTGTTGTCGAGCTGCTTGCCAATAGCCTAAAGAATTTAGGTCCAGTATAATTTTATTTTAAAATAGACGAGGGTTGTTATTATACATATTTATATTGCCAACTTAATGCCAAAGGGCATTTATCCTGTTTACCTTTGTGTGAAGCAGAGAAAATGTCAAAGGTGCATATTATTTAGGGTTTATATTAATGATTAAAGGTGCATAAGATTTTTTTTAATGTTTCATGTTGAGGTGACCGAGCGCTTATGGTGCTCAGTCGAGACCTCTTTTAGGGGGTAACCAGCACAAGGGCTCCCGAGTGGGAGCCTCGGCTTGGACCACTACCCTGTTCCGCTACAGCATCTGACGAGAGTGTTTTCACTCAGTGTTGTGGGGTGTAGTTACACGATCCATCTGTTGCCAAAGGTTTGTTAGTAACTAGAATGGTTGCTGTTTTATCAAAATTTCAATTTAATGCTTGGTTTATCAATTACTACCAATGTAAATAAAATATGTATGTAATACTATCTCAAACAATTCAATAAAAATAAATATAATTCTGTGTATAAAGTCTATTAAATACAGTGTAGTGTAACGCCTTGAATATAAAACAACGAATTAAATTAATAACTCGCGCTATGACGTCTAATATTTTATTATTAACTTAGTAATATATAAAAAAACTCAGTTCTAATAATATAAAATAAATATAACTCAGTGTATAAAGTCTATTATATACAGTGTAGTGTAACGCCCTGAATATAAAAACAACGAATTATATTAATAACTCGCGCTCTGAAGTCTAATATTTTATTATTAACTTAGTAATATATAAAAACTCAGTTCTAATAATATAAACTAAATATAACTCTGTTCATAAAGTCTATTATATACAGTGTAGTGTAACGCCCTCAATATAAAACAACGAATTATATAAATAAGTCGCGCTCTGAAATCTAATATTTTATTATTAACTTAGTAATATATAAAAACTCAGTTCTAATAATATAAAAGCCAATAAATCAAAGTTAATATTGAATTATATAAATGAAAAATATTGTTACTCAGATCAAATCAAAATAAGCTTTATTCAAGTAGGTTTATATAAAAAACCTTTTGAATTTTTAAGATAATATATACTATTATCGTGTTAGATGATTTTTCTATTATTCTATAAAAGGTACTGCTAATAGAACCACCGCTTCGAAAGGCAGCTGCTAGCGAGAAGAAACGGCAAGAAACTCGACTAGTTCTTTTTTTATTTTTTTTAATTAATAATTAACAAAATGTCCAAGAGTTGTCCAGTATTGAACTAAGAGTTCAAAGCTTAAATCCAAACGTATTTGTCAGACAAATATTCTGACAAAAAGTAGTAAAACTTTTTGAATAATTGGTTTTTAACCAAAATTTTAAATCTTTAATGGCAAATCAATAATCATTCGAGGAATTTTATTAAATATGAGTGTGCTATTGCCCAACGATTTCTGTACCTTTTTTAAACGAAAAATTGGTGTCACAAGTTTATTTTTGTTTCTTGTATTGACAGCGTGTACATCCGCTTTTGTAGAATATTTTTGTAAACACTTACGTATAAACAATATGTTATCGTAAATATATTGTGAGGTAGCCGTTAATATGCCTATTTCTTTAAATTTTTCCCTTAACTTTGCTTTAGATTTTAGATTATAAATAGTGCGAATAGCTCTTTTTTGTAAAATATTACTAAAATAGGTTATATCTAGTGTACAAATTAAGTCAAATAAATCTCTTCAACCCAGAGAGGATTCTCATTGTATCACCGGCGCAAAGTACTGTGCGACCCGCCACGGGGGTTCTATCGAGAGATTACGACCACTAAATACGACACTACTCGTTCACAAATATATGGAAATTATACCGTATATGGACCCCTTTGTTTGAATTTAATCCATGACTGTATGGGGATTAAGCCGACGTTAAAACTTGGCAAATCGTTGCATGATCTCATACCTATAAGCTAGTTGATTGGATATTTTTCTATTATTTTTAGAGTGCTTCACTACATAGTAAAAAACAAATTCTATCCATCTGTTTAGATTAAATTCGGAAATCATTGAACATATATTGTCAGGATTTTACAATCGCCACACAAAATATCAAAACTAGCTACTATTACTATATTCTTCTTGCCTGCATTTCGTGTAATTTCGTAACGCTTCTGGGTCTTCCCCGCCCTCAGCAGCCGGAGTGAAGTCGCGGAGGGAGACTCGTTGCCGGTCTCCCTATCCTCCGTGACTCAAGCGGCTGCGGTGAGGCCGCGGGGGAAGAAGAGTGTCGGTGTTTCGTTGCCAATCTCCTTGTCCTCCGCGGCCGAATATTGGTCAGCCGTGGAGCCGCAGATCAGATCTGCCGCAGGAGGCTGGGATTGCTTACTGCTTTCCTGGTCCCCATGGCCTCTGGGGGTGCACTCGGGGGAGTCCGCTTCCCACCTACAGAGGAGGCCGAGTTTGAGGGTGCGTCCGTGTTCCAGCACCCCTTGCCTGGAGGGGTGGAGGGGGGGATGTCCTCCCCCGGAGAAGGGGCCACCTGGTCGGGGGCTCCGAGGTGTGCAAAATCGTTCCCGTTACCCCGCCATACGCGACGAAGGTGGAACACCATGGGGTTTTAGTCGGTGTGAGTCTGACATAACATCCTTGCCCCCGCAGGGGTGGGTACGCGTAGGCCCATGTAAAAAAAAAGGTAGAGAGTGAATATGACGCGGGAAATAGTTTATATATTAAGTATCCTCAACTAAGTAAATTAATAAGGTCATTAACCTTTCTTAATCCATTGCATGAAATTATTATCCTCTCAAGAGAAGACCAGAAAGTAAAAAAAATATTTACTTATAATTATCACTGGACAATTGAATTAATAAATGATTACCCTGAGGCTTAAGAGATATGGATAGGTGATATAAAGTGATATAAAGACGGCATATATTTTTATAATTCTATAGGCTATCAACTTAAATGCATATGGTTGATAAATATCAGCGAAATGTTGATGAAAACGCATTCAATCAATCAACCACTATCCAACGATAATTAGGAATAAATGTTACTGATTAATGATCTGAATAAATTGGTAGTAACACACCCTGTAAATAAATCAACCAAATAAGTACAAATAAGCAACGAACGACTGTCGAAATTCGACAATATTACACAGCGAATCGCTGGAAAGATCTCAGGTGCGCGAAAGATCGCAACATCGTTGCTCTAGGGCTGCCAGCAATAAAATTGGAAAACCTATACAAGTGTGTTATAAAATTGAAGTTTACGATTTCACCCCTTAGCCTGGACTTTACAATGTTCACTTCAAATCACAAAAGTTTAGTTGCTAACGTACGAGGAAAAAGTTACTACGTATCTTGAGTTTTTTCTGTAGCATTGTATATTATTTAGTGTTGATTTGAATTAGTACATAGCAATTTGAATATTTTTATCAATGTTACAGTAATAAAAAAAAAACTTCATTTTAGTCCTTTACAATTTGATGCATATTAAAAAGAAAATACAACATACAGTTAATTGTATTTTTTTATTAAAATAAAATGGTCGTTTAATAAATATCAGATAATTATATTTAATTAGCAAAATGCAATCTTGTAATACGTATACATCTACCCAGTACCTAATAAACGGATAATCTTTATCAGCCAGTGTGTTCAGAATGCCATTAGACTCACATCGAAACGGTCGTTTACAAATCCATTCCGTAGTGGTATATCTATAATATTTGGTTCGGATTTGTTTTAAAATATCTTTGAAATGTCACCTCAAATATGATGATTTATCTGTTTATATGAATGTGTAATTTTCTCTAGTTTAGTTTTTTAGTATTTATTAATTTATATTTTATTATTTTTATATACGACTTAATATAATTAAATATATACATTCATTTAATTTATTTTTGGAGTTGGATTTTTCGCTTTAAAGCAAGAGTTGCTAACAACCCTAGTGTAACTTCAATATTGCAGGCACGGCTGCAATCACAGCTTGCGTAACTTTAAGTATTTACTGCACACCTCATTGCAGTCCCGACGAGGCACCGTGGGAATTATTTATTTGCATATTTCCAACAAGCCTACAATACGTGGAAGCTGTCTCTTGCTTTGGCATTGACGTATCTTGCATACGAAAGTGTCGAGCGTCATGGTATATATCGAAACGAAAGTCCCTTTTTACTTTTTTTCTTTTAGTTGGCATCAAAACGAAAAAACAAAGGCAGCAGCCGAACGTGAGTAAAATTGGTACAATATATTTTATAAATTGTTTTCATGAAAGTTTTTCTAGAAACTAAGCCGATTTTTCCACTATGCCATGTCGAGTGGATTTCAAAACTAAATGTTGGTTTTTCTTGTTAAGAGAAAGGTTGGAAAATTGCAAGTCGATTTACAGCAAGGGCTCTGTTATCGCTTTTTCGATAAATAGATATTAAAATAGATTAGAGATAAGTTTTTTCTGGTCATATAGAATTAGCGAATTTTCGCAATGTTTGGTAAGGAAGTATGAAATGGTCGGCTCCATCGAGGAAGGACCACAATCCCACAAATACCATGATGAAATAGCAGTGTAACGGTGCTGTGTTTCTTTTGGTAGTGTAAGGATTCGAAGGATCTGGTAGCTAAAGATTTCATCTCTGTTCCCAGGAGTGATAACGCATTGTGTCGTACACCACAGGCTAGCTCAAGCTTCGGTAGGCATGGTATACCAGATCATGGAAAAATAATAGCATAACGTTACCGTGTTTCGTCAGGTGAATGTAGGAATCATGAAACCCTTCTTAGTGGGCATTATATGTTAGTTTTCAGGAAAACGCATCTGCGCTATGATTCCTTATCGAGGGTAAATGTCAATATGGAAGATAGAAATCACATCCTCAGGTTAACTATGTGCTTGTTTGTCACTCTCAATACAATAAAAAAATCATAGTTTGGTGGAAATGGAGCTGGTGGATCTGAGGATAAGGATTCGGATAAGGAATTGTAACTTTTATATTTGTTCACAGAAAGTACTTGTAGAACCACACTTTATATAGTGCATACACACAAAGAAAGAGTTGGCTCGACTCGGAAGGTCTAAGATCTTACAGAATCATAGTGTGAAATAGCACCATAGAACTGCTATATTTTATACGGTGCCATATTCACCCAATAAGTGATAATGAGGCCTTCCATCTCGATCCTTAGTGATGGTAAAGCATGTGAATCTAGATCCTTTGAGGAGGATGGATCATGCTCATGGGCCGCAGCCATCATGTACCATCAGGTGAACTGTGTGCTCGTTTGCTAACCATAGTTTGTGTGTTCGTTAAAAATTGAGCTTCAACCGAAACTTTCAATAATAGTGGGTAAGTATTCGATTCAATGTACAAATATTCACGCTTTGAGCACATAGATGGTTTTGGGAGCAGTGTAGACGATATTATCCCTTGTAACTTTGTAATTTTTTTATCTTACGTAACCAGAACTTTTCTAGTTTATTACGAAAAGACTTTGTACAGATAGCTAATAAGGTAAATATAGCTATTATGACACAGATTGCTTATAATAATAGTGATATTAATTTAGATAATCCTCTGTCAGAAGCAACTGACCGAGCCGAGGTTCGGCCCTCTTGGGCACCCTCGTGTCAGGTGTTCTCGCGAAACAGGGTAACAGTACAAGCCCAGGCGCCCTTGTGCTGGTTACCCATATATAGAAGTCTCCACTGAGTGTCATAAGGGCTCGATAATCTCTCAACCCAGAGAAACTGTAAAACCCGAGGGGGGTTAACAGCGGCCATAAGCCCAAAAAAAAACGAAAAGACATTCATTATTTTTCTATGTTATAAAATCATAAAAAGGTTCCAATGTGGTGTTCGAGAAATAAAATAATGGAATCTCGTGCTCCTGATACATATACTGGCTCAGGGCCATGAGAAATTAAAATAATGAATATACCGGGTATCAAACGGGCAATACATTACGATACTAAACATAAAAATAGAGCAGAATTTAGTAGCTTTTTTTATGTCCGCATCGACGTTACCGTTACGAATTTACGATACCTAAGTTTATAGTCAACTTTTCCCGTGCCGCAAATGTTTAACCAATTTGGATAAACTATTTTAGCCTTTAGATAACCAATTTTACGAGGCAGGGGTCAAAGTAAACAAAGTTACACTTTTATAGTTTACGGTTGCTATTGTTGACAAAGTTTCTTTTGAATTTGAAATAAACCATAAATTGGATGCGAGTAGAAAGAAATTGGATAAATATGTTTAAAAATTTTATGTTAACACCAATTTCAGAGAATAACTGGATCAAGAGATTTTTTAGTTGAGATGAGCCATTCTATCTTAGTCTTCACAGGTAATGTAACAGTATTAGAATTCTATATCTTATATAATGGATATGGGTGGGTGGGATATATAACGGCCGCAGTTATCAATTATTTATTTATTTTTATTGTAAGGGATCTCAAAGAACACATTTCATCAGATAGTAAGTGATGAATGCCATTAATTTACAATTATTTTTACATCCATCCTCTAAAAACAATCATGATGAATATATATTGTCATCTCTGGTGACTGAGATAGAATACCTTTAATGGGGTCCCCAGATACGTTAAGTCACACAATAAAATGGCATTATACTTGGTAATACCTGCGACATTGAAGTACCTCCATTCTCGATACAGAATCAAAAGAAGACGCCTTGTCAGCCCAAAGGGTGGCAGGGTGGGTAGGCCAAGTATAAAATCAAAAGCCACATTAGCAGCAATCGGCGACTCCAGTTGATATATTGTGGTTTTATAACAGCAGCAAGCAGCTCACACTTAAGTATTTAAAAGCTTTTTGTAAATTATTAAACTTCGACTTGTAAGGTTTCGGAATTCATTTTAAACTCTTTTATGCTTGTCTAACGTAATAGAAAATCAAAGTACATCCCATGTGCTTGTATATATAAATAGAGAGGATCTTTATAAAAAAATACGCACACTTTTGCTATTGCTTATGTAATATAAATAGGGAGGATCTCTATTAAAAAATATACGCAAACTTTTGCTATTGCTTATGTTATATAATTAGGGAGGATCTTTATTAAAAAAAATTACGCAAACTTTTGCTATAGCTTATGTAATATAAATAGGGAGGATCTTTATTAAAAAAATACGCAAACTTATGGTATTGCTTATGTAATATAAATAGGGAGGATCTTTATTAATAAAATTACGCAAACTTTTGCTATTGCTTATGTAATATAAATATGGAGAATCTTTATTAAAAAAATTACGCACACTTTTGCTATTGCTTATGTAATATAAATAGGGAGGATCTTTATTAAAAAAATTACGCAAACTTTTGCTATTGCTTATGTAATATAAATAGGAGGATCTTTATTGAAAAAATTATGCACTCCTTTGCTATTCCTTATGTACTCACTTTATGTTATAGATAGAATAGTTTCAGTAGCCATGATTGTGGCTCAGTAGGTAAGGAACATCACTTTCAACGAATACCAAAATAAAATTTATTACTGCCGTCTGTTGCATGATACGTAAAAGAAGCTGAGGATTTAACTTGTCTTTAGAAGTGACCAAGAAATTTGATCTCGATTTATTATATAGGATATAGGCATAGTGAAATGGGACCATTTACCATTGAAGTTTGTCACCCTAATAAAATAATAAAAAATCCATTACGAAGAATCAAGTCTGGATTTATCGCGTTTTTATTGCTTTAGGGTTTTATAATTTTCTAATTGTAAGTTTCTTTGAACTCTGGACCATTCTGAGCGCATAATTAATGTATATCTAAAGAGTGTTCATTACCAAAGATAAAATTGAATTAATCAGAAGCGTGTTTGCTGCTTAATCAAGTAAGTTACGTAACATAAATGTAGTTTTTATAGTTATACTATCATTAATTTTAGGAAATATTGAGTAGTTCAATAAATATCATTATATCAAGGCCAATGTTAACGTACTGCAATATATTTCTTGAACACAAATTGAACAAGTCTTACTTAAAACCCATAACCAATGGAAGTATAGGAGGGAGGCCTTTGCCCAACAGAGTGTTTAATTAAATCGCCTCGTAGCGTAGTGGTCAGTGTAACTTGCGGCTGAGTCACTGGTCGTCGGTTCGAATCCTATCACAAATTGTAATTTTTTTTATAGAATAGGTAGTAAACGAGCATGCAGCCCACCCGATGGTAAATGATCACCGCCTCCCATGAACATCCGCAACACTAGAGGAGTTGCAAGTCACGTTGCCGGCCTTTAAGGAAGGTTTGGTTTCCGATCTTTTTTTTTTGACTGCACATCCATTACATATGATTTGGAAAGGGGATGACGAGTGAGTGTCTCTGTATTTGCGCAAATGCTTACGGAGGTATAATATATTATTCTCAGTAGATCTGGTAATCAGCAGATGTCGCCGTAATCGAAATAGGCCAGGAGGACGTTTTCATATTGTAATCAGATTTTTTAGACAGATATAACATAGATCAAGGCGTAAGTAAATACAATCTTCTTGTCTTCTTCAATGTCATAATAATTCGGAATAACAATAAAATTTATATTCCTAGAATAGGATCCCCAACAGGTTGTTAACGCCAATTAATGCTGTGAAGAGAAAAAACTTACGAAAGACAAGTCGTGTCGCGTAAATGTTTCGTTCTTTATTGATAGATTAGGTTGCCGTTTATGTGATGTGATAAACTATTAGATATATTTTTTCAACTAATTCTATTTAAATGTTGAAGTTTATAAGGTTCCTTTGAATAACAATCTGATTTTTTTTTTAAAATGTTACCTTAAATTAAGTTTGATGAATAAAATACTTTAAGAAACAATTTTATGCCCTATATTTCGAATATAAGGCCTAAAATTGATCATCTGTTATGAAGTACAAATTTTATTTTTAAAAAAGAAATCTCGCGAAGGAATGTACTTGCGGCGGAGTGCTGTTTCGCACCTGTCACATCTCAATACCTGTTTTAAACGGATGTGGAGATCGTTCACCCAGTGGGAGTGAAACAAACGTATAAGCGTGCCGGACGACAGAGACGAAGGTATAAATAATCTATGATAAAGATAAAGATGTAGATAGCGTCGCGTGGCGGTAGAGGGGGATACCTGCAACCCATCTCTGATCCTGCCGTGCTTGTTTTATTTAATAATCCAGTTATAATAAGGTAGCGTGTACTTTAGTTGGCTTCCGAAGTCGCGATGTATTGGCTTGTTTGTTAGTCCTTACGGCATGCATGCGTGAGATGCTTCAGCGTATGAACCCTATATGGTGCGATTTAAGAAAACACGTATGAGTTCATTCGCTAAACGGGCTATGAATACTGCGTGTAATGCCTGTCAAGCAGAATCATGTAAACACATGGTTAGTTATTATAAGTATTTTTTCATAATTATGAAAAAAAAGCGATAAAATTATAAGCATTATAAGTGTTCTCGTTTTTACTCAGCTTGTAACGGCTCTAAAGCTTCAAAATTTATGTATCTATTTATTATATTTTGAATATACTTTCAATATTAAATGATTGTAAATAGAGAATAGGAGGAAGAACTGGCTCATCAAAGAATTCCAATGAATATAACCTAGAAATCTTCATTCTTATAAACCCAGTCCATTGTCGAATGTAAACGCATAACAAGTTTTTCTTCATTAATCTCGTATGCAGAGTGCATCCAATTTCCATTTCTCAGGTGTTTCTTTCTTCCCTTTCGCTCATTCCTACCTTTTACCGTTGTGGGACCCAAACTCGTATAAATCACTTTTTTAACGTCGCTTATATCACGTACTTCCTAATTACAAAGCTAAGCCATGCCAGCTTCGTTACTTGGTCACCACTATTTCTACTTTTAATCTCTCTATCTTCCTATCTCTATCTCTTTGTCTTTTTATTTCTGTGGGATTATAATATTTAGAATTTATTTGTGTAGGAGATCCAGCTTTTCAAGTTTTAGTTAAATCTAACTAAAAAGGGCAATGCTCTCAAAGTACATTTATCAGCATACTGATGAGAACCGGTATCCCAATTACTGGCAACATGTTATCTGAGTGCTCTGGGATGACAGCGTAACCTCAACAAATTTGAACGTCATCGAGGATTGTCGATAAAGTTTTTTTATTATATTAACAGTGACATAAGTGATTGCAACCCAGACTTCTGCATAAGTGGACTGAGGAATGAGGTCCAACACCTCGTCACCAAATAATTGCCTTACCTTTATTTCGGTTCTCGGATACCAACAGTGGCCATATGAAGTTATATATTGCGATTCTGTGAGGATATGATCCCGGTAGTGCCGACCCTATTGCATCTATAAAGTACGAGTAGCTGGAGTATGACTCTTCGATTATTTAGCTGTTGATTAATAATAAGCTTAGATTATAATAATATCAGTTTTATAAACAGTTTTGTTTCCAACAAAGTTGAATAAATTATTCCAGATTACCTGTAATACTAATATACTTCAATTACATGAATAATTAAAGTTACTATTAAAAATTAATTAATTTCATTTCACCCGACGGCTATCAAGTGCTTAGGTTAACGCATGGCTTACGCTCAAGCCTCATAAAGAAAGCCTGGCGTAAACGATTATATGTATCGTAGTCCTTGATATAATTAAATTGCGGTGCTGCTAATTCAAGTTTCTACCTACGGCCTCAATCATTTCTCACTTTTCATAATCGGTTGATGAGCCACCATGTCTAAGAGCTCTCTATATTAAAATCATCTGGAAATACAGTTGCGTTATAACGATAGTGACGAGAGTTTTATTGTTATGCCAGTAATAATTGAAAGTGCTATATAACTGCGATTTTAAGAGCAACGATATAACGAGCATAGAGTAATAAATAAACAGATATCTGAAAGGATAAGCATAAATGTAATAGGGCCGATAGAAATCGTGTTAAATTTTAGCGGCTACGGCTCAAATTTACTTACTTTTTTCGTGTCGCATTGACAGAATCTTGATAAAAAAAAACATTCGATATTTCATATCATTTAGTGGATTTTGTTTTAATTTCGGAATGGTTTTTGTTTTAATAATAAAAAAATGAATACGAATAATAAAAAAAAACCCATAAATAAAAAAAGTACTAATAATAAAAACTCAGCGGCTGCGCCTTTACTTTGCTTATTTTTCATGAAGTTATACACACTTTATGCGACACTCTGAAGAGAGAAAGAAAAAAACATTTGATGACTGATCTCATTTAATGGATATTGTTTTAATTTTGGAGTGGTTTTCTTTTTAATAATAAAATATTATCATCGACATCATCATTATCAGTCTCATCACATCACTACTTCAAAACGGAACATAGACATCTCTCACATTCTGCCATATAAGATCACCCTGAGCCACCTGCATCCATCAACTTCCCGCAGATTTGCATAGGTGGTCACTTCATCTAGTCCTACATCGCGATTGCTAATACGAGGTTGCCACTCGAGAATCTTTCTTCTTCTGATGAGGCTTCAGTTATCGATTCTATTAACTAAATGACTGGCGTACAAAAATATATTGTAAAAGAGTTATAAATATAAAGTATAAACAATTAAATATAAAGTAAAATATATACTTATAATAATTTAAATCGAGTTTAAAGTATTTATGCATAAGTTTATATTGTTTAGATTAAATATTACTCTAGATTAAATTTTTTATCATATATTAAAATATAATATTATACATATAGTTTATAAAAATACGGTTACTTAGCAACAATTTAAACGTGAATGTGGTGTTGCGACATACCTAAAAGATCCAAATAATCTTTTAGGTGTATATACGTGTTTGTGGGTAATGCAACATGCATTACCCACAAACACGTTTATAAGAAAGATGTACTTCCACCAAGCGTTCGTCGGCTTTGTTTATGAGAATTAGGGTGATAAAGGAATACACAGTTCACCTGGAGGTAACTGATAGATAACAGCTCATAAATACGTCAATGCAGATTTAAGACACATCCTCACTCCCTATAACTGATATGTGCCTACCCCACTTACGCACAAATGAAACACACTTTCACAAAACGAAACACAGCAGTTGCTTCACGTTGGTTTCAGTAAGTGGGTAATCCTTTCCCAGTCATGTTGAGCTGTTCATGTTTGTACTAGAAACTAAGCATATCTTAGCTCTACCACTTTAAACTTCCATATAAGCTAACTTAACTTAGCTCTATAACTTATCTGTGTTATAATTGTAGCGTAGATAAGGAATCTTTTTCATTTTGATAATATTTGAAATAAAGAAATAAACTTTCTTTATCAAATAGATATGCACATATGTGTTGCTCGTTTAAATTATCATATTTAAATTATCAGGTACCTTTAAAAGCTCGTCATACTGCTACGAATTCTTTTTTTAAACACATACAATTCTCATAAGGGCTTACGTTCCAAATTTAGTAGATTGATAAGTGCAGTTACTGGATTTGTACACTTACAACCAGACTGACAAACAAATGGAGCACTTAATAGAAACATGCCACTGATGTAAAAGCTACATCAGTCGAAACGAGAGACATTATATATGATGTAGAATAACCGGTTTTTTAATATCAGCTTCCAATGATACAGTTTTAATGTTCTCTTAAGTATTTCAATATGTTTCGTTACTAATGATTCTATAAGTATGGTCCAAATGAAGTCTATTAAATGATATTGTACTCGATTTAGACCATTATGTGATTATTATTTTTTGTATAGTTTACCTTAAATTGAAAAAAATACTATCCCCTTTTGACGAACTGTTTTAGGATTCCACATTGGTAACATAGAATACTATTTTAAAAAGACGCATCAAATCAAAATTCAAGTGAAATTATTATCAGAATAATAAATTTCCCAGATTTTATAGAATATTTCCTTTATGTTCTTCATATTTGTGAACGTTTGTGTGCCTGCCTAACCCTGCCTAAGCTACCTCTGCTAATGTGTATGTCCCATTTTTGTTATATTGGTGAAAAATAAAGAATACATTGCTTGATTATGGAATGTTTCCAGTTTTATTCTTAAATAAAACACAGAAGTGTGAAGTTTTAAGAGTGAAACACTATTTTACCCAAGAATTTGTAAAATTGTTGAATTATTGATAGTCGAAATTATAAATCCGTTCTACAGTTAATTTATAGCGCGGGTTGGCTCAATCACGCAAGTTCATCTGCGCATTAGCTGACTTTACAGATTTTCGAAAATTTTGTAGTCACCTTACATCGTTTTTGTCACCAAAGAGCACGGTAAATCAGCACTTTAAATTGTTATTAAGTTTATGGTTGTTCGTCGATTAAACTTAGGATTATCGCGTAATAGAAACATGCCACTACAACAAAACAAACCAGCCAGAGGTCTGATAGTAAGCCAACACCGCTTTATATAAAAAATGTAACCCTATAAAATAAAAATAAGAACAAATTGTCCTTAAAAACTGGCCTCGTTACAAACCACAAACTCAGTAGATTATTATTACCCGTATCCTATTATTGCAACGCTCTATTGTTTCTTAACATAAAACAAACAATTTTTTGTCCCCCATCTCGTCCTGGTAAGGCAACTACCGACCGTCTTCTTTTTATAAGATACCTTTATCTCTTTCGCACTTACGGTATCAATAAAAGTTGTTGGCAGGTGCAACACTATTTAATGCAAGCCCAAGCGAAAGTTACGTGGAAGTCGAGAACTGATTCGATTTATACAACATTAAGAAATTCCATTAACCTATTATAGAAAGTTATATATATGTATATATGGTTTCATATATATTTTAGTATATACGAATAGATGAATTTTTTAGTTATGAGGAGGAAAAAATTATTCAACGTTAACGAAATAGGCATTCCTTCTCAGAATTCTCGAGTGATAACGCATGTGTCTTTGTTGAGGGTCGATTTACGTATTTATGAGCTGCAATCATAACTTACCGTCAGGTGAACTGTATTCTCGTATGTCACACATAAAATATAAATATTCTACATATCGTTAGGTCGCGGTTATTGATCGCATACGCATAATATAACCTTATCTTAAATTTAATCAATCCTATCGCTAACGTAACAGCTAAATTTGGTTCTAGAGAAGATCATCATTTTTGTTTGAGACTTAAAACACTGTTGTATCCCTGAAAAGTAGTCCAAAAGACCGTATATAAGATAGCCTATAGTATTTCAACAAACAAAAAAGATTAACAACGATATATAAAATATCTCTACCATAACCTAACAGGTGTTTCGTAGAGGCATGTAGACACTAGCAATTAATTTAATAAAAAAAGGATAACCGTGATTTCTTGGCAATTCAATTTTTATGTTCATTATAATATTCATGTATTCAGACTCCATTGGCAGTGGTTGTTGGCAATTGACTAAATTAATTATTGCTATCTCGAAGAATTGCAATTCGTAGGCAGCATCAATTAAGCAATCGCGTGTATAATTCCCGATGCATTTTTCATCAATGTAAGGCTCTATGCGTAGTGTGGGTCTTCGGCGATTATATCCGAGTTTAGATCATTTATACACTATGTGATGATGTCTTCTTCGTGGATTATGACCCTGTTGATGCCTATTTTCAGACATTACAGATTATAGTGCCCTAAGTAGTTGTGCAAAATAGATCTAGTACATCCCCTAATGTTACATCAGTAATGCATATTAAAGAAATACAGAGAAACATTAAGATGAGCTGATAGAGGAAATTGTTGAAACACACCCCGACTCTAAATCACCTGCACCAATATAAGCCAACCGGGAATAAAAACCGAACTCGCGACTCAGTGGCCAGATATGTATTCGTCACATTAAGTCTAAGTCTTAGACTTTTAATCAAAGGCACTAAGTCTAACATCTGAGCCTTGTTTTGTTCTTATTGCACTTATATAAAGTCGGACTAGGGAAGGGGGCGATGAGTGAATGCCTCTATGTTTACGCAAATGGTAAATTTATTATAATACATCCTGCGTGGTTGATATCTTTTGGCAATAACTAGAAAATAACACCGTGGTCCAAATCATAAGGATCATATCAAACTACTAAATGTTTATTTCATGTGATTCTATAAAAGAAATACAAGTCTTTGAGATTTGCTTAGGTATGGCTTTTTTGTTTAGAGTCACAAATTTTGTTTTATTTTGCTTTGAAAGCTCCGTGCGTTGTTAAGCATTTGACTCTACCGCCATTTCTTAATGAGGAGGGATGTGAGAAAATCTCTAGTATTTTATAATATATTCTCTTTTTGTCATTTTTAGACACGTTTAATAATTCACAAAAACAGCATGTGTTATGTTATAAAAAGATCCACGCAATACATACACACTGTATTATATATCTTAATCTGACCTACATAAGGAGAAAGAACTAAATACATGTTATAGGTCTGTATAAAGTAACTTATATGAAACAGTGTTAGAACTACAATGTAACAAGTTTTGAACTGAAGCATAGTCAGCTAGGCTGGGGTGGTACATCGTCCTTTTATAAAATACCATAGAGTATACTAGCAGATAAAAGCAATTTATATATAATAGCATAACATTGATGTGTTTTGTATGATGGGTTTAGACACCCAGAGATACCAAGGCGATCCATCTCAGCTCTCAGGGGTGATTAACCATGTGCATCTTGAGTCTTTTTGTGGATAGATGTAGGTTTATAGATCGCATTCAGGTGAATTGTGTTGTCGTTTATTACTCTCACATTCATTAAAAACTATTAGTATGAATCTTCTAGTCGTAGCAATTTTAACCGACATCATGTAGATACAATAAACTCTAGTTAATCTTCTGAACGTTCGTATTCTTCGTATTGTGCAGATTGCGTTGGTCTAACAAATTTAATATAGTCCAAACAAACCTCGCTTGTGATGGAGTTTGAAAGGGGTAAGTATTTATATATATATATATATATATTGTGTAACTTTACTGCTGTGAATCAATATTAGAATTTGCTGTTTACCTTGCGATTACCTTGTTATTGTGTCTGTGTATATATGTTACGTGTCCTTGATACTGCAACGGAGTCTATTTCTTTACTTATTGCAAATGCATTACATTGAACTAGGACAGTATTATCAACATAAATAGGACCCACAGAAATACTTGTAATCGAACGATCTACGTCGTTAAATTTCGCAGACTCTACCACAGAAATATGTAATAAATTAATGTTGTCGTACTAGGTTAGAATTTTTTATTCATATACATACCAATCAATATACCATGACGTTAAAGGAGAACATGTGAACACTGCCTAAAGCATGAAAAATAATTTGAAACCTCACCCAGTTGGATGGAAATAGAATTTCAATTGCGACTACATTTACACATCTATGAAGCGGGGTTTCACTCCGCGAATAATATTTGATGTCTGTGCAAAATTTTATTCGACTTGATACGTATGTCAATACATTCAGATAGTCATATTTTGATGGATGATTTCATTTAAACGAACATGAGAGCATAAAGGTATATGTATATGAAGAATACTTATATTTTTATATAAAGTAGCAGTAGCAGAAATATATCGGACCCAGATTTTAGTGGTAGAACTACGCTGCAGTTTGTTGCGGAATGAATTGGTCAGCTCCGGGTTATGGACCGCCCTCACAGAATACCAGCGTGAAATAGCAGAATAACGTGTTTCGTCCGGTGAGTGTAGGGATCCAGAGACCTTTATATTACTGGTGTCGAGGCATTTCATTTCAGACCTCAAGGGTGACATCTGCATTATCATTCCTTGTCAAGGATGAATGTAGACGTCATGGACTGCAGGAATGATTTGCTATCAGGTGAACTGTGTATTTGTTTGTTACACTCAAAGTAATAAAAAAAATGTGATGGGGAGTCACATGGAATGCCACGCTGCAGCTAGTACCGGAGAATGACCAGGTCCTCACAGAGTACTAGCGTGAAATAGAATTACGATGCTGTGATCCGGGATACCCATTGAAGGTAATGAAGCAATACATCTCATTCCTCAGGTGTAATACATGTATAGTAACGAATGAGCATCTTGAATCAATGTTGAGTATGAATGTAAATATCATTAGCTGTAATTTTCACTTGCCTGAAATTGTGTGTTCGTTATCACCCCTCATATTAGAAAATATTAATTGGGGAATTTATTTTGTTTCCTATCTCCGCCTGGTTCATCAATCAATACAATAAATAAATGAAAGACTATAAACATATAATAAAACAAATATATACAATATAATATAATACATATGTATATAAAGACGAACCCGACTGGAATTCCTCGACAGGGGGGTCCAAACGGTCCAGGGTTAGGGCGAATGAGAGAGAAATCTGAAAACTATACGAGCGGAGCATCGCCTTCTGCATTCTGAGCCCGGAGCTGTCCCTCCCCGAGTCTCAACCGCCTAAGGTGTTTCAAGAGGCTGGTTGAGATTAATACGTCTGCAGATACGACTATAGGAATAATTTCGATCGGCATACCGTCCCACATGTCGGTCACCTCGTGTACTAGGTCCAGATATTTTAGAAAATATTATTATTATTTATAGTATTAGGGGTGAACACTACATACAGTTTAACAGATGACTATGTGTAGTGAGGATACATCTCCATATAACACTGTCGTCATAAGATTATGGATCTCAAACAAATATAATATGGTAGAGCCAAGCTGCACGTACAGCGTCTATAAGTAAGTAAGTAAGACTGACCATACCCCCTGCAAATTACCATTGTGATTTATATATATATATATATCCTAGGAGACCCAATTACTGATTACGAAGATTTCTTTCTTAGCCCTAAAAATTGTGACAACGCATATGTACTACGATACTACGTACTACGTTATATTTAATAATTCAACTTTTTATAAAAAAAACTTTACTATGTAGTAAATGTTGCAACCTTTTAGTATTGTAGGTAATTTATGTCTACTTTAAATCACCAATTCTTCATATCTTTCATTCATGTTTGGTATCGTAACAACAATACAAGAAAAGTTCGTATTAAATGATTTTATATTTAAAACTTTCGGAAGTTTGCTTTCCTATTTCAGAGCTTTGTATAGTATACAAAGTGTGTGAAGGCAAACTTACAGACTGAGGGTTTATGGCACCTGTATTTGTTTTACTTAACCAAATAATAATATATTCTTCAACAAATTATGATCTATAAATAAGTAAGAAATACTTTATAAAAATCTGGATATTTTATTGATATCCACATCGATGAGCAACTCGTGCGTTTGATACAATAGTGATACAATTCAAAATTTGATTGCAAAATTTGGAAGCGGACATTTGTTTTGCTAAACGATTAAACTCGCCAATACACGTCGAATGCAGACGCCGAGCTTATCAAAAGCGTAGTGCACACAAGTTCGCCTGCAACGCTCTCCCTGTCATCCATCAGTGCATTGAGTTACCTCAGTGCGGTGTCAACTTGGCGCCAAAGCGGACGTCTATGCTCTTTGATCTCTTGTTTTGACAATTTTGACGTTTCCGTCGAAGAGTTTCGCGCCATTACTTTCTGAACGTGTTTGACATTATTGTTTTTCGTTGTTGAACTTACGCGTAGCCAGTGAGTGCCGTGTTGTGATTTTTTTTGTGTTTATAGATTGAACTTGAGTAATTTGTTTTTTTAATGGATTGATTGCGTTTTGGATTGTGATCCCATTTTGTTAATGAGGTACGTGATTATTATTTTTTTTAATTGAGGCTTGTATTTTTTCATTAATTATAATTGTATAATTCTTAGAAAAGTAGTTTTAAACTTTTCGTCTAGTATTTATATTATAATATACAAGAATAGGCTTTATTGCGTGTATTGTTTTCGTTCATAATAAAGTGTTAATTTTTTATTTTATTTTAACTTTAAGAAGATATATGTATATATATATATATATATATATACTTAAGAATATCTAATATAAATATATAAGAAATAAAATTATTTCTCTAGATAAGAGAAACACGTATGTTTTGCATATTTAACTGTTTGCTGTTACATTTAAGATTATTTCTATCAACGGATTTATTATTGTTCAATTTTATCTCACAAGATGGCGCTATATTACAGCTTTAATTTGTTAATACAGGTGTATTTTAATTAGTTACGTTTACTAAGAGGCCATATCAAGTTACAACAGATAAAGACAAGTATCAGATCTAATTACTAAAAAGACTTCTATTAATAGGTAGGACACACTTTGGAATAATTTTTGATAATATTTTTTTGTACAAAAACAAGAGCTAAAGTTTAACATAAGTAATATTCTAATTCTATTATACGGTGTTTTCCTTCATCAATAATTTAAATTAATCAATTAAAATCTTGTAATAAGAAATTGGTTTTTATATGTAAACATAGGTATATTATATAGGCATGATTTAACTAAATATTAATATATTATATAATTTTAAATAACGGTTATATTGTAATTGTTTTTATTATAAATAAAATAAAAAGATAAATACAATTAACAAATATATGTAATATAACAGATGTCAAATAAGTTAATGGATATTTATAGAAATGTATTAAGCAGTTGCTGATTTCAAAAGAATTTTAAAGTATTATACTCGCAGTTTTGAGTGTTCTTTTATATTTACATGATTATTTTTAAGATCTATGTTTACATGAAGGCTGATGCGCTAGTCATTGGACTACGTATTGATTGCATTGCACATAGCCATGAGTCGTTCAAAGATTTAAGTAACTTTACACCAACAAACCAACACGGATGACCACACAACAGGGAGCGACGACCGTCTCAGATTACGGACAAAACTTTTAAATTAGATTTGTATAGAATTATATATTTAGATTCAATTACTAGAGGCATTTTATCCCAGTCTTAAGGGGTGAAAACGTAATGTGCATCTTGAATTTACCATCAGGGAAACTGCGTGATCGTTTTCACCCATACAATAATAAAAATAAAAATTTAAATAAATTTATTTTTAAATTTCAAAAAAAATTAGGTCATAAAACATAAACTTACGAAGAAACATACCTACTCGTAAAAGTTATAAAGAGATTAAACATTCTTTCTTTCTTTATTTGATTCATACAGAGGACAGATTTAAATAAATGAATTTGGATTAACTTTGGTCTGTATTTGGCTTTACGTTAATTTTCTCTTCCACTACACGCAGCATCCGTACTGCCTGTGTGCTCAATAATTACTTTTCTCTGAACAACTGAATATGTAGTTTGTATTTGTATAATCCATTACTAAATTTCCATATCAAATATTATATTCTATATTGTGTAAGTATAGTAGCCACGTTGTAGCAACTTACTTGCTGCAACATGAATGGGTCGGCTTGATTGGGGAAGAATCACGCATAATACTGCTGTGTTTCTTATTGTGAGTTAGACAATTTTTTTTCAGGGTGTGTTTATGATGGACTTTTGTTTTTAATGATCACTACCTTGCAATAATAAGTTAACGGAATGGCATTAGCTGTAACGCTTACAGCTTTTTTTATAATTATTTCTTGAATGCTTTAACAATGAAAACTGTTCCAGTAAACTTTTCACCCATGTTACGTTATAAGAAGTTTTATAATTTTTCAGTTTAGACATAAAAAACAGACGTAAATCAGTTTTTAGTCTATCAGGCTATAATCAACGAAACGGATAAAATTCGAAAACTACACAAAATTCGGAAAACTATAAAAATTACATTTAACTACCATTTGTTAATTAATTTACCAATGAAAAACGTACCAATGCCAAAATATAAATAAAGTTCTGCTTTAGTGAGGTGATTCCGAAAACAAATGTTGTTGATTAAAGAACATGGACTAATTAAAAAATCCAATATTTTTGTGGTTCGTATGTCTGATGTGATGCAAAGAGATAATATTTGAAGTATGATGTAATAAGGCATTTTATGACTTACATCTGATTTATACTCAGTAATAAATGCACATGACATTGATTAGCCCTCTCTTAAAAGATCTGCTAGATCTTACTGTTTGCCTAAATAAGTATGGTTTTATCTGTCACCTATTGAGAGGGATGGTAGAGTGCCATTTAATTTCAGTAGTACATTTTTTTGTGTGTGAGGAACCGCTCCTCTTCTGCAAAAGATACCTTTCCTCCTGGGGAGACTGAGTTATGTGGAATTTGTTTGCACCAAACCCTCTTTTGTGGTCACTATTATATTGGCATTATTTATAATCTAAAACGTAGAGTATGGCTAAGGGATTCTTTAACAAAAAGGCATTTTAACGGCTACCACTCAAAATATATATTTTTTATTAATAGGTTCACTTACATGGGTTCACATAAAACCTTATATATTAAATTCTATAAAAGCTGATATGTACACGCTATCAATACAAGAAACAAAAACAAACTTTGACGCGTTCCTTTCAAAAACAGTTACAGATATCGTTCTTGGGTAGTAACATAAGCCTTTTATTTCACACTTAGTAAATTTAAACATTTAACATATTCAGAATTTTAGAGTATTTTTAGTATCCAATATTTTAATTTATCAATACTTATACTTGAATGTGGAAAATGAAAATTATGATGAATTAAAATGATTTTTTTTTTTAAATATTAAATTTATATTATTATAGAATTATTAGAATTTAATTGATTTTAAAGTTGCGTGAACCCCTCTATTTGTGGGTAAAGGCCTCCTCCAAAGATACCCAGTAGTCTCTATCTGTGGCGCCTTCTTTCCACATTTTTCCAGCCGTCCCTTCAATGTCGTCAGCCCATCTGCTCCTAGGTCTTCCTCTTTTTCTATTACCCTGGGGCCCTGGCCATGACGTCAGCCGAAAAGTCCATCTATCGTCGCTCATTCTCGCTACGTGGCCCGCCCAACGCCATTTCAATCTCATAGCATAGTTAAGTGCGTCTATCACTCCTGTTGTTTCTCTTATAGTAGAGCTGCGAATTTTTTGAATTTTTCTAATTTTCATCAGGCTTCTTTCCATGCTCCGTTGGCATGAGTTTATTTTGTTTTTAACCTTTCGTGTGAATTTACATGATTGGCAAGCGTATGTGAGTGATGGTAGGAGGCAGGTATTCATGACGCTTCTTTTAATTTTGATAGGCATTTGACTTTTGAAAATTTCTTTTAAGCTCCAATATTTTTTCCATGTCCCTTTTATCCTTCTTCCAATTTCCAGGTCGTTACTTTTATTTTCGAAAGAGAGTTGTTTGCCTAGATAAATGTATGAGTTGACGAATTCTATCGAAGTATTATCAACTTTTATTTCTTTTTTCAATGAATTTGTCATCACTTTTGTTTTGTTGTAGTTGATTTCTAGGCCTGATCGTCTGCTTGATTGTTGTAGTGTGTCTATTATGTGTTCTAGCTCTATGCTGATCTCAGACAGTAAGACGAGATTGTCAGCGAATCTTAAATGATTAATGTACTTTCCTTTTAAATTTAAGCCCCTCTCATTCCAATTTAGTTTATTTATTATGGACTCTAATACCGAGATGAAAATTGTTGGTGAAAGAGGGTCCCCCTGTCTAACTCCCCTTTTAATTGGAATGGGGGTTCCAGTGGTCTCTAGCTTCACTTTGCTAGTGCTGTTTTCATAGATATATTTTAACACTTTGATGTATTTAGCCTCTACATTTTGAGAGTTTAGGGCTTCCCATATTGAATGAGTATAGTGTCGAAGGCTTTTTGGTAATCTATGAATCCTATGTGGTCGTTGGAATTCCTGGTATTTCTCAATAAGTAGTTACACAGAGTGAATGTGATCCACTGTTGAGTAACCTTTCCTAAAGCCTGCTTGTTCCATTGGCTGGCATGAATCAAGGGTAGCGCTAATTCTATTTTTTATGATTGAAGAGATAAGTTTACATAACGACGGCAGAAGGCTGATGGGTCTGTAGTTGTTTATATCGTTAGGATCGCCCTTATTACATAACAATATAATCTCTGCTGAGGTGTTGTAGAGGTGTCTAGTATTTTGTTGAAGAGAATAACCAGTGGTTTGGCCAGGATTGTGTAAGCTTCTTTTATTGCTTCATTTGTTATCCTGTCTGGTCCCGGACATTTTTATAATTTTAGGCGCTTAATTTCGCAAATAATTTCGGATATTCTTAATGTTATATAGTGATAGTAGTTAGTAGATAGTGTTAATGTTCTTGTGCGTTCAGATATAGCGCTGTAATTTTTATTTCAAGCGGCTAGAGCCATTTTCAAACTATTTTCAATAGCGGCTGTAATTTTATTGTAGTATCATACCCACATTTAATAAAAATCTGCAAAAAATAAACTTTTGGTTAATACCCAACTAATAAAAAAAATCCTACTATTTATTATTTATAAAAAATTAACCTATTTTTTAAAGAAATGCAACTAGTCAAGTTTCTTGCCGTTTCTTCCTCGCTAGCAGCTGCCTGTCGAAGCGGTGGTTGAGTCATATTGTGTTTTCTATAAACCTATTTGAATGAAGCTTATTTTGATTTGATTAATGATTCAAAATTTGAAAATGTGTGTAAGTTAAAAAAATATATATTAATACGTATTATACATATTTCGATACTAAACATTTACACTTATTCGCCTTCGGTGAATTTAATTCACAGCAGCTAAGAAAATAGCAGGACATTTCCTTAATAAGCGTCAATAGCCTAATGGTTCAGGGTACGGTCTACGAAACTTAAGCTCGTAGGTTCGAATCCACTATTAGACTAATGTCCATCTCCTATTACAAGCATTTTCAGCTTAGTTTTAGTGGTTAAATGGAATATTAATAATGTTAATAATAGTATTGCTAACAAATCTTAAAAAAAAACAAAAAGTTTAATAACAACATTTGAAAATATCCCTGATGCGCTACAGAAAAAAGGTAACTCCATCAGCATCTATAATGGGTTATTAAATCGGGCTCAAACCGAAACGTACCACCATAAACTCAAGGTAAACTAAAAAACAGCGACATACCCTTAATGAATTACATATTCACATATATTTGCTTTTCTTTACATACAAGATAAGAACATCCCCAATTTTTTAAGTTACAAAATGGATGCTTATCTTTTAAGGTGAAATTAGCCAACTCGAAAAAGGCCTGAGGTCTCTTTTTTTATTCACATTTAACCAAATATTTTCAATGTACCTTGGGTAGGTACAAATTTATACTGTAAAAAGACGAAATAAACTTCAACCTCGGCATAACCTATTTATTTTCAAAGCATGGGCTTATTCTAAAACGACCAGAAAATGGAGCGATCTTTTATAATTAGGAAAACAGTTATTTTATGCCCGCAAAAAGCAAATTTACTATATACGAATGAAGATGTATTAAACTTAGGCGTTTGCTTTGAGTTAGAATTTGCTGATAGTGATTTTAAAACTATTTACAATAAGGTTAATCACTCCAATTAAGATCAGTCACCACTATGAAAAAGAAATATTCTTCTGAATCACCTGATGGAAAGTGATTCCGACAGCCCATGATACCTACATCCATCCTTGACAAGGAATCATAATGAAGATGCGTTGTCATCCTTGTGGGCTGCCATGGAACGTCTATTCACCAGTAATAAAGTACCCTACACGCACCAGACGAAACACGGCAGCTTTATGTTGCTATTTTACGCTGGTATTCTGTGAGGGCGTAGCCCTACCCCGGTCGAGTTAACCTATTCATTCTGCAGGTAGAAACAAACAGTGTTACTCTACTACTGTGAATGTAGAAGTGTGTCAATATAGAACTTCTTACTAATCTACGCCTAATCCCCTATGTCAAACAAGGTTATTCGCGACACCGCCATGTCACTGGTCGGTTCTATCCAGTCCATACAGATAGAAGCGTCGCTGGAGTTTCTTGCGTCACTTCTTCTCTAGCGCCCACGCATTCCGAAGTGGCGGTACATATAGCTAATAATAATAGCGATATTAATTAAAAGAATACTCTGTCAGAAGCAACTGACCGAGCCGAGGTTCGGCCCTCTCGGGCACCCTCGAGTCAGATGCTCTCGCGAAACAGGGTAACGGTCCAAGCCGAGGCTCCCTCTGGGGAGCCCTTGTGCTGGTTACCCATATATGGAGGTCTCGACTGAGTGCAATAAGCCTTCGGTCACCTCTCAACCCGGTGAAACTGTAAAAGCCTCCGGGCGAACAGCGGCCTTCAGCCCGAAAAAAAAATACCCTTTGTATTCATTTTCAAAGAGAGCATAAAGCAATTGTATATAATTATATAGCATGTATTTAATAATATTACTAACATTACCCTTAATAACTCCACCTAAGCAAAAGTGTTTGTGCTAGTTGGTTCACGATAGTATTACAATAATTCCAACCGACAACGTTAGACTTGTAGTTGGTAACAAACTCACGTCGTGCTAAGTAATTTGGTACTGTTACTGGAAACCTCCTGGGAACTCACGCGCCTACTTTAATTTTTTGGTTAAATATTCTATAGTTAAAAACGTCACTATGTGCGATTGTTAAACTTTAAAAATACCAAAAAAATCACCTCAGAATATAATATGGAGCCTTTTTTACTTGAACAAAACCCTGCAAATAGCTCTCAATAAAAAAGATATTATAAAGTAGTCGGTGTCCAGGAAAAAAACGCGACCGAGATGAGTACAGAATCACCAAGGTACCTTTGCCTATGTTAAACTTAGCTTGTACTCGAATTAGAGCTTTACTGGTCAGATCATAAGTGATATTATAGATTTTAAGAAACGTTTTGCGTGTGTACGTGCTTCTTTTTGTGTTTGTGAACAGGTTTGATGCGTATTCGTTAGGTCTTGTAATTAGGGCAGGTGTTCGATGGACCGCTCTTATTTTGTTGTTTTATGGTTTCATTTTATTTTTAATCCCTTGATCTCTGGCGGTCGGGGTTACGGTGAGACTCTGATAGGGGAATTAATTTCCCATGAGCTGTTTACTCTCGTTTTAGTAGATAAATATTATTAAAACATTATTTAATTTTTTTTATTTAGTTAAATGCTGTTCTAAAGTTTAGGCAGCTTGTTCATATGTATGTGTAATTTTTTTTTTTAAGTAATATTATATACATAGCAACTTGAGGTCAACGTAAACAATATTTTGGGGAAATTTTTTTGTTAAATGATTATAAGGAAATGATAAATTTAGTTAGTCTAGTTATTTTACGAATATCATTTTATTACAAATTACGTATGAAAATACACACATTTAAAAAATATAAAATTTATACTTATACTTGCAGGCAACTTGTTCAAGTTTCTAAACTATTTAACGTGCACTTTATCTTGTATACATACACTAACCTTTAGTAAATTATAATACAATAAATATACATTGACAGAATTCTATACAGTAGTTTTTAGTGAGTCAAAGATCGTATTTCTTTGTTTAATTTAACCACTATATAAGTTTTTCGAGAAATATTTACAATGTATAGAAAGTTGTTACTTACAGAATTGAAATACAGCTTTTTCAGCGATTTAAACCTCAATTTATAAGTACGTATATAGTAGTAGTACGGAAAAAGATATACAGCAATAAGGGGTAATACTGGACTAAACAAGAGAGAGAGAGAGAGACTGAAAGAGAGAAAGAGGAGAACTAAAACGAGCACTGTAACGCTACATAACACATTTAGTAGGTAGTTCTAGTCTAGTCGAGTAGTGTAGACATATTAAGAACTCTCTTTTCCTTCATTTGGCCAATTACCTATCTACCTTACCCATTTAACTTCCTTTTTACATTAAAAACGTTAAGTTTGAAACGTACATCTTATCTAAACTCCTTCCACAGAAACCTTGCTCTTAAATTCGACCTTGAAATTTTTATCCCACCGTACTAACGCAATAACGTTTATTTTAGTAATTATACTATTATATTTAAATTCCTATTTGACTTAAATACCTAAAATATATACATACGAGAGCTTTGTATAATGCTTAGCACGATTTGCATTGGAATATGTCGTTTAATTTAACTAATGGACGGATATATCGGTCATTGACATAACATCGATATAATCTTGTTGACGCCGAAACGCCCACAGGTAATCTTAGACAATTGCCGATAGCTAAACTATTGTATATATTTAGCAATAGTCATTCGTCGTGAGTCGTTAATATTTATTAAGCCGATTTATTGTTTTACGTCGTATAGTACTAGAAAAAATGGAATGGGCATTCTAAAACCCATCATAAGGCATTTATTACAAGGCGTATAAAGACAAAAATTGCATAACTGTAACTATAGTGAAGACGCTAGTACGCCCACACGCTCATAATAATGCCACAAAAGTATCTACACGTGGTCATTTAAAAAAAATACGTAAGTATTTATTCTATTTAACGTCCATTTAACATCGATCTCGTTCAAAGGTATTTCGTATGTAACATTGGTTGTTTTTACTATTTAATGAAAGCTTTCAGAGGTCTTACTATTTTGGCGGTTGGTGGCCTATGGTTAAATGTAAAAGGAATGGATAAAACACGTGGTTTAATGGAGCAATTTAAATATTGACTTAGGTGTGCATGTCACGCTTAATAGATATTAATTCAAGAGTCTATATCAGTTTGGTTCAGCTATTATCTACGATCTAGTCTAGGACCTATCACGGTTGCTAAAGAGAAGAAATAAATGGTTGAAATTGTAATTGTAATTTATGTTAAAACTAATTGTCATTAAATTTTTTATTAAAAAGTATTGAAAAATATTATATAAAAATATAAAATATTATCGGGCAATAAAAATTACTGCACTTTGTTCTTAAGAATATATTATTAAATGATATTTTCTCGGTAAATTTCAATAACAGTGATACTTGACTTATTTTAGTTTTTATCGAAAATTTTTCTTTACCATTTTTTTTTATGATTGTTCATAATATATTTTTTATTAATTAAATTATTATCATTTCTATACACTACGTGAAAAAATATTACGCTATTTGAATCACCTTAGTATTTGTATGCATATTATAGGCGCGTATATACGAGTATATAAATACAAACTCGTACATATATAAACACATCCATATATTCCACAGTTAACTACATAACTATTTTTAATAATATCACGGTCGACATACAAGCACACAGTTCACCAGATGTAAGTAATGACTGCAGCCCATAGAGTTTACGTCCATACTCAACAAAGGACTGAGATGGAATGCCTCGTTACCTGTAATCAGATCCTCGTACTCCTACACTCACCGTCCGAAACACAGTAGCGTTATGATGATATTTTACGCTGGTATCTTGTAAATGTGTGAATCTTCCCCGTCAAGAAGAACCATTTAATTTGCAAGTAGACTCTACCTATTTTATAAAGATAAAAGCAGCGATGTTTTATCACTTACAAGGAGTTTCATCGTTCTGTGATATAGTATATGTCACCTGGTTAAACGTATTTACATTTAGTATTATAATTTATTATAATACTAAATGCATGTAACGTAGCAATACATATTATTTAATATGTATTGCTACGTTGATTGATGAAGTTTACACAGATTTATGTGTAGTATTGGGCTTAAATGTTGAACTAAAAGCTTAAGTGGCGTTTACGTTTCAATTCCCAGATTACAAGCTTGGACAAAAAGCGCCATGTAAGTAATTTAGATCCGTTTTTATTTTGAATTTATACTTCTTTAAGGTAAATCAGATCTTTCTCAAAATGTTTAAACGCTGATTCTGCATTTACTTTGTCAGTAATTAACTACAGTATTTCGTGTATATATGTTATTATATATACATATATGCAATTTTCATACATAATTCTTAAATTTATTTCAATTCTATTAGTACTACTCTAATAGTTATTATTTTATTGATAAATATTTTATAATTAGCAAGAAGTTATTAATAAATCAAAAATATTAAATAAATAATAACAAATAATGATATGTCCAACCACGCATTTAAAAATTAAATGCATAATAAATATAAAAAATCCTTTAATAAATTCATACAATATACATTCGTATATCTATTTTCATTTTCAAGGATTGAGAGATATTTTTTTATAGTAAAAGTGACAAACGAACAAGCAGTTCACAGTGGTAAGTGATCACTGCCCATGAACATTCGCATATACCATACCAGAGGAGTCGCGGAAGCGTTGCCGGCCATCAAGAAACACAGGCTCTTTTATTGAAGGTCCCTATTTTTTAATAAGATTTTCCAGATAAATTTTTTATGTGCTTACTTATGTCCAATGTATGGTACAGCTAAGCTGTATCTAGTATTTCGCTGAAGAATAATTGTCGGCTGGTATTTAGGGAAGGACCACTCAACACCGATGTGAAATAGAAGTGTCACACTGAAGCGTTTCGTGAAGTGAGGTTTAGAAATTCGGAGGTTCAGTCACTACTGTGATACCCATATCTATCCTCAATAATGAAAACTCATGTGTATCTTGAACCTTCGTTAAGGATATGGATGTTGGTGCCAACATGCCCAGGAATCATAAGCCATCAAGTGCTTTGTTTCGTCTGGTGAGTTTAGGGATACGGAGACCTTTATTACTTGTGACGAGGCATTCCATCTCAGTCTTCAAGGGTGACAACGGATCTGCATTATGATTCCTTGTCAAGGATGAACGTAAATGTCATGGGCCGCAGGAATCACTTGCCATCAGGTGAACTGTGTGCTCGTTTATTACTCTCAATGTAATAAAAAATAAGCAAAAAATAAGATTATGATAAAATTGTTAGTTATTTATATAATAATTTAATTATTTTTAGTAGTATAGCTCGTTGTTCCTGAAGCATGAAAGCGATTGAGAATAAATGCTAGCAAAGTGCTCGCTTTTAGTTGATCGACGTTAACCTCCACCGTTTAAATTATCGTTCAGCTGCTAAGCTTTGAGCGCTGCTCTAGTTAATTAACTAATGGTGTATTATTACGAGGAAATTAAACTGTATCTCTTCTAATCGTTTTCTAGCGAGTAACTATCAGTTAGTTATTCATCAGTACGTAATAAAGATGCCCGTCTGGTCGATTTCGCGGAGGTAGTATTTTCTGGTGGTGGCTAGATGGCATCAACTATTCAGGCAATATCATAGTGCCGTGTCAGTTGGACACCAAAAGTTCCTTCAGTCATCTTCAACAAAGACTCAAGATGCACAAGCGTTGTGATCCACGAGAGACGAGATGGAATACCTCGTTTTGACACTTCCTGGTTTCTCCTTGGTATTCAGTGAGGGCATGGTGCTTCCGGGAATAATAAATATATATGGTTATCCTAAGCTGGTATTTAGGTTGATCGTACCTATTGATTGTACTTTTATAGAGAAGTTTCTATACCTTACCTAAAATAATGCTATTCGTAAACTTTTCCTACTCTATTATTCGAAGTTTGGTATCCTAAATTATAATATTAAAGATATATTCTATCTAAACATTATATTATTACGTTATTTTCATTTCAACAAATCTTTTATTCATAAAAAGCTTCATAGGTTATAAGCGTTTGCTGTATTATGCAATTTCGGGAAGCTGTTTTATTTCGCCATTTGTCGTGCTTAAATGGCACGAATATTCAACAATTTTAGAGAGGCGTTGTGGTTTTGTTCGTACTTAGAGCTAGCAACAAAGCGTAAGCCTAAGCACCCTACAATTCTCAGGATAATACGAAAGCTTAAGTGCAATGTGTTATTAACTTTGTTAATATACAGTTACGTAGGTAGGCTTCTGAATCTTATGTGCAATGTCTGACTTACCTTGTTTAAAATAATGTAACTGCATCCCTAATTGAATAACTTCAACCAAGTTTATAGGATACTAGCTTGAAATTGCATTACAACGCAACTGTGCAATAGTTGCATGCGGTGTGATTAGGAATCCGGAGACCTGGTTACTACGAGCAATGCATTCTATCTTAGACCTCAGCAGTGTTGTATCTTTGGCGAGAATGGATATATTATGTGCCTATGGGCAGTCATAACGTACTATAGATTGAATTGCGTGCTCTTTTGTCATCCTTAATTGCTTAAAAATTTGCTCACATATCTTTTAACGTCAAGTCAATGGGATAACACATCAATGTATACTAAAATTATAGTAAATAAACCTTTTTATTTGTAAGTTGAAGTTAAGGTGGATTTAAACCTGAAATAGCTACGTCGTAAGTTTCATGGTCAGACAGCTAAGAGACAGATGATGTTAAAGTAACCACCACAGTTATAAAATTAGTATAATTCCCGCTAATCACTCCATCATAGCTTAAATCATTATTTTAGGTGTCAAATTTCACCATACTCTAAACATTAGGTGAGGCTTCATTGACTTGAAAATATAACCAGCTTTGGAAGAAAATTCTAAAACCATGATGAAATTTGTTGGTAGCTTAAGTAGAAACGCCTAAGTTTCGTGTATACATTATCAGAAAATCAAAATTTCAATAAGAGAAGAGAATAGACAAGACATAGCGTTTAAAAAAATACCCCAGTAAACGGACATTTTCCCTTTAATTTTTATATCAGTTTAATAAAGCTAATTAAAAATTGAATTGAAATCTTTGTAATTATTCCAACCACCACAATTGTACGATGAATTTCACATGAAATGCACAGACAAACAGTCAGCGCATTATGATTAATATAGAGGACAATTAAAACGGACTCAGTTTCATTTAAATTTCCGAACGCGTGAGTCACGTGGTAACAGTTTCCGTTGCAATAAAAATTTTTGGCGGTTGACTATGACCGGATGTTTTAATCCTTGCTGTTTGTATCCATAAGGCCTTTAAACGACATTGTACTGCATATGTTTTCGTAACTTTTATTATTGTTTAATTTAATTTAATTAATAAGTTTAAGTAATAAAGTTTAATTAATATAGTAAGGAACGTTTAATTAATAGTAGAACGAATAACAGTAACTTCATTGCTAGTTTGTAACTATAATATATATGAGTCCTCTCGACTGGGGAAGGACTCTTACAGAATACCAATGTGAAATCCCAGCAGAAAGCCACAGCCATCAGCAAAGTGTTTAGAGTGCGAGGCACTTCGTCTCAGTGCTTGGAGGTAAAAACGTATATGCAGTTTGAATCTTTGTTGAAGAATGGTGCTTGAGTCGTAGTCATCTGACCATCAGCTGAATTGTGTGCTCGTTGGTTACTCTTAATGTAATAATAATAATGTAAATATCCATCGTGGATTGGCGAACTTCACATGTCTTTGAAATATTTTTTTATTTACTTCTTTGACATGCAGGTTTCTTTACGATGTTGTCCTTCACGAGGCACGTGTTAATAATTCTTATTTTTTTTTCAATTCTATTAGTACTACTCTAATAGTTATAATTTTATTGAAAAATATTTTATAATTAGCAAAAAGTTATTAATAAATCAAAAATAATAAATAAATAACCGTAGTCGCCTATAGATTATTTTTTAAAAAATATGCAGACATCAGATGACGGCTGCTTAAACGTATTTAGTAAAATATTTCGTTATATATTTCTATAACGAAATATCAAGCGATGTAATACGATAAGAGCCGTGGTAGCTCAATGTTTATGCGTTCATTTTAATTTATGGTATGCTAGCAACCGGAAGATGACCCCATATGCCGGCACCAATGCAATTGTTTGCTACAATTTTATGTACTGTTTTATTACGTGCCTGATCGTGAAGAACAACATCGGAAAGAAACCTGCATGTCTAAGAAGTAAATAAAAAAAATATTTCAAAGACATGTGAAGTTCGCCAATCCACAATGGATATTTTTATTATTATTATTACATTAAGAGTAACAAACGAGCAAACAATTCACCTGATGGTAAGTGATTTCTGCGGCCCATGCCATCTATATTCATCCATGACAAGGAATCATAATGCAGATGCGTTATCACCCTTGAGGACTGAGAAGGAATGGCTAATAAAGATCCCAGCACTCGCCAGGCGAAAACATCAACATTAAGCTGCCATTTTACGCTGGTATTCGGTAAGCTGCATGGTCCTACTCAGTTCGAGCTAACCATCCATTCGGCTAGAAACAATACCACTTCCATCTGGTAGACGACGTGTTGGGCACTACAGGTCGGCAGACTGGGACGGGATGCGCTCTTTCTTTGCATCCTACCCATGGGGGCAGATTTGCTTCAAGTCTGAAGATCCTAGCACCTGCACTGATTCGGTTGCCGGCGTCGTGCTGCAGGGCATGGAATTGTTTGTTCCTAGCTCAGTGGTGCCCGTCGGTGGCAGGTCTTGTCCCTGATTTGGTGGGTCCCGCCGTGACGCACCTCGTCGCAAGCGGGAATGCTACCAAGCTTGGGCTAGGGCAAAGGCCGCTAAGGATGTAAACTCTGACTCACTCAAGAAGAAGTACAACTCTGCTTCCAGGTTCTTTAAGAGGCAAATTGCATTGGCGAAATCGAATTACGTTCGGAGAATTGGCGAGAGACTGGCACGCCTGCCATCTGGCTCTCGTGCGTTCTGGTCTCTCGTCAAGGCTGTCCAGGGTAATTTCTGTCGGTCGACACTTCCACCTTTGCGCGGGGAGGATGGTTCATTGGCCTATTCCGCAAGGGAGAAAGCCGATCTTCTTGGCTCTATCTTTGCGGAAAACTCGACTCTTGACGACAGGGGGAACACTCCTCCTACCATCCCGAGGTGTGAAACCACAATGGCGGACGTCCGCTTCACACAGTGTGCTGTGCGGAAAGCACTATTCTCCCTGGATGTCAACAAGTCGAGTGGGCCCGATGGAATATCTCCTATTGTGCTGAAGGTGTGTGCTCCAGAGCTGGCACCGGTTTTAACGCGCTTATTCAGACACTCTTATGTCCTCGGCGTTGTCCCACATTCATGGAAGACGGCTCTAGTACACCTGATCCCTTAAAAAGGCGACCGGTCAGATCCGTCCAACTACAGGCCTATCGCTATCACCTCCTTATTCTCCAAAATTATGGAATCGATAATCTACCACCAGCTCATGGGCTACCTGGAAGAGCACCAGCTGATCAGCGACCGCCAATATGGCTTCCGCAAAGGCCGATCAGCTGGTGATCTTCTGGCTTTACTAACTCACCGTTGGGCGCAGGCGGTTGAGAGTAGGGGTGAGGCACTAGGCGTTAGTTTGGACATAGCGAAGGCCTTCGATCGGTTTTGGCATAAAGCCTTACTATCGAAGCTTCCTTCCTATGGGCTTCCTGAGAGACTTTGTAGGTGGATCGGCAGTTTCCTTGCGGAACGGAGAGTTAAAGTCGTTGTAGACGGCTCATGCTCGGATCCCCGGACCGTAAATGCTGGTGTTCCCCAAGGCTGCGTGTTATCCCCGTCATTGTTCATTCTGCATATCAATGATTTGTTGCATACCAGTGGCATTCATTGCTATGCGGATGACAGTACCGTGAATGCACTGTATTTCGGCCGCAGCAATATCTCTCGGGATCACGTCGATAAGTGTCGGAACAAACTTGTGTCTGAAATCGAATCATCCCTTGTGAAGATTTCCGATTGGGGGAGACTAAATCTAGTCCAGTTTAACCCTTCTTAGACTCACGTTTGCACGTTCACCGCTAAAAAAGCCCCCTTTATCGCAACGGCATTCTTCGGAAACACTCACCTTTGTGCCAAGCCAAACATTGGCGTTCTGGGCGTCGACATTTCGAGTGTTGTCCAGTTTGGCGGTCATTTGGAGAGCAAGGCTAAAATGGCCTCCAAAAAACTCGGAGTACTCAACAGGGCCAAACAGTACTTCAAGCCAGCTCACCGCCTTAAACTGTATAAGGCGCAGGTGCGGCCTCACATGGAGTATTGTTGCCACCTTTGGGCCGGGGCTCCGGGTTATCAGCTATCTCCATTTGACCGAATCCAAGGTAGGGCATCTCGGATTGTCGACGATCCTGAACTTACCAATCGGCTAGATCCTTTGGCACTGCGTCTAGGGACTATATATAGGAGGTCTTAGGGATCTATCTTCCCTATGCATACTTTACAGAATTTACAATGGGGAGTGTTCCGAGGAGTTGTTCAATTTAATAGAAGCCGCTGATTTTCGCAACCGATCGTCTCGCCGGAACTATCATCCGCACCATCTGGATGGTTGGCGTTCCACTACAATGCGTTTTAAAAACAGTTTTCTGCCACGCACAGTAAATCTCTGGAATTCGTTGCCATCAGCGGTCTTCCCCAACAACTGCGACATTGGGTTATTCAAGAAAAGAGCATATTCTTACCTGAAGGGTAGGCAACGCACTGGCGTCGCTGGTGACCGTGGGCGGCGGTGAATCACTTACCATCAGGTGACCTGTCTTGCTCGTTTGCCTCTTATCTGTTATAAAAAAAAAAAAACTGCATTGTAGCTCAACCACGTGGTCACCTATGCTTCAACACCCTCTCTAGAGAGAAGACTCATACCCAGCAGTGTAACTTGTATATATAGTGGGATTTATATATATAATAACGTGTGCTTTATTTTGTTGTATTAGACGGTTGTGCAACGTCTGTGTGACATTTCAGTAGTCATGCTTAGACGAGATAGAAGCCCTGTTATTTTATTACATCATAAAGTTAACGAATCTGTAGTTAAGAGACTCTACATTGTTCCCACATGGCTCCGGCTTTGTTTTAGAACGGAATATGTAGTCAAAAAGCGCTGTTAGCTTAGTCCAAAGCGTGTTTACTTTTAAAACAAATGTAAGCGAATTTCTACCGTAACACAAAACCACAAAAAAACATGTATAACATGTTTAAAATAAAAATTTAAATGAAATGACACGTTTGAGTCATTTTATTTAAATCGCATATAAAGCTCTCTAATTTATCGTGGAGCAAGTTTTAAAATCTGGAATCGTTATCGTCTCGCCACAGCTATTGAATAGCTGGACCATGGTCGTCATGTGTACCAAATTAGGCCAGTTGTGTGGAAGAACGACATTTTTACAGAATACCAAAGTAGGATATTAGTTTACCAATTGTATGTACGAGTGAAAGAAGACAGAGATGATAAATTAATTTATTTATGGTTTATTTCCACAAGTAGAATGCACATTATACGAAAAGGGCTTAATGACTTAATGCCAATAGGCATTCTCTACCAGCTTAAATACAGGCAATCACAGGGCGACTAACGTATCATGAGCAAGTATCCCAGGTGATTACTGGAAAATGTCACGTTGACTGAAAGCGGTCATTATCAAATTACCGTAATTTGGAATATGTCTATTATTACCTTTGTACGTCAAACGTCAACTCTCACGTTTGAATGGTTATTTTCGGAATTAGAATATTCTGAAAGCAGCGCATGAACAAGACGTAATTTTGACGTTTATATAGTTATATATATCTTTTTTTTTTATAAAACTAAGGCGGACAAACGACCACACGCTTGATAGTAAGTAACTGAGGTCCCTAAAGATGCACATCCATCCTGAAGAAAGACTCAAGATACCCATGCCCAAAATGTAATGCCTCGTCACCAGAACTGGGTCTCCAGATCCCTACACTGATAAAATGAAACACAGAAGCGTAATGCTGCTATTCAACGTTGGTATTCTGTGAGGGTGTGGCCGTTGCTCAGCGGCGCCGACCCTGTTATGCTAATATAAATTCTGCAAGGCATAGGAGTAAATGCCCTTGCGTTAACGCGAGTACTTATGACACTATGACATAATCAGTGTACTAAGTAATAACTCTGAGATAGAGAAAAATGTCATAATTGTTCGTTAAAAAATATGTTATAAACATTAGAACGAAGACGTTTGTTTTTCTTCTTAATATTATAGCCATAATTCCTTTTTCATTGTGGTTAAATCGTCTGATGTATCAAGAAGACGTCCCTCGGATTAATTCTATGAATTCATGCAACAATTTGGCCTACATTATTAGATTACGCATTCTTACTTGTTGCTGTGCAACGATTAAATTCACATGGAATAAAATTCTTTTCTGTACTTTTATTTCATTTTTTTTTCTTGGTCAAGTCGATCTATTCGTGCTACAGATAGTCTATTGTACCTTATGAGTCGTTGTCAGATATATAGTCCGTTAGACATCACCACTACCCAGCAGTGGGACTTATATAGGCTCTTGTTTTGTATATAACCCTTTAATTTTATATATAAATTCGTTAATTCTGACAAAAAAAATTGTAGATGGGACAGTTGCCTCAGCACTTTAAAGTTGTAGATTGACATGGGAAAAAAGCAATTATCTATATTAAAAACTCTCATACAACTGACCTGATGTCCTGTGATTTACAGGTTTTTTAATACCTACTGCAGGCATCAGTGAGCCACGACTATGTACTAATGTTTTTATTAAGGAGAACATGTTTCTATTATGTAAAAATTATTCTATGTATTTTAGTTGTGGTGAAAATAAATAAAAATAAATAAAAATAAATAAATAAATAAATAAATAAATTATTTTATCAGAGACATGCTGATATGCATAAAAAGCCATTTCATAAAATTTTAACAACGCTTAATTGACAATTCCTGTACAAGCGAACCACTTTAGGGACGTCATTTAGTGATAGGCGGTGGCGGGGGATGTAATAAAGTTGACATCACATTCAACATTTAATATATAATGTTAAATGTGTAATCTTAATATTCTTTTAAACTAATAATTAAATATAATATATAATAATATAGAATTTTGATTTTTTGCAGTGGCATTTAGATATAAATACACGATAGTATGAATAATTTTAGGTGTGTTTTTTTAAGAAAATATACTGACAAACTGGCATATAGTTCACATAATGGTAAGTTATAATAGCGTCCCATAAACACGTATCCGCCATTAACAAAGATTAAAGATTCACATGTCTTATGATATATAATAAAACAAGGATACTGCTGCTGTGTTTCGTATATAGAGATCCTGAGGGCCAAAAACTGTTGAGAAACCATTCCATCTCTGTTGGAAGAAGTGAGAACGCATGTTCATCTTAATTTGTTGTTGTTGATGTAATGTGTGTGCTCATGGGCCGCAGCCATAGCCATGATCAGGTGAACTTTCACTTCATACCTCTACTACTAGGTGATCAATATCGGATGACAAAACTTAATAATTTAGAAATAGTGGATGTTTATAAGTCTCATCGATAAGTTTCTATCAGATACACTGTATGTTTCTTAGTCACCCTTGGGTTAATAAAAAAAAATAACAACGTATAAAGTTTTTCGATTTCTAAATTTATTTTTAGTGGTTCTAATTAACGCACCATCTAGATTTTAGCTAGCTGCAAGATGAGTGGGTCAGCTCAGAGGACCACACTAATAGTACACCAGCAGGAATAGCATTATGGAAGTTATTGTGTTTCGTATTGTGAGTGTAGAGATCCAGGGACTTAAAGTTACTAGGATTACCTTGGCCCTCACGGGTGGCAATGGTAGTGCATCTCGAATCAAATTCATCATCTTTCTTCAAATTCGATCGAAATGTTCCAAGCGCAGTTAGTACTTCTACCATCAGCTGAACTGTGTTCCCGTTTGCAACTCCTAATATTACTTTTAAATTATTATATTGCGAGTAACAAACATAGTTTACCTGATGGTAATTGATTCCTGCGGCCAATGACATCTACATTTATCCTTGACAAGGAATCATTGTGTAGGTGGGTTGTCCCTTGAGGATTGAGATGTTATACTTCGTCACCAGTAATAAAGGTCTCCGGATCCCTACACTCACCAGACGTAACACAGCAGCATTATGCTATTATTTTATGCTGGTATTCTGTGAGGGCGTGGTCCTACCCTGGTCGCGCTGACCCATTTATTCTGCAGCTAGAAAAACTGCAGCGTAGCGCTACCACTGGCATATTACTATTAAAAGAATTATGTTCATGCTTGAACTTCATTTCGTCTTTTATTATACTATATTAAACTATTTTATTCCAGTGAAGAAACGCAATATGATATGCTATTACATATTGATTGCTGTTTTTCACACAGAATTACGGGTAAATTGAATAAAAGAGAATGACCGTGTAATTCATTTTTAAATTTAAGTACCTTATTGCTGGTAAAGCTTCTCTGCAGCTGAAAACTTGCGGTTGCAAGAAGGGGATGGTTTAGCCGGGTCGTGTTTTCACTGATTGACAGCATGACATAATATTTCGCATGGTATAAGGTGTACTATCTTACTCATCAGGAATGGAAACACTTCTTTATATCACATCAACACATCATAGGAATTGCTTAACATTAAGTAATCTTTTGTAACCCCCACCACCATATGCAACATATTATTTCTATATAAATCATTGTAATCACTTCCCGCTATCCGCTTCCTAATATAGGCCGGCACTAAAACCGGTCGTTCAATGTATACGCCGACGAGTGTCAATGTTTTCGTGTATTTATTTTATCAATTCCCGTTAACTCAACGCCGGTGAATTTTCAATATCTTTGAATTAAAAAGTAAACATGAAGACAAGCACAGATATTGCTGTCACGTTTTTCTTTACACGAAGATTGCATGAGACTGTATTTGGATGCACATCTACCTTTCTGGTAATTTAATTATTTGAATGTTGAGCAACATTTTCGTGTAATGTGACCTAGATTCATCCCAAATAATTGAGGTAAACTATAATGTATGGACACATCAGTGCTATTAAACTTATCAAGTAGTATTTTGGACTAAATAGTAGTGAAGTCATCTCTTTTCTAATGCGAACTACACGTATCTTCGATTGTACTTTGTTAATTTTAAGTTTTGTGTCACAGAAATACAAAGCTCCCGATTTTTTTCTCAATCAGAAAGAGTAAGGAAATCTCTTAAGTTGGTTTTAAGAGCTTTATAGTTTATTATGTATTATTTTATTGAGAATGGCATATGAGCACATTGTTGACTTGATGTTTAGTGATGAATACAGACGAGGAATCATTCACAAAAAGGAATCATAATGCAGATCTGTTGTCACCCTTGAGGACTAAGATGGCATGCCTCGTTACCAGTAAGGGTCTAAGTGTGATACATGTGCACTTTGATTTGCGCCATTAATGAGTTAACTCAACCGAGACAAAACCATACTCTAGAATACTATCGTGAAACAACAGTCTATGGCTAATGTGCTTAATAGAGTGATTGAGTCCTTCCATCGTAGAGGTCAGGGAAAATATCTTAATATATAAGTATTGATGTGTCATCACTTGCCTACATATATGTGACAGTGGTAGAGCTACACTGCAGTTTGTTTCTAGCTTCAGAATGAATGGGTCTGCTTGACTGGGATAGGATCACGCCCCACAGAATACCAGCGTAAAATAGCCGCAAAATGAGACCTTTATTACTGGTGACTAGGCATTCCATCTCAGTTCTCAGGGGTGACAACGCATCTGCATTATGATTCCTTGTGAGGTGTCAATGTAGTATATATATACCTCTAGGGTCTCAATGTAGTATTTACATATATATATATCTATATATTTTATTGAGAGTAACAAACGAGCACACAGTTCACCTAACGTATTTATTCACAATTTTTAGGTATCCAAGATCTATAAAAGTGATAAAAAATCAATATATTAAAAAAACAAGCACCAATTATTTATATCCATAGACCGAGTATTAATAAACTCAGTCTATGACCAACATTAATGACGATGGATCAGGATTTTCCAGTACTACTAAATTACGATTTTGCTGAAGAAATTTTAAAAATAAATGATTCAAAGATCTTAACTTCAAAGAATTGAGCTTTAAAAATTTGCGAGTGCAGCATCATTGTGGGTTAAAGTAATTTTAAACTAAATTTGCTAGCGTCTAAAATGCGCATTAATCCGACATTATCGAAGCTGAAATTTTCGAACGAGCAGCGCGGTGACGTGAATTTCAAATTACTGATTGTATTATCATATACTTTAGCAGCAAGAAATTGTTAAACACTCATTTCAATTTTGTATTAACGTATACGGTATACCTTGATTTCTGTAGATCGAATGGCATGACCATCAAATGTACTATCCGGTTCCTTCGTGCTTTTAAACATTCTGATTAATTTTTGTCTACGTAAGAATAAGAAAAGCCAAATCTGAAAATATTAACATTCATGAAATTGTGGTAAAATTATAAAGCTGATTTTCACGACACTGTAATATATGAAGCTCAGTTGCATCGTCTGACAACAACCAGTATCACCATCAACTTTGTGTATCAACAAAATATACTATAATAATATTCGTATGTACAACTTTGCGGGTAAATTTAATGCTGTGTAACAATGGACTAATCTAATTTAAACTCTAAAAGAAACGCGATAAAGTGTAATTTCCTTTAATGAGTTTATAGGTATAACAAAGGTGGTAGTTGAATAATTTAGTGAAGCTTTTAAAGCAAATCAAGTTAAAGAGCAGGGAAATGAAGTAGAACTAATTACTCATTGTGAATGCAACGCTGTGACACTAAAATTATCTTTTGACATTATAATACCATTTTTCTACACTGAAAGTTATTACAATGGACCATCCATTATGATATTATGTTGATTAGATAGCAATAAATGTTTAAATGGCGTTGGTAGAATTATTTTAATATTTATATCTGTAATATAACGTGTTATAGACAAATCGCAGCTAAAATTTTGTCACCAACAACCCTAGTCAAGACCGTGTTGGCTGTGTCGGTGTGATTATGGTAAACTGTTTCAATCAAAAAAGAAAATATATTTTGATTCTGTATAGATTACTATTACCTGCAAGCTACAGGGATCGTGCACCATTGACTTAATGATTTCAAAGAATACAATTGTCATCTATGAGTGTACAGAACTGTGGACCCAATGTCTAATATTACGGAGTTCCATTTCAGCCCTCAGGAGGGATAACGTAAGTGCATCTTCAATCATTGTTGAGTATGTTTGTATTTATGCGTCTTTTATTAGTCATTACAGGTATTATATCAACTATGTTTTTTAATACATTTAGAGTAACAAACGAGCACACAGTTCACCTAACGTATTTATTCACAATTTTTAGGTATCCAAGATCTATAAAAGTGATAAAAAATCAATATATTAAAAAAACAAGCACCAATTATTTATATCCATAGACCGAGTATTAATAAACTCAGTCTATGACCAACATGGATCAGGATTTTCCAGTACTACTAAATTACGATTTTGCTGAAGAAATTTTAAAAATAAATGATTCAAAGATCTTAACTTCAAAGAATTGAGCTTTAAAAATTTGCGAGTGCAGCATCATTGTGGGTTAAAGTAATTTTAAACTAAATTTGCTAGCGTCTAAAATGCGCATTAATCCGACATTATCGAAGCTGAAATTTTCGAACGAGCAGCGCTGTGACGTGAATTTCAAATTACTGATTGTATTATCATATACTTTAGCAGCAAGAAATTGTTAAACACTCATTTCAATTTTATATTAACGTATACGGTATACCTTAATTTCTGTAGATCGAATGGCATGACCATCAAATGTACTATCCGGTTCCTTCGTGCTTTTTAACATTCTGATTAATTTTTGTCTACGTAAGAATAAGAAAAGCCAAATCTGAAAATGTTAACATTCATGAAATTGTGGTAAAATTATAAAGCTGATTTTCACGACACTGTAATATATGAAGCTCAGTTGCATCGTCTGACAACAACCAGTATCACCATCAACTTTGTGTATCAACAAAATATACTATAATAATATTCGTATGTACAACTTTGCGGGTAAATTTAATGCTTTGTAACAATGGACTAATCTAATTTAAACTCTAAAAGAAACGCGATAAGTGTAATTTCCTTTAATGAGTTTATAGGTATAACAAAGGTGGTAGTTGAATAATTTAGTGAAGCTTTTAAAGCAAATCAAGTTAAAGAGCAGGGAAATGAAGTAGAACTAATTACTCATTGTGAATGCAACGCTGTGACACTAAAATTATCTTTTGACATTATAATACCATTTTTCTACACTGAAAGTTATTACAATGGACCATCCATTATGATATTATGTTGATTAGATAGCAATAAATGTTTAAATGGCGTTGGTAGAATTATTTTAACATTTATATCTGTAATATAACGTGTTATAGACAAATCGCAGCTAACATTTACTTTGTCACCAACAACCCTAGTCAAGACCATGTTGGCTGTGTCGGTGTGCTTATGGTAAACAGTTACAATCAAAAAAGAAAATATATTTTGATTCTGTATAGATTACTATTACCTGCAAGCTACAGGGATCGTGCACCATTGACTTAATGATTTCAAAGAATACAATTGTCATCTATGAGTGTACAGAACTGTGGACCCAATGTCTAATAATACGGAGTTCCATTTCAGCCCTCAGGAGCGATAACGTACGTGCATCTTCAATCATTGTTGAGTATGTTTGTATTTATGCGTCTTTTATTAGTCATTACAGGTATTATATCAACTATGTTTTTTAATATATTTAGAGTAACAAACGAGCACACAGTTCACCTGATAGTATGTGATTCCTTCGGCCCATGACATCAAGATTCATCCTTGACAAGGAGTCATAATGTAGATGCGTTGTCACCCTTGAGGACTGAGATGGAATGCCCGTCACCAGTAATAAAGATCTCCGGATCCCTAAACTCACTAGACGAAACACAGCAGCATTATGTTTGTATTTCACGTTGGTATTCTGTGAGGGTCTTTCCCCGGTCGAGCTGACCCATTCATCCTGCAACTAGAAAAAAACTGCAGCTTAGCTCTATCACTATTAGAAGTAGTTAGACCACTTTATTGTCCTTAGTTCGAAAAAAAATATTTACCTATACATATATACATATATATATATATACATATATACATATATATATATATCCATATATTGACAACCCTTCTTTGCCGTAGTCACGAATTACGCCAAATACGAAACGTGTGGTATGAAGTATTGGCAAGCGGTTTTTTGTTGGATTGATTCGTAACTGCGAACTCGTGCGAGACTTAATGAATTCCCCGTCACGGGAATAACATTGTTCAAGGTATTTTGCAACGATGGCGTTTGTTTCCTGTTTATTGATTTTGTATAACGACTTTATATTTATGATGTTATATATCATATATTCTTGTTATATATATATGTCATAGATTTTAGATCTGTTATTTTTATAAAAACTGTTTTAACAATATTAGGCAATAAATATTATATTCAAAATGCCAAATGCCAAAATTAAAAATTTCAAGTGCTAATAAATATTTGAAACTAACAGATACGATGCGTTAACCCTTAATATACTATACTTAGCATTGCTTTGTCAGCTAGCATGGGCATTTTGAAAATTATGTCACAATTATTTGTAATTTATTATATTCGGTTTGAAGTTTTTGTATTAGTTAGTTAACTCTATGACAAGTCTAGTTTTACAACTTTTTGACGATAATTAAAGAGGTATTTCTTGTTGTGATAAATAACGTTCCTATGACTCATTGCCGAAGTAAATTAACGTAATCACCATAATTGCTATCGCGTTTTGACGAACAAACGGAGATCGATTAAATCGGAACGTACTCGATATTTTCTCACGGACGTGATACTAATCGATTTTATCGACAAACTGTTGTCTTATTCACTTCACGGTGTCCACTAGTGACGAACTTTATCGATGCGATTTGTTAAGGAGGTAGCTACACTTACACGCAACGACGTGCAACCTACTTTCGAGCCGTTGGCATGCAGGCCTGTCCTCATTTGTGCGATTTTATCTCGCACTACGCTGTCGGTTGTAAATCCATAAAAGTTGTTTTGTTTCTAATTAAACGGTGAGGAAGTGTGAAATGTTATTTACTTAATTAATACGCAAAGGTTGTGATAAAAAAATATGTAAGGCAGTAAATAAATTAAAGCAACATTTTTCAAAAGAGAGCCGTGGTAGCTTAGTGTCTAAGCTCTCTTTTAATTCACGGTACGCGAGCAAACCGAGTGCGATACCCTGTCCCGGCACCAAAGAAATTGTTTGTCGCAACTTTAAGTGTTGATTTACTACGTTTTCAGTGGCGAAGGGAAAACAATTTGAGGAAAGTGCTGCAATTCTAAGAAATAATAAGAAAATAATAATTATAAAAAATAAAATTTCAAAGACATGCAAAGAAGAATCCGCAGTGGAACTGAGTAATGCAGTATGCTATACATATAACGGCTGTTATATATATATATATATATATATATATATATATATACTTTATATATATATTTTACTTTTTAACATATGGCTTCGGTAAATCGGTTGGGAAAACAAAAGAAAACATATTAGTAACATGTCGTTCAAAACATGCTAAACAATTATATTCATTACAATAAAGTAAATTGCGAATGTTTAAAAAACGTAGAAATGTTTAACAAAAATAGAAAATCATAATATCGTCTATCTATCTAATAACCACAATTAAAGTCATCCATCGTAAATAGGATCGTCATATAACAAAAACTCTATCCTTCGTGGAGAATACCTTGCTTTTTAAAATAAAACACGAAGAGAAATTCGTAAGTAAATGCTACAAATTCTTTTTCCACATCATAACTTTAAGCAACTTCATTTACATCGCTTAAAGAGCGTTTGCTTTTAAGTGCTTTTGGGCGACGACAAAAATGTCGATATACGTTTATACGTATATATTTTTTAGTTTTTAATGAATTATGGGTATCTGACGAAGTCCCATCTGATGATAAATTATTCTTGCAGCCCTTGACACCAACATTTATCTTCGGTAAGGAATCATAATATATCTCCGTTATTTGCTACCCTTGAGGACCAATATTAAATGATCGGTCATTAGTAATAAAGGTCGCAGGATCTGTTCACTCACCAAACGAAATACAGCAGTGTTATGCTGATAATCTGTTTGTGTGTGGTTATCCTCAGGCTAGCTGACACTTTTATGCTGCAGTTAGAATCAAACATATATACATTTAGGTTATGGTTACCATATAAGACTCACAAATGTATATTATTACTGTCCGGATGTTATCTGTACACTTGTTTTGTTTGACACGAGATTACTGTAAATTATATTACAATTGACCAGTTTGGCTGCAAAATAATTGTAACAGCAACATTTCAGTGACTGAGCTAAACTTATGATAAAAATCATAAGTTTAGATGATACAAGCTGGATAGTTCGGTGTGACGTTAGCCATTATCTATGTCATGTGCTTACAGATTATCTATTTCAATAGTTTATTAATCAATGAATTATTGTTTTTTTTATTTATCATCTTTATATACACACGTGAACATAAAAAGTGTTGAATGTCTCCAAAAAAATAACTGAGCCTTGAATTATAATTTTCTTTTTGAATTATTAAGTCTTTATATTTTGACTTCTAAATAATGTGAACAAATGTTATCTTTTCCAATAATATGAACCAAAAACATGGTATTGCTAATCATCGTTTTTGCACGTGTTTACAATAGAGCTAATTATTACGAAGTGATTCTTAAATCATATTGAATATTCACGTGTGTGTTACGTGTGTAAAAGAAAATACAGAATGCAAATTTACGTGACGGTTTACCACATGCAGCGTAACAAATATCTTAATGATAGTTATATGCTTAAATAAAAAAAAAAAAAAGACATCTTAATTATAATGAAGCTGCTTTGGCTCGAATTCTTTCTCTGTAAGTAATGTGCTGCTACTTTTAGAGTGGACTCTTCTATGTAAATGCTTGTATTCGCAAGTATCTCGCAATGTTTGCTGCAGAAAACGAGTCAAAATGCTTTCTACGTAAACGCCGCCTCTTATCTGGCAAGCGGATAAGGCTTTTGAAGTTCGTGCGATCTTAACACGTAAGGTGATCTTAACGTAAGGTTGTACATTGTCAAACTCGTTGTAAGCTTGCAAGGAACTAAATAGCCGGCGCGTAAGAGGGGGGCTATTATCATTGTTTTGTTTTCTATTGATGTGATTACATAAGTTTTGATGAACTTGCTTCCAATTTTACAAATGATTACACTCAGAGGTTAAATAAAACCATGACGAATGAATTTGTTTATTTTATATTTTGTTCATTCATTTATGTATATATACATATATATATATATATATATATATATATATATATATTATATATTATATTCATTGGGATATTCAAGTAACAGTTAATTAATTTTCTTCGTCTAACTGTTTGAACAGTTTATTGGCGACAATTATGTATACTCCGTTAACAATTTTCCATTAATATATAATTCAAACTAGATAATGGAATGAAGACGAAACTGTACATCTTTTATAACTGTATAATTTTTGCTATAACATCATAACGTGTGCCTGAATATTTTTTTCAGCTAAGATATCATTATACGTAGTATAAGATTTAAATGTAGAGGCTATATATCCAGAGGGTCTATAAACCAATGTGCTATTTAGTTGTTTTCCTAAGATCGTGGTTATTATATGTTAGATGCTTAAATAAAGAGTTCTCATATTGTTCAACAGAACGTAGATATTTCTGAAATAATATTAAATTGCCTCTCTCTGTGTTTAAAATAATACTTTTGTTTTCTTTCACTCTTTTCCTGCAATAATACCAGGGCAATTAACATCTTCTAATTAAGTTTATCCTCCTTTTATTCACATTAATGAAGAAATTACCATATAAATGGCAGATCTCTCATAAAAGGGATATGGAAAGGCATAGTCCACACGACTTTAGTTGTGATATTTTTATAGAATAGGCAGCCAGTAAACGAGCAAGTGATCACCGCCGCGTAAGAACTTACGTAACACCAAAGGAGATGCAGGTGCGTTGCCATACTTTAAGAAAAGAGTTGGCGTTTTTCTTGAAGGTATTTTGTGTCGGTTCGGAAATATCACACTTCCCATCAATTTCACACCAATACAACATTTAGGCGGAGTTTCTACGATGTGAAAAATTCTATTAATTCCTCACCAGATGTTTGGGCTTCCTCATATGATGTGCAAATTTTATTTTGGTGCATTCATGCATAAAAAGAAACCTAATTCTAATTTTTTAAGTATATACAACGGGGAGTGCTCCGAAGAGCTGTTTGCAATAATTCCTGCCGCTGAGTTGCGTCATCGGACGATACGACAGACCACCAGATTCCATCCTCACCGCACTTCTCGCGGTATTTTCTGCCCCGCACAGCTAACTTGTGGGACGGTCTGTCCACGGCGGTTTTTCCAAACCAGTTTGACTTAGGGTCCTTCAAGAAGCGAACCTATTCCTTTCTAAAAGGCTGGCAACGCATCTGCAGTTCCTCTGGTGTTGTGGTTGTCTACGGTCGTTGATGGGCACCTCGGTGTTCCAGCCGCTCGTTTGCTCCCTTTTCCTATATATATATAAAAAAAGTGCGTTCACGATGACGAAGTGATTAATTTAGGGCCATCAGGATATAGTAAATGGTGGTAAGTATGTCGTGCATGTGCAATAAGTCGGAGGGAGGCTCATATATTCATCAGAAGATCCCAAGTCATCCAAAGCAAGGTGGATGCTGATGCCATTCATAAAGCTGAATATGGTATGCATCGTTACGATAACGGCAGTTACGATTTCTTTGACCCTTACTTAATATTTGAACAACTTTGATCATACTCTTGATAGACAATAGTAGTTTTATGTTTGTTATTCAACAAGTGAGAGTAATTCACGATTTGTACTATCTTTTTGTCCGTGATTAGGCAGTCGTCCTCATGTACTCTAACTCAACACTAACTCGACTCAAACTAAAGCATTTAAATATTAGCTTCATAACGTATCACGTATATGTCTAATTAGTAAACGATTCGTAGGCTGCGTGTCTTTCACGCGTCGTTTATTTAAGACCACCTACATCCCGAAAGACACTGGTTTTAGTTGGATTTAGTTTCGTAAAAATATTTTAAAATATCTATCCTACGCAGTTTCAGCACTGAAAGAAACTGTCTATCGCTGTGTTTACATGTTACGGGAAAACGCGAGGCAATCAGCTTTCCTAAGGTTTCTTCGTATTTCTTCAGAGTTAATAAGATTTCGACATTGGGGAAATATTTGTATGGGCTCTCTTTAGCAATACAAAAGTTGGAAATTTGAGAAATATCGGGAACTAAGTATTAATTCTGCAACGATAATAATAATACATTTCTTCGTAATTTAATATTCGCTTACATTTGGTTCGCTATTGGATTACTTTTTCTAATTTACTATGATATGGTATCAGTAATGATTATGTTAACATTTCCTCCAATCATATTTATATAATTAAAAAGAATTAGTGATGTATTGAAAAGCGTCATAAAGCGATTACAGAAGTTATTGGAAATATTTTTACATAATATAAATAAGGAAATTCGGAATTATGGACGTGAAACTTACTGGCAAACCTGCCGACTAATTCTAGCATCATTTCCTGCAACGTATTTCATCTAATAATTTTATGTTTTGTGCCTGGGCTTAAACTTGATAGCCATGACTTTTTAATACTGCGTCTGACGTATATGTAACGAGTAGACGACGAAAATTTAACAAAAATTCTTGTTCTTTATTGTTAAAGAGATATAACGATTATAAGTCTACACAATTTTCATTTACCGATAAATGCTAAATATATATTCGAGAGATCAGGTTGGTATACAAAACACATTTGACTCGATAGTAAGTGGAATAACGGTGTAATTTTTTCAAGTATAGGAGAAAAATCTATCAAAAGATATCGAGACTTCTGAGGGGAATTTTTACACACTAAAATCATCAAGCGTGAATCGCAGTGTAGTTGGAATTCATGGATCTCCTACGGAACGTAGTGGTTTCTCTTTGCACGCTCCATTACACCTGCATCAGTCCACGAAAAAGAATCTAGTTATAGTCTTCTGAACAATATATATATATACGGAATACTAGGAAAGAGTAGATCCTGATGGTGTTCTTGACACCATGAACATCAATGCAATTGTCAAAGAAATATATAGTACCAACAACCGAATTTCTACTCTAAATACAACCTAATTAAATACTAAAGGAATATGCTGTCACGGAAATAGATAACTCGATTATGTTTTCATTTTTCGTACAACTTTTTAACGGTGAGGACCGTAAAATGTAATGGAATCGAGCAGTGCACAGCGTTATGCAATTTGCATAGATACGAAGTGCCAAGCGGACTTCAAGAACACGGCAGGGGAACACAGGTGGCGGTAGGCCGTCGAACAGTTCTGTTTCATTTATATACTCGAGGTAATAAATAAAATATAATATATAATATCGGAAAGAGATGTTAAAAACATTAATAAAACTGAAATTCGACTAAAGAAAGCTTACAAAAAATGTGACTATAAAACAAAACTCTTATAAAAGATTGTAAAGATATATAAACAATCGTAAATATTTTATTTATATATATTCGCTTTGAATTAAGTTCATTTTGATATTACATATTTGTAACCGTTTTTTATTCGATTCGATTCATTGTTCATTTTGATATTATATATTTGTATTTGTTTCTGACATGTTCTTTCTATAAAAGATATGCCGTGAAATATCTTAGGAGAACCAACAGCAAAAACATTGAACCTTACTTAAAATATATAGGATAAGTTATAATATGGAATTTCCAATATAAGAAACAAAATCGTAAATTATATTGTCGTGATCAACAAATCTTTTCATCGTATGTCACTAAAATGAATACAAGACGTGCTATTTACTTTTCCCATTCTTACTTGGCGTGTAAAGTGCCAGACACGTAAGCAATTTGCATAGAAATAAAACGTTTCACAATTTCCTCTGATTTTTAAAACTAACAAGCATTTCAAATTTTTATGACAGATATAAATTATAGTCTCGTGTTGTTTCAATATAGCATTTCGTTATAACATTTTGATCGTGTAAGATGTTTTGATAACAATTAATGTATGAATTTAGATTCTTACAAATTTCATGTTTAATTAACTGTTCAATAACATGTAATTACTTATAATTTTACATAATAATAAAGTATGGTAGTGTGATAAACTGATCTTTTAAAATGAAAATATTTCCTCTGTGTAAGATAAATATTACATAACATAATCTGTCATAGAAGAACTCATGTATTATTATTATTCACCCACAAACTCATAAGTAGTAACGACTACAGTTATTTTTCTTATTAAAATGTCAATTATAGCCTACAGTTTTCCAAAGTTGGAGTGAAAATTGAGCGTAAGGTTCAGTTAATAGAAAATCTTGGAGATATATATTCTCGAGAGGTATATAAACGTGTATTTATAATTAAATATTATTTTTAAAAGTTATCTCTGTGTATCTCATGTATATTATTACTATCATAGTTTGTCAATTATCTCTCATTGCTGCAGCACCTATCATATTATCTTACTACACCTTGGTCTAGGATTGATTGATAGATAATATCAAGAGGTTATTAAGTTATCCTTTTTTTGTTATAAGTAAGGCCGGCAGCGCATCTGCCACTCCTCCAACCGCATCACCAGGATAACAACCGGTGCAGCACCATATCAACGTAACATTGATCTGCACAGTGACTTACATCTCGTCACCATACCGGATTATTTCAATTCTATCTCGCAACGCTTCTTCGAGAAAGCGCTTTTGCACTCCAACCCGCTAGTGGTAAACGCCGGACCCTACGATCCGGTACCGAACCCGGTCACTAGGAACCGTCGACCCCGTCACGTCCTCGACGACCCCCACTTCATGGGGGAGCCGAACGTCAGTCCGTCCTCAACGGACCCCAGACCCTCACACAACTCAAACACCTCGTCGCGTCGCCCTCGCCTCCGATCGCGACGCAATCTTCGCGTAGCCGCGTACAATCGCTACACCCGCGTGTCAGGGCGGTTCTCACCGCCCACAGCTTCCGATTGACATGAAAACAGGTGGCGTCCGTCAGAGGCTAGGTTGGCACACCAAAACCTCGGACGGTCATTAGTCATCACCGTCCATTCTCCACTCGGGAGAATCTCTCGATAGCTAGGGAACTGGCAACTTGGGTGGTCAAATCATCAGATAGGTTTGAGACCAGAGAGTAGAGCGACACGGTCAGTTTGTGAGTGCTTTGAGTAAGTAAGAGAACCACAATAGGGAACACGTAAAAGCTCACTGACCCCTCAGTTCCATGAGCCCTCTGTCCGATGAAGCTGTAAGAGCCGGATAGGCTAACAGCATCAACATCAACAGAATCTAGCTGCCACTCCTCTGGTTTTGCGGATGTCTATGGGCGGCGGTAATCACTTATCATCAGGTGATTTGCTTGCCCGTTTGACACCTATCCTATATATAAAAAAAGGTCAATAAATATTAAATATATATAAGAAGTTAAGACTTGGTACAGGAGTAACCTGAGTTTGTTTTCGGCACCGCCATCAACGAAATAGTTTGAATTTCATTGCTCAATGGTGAATGGTAATGGTTTAACTCTAAAACTTGAAAAGGTTTTAGCCTTCATAGTGGTAGATCAACGATGCAGCTTGTTTATCCCTACGTTATGAATGGGTGGGCTCGACTGGGTTAAATAGGAGCGTGTAATAGCACCAGAACGCTGGTGTTCCATATGGTGATTATAGAAAACTGGTGACCCTTTTGCTGGTAACGAGGTGTTCTACCTCACTCCCCAGGAATGATAACGCAGTTCGATGTTTATGGATTGCAATCTTCATTTACCATCAGGTGTACTGTGTGCTCGTTTGCCACCGTTCATTTGGGTCATATTCATTTTTTTAATCATTGTTCGAAAGAATAATCCAAAAAGAGCGAACCTACGACTGCTAAGTCGTGACACGGACGTTCACTTTAGGTTATCACTAATTTTAATTTAGAAGATGAGTACTATTAGTGGCGCATCTCTGAAGATAATGACTGCTTCTTACTAAACCTACTTAGGAATAAGTGTATCATAGTAACAGGAGCTTTCCTGTTTATAGACAAACTTAATTGCAGTAATTTCTAGTGCAGTTTCCTTGCTAGTTGCCAAGAAGCTTTAAGTTTCAAAATTTATCGCTTGTCTAATAAACGTTTTGTGTTATTTTGCCTAATTACGTGAATGTTTGTTTGTTATAAAGAAAAAGAACTTGACGTAAACATTAAAAATGTAAATTGATTTGAAATATTAAAATTGCTTTCATGCTAAAAAAGAGAAATTAAACATAACTTAAAAATATTAATATATGAATGTAAAAATAAGCAACTCTTTTGATGCTGTAAAACTGACAACCACGACTAAAGAGGGAGAACTAAGGTATAAACTTATAACTTTCTCTTTCAATATATCTCTTGCTATTATTTTACTTGATATAAACTCACAATTTGAAATTTAGATCATTATCGAAAGATTCATATATGTCACTTGGTCTAAGTTGAACGTACTTTTTTTTCTTTTCGTTACTTCAATATTAACAGTGCAATTTACTGCAGTGTAGATTAGTAGACTAGGGATGCTGGAATATGAGATGTAGTAATTTGTCAGCTGCCCATCAATCCGACACTAGCGATTACGCGCGACTTAATGTCGACTTTTGCACTTCGTATAGCCAATGATTCTTCTCTGTACTGTTTTTTTTTATAAATATATATATTTTCTATATATTCTAAATAGAAGCAAATAGCTAAAGGACAAACGTCACCTGATGGTGAATGATTACTATATCCTATCAGATAACTACTTCATTCCTCAGCAAAGATTCAACATGCACATACTTGAGGAGTCAGATTGAATGCCTCATTAGATATAACACACTCACCAAACGGATCACAGCTGTGTTATGCGTTATGGTGAGGGCGTGGCCCACGGTCAAGCCAAACCCATTCATGGTACATATAGAAACTAGCTGCAGCGTGGTTCTACAACTGTTCTAAATGATTGAATTGATCAATATTGTCGGTTTTCATAAAATTGTTCATGTCTTATATAATTCTTATATTTAATATTAGTCACGTTTTTCAAGTTCACGAAAAATAGGTAGGTAGGTAAGGTAATCCTAACACGGGTATTTCTTATTAACAACTATTTATTTGCATAGAAGCATGGTTATGATACTTTTTATCTCTCAGTATTTTTTAAATAATTAGTTATACTTTTATACATAAAAGTTACGTAGCTAAGAAAGAGAAATAATTTTCTTAATCTCTGGTGTTCCAGAAAAAAAAAACATCTTTCGGCATTGGCATAAGCATCAACAACAATCACATTGCATTTATTCGGCATCTCTTTTTGTAGTCTAATATAACACATGCACAATATATAAAACATCCATACCTGAAAATAAAGAATAGGTACAAAACTACTCCCACCAATGGTCCACACGGTCATCAAATGGTTAATCGTCACGTGACAATTGTTCGAAATATTAAACGGCTTTCTGTTATAGATAGACTTAAAATTTTATATGTACTTCCGGTTAATCATAGAAACGTAGTAAAGATTATTAACATTATGAATGAAATTTAAAGATGTATTAAAAAATTATACTAGGTAAAAAAAGCCACTGTGAACAAATATATCAGTGGCATCAACCGGCAGTAGCAAAAACTACTCATGGCGAACGAATCAACAGTGATATGAACTCGCTTTACAAATCTCTATGATGCTAACAGACCATCATTGGCATCCACTAGCTTTATAAATAACTATGGCACTAACAGATCGAAACTGGCATCACCTAGCTTTATAATTCACTGTGGTGATTTCTCCGCAAAATATTATAGAACGTAGCCCTTAAATAAGAAACTATATCAATAATTTTATAATTAATATCTCTTCCACATATATTTTAGTTTATATTCTTTACCTAATCTCACCCTCTTAGCTATGAAAAACAATCGGTGTTTTTAAAGGAAGTCATTACCTTAATAGCTTGTTAGGGAATTAACAAAGCCATTAGAGTTTCATCACTTACCGCGGTCGTTACCCCCATAGAGTCTGAAACTTATTAATCATCTACACGATTGTATTTGTTAACGCCTGGTCGGACTTAAATATGCCGAATCACAACAAATCTATTTCAAAGCTAGTACAGAATAATTTAATAATCCATGTTTTTTTTCTACAGGCCATGGCATCCCATTCATCTTAGATAAGTAATCATTGATTTTTCGTGATTTTTGCGGACCATTGAATGCCACATAAGGAGTCATTATGCAAATCCAGAATCAGTTTTCAGGACTAAGATGGATGGAAGATAAAATGATGTGCTGGCCGATTTCGAGCACGGTGATATCATGTGGCTGTGGTAATTTCGGCCTCACATGGAATTCAGTTCTCCTCTCTGCCGGGCCGGGCACCTCAGTACCAGCTTCTTTCACTTTCGGCTTACGAGTACTATATATACTAGACGTAGAGCTTAAACATCGTATATTACGGCAGAATTCAAATTTTCATCCTCATCATCTCGATGGTTGGCAATCCGCCACTGTGCGCTTTTGCATCCATACGACTTAGGTACCTTCAAAAACAGAGCTTACAACTTTCTTAAAGGCCAGCGTCAGCGTTGTGGATGTTCATGGGTGGCGATAATCACTCACCATTAGGTGACTTGATCGTTTGCCACATATTCTGTAAAAGAAAATATTACCCGATGACAGCAACTGGGTAGAATATATTATAGTGCCATTAGCATTCGAGAAAACACAGAGGCAGTCACTCATTTTCCCTTTTTTTATTCGGTTGTAACGCGGTGTATGAGGCGCATCTTAACACACAATACTCAATATTCCAACCCGACAAATTTAAAACATCGATATTGTTTTAAGGCTGGGATAGTAGCAGCCAAGTACTATCTAATCATGGCACCAATAATAAGGTCTCCGCTTTCTTTCACTCATCAGGAATAATATGCAACTTTACGTAGGTGTTCATTGTTCCTGGCTCGTTTTGGGCTGTGATTGTAATTACCATTTGTTAAACATACACACCTTGTTGATTAAGGGCTTTTAAACCATGTTACAAATACTAATAGCAAACTTCTATTCTATGATCTTGTTTTAAACAGCAGCTTGGTTCAAAAAAAAAATTCACATAAACATTTCTGATAAACTGTTTGCAACAAATTTTCATGTCATTTCTAGATTCTCAAAAGAAACATGGAATCTATCAAACAAACTTGTTTTATAGATTCAAACGGCTATACTTGCTATTCCTGTTTTATAATTAGGTACGCATCAGCTTTATAATTTTTTTTCATTAAACTGTATAAGGCGATTTGTATAGATAGTCGGAGGGACAGGTATCTCAAGTTCCAGTAAGCTTATTTATATTTTTCATCTATAATTACCATAAGATCATAGAATCTTCTAAATAATCTTTTGTCTTTAATACAATTTTCTGTAGAACTAATACAGTAATTAAATTTGATATTTTTTTCAGAATTTATAAATTTCATATTTTTGTTACGTACATTTACTTTTATATATATATATATATATAAATATATAATGTGTGCTTATAATACCGCACTTGTAAATTTTCATAACGTATGACAAGAACGAGGTAACGCTTTATACTCATAAGGCAATAATTACTCTCACTAAAGTACTTCTAATGCTGAACATGATCTAGTTTAATTAATGTTCAGTTGAGACAAAGGTGTGTTATTGTAATCTCTTGAAGATATATTAGGGCATGAATATTTAAGACTTTAAAGTGGCGTTACGCGTGACAAAGAAAATTATTTAATATCTAATTTTAATAGAAATGAAGGAGAATCTAGGAAGTATATGAATAATTACTTTTCTCCTATTTCATCAGATATAGCTAAAATAAGACCAGTTGATGAAGCTCGAAACTTTCTTTGGAAATATGGTGATCCAAAGTTAGAGGCTCGCTAACGTAACGATACGGTGTCTGTTTGAAGTGATGGTATTGCTTTTAAATTGGCCAAGAAAGATGAATTTTAACAAACAGTTATACTGTTCGCTTAAAGCGAAGATTTATTCTCGACTACACAACTAAACAAGTCAAAGTGACAAATTTAAATAGAAAGCTTCTTTACCCGGATTCCAATCTTAGTAGTTTTACTCCGTTAGGCCCAATCTAGTTGCGGTATTTTCTGACTGTACCAACATCTGAATCTTCCACGTATCTATACATACATGGTAGCGTCAATTAAAATCTACTATTGAAAAGACTGAAGGCGAATGCCTTCCCATGTTTTAACTACTCGTGCCCATATTTGCTCATCTTGGTAAATGAATTGCAACCGTAGGTTGTTGATTAATTACTTTGCTGCCTTATTTTTATTTTATTTTTAAAACAAAATCCACAGCCTTTATGTATACAATAACAATTCATCCCTAAGAGCTAAACTTTAGTTTGTACATTATAAATGTATAACAGTAAATGATTTCTTAACAGCTTATAATCAAGTGTAAAGGTTCCGCACGACGTATAATTTACTACATTCTGTAAATTTTGCAACAATCGATTTATATTTCTAAACGCACAAGTAATACAATGTAAATCGATTGTTCAATACAAGGTGTTGCTTTATTTAGTTGATTTTAAATGTCATGTATAACGTGGCGTCGTGGTTACAGTGTCTTGTTGCTGTTTCGCAAGTTCTGCTTCAATTTATCAAGTAACAATATTTGTTATAATTGTTGTGTATTCACACATCCCCGTGTGTTGCCTCTTCCATTGATCATATTGCACATGCATTACATTGAACTGTTTGTGTTATCTGGTAATAACTAAAAGATATAGCCGTGACATAAACCCTACAGAAGTACTAATATACTGATGTATGTAATGATAATAATTAATATCAAAAATCATTATATATTTATATGTATATATATATATATATATATTTAAAGATATATTATATACCCTGCCAGCCAAAAGTTGACAACCCCACATAAACAACATAATTATCCATCAATTGTAATAAAATTCCATAGGGTAAATAAAAGAAATGCACATCTGCATATTCTATTGTCAGTATCTAATATTTAAAGAACTCATTCTTTTGTTTACTTTCAAGTTATTAGACAATAAACATCTATTGTTTTCAAACGCCGACAAACGCTGTACTAGAGTCAGGTGGTAGAGTCGTAATAATATCTTTATAATGTCCTCATTACTAATTACTTTGCTTTTGTTACGTATTGGTCAATAATTAGGTTTATTTAGCTCCTGAAAACACGTGTTTCTGACTTATTATTACCCGAGTTTACTTGGGTTTTTTCACAAACAATCTTAATTAGCCTTAACTTGTGGTTTCTACAGTGAAGACGTCGTAAAATGGGAAAAGGTCGAGAAATTTGCAGTGAAGTGCGTTCTGCTATCATTGTTTTACATAATGAAGACAAATCCGAACGTGAGATTGCTTCACAACTGAAGTTATCAAAGACACAAGTCTTTGGTCATGGCACAATAACTTGATACAGGGAGACAGGCAGTTTTCAAGATCGTCCACGCTCGGGAAGGCCGAGAGCTACCACGTCTAGTGAAGATAATTTCATCGTTATTACCAGTAAGCGAAATAGACGCTTAACAGCACCAGAAATCCACGTTGAAGTAAACAAAACCCGAGTTAATTATCATTGACTACAGTAAAACGGCGACTGAAAGATGCGAAGTTGTATGGTCGCGTTACCGTTCGAAAATCTCTGCTGAGGCCGCAAAACAAATAAAACGGATGCAGTGGGCTCTTGCGCATCGAGATTGGACTGAAGATAGTTTTAAAAAAGTTCTTTGAATTTGTTCTTTGAATTAAATCCAAGTTTGAACTATTCGGTTCAAAACGTAGAATTTACGTTCGACGCAGTGCCCAAGTAAAGATGATGTCAGATTGTATAGTCCCAACAATCAAGCATGGTGGTGGCTCAATTATGATCTGGGGTTGCTTCTCTAGCCAAGGAACTGGCGATTTGATTAAAATTGAAGGAATTTTAAAAAAGGAACAGTACAATAGCATTTTAGATTAGTTAGGTTTAGGTTAGGTCTAGGTTAGGTTTAGGTTAGGTTTAGGTTAGGTTTAGGTTAGGTTTAGGTTAGATTTAGTTTAGGTTTAGGTTAGGTTTAGGTTAGTTTAGGTCAGGATTAGGTTAGGTTTAGGTTAGGTTAGTTTTAGGTTAGGTTTAGGTTCGTTTTAGGTTAGTTGTAGGTTAGGTTTTAGTTAGGTTTAGGTTAGGTTGAGGTTAGGTTTATATTAGGTTTAGGTTTGGGTTTTTTTTTTTATTAACCCCCTGACAGCGTCAAGGCCCTTTTTTTAATATTTAATAATTTAGCCTTTTTGTTAATAATTGAATATTCGAAAATTAAAAATATAGAGATGGGACGTGTATACAATTCACATAATGTATGTGTTTAAAAATAACAATTTTATTCATGGAGTGGACAGAACGCATCAAACGACACAACGCCTATTTGTTGGCCAGCTTTCCCCCGTTTCTTAAATTCACGATCTTTGTAATTATATTACTAGAATCGATAAATTTATTTCTCCCTTTACTGGCCATTATCAGGCTAAGGTTCTCTCCCACCAATGCTGTGCCCAATTCTTGCTCAATATTAAACCTATCGTTCGCGAAAATTCGGAACTCACACAGTAGATGAGAGACCGTTTCCTCTTTACCTTCACCACATGCACACGATGAGTTCTCCACGCACTTGAATTTCTTCAAACACGAGAAAAACCCACCGTGCCCAGTGATGAATTCTGTCGTAGTCGGGTTTCTTCTTCGATCCCAAAGCGGCCTCTTTTGCCAGCTGGTCAACCCTCTCGTTCCCTCTCATCCTCGAGTTTGCTTTTTTCCAAAACAGGGAGATCTCCCTATTTTGGAGCAGTGTTTCCCAAAGGACACATCGTGAGTGTTCGGCGAGGGGATGTGGTGAGCCCATGGTTACCGCCTCGAGTGCCGATCTGGAGTCGCTGAAGATCCCGATTGGAGATCTCCCGTCCTTGTTAGCCACACATACCGCTCGGTTCAGGGCTCGGCCTGGTATACGGTGCAGTAGGCCGACAAAGCGAGCTTCACGGTTTTTGTCTCGGCCTCGCCCTCCCAAAAAGAGAGCGCGGCCCCGACTCGAACGTCAATCGTACTGCCGTCTGTATAAATGCGCAGAATATATGATTCTGTCGAATTTATATACCGCTCTTCCTTTACCATTTCGAACCTCAGACCCGTCTGCCTTACGGGATGCGGGGCCTCCAGTGCTGGAGCCGGCCGCTCCACCTCCTTATCCTTCAGTATTGGGTGGTCCGCACCCTTCTTGATTTCATATAGGGCCGCGGCTTCGCGGACTCTGAGATCTAGGGGGAGCAGCACAGCCAACACCAGAGCGGAGTTAAGGGAGACCGTTCGATAGGCCCTGCCCATTTTGAGGTCGAAAGGTCGCTGGATGGTCCCAAGTCTCCTCGTCGCACCCAGCTTTATGACGGCCGGGGCCCACGTGGCTGCTACGTACAAGACCGTCGGCTCCACGACTGCATTGTGAATAATCCTAATTATGGACGGGTGAAGTCCCCAGCAAATTTTTGCTGTCCTGGATAGCATTTTATACCTATCTATCGCCTTTTTGCAGGTGTTGTCCAGGTGGCTTTTAAAGGTGAGCTTATCATCTATTGTAAGACCTAATATTTTTAACTCGGCCTTGTGCTGAATTGGTATTGCGCCCATTACCAACCTCGGGGTATCATATTTTAATTTGTTAGTGACTAACATCACATTCGTTTTGTGGGGAGCGAACTTCGTTTAGGTTAGGTTTGGGTTAGGTTAGTAAGCTTAGGTTTAGATTAGGTTTAGGTTAGGTTTAGGGTAGTTTTAAGTTAGAAGCATGACTCAACTTCTGTTAATTTTTTAAATGGTAGTAAGCGGTACTCATTAAAATGTAGTAAAAATGTTTAATTATTATATTTTGCAATGAGAGTTAATTTCACGCTCATTAAATATTATTGTAAATTGTTATTTACCGTACAACTGATCCGTATACGTCGAATGAGCAAACTCTTAGTTGTAAAACATACATGAAAAACTTATCTCAAATCTTAGACTAGACTTAGACGGTTGAGTTGAGGCATTGTTTTAACTGTTATAATATGAGTTGTGTCAAGCGATCATATAGTTCACCTGATGATAATTAATAACTGGGATATATAACACCATCATCCATCCTAAACAAAGTTTCAGTAAACGCATATTTTGTCATCCCTGAATTTTGAGATGGAAAGCCTAGTTACCTGTAATTTGGTTCCCGAATCCCTTTACTTTTTATTATCAGGGGGGAAATCTTCGCAAGATACCATTCTTCCTGGGGGAGAGACAGGGTAGATTATGCGGGACTTTTAACCACTTAAACTAATGTCACACCGCCTCGAGTAACCGCCCGCTGCGACTGCTGTCTTGGAAAGATAGTGTCAACAATTTTTCCCACGAAAGTACACTAACGAAACGCAGCAGTGTTAAGCTGCTACATCACATTGGTAGTGGAAGTGTGTGAAGGTGCGGACCTTCCCTTGTCTCAGCCAACCCATTAATATTGCGATATATATATATATATATATATAAAGAAATAGTTATTATAGAACATTTCTTTAATTTGAATTTAGCCGTGACTCACTCCGTTGGTAAAGAAGTGTGGAGTCGGGCTCGGTCGACAGATGGTGGTTTAAGGGATGCAACCTACTACGTTGGTAAAGCGGGGCTGTCATTGTCTGAGAGGTTTGAAAGATATAAGAGTGTTATTTATTATTGTGTTCAAGTGTTAAAAATATTGAAGAAAAGATTGAGATTGTGAATAATAAACGTTAAATGTCGTTTCTTTGATTACAGAGCAACACATGGTTTTATTCACCGACAATAATAGAAATAAACATTATATATATATATATATATATATATATATATATATATATATATATATATATATATATATATATATATATATATATCGTAATATTTATGGGTAACCAGTAGGCATAAGCTTCGTCGCTTCGACTAATTTAGTTAGTGGCATTCTGTTTGCTTCGTTTTACATCACTATACAAAGTAGTTAACGGTATGCTGATAATAAAACTATCTGGTATGAATGTAGCGAACACCGTCAGTTTGTTGATAGCTATATGCCAGACTAGGAAAACGATTGAGGGGCGGCACGTGTGCTTTTATCGAATATCAGAGTGAAAAATTATTCGGAACGGAACACATATATTTAGAAATAAATGGACATTGCTAATGAGAATAGAAAATGTGACTGATGTAATTATTAAGAGACTTTTTTTAATATATATACATGATGTATGTATGAATATTCTCTATAGGAGTTAGGATATTCATAGTTATGATGCAGCTTGTTTCTCAATCATGAATTGGTCATCTTGAGCGATCACATCCTCAAAGAAAAATATCGGTAAATACCAATATCACACTATATATATATATATATATATATATATATATATATATATATATATATATATATATATATATATGGTGTGTGTAAGGGATAGGGGAGGCTGGAAAAGAGTTATTCCGTCTCAGCCTCTGGAATGAAAACCCATTTGCATCTCGGATTCGCTGAGGATGGCTATATATGTCATGGGCCGCAGGCATCGTTAGTCAACGATCAGAGTGTGTTGAGGACACCATATAATACAAGTATGCAGGAAGACTCCTTTCAAACACCCAGAAGCAGAAAAAAACAGGACATTAAAAAAATTGTGGTAATTTAAATAAGTGACACTTCTAGTCACTTTACTCTGAAGATTGAGGCTTAGCATTAACTTTTGGTTATTTTAACTGTTAGTATAATATTGTCGTTATATAAAGAAAATTATATAACACATTATTGAGAGTTACAACTAAAATTTGACGGGTCTGCGACTTGCTAACCATGTTCCCTGAAAAGAGTAAATCACTAACCTATTTATTTATATTACATAGTTCAACGGAGAGCAAAACACACATAAAAATTGAGGGTTTTTATCTGTGAAAACGGTATTTTTATTTAAAGCATATTGCCGAGTTATATATTTTTTAATAATAATATAATAATAATATTTTTTTTAGTTAAATTGTTTTTTAACAATAATATCGGAAGCAATGAGAAACACGAAAGAAGAACAGTACGACCTCTTAAAGGACTCTTAAGGAAATAAACATGAGAGAGCATTACTGAAAGGAGGTCAATTGTATGCTCTTTTGATTATGCATGTGACAGAAAGGCAGAAACGTCTCAGTATTTATAGTAGCTTCAAGTTGAGCGCTTAATGTATACTTTACTAGTACTGCCCCTAACTCCATTTAAATATTGCTTCTATATTTTTGCATTCTGCATTATTTAATTTTATCTCAGTCGTCAGGGGTGTTGTAACTCTATTCCCACCCAGTTTTAATATTATAAAAAGAAACCTTAAGTAAGTTAATTAACTTAACTAAGTTTAAAGATAACATAGTAACATACCGCGGGAATTTGGTTAAAATAGAGCTAAAAGGACATGAATGTATTTATTAAAATTTCGATGCAGTGCATTTTAAATATGTAAGTGTCACATCTATAAATGGTTTAACCTATTAGAAGATTTCTTTTATATTATTAGGGGCAACAAACGAGAGAACAATCCAGCGGATGATAAGTGACATTTACCTCCATTTACAACAAAGATTTAAGATACACATACAGGCGTTGTGTCGGAATATTACCTGTTATTTGGTCCCTGAAACTTTGCAATCAATATATGCGATGGTGATGACTCTATCACTATCAACATGTTCTTTTAATGAATAAAGGTTATTGTTTTTTTTTGTTTAATGTGTATTATTATACTTTTTCATTAAGAACTTAAAAAATTATTACAAAGTTTGGATCAAAAAATTATTTTGTACGATAGCTTTTTTAAATTATTGCATGAGTAAAAAATAAGCAAAGTCTTTCATGCCACAATTACCAAACCATACTTAATGATTTGTTTATGATATTAGTAGATGACTATTAACACAAATCGTCCGATGTTAAGTGATTGGCAAAATCCATCATACCGATTCTTTCTCAATAAGGAATTACAATGTAGATTTAGTTAAGCTGTGGTAGAACTACATAGCTACGGAATGAATGGGTCAGCTCGAGCGGGGACCACGCCTTCATAGAATAGCGTAAAATAGCAGTATAATATAGCTGTGTTTCGTCTGGTCAGTGCAGGGATCCAGTGATCTTTATTACTGATGATGAGGCATTCTATCTCAGTCCTCAAGGGTGACAACGCATCTACATTATGATTCTTTTTCAAGGTTGATTTCAGAAGTCATGGGCCGCAAGAATCACTGACCATCAGGTGAACTGTGTGCTCGTTTGTAACTCACAATGTAATAATAATAGATCAGTTGTCATACTTGAATATTAAGACGGAACGGGTCGTCGCCTGTATAAGGATTCCTTAATAAAGCATATTTAACATGGAATAATAACGCGATTATACTGTTATTCCGTGCAGAATTATGACTGCTACAGCTTGTTTATAATTGAGATGAAACTCGCCTACGTGAACTGAAGTACAAGTAAAATATGTTTGTAGTTATAAATTCACTACAAACATATTTTACTTGCTCTTGCTAACTATGTCCATTAATTTAGATATATAGATATTTACAAGCAAAGACCAGCCTTTACATATACAAATTAGGATATACCTTATTTGTTAACATTGAAATTGATAAATGTTCTGTATCAGATTTATTTATTTATTTACGTAACCAGCACTAAACATTAGTGCTGGTTACGTAAATAATATTTGAATTAACAATAATAGAGAACTTAACAGAAGTTTTGTAATTTGTACTATTACAAGTCTACAACAAGGAACCTCCATGAATAAAATATTAATATTAATGAGAAGATAACATGATGTAAAGACTGGTCATCAAATTATATACATTCATAAAAATCTTGTGTATAGATAATATTAGTGATACATATGATAAAATTGTAATTTTATCATTTCAGAGTACGGTCTGAGAAACTTAAGGTCCTAGGTTCCAATCCACCATTAAACTATTGTCCTGAATCTCCTTAAATAAGTAATCGCATATTAATCTCCTAGCACAAGCATTTTCAGCTTAGTCGAAATGGTTAACCGGAATATTAGTAATGGCTTTCTTTTTTAAAAATGGAAATGTACTAATATACAATTAGGTTTTACACGAAAAATTTTGCCACGCACTACTCTGTGGTATCAGCTGTCGCTAGCGGTATTACCATCCGCTGGTGTTGCGGATGTGCATGGAGGGTGGTGATTACTTACGATCAGATGAGATGCTTGCTCGTTGGCTATTATAAAAAAAAGATAAGATTCTATTCGTATAATTTACGATTCGTATTTTACAGTTAAAACTATTAATTAACATCCAAAGTAATTTACTAAATATTTATTTACTTATTTACTTAATATATTATTATTTCCATTCGTACATATACGTATTATTGTGAAGACGCTTGTCAAAATTTACTTTTGAAGCTCAACGATCGTATCGAACGTAGATTGTATTATAATAGTTTATAAAATTATTAAAAAGCGTATTTATTTACTTATTTAGATTGTAATACGAGAGGTGTTCAATTAGTGACGAACATTGAAGAATCATCAGATTGACACTTTTCATATGTATAAACTTTGATTAGATATCGCTTTTGTTTCAAAACAGAACATAATATTATGTTCTGTAATTTTAATTTTACATTTTGTTTTGCAACTATTTTGTTGTTGGTTTAGTTATTTTTATCATAACTGCGAACTAATAGTATATGCTGTTTAATTTTACTGTTAGTATAGTTGAATGATATTTTTTATTCTTAGTAATGGAAAGATTTTTTAATAAGTTTTAGTTGTGATCATACTTTTATGAATTTTTACTTTATAACAATTATTCTCAGTTCCTGATTAATAAAGATTCCTATCGCTGTCGTTGGTATTGTGTGAGGTGTAGAGGACACCTTCACCGATAAATAATTGGGGATATTAGGCTCGAGCTGAGTAAGGAGCGCGACGATGAAGCTGGTTCGATATAACACTTCTGCGCTCTGACACCTGTTGGGGAAGAAGCGATGTGCTACCAGTGAACAGTTCAATTGGGGATATTAGGCTCGTAAGGAGCGTGACGATGAAGCTGGTTCGATATAACACTTCTGCGCTCTGACACCTGTTGGGGAAGAAGCGATGTGCTACCAGTGAACAGTTCAATTGGGGATATTAGGCTCGTAAGGAGCGTGACGATGAAGCTGGTTCGATATAACACTTCTGCGCTCTGACCCCTGTTGGGGAAGAAGCGATGTGCTACCAGGGAACGGTTCATAGCAATCTGAGTAATTCTGTTAACCTCGGTTCGGGCCACTATTCATTAAGTAGATCTTCCGATTATGTCCCAGGTCGAGTAAGGATTTGGTGACCCTTAATCGAGTTTAATATCAAGGTGTGCATGTGTCTTGTAATACACACATAGACAAATGTAAAGTATTTTAGAATATACAAATATTGACTATACTTTAACCGCATAGTTTTACTAATAAAAAACTAAATAGTTCCCTAAAGAGTTCAGTTAAATATTTTAATGAGGAAGTTATTAACGTATCACGTCAAAGCAGAAACTTTTATACATTTCATATACCAAGACCAGGGACTTTAAATCATATGATTTCTTGGCATTTAAATTACAGGAATAATTGTAACGTGACAATTGCTGTTGTCATTGATAAGTTGAAAAATAATTTCTACTTTAAGGCATTACGAGATTAGTTTTTTTTCTCTTGAAGCCTTTGCGATACAGTTCATGCAAGCAATAATTAATACTTGGTTACACGTTAATTTGTAATGGAACAAAACGTAGAGTTTCAGCGTCACTCGTTAAAAATGAGCCATAAAATTATTTTGTAAGACAAAAATTTTTCGTCAAAAATTTTTAATGTACTAGCTGTCAATTGAAGAAAATGGTTTAATCTGTAATTGGTTTATCATTATAAGCAATATAGGACTGATAATGATCAATCAATTACAATTTTCCATTGCCGCCTTATTCATGTTGCTGCATTAATTGGTTGGTGTGGTCAACGAACGACTATCAGCGTGAAAAAAAGTAGCATAACGTTGATTTGGTACTTTCGCTGAGTGCAGGGATTTTAACTCCGACCGAAGCTTGTCTAAAGCTTGTAAATTTTGAATCATTGTTATTGAGAACGGATGTTTGAACGGATGAGAGTGTTTATGTACTGCAGTAATCACTTACCATCACGTGTACTGCATGCTGGTTTACCCTTGAAGCTTCATAATCACACTCTGACCACAATGCCACGCGATCGTTCAATTTTCAAACACAGTAGTTTTATCGCCTTCCGCTTATTACTTCAGTATTTCGTAGCCATATTGTTAAGTTATATTATACATGCGACCATTTCATCGGTGGACTTGGAAACTTGTAATTATAATTTTAATTTGAGAAAGCTTTTGTAAATTTAATGAAATGACAGATCATGCGATACATGTTAAAAATAAAATAAAGAAATTTTAACTATATTTAAAAATGCCTTCCACACAGTTATATAAAGTTCATTTAAGAGTGAGGAATATGTAAAATAGAGCTGTGGGGGAATCAGTAAAGGGATAAAGATAGCTGATATCTTAATTATTTTAAATGTTTATTATTCAAATCCTCGGTAATATATACTTAACGCATTTGATAGTAAAATTGCTAAGTATTTTATAAAATCAAGCGTTACTTTGCAGCAAAGTACACTATTTTGCTGCAAAGTAACGCTTCACTAATAATTACGATTGCTGCCAATTATCATACCTTTACAACAAAATATCAAGCAAACTGTATCCACCACCTGAGCATGAGCTAACATGAAACACTAATTCCAAGCAATTCACTACCATCCAGCACTTAATGAAAGCCAATATAATATCTTCTGTCCTGTCGTTAGCTCTGCATCTGAACCATCTTATTGTATGTACATCCATTACATTGGAGTAGGGAAGAGGACGTCATGAGTGCTTTTGTGCTTGAGCGAAAGCTTACGACATTCTAATTTTACACTCTTGATATTATATAGTAATAATATATCGAAATTGATCAGGAGGATATCGCTTTTCATAACATTAGAGGTGATAAACAAGCAAATAGTTTACCCGATGGTAAGTGATGACTGCATTCACAGCTGCAATTTTACATCCATCCTCAACATAATATAGCATCATAGCGCTGCTGTGTTTCGTTTGGTAAGAAGAAAACAGGAAACACAATTTATGAATGCTATCTACGTCCTTCGAGCCTGATAACATAAGAGGTGATAAACAAGCAATAGTTTCTCGGATGGTAAGTGATGACTGCAGTCACTGCTGCAATTTTACATCCATCCTCAACGTAATACAGCATCATAGCGCTGCTGTGTTTGTTTGGTAAGAAGAAAGCAGGATACCCAATTTATGCATGCTATTACGTCCTTCGAGCCTTATAATATTAGAGGTAATAAACAAGCAATAGTTTCTCGGATGGTAAGTGATGACTGCAGTCACTGCTGCAATTTTACATCCATCTTCAACATAATACAGCATCATAGCGCTGCTGTGTTTCGTTTGGTAAGAAGAAAACATGAAATCCAATTTATGCATGCTATCTATGTCCTTCGAGCCTGATAATATTAGAGGTGATAAACAAGCAAATATTTTATCCGATGGTAAGTGATGACTGCAGTCACTGCTGCAATTTTACATCCATCCTCAACATAATACAGCATTATAGCACTGCTGTGATTAGTTTGGTAAGAAGAAAACAGGAAACACAATTTATGCATGCTATCTATGTACGTCCTTCGAGCCTGTACATATTCATATCTTTGGTTGAACCCATTTCTCATCAAATCAACTGGGTGCTTTTTAATTAGTTACGTGTATAAAAATAAAACAGGGTTGTCTCCTCTTTTTCATTTTAATTGAGTAAGGAGAAATTTTCTTTAGTAAAGATTTTATTAAAAACATGTATTACTAATTTATAGAATTTTTATAATTTATATCACAGACGTCGTTTATGACTCAAATTTTGTCCAAGTAACGCTTTGATAAATAAGTAAGTTTTAATAAATCAGGTAAAATGATATAGCGCATTGATTTCAAATCACTATCGGAAAAAGTTGATTATTTACTCATTAGTAGTTGACCAAGAATAGAAGGATTTGTCGAACATAAATCCACAGCAATTAAATGCTTTAAGTGCATGGATGTACTGAACGTGCTTACACGGTGAGGTGGATAATGCATTTGCTTAATTCTGTTTGCTAGTGATTTGACGATGTTATATCGACTTAAAGTAATTTTTATCTGTAGACTATACAATTGTTTTAAAAATAAATATTTTTGTTGTTACTGTTACTTGTAATAAAATGTTCAAAATTCATAAATTCTATCTTCTTCTGATGAATTTCCTTGGATTATTTTAAGAAAATCTGTTTTTTTTACATACAATTGTAAATTAAAAATTTTAATAGTTAGTAAAGAAATTTCCAAAAAATGTTATAAAATGTATTTGTAATTGAAAATATGCAAGTAAAAGGAATGATGGGCCCAGAGTTTCTTTCTGAAATTCCTCTGTTGAGGTCCAACTAAAGGAATCGGTGGTAGATGTTTGACGGTAACAGTTTTATAAAAACCTAAATTAAGTTGAGGGTTTCGTTATTAGAGTAATCGTCTGACAAGTCTTACAAATATAAAATGGATATACAGTTTGATTCAATTTCCTCTTGAAAGTCTTAGAAATTATATGATTTGAATAGTTTGATTAATAACGGCAGTAATATAATAATAATTTTAATTCGATACATTATTAATAATGTATCAAATCGAATCCTAATCTTTTTGGTATGTAGTATATGAGCTACTATAATATCAGTTTAATTAAGAATACAAAACATTTAATTAATTTGGACTTATAAGAACATTGAAGAACATTTTTCTAGCCCGTTGAACATTCCTGTTCCTGTTCCTGTATGAATTTAAATTAATTTTTATTAAATCATGTTATTGAATGTGGTTAGTTCTGTTTATGCTAATTTAAATTAAAAACGATTTTGCCCCTGTTTACGTAGTACAACCGCTAGCGATAGCGTTTTGGAATTGAAATACAATATACTTTGAAACATTTTAAAAAATATTCATATTTTAATAGACGAAGATAGCGAGAATATTTACATTGTAAGCAGTTATTTTCTAGGCAGCTGAGATCAAGTCCTTGGACCCTAGATTGTCAGGGTGTGTTTTAGTAGTCTGGTATTTCGCACTAGGAATAAAAACTATTTTCGGGGATAAAAAAAGGCATTTTATTTCGTATCATACTTATTTTTATCCTAAATATTTGAATGAACCATTAATTTAATCTATCACAATACAAATATTGCTATATTGTGATAGATTATATAAATTTAATTATAATTTGAAAATAATTTTTATTAAGAGATTTAATAAAAATAAGCAATAATTTAAAAGTCGAATTTAGCACGTCTCTTGACAATATCAAGCCACTGAAATTCAACGCAAGTTATCATTTCTCATCTCTTCTGTAATCCATGGTCTATAATACTTAAGTAGTATTTCAGATTGTACTAAATTTGATGTGGTTTTAGAAACAATTCGTTTTCTTGAGCCAGCAATGACTGATTTTAACATTCATTTTCTAGCACTAAATCATTAATTATGGCAACTATTGTTTACTTCGATTAATTTCTAAGGATCATCTTGTAATCTTATCAAAGCGTGAAAGAACTACAACAGATTCCACAGATTACTCGTGGAATATTGCAGCATAATGCTGATGTGTTTCGTATAGTGAGTGCTGGCACACGGTGACCCAACTAAAGGTAATGAGGCATTCTATCTCAACATCTACAATATATCTATCGTCAACAAAGATTTGTTGAAGATAATTTGTATGTAGATATCTATTTCACATTTCGATTCTTTCGATCTAATGGAGAGACTAAGTAATCACATCGTTTGTTACCCCTTATATTATGAAAACAAATTAAAGCAAACAATAATTATTTTTAGAATCGATAAAACATTATCTTCCAATCCGCTAATCGCTTAAGCTTCTGTAATTTACCAGTTACCTTATATTTGGAGCCGTAAAACGCGAGCATAAATTTCGACTGGTTCAACGTCCAATTAGCTTAATTACTTTGACGTGTTGCTGTATTAAAGTCGTAAAGAAATCTTAAGTTACTACCAGTTTAGGGTTTCGTAAGTAGCTGTTAAAGTGATCTGTTGCTAATAATATTTAACGAACAAACTGGCGTGGCAAAAGCAGGTACTGTAACTGTCAAAACTAGCGGATCTTGATCACACTTCTTTTTACAAGTTAATGGGGAATATGAATATTTTATGTTAAACTAAAAAGTACATTAAGTATACAAGTAAATAGTAGTTGTTTGTGTTTTTACTCTGTAGTAATAATAAATTTAAGTTTGAAATATGTGACAAAATTGTTTTAAATACCGTTTTAATAATACTAAAAAATAATTTTGGTGGTTACAGTTTACATTTTGAGTATATTTGATAATTCAGGGTAGTAATTTCGTAAAATAGGCAACAATGAATCCTCCGCATAATATTGAAAGTATCTTCCGTAATAGACCTATTCTATGAATTCAACTAACGTTCATTTATTTAAATTTTAAACAGAATTTTTAACTATGAACTGGTTTTACAAATACGAAATTCGGGGTTTTACATCAGAAAAGTTATCAAAGAGACCTACATTTGCCAGCTTGTCAATCACTTAAAAACTACGGGAGCCGGTCCGTCGGAGCTTTCTATTCGTTTGGGGCAACTTTTCCATTTGCTAGTCAATGTGCGATCAGAAAATATATTTGTGTTTATATTTTACTTCGGTCCCATTCGTGACATTTCATTTAGTTATACCGTTAAAAAAAAATGTCTGAAAGGAGAGGAACGACGAGGTGGTAAATACGAGAGTGAGATTGAAAAGGTAGAAAAGTAAAATTAATTTTAATATTTATGTTTAGATTTAAAGTCTTGTACAAGTTGATATATTCATTTGAGTGAGATTCACTTCTCTTTCAAGTTGATGGAACTTACAGTAATAGATAATATAAGTTTTTATTTTTTTATTTTAGGCTTTCAAGTTTCTTGTAAGACACAAAAAAAATAAGATGTGAACGGTAAAATAGTATTTCTTTTTAAATAAATTTGATGTCATGGCATTCATTTACTCGTAAACCAACCTATCCTTGATCGATTCTAATTATATGAAAGGGGAATAATAAATACTTTTGTATCATACAATATAACAAGAGCTATAACGGGAAATGGCATTCTTAATGTTGTGACTTGTATAAGATAATTAACGCCTTCTGTCTGAAATAAGCAATATATGGATGACAGGTGCCGAGATTGCAGAGAGCGGTAAATTTCTGTCCGTGTATTTCAGCCAAATCCCTAAGGAAACGTTAAAAGGGCTTCTTTACATTCACTCTAAATTGCTTTGAATATAATTCACCGTATATCGCCGTAAGTATATGAAATGGGAGTATAGGAGTCTTAATCAACAATTCTCTTTAAGAATATATTTTTTCATAACAAAAAGTATCCTTCTACAAAAAAAAATATAAAAGCGCGAAACAACTGTGCAATCTAATTTAGCCCATAAAACATCTAGCAGAGTTAAATGCTTAACAAAATAACATCCAAAGGGATAAACTAAAAACATGTGTTACGGATATATTCAAATATTCTTAATTTAGACGTCATTACAATTTTACTCCTATTGCCTTGTTAATAACGAAGAGTATACTTTGAGAATCGATTTGTAAAGGAATAGTGTACCCTAGTTCTTTAATTATAGAGAAAGCTTTCCTTTGCGAGCCCCCTGCGGTGCATTTGTCGAGCTAGATGGCAAAAAAAATGTACGGTCTGTTGCATTGCGGACAAATTTAGCGAGAGACGGTGAAAAGCGGGCAAAAAGAAAACTCAGACGTTCGCACCCTTTTTTAAAGGTAAATTTTACAAGTATATCAAGAAATGTAGCCGGAATATATAAATGGTTGTAAAGATACAAAATAAATTGTTTTTTTTCTTACCGTAAGTCACGTTCCAATTTTTCTCAAAATACGTGAAAATTGTTAATTGCTTGTAATTTACGTTAATTCAATGTTCAAATTAACCAATAACAGTGGTAGAACTATGCTCCAGTTAGTTTCTAGCTACAGCATGAATGGATTGGGGCAGTACCAGGTTCTTCCAGATTACCAGCGTAGCGAATAATCAGCATAATGCTGCTGTGTTTCGTATATTGAGTGTGAATACACATTTTATTTATGTTTTATTTACTTTATTTGGTTTTCCAACAATAAGCACAATAAAACCTTACAAAGTACAATACCAAAACTTAACTAATTGTCTCATTACTTACATCAAAACGCAGCATGCAAAAAAGGGTTACTGTAAAATCAATTTCTTTGTTAAAACGGTTGCACACAGAATGCATGCGTGATAATGCACATGTGTCCTCTTAGGTTTGTATGATATCTTGAATCTTGTGTGCTGGTTTGTAATGACGGTAGTGACATAAAAAAAAAACATATATCTTCTTCATTTATAATATTTGGTAACGTAGTCGCGGCGGTAGAAAATCTGTATCTTGGTTTCTTCCAACGTATAGAGCATACAAAGGAGAGAATTTCTTTTTGGTACCTTCTGTTTGCCAAAAGATGTAATCATCTCTGCCGGTTATTTAGGTTCTCCACCATGGTTTGAATTTTGACAATGGTCTTCAGATTCCCAAATTACACAACTACACAATATTCATTATTGTTATGCACGCAAATGTTGAGGCACGCATCTTCCTTAGTCTGATGTAATGTATATGCTACCTAGACTGGAAAGAGATTTAGATGCACTGTCAGTGCGAAGTGTGAGGGCACGGAACGTACGTACATCATACCTAAATTCTCATAATTAATGATATACTATTTTTTTGGCTGAGAATCGAACGCAGTATTGGCAAAGAAGTAGCCAGGATACAGTAAATAGGCCACGCTGACAGAGCACTAGAAAACGTGGCATTCATCAAAAAACCCTGCCTTAGCTATAGCTTTGTCTACGATGATCAATTCTTTTAGAAGGGAATTTTTTTAACATAACCAGACTAATAAAGATAGACTATGATTTTATGGTTAATGAAATGCTTTCCTAATTTTTGACTCACGTATTATATGCTCGAAACAGTTTTGTACGACTTTAAGGCTATCAAATTGAAATTTATATTTTCTTCCTTATTACAATTTTTGATTTATCGTGTATCCAACTACGAACATGACCATAAATTGTGTAAGGAGATTTATCGTCGAGCGTTTAGTTAAACTGTAGTTCAGTTGAATAAACATAGTATTTATTAGGAATATCATTTACAAATAGTTATCAATATGATTTGAGAAATATCAATGAATTTTATTTGTATAACACTGATAAATAGATGTGGTATCGTTACAGGAGGCAAATTAGTACAACATTTTTATATATAGTATACATTCAATTATTTGAAGTGGTTCTTTTTCAAAGTAATCCTTTAAGAGTAACGTAACAGAAGTAGTACCTTTTCAAAGCTTTAGGTTTAGATCAGATTATTTATTGTTCGAGAAAGTGTTGTGTGAAGTCTTTGAGATATTTTCTTTACATTTGTTTGTATTGAAAAGTATTTTCCAATGGAACGTTAAATAATCTAAAAATATGTAAACAGTATTGATACTACAACATTTTTTTAAGTTCGTAAAATTTTGCGAAACTTGTCGATTCGGATGCGCAACTAAGTTTAAAACGTTATCATGAATCATACTAGTAAGGTTTATAAAATCTATGTTGGTAATGTTATTAACAGCAACAGTTCTGCTACAAATAATGCAAATTTTGATGACGCTGATGCTTAACTGGTATTGAAAGTTATTCCTTTGATGCATGTAGTGATATATATATATATGTTACATTTGTTTTAAGACATTTCATAATAGCACGTAGGCCTTCTTCAGCAGTTCTTTTTACTTCATCCCACGTTCTTCCGCGAAAAATATTTACAGTGTCATCAGCGTAACTTATAACTTCGGCGTTATTTAATTGTTGGTTGCACAGGTCTTAATGTATATATAGTATTATGTAGTATAAAAAAAGTGTAGGGCCTAATACAGATCCTTGCGGTACACCAAAATTAATGGTTGCACTGTCGCTAATGATGTTACCAATTTTAAAAGCTTGACTACAATTGGTTAGGTAATCTGCAAAAAACTGAATAGCTATACCTCGAATGCCAATATTTTCAAGTTTATCTAATAGTTTCGGAATAAAAACAGTATCAAACGCTTTTGCCATATATAAGGAGGCATACATAAATATAGTGATAAGAATGGAGAAATAAACAAAAATCAATTCGGATCGCATCGGTTTAATCAGTAGTTAGATAATTTTTCCAATTCCATACTAAGTTACCGGTGGGTATTTTTGAAAATAAGGGTAAGTTGCATCTTTCTCATCATTCCTATAAATACCCATATCACCCCTTACTGATTTATAAAATACCGCCGAAAAGACCATATGGACGTTAAGCGATAACAGACGTGGTGATGTTAAGAATAAGATAAAAATGTTCTGTGCTTTACTAAAGTTTCTCATCAGCAAGAGATAAGCTTGTGAAAACTTGTCTAAAAATTTATTTTGGATCTCATTGAATTCTTAATTGGATATTTTTTTTTGTTATTATTTAAATATATAAAGTATATGAATCAGATTAATCAGAATCATGATTTTATTCCATAAATCGCCAAAAGACTACAAATCAGTTATAATAAAATATTTTTCTGGCGTCTGGTATATTTAAACAAAATAGCACTTAATGAACTTAATTTGTTTGGTTGTAGAAAAATTTTAAATGTTAAATAGTCTAAAACAATGCATAATGAATGAATCATTATCAGATTATTTAGATTTGTCTACTTTTTAAAATAGTTTTTTGATTTTATTTTATTTAATAAAAGCATATTTAAATTACTGTACAAATTTTGCAGTCTTACTTATTATTATTAACTCTTACTTATATAAATAAATAAAGATTGAAAAATCATGAAAATGAGATAAGATAAGAATTGTCTACGTTTAATTTTTAGGCCCCATAATATATCCATTGCCGGTTATCTTTTAGTAATAACAAAACGATACCCTACGCTCGCAAACAACTAGGAACGAAACATAGCAGCTTTATGCTGCCATTTTAGGCTGGTATTCTGTAAGGGCGTACCCCGGTCGAGCTGACCCATTCATTCTGTAGCTAGAAATTAACTGCAGTGCAGCTCTACCACTGTTAAAAATAATAATATCCTCCTAGATGATTTACGCCACGGTGATATCGTATGGTTCGCGAATGGTGTTTTCGTATGTATTGATTTTAATGAATTGCATTGCAATACAACATTTGACCTCTACAGCTTTAGCAAAACTGACTCGCGATCGGGGTGAGTAGGGATCATACCCAAACAGCGAAATATTATTTTCTACAACAGCCACTATGCATTGATCGTTTTTTATCGTCCGAAGAGTTTAACTTTTTTAGTCAATTAGATCTAGTCCTAAGTCAACATTTATAATGTAAATAAAGACACTTACATCATTGCAGTATTGTTCTGCTAATAAAGTTAGAGAATCTCAAATGCTATTTGTGGGGTACGGTACAATGGAGAGATTTCATTTTATTGGCAGCTTTTCTTCGTTCATTCCTGGGCATAATCCTCCCTTTATGGTCGTTTGTATTGGCCATAAGGTCCGCCTACCAGACTGCTTAGTACGATGAATTCAGGGATTTAGTTTTATAGTTCATGTTTTATTACATAGAATAGTTGTAGATAAAACATTTTTACTTTTATTTACCTTTAATTAAATCAATGATCCCTATAGTTAGTTCAACTTATCGTTTCAATGAACTAAGGGATATTATATTTTTTTATAATGAAACATTAATTCGAAAATAACATATTTATTTGATTTAATATAATTATATTTTAAATAAAATCCATCTTACTAGATTATTGCTTAAAACTTTTACTCCTGTGGGAAATATAATCGAAAATATATTAATTATAAAATTTTGCGATTATATAAATATGATATTACCTATTAACGATTATGCACAAGTTAGTCTAGTATGTCCTCTACAATAATTGCATTAGGTATATTTTCCGACTTCGCAAATATGATCACATCCCGTAATATCGTCCTCGCTTTAAGTGGCTCACCATTCAGAAGAGGTGAACTCTAGAACTTTACTTATTCTCTTTTCTATCTTGAACGATCTAACAATTCCTTCTTGTCATAAAGATAACTTTCACGACCTTATCTTATCTCACAACAGATATCTTCGCTTCTCTTCGAATCTAATGATTAAAGCTCCTCATCACTTCACCGATTTCGTCGGCAACTCCTTCACCATTCCGACTACACTACTAGAGTAGTAGTGTAGTATGAATGGCGAATGAGTTAGAGTTAGGATAGAGAGAACTCTAAAGACGTCTGATGCTAATTAATATTGTAAGTTACTAGTTAATTATATAATAATATATATATTATAATTATATAATAATAATATATAATTTTAAGTTCTTCTTTTTCTTGTTTACCACAATTTCTCTACACACCACTGGTTGACTGGTAGAGAATGCCTTAAGGCTTTAAGTTCGGTCTTTGTACTTCTTTTTTTAAGGTGTGCTCAATAAAGTTTAAACAAAAAAACATATTACTGCTTACGGCTACTTAACATGAAACCTAATGGGATAATGGTCTTTTTCCTTGCAATAAATACTTTTTTTGCGAGGAAGTAGACCTTATAATTAAAAGAAGTCGCCAATATGTCTGGACAAAACTTTAAAAAGCAATCTACACGTATAAATATGGAGATACAATATTTATATTCTAATATACATACATCCCGCAACTCTAAAACCCCCCTCATATAGTTACATCACAGGTACTGGACTTAGTTTTTTCATGTAAGATTTTGAAAAGCTATATTTCAGTAGCTACATATTTTAAAGATATTTTGTTATTCTTGATTGCTTCAATTTACTCTTCTAGCAAAAACACTGCCAAATTTAAAAGCTAAAGGATCAGTATTATTTTGGATACGGCAACCATATTTCACCATATGTTTTCGTGCATTAACCGATGTGAAGACGTAACTATGATTCATGAATGATGAAAACGTTATGAAAAAAAAACTATGATTCATCGCTCCGTAAACTGCAAATAAATATTACGGTAAAGCGACTCGAGATTGTGTGCAGATAAGAAATTAATTTGCATGTCGAAACGCTTTGGGAAACGAGACTAGAATTTTTTTGACTGTACTCCTGTAGTGACTGTAGTTCCTTTACCCTTCTGGCGGAAACGAAGCGTGCGTCCAGAAACCCTCCAATAGGCGGTCGAACCGTTTTCATGAAATGGCGCGAACTTTACAACAAGGGGGCGTATTCTAAAAATATACAACGTGGAATATCTAAGCGCACGTTTTCGAGTTCGAGTTAGTCACGTCCCGTCGCCGCGCTCCCGACTCTCGTCGGGGAAATTCGAATTTTAAACTTCGAATTCTTTTGTTCCCGAAAATGATCGAGAGTGTTTAAAATTCGAACGGTCCGGTCTATTGGCTTTGTGTGGATTTTTGCGGTTTCCAGTGTGAGGTGAGCTTTGTTTTTTTAATTTTATATAGACAATAAATTTAAAAATTGACTACGCACATGTAAGTGAAATGTGCTTTATTATCTAGTACGTTTTTGGTCCGTTTCATAATCTACAAATTTTTCTGCAATTACAAATTTTGAACCAAGCTTTAAAATGTTTTTATTAATACTAAAATGCTGGCCTAGCCGGGCGAGTTATTGAAAAATAGAAAAGAATTGGCTAAGTCGGCCGTTGACCCCGTTATCTCATTTAGAATAATTACATTCGTTCGGGAAACTGGGCATAATAAATTGTGAAGTTTGTTCTCATTTTTTTTGTTTCGACGTCATCTTTAAGGAGAGCTTTTACTTTGGCCTTGGACAATAGCATAACTGCTGTTACAAGAAAATATAAATGAAATGGGATATTAGTGCGATGAAAGTATTCACGCAAACACGCATATCCTTTCCGTCTTATACGTGACGGATGTGTACCATGTGTAGATCAGAGAAATCTTTGGATGCAGTTTCAGCGATGTGCGTCATTAACGGCACCCTGTTCCGAAAGCCAAAGATTTTTATATATAAATATTACTGTGGCAAGGAATTGAAGCCCAAGTACGCAATACAAAACTCAGTTTCTTTGATCAAAACGCCAAAAATATACCAAATACAAATAAATGGCAGTCCATATTAAGTACAAAATCAATAAACTATGATTTTTTTAGCTTCCATCCAATGTTTCGATGTGATCTATCTTTTCGGGTGTGATCTATTGGACTTTCTTTACACTGAAATACTTGAAGCTAAAAACAAATACAAAAATACAGTCAAAACCGCAACAAAAAAATATAACAAAGCCTTAATTTGATTTAACGAAGTGTATTGTGATTTTTTCGTTATTTTTTATTATTATTTATTGATTTTTTTTTTCATCAATTTTAATAATCATCTCAGCATACTTGTGTCATGAGTTTATTTGAATGTATTCAAAAAAGAAACTAACGTGTCTCTGCTTCCAAATTGGTTCCCGGAAAGCAACAAGTGATTAAATGCCCACCTTACTCATTACTCACTTGATTACACATCATCCCAAGAGAGTTATGAAAGAGCGCAAACTATAAACACCGGAATTTAAAAACATCGGTCGATCAAATTGCTAAAATAGGTTAGTACCAAAATATATGTGGCATTGCTCTTTGGAAAATATTAAAACCTGTTGCTTGCGAAGGAATTTTCCTCTTCATCAAAGAAACGATTATAGCTATGTGGCAAGAATTTCGGTCTTGAACGTTGGCAGTCATCGATTCAAATAAAATTCAAATAGATCAGTCACTAAAAATAGTCAGTCACTAATGAAATTCCTATTTACGAGTTACGAATAAAATATTCACAATATACACTAATTTATTGGTTTCCGGTTTCGAGATTCGTTTAACCGCTATCATGTTTGGGACCCAGTGACAAAGACACGGTGATATGTGATCTCACTTTTTTTTGTTTTTTTTTGTTTTGTGTGATGCTGTTGGTCTTATTACCTCTACAGCTTTTACTAAATAGACTTGCAAGCGGGGTGCCGCTGAGTAGGGAGACAACGGCGATGCTGGCACGAAGAGCAGCTGCACCACTGCTAATCTCCGAACCCTGTAATGAAGAACGTTGACGAATACAGAGGGGGCGATTGCACTATATTATTGCTTAATCCCCACATTACTGAAATAACTATAATACAAGTGACATCACATCGGACAATACATCGGACAAATGATACTCGTATTATTTGCAGAAAAATATAATTTAGTATTGTTTCACTATGCAGAGAAAAGATAACTAGAAACTTAATTGGTGGTAGAGAAATATTTATTCATTCGTTAATACAAGCTGCAGCAGGATTGGATCAGGGATGCACACAATTCACCTGATGACAAGTGATTCCTGCGGCCCATGACATCTACATTTGACCTTGGCAAGGAATCATAATGTAGATGCGTCACCCTGGAGGACTGAGATGGAATATCTCGTCACCAGTAATAAAGGTTTTCGGATACCTTCACTCACCAGACGAAAAACAGCAGCATCATGCTGCTATTTCACACTGGTATTCTGTAAAGGCGTGGTCCTACCCCGGTCGAGTTGATCCATTCATTCTGCAGTGACAAAAACTAACCGCAGCGTAGCTCTACCACTTTATTGAGGATCGATGCAGGAGTTCATGAACACCTATCATCACTTACCATCAGCCATTACTGTCTGGTGTGTTCGTGTGTTATATGCGCATTGTCTTCAACATTGCATCTGAAACTCCTTTATTTATTTGTTTCCACATAAATTACATCGGACTTCGGAAGAGGTTGATTAGTGAGTGCTTCGGTGTTTACGAAAAAGCTCATGGCACTACAATATATCCTGCGTAATTGATATCATTTGGTAATCAACTATAACATATAAACGTAGCATACAAATACGTCCTAATCAAAGAGGACATCTTTATATATGAGTATACAAATAAATGAACGATAATAAACCCTCTACAGTTTTGAGTCTAATTGCGCATGGGAATGCAATATTATCAAGTGTACAACTCAAGTGGTTTCGTTTAATGCAAAAGATCAATCACTACAATAACATTCTACCGATATCAAAGTGAAGCAATGAATTTTTCTTGAGTATTTTAGAATTTTAATAGGTTTCATACTATCTTAGATGTAATTAATCTAACATTTCAATGTTTATGTTTTGTAAATAAAATCTATTTTTGCCTTGATGAAGCCAAGCTCAGCCCATTCTGGGATAGATTATTAAAGATATCATTATTACTTATTTTCTCTTTCACACAGGAACATAAAATTAATACAATATAAAATATTCCTTTGTGAGGGACTGTTATCTGCACTAAGTTTCCCTGTCTGACCTATTACCAGGCCCCCGACTTGATCAAAAGGATATTGTTGTGCCTTAAACTTTCCAAAAAGAAACAACAGAAAAGTACTAAGAAAAGTGAAAATAAAAGAATTAAATAAATATTAAAACAAAAATGTCTGCGAGTGAGCGTCTAATTGTGTGATGAGTGAATCCATATATTGCGTGTGTGAAATATGAATGCTAAGAATGATGTATTTTATGATATTGTATGTATATGTATGTACGATGATAATGTCTGAAATAATGATAAAAATATCCTCTAATGTGATTGTCATAGTTAGTGATAAAAATTGTGGGCCCAATTACTGATAACGGGGAATTCATCTCAGTTTTTATGAATGATTATAACGAATCTAAAATCTTACCATTTATTTAAAGGTTTTAAAAAATTGTATTGTGGATTCTATGGATGAAAAATAACAAGTTTACTCATTGTCATTATTCTTAATAAATTAAAAAATGTACTTTAAAGACCTCAAAAATCATTTTGCTAAGAATACAATGGCCCCTTAAAACATTTCAGTACAACAAAAGAGTATCATTTGTCATTTATCTTTCAATGTCTATAAGAATAACGTTTCACAAGTCGATGTCTGATTTTTTACCCATCTTCAGCTATTCTCAATGGAACAGTTTCGCGCAACCATAAAATATCGAAGCGCCGGATGTTACGATCTACAGCAACATTCTTCCCATCATATAAGGAAAAAAAACTCATAACATTCTAAACGAACTAAATTTCTTGAAAGTTATCTTGTTTATTTTAACATAAAAATGTTTTATTAAATTATAACTCTGAGTTTGAGGACTTAAAGATTTAAAAATTAGGCTACCACGCGTAATTAAGTAATGTTACAAATTTACATATAGGTTTACATATATGAAAAATGCGTTTATGAGCGCATCAATCATTAAGTACGCCAGGAAAGATGTGTTTAACAAAATGTAATTTGCTTGATGATACAGCTTAACTTATGAAAAAAACGCGATCGCATTCAACAAACTTGTTTGTTTTACCAGTTTAGGTGTACCTAGAACTAGAATTTAATTTTTTTTACTGAGAAATCTTTAAACAAAATAATTAATCTTATAAAAGCGTCAAACTTGAAATAGATTTATATCGAACCTGATAATGCAAATGTTTTTTTTAAATATATTACTGGTAACAAACGAGCACACATGCTTGATGGTAAAGCCTATAAACACCTATATCAACCTTTAATAACACAAGACGCACATGCATTGCCACTCCTGAAAACGGTGGTGGAGTAACTGGTCCTCTACGTACTTACCATGCGAAACACAGTTGTGTTGTGCTGCTATTTAATAATAGTGTGTGGCTTGTGGGGGCGTGGTCTTTTTGCGGTAGTGACAACCCATTCATTTTGCAGCATGTCTCTTCTACTGTAAGAAATTGCCTCCTTAGCAGTAATTGGGTCTCCGTCTTGGGTCTGTGAATAATCACACAACACACGAAACACAGTAGCATTTAGTTATTTTCATTGTTATTCTATGAATGCGTGGCCATTTGCTGTTTGTGCCGATATTTTCATGCTACAGGTAGTTTTTCTTGCTTTCCTTTGCTTGGTTTACAGTTTTAAGTAATATTTTTAAGTCCATCCAGGTGGGATAAGATGGGATAAGGAGTATTTGTTGTATATCTTGTGATCTATTCCCGTACTAATACGTTATTAGTGAACCCCTCGAAAGTTCAACGTTCGTACACATTTAGAAGAGAATGGGAAACAAAAGTAAAACAAACTCGGAGGCATGCCGCCACCCTATTTCGAGCTAATACCATGCGAGATATGCCTAATGATTTTAGAAATGTTAAAAGGAATAATATATCCATGTGGTTGTGCGACGATATTTTGTTTCAGGGAATAGATGCATTAGAAAATATGTTTTAACTGAACAATTATGTATATATTTTTTAAAAGGTACAAAATGTAGCTTCTGGTCTAAAAATCTCTTAATCAGGCGGTAAAACAATAAAAAATATACTTAAAAAATGAGTCGTGATTACCAATGTCAAATTTTCGGTCGATTTTAAATTCTGTATGTAAGCGTATCTCGATTCCAGTGCCGGCGTCAATGAAATTCCCAATTGAAATTTTAAGTTTTGGTCTATTACATATTTGCCTTTGAAGGAAACCTGCATGTTTAAATAAAAGGAGTATACTTCAAGACATTCGAAGCCCACAATCCTGCAGTAGAGCCGCATGTCGGTTTCTGTCGAAGGAAAACAGCCTGTATATTATAATATAGACTGTTTTTTATTTTAGTAAAATTAACAAATTAACAATGAAACTAATTATAATAAAATACTAATAAAATGAAACCTTATAAAAAAATGAGTCGTTTAATTATTTAACGTGCTTACTTGTACTTAACTTTGTGTTGAGTCTTAGGAGTTTGAAACTAAAAAATTCCAAATAAGATTTAAGAACCCATAGCGTAATGTGACTTGTATTATAATTTATGGGTAATGGACATGATTGTTTTAATTCTTGCTGTAGTAATAACCATCTAATTTTATATCGCTCGACACTCAATTGTTTAGTGGGGTCTCACAAAAATCTACAGGCGCGTTGTGTACAGTGACATTTGATATTTTTTAATGGGACCACACGCAATCGGTGTCGTGTGTTAGAAAGATTGCGTGGGCGTTCCATACAAATTGTATCGGTCCATTTAAAATTACGATAATTAATATAACGAGTGATGACGCAATAGAGTATTTTATTGTGTAATGTTTCCTTAAATTACAATTATTGTTCTCTGTGGGCGATAGAATTTTTTTTTTATGTATAGAGGTTGTTTTAACTAATTTATAGTTTTAAGTGCTTCTAGGTTATAAAACATTTTATAAATTAGCATATGTTAGTAGATTTATGCCGCTTCGTGTTTTTATGTTTTGCTTTCGAGTAGTTTTAACACTAGTTACTAAATCTATAGGTATATACTTAACTATACTTAATAATACGGCGACGATATCAGATCGTTTTCGACCATGACGATATTTCGTGACGTTACCGGATAATACAAACTGTACAGCTTATATTTAGTGCCGTAAGTATTGCACAAACACAAGTTCATGCACTAGTCTTCCCATACTTTTGTATTATCAACAGTTGTTAGTAGTGAAGATTAGATAAAATATCAATATCGCATACATTTAACACACCTAAATTATTGCCGACAATTTTCTACACCAATATTATGCCTCCGCTTGGAATCGAACCTAAGCCATGGGTCAGGTACTCCAATCAATACACCATGCGGCAATAGAGAGGTTACAACAGAGTAAGGAATAATAACGAGGCAAAAAAACTTTTTTTTTTTTTAAAAAAGCCATCCACTTAATTTCGTGGCAATGATATGCAATAATTTAATTACTTATCTTTGTTATGATTTTATTTCAAAAACTAAGGGTGGTTAAACAATGTAAGCCGGGACAAGGCGGGGAAGTGCTCTATAATTTCTATCAGTTTTCGGGCAGTTCTTCCATTCTGCGGTGACCCTTATGCTGCTATTCCTTTCTGGTGTTTTATAGTACCAGGTTCTCCCCGACCGGATTAATCTATTCATATTGCATTACCAAACAGTGCAGTGTGGCTCTACCATTGTTAAATTACAATCATCATTAAGTGACTGATAATTTAAAAAATTGAGTTAATTTTAAAAGTTGATTATTTCTATCACTGGAAACTGTTAAACCTTTCTATTTACCACTGTAATTTATCATATACTTACATAGTGATAATGTGTTTTCTAATGAGTTATATCAAAGTAAACTTCGCTTGGTCAACAAAACACGGATACAGCCGACTACACAGCGCCACTCAGTGGAGCTGGCTGAGACAGACAATGATAAATTGCGACTCTCGCACAACAAATGCATTTACCGGGTCCGTGCGATGTTGGAAGAAAATAAACAGCTTTATAACTATGTTTGGACGTGGTAGAGGATGTTATATGGTAGCTGATTACGTCACGCTACTATTTCAAGTACTATAGTATTACATTTTGGTTGACTGTATTGGAATTACACAATTCAATTCCTTCATCCTGTTCCACTATCGTACAATCAAACGTTCGGCGAGATTCCATCCCTTCGAAGTTGATATTCCCTGCATAAGAACGAAGCGATTTGCTTTTTCTTTAATATGTACAGAATGCAATTGGTGATTCTATTTTAGTTCTCAGGGGTTATAAAGCATTATGTAAGTATCAATTTCAATAAGAAATTAAAATTAAATATCATAGAATACCGTTCACCTCATGGTAATTGATTCGTTTGTTTGTCACTCAAAAACAATCACCGTTCAAGAAAAGGTTTTGCCGCACTAACATGTTTACTACACAGTACGCATAAATGTGTTTGTCACCCGAATCACCCAAAAGTGATCAAGAAAATGCCGTACTATCACCTTCACTATCCAGTAAGCATAATTGTATTTATAAAAATATTCGACAAAAAAGTACAAATCTGTTTAAGTGAATTAAAAACGATTCTACGATAGATTGCCTATGAATAAAGGTCAGGTTTATGTAATTTTTAATTTAACAATATTTTTTTGAGGGGAAACCTTACAAGGGTCAAAAACCTAATGAGTACACAGTACACCATGGTTTTCAGTTTATGGACTGCAGTAGTGACCACTGGGGAATGAGATGAAATGTCTTGCTACCATTAACTAGGACTTCTATGCCTTTTAAATATTAATTAATTTAAATAGATAAAAATGCGGAACTCACAATGCACCTAAAGCTTAAGTAGCTATAGATACATAGAGCAAACATGGCTAAGTGTAGATATATCCCTTTACTTTATTTGAAACGTTTATTGATGAATATCTAAGTTTAGCAATTCATTATTTTTGTTAATAAAAAATTAAACATCAATCTACCCAGTCTTCAAATACATCTACGTATTAAAAGTTTAGCACAAGTATTCATAGGCGTATGTTAATGGTGGGTTACCCAAACATTAATCATTAATAGTTCTTTATCTCTCCCACGAATAATTAAAAAGATAATTAAAAGCAATCCTTTAATGGACCTCACGGGCCACGAATAACGATGAGCCACAACTTTATGGACCTTACTTGTTTAATTGAGTTGCGTAATATTCAACGCGTGCTATTGTGTGTGTGGGCTTTTATTATTTATAATTTAAGCGTTAATATTTACGCGCCAATAGTTTAATGGTTTAAGGTACGGTCTGCGAAACTTTAAGTCGTAGGTCCGAATCCGTCATTCAACTATTGTCGTGGATCATCTCCTAGCATTTAAGTTTAAGTATTTTCAGCTCAGTTGGAGTGGTTAACCGGAATATTAGTAAAGTTAATAAAAAGCATAAAAGCTAAAAAAAAATACGTGAAGTCTAATAACATTGAAAATTGAAATAAAAAATACACTTATTATTGTCAAACACATATTAGAGAGAGAAGAGCAATTACTAAATTGTACACGTTTAAACCTGCACTGTCTGAAATCTTGGAGAGTCTCTGGAGAGTATCACCCTGGATTTTGATGTCCTGTAATGTGTGTGGCTAGTCAAAATTTAATAACAATTTTTGTCATCGCCATCGTATGCTCTTCCGAATGAACAATGATAGTGAAAAGGTTTTTCCCTTTAAAACTAGTAAACAGTGAAATATTACTTAATGTTAATAGCTATTGCTAATATTCTTTTAATAAATAATAAATAAACTGTGTACTCGTTCGTGACTCTGAATGTAATAAAAAATAATAATATGCGACGTCTGCTGCACTAGCTCTAGAACTTTTCTAGAGCTAGGAATGGAATTATCGTCTAAAATAGAAACTATTCATCTGGTTTGAGAATGTCAGGGTCAGAACTGATCATGCTTTAAGTTCTGAACCTGTCACTAGTTGTTGGTAATTAGTTGGAGAAACATAGAGTACATCTTACTAATGCTATTATTTGCTTTTACCATGAACTGAGCAATGACATTACTATAAACACTGTAGGAAATGCATAAATGTAAGTGTTTAAAAATGAATGAAAAATGAACATGAATGATTCTTTTTACAATAAATGACGCTTTAGAAATAGTATGGAGCTTTTTCATTAGAAAAAATAACAACAAACTACCAATTCATGGGAACTGACAACCATCTTGTCTGCAGACCGCGACAATTAACCCAAGTACACATAATTATAAAAAAGTAGGCGTTAAAATAATATTTGTCCCCGGCCATATGCTTATGAGCGATACTGGGTAGGTATAAACATGGTGTAAATTTTTCTAGAAGTGACTTACTGCGTAAGTAAAAATAGTATATTATTTTTAATACAGAGTACTAATCAATAGAAAAAAAATTAGAAACAACACATTAAGACAATAATCGATACAGAAACTCTTTTAATAGTATGGGAAAATATTCTGTAATACAGAAACCTGTGATTTTCAGACTAATAATAGAATAAAAATATACTATTAATGTGGTTGTTTAGCTATCACGAAAATAAAATTAAAGAGAAAAAGTTATTGTGAAGATATTAAACAAATTATACATGAAACACAAATAATTATATAATATTTTAGATAAATTATAAGTACAATGTTATTTGAACCGATAGAATAAGGAAAACTGAAGTAGATTAATTTTTAAGATTCATTAAAATTAATACCGTGATCTTCAAATGATGATCAACGAAAACGTGATTTTTAAATACCGTTTTATGGTGCCAAAATTAACTCACTCCCTTTTTTATCGTATTTGTTAATAGCACACTTCCAGTATGGTTATAAATCTCTAACCCGAGATTAACACTGTCACCACATGGCCGAAGCATGTGCGAGACATATTAGTTTTATCAACTTGGCATCTGTGTTACCAGTGAATAATCTTTTGGTTTATTTCACAATAATATAATAATTTGACAGTAAATTATAAAATAATATATTATTTCTAGTTCACCGTATTTAAATATGCGTATCGATACTTTGATGTGAATATTCCAATTGATAAAAACATCTTGTGTACTAAAAGTTACACTTTCATACAATTTAGAGCTGAGAGCCGACGAACATTACTGGATATGGTTTTTCTACATGGTCTTTGTAATAGTGGTATTGAGAGTAGATATTCAAACAACAGAGTCCTCTGCTTCTGTGCTCCAAAAACTCGAACAGACATACACGTTTGTTTTTATCGTTTACATAGAGTTTATAATGATAAGTTTCACTCAATTGATATTTTTCTCACTAATAGGAATACATTTAAAAATGATATCTTAAAACTGATGATGCAAGACGGCACGGATAACTTGCAATCAATTTTTTTTTATTTATTTATAATAAGAGTACATAACACTTTAATTACAAAAAATAACATTCAGAAAACCATTAAAACAATCTAATAAAACATACGCGCACAAACTCAAAATTAAATTAAATTTCAAACTTACTTTTATATCTATTGATTTAGTATCACAAAATTTTATTTTATTTTAAATTTTGACAGTTGTTTGCTTTTATTCTGCTGTCTGTTTAAATAACGCAAGCTAAATAATGTAAATCCGGTTTTTGGCTGTAAGATTGACTCCTAAGAATGAATTGTAATATATTTAAGAGCTGTGGATTTTATAAAATAAAAAAATACAAATAATTTAAACCTACCCTTGCAGTAATACGCTTGTGAATTTATGAATTAATTAAGTAAGATGTCTCAGTTAATTTGTAATTGGGTAAGAAATATTTAATCCTAACGGCCAATTGCCCATTTTTACCCATTTGTTATTCTTTTAGACAAATGAACGTAAAAAAAACTTCTCGGTAGATTGAGATTGTTGGTCTATATACTCGTTAGTATATAGTCGCTACGAATGGCAAGAAATTGCATTGTCAGCATAAAGAAACGATGAGTAAGAAGCTAGAAACTGAGTACGCGTTATTAAACTTAAAATTGTTATTAACAATTTCGTTATTGCCGCCATCAGATTTCGAACACAATTTACTCGCTAACTGTGAAATTAAAAACAAATATCCAGACACTAAGCTATCTTATCTAATATTTTGAATGTAGCAATTTGTCATTTATAACGTGGGGTTAAGAAAAAAATCTTGTAAATGCTAATAACTTCAATTAAATGCGTGATATTGATGCGACGTATAAACTGATTTTGCCCATGCCGACATCTTTTGGTTTTTACCATATACTAACTACTGAGCCAAACCTTCCTATCAGTATAGGAAATACACAATTGTAATAAGGCATGTGTACTATCTTGAAACTTTGTTCGGGATGGATATAAATTTGTTGGGCCGCATTTGCCACATACCATCAGGTGAACTGTGTGCTTGTTCGTTATACCAAATATTCTAAATAATTAAAATATATATGTAATAAATCTATAATACCAAAAACGTAATAACAATTTGTTATAAACAAACATAAAGAAAAAATAACCATTAACGCCTGAACGCAATTAGTAAAGATGTTTATTTTAAAATAGCAATTTAGAAACAACCGGGCAATAATTGTTGCAAAACATTAAATTAAACAGCATGGGGCGTATTAAAACGGGCTTCGTGTGAAGGATTATGGTAATAACGTACTAGTTTGCATTTTATATTACTGTAGTTTGCGGGTTTGCTTGCTTTAGTTTATGATAATTAATCGTAACCGGTAGTGACGCTTCGGTATCCTTCATTATTACATAACTCATCATCATTTTAATGCCAACTTATCAATAGTCCACTGATGTACCTACCACTTCTCTACCTCACATATTGCCAAAACAGACGATCTTAAGCCACCTCCATTCCGACTTCCTACAAACATCAGTTATGTTGCTAAAACTTTTTTTTGTTTTTCATATTGATTCGCATTGATTGGGTGGGTTAAGAGTCAATATAGTAATTTTTTTTTAAAATAAGCATCTTGCAGATATAAATACACTAAAATAAAATCAGACATTTACAGATATTAGCATGATTAGACAGAGACACAGACGTTTACGTCTTTTTATGTAAAGAATTATGATAAAGGAACCCATAGGTTTTTTTTTTAAATAATGCTAGCAATGCAATAAACGTTAGTAACATTGCGTTGTTTGTGGTAGGCTAAGGTACACGACAACAGTATAATGGTGGATTCGAAGCTATGACCTTAAATTCACAGACCTTACCCTACACCATTAGGATATTGACGCTTCTTAACCTAGTAATAAGTGATGACTTAACTGACTATAAACACGTACAACCATCCTTAACGATGATTCGAGATGCACAGATTTTACAATCCTTAAGGTCTACGATACGAAGCCGTCTTACCTGTAGCTGCGTCTCCAGCTATTCACTAAATGAAACAGCTCTATGCTGCTAGCAGTGTTTCGTTCTTCAATTTATTATTTCTGTTTCATACTTCTAGTAATATTCATGTTATTCTTTAATTGCAAAGTGTACACAGGATTACGAATAATTCTAGGGTAAAACATTATATAACCCCAGTATATATATATCTATATATATATATATATACATTTATATATATATATATATATATATATATATAACTTTATTTTCCACTACAATAAAATAACCAACACCATAAACAAAACAAGTACAATCATTGGTCTTTATTTTATAATGTCTAAATTTTTCATTTCCAATTAAGCGAATCCATATTACATATCATAGGCATAAACCCCAGACTAACAGTTAATTATGATTGCGTAGCACAATTTCATGAATAATTAAAACGGCATTAAAAATAATTACGTACTAAAACGTCGTCCTCCAATGTATGGTCATCGACAACCACCTGCGGTGTTTCGTTGATTTATACATGTGCTTCCGATGTTGAATTTTTGGTAAAGAAAAAGTGTTGTATATCTTAGTGCATAAGTGTAGACAGGATTTTATGAAAAGCTTACGCAAATTATCAATATCTAATCGAATGACATGTTGAATGAGCGATTCTGTTTTACAGCCACAGTGCAGCTAACTGAATGGTTTTATAGCTTAGAATAGTCGATTAAGGATTAGGATTGTTTGTTCGGACGGTGCATGAAAGAAACTGGAAAGAGTCCTGAGTGGTGACTACGCGGATAGATTATGATCTCTTTATCAGAATGAGTGTGGGTATCATGGACCGCAAGAGTTACTTGACATCAGGTAAACTGTGTGCTCGTTAGTTGAATAGCAAGTGAAATTATCAATATTTTACTTTTAATTCTAATTTATTTTCACGAAGGAGACTTGTTATTAGAATACATTATAATAGAGATAAACTGTAGTAGGCTATGAAAATATTGCTTGGCTTGATATAAAAAGGAACACACTCTCGGGAAAACAAACGTTAAAAGTCTGGTTCTGTTATTGGCATGTTGGGTAAAATAATCCTGCGACATAATCACAATAGAACTGTATTAAATTGTTAGAGAAGCTTTTTTGGTAGTTCATTCATAATTTCGTTGAACCGTTTCTGGAAGTATTTAAAATATATTCCAATTAAGACTTACATTTACCCAAGTCGCATAAGATAAAAAAAAATGATTTTAATTAGATTGAGACAATAAAAATGTATACCTTCAAAGAGTATACAGAAATACACACTTAAATGATTATTGACTGCTTATTACGTTGAGTTACAACCATCATCCGGTGATCATAGAAGCGCATCCTCTTCTCGTAATAAATTATACTGCTATAAATGTACAAAGTAAAACAGATGACACTCTTTCAGCCTTATAAAGGGTAGCCGACATCGTTAAAAATGAGTAGGATTCTATCCCAGTGGCGGCAACTGAAATATAGACGCTTCCAAATGTGCAGGATGTTCTATCCTTTACAGCTATGTACAGTTGACACCAATGCAGTTGACAGAAGTGGACTTGTAATTTATTGTAAAGAAATCCTAAAAATTTTCATGAACATTTAAAACAGTTTGCGAAATTAGACTTATTTTACACATCATTAAAGTCTTTTTATCGTATAAGTTTTAGTACACTAATTTAAATGTGTACTTACACATTACATTTATTGTCTGATATTGATATATTAGATTTTATTATGCAATATTATGATTCATATGACAAGCATGCGCAAGAAAATATAGGTCAGACTATATGACAATACCGTTTAAACTGTTAAAACAAAAAAAGAACTGATTTTATTTAAGTCAACTCATGAAATATGTTTGATGTCTTTTTTCATTACATTGATTGTAATAAATGTAGTGAAAAAAGTCCACCTGATGGTAAGTGACTCCTGGAGCCCAAGAAATCTACATTTTCATTGATTCTCTAAGACCAGTCAATAAGTTACTTTTTTGTTTCAGATTATGTTATAAATACAAACACGACAAATGAGACAAAACAATTGCTCTTTACATCAACATGAGACAAAGATATAAGCCGACATGGCGGCGAAATTCAAAAGATTTGAAAATGGAATGCCGTTTATAGTGCGCCTGCGCAGGGATGATTCGGAATACGAAAATAGAACGTCGGGCGTTTTAGAGGCGGGAGATATACGCCGGAAACAGAAATGGCCTCGGCGGCCGGATGTCGGGATTTGGTTGCTGTTACTTGCCGCCCTTTTTGCCAGTTGTCATGGTTACCAGGAACAGAGGTTCGCAATGGAGCCTCAAGATCAGGTACGTTTCATTGATTTATATTAATATAAATAATAACATTGCTAGTATGATATTAAAAACAATTAAAACATATGCACATTATTCATTTCGCACTGCTAGTTGTTTAATTTATTCAAATGCGTTTAGAAAAGTTTCAAACCATATGAAGCATTTTACTATTCGAAATATAATGTGAAGTAGAAGAAAATAAATAAAAATAAATATATAGAGTATCAAACATCCGTTGGTATAATATCACCTCAAACGAGCACACAATTCACCTGATGGTAAGTGATTTTTCCTTGACATGGAATCATAATGCAGATGCCTTGTCACCCTCGAGAATTGAGATGGAATGCCTCGTCACCAGTAATAAAGGACTCTTTATCCCTACACTCACCAGACGAAAAACAGCAGCATTATGCTGCTATTTTAAGCTGGTATTCTGAGAGAACACGGTCCTACCCTGGTTGAGCTGATCCATTCATTCTGCAGCTAGAAACAAACCGCAGTGTAACTATTCCACTGTTGTTATAAGAACCAAGACAGATGAGGACGTTTCCTTTATTATAAGCAAACAGTCTGTAAATTGAAAGTTAAACGGGAACGTTGCCGTGTTTGATGAAATATCATATCCACCTTCTTAATTATTTAAATGCTTGTCACGCTTCATTCATCTATGCCAGCGTTCTCATGTAAATGCGCAGAAAAGCCATCCTGTGGCTAAATAGTGGTTGTTTTAAGTACATCGCTCGATCTTCGAAGGCGTTCCGTTCACAGAATAAACATTAATTATAGACCATAATACTATTGACATCGAGGAATTACATATATTTTAAGAGGTTAAAAAATATTCCACAGTATTAGTGCCACGAAGCAGTAAAAGAACCAGGCTTTTGCAGCATGAAAGTAGCCACCATAACACTGCTAAGTGTAATATGGTGAGGGAAGAGATATGAATACTCAGTTATAGGTAACGGGGCTTTCCATTTGTCGACAGATGTAGTATGTGCATATTGAATCTATTTTGAGGAATGATGGGATGAAGTGAACTGTGTGGTCGTTTACTCGTCCGAATATTATGAATAAAATATTTACATATTTATTAAGATTATATTATGTCGGTTTATTGGCTAAGGACAATTTATCATTATGTGAACTGTCTGTATAATCATAATCATGACTAAAGTTGCGTTGAGCATTATTGGTCTAATGCTAAATATACGCGTCCAGCACTGACCTTAAAGCATGATATTGAGCAACCTGCATCCATCGACATACCGCAAAATTGCATATGTTGCCACAGTTGTTGTATTAACCTAATAAATAAATGTTTCTTTTATATTCAGGCATACTTTTTGGTAGATTCTAGCAATTATTTTACTGTTAAAAGATTGATAGTTCTAAGCAGATCGATATTGAGGGAGACTAATGGGTATACAGTTTAGTTAACTGTTAATGCAGACCATAAACATCTACATCAACTCGCTCAAAGATTCAAAATGTACATGCCTTGGTACTTCCGAGCACGTAGATGGTATGTCTCGCTAAAGTAAGAAGGTCTGCGAATCTCTACACTGACCACATGAAATACAGCATTGTTATTCTGCTATTACACGAAGGTATTCCGTGAGGGCATGGTACTTCGCAACTCGAGCCCACCCATTTATGCTGCAGATAGCAAGAAGTGGCAGTGTAGCTTTATTACCATCGCCATAACTGAATAGCTGTTTTTTTTTAGCTGAGCTGAGCTGAGCTTTTGCGATCTGATGCAATGACGAGTCGCTCATACTTTGTTGGAGTAAACAATCGACATTTCCGTGTTACCTCGACGTATGCTTTGCTCAATTGATAAAACCGACATGGCGTTTATAGTCTAACGGGCTGCCGTGTCAAACATGCCTCTGAAATTATCTTATGAATATGTATGCTAAAGATTAGCAGAACCTTGGTATACATAACCCGTACGTGCATATTTTACTCGATCGTTTCTGATTTCCATGTAGTAAATAAAAGTTATCAGCCTTGTCGGTCGTTTTATTAAAATGGTGTTGATGCTTTTGGTGCAAGTTATGCGAAATTGCGAAACGTTTCTCATTAAATTGTTCTTTGAGAAACAACAGTATTCGTTTGGTTGCTTCAATGTTACGGCAATTTGGCACCAATTTTTTTTTATTTAATAATATATAATAATATAATTTTATTTAATATTAGGGGTGGCAAAAGAGCACATAGTTCAAGGTTCATAAATAATGACTATGTCATGGACATATTCATTCGACCTTAACAAAGTTTCAGGTTGAATGAATCAGGTTTCTAAGGACTAATTATTTAATAGAATAATTGAATAGATAATTAATTAAATAGAATATTATCGTAATAACGAACGAATATTCGATTCCTGCATAATCTAACTCAATAATAGAAACGGAATAATGATATATGTATGGGTTACTGGATCAGGAGACAAGTCTTTGACTTTGTAGTTTATAGTTAATGTTTAAGACCTTATTACTGGTAATAATTCTTAGCTATTCCATCTTAGTCTTCAGGGACGACAACACATCAAATTAAATCAAATGTCTTTATTCAATATTAAAGAAGCATTACACTTACCAGAGCTTGGAACAATTATTTTTTTTGGCCACTTGTGGTATCATTTAAATTGTCACTAATATTATAATAAACTTAATGATATTATTTTATTATTACTGCAGCCCATGACATCTAAATTCATCCTTGACAAGGAATCATAATGTTAGGCATAAAGCAGGTGCGTTGTCACCCTTGAGGACTGACATGGAATGCTTCGTCACCAGTCAGAGAGAAGATCTCCGAATCCCTCACTCACCAGACGAAACACAACAGCATTATACTGCTATTTCACGCTGTTATTTTGTGAGGGTGTGGTCCTACACCGTCGAGCTGACCCATTCTTTCTGTAGCTAGAAAAAACTGCAGCGTAACTCAACCACTGTTGGCAGAACTGTGAAGCAATTTTTTAAAAATATAGTAGAGTTCTTCAGCCATTGTAATATTATTTACGATCTGATCAGGTCTTCAAATAAAAGTTTTACTTCTGCTTTTCCATATCGAAGGTGAGTGTAGATGTCATAGTCCGTAGGAATCACTATCAGAAGAAATTAATGAACAACGTGTCACCAAACTAAAAGGAAATTATTATGTTTATTATTTTTACAGTAACTATTTTAGTTATACGCTCGTGGCTTGGAGAGAGCGTTGTTTTAATTTGTATAATAAATTAGTTGATTTCCATAGGTATACGTTCAGGTAAAATTCCGGTCTATCATACTGATGTTATCGAAAATGAAAATATAAATAAACTTATTCAAATTACAACCTAAATATTAATGTTTTATTATCAAAATTAAATAAAAAACAGTTGTCATCCGAAATAGGTTTATTATGTATTTTATTATAATTAAGTAATAAAACTCCATTAAAGTTATAACTTTGTAGATTAAACAAAAAACTTATCTGCTATAAAACTCAACGATTTAAATGAAATTCGAGAAGACATTTATGGCAAGTTTAAAATGCGCTATTTTAATAATTAGTTTTTTTATTTTATACACTGTAAATGGTATTTTGACCATAGTGTTTGGCTCGAACGAGTACATAACGATCACTAATCTGATAATAAGTTTGAGATTTAGATTTTAGATGAAGAAGAAGATTGAGTTTATCCCGAGGACACAAGATCTCCAGAAACACATTAGCGCGAAGCTAATATTTTAAGCTAGTATGTTGTGAAAGCGCCGTAGCCAGTTAAATGCTGCTATGATTCTACCACATAAAGAAAGTCTTAATGATTTTGCGATATTGATGATGTGTTATATCTAAATTAATTATCACCTAGTGATCACGTTCTAATGTTGATGGGACAAGTATTACAAATATTAAGTATTATTATTAAGTACAGTTGATTAAAGGCAGAGCTTATTAAATTTTATTTTCGTATTGTAGCGAGCGTCCGTAGCCTCATGATTAAGGGTGCGATCTGTGAAATTTAGTGTCGATGGTTCTAATCTGTGTTTCAAAAGTTATTTGGAGACTATTTTAAGTGTTAAATAACTTTAATTCATATTGAATCTGTGATAGGCTTGTCGGCTAAATTTTAGTATTTTTTCCTAAAAAAATTTCTAACTATATGTATTGTATTACCAATATAAATTATGATTTACATTGAAATTAATAAATAATAAGATTAATTTATCTTTTAACAGAGTGCAATAGTAGGGTCGAGAGTGACGCTACCTTGCCGAGTAGAGAACAAAATTGGAAGCCTTCAGTGGACCAAAGACGACTTTGGTTTGGGCACCCATCGAAATTTGAGCGGTTACGAGAGGTACTCCATGATTGGGAGCGACGAAGAAGGTAAATATTCTTAATTAATAAAAATTTAGTAATTAATTAAATTATTTCACTTATAGCTATTTTATTTTATTCAACCAGAATATAATACATTAATTAGCAATAAAAGGTCAAAAAAAATCAACAAATTTAACAGTGGTTGAGCTACGCTGCAGTTTGTTTCTAGCTACAGAATGAATGGGTCAGCTCGACCGGGGAAGGACTGCGCCCTCACAGAATACCAGCGTAATCCTGTGTTTCGTTAAGTAAGTGTAAGGATCCGGAGACCGTTATTACTTGTGACGAGGCATTCCATCTCAGTCCTCAAGGGGGACAACTCATCTGCATTATGATTCCTTGTCAGGGATGGATGAAGATTTCGTGGACCGCATGAATGACTTGCCATCAGATGAACTGCGTGCGCGTTGTTTACTCTCAATATAATAATAATAAAATGTAAATGTAGATATACTTTGTTTTTAACCCATAGTTGGATTATTTACTTTTATGTTAACATTTAGAATAATATTCTAACGTGATGTCATCAGTGTTAGTCAAAAATAATATTTTGAGCACAATTACCTGATCGGTAATAAAAAACGAAATCTCTCGCAATCAAATGAAATATTATTTTCAAATATTACGCGCCTACTAAAATTGCCAGTGGTATTCTTGTCAAGGATAGCAATGAAAATCATACATAGTTGAATGAACTAAGATTTAAATTACGAGTTGCACTTATAAATATCGTTCGTCATTAAAATTACGTAGTTTGGCCGTGAGTCGATTGTAAATAAACATGATCTTTACCGCTTGAACTATGAAAAAAAGAAATTGGCACAACGCAGCGTAGCGCCTAAAGAAGAATTTAGGTAAATTACGTTACGCAGAGCGAATGCGTGTGTTATTTTGGGGCATTTTCTATGATATTACGGTTAGGCACCTGTTTTAGCTTGCCGTCAACAGTAGGCCGTAGCTGTAATAGCGGCGCGACGATTATCCGATGTTTCTAGCATAAATTCCTTGTATGAAATATATAATTCTTTTAGGAATATGTGTTCAGGAAATCCTTAACGTCAGAAGTAAAGTAGATAAATTAAATATTTAGTGTTAGGTTTTACTATTTTAATTAACAATATTTGCCGTCACTGGTCAATCAAATAAAATAAAAACTCTTGCCAGCTTTCCATGATGTTTACTACTTGGTCTAGAAAATAAAAAAAGGAAAAAAAATTGAAGACATTTGAGGTCCACCAATCCGCAGTGGACCCATGGTACACTATGCTTTTTAATCCCTTTCATTTATTACAATTTTCTTGTGTTTTTGGTAATTGTTACATACAAATTAAGATATATCTTATCACTGATTTTTTATTTTATTCAGGGTGATAAATGACACACAGTTCAATCTGATAAATAATAAATGAATGAATGAATAAAATATTAAATGACTCCCGCGGCACATTCATCCTCGATAAGCCATCATAATTCGTGGTCACCCCCGAGGACAAAGTGGAATATTTCGTCACCAGGTATAAGGGTCTTCGAATCTCTACGCTCACCAGTTGAAACGCAACAGCGTGATGATTCTATTTTATGCTGGTATTGTGTGTGAGTCATTTTCCTGTCATACCAACCCATTCATGTCGCTGCTAGAAATTAACTGCAGCCGGGCTCTAACTTTGTTAGATACGACCGTTATGATCCTTAATCAAAATTCAATAGAAGTGTCATGGGCTGCAGGAATCCCTTACCATCAGGGGAACTTTGTGCCGGTTTATCAATCAGTGTTGTATTATGAAACAAAATATTAAAGAAAACAGCGTTTTATACAAGATGGATTTTTTAAAAATCAAATGCCTTATAGTCTTTACATTCCTTATTAGAAATACCGATAAAACTTCAGCTTTTAGAACGATTTTAGTGTTTCCAAGGAGATACTTAAAGCGATACAGTATATGATGAAAATTCCAGTGGACAAATATAAATTTACTAGGGACTAAATTTGAATGAATTAATCTAGAGTTCCCAAAACGCTAATAAAATAATTAAAGCTTCTATTTTCTTCAATTCGCAGCGGAGCTTTGTATTAAACAGAATATATTCTTAGAGCTTTTTGCAATAGGCAAGTCATTGCCCTCACTGGGCTTGGCTAAGATGATTGTTTGACGCATCGGGAATTCGAAATGTTCTTTCAAGGTCGGGTTGAAATTTATTTAGCAGGCAACATTGCGGATATTTGCATTGAACGCCCACTTAGGAATTCAAACGGGGATATATTCGAAGTGCTACCTTTTGAATGTAATGTTTTAAAAGGGAACTTGGTTTATGTACAAAGAATAGGTACATATGTATTTCTATTACATAAAATGTTAATTTCAAAGAGATGGAGGAGGTTTCCGTTTAGGAGTCCACTAATAATATTATGATCCGAGAGAATTTGCTATTATATCAGATTATCGCCCACACTCTAAGCGACGTGATGATGATCATATCATCCTTAATGATTTCCACCACAACGTTATATTCTGTTTAGTACCAGATGACATCAACTACGTAGAAAATTAATATAGTGCAGTGGGCATATGCGCAAACCACTCGTCGTCCTCTTCCCTATTCCGTTGCAATGCATGTGCAATAAGATCGGTGGAATATTCAGATGCAGCAGTCAGGGACACGGGATGTACATACAACACACATGTACTCCAAGAATCAACAATTTGTGATCGAACTCGGCTGGTAAACGAACCCAGAACCCACGATGTAGGTGCCAGTTACATTGACCATAACACCACGCATTCATCAAAACGACGTACCTACATGTATATTCATGGGTTTTATGAGATTCGGCGGTAATATTGTATTTTTTTTCCTCTTATTGCTTTGTGTTGACATTTATCAAATTCCCCGTACATAAACGTGTACTCTCCTTCATTTTCTGCTACTTTCCTTCCCTTAACAAATCAATATAATTGGTAATTTACTGAATTTGCGAACTAATAACGCAGACGTCTTCAGTCTTATAGCATTGTGTAGAGTCAGGTCACGTATTGCATCATCGCGAATAAATAATTCGCTCGCTTCTCGCATTCTAATTGAATATTAAATATCTAATGTACTATTTAGAGGTGAGATGAAGTATATTTAAGTTAATCTCAATATACCTTCATTAATTATACATATTTACATATATACCATTTTTGAAATAGCAGAGGATTGGCTTAGGCTAAAGTTACTGTGTTTCATAAAACAAATAAACCGGAGCCTGGAAAGTGAGAAGAAACTGTAGGAATAATAAATACTGGTGACGAGGTCTATTTTAGTCCATTATATGCCATACATTAATTATTTATGTTTATATGTATATAAATTTCGGAATACAGAGGAAACTAATATCTTAGCGTTACTGTTTTGTTGTTAATTTACCCTTCAGGAGTGATAAGGCATCTGCATTATAATTCTTAATAAAGGATGAATGTAGGTAAAAAGGGTTACATGGCCACTAACATAAAAAAGCTTCTTTTTCGGTTTTATATTAGTTCTGTTAATTTTAGTATCGGTTTGGGTATCTTGTGAAATATTTATAAATAATGTTACAAAGTTTCTACATAGACGCTAGCCGATAACATTACCAGTTATTACTACTACATTATATTTATTTATTAACGCTTATCTTATATTTAATAACCGAATCTTTAATATTATTGGTCCCTATTTGAAGATATCACAAGACGATAAAAAGCAGAAAACAAAAAACGTTTCCGCTCAACGAACAAGCAGTTTAAAAGGAAACATACGTTTTTAGATCACGACGAGAGACGGGAACGTTCATCCCGTCATTTGCAACGGCTTTTGTTTTTCTAAAGCATACTTTTTAATTTAAATGAATGTTGTTACAGAAAATAAATTATTAGAGTTTCCATATATTTATTTTGTTATTATGATAAATAAATTAGATGGTAAATGACATAGTGGTAGAGAGGCGCCTTGTTTATATTTATTGACTCCACTTGACTGGAGAAGGATCGTGCCTTCATAGAATACCAGCTTAACTCTGATCATCATCTGATTTCCTTTTTTTCATCTGATTTTAAAAAGCTCCATATAAAGTGGATATTGTTTGTTATATCTTTACTGATAGGGTTGTAAAAAACATAGAAATTTAATTATCAACCAAGAATTCAATTTGACCATGACGTAAATAATATCTATATATATGAATTTTTCAAGTAAATTAGTTCACAGCGTAATTAGATTGTAGGAATTAAATATAAAGACTATGACAATGACAAAATTAATAATCTCCTTAACGGTTTAAACACAAGGTTTTCTTATACCTAGTAGCAGAAATTTTTACTTACAAACCAAGTTTTTAACTCAATAAATTATCTACTATATATAATATTAATATTAAAGTACTTTTAGTCCTTAAACTTTTTTCTAATATATAAACAGAGATGGCAGTGACATTTAGTATAACATCTAAAAAAATGTTTATGATCAAATTCACAATTTAAAAATATGCTACATTAAAATACAATTTAAGGAGCTCGCTCACCAATTTGTTTACATTTAAACTGCGAGAAAACCAGATGGAAATATAATATTTGTTTTATTATGTTACGTTTAGTACAATTGTTGGAAACTGATGGTAAAGAGAAAAATACATTCTATTGTTTTCAAAACAAAAGAAATTTCACACCGGTGCACTGTCACTTATTAGAAATAAGATGAACTGCTTCTTTAATTGGGGTCACCGGTTTTATCTACGAATCATTTTATTCTTCAGTTAGTTCTAGAACCACGTTGCATCTTTTTTATCTTGTATAATCTTCTTCTACTTGAGAATTGCTGAGGATGGATGTAGGAGTTATGGTCTGCAGTCATCACTTACCATCAGGGGTACTGTGTGCTCATACCCTTAATTTCATAAAAAATAAGCCATGCGTGTTACTTAGCTACTATATATGTAAATTCACTAAATAGCCTACAAAATAATTTAATATCCTCATTGGTTACAGGTGATTACTCACTCGACATTAGAGACGTGACTCTGGAAGACGACGGGAAATATCAATGTCAAGTTAGTTCGGGACTGAACGGTGAGTTTGTTACGGTGGCAGACGAAATTCAGCGACAGTAATTTCAATATTTGATTTAGGGTCAGTACAGACCGATGGATGAGCAACGAAGCGACAACATTTAGTTACAATTAAAACTCAAATTAATTTATTTTGACTCACAGCTGAAAATGGTAGAACGAAATAAATTCATATTGTTTTTAGATTCCCAGTTGCGAGTGCGGTTCATTTCGTATTACCAAATTAAGTTGCATGTAAATTCAATTGAATCAAATCTAGTTCAAAATCAATTGTTACTAAATTAGTTGCTTCCCCTCACTCCGTCGGTCTGTGAAAACCCTTACAGTTCATAAATGGATTAAACTTATTTCGAAATAATTATTATATATAAATGCGATTGATCATGACCGTCCTCTTTCTTATGAAAGAATGATTTTTATAATAAAAACGTTCCCAGTTGTTTATTTGTGTTAAAAAATAACATTGATTGAAAAATAAGTTGAAAGTTAAAACCAACATCCAAACATTTGCTCCGAACATTTCACGTAATCCGTCCGATGCATCCAATCAGCTCTGTATTCCAGGGGAGCCCGCAATTCGATCACGATACGCTCAGCTCACCGTGTTGATCGCCCCGGATCCCCCTCGCATCATACAAGGGGCTTTTATTGATGCCACTGAGGACCAACCTGTGGATATCGAATGCGTTTCAGAAGGTGGAAAACCGGCGGCTGAAGTGAGATTTTCTTTGGATTTACTTTCAAATTGGTTGCACGTACTAACTTGACGCATTTAAAGTACGCTTTTAAGCTTAATAATAACATTGATGTATTTAATATGTTACTGACTATTATAAATTAACTAATATACCTTTGATATTCTAAAATATTTATACAAACAATAGTTCTTAAATAAAGTTAATTACAATTTCAAATTCACGATTAATGTTATTTATAATATGACTAGTGAATATATAAAATATTTACCTACCATCTTTAAAAGCTTGTTATTAATATTTATTTGATTCAGAATTCTATTCTTTCTATAATTATAAACCAGTATCTTTTTATTACCGGCGCTGGTATATAAATTTATATTTTTCACGATCTTTATAATACTTAATATGAATTCACGGATAAGTTTTGTTATATATTTTTTTAGTTACCCACGCAATTTTTTTTGTTAATTTGTCTGGTTATACTAAAATAAATTTTATCTTGTTCAGATAACTTGGGTAGACGGAAATCAGATTGTGATAAAGAAAAACGTGGAGAGTAAAGTGGAACTTTTACCGGACGAACAAAGGTTTAAAACAAGGTAAGTGGTAATTTATAACGAATAGAATAAAAAAAAGCATGGCACATTTTTACGGCCTTCCTCTAATCAGTTCGATAAGCAGACATGGTGTTTGGGAATATAGCTTAAATTATGGTGCTAGAAGATATCACGTCAATAATATAATAGAGGATTCAAGTCTAATCATTATACTATTGACGCATATAAATCAATCTAAGTTGTTATTGCATATCCGTTAGACTTGATACGGGAAGTCGCGGACAAGTGAGCTAGTTGGTATTTCCGTGAATTCTATTCTATGATATTTCCTGTACACCTGACAGTTTCCGATTATATTAATTGTAGTAAATGCCACCTTATTGAAAACTGACCTGGGTAAAAATGTCATCTTAATAATATAATATTGGGCACTTAACCCTTTTTCTATTGCTAGTACTGTTAATGGGTCGAGCTAGCTTAGAAACTGATTGCTACACAATCATTATTATTATTGTATGTATGTTCCGTGTCTGTGAGACTGCATTTGAACCTTTGTCTGATCTTATTGCACATGTATTAGACGGGATTAGGGAAGGAGACGTCGAGTGTGTGCCGCTGTATTTGCGCAAGTGCCGTACTCTATAAAATATTCCGCGCAGTTGATGTCATTTGGCAATTACCAGAAGATATCGCGCGTGGTCGAAATTGACCAGGAGGACATGATTATTAGTAATATTGATATTTGTATATAAAAATCTCTCAATAAAAACTCCGGATACTTAGTTACTCTCCTCTAGTAACTAAGTATCCGGTTTCTTTCTTTCATCGGACATTTTATGTCTTGTATTCCGGCGTGCATGGAAAGCGTCCCGTTCGAACTGAATTATTGATTCCAGTTCTGGGTATAAGTCACCTCTCAGGGAGTCTAGACAGAGTATTTCGGCACAGTTTACTAAAGGCACCACTGCGGTTTGCGGACTCAACTTTCGGACACAAATTTTTAAAATATTTTCATATTATTTATTAGATATGTAGGTTTCATCACGAAGTTTTCCTTCACCGCAGATCACTTGGTAAATAAGCACTTAAAATTGCATTTGACAATTTCAATGGCGATGGTACAGGGAATCGAATTCGATGTGCTCGTTTAATGTAAATTAAAAGCAAGCGCTCGGCCGCAGCTACCTACGCTCTTTGTAACCCAATGTACGGCAATGAAATGTAAATAGCGCTCTCCTATCTCTTTGTACCCAAAATGAAGTAAAACACGTCAAAGCTTATTGATCACTGAGCGAATGTTAATTAATAGAAACGTAACAAGCGGTCAACAGCTTTTGACAGGTAGATTAAATTAGTATATTCATTGTTATATAGATCAGTGCTGCGGTTAGTACCTAATAAGGGACACCACAATCAGACATTTACGTGTCAAGCGCAAAACACTGCTGACAGAGCTTACAGAATGGCCACTGTGCATATTGAGGTAAGTGTAAGTAGTAATTTATTTTATTTTGTGTGCAGCTTTAGGACTGTGCGAGTCTGTTTTTGTGTTTAATCTTTGAATGTTTTTAAAAGCTTTTCGTAAATTTTATAATACACATACTTTAGGTTTAATAAAAAAAATACTTTTAAACATTATACAAATTTTTTGTTCAGTTTTGGCAGATTAAATATTATACATTTTCAATTGTGGGTCTTATATCATTTTCATATGGGACAGGACCCTGACATATACTGGACGGCAGCGTGGCGTACTTGTTAGCGTCACAAAATGTCCCGTATACACTACATCATATCTAGTCCGATCTTATGCATACGCATTACATCGAAACAGAGAAGAAAACTATGCATTTGTTTTTGCACGAGTGCTTACAGCATTAGACCCTATGCAGTGGATTAAAGCCATAACAAACAAACAGTAAGACCACAATATAACTGTAGCGTGGCTCTAGCGTATAAATAGAAACTAGCAAATCTAATCGTAATGGAGTTTATTGTCACTTAAGAAATTAACATTATTTTTTACTTTTAATTGTACTTTCAAAAATATTTTTTGATAGGTTAAATACGTACCAAAGGTGAAAGTGACGATTAAATCGGGAACCGTCAATGACAGAATACCTGAAGGAAGTGAAGCCAGGATACGTTGTTCAGTGGACGCGAATCCAGCTGCCCAAGTTTATAGATGGTACATCAACGGTAACCCTGTTATAGGAGACTATACAGACGAAATGGTGAGTTTTTAATATCGTTTGCTTTATTTATTGGTTTTATCATCTTCATCGCCCCAGGATTCTTTTCCAAGGGATACAGTAAATAACTGTGATTGAGCCACATCACACCTAGTATGAAGCTGAAGGGTCGGCTTGACCGAAAGGACGGTTCCATTCCGAAATGCTGTGTATCCTGTGGTGTGGTCATACACCGGTCAAGCCGACCAATGCATGCGCTGATTTGCACATTGTGGTAGATTATTTTATGTTCCACAAATATATCTTTCTAGTCTATTAACATGTTAATGGGGGAAACGGTTACTGTATTTTGAAAACATGTTAAAGTTATTCTTAATGATGATTTACTGACACCTTTTCTGCTTTAACTTGGCGTATAAACTGTCTTACATTTTATAGATGATCTGCCTATTTAGACATAAGATCTCATTTTGGCCTAAACAGACGAGCATTTTGAAACTGCTATTGTTAGATATTTTTGACGGTGATAGAGCTACAGTGCAGCTTGTTTCTAGGTGTAGCAAGAATAGGTAGGCTAAACCGGGGAAGGACCACACCGTAACCTAATACCAGCGTAGAATAACAACATAATGCTATCGTGTTAGGTAAATGTGGGGATCCAGAGACCCTTATTAGTGGTGAGGTGGTATTCGATTTTGATCCATTGGGCTGACAACGCTTCTGCATTATTATTTGATATCGAGGACAAATGTTGGTGTCATGGAGGGCAGGAAATGCTTACCATCAAGTCAACTGTGACAAGATCATTGTCATTGTACAATTATAGTAAATCAGTACGTACAATCATTTGACATACGGTTGTGTCAGGCTATTGAGTAATACAAACAAGGAGGACCGATTAATAAAAGTAACACGTGCCCGCAACGAAGAAACAAGTCGTATCTTATTTTTAATAAGGAATCCGCAAAGTAACACATAATTGAATCAAGCCAACCCTCTAGACTTAATATTTTGAAGACAAGAGCGGCTTACGCAGTAATTTTTCATGAATATATTTACTGCGGAGTTGCTTTGCACGAGGCATAAGAATAATATATGCTGTAGCCAGATGCCGAGTGAATGTTTTATGTGGGTGTATAATATTTAATTTGACAGCGCCCACGTCTCAACAGAATGAGTTACCTGACGTTCGAATATACGTGGATAATCTCGAAAGTGTGTTTTTCTATTATTTATTAAATTATTATAATTTGACAAATAATTATAGTGTATGTACCTATCACATAGTTCAATTTTTCTAGTCGTCAGATCATCTTTAGTTGATACATTAATTATTTATATAAACTTTATTGTATTAACCTAAAAGGATGCAATAGGCGGACTTAATGTCATTTGTCATACTCTGGCAGTCAACCTAGGGCGTGATATTTTGTGACAGGTATCCCAAGAAAAAACTATAAAGCTATTGTTATATATATAATATAAATTAAAACTATATACTACATAAAATAAAATATTATAATAATAAAAAAAAATGAAATAAAAAAATATATACCCATATAGTATATATGAATTAGATACTTAAGACAAAATATTACAGTATTGATTATGCAAGGTCAACACATAAACTAATATTTATAAACAGCCTACAAATACATCTCAGAATAATTTTCGATTGTGTAAAAAACGGTAATAAACCTATGGTAAACTATTACTTGAATAAACACAAACACAATTTTATAGCACATTGCACATTTATACCAAGTAACGTATGCTTTAAGCGCAGTTTGCTTTAACTGTGTAAATAAAGGCTTATCCAGTTGAAACATGCATACATAACCTTACTTACGGCTGCAGTAAGGTATATATGAATTTTTCAACAGAGTGCACTTTATAATTTATGCACGAACGGTCCCGAAGCGGGATGAAGTTCACTACAATAATTGCCAACTTTACGTTTATTGTGTTACACTGTGCGAAATTAAAGGAAATTAAACTACCGCCCCTTGTTAAAAATTTATCCTGGCGTCTATGAATAAAGAAAAGTACACGCCTGTGGGCAATTCGAACGTAAACTTCAATTAAATCGCCTCGTTACTTTTATTTTGCGACTTTCAGGGATGTTAAAAATTTATTATATATCTTTTCACCTATTGCAATTCAGTGTTCTATTATATAATGAACTACCTGGTTTGCAAAATATATACAGGAAGAGTGCTAGTGCTCATGGCATAGACTATGCGTATTTTAATAAGTAACTGGATTATTTTATGATTACAATATGTACCACTAGAACGTCAAACGGTGCTGTAAACTACTGGAAATATCGGAACCTAAAACGTTGAAGATAAATAAAATAGTTTATTTCAATTGCAATATCTAACATAAAATTATCTGCTAAAAATGATTAAATATTATTTTTACAAAACTTTACTGTGTTATAATAACATTAGTGCACCCACTACCTAAGAGATGGCGCTTTTTGTGCTCTTTAATGTACGAAATTATTTCAGCCATTTTCCCCTGCTGTACAGAGCTGTCTGTGTAGTTTCTTTTGCCGAGCGAGCACCTCATTTTGAAAATGTAGTCTGAAAGAAATTGCATGTAGCTGTTCTTTAATTTTCTTTATACACCTGGCCATGCTTTTTGTATAAAGCATATAATTTAATAATATAATAATTTGTAAATGTAATGTTGTTCACGAGACTACAATAACGCCTATGAGCATGTACATATACTATTTATGTTTGTCAAAAATCTTTCAATTCTATGTCAATTTAAATATTGTTTAAGATTTCAGAAATGGTATTTGTTTAACAAAAGTACTTAAACTTTTAAGTTAAGTTACTGATAGATAAAATGAATTCAAATAATATCAGGTGCACGGTAAGCGAGCCAACCAACTTCTATTTCTGGTGTCTTCATTATTGAAATTGTTAATTGTAATTTTAAGTCATGATTTTACTACGTGCACGGTGGTGAAAGAAAACATCGCAAAGAAAACTGGACGCCTAAGAGATTATATATAATATTTCAAGGCATATGAAGTCTGCTAATCAGCTTGGATCCATCAAATAGAATCCAATAAGACATACAATGTGTCCCATAACTATCTACGACAAACTAAAGGGGAAATTAGGTTGACGGGTCACCTACCAAACAAAAATAAAATAACTTGGTAAAAGTATCACCATTTCGAAATATTGTATATATGTTTGTCGTGTTACCATCGGGATATTCAGTATATAGGTTACTACTTTTATTAACTAGGTGTGTCGTGCTGTGTTACATATGCGCAACCGAGCATATGAAATAGGTAGCTTTTACTTTGAACTAGTGTATGCTTCACGTCGACGCACACGACATGGCCTCTGAAATGACATTACATATTTGTAAATCGATTATAATGAAAAAAGTGCTTGATCTTAGTCTAAGCATTTATTATTATATTATTCATTACTTAAAAGCACATCTATATTGTGTCAGCCGCTATGGTGATTATTGTGCAGTAACTCACAGACAAATAGACGAAAAGTTAATGATTTTATTATTGTAAAATATAAAGGCGCTTCACAAGACATGGAAAAGCGATTCCTAACACCGCTACAAGACAGAAATAGAATTTAATACGATATGCCAATGAAGTTAATAAGTTGACGTGGCTATAGATGGATTACATTTATCGTAGGGCGATAACTCAGATAGTAGACTCGACGTAGATACAATCTTTAGTTATATTGTGTTTCATATTCTCGTGAGTAATATTCTAGAATTCCAGTGAAATATTTAAGTTTATTTTATATCTCAGCTCTAAGCGAACATTTGAAAATTTAGTTTTTATTAACAAAGTTTTCTATACCAAAGACAACATAGCAGACTCATAAGCTCTTTAAAACTAAAGTAATAATGCAGTAATCGTTTGTAAGGATGCGAAGCGTACTATTTATATAGAGGTTTCTCAATAAATATACGAAAGCGGCGACTGTGTTCAAGTTTCAGTTTACTTAGGTTAATAGTGTGTTATTAATTTCTAGTTTGGAAATTTAACTTTGAATATTGAGCGGTAGCTTGCTACTGACGTACTTGTATTAGCATTTTAGGGTTGTATTATACATGTTTTGATGTAGTTGCCACCAACATAGGCTAAAATTTGTAATGAACAACAGTAGGTTTACACTATCTCAATATTCAAGTCGTAGTTTCAATATAATTTTTAGATTTAAACGTTATATTTTATAAATATGTTTAAATTTCATTAGAATAATACGAGAGTTATTCTATCCCCGTGAATTGGTGCATCAGTGGTGGATTGCGCATTTGCGCGTCCCTGTCTCTACCGCTCCTCAAATTGGTTTAATGAGACCAACATCGGGCCGGCTCAAGGCCACAGGATAGCCATGTGTAGGTTATTCTAAGCTTCACCGTGGGTTTTGATATCCACAGAGAAGTTGAGAAGACGACCAATAAGCCCCTCTGTCACGACCGATAACGACTCATTAGGGGGGAACTATAAAGTTTCACATTCTTTGGTCACATCTGACCAACTAATATTAATTTTGGACATTAAAATTTATAACCATTATGGTACTGTGCTGTCTTTAACTTACACTTTAAAACAACTCCTAGTTTATGCAAGTTTACTTAAAACAGTTATTATTAACTTGCCCATTTCTACAAGGAGAGCTTTATTATTTATGTCGAAAGTTTCATTGCTAAATCTAATATATAGATTTATTGCAGATAATCTTTAACGTGTCTCGAAAACACAATAAAGCTTTGGTGAAATGTGAAGTCAGCAATGCTGTGGGACAGAACGACGGGACCGTAACCTTAGATGTTACATGTGAGTACAATAACAATTACTATAAATCCCAAAGTCTTGAATGAAGTTTTAATATACTGTTTAGTAGACTGAATTCTATTAATCGATTTATTGTCATGAACTATCTCCTAGCACAAGCATCGCATTTAAAGCTCAGTTGGAGTTATTAACTGGAATTTTATTAATGTTTGTTGCACTGATAGCTGTAAATAATACAAAAAAATAACGGAATTTTATTTTAAGTTTAAAATCCCTAAAATATAATTGAAAAGAGGATTAATAATAAGTCTTTTCATTTAATATTCTTCCACTAGATCCACCGTCATTCAGGACTCGACCTAAGAACATAGAAGCGGAAGTTGGTGCACGGGTGACGTTGAGTTGTGATGTTGATGGACAACCAGAACCTGACATTCGTTGGCTATTTCACGAGCCTGGCAGGATCGGGGTAAGTGAATACCATGTCGGAGATTTTAAAGTTCCAATCATTTAAATTATGTCTTCCTGGTAAATTTTGAATACGGTGATATCTTATTATGATTAAGATCATAATAATTTCTTAAAATCATAAAAATTTATTAGATGAGATAACATCAGCTCAGCAGGAAATATTAAAGAACCGTAAGCATTGGCACAACTACAGAGGCACTAACTCTTAGTCTCCTCCGTCATTCCGCTGTAATGCATTTGCATTTAAATTGGAGGAAGGTTCAGATGCAGTGTGAAAGATACGTGACATATGTACATAGAGCCTTTACATTCAATAATTTGTGCTATATAAATATTGTTCCTCGACTGGGAATTGAAACCACGACCCGCGACATAGTAATCAAGTACTCTACCCGTAGCTTGGTCGTAGGTCATCAACGTAGGGGGTAAGTTTGAATCTAAAAAAAATAGTATAATAAAATATCCTTAGCCCATCCTTCTGTCTCGCAAGTGGTCTTTTTTATGATTAACCACGGATTATCCTTTTGTGCGATGAAATGAAATTGCAGTTGCTATTTTTAGTCATACTTTTCATTTGTATAATGGTACTTTACTATTTAAATTTTTTATAAAAATCAGAGATTGTTTCATGTGAACGTGCAATATTTCCAGCAGGTTAAAGGAAAGGTTCCAAATTTGAAGTTAAATGTAAACAACGATACAGCCGGACGTTATATCTGCAAAGCCACCATTGATGGTTATCCGGAGATTGAAAGTGAAGCTACAATTTTTATTAAAAGTAAGTGTATTCATATAAAATATTACAGATTTTATTTTATTTCTCAGGGTAGGTTTCTAGGTTCATGAAACGGGTTCTTAATAGGGTGCCAATTAATTTGGTTCAGCTTAATGTTGTACATATAACAATAGATGGAGATCAAGTGCAGATTATTTTTAATTTCGTTTAGTTTCAAAGTATCATGGAGCATTCTAAATGTTTATTTTTGTATATAAAATTGCATCTTTATACATTTGCGAGAAATTAGAAAATATATTATAAACTTATTTTTTTAGTCAAGGGTTGGCTTCAATAAATAGTTGTAGCATGTTTGTGATTTTAAGCTTTTTTTTTTCTGTGATTTGACCTATTCTGTTTTATCACTTGCTACTTTTTGTACCTTTAGGCGTACCAAAAATTATCTCAAATAGAACGCAGTTTGGTTCCGAAGGTGAAATGGTGAGAATAGAATGTGCTGCATTTTCCGTGCCTAAGCCCGATGACATCAGATGGTACTTCGACGGTCGAGAAATTAGTGTTATACAAGACCCGGTAAGTTTATTTCATTGTAAACACATTATGAACTTTTGACCGATAACATATATCGTTTATATATTTAACTGTAATAGGAAATGCATCGTTCTTTTCGTTATATTTCCGTTTCATTTACTTCCAAATCACTAATAACACAATTTATCTCTTTTTGTCGTCTATATCGTTTATATTGACTGGTATTCATTTCCATCAATATTTTAGTCATACTTTTCATTTGTATAATGGTACTTTACTATTTAAATTTTTTATAAAAATCAGAGATTGTTTCATGTGAACGTGCAATATTTCCAGCAGGTTAAAGGAAAGGTTCCAAATTTGAAGTTAAATGTAAACAACGATACAGCCGGACGTTATATCTGCAAAGCCACCATTGATGGTTATCCGGAGATTGAAAGTGAAGCTACAATTTTTATTAAAAGTAAGTCTATTCATATAAAATATTACAGATTTTATTTTATTTCTCAGGGTAGGTTTCTAGGTTCATGAAACGGGTTCTTAATAGGGTGCCAATTAATTTGGTTCAGCTTAATGTTGTACATATAACAATAGATGGAGATCAAGTGCAGATTACTTTTAATTTCGTTTAGTTTCAAAGTATCATGGAGCATTCTAAATGTTTATTTTTGTATATAAAATTGCATCTTTATACATTTGCGAGAAATTAGAAAATATATTATAAACTTATTTTTTTAGTCAAGGGTTGGCTTCAATAAATTGTTGTAGCATGTTTGTGATTTTAAGCTTTTTTTTTTCTGTGATTTGACCTATTCTGTTTTATCACTTGCTACTTTTTGTACCTTTAGGCGTACCAAAAATTATCTCAAATAGAACGCAGTTTGGTTCCGAAGGTGAAATGGTGAGAATAGAATGTGCTGCATTTTCCGTGCCTAAGCCCGATGACATCAGATGGTACTTCGACGGTCGAGAAATTAGTGTTATACAAGACCCGGTAAGTTTATTTCATTGTAAACACATTATGAACTTTTGACCGATAACATATATCGTTTATATATTTAACTGTAATAGGAAATGCATCGTTCTTTTCGTTATATTTCCGTTTCATTTACTTCCAAATCACTAATAACACAATTTATCTCTTTTTGTCGTCTATATCGTTTATATTGACTGGTATTCATTTCCATCAATATTTTAGTCATACTTTTCATTTGTATAATGGTACTTTACTATTTAAATTTTTTATAAAAATCAGAGATTGTTTCATGTGAACGTGCAATATTTCCAGCAGGTTAAAGGAAAGGTTCCAAATTTGAAGTTAAATGTAAACAACGATACAGCCGGACGTTATATCTGCAAAGCCACCATTGATGGTTATCCGGAGATTGAAAGTGAAGCTACAATTTTTATTAAAAGTAAGTGTATTCATATAAAATATTACAGATTTTATTTTATTTCTCAGGGTAGGTTTCTAGGTTCATGAAACGGGTTCTTAATAGGGTGCCAATTAATTTGGTTCAGCTTAATGTTGTACATATAACAATAGATGGAGATCAAGTGCAGATTATTTTTAATTTCGTTTAGTTTCAAAGTATCATGGAGCATTCTAAATGTTTATTTTTGTATATAAAATTGCATCTTTATACATTTGCGAGAAATTAGAAAATATATTATAAACTTATTTTTTTAGTCAAGGGTTGGCTTCAATAAATTGTTGTAGCATGTTTGTGATTTTAAGCTTTTTTTTTTTCTGTGATTTGACCTATTCTGTTTTATCACTTGCTACTTTTTGTACCTTTAGGCGTACCAAAAATTATCTCAAATAGAACGCAGTTTGGTTCCGAAGGTGAAATGGTGAGAATAGAATGTGCTGCATTTTCCGTGCCTAAGCCCGATGACATCAGATGGTACTTCGACGGTCGAGAAATTAGTGTTATACAAGACCCGGTAAGTTTATTTCTCATTGTAAACACATTATGAACTTTTGACCGATAACATATATCGTTTTTATATATTTAACTGTAATAGGAAATGCATCGTTCTTTTCGTTATATTTCCGTTTCATTTACTTCCAAATCACTAATAACACAATTTATCTCTTTTTTGTCGTCTATATCGTTTATATTGACTGGTATTCATTTCCATCAATATTTTAGTCATACTTTTCATTTGTATAATGGTACTTTACTATTTAAATTTTTTATAAAAATCAGAGATTGTTTCATGTGAACGTGCAATATTTCCAGCAGGTTAAAGGAAAGGTTCCAAATTTGAAGTTAAATGTAAACAACGATACAGCCGGACGTTATATCTGCAAAGCCACCATTGATGGTTATCCGGAGATTGAAAGTGAAGCTACAATTTTTATTAAAAGTAAGTGTATTCATATAAAATATTACAGATTTTATTTTATTTCTCAGGGTAGGTTTCTAGGTTCATGAAACGGGTTTTTAATAGGGTGCCAATTAATTTGGTTCAGCTTAATGTTGTACATATAACAATAGATGGAGATCAAGTGCAGATTACTTTTAATTTCGTTTAGTTTCAAAGTATCATGGAGCATTCTAAATGTTTATTTTTGTATATAAAATTGCATCTTTATACATTTGCGAGAAATTAGAAAATATATTATAAACTTATTTTTTTAGTCAAGGGTTGGCTTCAATAAATAGTTGTAGCATGTTTGTGATTTTAAGCTTTTTTTTTTCTGTGATTTGACCTATTCTGTTTTATCACTTGCTACTTTTTGTACCTTTAGGCGTACCAAAAATTATCTCAAATAGAACGCAGTTTGGTTCCGAAGGTGAAATGGTGAGAATAGAATGTGCTGCATTTTCCGTGCCTAAGCCCGATGACATCAGATGGTACTTCGACGGTCGAGAAATTAGTGTTATACAAGACCCGGTAAGTTTATTTCTCATTGTAAACACACTATGAACTTTTGACCGATAACATATATCGTTTTTATATATTTAACTGTAATAGGAAATGCATCGTTCTTTTCGTTATATTTCCGTTTCATTTACTTCCAAATCATTAATAACACAATTTATCTCTTTTTTGTCATCTTTATCGTTTATATTGACTGGTATTCATTTCCATCAATATTTTAGTCACAAACTCTGACGTGATCTCATCACGCAAACATGTCCGTTACATACACAACTTTCACGTTACCCCTGGTTCATTCAATTTTCACCTTGCCAATCGCGCCATCCTACATATCTTATGATAAACAAAAAAGTGTATCTATTTTCGATATGAGGATTATATATAGTATGTTTAACTATGTATTTTTTATAATATTAGGGGAGACAATCGAGCAAACAGTTCACCTAACACAAGTGATGGCAATGACTACATCCTTTACCCGACAAAGATTCAAAATACATCGCAGCGTTATACATTTGCGAGAAATTAGAAAAACATATTATAAACTTATTTTTTAGTCAAGGGTTGGCTCAATAAATAGTTGTAGCATGCTTCAGGATTTTAAGCTTTTTTCTGTGATTTGACCTATTCTGTTTTATCACTGCTACTTTTGTAAATTCCTTTAGGCGTACCAAAAAAATTATCTCAAATAGAACGCAGTTTGGTTCCGAAGGTGAAATGGTGAGAACAGAATGTGCTGCATCTTAAAGGCTGGGAGCGTATCTGCGACTCCGTTATTGCGGATGTAACTGCTTAGTATATTAAATAGTACATATTTAATTGTCTTTTCCATTTCGTCTATTTTAAGATCACATTTATATTTACGTGTAAAAGAAATTGGTGAAAGAACCGTTTCTTGTGATTAAAAGTACCAAACATAAAAGATAACGATTTTCTCTCCGATGTCTACTTTTTATTTATAGTTCAAGTTTACGTTTTTATAAAACTTAGGATGGCATACGAACACACAGTTCAATTGATGGTAATTGATTCGGCCTATGAGGGCCATGACACCTACACCTACGAAGTTTTCCATCTTAGTCCTCAGGGGTGACAACGCATATGTATTATCTAAGATGGCTAGATAGTACAGATGCGGTGTCACCCCTGAGGACTAAGATGGAAAACTTCGTCAACAGTAATAAGACTCCAGATCACATCACTTACCATAAAAAAGTAGCTTAATTACGTATATATGCTGTTCTTTTACGTTAATAAATATGAGACATAAATAATATGAATATTTATTTTTAGAAACACTACCATTATTTATTATACTCATTGGAGTTACATCGGGCATCATCATTTTCTCCGCTTTTGTCATTCTTCTCGTCATATGCCATAGAAGAAGAAGGAAGAAGAGTCAACAAATGAGCGAGAAACCTGACGTCACTGTCACAACAGGAGATATGTATAAAGAGAGTGATAGAAGTTCTAATATCAGCGATCTGAAACTTCAAATTGGACAAGGCGATGGGAGCTATGAATTGGTAAGCGTGAAATTAAATTATCCCTTAACTTTCTGCTAAGCTTCAACATATTAATACAGGTTGAACGGGTGCTAAAACAACATACGTAACAGCATTCAACGAAGAACGGCTCGAATCGTTGATGATCACGTACTTTACCGACTTGATTCACTGACATTGAGAATAGATATTGCATCTCTATGCATTTTTTACTGAATATAGCATGTGGAGTGTTTTGAGCAATTCCAGCCGCTGAGTTTAAATATCGTACATCACGACAGAATTCCAAATTTCATCCTGATCATCTCAATGGTTGGCAATCCACCGCTTTGCGGGTAATTTTTAGCCCAAACATAACTACTCTGTCAAATCAGCGTTCGCCAGCGGAATTTCCTAACCGATACGATTTAGGGACCTTCAAGAAAAGAGCCTATATATTGCTTAAAGGCTGGGAGCGTATCTGCGACTCCGTTATTGCGGATGTAACTGCTTAGTATATTAAATAGTACATATTTAATTGTCTTTTCCATTTCGTCTATTTTAAGATCACATTTATATTTACGTGTAAAAGAAATTGGTGAAAGAACCGTTTCTTGTGATTAAAAGTACCAAACATAAAAGATAACGATTTTCTCTCCGATGTCTACTTTTTTATTTATAGTTCAAGTTTACGTTTTTTATAAAACTTAGGATGGCATACGAACACACAGTTCAACTCATAATACGTAATGACGGCGACCCATATATATATATAATCAAGATATAATATATTTGTGTCAATTCCCTTTGTAATAAAACAAATGCCTAATTTGTAATTATTAAAAAGTATGGTTAATACTATTAGTTTCATATATATTTAGTATTTACTTATGAAAAACCTTTTTAAAATTTCATCCTGATCATCTCAATGGTTGGCAATCCACCGCTTTGCGGGTAATTTTAGCCCAAACATAACTACTTGTCAAATCAGCGTTCGCCAGCGGAATTTCCTAACCGATACGATTTAGGGACCTTCAAGAAAAGAGCCTATATATTGCTTAAAGGCTGGGAGCGTATCTGCGACTCCGTTATTGCGGATGTAACTGCTTAGTATATTAAATAGTACATATTTAATTGTCTTTTCCATTTCGTCTATTTTAAGATCACATTTATATTTACGTGTAAAAGAAATTGGTGAAAGAACCGTTTCTTGTGATTAAAAGTACCAAACATAAAAGATAACGATTTTCTCTCCGATGTCTACTTTTATTTATAGTTCAAGTTTACGTTTTTATAAAACTTAGGATGGCATACGAACACACAGTTCAACTCATAATACGTAATGACGGCGACCCATATATATATATAATCAAGATATAATATAATACAAAATATTATATAAATGCCATAGCATTGTATACATACGCCTACTTGGCATTATTCATGTCACCGGTTCCCAATACTTACCTAACGGAACACAGCAGCAGTTTACTACTATTTTACGCTGCGTGGTCCTTCTTCAGTTAAAGTTGATAGTGTTAACAATGTAAGACTTTGCTACAATATTTGTATTTCACTAGGACTACACGAGTTCAGATCGCTCCGATATGAAGAACCCAGCAGGTTTGCCTCTTGCTGGTCCTGTAACCCTTCCTAACCTCCGACATGACGATCCACTCATGCAATTTGGTTATAGTAACGACTACTCAGACCCTACGTACAGCGATCCATATTTTAAGGTTTGTACTAATTTTAAGATATTTATTTATAGATAAATTTATTTATGACATAAAATAGCGGCATGATCAAAGCATGTTGCCATCTTTATTACAAGCCTTTCAACGGTGCTGATTATCGAAGACGCATTAGTATTCGCACTATATCACCTTTCGTCGTCCCAGATATGGCCTGATACTTTAGTGATAATATTTTTTCTTGTTGGGGCCCCAATATTGTGAATAGGCTTTAGGATAAAAATCATGGAAGATAAACATCATACGTATTGGTTTTCTCATCTAGAAAGGTCTATTTTATCATATCCGGGGTGACTTAATTATCTTGCCTTAGAAATATGGTTAAAAAAGTCACTGACGTATATCTAGTAACAAGGAATATTATTAGTATTGTGTATATATCCTCAAGAAATATAACTTTTAACAGCAAGAATACATTTTAATATATATATTTAAAAAAATAATAGTAAATGTAAAACATGATCACTTTATTTCCAAAGCAAGATTTCGTTTTCTTTTTCGTTGGTCTCAACGCTACTGTTAGCCCGATGGATTTTATAGCTTCACCGGGTTTAAAGATGACCGAGCGTTTAGGACACTCAGCCGAGACCTTAATTAGTAGGTAACAAGCACAAGGGCATTCAAGAGGTAGCCTCGGCTCGGACTGTTACCGTGTTGCAAGGAAACGATTGATTCGAGTCGAGAGGGCCTAACCTCGGCTCGGTCAGTTGCTTCTGACAGAAGATTATCTAAATTAATATCGCTATTATTATTAACTACCTGTACCATCACATCGGAATGCGTGGGCGCTGGAGAAGAAGTGGCGCAAGAAAGTCCAGCAACTCATCTATCTGTTTGTAATTTTGACTATCCCTATATCCACATTCAAGTTATGTACTTCATGATCTAGGCAAAGTAACGATGAAAAAAAACATGTCATATATACCATTTGAGTTGAAATTAAGAAAGCAACATAAGGTTATTTCAATTAAATGTTTCTGAACGTTTATATAGCTTAGTCAAACACATTACCCAAATCAAGCCATTAGCGTACACAATATGCACGTCAGTGGATCGACAATAGGGTAACCATAAAGCAGGTAGCATAGGGTACACAGGAATTGTAGATTGTAGACATGTGTTTAATATAAAGAAAGCGACAGTTACGTTTATTTCTTTCCAAAGCAAGATTTCGTTTTCTTTTCGTTGGTCTCAACACTACTGTTAGCCCGAGGGCTTTTACAGCTTCACCGGGTTGAAAGATGACCGAGCGCTTAGGACACTCAGCCGAGAACTTTATTAGTAGGTAACCAGCACAAGGGCTTTCGAGAGGTAGCTTCGCCTCGGACTGTTACCGTGTTGCAAGGAAACGATTGATTCGAGTCGAGAGGGCCTAACCTCGGCTCGGTCAGTTGCTTCTGACAGAAGATTATCTAAATTAATATAAATATTATTATTAACTACCTGTACCATCACTTCGGAAGGCGTTGGCGCTGGAGAAGAAGTGGCGCAAGAAAGTCCAGCAACTCATCTATCTGTTTGTAATTTTGACTATCCGTATATCCACATTCAAGTTATGTACTTCATGATCTAGGCAAAGTAACGATAAAAAACATGTCATATATAACATTTGAGTTGAAATTAGGAAAGCAACATAAGGTCATTTCAATTAAATGTTTATGAACGTTTATATAGCTTAGTCAAACACATTACCCATGTCAGGCCATTAGAGTACACAATATGCATGTCAGTGGGTCGACAATAGGGTAACCATAGAACAGGTAGCATAGGGTAAACAGGCATTGTAGATTGTAGACATGTGTTTAATATAAAGAAAGCGACAGTTACGTTTATTTCTTTCCAAAGCAAGATTTCGTTTTCTTTTTCGTTGGTCTCAACGCTACTGTTAGCCCGATGGATTTTATAGCTTCACCGGGTTTAAAGATGACCGAGCGTTTAGGACACTCAGCCGAGACCTTAATTAGTAGGTAACAAGCACAAGGGCATTCAAGAGGTAGCCTCGGCTCGGACTGTTACCGTGTTGCAAGGAAACGATTGATTCGAGTCCGAGAGGGCCGAACCTCGGCTCGGTCAGTTGCTTCTGACAGAAGATTATCTAAATTAATATCGCTATTATTATTAACTACCTGTACCATCACATCGGAATGCGTGGGCGCTGGAGAAGAAGTGGCGCAAGAAAGTCCAGCAACTCATCTATCTGTTTGTAATTTTGACTATCCGTATATCCACATTCAAGTTATGTACTTCATGATCTAGGCAAAGTAACGATAAAAAACATGTCATATATAACATTTGAGTTGAAATTAGGAAAGCAACATAAGGTCATTTCAATTAAATGTTTATGAACGTTTATATAGCTTAGTCAAACACATTACCCATGTCAGGCCATTAGAGTACACAATATGCATGTCAGTGGGTCGACAATAGGGTAACCATAGAACAGGTAGCATAGGGTAAACAGGCATTGTAGATTGTAGACATGTGTTTAATATAAAGAAAGCGACAGTTACGTTTATTTCTTTCCAAAGCAAGATTTCGTTTTCTTTTTCGTTGGTCTCAACGCTACTGTTAGCCCGATGGATTTTATAGCTTCACCGGGTTTAAAGATGACCGAGCGTTTAGGACACTCAGCCGAGACCTTAATTAGTAGGTAACAAGCACAAGGGCATTCAAGAGGTAGCCTCGGCTCGGACTGTTACCGTGTTGCAAGGAAACGATTGATTCGAGTCCGAGAGGGCCTAACCTCGGCTCGGTCAGTTGCTTCTGACGGATTATCTAAATTAATATAAATATTATTATTAACGATCTGCACCACAACTTCGGAAGGCGTTGGCGCTGGAGAAGAAGTGGCGCAAGAAGAACCAAAGGAAGACATTTTGTTGTTATCTTTATAGCAAAAAAAAAATCCTTATAGAATAGGTGGCAAACGAACAAGAAGCTCAGTGGTAAGTGATTACCGTCGTCCATGAACATTCGCAACATCAGAGAAATCTCAGATGCACTGTCGGCCTTTAAGAAAAGTGTTATCACTATTATACAGTCAAATTATTAACAAGAATTGATTTTAGCCCAAAATAAAATTCAAATTACGATAATATTTTTATTGTATTATAAAATTGCTTGGGGGTATAAATTTAAATATCATGTATTTTACATAATTATAATAATTGTGGTTAAAATGGTAACCCTACCCAAAAGTTAGTCTTAATTTGTTTACCATTCCCACAGATCCGCCCACGCCAATATACGCCCAACCAAATACAAAAGGCCATACAGCGGTCGACTTAAGATACGCCGCCACTTACGGGAACCCGTATCTTAGAAATAGTTCCGTTGGTAAGTTTATTATTATGAATTATTTTTGGACTTAGTTTAATTTTACTAATATTTTAATATTTAATATAAACGATATAATTCAGACATGTTTGTTTGTTATATTTTATATAAATAAGACATTGTTTGTATTTTACTCTTTGTCTCTTCAAATAAATAGAGTCATTTTGCATGGTAGAGTCCAATAGTGTTGATTTAATACAATCGCTGAAGTTTTAATAATTACAAATTAATCAAAATTCAAAGAAAGGATTTTATTAATCATTTTAGATTTCAAGTAACGCCATAAGGCCACAGTAGATTTCGAATGAAATATTAATGAGAAAAGACTTTGATGAGTACAATACGAATCGATGGCTTAGGTTGTGTATGGGGAAATATTGGATACAGTCTTGTTTTCAACTGTCCAGATTTTACAAATATATTTATTTATACAATTTACCATGACCAACAATTATGCAGTTCACGTGATGGCGTGTGATCGTTGTGACCCATAAACTCTAAGCTAAAGATTAAAAATGTACATGTGTTGTCACCCCGAGGACTTAGATAGAATGCCTCACCAAACAAAATTTCAGTGGCATTATTCTACCTTTTCTGTATTGACCGGTACATACGAAGTCAAATCCAGCCATTCATTCTAAATACAATTCCTATTTACTATTTATGTTTCCTTGCAGTACTGGTTATCGTTCCTGGTTAGTATATAGCATAAACTTTTATTTATATTTGTCAGAATTGTAGTTTTGTGGAATTTGAAACTCTGGAAAACCGAAAAATTGTTCAATTCAGATGAACAACTTATTCAGTTACTGATATTTTATTGGGAAAAAAAAGAATCATGGTAGTTTGTTGGGTTTAAACTAAAATTATATTGAAACAATATGTATTGATTAAATTTTATTGTTGTTAAGGGAAAGATACAATTGGTAAATCTTGAGAACATTGTAATTTATTAGGTGTATTAACTAGGTTTACAAAAATAATAATTATAAAAATTTAAGTAACAACTATATTTAATTAATAACCTATAACAATAAAACTTAAGATTTAAAATAATTGATTCTATAGCATGGGATTGAATGGTACGAAAATTCCGGTGATTTAAATTTTTTACCCAATCTCGAAGCAGGCGATGCATACGTAGCTTGTGATTCGACTTATTTATTTTCACATAAGTTCTTTTACTTATATTCAAGGAGGGTTTTTTTATCTAATTTGTTTTACTTTGTGTAATGTTTGTTCTAATAATATTTTGTGTACCTTTTAAATAAATATATTATGTGAAAGTTAAATGTTTTGTATAGAATCCCTTGTTAGGAAAAAAAAAATTCTATTTGTGAGCTAAGTAGGTATCATTTTAGTTACTTATTAATATCGATAGTGTTTGTTTACTAGAATTCGTTGAAATAAAATTTTATTCCGTACTATTCTATTTGATCTCATCGTGCTGTTGTTTTGAAACATTTCCTAACACTAATAATATCATACATAAGTATGTATATTTAAATTTACACAATCAAATTTCGGTGTCATATTCTGAACCCGTCACTAGCTGAACATTCCCCATAGACTACAAAGATGCATGATCCTCCATAAGATCGGGTAGTAAATTGTAGAGCGTAATTAGCTAAATACTATATGGAAGTAGTGATAATATACACACCATAAAAATGCTAATATTTTATATAGTATTATGTACTTGGTTATTCTCCATTCTTGTTTAAATACTAAGTAACATTGTATATTATCCTGCATTTATTTTCTAACAGGCTACGGCAGTCAAGTGCACACAGCCAAGCCGGCGGCGACGCCAGCCCCACCGCCTTATTCAGCAGTAAGAAGTTCTGTCGTCTTGCCATCAGGTACATAACTGCATACCGGCACATTTATAGGTAAACCTATACACATATTCGCATATTTACACTTATTTCTATAGAATAATAGTAGTATAACTTTACGTTGTAAAATTTATAATATAAATATACTATAGATAAATCCCACTGCTGGGCATAGGTCTCCCTGGAGAGGGTGCTGTAACCACAGCATTGATGGAGTTCATCATCATATGTCATTGAAATATTTTTTTTATTTTTAGACATGCCGGTTTCGTTACGATTCTTTCTTCACCACTGAGCACCTCGTAAATCAGTGCGTAATATTGTAATAAACAATAACTTTTGTGCCAGTACAAGGTAATGAATGCGTTTGCGCGCTTACCGCAAATTAAAAGCACACTAACGAAAATTATATTAGTAGTATTAGTTTGGATTAATTATCACCAGTAGCTTTTTAGTATTGAATTTGCAGTTAATTTTAGCTGTTTCATAGCCAACCCATTCAGGCTGGCTTTCACCTGTTTCTCTATTCACATTCTAGTTACGACTCAATGTTATTTAAATAACATTTGTGGTATATCAATTCTTATAACCAGATGTATTGCATCATCTTTCATAAATTTTATTTTCAAAATTTCAATTTGTGATTATTATTTACCCATATCTGATTGCTCAGTATCCGGGTGCTCACTATGATATTTACGGTACGCAAGTACCATGAATTCGAATCCAGATGGAAGCACCAATTTTACCGCGCGATAGACCGTTAAAGATAACACCGTGAGAATACGCGTATCTCCGAGAAATAATTAAAAAATATTTCGAAGACATATGAAGTCCGTCAATCAGCAGTTTAGACCAATCTCTAGAGAGAAGACCCGGGCATAGCACTGGGAGTAATAAAAATAGACTGCTACGTTACGTTAACGTTACGAATAACATTTCATAAAATGACGTAAATCAAACAAAAGAAGGAAGTGCCTTACCTGCCATTATACCGGTTCCAATTTTATAAGTAAACTGCTTTTGACTCAGGATTTTATTCAATCAATACAATTACGTATCCAAACAATGGAAATGATTTACGTTTTGAAAATTTGTTTGATGGATCATTACCATTATGATGTTGTTTTAACAATTTTCATTTGATTCGTAGAGTTGTCGTAGGTTTGAGCTAAGAAAATTATCTTAGAAATATCCAAAGATTATTTATTTCATTATTTGCTATAAAATAGGTTCCATTTACATGATATGAAGTATTGATCAAAGCCGGTGTTTTTATCAATTTATTCAATATTTACTTTTACCTGACTATACATGTAATGATTGTGAGAATTTATACATCTATTTTAAATTAACCTCCATCTACCAAACCGTGTAAATTACATGGAATCTGTCAATCAGTTTTATACTTAATAATGCTGCTGTGTTTCGTCCGGTGAATTTAGGGATCCGTTGACCTTTATTACTGGTGACGAGGCATTTCATCTCAGTCCTCGAGGTTGACAATGATTCCCTGTCAAGGATAAATGTAGGTGTGTGCTTCTTTTGTTACTCTTAATATAATATAAAAAAAACTTGTTTTGATTATGACGTAACAAGGCGTTTTATCTGTGATAAAGCAATTACATAATATATTAATTATATAATATATATCAATAACATATTAATTATATAATATCAATTATATAATGTATAATACAATTTTTTAACTACATTTAAAAATGGATTGGCTCGATCGAGGAAGGAGAACGTCCTCATAGAATGCCAGCATGAAATATTAGCATAATGTTGCTGTGTTTCGAATGGTGAGTTTAGGGATCCGGGGATCTAATTACAGGTATCTCAGTCCTTCGGGGTACATCGTATGTGAATCTTGAATCTTCGTGAATGGTTGTTGATGTCATGGGCTGCATTTATTACTGACTATCGCGTGAACTGTGTACACGTTTACCATAACTAATTAAAAAGGAAAGAGCGTAACAATTTTGAAGACAGATTTCTTCAAATATACTCTTAAATTAATAGGGACAAACCACAGTTTATTATGTACGCTATCATTACAGATATTAATTGCTTTTGTACATTTACAATGTCCCATATCACACCCTTCAATCATCCTATGAATATTACAAATACACAATACACCCAGTTCCCAGTGACAATGGTACTATGGCAATTATTAATTCAGTGCTATTCTTTGTAAGTAATTATAGACGACCCTAAAAGCCTTTGTCGGAGTTCAATCAATATTATTCTGTGTAACTCGTCACCACAGAAACGTTCATTTATGATTTTTATTAGCTATAGGTATTAGTTAATTTACACATTTAAAATTCGTGAATCTCTCTAAAATGAAATGTGGATGGGATGGATATTTTTTTTCTGATTTGAACGGACACATATTTTTATCAAGCAACGTGAATAGCGATCGATAATTGTAATAAACGAGCACACAGTTCACAAAATAGTTAACGATGACCGCATCTCAAAGATACCTACATCTAGTCTCAACGATGATTCAAGATGTACATGCATTTTCACTGCTAAGAAATTGAGATAATAATAAACTTCATTTAAAATTTTTTTTTAGTTAATAATATTTTTTTTTTTATAGTCGTCAGCTACAAAGTACATATATTTAAGTAAACAATGGTATATATTAAAATTGTGATTATTGACAGATATAATTTTGATTGATAAGATTGACAGCATCGTTACTAGTTACTAGGTATACGGTTCTCTACACTAAGCAAAAGAAGGACATCAGCTGTATTTATCGCTGGTATTAAATGTATCAACATAGCACATAGTAACATCAGATATACTATATGTTCATTTATGACTTCGTATTATTCGTATGAGACTACGTAACCTGTTAAACGTATACTCCGCACGATACGTTTGTAGAGAAGCGAGTTTTATTATCTTTTTAATTTTATGTAACAATGCTCTTTCTCTTGAATATCTAATTCAATAAAAATATCATTGCAATTAATTGCATCTATGATCTAATATGTTAAGAGTTAAATTTTAAATAGATTTATTTACTGAGCGGTTCATTAACACAGTTTAGTTCAGTCAATACTTTAATTATTACATTTAATTTTGGAGATAAATCTTTTTCCTATTGTTAAAAACTTAATATAATTTATCGGTCGTATAGCAAGGATAGTTAGTTAGAGTTATATCAATATCAGTCTTCCGTCCGTTTATTATTAATCCAATGCATGCTTTTGAACACAACCTACAAACATGAATATAGGTAGGTCGTTGGTATGTCTATTCTGTGTAGAGCGATATATTCATAATCAATTGAAACTAATTTATATATTTATATCTTTCTTCACAGGAAATGGAAATCAACCATCACAAGGAACGCATGTATAGCGAAAGCTTAACATCGCACGTCTTGTGTGATGGGACAGTTTACTTCAGAGACATCTATGTGAAAATAGGTGTTATTGTAATATAATATGTTCCTAAATAGACTTATTGTACACGGACTGAATTGTAAATAGTGAAAATTTAGGATAGGTCTATAATGTACAGGAGTATTATAAATATGTTCTTTTGAATAATATAAAAAGAAAAATCTTCAAAGGCGTCTTTTGTGGTTGCATACTATTTTATTTCGAATATTTGTGTTGTATTCAAAAGGAAAAATTAAGAAAAATATGAATATATAATTTAATGTAATATTTCTTGGAAAATTATTTAAAGAATAAAAAATAGCATATAATCAATAAAAATGTAAATGTTCTTTTATCAATAACATTAAATACGTGTAGTTCTTGAATAGATTGATTTAAGCATACAATGTCAAATTATCATATAGTATTTTAAAATATTTGCTCAACTAATATGATTTAAATACATATGTATTCCATTGTCCATGTTAAATTATTTACACTATCACAGGATAACTAAAGATTAATTAAAAATATAACAAAGTCTTCGATACAATCGAAAGCGTAGTAATAATGTTTAAATTCAAATAAAAATATGAGATTAGATAGAAAAATATGTTTCTCAGGGAGTCAATCATGAATGTAGACAGAGATACTTTCTGTGATAAATTGTCAAATCGTACGAAAAAAAGTCCATGAAACTTTCTTATATTAAAATGAAAAATCTTTGACACAATAGATACAATTTGTTTAGTAATAAGAAATGTATAGAAATGATTTTGCATGGAAGTGTTCTAAGTCTTTGCATGTGAAATATTATTTGCTATAATTTAATCGTTTCAAAAATATATCTTTGATAACTTTTGGTTCTTTTTTTATATATCCTATATTTAAAAAATCTCAAAATCTGTACTAAGAAATGGTATTTAAACAAACAGCAAATTAGTGTTTTATTTTCGTATATTGTGTGTTTTCTTTGGATGAAATCATCATCTACTTACAGGTGAACTGTTTCAATCCTGAGCTCATAATACAAAATGGTCAACGAAAATAACCAGCAATCGCTCCTAACGATAATAAATGTTCATAAGTAAATTATTAGAACATTAAAATAAAATTAATGAACTCCGTAATTGCGATTTTTTTTTTTTTCGGGCTGAAGGCCACTGTTAGCCCGAGGGCTTTACAGTTTCACCGGGTTGAGAGGTGACCGAGCGCTAATGGCACTCAGTCGAGACCTCTATATATAGGTAACCAGCACAAGGCTTGGACCGTTACCTTGTTTCGCGAGAGCGTCTGACTCGAGGGTGCCCGAGAGGGCCGAACCTCGGCTCGGTCAGTTGCTTCTGACAGAGGATTCTTTAAATTCGCTATGATTATTAGCTATCTGTACCACCACTTCGGAATGCGTGGGCGCTGGAGAAGAAGTGGCGCAAGAAACTCCAGCGACGCTTCTATCTGTATGGACTGGAGAGAACCGACCAGTGACATGGCGGTATCGCGAATATCCTTGTTTGTGACGCCCTCGCCGTCGGCGGGGGCGATGTGAGGGTGCAATGTACGTGTGTTGTGTTTTATGAAGGGCTTGGGCCCTGGTAGTCACGTCGTCGGGGTCATCGAGAGCGTGCCTCGGTCTCCTTCGGACGCGGGTGACTCTGTGATTCGCGATGGGATTGTAAGTGGCGGCACTTACAATCAAGGGGTTAGAGTGTGTGACGGCAGAGTCGAAATATCGGCGGGAAGCCTGCTTCAGGTACTGAGCTATGGTCGGCAGCTCAAGATCTATGTGTAGATTTTCATTACGCAAGAACCACGGTGCACCGGTGGCCTTGCGCATGAAACGATTTTGTATTACCTGAAGTCGGTGAATGTGACGCGGGAAGCATGCGCAAAGACGGGGCTTGCGTATGTCCTTATGGGTCGGATGCACGCTTTGTATAGTGTAATTTTATTACGCAGGGACATTTTGCTATTTTTATTGAGTAACGGGTGCAAACGACCTAGGACGAACGCTGCTCGATTCCGTACGCGGTTGACATGCGGACCGAAGGTGAGTCTTTCATCTAAAGTAACGCCTAAGTATTTGACTGTCTGTTCCCAGGGGATTGGACGATCAAATAACTCTATAGTTGGGAGATGCGGCGTTTTGTTGCGCCGAGAGAAGTACATGGCTGCACTTTTGGTAGGGTTAACCTCGATCCTCCATTTCCGAAACCATTTCCCTAAGGTGTTGGCTGCAGATTGGAGGCGTCTACAAATAGCGTCTGGTTTGAACCCAGACACATAGAGGCCGGTGTCATCGGCGAAAAGGGCTAGCTCTACACCGCGAGTGCGCGGTATGTCGTTGGTGTAGAGTGTGTACAAAATAGGACCTAGGACGGAGCCTTGTGGTACTCCGGCACAAATAGGGTGAACCTCGGAGCGCGTTCCCTCGACGCGGTAACGAAAGGTTCGATTTCGGAGAAAGTCTCGTATGATAAGTACGAGTCGATCTGGCACACCGAGCTCATATAGTTTGTATATGAGCCCGTTGTGCCAGACCTTGTCGAAAGCTTTCGCCACGTCGAGGAAAAGTGCCCCAGTTTGGTAGCCCTGAAGAAATTTACTGAGGATGTGCTCCGTGATGCGGTGCACTTGATGTGTGCATGAGTGTTGGGTGCGAAACCCGAACTGCTCATTGATTGGTAGCCCTCGGGACAGCATGAAGTCCTTGAGGCGGGCGAGGATGAGCCTTTCATATACCTTACCCAAGACTTTGAGTAGGCTTATGGGTCGATAGGCTGATGGATCGGTTGGATGTTTTGAGGGCTTGAGAATCCCTATGACGTCGGCTTCCTTCCAGAGCGTCGGCTTCCTTCCAGAAAATAATTGCGAGTCATACCCTAATAGTAGAGAGATAATAACGACCTTAAGGTTATGGGCTCTTACACAACTAATTAGGAAATTAAATTCAATTAAACAATGATTTTTTTTAAACATGTGGGAATTTTCTCTCTTTGCACAACCTCACGGACACAAGGACACGGGAATAACAAAGTTATTATGTCAGTGGTTCATTTATCACTTTTATGAGAAATAGTATTTCGAATTAAATTAACTTTGATTCTTTGTTTAACACAATGAAAACATATATTTCATCATACACACACACACATTCACATTAAAACACGAAGCGCCCATCGCAATCATTAACTGGACGGTCATCAAAAGCTCATTTTGAACTTTTTTTCCTCTTCTCTAGGAAATAAAACGAGGCAAAACTGTACCAGTTCAGATTAAGACGTGTTCGCAGGCGATTTGGTGTATTGAGCTGTAATTGCTGTACGATTATAATGTTTAAATTTGAGAAACGAAATTTGTGTAAGTATTTAAAAATGACATGGGGAAGAAATGTTCTCGAGTGGTAACCTTGAACTGGCCTCACAGCGTAGGACGATATGTTATCCCATATGTTCAGCAGGGGATTAGTGGTGGGCTGAAACCATGATTATGATGATGAGAGATGATAATGATGATTAAAAATAAGGGGAAAAAAAAACAGATACACACATTCTGTTTCTTTCGCCATTCCGATGAAACGCAATAAAAATATGAAAAAAAAAAATTCTTGAGGTGTAGTATCAGTAATGTGTTAATAGTTTACACAAAAATATTTATACCAAGCTTTTTGAAATGAAATATTAATGCTGATATAATGTTTATTTTTTGGAACAAACACTTTTCTTATGAAAAAAATATTCCCTTATTAAATGAGTAGATTGATCACATGGACAGGGCATGACAACACTCTCACAGAATACTATCGTTAAATAGCATGCTATGGTTTATATAGTGAGTGTTAGAAACCAGAGATAGAATTACTGGGGATGGGTTATTCCATCTTAGCCCTAAAGATGACATTGTATGTGCATCGGGAATATTAGCTAAGGATGGATGTGTTTATGGGCTACAGTGATCTGAACCGTGTGCTGGTTTGTATACTTAGTTATATAAGAAAATATTTATTTTGGTAAATAATATTTTTTACTGATTAGTTCCACAATAAAAAAAAATATAGGTGATAGTTAAAACTTTAGTTCTTAGTTTTTTTTATTACATTGAGAGTAACAAACTGGCACTCTGTTCAACTGATGGTAATTGATTCCTGCAGCCCATGACATCTACATTCAACCTTGACAAGGAATCATAATACAGATGCGTTGTCACCCTTGAGGCCTGAGATGGAATGCCTCGTCACCAGTAATAAAGAGCTCCGGATCATTACACTCATTATACGAAACACAGCAGCATTGTGCTGCCGTTTTGCTGATATTCTGTGAGAATATGGTCCTACCCCGGTCGAGCTGACTTGACTGATAAGTATATTATATTATCAGTAATTGTTGACTTGCTTAACACATTCACAGCCGAAAACTAAAAATTCAAGATCCTCAACAAAGATTCAAGATGCGTCGACTCTCCTTATGATTGTGATTGAATGCCTTATTACCTGTGATTGGGGATCCGAATCCGTACACTTACCATACGAAACACAGCAGTGTTAAATAACCCTAGTATAATGTGAAGGGTGGTCCTTCTCCGGAATAAAGTAAATATATATAAACCGACGACGAGACAAGCAAATGTTACACGACAACTTATTGGAGTGTGCTAGATAGGTAAAACTAAGTAACTAAATAACATTAAGTATGATATACTGATTATAAAATACTTTAAATTTTAATAGTACCATGATTTTTGCATGTTAAATTCTAGTAATTGGTAAAACTATTACAAGTTATTACAAAATTCATAAACAAACAAATTTTAATTAAAAAAGGTAATTCTCTTTAAAGGTATAAAATTATATTATATATTTATACGCAAACATTCAATTTATTGTGATTTCTGATAAAAAACAAGAATGGAAAAATACACAACGGTCAAGTGAGAACAATGGCGCCCCGATTGTTCTAACTGTTCAATATAAATTCACAACATAAAAGCTTCGACAGGATGAGAATACAAGTAAAGAGACGTCTTTACGTATACTTGCATTATCTTGAAAAAAATATTTCTACGCAAAAAATCAAAGTTAAGTATTTTATGTATAAAAATAGCGATGCGACTGCTAATTTTATTTCGTATTAGTGGAACAATCTAGTCAACAGACATTCCACAAACAGAAAGGTAACCGCAGTAGTGTTTTGTGGTTAGAAGTTAATTAAATTAGCGATATTAATTTAAATAATCCTCCGTCAGAAGCAACTTCCAAGCCGAGGTTCGGCCCTCTCGGGCACGCTCGAGTCAGACGCTCTCGCGAAACAGGGTAACTGTCCAAGCCGAGGCTCCGTCTCGGGAGTCCTTGTACTGGTTACCCATATATAGAGGTCTCGACTGAGTGCCATAAGTGCTCGGTCACCTCTCAACCCGGTGAAACTGTAAAAGCCCTCGGGCTAACAGAGACCTTCAGCCCGAAAAAAAAAAGAAGTTGTCATACTTCCAACTTATAAGTATAAAAGTTGATGTCATATGAAACAGTTGATGCACCATAACAACGTAGAATTGCGGAAGCGTAAATAAACCACATTGCTACTGCATTTCTGTAGCATTCAGTGGGTGTTTCTGAATACAAAATTCTATATTGTAGAATATTGAACGATAATTAAGTGAATCCAAATACCTTATAAAGAGATAGACAATCATATGCATAATTATTCTTTTTTGATAACATGCTTTTATTAGCTTGATTTGTATGTATGAATGAAAAATCATTCAATTAAATTTTCACATTCTTAGATAGGTCTGAATAATCGGAAATTTTTCAGACCTATAATAACCAGATAGACAATATAATACAGATAAAACAATAATTTCATAACATGTTACGCGTTGTCTCAGTAAAAATTAAAAAAATATATAATATTTTTTAATTTATATTACGTTGTCACCTTAACTACCCGCAGCGTGACGACTTTGTATATATGTGTCATAGCCAAAGGGATTAATGTACTATCAGGTTCTACTGATACAACAATAAATAAGTACACAATACAATGTCTTCAAAACGGTTAGAAGACAATGCAGTAAAATTAGAAAACGAATAATTTAATTGCTGCACAGACAACTAGTCTCGGCTTGACTACAAACTTAGGCTCTATCGATAAATACAGAGTACTAAATGACACTAATTACTACAACTAACATCAGTACCAACAGTATCAATCATGGAAAAATAAATTTGGTGCTTTATACGGCTGACCAAAATAAGTGTATGGTTTTTCATTAGGGTATTTTACACCTATTGTACAATTTTCATCGATCAACTTGCAGAAAACATTTAAGATTCCTTGACGACCTCTACCTAAGATAATAAAATTTATCAGTTCTGTAAACACAAAACATTAGGAATAATTCAAAACTAATTTAATTAATCGGTTTTAATAACGAGATTTATTACAATCTCTTAATCAAATACTATATAACAATGGACCACAATTCGATGACAGCAGACGCTTCATATTGATACAATAAATTCTAATTTCTGGCTAACGATATCTTAGGCGGAATTCACACTATATCACTATCCATTGTCTAGCCTCACCAAATGGCTTGCTCATTCACCTCGGGAGGGTGATTAAACAATATTATTCTCTCACAGACGGAGTGCAATGCAGGCGGCTAAATACGGGACGACCGCTTGACGACGTCTTATACGACCCGACGGTTTACTGTTTGTTTGTAATTTAACAAGAAGTTGGGGGGCCTGGAAATGGCTTTTTGATGTACATGAACAATATAAAAGTTTATGGTTTCAAGTAAAGTCATGGTTTACATTAACCATGCTTAGGCATATGTAGTCCAGGATGCCTCAGTAGAAACTACATATATAGTACACATACATCTATATATGTATATATATATATATATATATATATATATACACATATATATATTTATAAAGAACATAACAGGTCTTATCAGCTGTTGTGTGAGCATGAGCTTATAGTGGATAATATGGTGGAACTAACAATTCGAATAGTTCTTTCACCTTATACTCGCCGTACGAGAGATCACAACAGATTTATTTTTTCTGCTATTTTATTACCGGTATAAATGTATAAACGAAAACAGTATCATTCGGTGTACTATAGCATTCCAAGCTAGCCTGGAATAAATATTGGGGCTTGAAGGAAATAATGAAAAATAAAAATATCTGTATAAATATAAAGAAGAAATTGTAAGAGATAACCATACTGCCATGTCTAACATATGGTTATACGAAGACAAAGTAGCCATAAGCCAACGTAAAATGGAAAGAAGTATGGTCGGACTAAGACAATGTTAGAACGGAATCAGACAAGGTTAGAAACGATACCGTCAGACAGAAAACGAAAATAGTAGATGTAAGAAAAAGAGCGAGACTTCTCGAATGGCACTGGGCAGGACACATATGTAGAATGAATCAAAATCGATGGACAAAACGTATAACAGAGTGTATACCAAGGGAAAAAAAAGAGAAAAAGGCAGACCAAGTAAGAGATGAAGAGACATCTGTAAACAGAAATGTGGATCTTGTTGGATGCGAGTAGCGCGAGAATAAGATATTTGGAAAGATTTAGGAGAGGCCTACGCCTCAGAGGCGACTAGAACAAATGCAGTGAGCTAAGATTATAGTTTGTTTTTATTTATATTTTTGTTTAAATAACCTATGTTAACACTAGTAATATATTATAATAATAATCAGATTACCGGAAAATATAGATAATAGATTTAACTTAAGTTTAGTTATTGTAGTAAAAAATAAAGGCTATTTTTATTTTATTTTTATTTATTTTTAATTATAGCATTATTATTAATTACTCTCTGTTAATAATATAAGTAGAATTTGGCTGGACATCGTCAATGGTAGTGCTACGCCCTCCTCATACTCCTTAAGGTGTTACTTAATAAATAGTAAGCTAAAACTTTAATTAAAGCTTCTATATAAAATAGAATAGGGCAACCTGACTGTCACTTCTCGTTAGCGTGCAATTTATATCCAAGTTTTTATTATCCAAAGATGGCCGAAAGTGTCGTATCAACAAATATTTGTATCGCAGGGTACTTTTATGGCCTGTAATTTGGTATTATTTTAGTGGATACGGTCTTGTTACGACCCAGAGTTTTTGTATTACATCAAACAGACTGGAGGCATTACACCGCAATAAAAGATGGCGAAATATTGACGTCATAAAACATTACATACGTACGTTAACGTGGAGTAGGGTCTTATATTGTAAATAATTTTTTTTATTCATGACACGGTTACAAACGTTTTCTTTATGAATAATTTTTGATCTTGTTACTAATTTTAAATATTAATAATTCTAAATAAACGAACTACTTACATATGTCTAAAAAGTCTAACATCATTATATCATCATATACATTGCTTACAAAATAAAATATATTGAAGTACATAGACTGGTTCTTAAAGTTAGATAAGATGGGCTACATCTAAGTGATCTTATACTATCTATGTTGTGGACTATATCAAAAGTAAGCAAAATAATCCCAGTTATCATGTGTGACAATACATGTGTCTCGTAAAACTTTCTTGATAGTGAATGTAGATACCATGGGCTGCAGTCGTCATTAGCCTTCAGGTGTGTGTTTGTTTGCCACAGTTAATATTAAGTCCTTACATATGAAACTGGCTTTTTGTCGATCTGACCATTTTGATCGCAAATAATCTAACGTTTGGTTAGGGATACCAAATTAAAATGTGTTTCAAATTTAGGCTTGGGTATCGAATAGTGAATTTTAAATAGTCATTCATTTCTTTTCGCTTTATTATTTTTGACATCCTTCTCTTAACAATATGAACAAATATGAATTCTACCGCTGCAGAAACGGCTCGAAGGATTAATGATGGGGTAGGTCCCCATCATTAATCCTTTGAGCCGAGCTGCAAAAGAAAGCACGAAAAGTACAAACGTACCATTTTGGTTGCAACGTTTTCGTTCTGGAGATATTAATCTCCGAAAAAAACAGCAACATCCCCGTGGACAGCCGGAGACCCAAGTTAACAAAGAAGAATTAATGTGATCGTGGAAGCGGAAACCATATTAGAATTGGCGGCAGTCTCCGGTGTGAGTAATAGAACAATTTTAATTCACTTGACACAAATTAGAAAAGCGAAAAAGCTCGATAAATGGGTACCGCATGAATTGCGTAACGCAGCACTCAATGCGCGTGTGTTGGTGATACACGCGATTAGTGCTGCGTTACATTACTTGACCATCACAATAACGAGGAAATTTTGAATCGTATTGTTACTTGTGATGAAAACTGGATACTATATTATAATCGGAAATGCTCATTACATTGCTTGAACCCAGGAGAACCAGCCAAATCCTGTCCCAGAAAAAGGTACTAGTGAGTGTTTGGTGTACCAGTGCTGGTATTATACACTACAGCTTATGAAGATCTGGCCAGACGATAACAGCAGATCTTTATTGTCAACAATTGCAAACCATGATGGAAAAGCTATCCGTTAAACAACCGAGACTGGTCAATTGCTCTAGCCCACTGCTGCTTCATGACAATGCTAGCTAGACCTCTTACTTCGAGACAGACCGTAGCTAAATTAGTTAAGCTACGATTAGAATGTCTCCAACATCCATCGTACTCCCTGAACCTTGTTCCAACAGATAACCACTTATTTCGGAATTTGGACTATTAAAGAAAAATAATTCAATTCCGACGAGGCAGTGCAAACCACCTTCAATGTTTTTATTAATTCTCGCTCCCAAATTTTTTTCCGCAATGGAATCAATGCACTATCAATAACTTTATACATAAATAAAAATTGGCTAAAATTATGTAATGAAAACAATATCCAATATACAATTCCAAAAATTGGTATAACCGTCATATTTACCGATGAAATGCCTGCGCGTTTCAATTAAGCTTTTTTTGCAACAAACCTAAAGGCGCATTTAAAATGGCATACGATAAAATCAACACGGGGTAATGACTTTTTCCGTCCATCCATCAAATCAATTAAACTAGTTTTAGTGCGTTTTTGTGAATACTGCTTGCTTTACTTTACGCTACTGTAAATAAAATATTAGTACACTAATATAAACGGGTATAAACTCGCAATCTGTTAATTTATTAGAGTTACGAGTTACGCTGCAGTAATTTCGACCTGAAATATGAAAGGGCAAAGGGCACTACTATGATAGCCAGCGTAAAAAACGTTACTGTGTTTTATATGGTGCTTGTAGGGATCCGAGGATCGGTAAAGAGGCATTACATCTCAGCCCTCAGCGGTGACAACGCGTGTGTGTTATGTTTGTGTTCTCTTTTTGTTTATAGAATAGGGGGCAAACGAGCGAACAGCTTACCTGATAATAAGATCACCGCTTCATGAACATTCGCACCATATGAAGAGTCGCAGGTACATTGCTAGCCTTTAAGCAAGGTGACGACTCTTTTCTTGAAGGTCCCTAAGTCGTAGTGTATTAAGTGATAGCTAATACCAGAGAGTAGTTGTGCGTGGCAGAAAACTAACCCCAATATTATAAGAAAAATGGAGCATCAAAAAGAAAAAAAAGTACCTAAAGGTTGTAACATGATAAAGCCACGAAACACTTTGACTATAGCACGATTAGATTGCTTAGTCAGCGGAGGGCCACCTTTTCGTAGAACACCATTATAAAATTGTAGCTCACTAAAAGTAAGTGTTTCATGTAGTAAATCTGTCTGAGTCTTTACTCCGGAGATTTATCACATTCAAATTTAAAAAATCTTTGCGAAGTGCGATACCTAGAATTTGTGGAATGATATTTTAAAGTGATCTAGAATTTGTTAATTTTCAGACATTTAAAATTTTTTGACAAAATTCAAGCATACGTACCGTACTATTTTCCGACTAAATAGAATTTTTTGCTCTAGTATTTGCAGCTGACAATTCTATAAAACACCGTTATTGGTAAGACAATGCGGAGTTGGGAACTGGCACGTCGCCAGGTAGTTTACCGCATCGAATTAAGAGTTCTCAATTAACTAGTATTTTTCAAATAGAGAGTATCTACTATTTTTCAAATAATTTTTTTTCATATAATTGTGAGTAGTTAATGTAATACGTATGTGTAATTAAATGAGATTTCTTATTTATTTCATCAAAAATACATAGATTGATTGTATAGGGGCGGAATTAACTTAGTGGTATTAATTGGTGTTATTTACCAATCATCCGATAGGTGGACAAAAACTAGCTAGAAGCAGAAATACGGTTTATAGAGTGCTAAATAAAAAACTGGGACTTCAAGCTTATCGAAAGCCTTATCGCCCATGGAATCAACTTCATCAGGCACAAGTAATGGCCCTCGTGCAACCCAGATAACAGGATCCTGTAAATTTAACTAAGTTAAAGTTGTAAGCTATCTGTGTACCAAATTACATTAAAATCTGTTCAGACATTTGTGCGTGATTGAATAACAAATATCTAAAGATAAAAACATTCATTTACCAAGGTAAAAGTATTCTATGTGTTAATCATGTTATAAACTGTGTGCTAAATTTTATTCAAACCAGCCGTTTTAGTGTGATTGAGTAATCAAAAAACATCCAAAAAATAATAGGTACATTTGAGAATAAACTGAATGCCTGTAATATTACTCAGATTTAAGAATATATAAGCAAATAAATAACGTTATGTAAAAAAAAAACTAAAATGATATATTATTATAGTCTAGCTTGTCCTTAAATAGAATAAGACACGTTAGTACGAATAAGGGAAAGGAAAGGTGAAGTTTGTAAGATTAGAGGTGAAAAGAGTGTGCTCCAGATTGAATTTGAGATAGTAACAAGTGGCGGGATTAAGGAGGATAGATGTTCGCCAATTGGCAACTATTTGAAATGTGGTCAAATTCTAAATATAAATCTCTATAGACAAGGTTCCATTTAGGCTGAGTATCCGATTTCTTTATGTGTTTGTCTCATTGAAAGTTTCCCAAATTGCGGCTTGGAGATAAGTAGCTTATAGTCAAATGGAACAAGATAGCAGTGATGCCCTTTTATCTTCATAGGAGTTAAAGTGCGATACATATGAAGCTTTTAATTAGGGACATTAAGTGCTTAGTGATGCGATACTGTGTATTTTTATTGTGATGAACATCTACGTGGTTGTTTCGAATTTATTGCGAGTGAAGTGACGGCTAATACTGCAAATACCCTACAGAATTTGCCGTTCTTTTATTGTTTGACATAAATCTTGCAAGCCAGACTGGATGATAATTTAGTTCAGTGTGATTATAATGCGAACATAATCATTATTGAGATTGACGTACTTTGTGTATTGAAACTACATTCTAATTTTCTTCTTTACAGCCGATACGTTGTAATTTAATGCATTCCTCATTGGTACACTGCTGATCAAATGGTTCCATTAAAGATAGCCAAGCAAGAAGAGTATTTCCCACCTTATTCGAATGATGTCGACGCTACATCTTACCGAGTCTCTTATAATACATTTTGGAATAGATGAAGTCGGATAAAAATATCACAATACATGATTACCATTCAAATTAAAATAATCAGAAATAGAAAACAAAAACAACCATGTGTGTTCACTGCAATCTACTTACTGATTTACGGTACTCTTAGCATCATGTCTCGCTGTCTCTATATAGTACACTAGACAAAGATAAGTAATTCAATCTGGATTGAAATTATGTACCTATTTTTTCCCATTTCTCTGATTGGTCTGACTGATTGACTATCTCACTGGGAAGTGTCCAATAAGTATTAATATAATATATAGAGCGAACTAATATTTTTTTTCAGTAAAGCATTAACTTCATAATTATTTCCTGAATATGCCCATGGGTGCTCTATAAGTTTGTCCAGAGCTGCCACTCTATTCTATAATATGTGACATTCGCCGTTATGGGATGCCACGCCCTGAGTATACAATGACCACATTAATTTGTTACAGCGCTGTTAATTGAGATGGGTTTATACCACCATCTTGAAACGATCCCTATTTATGGAATAATATTTAATTAAATATCTAAAAAGAACGTAAAGAATTATTTAATCCAACTATGGGTAATAAGGTCATGAAATACCATCTCAGTTTTCGGGGCAACGCAACCATGAAATTTTTAGGCGGTGAATGTACTTATGGGTCAGAATCATTACTTATGATCAGATGAACTGTTTGTGCCCAGACTTTCCTAAAAAAAAAAGAATATACTGTAATTTCAAGTCACTGTTTGCACTGAAACTTAATTGACACCCAAATCAAAAGCCTCTGTGCCATTCCCAATTTATCGATGCTTGTCAGTACATTAGTCAGTAACTGCCCTCATGCTCCGAAGTTAAATCTTTGTATTCCATTAATCCACTGCTGTGGAATTTCTGAGTATCCGCTTAAAGAATTATAATAGTATTGGTATATATTTCAGCTATTAAACTTTCCTGGACCATTCAATGTATTTTTTTCTGTGGGCTTATATTTTTAGTTGATAACACGTAGTAAATAAACTTTTATATGGTCGAGTTACCCTGCAACACGTTTTTAGGTTTAGTTTAACTGAGTCGGCTCGATTGGGGAAGGACGGTTATTTCCTGTGCGCTTTTTTCTGAGAACCCGGGAAGGACCATATCCTCGCAGAGTATTGTGGGAATTAGTAGCTTAATGCAGCTGAATGTTAACGAGGTGTTCCATCTAAACCCTCAAAGGTGTCAATGCATGAGCATTTTAAATCTTAAATGAATGTGAAGGTCGCGAAAGCCGCAGTAATATCTTACCATCAAGTGTTTATTAAACCATGCCTACCAATACTGTTGTCGATCGAATCAGCCAGAAAGACAACTCATATATACTTTGGGTAGTGTTCTGTGTATCACACAATTATTAATTATTGGTTTATTAGAACAAAATATTTGATTGAGTTGATTGAGTTGACTTACTTGAGTTGAAGTTTGAATGATACCAAATTCCTCTTAATTAAAATAAATAATTGCATTTTATATAATATATGTGTTCTTAAAATTATTCTCTATAACATAATAGCGTCCATTCAGTCATGTTAATTGAAGTGACATCGCCTCACTGACCGCAGGACAACATTTTCTCGTAAATAAATTACGTTTTTAATCTTTGTTAATTTTAAACGTGTATCACAACATAACATATCGTAAATTACAATTAATTTACTGATAACCTTCAAAAAAATAACGTTAAATAAGCTAACAACAGCAAAATTTTAATTAAAATTTGTTATTAAAATATAATATCGGGTCTTCTCTGTAGACGTTGCAATGTGAGGAATTTGTCCTAATAAATTTTCGAGGTAAGTGGATCGTTGAGACAAAGAATTTCTACTTTATTGATGGTCACAGTTAGTTATTGGCCACATACCACAGTTGAAAAAATAGTTTTATAATTAAATAAAGTTCATTATAGCGAAGGAGTTCTATCCGCTTGAAAAGTCTTCCGTTAAATCATCGGCATCCATCGAATGCAAAATTGCCGAACCTTTAGATGCGCTGCAAAATGTTATGCACTTGGCTCAACGCCTGATACAGTACGAATTTGTTGACACGTAACTTTTTTGTCAGTTTTCAACCAGTTGTCGTACGATATCAAAATTCGCTAGCCAACCATCACGTGTATCGTCATGGAGATGAACCCGTCCACGTCTAAATTCTCCGAACCACGAATATACAGTTCTGCAACAGGAAACTTCATTACCAAACGCCAAATGAAGTCTCTGGCAACTCTCTTGTTGATCATTATTTTAATCATTAAGTGAACATTTTCACGAGTTCCATTCACACAGTTTTCTAAAGGGCACCGCAATGAAAAAACAAATGATAATGTCTTGCAAATTAAAAAGTGGCATCTTCACAGAGACTTTCATTTTCGAATTCCGTAATTGCTTTTTTATTTTTTTTATTGTAAGTTGCTAGTACCAGAAACTTTCCGTATGCCTCACGTAATAACCAAAATATAATTGTTTTTTGAATTTTTATGTTAAAATTAAAAACCTATTATTTAAATTTTATGTTGGTTCGTTCGAAACGCTTGTTATATATTCGTATTGGCATATAATATATTCTTAGTTTCTTTAAAAAGTGGTCTACATCTATCTAAATAAACGCACACGTTTTGCACAGATTCATTTGAACGATCAGACAATATATTACATTCTGCATACTGGTTTTAGTGTTGTAGGTGGAGACGAGAAATGACCACATTGCAAGTGGCTTTTATGCACTGACTGTGAAAAATCTTTACGAAATTCGACTTTAATACAAGACCGTGGTTAAAATTTTGGAAGGTCTTGTTCTAGAAGTTAAGTTTTGAGGTTGAATTCTTGTCACTTACCATAGGAAATATTACGGTATTACTTGGTAAGCCATACTCTGAAAAGCTAAAAACTGAAATATCATTAAGTGTTAAAACTATAGGATGAGATTTGCGCTGCTGTGTGGGTCGAGAAAAGTAACCTTTGTACTAGTGGAAGTAAAAGTGGCCTCAGTACTATATATAAAAAAGCATTCCATCTTAATCCTCTAGGAGATAAAGCGTCATAGGCTTCAACAATCATTTATAATTAAAAACCTTGTGCTTATTCATAAAAAATATAGGATGGTTTCGAATAAGTTTTCCCAAGTAGTATTTACCCGGTAGTAGGAACATATTTTAATTAGTATAAGATTAAAGTAAGTCTAATAAAATATTTAAAATTTCTTAAATAGAGCTATTTTTTGTTGCAACTTGTTAAAAATAAGTTGTAGATGACAGTGCAGCTGTTTGTGTACGTGAAACGTAATTGGGCCAATGGGTCGTCAAATTTGCATTGCATACATATCGCATATGAAAGCTTTGGATTTTTTGACAAACTATTTTACACATTTTACGTTAGCATTTGCTGTCTTTGAAGGCAATATGTAGGTGATATTCAAATAGTTTTTGTTTAATGGTGCAACTATAGTAATTATTTAGTTGAAACTTAAAGGAGTTCCTTTAATAAGCAACAGAAGTACACAGGGAAATACATAATTAGTTGATAATTTATGTATTTCTGTGGCTAAAAGCAACGAAGGCTAAATACTAAAAAATCTTGTAGTTTCCAATACTGTGAGTATTTATTTATAAAAATTTAAATTCAATTGGATTTAACTGCATAGAATTGAATGGAATTGAATTGATTAGTATGGAACTATATATATTGTTGTTCGTATTGTAATGAAAGTTGGTTTAATGAAATTATATATATTCAGGAGTATTGAAAAATATTATTACACTGAATCACCACGACTCTTCTATTTGTGCAATACATAAATCTTTGTATTGATTTTTGTAATATGCCATAATGATCCAAAAAGCACAATGAATGATCAGAAGGTTTGAAAGAACTCCAAATTAAATCAAGAACTTGTAACTTTGTTTTTGATTAACGAGGATTGTTCTAAGCAAGCGTAAAGCAAGACAAATTTAAGCCAACTTTGTGCTAATGTTGATTTAAGGCAATACAACACAATTATTGGTCGTTCATTACGCATATCTTTGAATGTTACGTAATCTGCGTTGGATTGTATACCCTTTGCATTTAAAGACATATTCTACAGGCTGTGTTATTTTCTCAATTTTATTTCAATTTATGCAACTTTAAATAATAATATCTTATTGTTAAAGAGGCTTATCATTACAGGGAATAACTTCTAAAATCTTTATCAAAATTATGAAATTAATTTAGGTTTTTTCATAATTACTGATCTCCAATTATATTTTAGATATAATAAAAGTTTTAGTGACATTTGATATATTTAAGTCACTAAAAATTTTAGTACTATTAAATTAAAATACCGGAGAGCCATTAATAAGGAGAAAAAAGGTAATTCAAACTAATTTGAATTTCGGATGGATTCTAAATATTTAGTATTGCAACCAGCTCGTATTCTAACAGCAAAAACTGTATCTGTTTTTATAAATTGTAGAAACTTTGGTAATTTTTGTAAAGCTTCATCAATATTATAGAAATATATATAAACTTATCCAACAGTTGTATGTTTCCCGAATAAATAAATAAATAACATACCAATAAATAAAGAAATAAATGACATACCAATAAATAAATGCTAGGTGTTGACACTGCAATTTACAATATTGTAAATGTTTACATACCTATGTAATATTAATATACACCTAGTATCCGCTCAAATGCAGATGTGACATAAGTTCTCCAAGGAGAAAAATTGCATTCCAAGTGTATCTTCATTAATAGGTTTAATAGACAGAGAAAAAAAAATATAAACAGTGCTTGTTTCTAGTTGAATTATTAATATGTCGTGAAGAATCACGCCTTCACAGAATGTCAGCGTGAAATAGCAACATAAGGCTGTTTAGTTTGGAGAGTAAAGGAACCTGGAGCTGAGTCTACGCTGGTACGGGTTCTTTCCCATCCCATTCTATTCCAGTCCTCAGGGGTAACAAAGGATGGGGATCCTGAATATTAGATGGGAATAGGTGAATGCGTTTATTTACCAAGCATCAGGCCGGTTTATTCGTTAGTTAACAAATATTCATTAAGTAAGTAAAAGTAATTAAAAGCAAAGGTAATTAAACCCAATGCCTGTGATAGATTAATTTGATCCTGCTAGGCAAAACGGTTATCAAATTTTCATATAACTTGCATAAACTAATAAATATGTTGGGTTCAAGTGAAATTCTGGAAATTTGGTGTAAAAATTAGTTAAAGAAAATCCATTAAAAATTAAGATTGTATACTTGATTCCAAGATATTCCACATTGCTTAGATGAATATGTCATCGAATTTTTAATAGTAACAGGAAAATGTCATTAAACTGTGCTAGTTATTAGGCCATGCGCATCCAAACGCTTTCTGTGCATTTCATACTAGGTTTATTTACATAGGTTTATCTCCTGTCTCCTCTTTACTTTTGCTTTTAGCTTGGCCTATAGCTATAGCTTGCAAATTCAAAACTTCTATGTCCTTCTATATCTTTGGGTATATTTAGAAATATATAAATCTGAATGTGGACTACTTTATAAGGACTTTAAGTCTTGTTACCAAGCCCAAGTGGGTTGTGATATAAGTCTATAGTAACTATTTTATACATAAAAATAAAGAAGCAGCATTTTTATATAAACCCCACTGCTGGGCGTGAGCCTCCTGCCTAGTGAGGATGCTGGAGTCCACCTACGCGGCTTCACTATCTCGGCTCACTTACCAATTTATTTCTTAGACGTTTCCTCACCGCATTCTTCCTTCTCCGCTGAGCAAGTGGTAATTCAGCACTTAAAATTGTAATCAAAACTTTCTATGGTACGAGCATGCTCGCATACCATGATTTAAAAGTAATGTTAGACACTGAGATTACTACATTGTAATATTCTGAAATCATAAAATTATATTTTAACAACTCTCTCATCATATTGGGATCGGCCTGTATATATGTATAGTTCTAAATGATTATTCATGTAGGTAATCCTAAGTGCATAGATTTGAACCTGGATCCCGTCCAACTATCGCCGTCATCGCGCCACTGCACCCACTAGATTAATTACGGGGATTTATTGATATTGGCCTAAACCATTCGAACGTTCAGTTGCGTTAACGAGAGTATTACGTCTGTATTAATTTAAATAGTGTAATGTAGTAATAATTAAATAATTACTCGTTTTCACAACCATAATGTCTGCAGAGTGGACAGGCAAGGAAAAATACCAAATTTCAAAAGCGTCGCGTCTTTGAAAGTATTTAAACAATTTATTAATAAAAAGTTTTCCGTGAATAGAGGGAAAGATAATTTTGTCTTACATTAAAAATGATAAAAATATTTTCTTTGATTGCGTAATTAAATAAATAACTTATCATATAACATAAAATACGCCTATTTATTAAAAATGTAAATTTTTACAAAAGAAATATCTCGGGCAGATAAAGAATTTTAGTAGCAATAGGTTTTGAAAATTTTAATTTGTTTTTTATGTAAAGACATACGCAAAAAAACTACATTAACAAATGAGTACAAAATTGCGTACTCTCACTTATGTATCCGTGGTGACATGTATATTTTTTCTATATTATAATGAGGGCGCAGAACAGCTTGAGCGTGAAATACGGCGCCCTTGTTGATGAGTGATTATCCTGTAGCTTATGATACCCATGTTCAGGAAAGCGTTAGGAATGTGTTAGAAATGCAGATGCCTTGGCACCTATGAATACGATGGAACGCCTCGTCACCAATAATAACTAGCAGGTCTCTCTACACCCCTTCAGACGAAACATGACAGTATTATGCCTCGTCTCACGCTGGTATTATGAGAGGGCGTGGTCCTTCCCCGATCGCGACCAGATATTTATGACTCGACTAAAAATAGACTTCGTGACTATACCGCAGTATTTCTTACATTTCAGTACGAAATATATTAAGTAATATACATATATATACCTAAGAACCTATAAATTAAAAAGCGTGATCATTAACCATCGTGATATGTGTTATATCAACGCTTCCACTGTCATAGAGAACGTTGAGTCGATTGGGCAGATCGTTGTTTCTTAAGCGATATTTATCAAATGCATGCTTTGTGGTCACCTGTGCTAGAAGCCTTATAAATTTATAAATTTGAAATGGAGTGATCAGTGATTAAGAATGAAAACAAATTGTGGGAGTTGGAAGGAATATGCTGTCAGAGTATACTGGTCAGAATATATCTAACACAAATCGCTAGAGTGTGGTTTGATATGTCGGTATCAGGTATAGAAGTATTCCATATTAGTCCTGAGATGTGATAAAACACGTCTTTCTTCTTCTACTTGTGTAATAGGTGCTTGTTTGTGACTCTTAATTCTGTTAAAATAAAATTAAAACAATATCCCAAAAAAGTAGACATCGTTACAAAAGTGTATTCTAAGAAGGACATTTAAGACTGACTTCTATAATAATACAGTAGTCGAGTTTAAACAGCTATTTTTAAATTTTATACGTGTAACATCGCATCTTTACTGTGTACGCATTCATTGTTTATTCTCTTGAGGCCGAAGCATTATTTACAGAACTTATTTGTTTCTGCCGCTCATAATTCAGTGAGCACGAATAACGCTAAGGCGATTGGTGCTAGTATTGCGAGCACGTATTTCTATTTTCTGTTGTCCATAACATTCTTACGGACAACTGTTATAAAGGAAATTATCAAAGGAATTATTGCTAAGGGGTCTGCATTTTGATTCCCGATGAGATTAATAAATTTAGAAATAAAACTAAACTTACGAGTTTTATCGCCAGTCAGCTGATTTAACCCTCATTACATCAGATTTGACAACCGATACCTACCAAGGATGATTTTTGAGCCTATCGAAATTAAAAACATATAGTTAAGTTTGATTAATAAAATAAATATCAAACTTAACACAAGGCACAGATTTTTATAGAATTTAAAAATTAAATAGAATATAAACAAACTAAATAATTAGAAGCTGACGGGAGCTTCCGTGACCATGAGTGTAAAAAAACACTTGAAAGTTATATAAAAGTAAGAGTAACAAACAAAAATACACTTCATCTGTTGTTAAGTGATTACTATAGCTTGATGATAAGTCAAAAGTAAAATTGTTAGTCCTATGAATGAATATTATTGGTACAATAAAAGGTCATTTTAGAATAACTCATTCGTTATTATTAGAAAAAGCTGTTTGTGGTACGATTTCACAGCTTCGTACGTACCTTATATACGTTCCCACAAAATTGTTAAGCGATTGGTGGTGTCAAAAAACAACATTTAAAACATTTATTCTTTCTAACATTAATAGGTCGGTTCAACGGCAGTGAAGGATGGCCCTCATGGAATATAACGCCGCTACTATGTTTCGGATGGTGTGCGTAGGAATCCGAAGTTCCTTATAATTACCGATAATATTATTGATACTGAAGAGGTATCTCAGTCCTCAAACATGACCTGCATTATGATTAATTATCGAGGGTTAAATTGTCGTGGGCCGTGGGAATCACTTATCATCGGTGAACTGTGTGTGTAAAATTGTTTGATAAGATATTAGGATTTACAAACGAGTTGTAATTCCTAATATCTTAACAAAAATTTTTACAAATTTTATATAATATGTACAAAATTTGTGTATATATTTACATGTTTGTTATACCAAAATGTCGGATGATTTGGCGATTAAAAGCCAAAGGAATCGATACGGAACACCAAGTGGCTTGTCAGTCCACTAATTGAAATGTTTGGTCTGTTAGTTTCATAAATCAATATGTGAATCCGTGCATAGAAACACAAGAGCAGAAACAATTGCTTTTTCGTAATATTTTTTTTTGCGGATTAGGATATTTGCTTGTTTGTTTGTTTGCCACTGTTACGACTAAGATATATAGAAGTATAATAATTTACCATTGAAAAAAAAATTACAAAATGGTTAATTTTTTATGTGATATTTATTAATATAGAATAAAAAATGAGAATAAATAGAAAGAAATAAATTACACCAGAGTTTTCACCAGTTCTCGTGTGAAGACGTATTATTTATCGGACAAGTGAAGGGGAATTGAGGTTCATGGCAAATGGAAACACGTCTAAATTCCATAAAGACTTTTTGATAAAAAAATCATATACATTGTACATTCAAATAACATATAAATCCTACAAAACTAAAGCTTCATTTATCGAGCATCCTTTCCATATCTAAAGCGAAGAGCATTCCATACACTTGAATCACTCTTTTGTTCTCCAAGCTTATCGGATATACAACGAGTAACATATAAACTTTTATTCCAAACGAGAAAATATAGATAGAAAATAATAAATTTAAGTTTTTTTAAAAGTATATAGTTATAATAAATATAAAGTTTCTTCTATTTATTCTTATATTTATATTTCATTGTCATGACTGAAAAACTTAAACCCATTATTGAAAAGTAAATATTGTGTATTAAAAAATATTGTAATGCTGAATCAAAGTATGAATATTGTAATTTGCTAAGCGTTCTATTTTCCACGAGCTATTTTCTTATGTTGTAGACGGTTTCCGTTTATTTTTATATTATCTATAAATGTGTTCGTGAACATTGAAAATTGTTGTATATTTTTTTAGCATTAATATAAAAGGAGGAGAATGTAACTTATATCATTCTAAAGATAACATGTAATAGGACTGTACAAATCAAAATTTTTATTTATGCCCATTAGGCAGACAAAAAAAATTAACATACGTTCGTAATTTCTTCGTATTAAATGCTTAAACCAATTATAGGAATGAATTTTGATCACCTTCATACCTGTATGAGCTTAGATTGCCTTACATTCTCTGCACGAAAGAAAACGTACCAGAAATCACTACATGTACTATTTATAATTTACTACATATCATTTTATAATTAATTACGAAACAAATAAATGTATGAGGAGGCTTTATACTCTTTAACCCTTCGTTAAGTGTGAAGTCATAATATGCAATGGACTGTCATTATTTAAATAGGCAGGCTTTTACGAGGCCGGAATTGTTGGGAAAAAAGGCTTAACAATGTTTTTTAGTAAATAAGTAAGATTTCCAAATGTTATTATTTTTCATTTTAATAAGGAATTTAGTAAAAAAGTGTAGATTTATTGTAATTTATATATAATTGTCTATTATTTATATTCATCTACTTTTTTATTAATGTTCTTTTTCTTGCTTCCATAGATAAAATATCTTTTTCTCTATACGCCAAGCAAGAGAAACATTGAAGTGTACCTTCTACCTTCCCAGAGTATTTTAAGTCCGAAAGGTAATAGGCATGAAGGTGAGCTTTTCGGCGGAAACCAAAACAAATATTAGCTATTTTTTTTTGTTGAATCTGAAAACAAGAAGCACATTGAAAGATTAAGGTTTGTAGAAAGCTTTAATCAATACGACTATATAGGCCAAGAAATGCTTATCTAGTTCATCACTTTTTTTAATTATTATTTATGAAATAATTATTTTTATTCTAAATAGTTTAACGGTCAGTCACTATTTTGTCTGATGTTAAGGAATGACGCCATAGGTGATAAACACGTTCGAAAACCCAGAAAGTGTCACTTCACTCTCTATATATACCACCTCACAGAAAGCGGGCGTGAAAGTTGTGTTTCGTATGGTGAGCGTAGAAATCCAGAGACAGAGTTACCGAAGGTTTTTCATCTCTGTCTGGGGGACTAAGCTCGTGCGTCTTGAAACTTTGTTGCTACTCATCATCGGTTGAACAGATAGTCGAGTGGGAATTTCATATTGGCGAGTGCAGTGTAGAGCACCTTTAGATATGTTAACTATCAATGCAGTTTTGTGAATCGATGAATGAGAGCTGCTTACTTGCCCTAACAATATCTTAAATATAAAATCAGTAAATTGTGGTAAGGTAAGTTATTTGTGAGACCTACTGTCGTCGCTTCCTAGGACATAAACAAGATAATAATAATAATGATGATAGTAAATCAACGCCCACCACAGTTTATTAGTGCTAGAATCACGTTTAATTTCGTTTGTAGCTGCAGCATACTTGGGTCAACTCGACCGGCGAAGGATCACGCTCTCATGGAATACCAGGTTAAAATAGCAACACAATGCTGCAGTGTTTAATATGGTGCGTGTAATGGTCCGAAGACTCTATTACAGGTGATGAGGAATTCCATCTCAGTACTCAGGACTGACAACGCATCTTTGAGGATGGATGTAGATCTTATGGGCCGCAGTCGGTACTTAACATGAGTTGCACATTTGTCAACACATATATTATAAAAAAAAATGTACAAGCAAAGTGAAATTCCTGACAGTAATATCCAAATTTGTTATTTTAAACATGCTTCGTATCTAAAAACTGAGTATTTTATCAATACCATAAAAATATAAAATGTTTAGAGAGAATAGAAATGCATTGTGTTTTCTAACATTCGCTTTAAGCTTCGCTTTTGTATTTAACATTGACTTATTTCACTGCCATTGTTCGAGCTATAGTAAATATAGTTTCTACGAACCTATTATAAAATATAAAAGAAAAGAGATAAAAGATGTTATAGTATTGTTTATTTTTAGAAAAAGCAAAACCGACTTAGCCTGATGGTTTTATTTGTTATAGACCAATTATAAGCCATTGTTAAACACATGGACATATACCGTCTTATTACAAAACGTAGACTAACGAAAGTGCGAGGACTAATCAACGTTCTAAACCAAGTACTAAATTCATTTATATTACAAAACGAGGTTTATCGCTAGTTATGGGATTATCTATGGTACTAAAGATCTATGGTTCCTAATCTAATGCATCTACTAACCATATTCGTAGTGATTCTTAGTTGAAATATAGTTTTCTTCACTTAATTCATAAATTTCAATTAAAAAATAATAAAATATTACGTTTTAAAAAAAAATCTTACGATTTTTTGACCAGAAAACAAAAGTGTAAGTAAATGTTTGGTGAAAAACATATGTTTCAAACGAATGAATGAACTGTTTCATGTTTTATTTGTTGAAAATAATTTATACCACTATTAGTTCCAGTCCTAGTTGGTCCTCGATTAGATTATTATTATTATATATCTAATATATATTATATTAAGATATTATCTAATATATATTAGATATTATTATTATATTATATTATTATATTAGAGATTGACAAGGAATCATAATGAAGATGTGTTGTACCCTGTCTCCCGTCACCAGTAATATAGGTCTCCGGATCCCTGCACCTACAAGACGAAACATAGAAGCACCCACACAAGTTGTACACAATGCACCGTTGGCCAATGGCCGCTGTTGTGAATCCATTATACCTTGCGTTGACAATCGAGTAATCGCCGTTCGCACCGTGAGGAGAGGGATAAAATCCCCCCCCACCCCCACAAAGGGAGAGCCAGTGCGTGGAGGAATTCCCGTACGCAGTCCCTTAGTTTTTGATGAAATTACCCCTCTAGTTGCATTCCAAGGGACCGTCCATAATGCATGTGGCAACTTAAGGAGTTGCTCTTATGTTGCTGGGCAATCAGGGTAGTAAGCACAGAGTCGCGTTTATGGTGGTTATTCCCATCTTCAACCTACGTAATAGCAATTGCTTTGTAGGCGGAAGCGGCGGGTGCAAGTTGTTCCATTTACTAAGAAGTTGCATGGTTGTAAAATTCCTAGTGCATATAAACGTTAGAGTGCCTCTAATTTTGTTTAGTTACTTAATGTTTCAGTTTTCTTGATATGCTCTCTATGTAAACTGGTAACTTGCTGCTTGCTAGAGAAATAAATATTTAATTTCAGTGTAGTATAACCTTTTAAAATTGATTTTTGCATAAAATTAGTTAGTGGCAAAAACGCACGCAGTGTTAAATGATTTATTAAATTACCACATCTATGTTACTAGAGAATCGTAAATCGATGTGTATATGCTAATTACTGTAATAGAAGAACCACAATAAGGTTTTCAGTTTCTTTTATTCTTCAGGCTACGTGTTACGACATGTCATGCTGGTATCTTATGAAAAAGTGGGTTTACTCCAGTGAAGTCGACGATTTCTGCTGTGGCTAGTATATATTAGTGGAGTAGAAGATTAACGATATAAGGAAAATGTAGCTCTAAAGTCATTGTTTTCAACGTATGTCAAATAAATTTGCCGTTAAAAATAGAGTGACTAGGTAATATTATATAGCTTTTAAATTTATTTCAATTTACACCTAAATTTAATTTCCAGTTTCGTCACCGATCAAATTGTTTGAGTCTGATTTACCATGTGTAAGTCTGATTATAAGTCTTGACTCTTTGTATAATTTATTATATATATTGTACTGCGCTAGTTCCGGTTTGGAATAAAATAAAAACTCCAAGTACAGATTTCAATAACAGTAAACATTATATAAGTATTCAATCACTAAGAGTGGTCAAAGTCTTAATTAGACCACAAAAAATATCACTTGTACCGTTGAGTTCTAATGCAATGTAAATTGTAAGAACACAGAATGACACCGTTGTCGCTCCGGTTGAGACCATATATAATCCGTGATCAATTCTTCTAGAATGCTCTAGATATGACTCAGCCATTCGCCGCTGTCAGTGAGGGGTTTCGATTGAAACAAATAAAGAAATCCGTAGTACAGCCTTAAAGTTTTGCCTAATCTTATGTACTTAAGATTTTTTTCTGGATTTTTCAATGGATACACGCAGGAAGTGTTATTTTACAAAATGATACACCCGATATCTGACAGTGGAAAGGTAATAGGATTTTATGTAACCTCTGTTATCTGTATCTTAATTTTTATATGATAATCGTATATTGTAATGCTACGTTAAAAATATTGCTCATAGCATTGTTGTTTTTAAACATTTTCCATTCATCATCTGGTTGAAAATTTATTACAATTTTATAATAAATCATATTCATTATAAAATTGTTGTTCGTTACAAAATTGAAAGGTTTGATCTCTTTATATTTAAATATATAGTTTATTTTACACACAATTTCAACCATCAATGTTAAATAAACCTATGAAATCAACTGTTTAATAATAATTATGCTCCACGACTTTTCGCGACAGTTTTGTTTGCGTTTCAGACAGACCTTAGCGCCTACCACTACAATATTGGTGTTGCAATATGCTGGCTTGGTTGACGTTTTGTGGCTGCGAATTACCGAGATAATCACTAACGTTACTTTAAGAATAACTACATCTAATATTATTTATCGTAATTATATATCAGAAAATTGGCTGACTTAGACTTATTGACAAATAGTTCTCGCGCATTCTCTAAACAACTTAATAAAATATCCTAATCTAAGTGATAATGTGATTAAATATAATATTTTTTTATTTAATATAATTAATTTATTGTGTTTGTGTTTTTCTAATAAATGTATCTATAATATGTAACATTGTTATAAAATAGCTATAGAAACAAACAATGTAGACTAATTTCTGTAAAAAAAATTGTTAGGCATGTTTTTTCACTTGAATGTCTGTCACATTGTTGCCGTTTCTGTGTTAAATTATAAAATAGCTATAGAAATGAACAATGTAGACTAATTTCTGTAAAAAAAATTGTTAGACATGTTTTTTCACTTGAATGTCTGTCACATTGTTGCCGTTTCTGTGTTAAAGTATAAAATAGCTATAGAAACGAACAATGTAGACTAATTTCTGTAAAAAAAATTGTTAAACATGTTTTTCACTTGAATGTCTGTCACATTGTTGCCGTTTCTTTGTTAAATTATAAAATAGCTATAGAAACAAACAATGTAGACTAATTTCTGTAAAAAAAATTTGTTAGGCATGTTTTTTTCACTTTAATGTCTGTCACATGTTGCCATTTCTTTGTTAAATTATAAAATAGCTATAGAAACAAACAATGTAGACTAATTTCTGTAAAAAATTGTTAGGCATGTTTATTCACTTGAATGTTTCTCTGTTAAATAGAAGTTATTGTTTATTTCCACTATTAGTCTTTTATGTAAGTTTATTTTCACTTTGTTAATGCCTAATATGTATATAACTCATACTGTGTCCATCTGTTATTAGAGATGCAATGAGAATGTAGCTATATGTTCATGTAGACTTAAGTTAACTTGGCATTACAACCTTGGCATTAAAACATAATTGTGCTTATTTAATTTTTTTTATTTATATAATAAATAGTTGCTAAGTTACTACTGGACTACCTATTATAATATAACAAAAAAAACAGTATTCTTCCTTTTACAATCGTATCACGTGATCTAATGATGTACGAAGAGTAATGGTTTTTATTCTTGTTCAAGAGTTTGTTTAAATGATACGATTTGTATTGGTGGATGTGATTGGTAGTAAGGCGAATGCACCTTCATTTTTAATTAAGATTGAGACGTTTCTCATTTTTTTCTCTACCTCTTCCTCTACCCATGTGCTCATTTAGCCTTTATTAGGTAAAAATAGTTTTTACAAAAGATTGTGTAAGTTCGATCACTATTTTATTACATTTTTTTATTAAGTGCATATTTTTTCCAATTTAAAAATGCTAATAGTTAATGTTTCTAACAGACACGTGTAAAGCTACTCTTATACGAATAATATGTTGTTTCCCTTATTAATTTAATATCTATATATAAAAAATATATCTGTGGTTATGGATGAGGAGGATGTCATTTCCTTGAACACGAATGTTTGGGCCGTGTTGACGTATTACGATAGTAAAATATGGTTTTGGAAATCTATGTGAATTTAGAGACGTTGATATATATATATATATATATATATATATATATATATTTATATATATATATATTTATATATATAGTCTGTTGATCAGAGCATAATATATTTACCGACGTATGTAATATATCACTAATGATCTACTTGTTTTATTCATTTCTTAATAAAAATGAAATACTGTTAATGATGAAAGCTCAAAGACATTGGCCAAGTAATACATAAATTTCCTCAATCTAGGCGTGAAAGCTTCCTTTGTGCATCTCAAGATATTGCCAGACTTATATATATATATATATATATATATATATATATATACATATATATACTATATATATAAATAGCTATTATATAAAATGATTGAATCTGGTGTGCTTGCGTCTGGTGGTCTGCCATGGTATCTGCAATAGTTATGTTTCATCAATTAGCTTGGATGGATCTGGAGGTTATTGTAGTACCGATACCCTTGTGTAAAACGTAAATGCTTTGTACATATTTCTTATAAACCATATATCAAGAGTTACGTAGGAAAAGTAGCACGTAAATTTTAGTTATTTTATTTAACTGAGTGGTTACGTGTTTGTCAAATTTCTAACATTTCATGTTTAAACGTTGAAAGTTAAATGAAGTTTACTTAACGTTAAAGTTGCTTGATATTCTCATTATGAACCTACATATATGTATATATCTATGTAAAATAAATACAGGATTTAATTAATTTAACTAAGGTCTATGTTTTTTTTTCCATTTTACTTAAGTGATTATCGATCAGATACCAAGTAATTGTTTAAAAATGGTTGTAAAACATCGTCATTATTTTATTACTATTCAAAATACAAAGGCAGATAACTGTTACTGTGAAACTAATCCTCGATGATGTTGTAACATCATTGTTATTATAAAAGATGAAACTGTAAAAAAAAGATGCATTACAGGTAACGAGGCAAGCCATCTCAGTGCATTGTATATTGAAACTGTTTAGAACGGATGTACATATAGCCACCATCAACCATCTTATTTACTATCAGGTGAACTGTATGCTATTGGATTAAGAGTTCAGTAGATTGCCTTACTAAACAGGTATGGCACAAATAATGCTATTTTAAGCTGATGATTTTGTGAACGCAGCTTACATCGATTAAGCTAACCATACGGCATTACCTGACTAAAGTTCAAACTAATTTCTGTCTATTCAATCCAACAGTATTTTTTCTTTACAAAACAAGTAAAAACTTAGATCCATCATTTAAAGAAAGTTATATTATTGTAAACACAATATACAAATTAGTTTACATTTTAGTTGAATAGCTTTATAAAATTAATTAAACAGACCAATAAGTAACAATAAAGTACAACATTTAATACTTCAGTAAAGTTTTAAAACTTTATACTATATAAATAATAAATACTGGAAATTTTATAGCTAAAAACACAATTTAATATTTACTCAGTTATTTTTACTTAAAAGAGCTTTGTGGTGAAAATGTAAAATTAATGAAAAGAATATTCAAGTTTCGTTTATCGATCGTTGTACACACATAGGTAGTTAGGTTTTTAATTTTGAATTTAAAAACGCGATCAAACAGACGGACGTTTGTTGATACATGGTTAAATTTATAAAATCCCAGGCACAGATCATATAAAACAAAACTGACTACATTGAGGCCGGCACATGAAGTTGAGAAACAATAACATTTAGAAAATGAATACATTTTCTAAATGTTACTGTTTCTCAACGTGTGCGTCAACTTCTATAGGGTCGAGAAAGAAAACAGTTTTACTTTATCTATTAACAATAAAAAAGAGTATTAAATTGTCTCTATTGTACGTGACAAATGTTAAAAAGTAAATTTTACAAACGCCGTTATTTCGTATTCTGTTAAATAAAGAATCACAATAAAAGTAACAAATATATGTGGCGCAAGGCTTTTATACTCTTTAACCCTTCGTTAAGCGCGATGTCATATCACGCAATGGACTGTCATTATTTAAATAGTCAGATCATTATGGGGCTGGTTTTTTTTGGAAAAAGGCTTTAAATGTTTCACTGTTTATAAGCAAGATAAAAAATGTGCCTTATTTATCACTCTTGGAAAGAATTTAGCTTTTTAAATAAATTATTTACTTTATTTAATAAATACAATAAAGTTTATTTCCAGATAAGAAAAATAACATGGGTTACACTTTTTTCTTGCAACATTTTAAATCCGAAATTTAGGGGGTATTCGAACAATCTAAACATTTCATTTAAAAAAATGTAATTAAATTTTGTCATAGGGCGCCATCCTTGCCACTTGTATCCATTCTTTTAAATGAAAAGAGTTAAGAATCTTCCCTGTTATTATAACAAAAATTCGAAAGTTAAAACGTAAGAAAGAAGTGTTTTTCTTGTGAATCTTGCATTTATGAAAAATTTTCATTTCATTCATTATTTAAAAAAAGGTTTTACGTGTTAAGAGGTAGCGTTCCCTGTCTCAGTGTTTACTCCACGATGGAACTTGAGACATCAGTTTCAATCAATTGTTATCTTGTCGTCACTCTATCTACGCTAGGATGGCCAATACGAGGTTGCCACGTGGGATTCATTCTTCTCCATCTCTCGAGAACAATAAATAGATGCGGCTCAGAAAGGAAATTGGTCTATAATTTTGGTCAATATCTCCCCGTCTCCAGCGTAGCACCGCTTTGTAGGACGGAATTAAACAGATTTTGGAGAAATTGAAGCATCGGTTCCCGAAAAACTTTTAGCTCTGCCGTAACTCCGTTCTCTCTAGGTGCTTTGCCATTTTAAGCTGCTCGAGGGCCATTCTAATCTCACTCAGACTGACGTCCGGGATATCACCAGAACGACTTGGACAAGTATTGCTCTTGGGTCGATACTCACACGATTACGTGTGGCTCTAACGAAGACGTGTACAGTTGTCTATAGAACTTCTCAATCTCACTCAAAATCTTTGGTCTAGCGAAAATGATGGCTCCGGCCCCAGTCTTCAACTTGGTCCGTTGGATTTGTCCGATAGACAAATCTCAGGCGAAGACTTTGGAGCCTTAGTTATGCTCTATAGCTTCCACAGTACGAACTGTATTTAAGTTGTGTACGCCTCGCTTTATAGATTTGGAGCTATATGCCTATGAAGATGCATGTAGAATACATGTCAGTTGAAAACTGCAGCTTCATTGACGTCTTGTTTCCATGCGATTTAGTGTGATTGGATAGTTTTTCGTTTGTTTTTCTGCGATAAGTTTTGCAAAATGCAGCATGAAGAGTCTCTACGAGCTTAGTATTAATATCATCCTTTGCATCACAATCTTTTAGGTCAAATCCGTTAGAAGCGATTACGGAATAAGCCTAGCCTTATTTTGAAATCGTTAAATTGTAATGGTTTAGCGTGAGCTGGAAGAGGGCCATTCGTCCTGCCTAATGAAGTCGATCGCAGCTTTGCATGCTTGGTGCCCGATTCAGGCGCTCTCAGTCTTGTTGGAATACTCAGTGTCAACTACTGAACTTTTTTGCAGGATATAGTTAAACAACGTTAGTATGGATGGTATTTTGTCACACAATATCATTAGCTTACACACTTTTTTTACAAAAAATACCAGTTATCCCTAAATAGGAAACTCCAAGCTAAACCAAGAATGATAAAAGATATTGCTTACGCTGGATCTTCGGCATACGCTAGCTCGCTTCTTTACTGTTATGGCCATACACACTATAATTTTGTTTGTTGTAACTTTCTTCAAATTTAATATTTTTTGCGTCTGAAAAACCGATATAGCAATTCATTTTTCTTGCTTACCGCCTTAACAAAGCCTCACGGAGCTCTCGAGCTTAAGTTTTTTCAGACGCTCATTAACAAAATGCCCTGTTTCTTTAATGAACTCTTTTGATCGTAGTTCTGCTTAACTCCAGCTGGAATGACTAACATTTTTTGCTTGCGGACGATTTCGTTGTTTTCGCGCCCGCACTGATTCGACGACAGATGGTGTCCTCACGGTACAAGGTCAGCCGCTCCTTTTACGGTTTTCAAATCTTCGCTAAATCGTTTTTTATTTATTTTAGAAGTTTCTGTCTTCCTTCTGTGTCCACCCCATTTTTTTAAATGAATCAAAGTCAATTTATTTTTTATTTTAGGTTAGAATTAAAATTCCATATAATAAAATATTAATACTTTTCACTGGCTGTATTTTAAACAAAATTTTTCTTGGTATCCTAATTATTAAATAGGTTGATTTTTCTTTCTAAACATAATTAAAACTAATCTCAAGAATTTGAAGAAATATTAATTGTTTATTAACAAGATATAGTTAACATTTTGGTTCAATAGTTATTTATATTAATCAACAATAAATATACTTAAATTACTAAGATTTTTAACCTTTAAAACTGTGCTTGTTCAGTGTGCAGCCTGTGCAGTTTCTGGTATAATGCTACAAAGTGTTAGAACAATTTGTCCCCTACAATTAGAAATCTTTTAAAAATTTTAAATCAAAATTAAAGATGTATCTAATGGAATAACAAAGGGATAATCATGATACGTACCTTATTCGGAACATAAACTCATACAACTACCACAGCAATCTCAAATGATTTATTAATATATATAATTTTATTATTTTTTTTTCTTTTTTCTATTGCTTCTGTTATTTCTTTTTTTGTAACCTGATAAATACACAGTAACTTTATCTTGTCGCCTTTCATTTAATATATACAACAGTACCTCAGTGGAAATCCTTTTCTTTATTTGGGCACAGCAGGTTTCATTTGTCTTTCATTTATTTAACACGATTTGTTTTTGTTTTTGATTGGGTAAAAGTATTTTTTTGTTTGTTTGTGTAACTTTGCTATTTATGTGTGTCAGTAAGGGATAAATGAATATTATTATTACTATTATTTATAATTATACCAAAAGTTCAACAATTGTAGTTAACGATGAAAAGATTGTTGTTTGAGACAATTAAAACGAAAGAAGCACAATTAATTTTGTTAAATATATGGCAGATATTGAAACCCTTATGTTATTACTTAACTAAAACATGACAAAAGTGCTCTAACATTGATATGAAAAAACAGTTGAATACAACAGTTGAGGGATACGAGATAAACGCAAAGTGACGATGTTTTACAAAGTTTATTAGAGTAGGACGGGATCCATATTTATTATTATATATTATATATTTATTATATATTTATTTCGGGTAACATATTTTTTTAGTCGTTGTTTTCTTTCAACACATACATAAATATTAACCATGTTTGTCTGAGATATGATTGTAATAAGAATATAAATATAGTAATAATATATTTATAAAATAATTAATTTTGACTAGGGTGGGGCCTTAGAATGTGCTGGATGCTAAGTTAACTTCGTCCTCAAATAGCACAACCCACGCTTCATATATTTTGACAGTGGTTTTTTTTTGCACAAATGCAAGTTATCACCACCCCCAGGAATATACGCAACACTAAAGTACACTGGTGGCCTTTAAAAAAAGAACAGAATCTCTTCATGATGGTCCTTAATCGTATCGATCCGGAAATACTGCAGGAGACAGCTGATTCCACAAACTCAGTTCTTACCTGCCACCCAGTCTAATTTTAAATACAACATGATATACATAGGTTGGCTTGAACGCGGAACAACCACGCCCTCACATAATACGACGAGTAAAAGGACCCGGGGACCTAATTAAAGGCATTCCATCTCACTCATTAGGTGTGCAATTTCATGCGCATCTTGAATCTTTGTTTAGGATGGACATAGTAGATCACGTAGTGATAGTATCATCAGCATAAGGTAAGTGATGACTACAGCCCATGACATCTAACTCCTCAAAAATGATTGAAATTTATAACTCAAAATTATACCACCACTACATTCGTGGTAAAAGGAATTGTTTTTTGACTTATTAAAATACACAAAAAACTCCTTTGTTACGTACACGTACATACAAGTAACAAAAGAGTTAAACAAGCGAAAATAAAGTGATTGTGAATCTTGTTATTGCATACTTATTTTGTGTTCCAGACTTCAAAGAGCAGCGTTTGCGGATATTACAACATGGAACTGGCAATTTTCACATCAAAGACGACGGACGAGTTCGTTCCTGTTGTTCACAAAGCAACGACCTATGAATGGATAGAGTAGCCCTATATTTTTGAATTAGCGAAAGAACCCTTCTTCCGGAATTAACGTAATAGTTTTGCATTGGATTCGGATTGGTTAATTTGTATTTTTGGCAATATTTACTGCACTGTGGTATATTGATGTTGCGGTTAAAAGTGTATCATTAATTTTGTTTTTAACATTTCTTTCAATTCTAAATCATAGTTCAAGAAAAAATTAATAGTAATGAAGTTCAATAATATTTATACGAATATATTACATTTTTATAAGAATAACATAACTTTTTTATGAAACTATGAACCTTTATGTTTACATCACTTACACGTTTATTATGAAAGGTAAAAAAACAACGCAAGAAAATAAAAATCGGAACATGCTCCATATCTACTGTGAGGTTTTCGTACTTCTCTGTAAGCGGCGTCTATGAATTCATAATAGGAGGTGCTGTTAAGAATATAATATTCGTAGAGCAAACTTATTCGTGCATTGGAGTATAAAGTAATTAAATTACTTTGTGTGAAAACTATTTTAATAGGTGTTCTATTTTCGCAGAAAATGTTCTATTATTTAGCTTGTTATGGAAGTACAAAAATACGGTGTGAGAAAATTTTAATTTGCTTTTAATTAGTTTTTCAGAATAAAAAGTAAGTTAACTGCGTGTTACTTCAACTATTCGATTACCTATTTAGTTCATTATTAGTATGGTTTTCATTGTTGTACGATATGCAACCTCATACTACATCTCATTCAGTGGGTGTCGTTGAATGCAATGGGGCCCCGAATGGCGAAATAATCATTTCAGATTTATTACAATTTCTTTTTCTTGATTTATACCTAAAAATTATAAATTTAGGAAATCTGAATCTGAAAAGACTTAGACTGTTCAGTTGGAATTGCTGGTAGCCTGGGTTGTCATTCCGCTCATCAGGCGTCACAGCCATGATACTGAAAACCTCCATGTCTCATGGGCTCATATACAAGATAATGATTTTATTTTAATATTTAAATTTAATATTACGATTGATTTCTTTAAATACTATCGTATATTAAATTGATCCAAATATAATTCGCTTATAATATTTTTTTAAACGAATTATTTAAAAACCCTTAAAGCTTTTTGTAAACACATATAAATATATTTAAAAGGCGCATGGACTTTTTACGGTTCGTGTGAATTATTTTTCATTCCGAAATTCATTAGCGTTCGTTTTAAATGCTAATTCTTATCGATTTGGGACTATCACACAGTCGTGCGATTCCACGTTTCAAATAAATATAAAGCGAGAAACGTCCATTCGCCTTCCAAGTTCTGTGTACCTTATTTTATGCAATTAATAAGAAGTAAAATTATGTGTTTAGATTGATTTCAAAATTCAAAATTGTTTATTTTCACAGACCTTTACAGGAACAAATCAGTATACCAGAGATAAAAACTGTCAAAAAACTGACGCACCACTCTTTTTAAATTGCCCAATTCCATTGTATTCGTTTTTCCACGAAAAATTTTCCCGTAACAATGCCGTTATGCGCAGAAAATATCATGGGGCTTAAAGATCTCACAGTAGCCTCAAGAAACACTGTACTTCTTGAAAGCTGACATGGTCGAGAACAATCTCATGCAAGAGGATACCGAAGACCGGGCAAAGTCGAGTAGACTCAGTCTGAAAGCGGTAGTAGACCGATAGTAGACCGGGAAATCGCTAAGCAGAACAAGAAAACTTTTTATGGAATATATTAATCTCAACAGTAATAAAGATTTTAGCATTATGGCGTCATTTTAACAGTGGTAAAGCTGCAGGTACTCTGGTTGAAATATGAATATGGCCACTACACCGGGGAAGGAACACGCCTTTAAGTCGGTGCGAGTCAGACATAACCCGTATTGTCAACATGAGAGTTGCATGCATAACATATTTCCCAAGATTACAAAAGGAATTATCTATGAGTGGTCAGAAATATTTGTAAATTTTGATAGTGTGATTGATACCGATTCTTGTGACTTTATGAACATTGACTGGTTGTCGTTTTTGTCCATATTCCGTAAAGTAGAAGCAAAAGCATTTTCTAATAATATTCAATAGCGGAAGGTTTGTCCTTTAATATAATTGTGTATGCGGAACTCTAAAGTAGATGAAAATAAAAATGGAGTGGTCCGATTGGTAAAAGGATAAAATGTTTGGAATGGCGCAATACGTGAGATTTCAGCTAACGATCTTTCTGAAACGCGTGTGCTTAATCACGCTTTCGACAGGTTTTTACACTGTTTGTTATATTTCGTATCAATATTTTCTGCTTTGGTGATAGCAATGGTCGTTCGATATGCATTAAAAACAAATAAAATAAAATATTTATTTTTGATAATTATATAATTTTAATTTACTTTTAGATATTGTAACTGTAACGATAAGAATTTTAATATTAATTAAAATTCTTGCCACGCGCAACTACTCTGTGGAATCAGCTGTCGTCAGCGGTGTATCCGAACCGATACGACTTAGGTACCTTCAATAAAAGAGCCTACACCTTCCTTACGCAAATGTGAGAGAACGGATCAGTTTTAAGTGGTTTTATTTTTTTAATAACATCAGTCAGATAAAAATATTAATCCTGTAACTATCTCTAGTCTCACATTTTATTTCTCCCCAATCTTACCGTATTGGATAGATCATATTTATTATTCCTTTCTACAAAATAGACATCATCATGTCAAATTTGGAAAAGGATGATTATGTTCTGCTGTTACGATCAAAATGAAAAACTGACACTTTATAGCAGCAACTGCAGCAGCAGTAGCAATATCGTGATATAGGTTTATTACCCTATTAGTTTGTAGTATTTTTTGCAGTATATTTTTTCATATTATCCCTCGTGTTGGAATAAAGTTGGACGAATTTGATAATTAGCTTATACTTTTATGTCTTTTTTATTTCTAACATAATTAAAAAATTATAATGATTATTACCATACGACATCGTTGATTATATATACGATACGAAGTTTTAGCACTTTTTTTTCACTCAAATAAGTGGATTTCAGGCATTTTAACTGCATGGCGCATAATCATCGAATGCGCACCGGAATAGTACAGTGTGTAGATTGAAATAGAATGAAAATACAGGCTGGCCGTGAAAATTGGATACTGAGGCGGCGTAGGTAGGGTAACGCCGAGTGATACAGCCGGTGCCCGGACCCAACGCCGTGTTCATATAAAAGCTTCAAGTTCATGTGAAAGTTGTCATATGATTATTTGTGGATATGGTGGATAAGTAAATATATATAATTTTAAGCAACTTATGTTTAAAACAGACGAAATAAGACAACGTTTTGCGTTAATTACGAGATGATAGTGATTAGCTATTAGTATAGTTTTCTTTTAAGATAATGAGTCAGGGAAAAAGATTTTTCGTATTTTATATATAAATTCATGATATTACTTACAATAGTTTATTTACATTTGTCTATAATATAATTAGGCCATTTTGTTTGTTAACTTGTTGCCATTTTGTAGGTAGTAAGATAATCCCATTGCTGTAGAAATTTTGGGACTTCTGAACAAAAATCTGCGACATTTAGTTTTGACAGTTCTATCTTGATGTTAACCTAACACTACCTAAAGAATTCTGAAGAGACCGAAACAGGTGAAAATATGAGGGTGCAAGGTCAGAGCTATATGGAGAACGCATTAACAGTTCCCAACCAAACTTGCTGAGTGGCTAAATATGTGTGTGGTCTGACGTTATCATGATGAAAAATCACACTTTTATGTTGATCAATTCCCGTCGATACAATCAGTACAACTAAAGAGATTTTACTTGTAAAATACAATAAAACTATTTCCCCGAGCCATTATAAAATAATATTGACCGCACGCACGCATAGTCAGCGTCTTTACAAAAATCATTTTCGAGCCACTTTACCTATATCGATAATACATAGTCCATAATCTTCGTCTTTACCTATGAAATTGCCGTTTTGTATGAAATAAGTTAAAATATATTTTTTCAAACTTTCTTATTTCTTTTATTCAAAGTAATGTAATCCCATGTAATCAATGCATCTTTGCCAACGCAGTGGTAGTTTATTGATGCCCTTCTTGTAAAAAATCAGTTGGACGGGAAGCAACAATCTATTCAAAGGCATTTTGTACTGCCTCTCAGGAATTGAATTTTTTTCTCGCTAAAAAGTTGTTCAAATTTTGGAAAAAGTAATAGTCTGGTGAGTACGGTGGATGAGGGAGAGCTTCCAACCCCAAATCTTGCAGCTTGGAGACTATCTGTTGTGAAGTATGGGGTCTTGCGTTGTCGTGTAGGAGCAGCGGGGACGACCGATTGACCAAAGCTGATTTCAGATGTGTGAGCTTCTCCATCATTGTCAGAGTACATATCTTCAGTTATGCTCATGCCGTTTGGTAAAAATCTGTGATGAATCGCACCGGCACTAGACCGTCAAACAATGACCATCAACTTTCTAGAGCTAATTTTTCGTTTAAGGCATTTCTTTGGTGCTGAACCACGATCTAACCAACTTGCTGAGAGCACATTCGATTGTCGAACAGAATCCACTTTTCGTGGCACGTAACAATTCGGTTCAAAATTCTTTCATTTTAGTGCCTGTTGCAGCGCGAGGCAGGTCTCACGCGTACCTTGCGCTGGCGATCGTTAAATTCGTGGGGCACCCATCTATCAAGCTTTTTTACCTTGCCAATTTGTCGCAAATGGGTCAATATTGTTTTGATGTTAACATCAAAAACTGCTCCTAGCTCGGCTGTAGATTGAGTATCATCAGCTTCCACTATCGCTTTTAATTCATCATTATCCCGAGAACCACGAGGTTCATTTTTCAAATCAAAATTTTCATAACGAAACCGGGCAAACCAATAACGGGTGCGTGTGTGCGTTCGTATGTAAGGTTCTCTCCGTTAATGTTGTTGATGTTACGTGCCGTTTGTGCCGCGTAGATGCCACCGCGGAACTCATATTCCATAATTACACGAATTTTTAAAGTATCCATTATGTCGAAAAATTTTCAAACGTAATGAAAATACAAAGCCGACTTTGTAAAAAGATTGTCATGTTTTTAAACAAAATTAATTTGAATATAGAATTTACAGCCAATCAAAAATTTTTTGGTTTGAAATGACCAACACTGAAGAACGGCAATTTCATAGGTAAAGACCTAATATTAAAATACTAACAGTTTTATCCTCATAAAGAATGGCTTATTGTTCTCATGTACTATTAATAACCATTTAGCGTTAACTCATTGTAATCAAAATCAGACTGGAAATTTAATTCCGAGTAAGGTATGCCTCCGTGTTTTATATGATGATGTTAAAGTGTTAGTGTATTGACAGCAAAATCATATGTTATAACCTAAAATTCTTATCTTATTTTTTAAATATCTCTGTATACCTGAACAATATTGATTTTAATTTGTTTATAATAAAAGGAATATATAGTCTGTTATTTAAACTTAATTTCATTACTGTCCTTGAACTTCGTTAAGTGGGCCGTGCAATGTATGGAGAGTCGCCCATGTCCTTTAGCAGGAAGATGTGGGTTTAAATAATAATAACAATATTGTTGACAACAGACGTAAAAGTGGCCGCTAACCAGAACTACAATGGCTACTAGCTTTAAAATATTATAACATTAACCTTTTAAGATTTGTGTGTTTGCAGCATTTGAAAAATAATATTGGCAGGACACAAGAGACGTGATTGCTTGGGCCGTGCTTAAGTTTTTTCAATTTTTAATACCGTTTTACTATTATTTAGCTTGACCTATATATATATATATATATGTATATAAGTTTGAATGTATGTTTATAAATATATATGTACTCATATGTATAAACATAATGGAATTATGTATTTCAAATTAACCCTAATTAGAAGGAGAGCAGATCTCCTTCAAGCCATAGGGAAAACATACGAGTATATTAGTGTTCACCTTACACAAGTACATACAACTTATTTATATTAAACATTAGCATTCACTAGCCAGGTTAGCTAATAAAAACGGACCAAGAGTAAAAGATACGCTAAGAATAATTTGATAAGCCCATACATCTTCTGGGCCTTTAACTTTTTAAATAGGGTTGATCACTTGATAGTCGGTTATTGCTGCCACCCATGATATCTCTCCTCAACTATGGTTCAGGATGCACATTCGTTGATACCCCTGAGGACGGAGATGAAATCCCCGTTACCTGTATTTGGGTCACGGAAATCCAACAGTCATCATACGAAACACAGCAGCGTTATGCTGCTATCTCACAATGGTATTCTGTTAGGGCGCGGTCGTTTCGACTGACCATTGTTTAAACTGTGTGCAAAATTTAGAAAGATACAAAACGAATAGGAATGAAATAAAAAAAAAAAGTTGATTATGTGTTATGGTTGAAGTGCCCTTTTAAAATGTTCGTGTAAAAATTATCATAAACAAACTTAGGCATTATACATATTAAATATGTACTCAATTCCATTCTAATTGGATATAATCTTAATAAAAAATGGTCCATATGTTAAGTTATTCAGAAACTATGTTTATTACATATACAGGTATACAAACGACATATGGACTAAGGGACACCCAGGAATATATTTTTCAATTCAAATTGATATAATTTATTTATTGTGACCCTTACTTTTAATTGTTAGAATATAACAAAGCCTATTTGAAGTTAAACTAACTTAAGCCTATAGGGGAGCAGGAAAATCTGAAACAGTAAATTCTAAGAAGTTCTCCTACCTATTAATATAGAAATTAATAAATCTGGGAATTATCCGAACCTAATGGTCTTGAATAACATTATCACGTGCGCTCTCTCAAGTAAACGACAAATTTCCACACGAACGAAAATTTCTGGAGAATTCAGACTGACTGCAATGTGTCCAATGCGAACCTTTTTCTGATTCAATGGCTTTTTAAGCGGCACGTTGTAACGGTACATTAGTTCTGATGTTTTATTATAGAAAGGTCCGTTTGACCTTTCTTTTTTATTATTTCAAGAGGAACCTATTGTTCTTGATAAGTTGAGTGGAACTGGAATTTTTTTAACAATAAAATACTTTCGGAATGATGATTTTTTATGAAGTTAAGCGTGTCAAACGAGGGCATAGCAACACGTACAATCATTCTTAACAAAAGTTGAAGGAAAGTTGGAAAGTTGGTACATGCGTTGTCAATCTGTTCACTGAGATGTAATAATCTCACTACCAATAACTGGTCAACCAGATCCTCACATTCACCAAATAGTGTTCAGTTAACACACATGTATGTTAGTTCGCTAATGCAACTTTGTTGTTTATGATTTATATTAGATATTTTGTTATATTAATATTTGGAATTATATATGTATTATAGTCAATATGTATTTATGGTGTAATGAAATTATGCGACGAAGATACTTAAAATATTTGTTTACCTTAATAATGCATAAAATAATTACCTTATATATATTAGCGATACGCAGTTTAAACTTAAGCACACAAGTAAAACCAATCAGGTTATTATTAATATTTGATTATTATTTTCACTGGTGATTTTAATTTCTACAAATTAGGAGTATTGTATCTTTTGAGTATTTTGTAGGATATAATTGATCAATTGCATGTTGTTATATTAATATTTAAAAATATAGTAAACGATACTAAGAACTGGCTTCTAAGTTGGTATTGGGTTCAATTTTTAGATTGCATAACATGTACGGATGTAGTGTCAGTGTCCGGTATGATCGGATCTTATTACGGATCCGTTCCCTTGGACTAAACACTGGAACAACGTAATCTACGTTACTCAAGTCACTTTCAGTTTGTGCGAGTGCGGTTGTCAGTCATGTGGCAAAAGCCAAAACATACCGTCTTGGTTGTAGTCGGTCAATAGAAGTAGGTCGTCTTTCCAAGTAATGAAATATGTTTATTGACTTGTTTGACAAGTCATTCGATACTAGTGATGCTAAAAAGTGAGTTGTGGCAATCTATATTTCCGTCCAAATATGTCTCTGTGGCCAAGAGTTATAGTGAGTTAGTGAATGAGTGTATAGTTCATTTGTAACCTCCTAATCACCTAAGTTTATTTTACTTTTTATTATAATAAGTACATGCATTTCCCAGATAACATTGATGTTCTATAAGGAATCATAATGCAGATGTGTCTTCGCCCCTGAGGACTAAGATGGAATGCCTCGTCATCAGTAGTAAGGGTCTCCAGATCCCTACGCTTACCACCGAAATGCAGCAGCCTTATGCTTCTTTTTTAAGCTGGTATTCTGTGATGGTGTGGACTTTTCCCGTTTGTCCTGAGTCATTCGCGTAACAGCTACCTAAGGTTATCATTTCTACATATACGAAAAAGTGTTGTAGATAAAGCCGTGTGTAGAGTCTAATTAGAATAACTGGCTACATTATATTTGGGTGTACACAAGAAGAAAGGGATGGAAACACTGGCGTGGAACAGGATTGTTGTTGTTAACTTGTTAGAGATTACATAAAATATGAAATAGTTGTAGATCCTAAGATTCTGCAGTTTTATTACACAATCCAACAATAGCGAACTAGTGGTACTTACGTGCATTCCCCCACAAAAAGCTTAACAAAATTGCTATTACATTTAAATATAGTTATAGGTATGTATAAGTTCTTCAAATATAGTATGAGGTAAAAAATGTAGGTATATATTACAAATCACAAGTTAGCAACTGAAATAACCTAATAAAGACAACAGTTACAGGAACAAGACTATGCTACCTGCACTAGTGTGCTTGACACTGAAAGTCAAACCCAATGTTCGCTCGTAAGGCTGTGTTTAATGCGTTAATTATATTACATATAATAGACTTAACGTATAACGAAGTCATTACATGCACATAATTCTCATAACATTTCCTCCAGACACTGGAATATTATTAACGGTACTTATTTGTTACTTCAGCACATAATTTAGTGTGCACAGATGCCTCTGAGTCGACCGAACAGAAGTTTATATTAAGCGAGTGTATTTTATTTTTAGCATTGCAACTATTTATTAACGAAATAAGCTTGATATTTGTTAATAATTTTTGACTTATTTCTTATAACAAAATGCTTAATATATATTATGATATGAAAAGTGGATAAGTCACGCTGCATTATAAATAGAATCATCGTGCCGTCACAGAATACCATAATTAAATATGGCTTACCAAAATAGATATCCTTAACACAAGTACAAAAATTATGTTGAAAAGTTTTTTGATTTTCACGTATGTTTGTCTTGTGCTTGCAGCTGCTCTAACTCTACATCCTTACCTTTCTCCTATGTATGTTATTGCATTTGTCTTAAGCTGAATAAGGAATAGGAGCCTCTGTTTGTGTTAATATTTACAGTACCCTTCCAGACATATTTGCAGTGGCCAAATGCGTCTCAGCGGTGTGGAGTAGGGCTTAAACATACTAGCTGCCATAGCTCAGTGTATGGGCAATAAAGTTTAATTAGACGGTACGCGAGCGAAATGAGTTCGATCTCCGATTTTGAAACATGAGGTCTAATCGACGACGGACCGCTTCATGTCCAAATTGGTAGACCTTTTAGTTGTCTCCAGCGAACTTCTTCCTTGGTATCGCATTAGTATCATTAGTGGCTACTGCATTGAGGATCCCGTGTTTATAGTTTTCAGCTAAATTGTATCTAGCACTGCGTCTAAACCTTCCACTCATATTATTGTACATGGATCGGATTAGGGAAGGGCACTACGAATGAACGCACTACGTTTGTGCGAATGCTTATAGCACTGTATTATATCCTGCGCAGTAGATGTCTGGTAATAACCAGAAGATATCACCATGGTCGAATTCGATCAGAAGGATAGCATCGTCATAAGGGTCATAAGGGTCAACAGTACTAAACATGAACGATATACTATGTGATCTGCGTGAAGGAAAACATTCTAAGGGAACGTTTATGTTTTATTAATTTACTTTTATATATTTAAATATCGTAACACTTAATGCTTATCTGCGATACAATACCCCGCAACAAAAGGTTCTGCGGTTTGTATAAGCCTCGGGTATTTAATACAGATTTTCGGAAAAGCTTTTAATCTTTATAATTTGCATGTAGAAATTGCTTTCGTACTCGACAACTATGTGGTGTAGTGAGATAAATAAGCTACTTAGTTGGGGGTTATGGGTTGGACTCTCGAGATCAATAATTGAGCAACAAATTAAGAAATACAAACCCAAAATTAACAATTTTGGTATCGGTTTGGGTGTGTTTGTACTAATAGACTTCAGTTTTATCATGAATAATAGAACTAAATAATTTATTGCATTAAGAAAATAAAATAATACAGAAAATAACTGCAATAGCAATAGGCAGTCTTATCGCTCAAAGCAATTTCAGTACATATTGGATTGGCTAGGCAAAGCATTTTTTTTTATCAATATGATCATTATGCAGAGAGAAGCTATTTCTTCCATATCTTGCTTTTACTTCTTTAACTAATCCGTTTTCTGAACTACTCCGTATTTATCCTATTGTTATATCAACTATATTATGTCTTATAAGAAGAGTTAAGGTATTTGATTATTTTCCTCAGCTCTATTAAAATTACTATAACTTACCCGTTTACAAAAAACTTAGTTGAATTTACTTAAATAAAATTTTATTTACGTAACCACATCTTCTAGCAAAGAATTCCATACGAAACGGTCTATTTTAAGTTTAAATAAAAATAACGAGTTTTGGAATTATCCTTTGCAAAAGAAAGAATAAAATTTAAATTTAATTACTTAGAAAAATATTGTACGAAAATTTAATCTTTATAGGTTACGTTTTACTAAGTTACGTGACACAGGTTGTTTTATAATAATAAGTTACATAAAGGTTCTCTAAAGAGAATACTATTCTCTGACGCTGTTGTATACCATAGTTCGCTATGTTGATTCATTTTGCATTGGCGGATTTCACATTTCATCGAAATTTTTATTTCTTAGTCACGCAGGATATATCAGTATTTTCTTTCTCCGACGAGCTTGTCGTAAATCAGTACTTAAATTCACAATGACGTTAGTGCCGGTATAGTGTGCGCTTACGTGTGTCTGAGATATGTTTTATTAGTATGTAAAGTTAAGCACTAACTATAATTCCAAGGAAATATTTATTTCAAAATTACTAGGAATAAAATATATATTGATACGTATTTTTGAAATTTAATGAAATAGTAATTATAGATCGTTAATTATAAATACGTAAAATATAATACATCAACCTGCTTAGTTTAATATAAATATATTTAAGGATACTAATAAGGAATCCCAAAGTCTAAACGTACAATGTATTATTAAACAATTAGCCCTTTTACGAAGTTCGGGGAACTATTGTTTTTGTTTCTTGTATACGGCATTGATTTATGAAGCTACTGGCCTTAACATTTCAATTAGAGAACTGACGAGTCACTCCCGTGTATTGATTTGTTAAGCTTTTGCTCACTTTAACCTTAAAGATTCTAGAACTATAATGCAATATAATTAAATTATCATCGTTATAATGTTTAATTATTTTTAATATTAAAATTCTTTGAAACGTGAGTTTGCTATTCACAATTTCGATGGTGCTGGTATCAGGGATCTTGCTCGTGTATTGTGAAATTATCTAAAAGTGGCAGTCTGCACACTGACTTACCACGGTTGAATTGACAGCACGTTTATCCATTTGATATTTTATTATTAATAATATATAGGGTATTCAACATACTATGCCTTTCTTATTTACAATTCTTCTGTTATTTACAAATATTATCCTTCCTTCTGATATCCTTCTATCTCGCCTTTCTAATCTAAAGTTCTCAACTTGTCTGCCTTGGAGTGGTTTTCATCCTATCTTCGCAGTCGCCAGCAGGTAGTTCGTTTGGGATCACTGACCTCCGATTGGGCTGATATTGACTCTGGTGTACCGCAAGGCGGAATACTTTCTCCTCTTTTGTTTTCATTATTTATTAATTCTATCACCTCAGTTTTAAATTGCTCGTACCATTTGTATGCCAATGATCTGCAGCTTTATGTACAGTCTAAATTCAAGGATCTCAATAACAGCATTGCAATATTGAATAATAACCTGGAAATTATTAGAGGTTGGTCACATACACATGGGGTTACGGTTAATCCAGGGAAATGCAAAGTCATGGTGGTCGGAAGTTCCAGGATGCTTGCTAGGCTTAACTTTGGAAGCCTTCCTCTCGTTTATTATAACGGAATATTGATTCCCTTTAGTAATTCTGTAGTCAATCTTGGTTTGCATGTGAACCATAAAATGACTTGGGATGTACAGATTTCTGAGATTAGCCGTAAAGTTGTTGCCACCTTGCATTCTCTTTATCGTCTTAAAACTTATTACCCTTCAAAACCAAGCTTATGCTCGTTTACTCCCTTATTCTTCCTGTTATCAATTATGGTGACGTTTGCTACCCAGATCTATCGCAACATCTTCTTAATAAGTTGGAGCGCCTTTTAAATAATTCCTTAAGATTTATTTTCAACTTACGTAAGAATGATCACATTTCACTCTATCTGTCACAACTCAAGTGGCTCACTATTCGACAAAGAATAGACTCTACTCTAGAATTCTGCTTGTTCTCTATTCTATATTACATGATTCAAATTATCCATCTAAATCATAAAGATGGCTTCCGATTTCTATATTCCTCTCTTGACCGTGTACCTCGATCCCTAAATAGAAGTTTGTGTAGTAAGTTAGTGTTCCATTCCATTGCACTGGGTTCTTCCTTTATTCTTTCATAGTACAAGCCATACTCCTTTGGAACGCCCTTCCGGATGATGTCAAGAAATCACCAAGACTGGTAGAGAATGCCACTGGGCATTAAGTCCGCCCTTGCAAACCTGTTGTATAGGGAACAAAAAAAAATATATATTCATAGATTCTGATATTAATTAGCATTATTGTTTTCTTATACTATATGGAAATTTTAAATAGTCAAAGACAAAAATAGACAAACGATTTTAAATAGTATTTTTCTTTTTTCTTTATAACCGTCATACACGGGGTTAAGCCTCGAGGATTCATCTTAAGCTCGCTTTCGTTTGCGTTGTGTAACGCGGCTGTTACAAAAAGTTTGTTCTTATCGAAGCTAAGCGACTTATAAATTTATATTCTTTAGAAGTATCCTATGAAATATAATTTCATAGTGAAAATAGAACACTAGAACAATATTTGTTTTGCTTGGATGTTAACCCTTCAAAGACGAAATATCAAATATGTAGAAAGAAAACAAGCCCGGGCTTTAGAAATCCTGAACCCTAAAGTATGCCTGTAAGCAGAGTCTATTGAAAGAGTACGTAAAATAAATTTGAATCTGAGGGCTATGCATAGATGCCATTAATTTAAAAAGTAACCTCTCCCTTTCCCCTTTGCTTTGGTTTCAGGGACTGATCCAACTAAATAAACCCGAACGTACAGATTCACACATTTATTTTAACAGCATTATGCTGCTATTTTACGTTGGTCATCGTGGTCCTACCCCAGTCGAGTTGACCCATTCATTCTGCAGCTATAAATAATGTAGCTCTACCACTGTTTAATCTAATAGTTATTGATTACCGGCATCCGTGTACTAGATCAAAAGGATTGCTGGCCCATTGCCCGTCTTTAGGGGAATCAGGAATCTCTTAATGTCACATAGTTGTTAATGAAGGAACTACCGCTTACGATATTTAAATAATATTTATAGCATTGTAAATTGGTGGAACTTAGCACCTGCTAATAAGTTTAACAATTCGAACCAATGGAAGTAGCTGATATTGAGAAGCAGCAGATATGAGAAAACTTTTACATGTGTCGCTAGACTTCGCCTGATACATTTGATGACAGATGAGACTGTAAATTAGTACAGTACGGTACCAATGTACAGTCTTATTCTATTATGTGGTAACAAGACCAAGCTTCTTGAAAGCCAATTCAGCAGTAGGTAAGCCTTAACTTGCCGCTAAATTGAAAGTCTTTCGGAGTGCTCTCGAAACTACAATGACAAAAGGAAACTTTTACATGATGAACACACAAATTTGTGTCTTTCATTGGTTGAATCGACTAAATTAAGTCTAGCCCACTCCGAGATCTGTTCTCGGAACTTCTGAATTAAAAATAGAAGTTTGTTACGGCACTCTTTGTTACGAGATTGTTTTTTCCGAGAGCTATTTGTGTAGCTAGTCTGACGCGCATCCACCGTATTGTCCTCTGCATATCCATGAATGATGAGAACTCGCGGTATTAAATAGTATCTTCGTTTGAATATAATAAACTTATAGAAATATTATTCTTGCCTAATCTGACACGCGTTAACCTTGATGCATTAGTTTTATGATTTTTGGATAATACATAATTGAAATCTTTGTTTGGTATCGCTTTTTATTTGTTATCGGGAATTTTTTTTTTAAGTAGTTATGCCCAATAGGGCACGCAAGTCATACTATTGGCAGAATTTTAATTTTGTATAACAATGATATGTATTATCACAGAGCTCAAGATACCAACCTATCGCTTTCCCTGATTGCTGCGTGGGCTTTTATCCAATAAATTAGCTACAGAGGAAGCTATATTAAATATGTGTATGTATATGAATATAAAATGTACACCTTTATCAAAGCATTGATAGGCTTTGTATTCAATACCCGTGATATAAAATACGCTCCAATTTAAGTGTCTGCGGTGCTGAAGAACAAAAGAGTGAGTCGAGTATGTTGAAGAGCCCTCCGTTTTATGTAGAGAGTACGTTTGTTCTGAGCCGTAGTCTTTTATCTTATTTAACAATAACACTGTTTCAAGTCTAACAGGTTATTTTTGTATCTGCGAGTTACGGTTTACATATTTTGAAACACTTAGTAGCTTGACCCAGTTTTGCTTTGACTTTTCAAATTTTGTAATTTGGGTCGCCAATAAATAAATGTTTAATTTAGTTGATTTCGTTCTTGCAACGTGATATATTATGTAATGATTAAGGTACGTTATATAACTAATATGTCATTGCGTTATTTTACGAAAAAATTATAATAATATGCGATTAATTAAAAAATATTTAAGTTAAAGTAGACGTCGTTGGTTTTAATCTAGGCTTTAAATCTCTATGGCAACGAATTGAAATATGTATATTTATTTACGCACTCTCTGATTTCAGCCATTGCGGGACGGGATCTTCTTGAGTGATATACACACATTAAACTTTTCCAACAAATTATGAGGTTTCTTGAAAGTTGTGAATATATTTTGTCTTATGCTTGTTATAGTGCTCTTCAATCATATTTATTAATTTGTATAGAACAAATCTCTGTGTTTCGATGTATCGCTTAAGATAAAGGCTTGTGTTTAGGGCATGCTATAAAAATAAACTTTACGGTTTGGTTTGGTTTTGATAGTGGTCACTGCCAGTCTGATTCTAATAGTATTGAGTCGATCCGATATTTTACGATCTTCAACAGAGGACTTATTGGTTAACCTGTCGATAGTGCGATACACAAACATTCGACTGATGCCCAGCTTTATAGGCATCTTAAGCTTACTGTTGATGTCATGTGCACTTTATGTTAAACAATGAACATAATTGTTTTTTTTGTTTATGGGACATACAACGTACACACTCAGATCCGAGTTTGTGATGTATACATTTTGTTCCTGCAGCAGCCAGCTATCCTATACGCAAGTATCAATATAAAATAAAATCAAATCATGAACGTAAATCATATCATATTATTCTGTCGATGTAAATAAACATATGTAAATAATTTTCTCAGCCTATTTTAGATTGTCAAAATGTTAAAAATAACGCTTTCCCCAGAGTTTTTGCTGTATAACGACCTGCCTATCAAAATAATGACGGTCCATAGCGAGATAGGACATTGAGTTTTAATGGTGGGTTAAACAGTATTAATCTTGGGTCCCCTAAAATAAACACATTTGTATATTGCGATATTATTGCCATTTTTATATAAATATTTAATTCCTATGTAAAAAGTTCTAAATAAGATTTAGTAAGGAAATGTTGAAAAAATAAATTTGTATAATTATTTTTCCTAATGTGTCATATAATTGGAACTTTTTTACTCGTTAAGAGTTTTGAGTGGTTTACAGCGCTTATGCTCAAGGGAGGAACTGAAGTTCTGTTTTTTTTGTTATTCCTACGACTACAAAATTATGCAGTGGCTAAAATGCACATAATAACTAACAAATTACTAAGTGTAGGACCAAAGTATTTTTATGTCACTTGCCAATACCATGATATCCTCCAGGAAAATGCTGAACAGGGTTATATGTTCTGGTTATTATCAGGTGACTCAACTGCGCAGAACTTATAATTGATCTGCAAGCATTAACGCAAATACAGGTACAATCACGCGTTCTTGCCTCAACTCTTTTGATATATTGAATGTGCCATCATCCCGAAGGAAGATGCAGTATCATCGACACAGGACGTACACACCACAAACCCAGACCCGTAAACCAACATTTCGTGATGTACAAATAGCGCTTCTCAGCTCCTAACCCTAGATAGAATCCTAGATCCACAGCAATCTAGTACTCCAACCACCCCAAAAATATTATCTCAGTTAACGTTACGATATAATAAGTGATAATAGGCAACAAAATATTTATTTCCTTATTACTTTTCGTATAATTTTTCTCTATGTTTTTATTCTTCTGCTATTTATTTAACTATTATGAAATATGGTACTCTATCTTAGCAACGTACTATGTCAGTTTGAAAAAAAAACGAAATGGTACACCTATTAAGCAAATCAGAATCAACGATGCTTCGAAAATAAAATCTTACCCTTTCGTTTTTCTTCTATTGTCTTGAACTGTCTGTTGTACCGTTTGTCGGGTTTTTGAAATTATCGCGAACAATTGTATAGTTTATGCACAATATGTGGATAAACATATGAATGTATATATAAACAATATAAATACATACATAATAAAATTTATGTGTGTATATAATAAGTCCACATTTTTACTATTTGAAACTTATGTACGAACGAACATTTTCATTGTATATTACTATGTGTAATAATATCATCGTATCTTCATTCGTGTATTATTTAGACACACACTAAGAGCTGTCCGAATACACCGATAATGATTGTTGGACATTCGGGTATTGTTTTCGTTGTTATATAATTTCTTCTTTAGTTTTGTTTGGTTTTGATGATGTTTTCTTTTATTTTTGACGTGTTACTGCTTTGGATGCGATAAGAGAAAATCTCAAAGTATAATTTGAGTTTTTAACACAACAAGGAAAAAAAAATAGGCTATGAGAGAAAAAGAATGCTTTATATTGTGCTGTTCTCGTTTTTGTTATATTTTATCCTTTTTTTTGTCTCTCTCTCTCTCGCCCTCTTCCGTTTACCCCTTATCATTTGTTTGAATTTTTTTTCTACTACACTTACAAAAAGAATTGCAGATCACCCAAAAAAAATCACTTCCGTCACGTGGATTGATAAGCATGGACTTCATTTGTTGCAAAATTTTCCGCAATTAATGAATAACTCCAATTAGTTCGAGGCTATAAGAATCACGATTATTAATTATTTCTTCTCAAATATTTCTTCTTAATAATAAATTTTATTAAGAAGAAATATTTTGATCTGATTTAAGTTATATAATATTAACAAGCGTTATTACTGGCGTAATATGGTTAACCGCTTTTGTACCTGTTACTCTCAGGCAGCTTAGTGCTCAAGCATAAGCTCTTGATGTCGATTTAGCATCCAGAGATTACGGTCGTGATTAAATTATCTTAGGGGCTATAAATAAATTAAATGCATGTGTATGAAATAACCTTTCATCACTAATTTATTATAATTGATAAAATTATGAACTTTTTCCATAACAAACAGTCGGTCCTAGGATTCAAGGAAAAGGCATTTTCTTTTCGTTGACTCATTATATAGTAATTTAGGTACACTTATCTAGCTTCACTATATAAAAAACTGTTCATGGAAAATCAGTAAATTTTAGGATAATCTATTTTTAAGTTTAGATTAAAACAGATCGATTAAAATAGAAATGTACAGTAGTATAAAATTTGAACATTGACAAAATCGTATTGTCAATCGGATACTTTTCAATACTGGGAATAACCAATGTATATACGCTTAATCGGGGTTGAGAGAAGTTTGCAATGATTTATTCTAGATAAATCATAACTAAGCTCACTCAATAACTTGCTAAGAGACTGGGCTTATTCCGCATATTTACCAGCGGTGAGGGACCGTATACATAATTTTTTTATAAAATAAGGTGTGAAAAACGGAACACACAGATGATGGTGAATGAGGATATGGTTTATAAACACCTATAATCAACATCTACGAAAATTCAAGATACACAAGCATCATCACTGTGGAGTAAAAGGAATTGCTTCGTCACTTGTAATTCATTCCCCAATTCCTTATGCTCATCATATGAATCAATGTATTGCTAATCACGCTAGATATCTGAGAGGGAACCACCCTCGTCTGGATGGGCCAACCCTTTCATCCCGCAGATAGAAACAATAGCAATAGTGAAGCTCTACAACTATTTAATTACTTCCTGCTTTCATAAAGCACTAAGTTTAATCCAAACACAAGTTTTTAAGATAGCATCTATCCCTCTTCCCATGCTGCTTAAATTTGTTTAGGTTTAACCTACACAAATTCCTCTACTAAGATGATGTCAAAGATAAATTCCATGTACAGGTGTGCCCGACACATGACAATAATAAACTAAAACTTATATGTACAGGATGTTTGGATGTTAGGATGAAATTATATAAGGGAAAATGAAACAAAAACAGTAATATGAAAAATGATCATTTTTATTTTCAACCACATTTAGTTTACACACATACATTTCTTATGCATGTCCGACATTTTCGTCGGATTTCTAGTGTTAGTTTTGAGCTTCATATCGTCTTTCATCTTCGCAAATGCGGCGTTGTTTCGCTCTACGAGGTGCTTATTTCCACTTCATATACCAATTCCTTGGCAAGTCTCCATACAAAGAAATCAAGCAGTGAGTGATCAAGGTCTGGAGAACGAGGGTCACTGGATGGGGTCACGTGTTCCGATACACGTGTTGGGGAAAACTCATGGGGCGTTCTTCCTCGTATATCGGCAAGTGGCAAACCAGTTGCAGTAGATCGTTTTGGCGGCACTCCCGTTGAGATTGTTCGAAGAAAAGGGTTCCAATCAAGTGGAAAACGTTTTATAGAATTTAATATCTATCGTATATCCAGCTAATTATCAATTATTATTCACTTATATTGTTCGACTAATTGACGCTGAATTTTGGGATGTGACGTTTTAATGCCCAGGTGTGATTTGTTCATCACTTTAATTCGTTGTAACTTATGAATTTCAAGAATAGTGAACCCATTATTATCACAGGCCAGTGAAACCCGTCAAATAATTTATTTGACGGGTCTACTAATATATAAATCATTTAATTTTTATTTCAATTCCACATATGTATTTATGTATTTTGTGTTGTATTTAATAATTTTATAATATAACTTTCCATTTTATATTAATTCTTTAAGAACATATCATTTTTCTTTACTAAATATACATCATAGGTTAACTACGTAATTACTACTTCTTTTTATTGAGAGTTTAATCTTTATTCAACCTATGGAAATTATCAGCAAAACTATACGGTATAGATAAAAATTCTATTTAATCTCAAGAAAAAGTAAGAAGCAATCGTGGAGTTTTCGCGTTCGTGTTCCTAACAATAGCAAATAGATTCCTCAGCGTACGTTGTACCTTTTATGTGCAGTATAAAGAACATGAATCTGCGATTATAACACAATAAGGTACAAACAACTCCGTGTTAGTTTAGTAAAATTTACCCAGGAATTCGATTTTGTTTGGAAATATATGGTATTTTCTTTTATAAAACATTATATTTATAGATTGGTGCATTTATACCATTGACACATTTGAATATTTTAACAGCGGAAAAGCCCCGATACGTCTTTTCGACCAGGAAAGGGCTCTCACAAATACCAGCGTGAAATAGAAGCATGACATGTATAGTATGATGTGCTTATATTTCACGCAAGGTTGACCCAATTACAGATAACGAAGAATTCCATCACAGTCGTGACATAGCAAGCGCATCTTGAATCCATGTTGAAGATTGATGGAGATGTCATGTACTATTTCCTATCCTGTTATATTATAAAAATATATTTAGTATATTCTAATCGAAAAAGACACGAAAGAGCGCTGCAAACAGTTATTACAGATAAAAATTGTTTTATAAAAAAAAATTTGTTAGCCCGCGCAGTACTGGATCGTATCAGTTTCTATTATTTCACATGTTTCGTAAATTAAATGTAGGTTATTATGTATTTTGGTATAGTATATGTAGAAAATAAGTATTTTATTTATTTAATTTTCCGACAAGGAGTATAATGAGTAATTTACAAAATACAATACTTTAATTTCACAAATTGCCTCATTACATAGAGGAAAACACAGCATGAAAAAAAAAATTGTTCTTACCCTACCTACTTATGTTACAGCTACATTCAAAAGAAAAAAACAATACTTTTAAAGCGTAAAAGAAAAACTATGAAAAACTATTAGTTTGGTTATGAGGTTACTGCAAAATAAAATTCTTTGCTAAAACGGCAATACATATGCGGCAATTCACGGTGTCCTCTTAGCATAAGATGTTTCGGGACAATTAAGTTTACCAGTAGGTAATTTTTTGAAAAACAACATATCTATTACCTTTCCACGATTTAAGCGGATATTTAAAATAGCTAAGGTCTGAGTAACATCTGAGCTTCTATGACAAATTATGACTTTACGGTCATCTGCAAACAGATAATGAGTTAAGTAAAAATTATATTATATTGTTAATAAAGATTATAAAAAATACGGACATAATATGGACCAAACGGGATCCTTGAGGTATTTCAGAGGTTGCAGTATAAGTGATTGAGCTAAATCCATTTATAACAACAGTTGAAAACGGAACCAGATGAACAAAGGTTCAACAATACCGAAACATTGAAATTTACTAGGATGTTATGATTGATCGTGCCAAATGCTTTGCTGATGTCCGTGTACACTGCGTCTATTTATAAGCGTGCATCAATCAAATCTTCAAGGTATTCTGTTAAATTTGAACATGTCCACATGTTTTAAAAAAATCCGTATTGGTTGGTTATTAAAAGTGGTGTTATGTGCCATAACAAAATTGGGCTTATATCGGCTTCAAACACAGATACAAATTGCTATAGGTCTATAATTGGATACAAGTGATCAATCTCTATTTTAATACACGTGAACAATTTTAGTCTTTCTCCATTATGACGGAAAAACATCGGTTTCTAATGACTTATTAAATAATACAGTAACATGAAAGGATAATTTAGCTGAATTTCTTTGTAAGAATATGGTAGGGATATTATCGGGGCCTTTCGGGGGCTCCTTTATTTAGGCTCAGACTGTTTAGTACATTAGATACTTGTTTGACGCTATAAGTAATTTTAAATAAAATAAGGAAACGCAAAATGCGACCTTGATGTGAACCTGAAATTTTATACATAAAATATATTTATTATTTATAGTTATTATACACAATAATTATTTATATATATGTGATATATGTATGTTTCTTCTGCAGTGAAATAGTATCATGGGTATCATTGGCCGTAAAATCCTTTAGCGTCTGGAAAACTTTGTGCCAGTTTATCAAACTTAATATTTTAAACGATAACCTTAGCTTAATTTAAATTGTTAAATTTATTTTCTAGTTTAAGCGTTGTATTTTTTCTGATTACCAGAATTTACATATTTATATTGTATTCTTATAACTTTCAATAAGAGAAGTGGACGCCTTGGGTAGGACGTTATTTAAAAATAATACCAATTGTTGATTTTATCTCGGTAAGGTGGTTTAATGAATGTTATCAATTTATGTTTAAACTAGCATCTGTCCGCGACTTCAGAATTGGGTCCAGAGAGAAATGAAAAATGTGTGAAACGAAATTGTATGATTTATAATTTTCCACCAGTACGTGTAAGTACTTGTACGGTCATAAAGTAAGATCACTCCAGAAGGTATCGTAGCATAGTCCGTCGCTCGGTTTCATTGTGATTGACATGATTTCACAAATTATGTCTGAAATATGTTTTCTTAGATATTTAGGACTTTTCAAGATCTACCTTTATCCGTCGAGAACGGTAAGCAGACCTTGAAATTGGCATACATGTTTTGTAAATTATATGAGAAAAGAAAAGAACTCTGAGCTGCCATAGCCTACTGAGATATAGGGGTCTTAATTAAATATATTATCTTTTCCCTTCTTATTTTTGCTATGTTAATAGATTGAAGCAGCAGTTTAAATATAAAATCCTTGCAGCCATGTAGCCTCGTTGTGAAGCATCTGTGGTAGAGCATGGAAAACAAAAGACAGAGCAGAGTGTGTTAAAGTGCTCTTAGCTTTAGACAAAAAGGGGATGCTCGGTGAAATCAAAACGGTTCTTATGTGTTACAATAAGTGCTTAGAACAAAAACCTCATACAATTATTTTTTACACCTGTGACTTATATATTTATGTATTTATTTTTTAAAATTTAAAACATAGGATTAGAGATAATGCTAAGAAGCTCTCTCTAACTATCAAACCCAGGAATAATAACGAATGAAGCAGGTCCTTATGCAACGGCTAAAGAAAAAAGAAAATAAATTAACTTAAGAAAAATACTATTAGAATGATAAATAATGTACAACTAAATAAATAGTGCAACATATTTACAAAATTACATTAATATATAAATGTAAAACGTAATTTGTGAGACTAATGACTACGCAACATTTGCATAATGACTACACAATTTTTTTTCGAACAAGAACTTACTAGATGTTTCTCTGATGATATGGAGTAAGGAATTCTAGAGTAGTATATAGTCTGAATTCATTGGTGAAGGAAGAAGGAATGATTCGTCGGAATATAGAATATGTTAATAGAAGAGGAGCGAAGTGCTTTATGGTGATTTGCTGATAGATATATGAAATTTTCCTTCAGATATGAATGAAGAGCAGAATCATTAAAAATTAAAATAGACTACGCACTATTATTTAACTACTTCTCTGACGGATTGTAAGCAATTTAAACTGTGAGCAGTATTATGCTGTATGTACGATCATATTTAAGTCAATCAAAGTACCTAAGTATGTACTTTACGCAATTAATTGGGAGATATGTATTCTTATGTGAAGGCATATTCCAGTGAAGCTATCTAGTAGCGCCGCTTGTACTTTTATGATATAACTTAGTCTTATATTAAAATCTTATGAAGTTTCTTTAGTAACAATAGATGATATAGTAAGTTTTTAATACTACGGAGTTTCATTTTCAGTTCGTGCTCTAATACAGACTTGTCTGTACGCTATTGTGTGATTATGGCAGATGGATGTGCTTTATACTGTACATACAAGATAAGTCGTAAGTGTACATAGAAATTTATTCGCTATCGTAAAGAGTACAAATATGATAAATGTGTTATATTTCTTAAATTTTTCATTAAGTTTATTAGAAAGAAAATAAATTCTGTTGATTATCTAGCTTTGATGCTGTGTTCATTCAACATTATGATGATAACACAAAAATATGTTATTCACATAATATTTTTTTTCTTAGATGTTTCTCTTCAAATGGTTGCTGCAGTACATCTAACTACTCGTATATCTACAGTGGTGAGAAGTGGCTTTGAAGACCAAAAAACGCTAATTAATATTTAAGGAATATAATTACTAATTAAACATATTTAGTTCTGTTATGTTTAAATTATAAGGCGTATTTAGAAAAGTTGTATGGGATGACACTTGAAATTAATGAGTCTTTTTATGAATTTGTGGAGTGTTTGGTTTTAAGGCGAAAGCAAGAACTACGCAATATCTGGAAATACCGGAAGATACGCCGTTCTAATAAAGCGCTAAGAATATCTGACACTTAATAATAAAAAAAATCTGGCATTTATTAATTTTACATTTTCTCATACTCTTCTGGATGGACGCGAGGGTCACAGATCCGTAATTCATATAATATATATACTAAGTATACACAAATAAACTTATGTTTAATAAAACAGGTTTTATAACAAAACAAAACTATAAAATCTATTATAAATTGTGTTAAAACATTACAAACATAACAAAGCAAAACAAAGAAAGTTTTAGTTTTTTAATCGAAACTTATTTCGTTTAAAGCTATTAAGGCTTACAGGTATCAGGTTTTTTATGGATGAGCGGGAGAAAGTTTTAATTTCAAATTGTTCTGAACAGACGATCTTTTTTGTATCCTTGTTAAAGAAATCTGTCGATTGCAAAACCCGGGATGGCAAATTGTTTCCAAGTCCGACCGTGGAATTTAATCAAAGAATTTTTTATTGCTTACATAAAGTACAGGTATCTTAAACATCAAATCACAATACAAAAATAGGACTATTTTTATTTGAGATAGTATGTATTTTGTTTGTATTGTATATAATATGTAGAACACATATTATGCTAAAAATGGTCATACTTTCTGTGGTCTTCAAGACCATTGTTTGTTCTTTAGGAAGTTTCATGTTTACTTCTTTGTTATGCCATAACTTTCTTAATATGCATTTCATTAAGACGATTATCCCTTACGATTGATGATTGATTAAGATTGATTTACCATGAAAAAATATTGTACCATTTTTTTATGACTTATGTGTTACAAACGAACATGCATCACTTAACATCTAATAAACTAGATTTATCATCTGATGCCTGCAGTCTATAAAATACCTACGTTTGTCTTCAACAAAGATTCATGAAACAGTTTAGTGGTTAATCCTGAAGACAGAAATTTCATGATTTGTTACCAGTATTTAGATTCCTACACTCACCGTATGGAATATACACCTTCTGGTATTCTATGCAGGCGGAAACCTAACCTGGTTGAGGTTACCTTTCTTAAAGGCGGCGGCGCATCTGCGACTTTTTGGTGTTGCATTTTAGTGCATAGGCGATTTTTCAATAACACCGTAGCATATCATACAAGTTGACGTACAAAATAAATAATATACGAACAAAAATAATTTTAACATCGAGTTCAATATTTGCAGCGACATCTATTGTCAACAAAATGAAATTACATTGTTACAAGTACAGTTACGAGAACATGAATGTACATTCATGTTCTCGTAACCAGTGCTTTCATGGTATGTGTGCAAATAAATTACATTTTTCTAATTTATTAATGACAAGTGCACACATACAGCCAAACAATATTACGCAGAACGATAGAGCTTTTTGTTGACGAATATATCACTAATACATTAAGAATTTCCGTTTTATGTTTTATGTTTTACCAAATTGCAGTATGCACAATACAATAACAGGGACGGTAACAATAAATTTTATAACAGTGAAATAGATATAAATATTAAAAAAATAAAGGCCAAGGCCAATTTATAATATAGAAACGTACCTAAATATCAAAACAATTTTTATCGAATTTTTATGAGAGCTTTAAGAGTGTTTGATAATGCATGAGTGGAGACACGATGATCAAACGTCGACATAATTTTTAGTGCAAAATCGTGCTCTCTGAGACTGAAGTTACTGTTTTCACTCGTCTAATTATTTTGTTACAATTTAAAAAAAAACAGATTTGCACAGGCGTAAAACTTGAATATATATTTTTTTTCAGTATGCAATTTTTATTTAAAGAAGTAGCGATGTAACCAGAATGAATATACTCACTTACTTTATAAAACCTAACAGTATAATACAGTTGTGCTTTATATAATGTGTCTTTATATAATTGATATCCTCAGACCCAATTATTGGTATCGAGGCATTCCGTCTCAGTCCCGAGGGGTACAACGTATCTTGAATCTTTGTTAAGGACGCATGTAGATGTCATGAGCCTTAGACCACTTATCAACGCGTGAACTATGTGCTCGTATTTAACACTTTATTATAATAAAGTCTCCGCTATGAAACATAGAAGGTAGTTTAAAGTTAAGTTTTGTATAGTTTATTAGCATTAACGTTAAAAGTCGGTTCAATTTTGTTTATTGTTTTTTGATAAACAATCGTAATTGAATAGTTACCATGTAAAACCCTGTCGTTAATAGGTGTAACGTACATGTTTAGAAGTGATCTTGAGGCTTCATCATATGTACGTGTCGTTGATAATGTATGAATATATAAATTTTGTCATGCACCGTCTCATGTTCTATCTTGTGTAATTTTTTTTGTAAATAATTTCAAGTAGGCTGGCTATGGTTATCTCATTATTGGACAAGTCTCCTATATAAAAAGTGATAGTATAGTACGGCATAGCATACGGCTTACAACGAAATATAAAAACTTTAATGATGAAAACAAATTTAATTGTAAATTGCACTTCTATTTATCTATTTTTTTTTAAAGCCATAAAATGATAAATATTTTCATTGTGTTAGTAAGCGTACTTCCTTAAACTGGCTTTAAAGGTAGACTGTGTAAATAAAGAAGCGTTAATAAATCATCGCAACAGAGAGCCGGACATCGAGCTCCATCCCGGGGGTCAAAGGCCGGTATAAATTAAATTATTCTATTCCTTTCCCATCTGCGTTCTTCCTGAAATTCGTAATTGAGAGAGGCGAATTCCTGATCCAGCTAGAGGAATGTATTACAGAGTTGACATACTATAATTTTTAGCTATTTATTAAATATTATTGCAATGTCGTGCAACTTCTATTCTATGGACCGAAGTTCTATGCAAAAACTAAATATCAGCAGATGGATCGAGGGTATCATTTGTGCGAATATATGGGAAGGGTTATATTCTCAAGTCCGTTGCCCCAAAAAGTTTTTAATTGAGTGATATTTCTATAATTACATTTTAAATTGATAAAACTCATTATCTAATTGGAAGCTTACATTCAAAACTGTTATATAATATAAAGAAATTATTTTTTAATACAGAATTAATCAAAAATCAAGGAATATTTGTAATTTTGATCAACTTTACAAACGTTATTTAAAGGATAAATTAAAACTATGCGTTACAGCTTAATTAAAACGATTAGAGGTTATTAAGACGATCCAAACTAAACCTTTAAGATGCCTAAACCCTACAAGTTGTTTAATTATATAACTGGTTCCGTTACTTAAATAACTACAGAAGCCACCATAACAACTTCACAGAACAATATATAATTCACATCTAGTATTTATTTTCGGTAAAAACTATTATGGTCTATTACGTTAAATCTAGATTTTTAACTCAATTATGAACGCAAATAAGTTGTTATTATATACTAACATTTAAATGTAGTATGGAACGGGTAATAAAAAAGTATTTTAAAGTTTGTGTATCGCGAAGTAAGTAGGTGTGTTTTTTTTAATTTTATGAATCCCATCTGGTGTTAAGTGATGATGTAGACGTTGATTGTAACACGTTGGTAGAACGCCCTAGCAATGTATACACTGATAAAGTCACGGATTGCCAATTTAAAAATTTGGCCGTATTTGTCATATATTGTCTTGGTAATAAAAAAGCTTGGATCCACTGTTTGGTGGGATATGGGATAATCACATTATTCGAGCTTATTTTTGCAGCTGCGTGCATCAGCGTTGTCGTATGTGTATGTGGTATGTTTCGTTTGACAGTTACTGACAGCGAAGCATTCCATCGTAGTCCTGTCAACGCATTTGCATATCTTTCTCAATTCTTTCTCAAAGATATATATATATGTTTATGGGCAGCAGACACCACTTATTATTATATGTTCTATGTGCTCGTTTGTAGCCCGATATTCATAAAAAAGAGTACTCAGATGGTTGAGCTTAGTTAAGCTACGTTTGGCGTTAATTACCAATTTTTGACAAGTTATACATTCACAATTCAGTAATTGTTAAAATAATATTTGAATATCAGCTCTAAAGGTATATTTATTGTTGCGCGTGACCTAATTTAGTAGGTGGATTTAAACCCACCGTAACAAGGTTGAGGCCTTTATTTGAAAAGCTTTTTTTGTAACATTTGATTGAAGGGCTGACATTTTTGGACTTGACGTCTCACACCGTGTACTGATTTAAAGGTGTTTATGCCGAAAATTTTAGTATACCTTATAAAAGGACATTCTAATTAGGAAAATGTGTTATTTTTTGATTGCATTGCTTTTCCGGATTACCTATCATTGTTTTCTCTGTACATAATTAACGAATACCAATTATCTCTCGCTAAAAAAAGTGACTTCAGGTGAATTCAGGAATAGTTGACGAAAACTGTGTCGACACAAATGATTGTGGGAAGATTTGTTAGGAATTTTACAGAAAGTATATAAAGAAAGGTTTATTAGATCAGCTGACAAATTACTCTGCCACTGTATCACTGACAACATAATCCTGCTTTGCTTATATAGGCTCAGGTAAAAGGAAAAATTACTACCAACCAATCACAAATTTAAAGAAAATATCAATGTTACCCAAAATATCTGCATTAAATGTGTGACGTGCACGTACCGAAAAGCTCCAGAAAGCGGACTTGAATAAAGTTATTTTAAGAGACTTTAAACAATAAATCTTCGGGAATATAATAATGACATCAAAATAATGAATAATAAAGAAATTAAATACATAAATCGAGTAAAATTAATATAATAATTAATTGCATTTATTTTATATATAAACCTAAAATTGAATGGAAAGTAAATATTTCTTTAGAATCACTGTATAGTTTAAGAGAAGAGAAGACTTTTTTGATTGCAGACACAAAGCATTTGCCTTAATGCCAGGTGATCCTTTGATGTATTATATTGAGTCGAAAGTTCTTTCTGAGGTCCTTCAAAGATTTCATTGGTTTTAGACTAGGAAGGAAACCTTTTTTGCAATGTATAAGCTATAATATCCACGAAAATAAGACAGTTTAAAAAATGTTTACCCCTTGAAGTCAGGGATTAAGTTAAACGATATCCCTACATTCATCAATTATAATTATGACCCCTCAGTCTCTTAAGGAGTTAAGAAGTCCACGATCAATCTGGTGATGGTTGACTTAACTATAAAATTAAATTAAACCATTCGTAAACTTAAAAACCTAAAAAACAAATACACCAAAAATAATAACGTTCCACCTCACACAACGACTGAAGGTGATTTTAAGTCTTTTGTCCTGTTTTTTTATCAGTGTCCACCTCGTAAACTCGGGGCCCGAGTCATTTTTCATAATTGTCGAGTAATGACAGTCATTTAAGTCAGCTTTGTTTCACTGAAAAACGGTAGGAGCGAATTATATAAAAAGCATCCACGGTTTTTTTGATTATCAAACAGTGATTTGCTTTTAAAAAATACGGAGCCATTATTTGCCTTCCTCTTTCCTACCTGTTTATGTATTTTTATGTCCAGTATTTTTGGTAATATCTTGACACGTTTCCTACCTGCCTATACTTTTACCAGTTTGATAAAAGTTTTGTACTCGTCTTTTATCCGTTTTATTCAATGTAAGATAGCCCGTAACGCCTACGTTTTAGAAACTAATTCCTTGTTTCATTAAACAATATTATCTCTTTTTGCATCTTAAAACGTATATTTTTATTTTGTATCTCTCAAGTCAGCGGGATGCGCCGAATTTTAATATGGGTTAGTGATCACAGCTCTCATAAAATCTTATATTATAGACGTTACCGGTCTACGGTCTATTTTGTGTGTGACTAATAAAATTAGCTTGCCCAGTATTCGTGAAAATACTTAAAAATGTTCTTGCATTTCCCACAGTGTCCTCTTTCGATAAAAATGGGACATAGTTAAGCAAATTCTAAGCTTTTTTTTTGTATGTTGGAAAATGCTTTGTACATACCCGTGAGAACAACGAGTAAGTCCTCACTTTTTATCTACACCACATAATGGCAGCACGTATATACGAGAGCTTATATTCTAACGATGTAATTTCTAACGTGGAAAGGATGATGAAGATATTTATTATACTGGGTATTAGGAGACCGCTTCCGAAGACGAAGACAGACGATAGTACTAATTACACCTTTGATGATGGGACGGATAAAAATCGACCTTGATTAAAAAAAATCATATTTTTAAAACGTTTTATTAGCATTATTTACACTCCATCATGTTGGTACAGCTAAATGAAACGATAGTTTCATGAAATATACATTACTTTACGAAAAAAAATCTAGCATTGAAACACAAAATCACAAACAGCTGATATTCGGATCAACGAAAGCCTGGGCGCGGCGGCGGCGCGGCGCTGCTACCACGGAAATGATCAAAGTGCCGTCAACGGCGGCTGCGGCCCAATGCAAAAGGAGCGGTTTGTTTTGGCGGGATTGATTATCATGTTTAGTATTTTTAGTTTTTGAGGCAATTTCGCCCGTGTATTCGTTGATCCGAGCATCAGCTGTTTTTGATTTTGTGTTTCATTGCATCTTTTTTTTTGGTATAGTAATGTATTTTTTATGAAACTATCGTTTCATTTAGTTGTAATAACGCGATGGAGCGTAAATAATGCAAATAAAACGTTTTAAAATATGTTTTTTTTTTAATCAGGATCGATATTTTTTCCGTCCTATCATCAAAGGTGTCATTAGTACTATCGTCTGTCTTCGTTTTCGGAAGCGGTCTCCTAATATACTGTATGGCACATAGTTCATCTGATGGTATGTGATGACTGCTGCCCATTATATTTACATCTATCCTCGACAAAGATTCAAGATTCATATTCGATATCGAGCCTGAGGACTGAGATGGAATGTCTTCTATGGAATGCCACCTATATAGATATTGCGGCAGATGGTAACAATATGAATAAATAATAGAGAAACATTAGAGCAACCTTCAACTATAATACGGTTATAACTTATGTCTTACGATAGCTGCCCTCCCTTTTATACGGTCAAAGGCCGCTTACGATTTGACATAGAAATGATTTTCATTCTACATTTCAAATTTATACATTTTATATATTACCCGAATATTATTTTATTTCCATTTAAATAGTACAATTATATATTGTTACATAAAAATATTCTAATAACAATGTATAATATACTAATAAACTAATAAAGCTAAATTGAGTAAAAATCCAAGTGTTCTAACGGCGTCAAAATAATCATTCACTCATAAATCGTAATTAATTTGCTAAATATATAATAATAATTGAATAATAATTTAATCCATTTTAAATAATTTTGGTAATGAAAGAATATTTTGGTATTGATTTTGATTTGATATTGATTGTGAAGTTAATGGTATAAGGTGGTATTTGCTAACAATATACAGTAATAGCTAAGAATTTATTGGTCCGTTGGCATTTTTAAAGTGGCCTCTTTTCTTGAATGGCCCTCTTATAGTCTCGTGCGAAATCGCATCAACACACAATATTAAATTAGGTAAATACTAATATATGAGAATAATAATACGAGATTGACTCATTCTGCCCGCCTTATTCGAATCCCAAACAAATTAATACGACGTACGCCTGTCCGTTAAATGTTGTCATATACGTAGTATATATGTCATATATGTAGTAGTATATAATGATAAATAAATTATTTTATAAAATAGTGATTCCTAGGCCCAATGGCGTGATTGTAATCACTCACAGGTTCATTGTACGTGTTGGAAATTGGCGCTAGAAACTATCAACGTGATAAAATGTATTGGTCGGAATACTACCCATCATATAACCAGTATAATACGTAAATAAGGGTAACGTCTCTCTACCGTCTAACGAATACCGTGCATCACAAAAGCTACGATATTATTTTATGCAGGTACCCTTGAAATCGGGGCCTTTGAAAATTGAAATTTACCGCTCGAGTTGACATATTTCCTAAAGTTAGTTATTAGCTGAGAGGCTGTAAACATATTATAGTATGTTTTTCATATAATAGTGGTAAAAGTTTTACATTATAACACACCGTTTGCGAACGATCCTTGTCGCGGGTGAGAAATTCAATTTGTGAACCATCACTTTGATACACCGGCGGAATTTTCTGCCGCATTTACATATTTAAATTAGTTCTCGTTACTTACTTCAGGTGGTGAAGCAGAATTTTTTGATATTTAAGTGTTGAATTTAATTTAAAAATTTAAAAATTAGGATTATTTTATGACAATGAAGGTAATTTCAGTGTTACAGCAAAAAGAGTACCTTTATGGACGACAAAAATATTAGTTGTAACTCTTGGTTCTCTTTTTTAAAATACTTACGTATGTTTGTATATTCCAACAACTATATATCAATATACCACGCGTAATACCTTCAATATCACACCAGTACATAACAGTAAACAGAAATATTACAGACCAAGGTAAATTACAAAAAAAAAGGGTAATTTGCCAACTTATTTTAAAAGACTGACTAACAAAGAATGAATTGATTTTGTATTAACAAGTAGAAAAATATTTATTTCATAATCCTAATAACAAGCTGGTTAATAGCTGATGACGTCATGTACGCAGAATATAATGAAGTTCCGTAAGTATTTGCGCAAACACAGTGGCCCTGGGTTGTCGTCCCCTTCCCTAGTCTGATGTAATTGAGCCCTAATATATGAGGAAGGTGTAAATGCAGTGTCGATGAATCGGGACATATATACAATATGCAATGGACTGTTATTCTGCGATCATCGAGTCCATGGTCCGCGATGCAGCAGCAAGACGACCAAAGCAAGTACCATTACACCACGCGGCCGTCGAAATTGGCACTTAAATAAAACATGTTTTCAATAATTAAACAACTTCTTCATTTATTACTAAACATTAAACAGAAATATGTTTTATTACCATTGGATATAAATAATTTTAGAAGGCCTTTCATTTGGCATCACACAATATGCAATGACAACTTTTTACTTATTTTTTCTATCCATTCGTTTCAAATAGCTAGCACTTTGTAAGATAACATTAAAAAAGCTAGATGCCTCCTCTATTTCTTTACACTTAGCATGGCAACACTAAGTACTATTATCCACAGTGACTGCAACTACCAGGGGGAAAAGAAATATCCTACAGTAAGAAATGTACAGATATGCATTATGCAAGTTGTTATTATGTAACGCATATTAGTATATATACAATGTTATATTTGTTATTCTTATATCCAGCCCGTAGTATCCCATTGCTGGGCATATGATGCCCTGTCTCTTATATATCAATATATGTTTTAGAATTTTATAAATAGTTCGAGCTTATCTCGCCATCTCCGTCTTGGCCTACGGCGACATCGTGTTCTGTCGTTTGGAACCTAGTTAGTTTTTTATTAGCCCAGAGTATGTTAGATATGCTGCAAATGTGTCCAGTTCTATCTTATATTAGACAACTTTGTGGATGATTGGTCTGCGTTTAGGCATATGGTAATATGGTTTTGTATCAATATGTACTAGTTGTTAATTTGACTAACTTTGTGTTTCTCTTGTATTTAATAATATCTAACAAGTCCACGGATTTCGCTGATAACTGGTCCATCGATATCGGTATTTTGGAAACGATACGACTTAGGGACCTTCAAGAAAAGAGCCTACAATTTTTTTAAAGGGCATCTACGATTACTCTGGTATTACGAATGCTCATGGCGACGGTAATCATTTACCATGAGTTGCGCTGCTTGCTTGTTTGCCACCAATTTTATATAAAAAAATGAGCCTTCCAACTAGCATTACAGTAAAGTCGGAACCCCACCGCTGCGCACGATCGAGCGACACGCGTGGGCACAACGTTTTGTATGAAAATATAGGTAGATACATCCACATTAGTACACGAGCACGCTGCGCATTAAATGACGTCACTGATACACGCGTGGTCTTTTCCAAAGCACCATCCACGCACACAGTAGCGCACGTGGCAGGAAAGCCCCACTGCGACCGACCTACGGACGAATGCCGTAGATACGGATACGATAGCGAGGGGAAGTGGGGAGCGGGGGAGACGAGAATCGTGCGCCTTGTTTGTATTGTAGTTTACGTTTTGCTCGACATCCTGACCCACACGTTTTACGTGTTTTACGTTTTCATAGCAACCAATGCTGCGTGCATGTACCAATGAAAACGTTGACACACGCAACCAGACCAATGGACCCACGTAGCGACATGCATAGCGTGTCCGTGCGTATCGTGCGCAGCAGTGGGGCTCCGGCATACACAGAACTTGAACTTAAAACGTAGTACGTTTCTTAAACAAGATTATGAATCATAATGATGATGACGATTATTCGCAAATTGTATTTGATGATTATTAAAAGTTACAATGAAGATAATTTTTAAAACAACCTTTCTACATTTATTTTAAGTACTTGATGTTTATTTACAGTTACACTGCTAAAATCAAATAATTATTCCACTTCCATTTCCTAAATGGTAATTAAAGCGCTTAACAGCAAATTAGGGAAATAAATAGTTTCGGTTTTAATGTTATTGGTACTAATAACAATCCGTTATGGTAACGCCGGCAATTTCCTATTGTTCGGTGTGCGTAACACGCTACGATTGGTACTGTGGTGCAATTTTTATTACTAATTTTTGAATCAACAGGTTTATTAAAAAAAAACCATATTTTTGATTGTATACTGTTCACAATAATATGGAATGTTTATCAGCTAACACCATAAAAATAACGAAAATGGAGGATTCAAGGAATAGGTGTATTCAGCGTATATAGGGAAGTTCTTTTCCGATAAGAGGAGCCTCGGTATCAGCCACGATAGTTCAGTGCTTAAGCACTGTCGACTTCGATACGCAAGCAAATCGAGTTTAATCCCGGCAGCAATGAGATTGCAATTTTTAGTCCTGATTTACTTTACGCTCGGCTGTGAAGAAAAACGTCGTCAGAAAACTTGCATGTATGAGAATAAACAAATAGTTCTTCACAAAAGTCTCTACCTAAAAAGGAATAGTTTAAGCTTGCTATAATTTTTTTTAAATAGTATTTACAAGTGTTATCTTTAGGAAATAAATTATTGAAACTGTTTCCATTTTCAAATTAAACTAATAAATCGAATTAACCATGTTAGTATAAAGAGTTACGGTCACATAATAGCGATAGCCATCGAAGTGAAGGACGACGTATCAGAAAACGGACTGATGACTTATAGGTATGCCGATGCAGATACCTCAGGATCACGCTTCGTATAAGTTGCGGCAAATAAGTCTAGCGTTGACCGTTAATGCGCAGAATAAAGTATCCCCGGGGAGGCAAGGGGTCGCGGGCGGCTATGTGTAAGCCCTTATTGGCTCTCCAGTCGCTCTGCCCCGCGCACTGATACGAGACCCCGCTCGGTCCGTGTACAGTCACTTTCTAAATTGTCATTGTAATTAAAAATTGTCACACTTTTATTTTTGTGGAAAGTGGTACACTGTAATGTACATTCTGTACATTTGTAATTAATAAAAGAAACTCTACTAACTTCCGCCCGCAATTTCGTTCGCGTAAAAAATATGGCCTTCCAGACTATAATCTATGTCCGTGCTAAATTTTTATCCATACAAACATCCAAACTTTCGCATTTAAGATATTAGTGATATGATTATGATGATTTATTTTATAACTAGCTTAAACGAACTAACTTACCTGAAATAGCTAAAATAAAAAGTAAAAATAAAAACACTTTATTTGTAATCAATTTGTAGAAATAAACAATTGCGTTCGCAACAGTACCTATGCGCAGCTATCCCCTCCACGTTTGGTTCACCGCTAGACTTATGTGCCGCGACCTATAGCAGCATGTGGGGGAGGCCTATGTTCATCAGTAAAGTGGTGATGGGTGGAGATGATGATAATGCAAGGCCACATAGTCTTGCGTGATCATTGACTTCATTAGTTTTAATTGTCTGTTAGTTAATTTATATCACAGCGAAGTATATGGAAGATTTATTATTTATATCAACTAGCCATATCGTATTTTATTTTAAAAAAAAATGTTATATAATCCAACATACATAGATAGATATCATATATAGATTCAAATATTCTTTCTTTGCTTATTGTTACATAAAAATTGATAAGCTTAAAAATAACGAGCTTTTTGATATTATTAACATGCTTTATAAAAAGCAGGATAGAAGTTACTTTTCTCGATAAGAAAAAATCCAACATACTTACATGAATATCATATATAGATTAAAATACTCTTTCTTTGCTTCTGGGAACATAAAAATTAAGCTTAAAAATAACGAGCTTTTTGATATTTTTACCATGCTTTATAAAACGAAGGATATAAGTTACTTTTCTTGAAAGTATTCGAGAAAGTTTGAAGGAAGGCGTAATACGGAATAATGATTAATCTTTACGTTAAAATGACAATGTTGCTTTTTTAGGTTACACGGTTTCTGGACACTTCTTCTTCAATTCTTTTATCGCAGTAACCAACCAATTAAGCACGATACCCAACAGCAACGTTAGAAATTAAATAATGGTGTAAAATTTACTTTGTTCGTTCTTTAATAAGTTGATTTCGCCAACATAGATGGCAAAATCGCCATAATTATTCCACCACTCGATGTTGAGATTCGTGCGTGTACGAGAAGTAACTGACTTAGCCCAGGTTTTGACCCTATTTGGTACCATCGAGTCAGATGCTTTATCACGCATGGTAAGGGTTCAAGTCGGGGCTTCCTCTCGGCAACCCTTTGGTAGTTACTCATATATAAAAGTTACGACGATATATAATGACCGCTCGGCCGCCTTTCAACCCGGTGAAGCTGTGAAAACCTGCGTGAGCTAACAGTGCTAGCTAATAATTATATAAATTAATTCAACTCAAAACTTTTGTGTTTACACAACTATTTGCGTTTTACTAAACAATAAAAATTTTGTTCCGTTGCGGAAAGTTGAAGCCGTACAAAGTCTCAGCTAAGGTAAGTTAATAAATATTTTATTATATAATTTACTACACACACATTTTTATATTAATCGTTTAAACTTACATCATTAGTAAGGCGAAAACATTCTGCATGTGACGTTTTCACTGCTGCATATATGCCTTTAAAATGGGTCAAACTTGTCCTTTTTTCGGCTTATTTTATGTAGCTGAAGGCGTTTACCGTTTTCGTGATGGTAAGTTATGACTGCAGCCCGTAAACACGTTTTATTATTTTTGTATTCAGGGAAATGCCCAATACATACCCATAAGCAGCGATAAGAAGCACGCTATTTATTTATTTATTTACTTATTTATTTATTTATGTAGGTTATGTTGAACTCGGACCAGTTAAATCCACGACTTATAAGCTCCTTCCTTCGCCAATATTTTAGAACTGAGATGTAATGTCTCGCTATCGCGTAACTGGGTCTCCGGATCCCTGCACTCTCCATAGAACAGAACATGATTTTATTTTCAAATATGGGTAGTACGGAATGTGGTGTCAAAGCATTAATAAGCTCTGCCATATAAGTATTATATTAAGTTGTAACATTATTTTCATACAATTGACATAAGATTATTTTAAAATACAATTAAAAATTAAATAAACATATCTATTTTCACAAATAAATAAACAAAATTTAAAAAACAAAATCCTTATACTTTTGCAAGATTTTGTCACCGTACTGCAAATTGCTTGGTTTGTAATAAAAAATATTATTATTATGATATAAACAATAGGGGATACAATATACACCCCTGTGGAACTCCAAACTTTAAATTCCATTGATCTAAATGTTTCATCGTGATAACTAACTGCTTTAATAATATTGATTTTAGTTATTTGCTTTCTGTTAAGTGCATTAGATTCCAGAATATTAAGTGCAAGCACCTTGATGCTGTAGGCTTCGAGTTTATTTTAAAGTGTAGGATAGTGAACATAATCAAACACCTGGTCATATTGATATTCGTTTTTCCCTGTGATGACAACCATATAATCCAGTAGCGTCTTGCAGTTATTTCATCCTGGTAATCTGCGATGCGTGATCTTTCTCCATTGAGCCGACTCCTTCATGCTGCAGCTAGACACAAGCTTGTGTACTTATGCCACTATAATATTTACGTCATAATATTACGGGTATTTAAATATTTTTTCAAATATCTTTTATCAGTTAGAGGCTAGGTTTAATCGGTTAAGTAGAATATTAATTATTACATAATTAATACATCATGCTGCCATTCACTGACATCCTATGCTAAATATTTTTGTGTGTGGTTACCAGTATCATTTTTTATTATTTAGTACAAATATCTTAAACAAAAATTCAACACATTTGGATAAAATTATCAATGCTTTTTTATTAAAAATTTGGGCGCTTTTGTGTTTACATTACGCCACCGATTGTTTCCTCCAACACCAAACCATGTAATTAGGTCGGTTTTTATTACAATTTATTAGATAGCATGTTTTTCGCGTAAATTAGTTTCTTTGAACTGCTCAAAAATGTATGTAGTTTATATAAATTAAGTTTTAACATTAGATAATGTAAAAGGATAGTGCTTTTTATTTATTTATTAATTTCCCAGTGATAGCCAGAAAGGATGTAAAAATTACGGTGTACTTATCGGTTTGATTATTGGTTTATACTAATAAGTTTCCGTTTTTCGGAGGATTATAGTGGATTAGGTGTCAAAAAAAACAATCGCTTATATCCCTTTGCAGTCGGATGTTGGCATCGTTAACAATAAGTAATTTTAAATTTTTGGTATTTATATTTTTTATCACAGCATAATTTTCAATCTTTCATTTAACTTTGCTCGCGCTAATGTACAAGAGTCTTGGAGCAAAAATTACTTGGAATCGCTTGTAGGTTACATTAAAAGTTGCTCGGACTGCAGAGATATTTCATTGTACGGCTATATTTGTCTAACCCTATTGAAGTAAAACACTAAACAAGATTAAATGTAAGTATTTGAGTATTATACCATAATTAGTTTGGTTAATCAGGTTAATTGGTTTCGATCCATTTATATATCTAGGTAAATAACCTCTCACAGCATATATAGACCAAAAAAAGATAAGCCGTCGAAATCTACTACGGACATTAAAGCGTTTTTACAAATGCATTTGTGCCTTAAAATTAATATGTATGTTAAAAAATAAAAGTAAAAAGTAAAAAAAAAATATATTCACAGCAAATATATAGAGAGATACACAGAGAAAAGAAACACAAGATAACATATTTAGAAGAAAAAAAAATCCAACGCCTTTTTAATTCACACTTATAGTTTTGTAGAACTGTAGCCTTCGCACTAGGCAAGCCTGTACCGCGATAGCTAGTTACGAATACATTTTTTTAAAACACCTTCACATCTATTATATCGTAAAGATCTACTCTTTACGATATAATAGAAAAATAATCTTATAAATATTATTTTTTGGTATATTTCATGTACAATAATACACTTAATCATAGCCGAACTAACAACGTACAGCAGTTAAAATTATAATGAACAATTTCATTGGTGCCCACAACGGGAATAGAATCATTAAGATCAGGTACCGTGCATTAAACGCGAGTGCTTGCATACAGCGACCACGGCTCTAGGAAGGAATTAAGTAAAAAATAATAACAGTTATATTCAACACACCATTTAGAACTGCATCTATAGAGTGAATCTATTTTGTTTTATTACATTGTGAGTTACAAACGAGCACACATTTCATCTGGTGGTAAGCGATTCTTGCGGCCCATGACACCTATATTCATCCTTGACTAAGAATCATAATAAAGATGCGTTGTCACCCTTGAGGACTGAGATGGAATGCCTCGTCACCAGTAATCCAGGTCTCCGGATTCCTACACTTACCAGAAGAAACACAGCAGCAATATGCTGTGATTTAACGCTGGTATTCTATGAGGGCGTGGTCCTATCCCGGTCGAGCTGACTAATTTATTTTGCAGTGTAGCTCTACCACTGTTGAATCTTGAAACAATACAAAAACCTTGAAATATGTATTAGATAATGATTACATGATCATTAATTCTGCCCAACATTCCACTGTAAAGGGGTTTTTATGCTTTATTATCTGATGAGCCGGAAGTTAACCTCAGTTTTTTCAGACACCTCGTACAATAAACACCGCTCCCCGTCACCGGTATTTATTATTGGCCACTGGTTGTTGTCATAATGATTTTAAAATAAAACAATTATAGAAAATCTATTATAATTTTTCTCCTCAAGTAAATGACTAACACTGCCACACAACTAACAATCTTTTTTTATATTAAAACCTGATAAACACTAAATATTTATATAAGAAAATCGTATAATACACGGAAATTAAAATAAACAAATGCGAAGAGTGTTACAGGAAATTAAATTTCCAGCTAATTTCAAATCTTGTTCCATATATTAAAATAAATCCCTTAACATAAATAGAAAAAGGCCTTCGCAACAATACACCCCAATGCAAATTGATATGAGGGTATTTTAAGTGAGTGTATTATTAATATTCTGTATGCTTAACAATTTGGGTGTATTTAGAATCTGTTTCTATAAATGAAAACTTATTATTGGCTTAATAATAACAACATAATTATTATTCTTAAGAGATTTTAGTTATAAGTCTTTCATGTTACAATAAAAAAGGGGAAAAATAAAAGTTTAGCAATCATTAATTGCATCTGTAGGGGCAACTATATATATATATATATATATGTATATATAGTCGTGTATAGTATGTTGTATATTGTTACATTTGATTGAATATTACATTATATTGTATTAAATTGTACATTATTGTACAGCTATCGCAGGCGTATTGATTATGTGATGGAAGATGAGAAGTCATCTGTCGGAAAGTGCAATTATAAGTCCGAGAATCCGACTAAGTGAAAGAGAATACCAGTGCAATACCAATATTGCAGCATAAGGCTACTGTGTATCGACTGGTGAGTTCTGAATTCCTTACCGCGAATGACTGTGCGTGTCATGGGCCTCAGGAACCACATACCATCAGGTGGACTGTGTGCTCGTTGTCATGTAATACAACAGAAAAGTAGGGTAACAGGGATATGGAAAGTAGGATTCGATAGTCTCCTATTAATATAGAAAAAGTTAAAGACATACCACTGATTAATACTATAAAGTCTACTACAATTATATTTAGAAAGCTCAGCATGTATAACATATAACGCCTTAAGTAACTACTGCTACGCGAGCTTCAATAATGCCACCATGATAGTAGTAGTTAATTTTTTTGCATTAGAATATAGTGCAGAAAATAATATATAGTACAAAAAGCTCGTTAATTTTATTATTTATATTATAATTGTATCATAGTGCAGAAAATGATATATAGTACAAAAAGCTCGTTATTTTTATTATTTATATTATCAATGTATCATAGTGCAGAAAATAATATATAGTACAAAAAGCTAGTAAATTTTATTATTTAAATTATCATTGTATCATAGTGCAGAAAATAATATATAGTACAAAAAGCTCATTAATTTTATTATTTATATTATCATTGTATCATAGTGCAGAAAATAATATATAGTACAAAAAGCTAGTTAATTTTATTATTTATATTATCATTGTAACATAGTGCAGTAAAAATATATAGTACAAAAAGCTTGTAAATTTCATTATTTATATTATCATTGTATCATAGTGCAGAAAATAATATATGTTTTATCTAGTCAATATTAGATATGGGTTTAAAGGTCGCATTACCTTCCTCAGTCTAAAATACTTGCCTAATATAGGTACATATGTAGGATGCTCTCGGCTCTCGGATAGTATAACCAAATCTTTTTTATTTTAATTCAAATTGGGTAGTTAACATCATAAGATATAATACAAGAGGTTACAGTAGAGATCAGTATCATATCAAAGTCAGCAAAGATTGCAATATTCGGTTGTCAGTTTTAGTGATTCACGATTAAACTGTTTTACAGTGTAAATAGTAACAAATCATTTCATTAATTAACAAATTTTCCACAATATTTGTGTTGGTATTCACACAATACATAATTAAAAGCACCTTTGATAAAACAGTTTTAATGGAATATAAAGCTTGCAAAATTATAAATACTGGAAATCGTTGTTATTGCGCGAAACAATCATTATATTAGTAGACCAGGCCTGGAATATAAAATTTATGGTTCGCTATTACGTTTCCCACTTATATACAAAATATGTAACATATAATTTTTAGGTTCCGAAGTGATTATTGTACGTGCGCGAATGCCTATTTTATGCATGTTTTTTATAAGTGGGTATAAAATCAATAAAATATAATTATATACTATTTCACTATGGTCACAAGCTATGAGTAATAAGGACCATTTTACCTTCAATTCTTACTTTTAAAATAGATTAAGAGTTAAGATATTAGAAAATGCATTGCAAATTTTATCATAATATTACATTTTTAAGACTTTGCATTCATAGTTTTAATTTTTATTTATTATGTATCTGAAGATATCGTTACGGAGACGGAGAAGTTACAGAAGTATTTTGTTAATTTTCTGTCACATACAGGTGTTTTCAGCAGGCTGTTTCAGATCGTTTCAGGACACTTAGAATAACTTAACACTATTTCCAGAAAACAGATTTTTAGTCCGTTTCAGGCCTAGTTATACCCCTGTCTCCGGAGCATTCTAGAAAGTGTGTGACAAGGAAAGCCTATATGCGTAAAAGAGAGAGGAGTGTATCTGATCATGTCTCTAGAACATTCCAGCAAAGATGCAGGTAGGATGGCTATATGCATAGAGATGAGTATAATCGATCATGTCTTAGGAACATTCCAGTTGAGGTTTGAGCAGGATGCCTACATGCACGAAAGATAGACTTTTACTTTTTAATTTTGTAAACGGTATTTTGGGCCACGGTGTACTTAGTGTGTTAAGATGTTTCTGTTGTAATGAATCTCATGTTTTAAAAAATAAACTTATTCACTAAAACACTATGCTAAGATAAAAAGATAAAATAAATAGAAAAACTTCAGAAAAATGCAACTTTGCTGTGTTTTGTGTTAGGATCCGAGAACCCAATTAAAGGTAAAAACTCATTTCAGTTTTCGAACATAATAACGCAAATGCATCTTGAACCTTTGTTGAGGGTGGATGTAGATGTCACAGGCCATAGCCATTATCACTTATCAGGTTCACTGTGAGCTCGTTTGTCACTTTTACACTATAAAAAAGATTGGTTTCTTGCAGCGTGACTCAGCCACGTCCAAATGATACATTTCTCATACACGCATCCAAACATAAACATTCATGACATCAATTTTACTTATAGTGAACAGGATAATTATGAGACAGGAGATATTTATTAGCTTTTATATTTCACCTACTCTACGTAATTAGGTTTTCTTTATTCGTGTTCCTTTATAGCTAACCGAAGTTAACCAAAGACGAAACTCAATCAAATCTTTCCCAAAATCTATTATGGTATATAAAGAGACTAATAACTCATTATATAGATACAAATCCTATGTTCTCTTGAAGATAAGAGTAAACGAAAATTATTTTACGAACAAAAGATATCAGTTTCTTTTTATTTAGAATATAAAATATAATATATTGTACCGTCAAGGGACCGGGAGGTTATAAATATTCAAATATTTAATAATGTTCGTGATCATCAATTACCTCGTTTGTTTCTGTCTATATTGTAATACAAACAGGAACTGCCTGAGTATCAGTTTTTGAAAATATCCGTGACAATAACATTGAACCATACAAGTGATACCATAGATAGTAATGGAACTTCAATTCAACTCGGAATTAGAACGAGTTAACTGTGAATAAGACTATGTTTATTGCCATTTACTTCAAGCTTCTAGAGTTATATTTTGTACAGTAAAAGAATGGATGACTCAATGCTGGATTACTTTGTGTTATTATTCCCCAGTGAATTAGATCCATGCAAGCTGCAGTTAGTTTATAACCATATCACAAATCTTGCATCCGTTTATTTCATTACAATTGTGATAGGTGTATAAGATACTTCCCATGAAGTAGGTGCTATTTTAATTTGTATAAAATTATTGAATTTTCAACTTAAAAATGTTTAATTCAATTTGACCAAGCTTTAGTATTGAGTATTATTGATTGATGATGTGATGACAGGAAAAGAGTATTTCTAAAGATTTTATTTCATTGACGGGAAGAGGTCTGCCTAACTGTGGGCGTCGCTCTACACTTTCACATAATTTTTCCTTGCTAATTTCCTGTTTTGTTCAGCTTGCTTGAGTTTTTGTTAAATTTAGAACGAGATGAATCATCCAATTAATGAGATACAGGAATTAACATAAGCAATGTAATAATTAAATTTAAATATCTGTTGTAAATTATAAAGAATTCTTCTTACGTTCACATCACTTCATTTCCAGAGATCAAGCATTGTTGAAAAGCTACGCTCCAGTTGATTATTTGCACTTTCATCTTATAACTCAGAAACTTAGTAGATAATCTGAACACCTAGGCACGTCCTGACTAACACCGTTAAGTAACATTTAAATAAATATCGGAAATAAAAAAGATGAAACTGTACAGAAAATGTAAGTCCATATTCTTGTATATAATAATATAAAGCTAATAAGGATATATGGCGTATTTGCCTAACTTATCGCATAATTTGAGTGTGATATATGAAGAGATATGTGTTTCTGAATAAAAAAATTGAGTTTTCTTTCTTTCTTTCTCTCTTCTTAGTGTGTGAAAAAGTATCCAACGTATCTCTTAATGTACAAAAATTACACTTTTTTTATTACATTGAGAGCGACAAACTAGCTATTGCTTCTATTTTAATGTTGACGAAAACTTACACCACATTTTTGACACCAATTACAAATTAAAAGTTTTGTAAAATTAAAAACACGTAACTACGAAAATCATACGTAATAAAATTACTGAATTATCATGAATTCTTAATATTGCATAATTTCAGATTACTCAAGCATCATTACGCCGGGAAGTGGGTACAAACTGAATGGAAAAATTCTATAACATTAATGCATCCATACATATGTCGCATAAAGGTAAAGCTTAAACGCGTGTTAAAAGAAGACAAAAAGTGTAATTAAAAGTTTTCACAGGAAAATAGATAAACGTAGTAAAATAGGAAAACAAAGTATTAATTAGTGAAGAAGCATGTTTAGTGCACACGCAAGTAACTCTGGTTAGTCAAATTAATAATTATATAACAGTTTTGTCTTTAAGTTATAACATCAATGCTATTAATAATATTCCGGTTAACTACTTCTACTAAGCTTAAGTGCTTGTGTATGGTCGATATTTGCATAAAAAAATCATGCTCTTATAATATATGAATTATGGCGATGATACATTTTATGATTAAAGAGACATCTTAAGGGATAGTCTTCTTTAAAAAGGCTAGTGTACACAATATACACTCGTCACAAAAGTTTAAAAAACCTTTAAGGCATAGTGCATGCGTTAGTATAATAATTAAAACATTTATTCTACATTTCTACCGAACATTAATAAATAAAGCTAAACGAACAACGTTCGTCCAAGTGTAAGAAATTTCTAATATTGCAAATGAAACTTGTTCTCCGGGTTAGAAGCTGCAACCGCTTTGCAAACTGCCGTTTGTTCGATACAGGGGAAGTTGAGCATTCAATATTAGTTGCTGCTGTCTTTATCCAGTTAACTATTTCTAAGCTAGTTAAATATAATTTGTTTTACAGAATGCTCGAGACATTATTTCTGTACTTATATCCATTAATTAACATACTGCGCTCGTGTATAATATAATATAAATAATATCTATAGATATTGTGACGTATACACTAACGTATACACAACTTATAATGTAAATCTATAAATAAAATCGATAGATATTGTCACGTATGCACTAACGTATACACAACTTATAATGTAAATATATAAATAATATCGATAGATATTGTCACGTATGCACTAACGTATACACAAATTATAATGTAAATATATAAAAATAACAAGTAACGAAAAATGTAGCTAGTTCAGATTCGGAATCACTAAGCGAAACTCCGAGTGTTTGCAGTTAAAAGTATGTAATACAGTTTTCAATCGTTATGAGCGTTCAATGACCAATTCAAATCATAAGACGTATTACTTGCCACTAATCGGTATATCACAAAGTAGTTCGTAAGAACACAGAATTGCCCTGTCGCCCCTCCATTTAAGTTTATTACATGGTCTGTGATTGATCTTTCTAGAATGTTCTAGATATGAATCAACCACTAGCCCCAATTCGGGAAATCGGTAATATAGCGGTAATCATAGTAATAGTGGCACTTACCAGCGGGTGAGCAGCTTGCTCGTTTGCCGCCTGTATATATATATATATATATATAAATATATATACATATATATATATAAATATATATATATATATATATATATATATATATATATATATGTATGTATGTATGTGTGTATGTAAACTTGCGTAATTTTTTAGAAAAATTAAAGTGTTATTAGTTTTAACAGAAATATACGCATTTTTAGGTTAAAATCAGCCGGTTCTTTTACCGCAGGATCATCAAATTTACAATTCAAGCGAAACGTCTGAGTAAATGTTTTGTTTATCTTTTGGCGTGTTGCAATTGTAATAACTATTGTAATAATGTCGTAATTACTTTTAAGATTATCGTAAAAATAATGTTGAAAAAGTTCTGTTTTGAATCTATATTCCCGTAATGGATTAGTAAGTCGATATGAGAAAAGGCTCTTTTTATTACCAGAAAAGAATGATGAAAATAATAGGGGTTTTCAGAGAAAAGCAGCCTGAATGGTGAAAGAATTATCATCGAAATCGTTGAAGTGATGAGTTTTGATCTCTAGATTTGAAGAGGAATGAAAATCTTTGTCGTGGGATAAGGAAAGGTTTTAAGATTTTTGTTGGATTTGTTGAATCATTTAATACAGATAAGAGAATAAGTAAAGTTCTAAAGTTACGTCTCTGCTGAATTGTTAAGGCGTGTTTACTGAGAAATGTAATGATATTTTCAAAGTACAAAACTATACTTCATACAATTATTGTAGATGCGCGTTATCTTAATAAGTAAAAGAAACTATTTTCAAATTTAGGTAATACTCATCTGAATAAATCAATAATAGGTAATATAAGTGCCTGCAGAAGCATAAACTTAGTCAATCGGGAGAAAATTCTTGAAACTATTGAGTGATTGTAAAGCGACATAGACCTAAGGATAACTTTAGTGACTTGTTTGGCTCAGTTCATTTTAGTGTCAATTTATATATCTAAATCTTCATAGATTATGAATATTTTTTAAATTTATTATTAAGGTGGACGACCGGAAATTCAGTTTTTAAAATAAAAACTGAAAACATCTCGGAGTACAGTATATCTCCATACGGTTACGGTTGACTGTGTTAAAAGCTATAGGAAAGTCTACAAGCACCATCACTGTCCCTTTTTTATTTTCCATTCTATGTCTAATGTCATCAGTATTTTTAAGTAAATTAATGGTAGAACTGTAGCCAGGGCGAAATTCTCATTTTCTTATTTTTAAATCAAACTGCTGTTTTGTTGTTGCTTTTGAACACAAGGTTCCAAAACTTTAGACAGATAAGGTAAAATTGATATATGGTGAAAAAGTTGAGGGAGTGTTGGATCAGGTATTTTAAGCAGGGGTCGTATAAAACTAATTAAGCTTGTGACTGCATGGAGTAGATATTCAACTATATTAGCTATCAAAATTCTATTAATTTTATCGCGGCCCACAGTCCAGGATTTAATTGCCAGAATAGATTTTTTATCTCATCCTGATTCACAGAGAAGAAAACAACTGAAATGTGAGGAGAATGAAGAGAGGTTACATAAAACTTAGTTTGAACCCGCATTACAATTGCCGATGTAAAATATAGGTTCTTCATTGTACCCACACCCACACCTATAGAATTGAGAAAGTTCCCATAAAGGTGACGAAGAGTTACTAACGCTATTATGGATATAGTAGCGTTTAACAATGCGCACCGCCTGGTTGCACCTATTTGTAGACAACTGAAAAGTGACCAATTTTCACCCGTACATTACCACTAATAAACAGTAATATTACAAAAATAACTATACTATTCTAATAATAATCAAAATTATAAATCTAAAAAGTCAGAGACGTTAAGTGTCTTTAAATTAATTTACTTCAAATATTTGTAATAATTATATCTCATCAAGAGAAAATGTCAATAAATTGAGTTAGGAAAAGAAAAACAAAAATATGTAAGATACGAGTTATGGTTCACTTTCATTACGTGAAATAAGATTTTCTTAATAAGCTAGACTCTTTTACATCAAAGCTGCCAAAAATCATTAGCAATATTGCATTAAGAGCGTAATATCTTGGTCTTTCAATGAATAAAGTCGAGGAAAAATTACTATAATATTAACCAATGGAAAAAGAAATAATATACATTTTAGGGTCAACTCAATTACTTCAAGGCATCTGAAATTGAATTTGTTATAACATATTTCGTAATGGAACCATATTTTTCATTATTAAAAAATATAAAAGTATCTCGCGTTACATCGATCAAAACATTTACGACGCTCCTTTAGATCCTGTACCAAGGATAAAACTTTCGGACTCTTTTAATTATTGATCTTACTTTGATTAGCAAGTTTGCTCTGACCACTGAGTAGTGGCTGTATAATCTTTACGGGCAATATTAACCACTAAGCCCCACAAAATTTAGCGCCTACTGGTACAGTAGATGAGTCGTTTCATATTACCCTTCTTAATGTGTGGGATATTAGGCCTTTTACGTACATATATATATATATATATATATATAAATTTTCTGTATTAATTTTCGTCGTTCTATTAGAGAACGTATTAAATATAATTAAAAATGTAATTATTCATGAAACCAATTTAAATACATACTCAAAATTTCTGTATTTAATAATAATTCAAAAATCAACTTTGGTTTTCTTCATCCATCTACTCCGTGTAATTAGGTTTCCTTTATTTGTATTTCTGCCATTATATCACAGCAAAGTAATAACGAAAGTCAACCTAACTTCCCCAATGAAATAAGACACCAATAACATGTTACTTTGATATTGGCTGGATATAAGAAAAAGTATTTATTCGTATATAAAACCAAAAATATTTGCTCATTTATATGTCTCTATTGAATGTTATGTTACATTAATAAAGGATGGAAAAGAGACTACAGTGTGATTTGATAATTTATAAAAGTAACAATACAGTACAAAGCGTTTAAAGATAACGACAGTTGGCACCCGTGTAAATTTACATTCTGGGAGAGAGGCGAAACGGATTGGAAGTCTCCGAATGGACCTCAATTTCAACCGGTTAATTTTAATAAGACTTAATTTGTATAATATATGAATCCTCCTTTTATACTCTATCTACTAACCTTCGTTTCGTTACTTATTTATAATAATCAAAGTAAAAGTATATTATATAAAGCATTGAAATATTCCAGAAGACTTGGTTACATTTGAAACATAAAAGTCCATATGGGACTTAATAATTCACATCGAGCATGTTTAAATGGATGTTGAATTACATATACGCTTTTGAAATTTGTCTTTTTTGAATCAAATGTGAACGGAATGACTGCAGATGATCTGTAAGGAGATCTGTTTATTTGCTTTGGTTTATCTGACTTTTTACTTATTCATTTTAGTTCTCATTAATAGCCATATAACGTATCTGTAACTTAAAGTTAAAACATACTGATAGTAAAGAGTAGAAAATAAATTCCTTATAATCTTAGAAAATATTTTTGGTTTTTAAAATGTAAAGTTCTGATTACAAAATCCAGCTTAATTCGAGATGTTCATATCTAGAATATATATATAGGTATATATATATATATATATATATATATATATATATATATATTTGGGTTCTTCGCAAAAAGTTGACTGGGATAGAACCAAGCTTTCACATAAAAAATATTAGGTTAGTGCTGCTGTGTTTCGTCTGGTGACGGAAAGAAACCGAAGACCTTATTATTGCATCATTATAATAATGTAGCATTCAATTTTAGTTGACAATGTATGAACTCATTAAGATCGAGAATGAATGCGGCTCTCTTTAGCAGCAACAACCATTTAAAGTCAGGTGAAATGGGTGCTCATTTGTCGTATTTTGTTACGTCAACGAGGAAAATCAAATAATTGTTGATTAGATTATTATGAGATTAGATCTACACTCTCATAAAAAGACTCACACATAACAGGTTTACAAAACTCACAATTCACATTCACAGGTTGTAGCTTTATGCAAAATAGTTTGGTATATTTATTTCTACAAAGTTAATTTTTTTTTAATTCCATAAATTACGAGTTGTTATTAATTGTTTATTGACCTCTTAGGTGATAAGTTATAATTTTATTCTTATAGATGATCGATATTATCTGTTATTGGCCACCCTAGTAGCCTTTCCTTCAATTATCACTTTAAAGTGTTTAAAAACTAAATTATACAGGAAAGATGGCGGATATATTATAAAGACTGCTACTGAAATTAAAATCATCTTCGTTTTTAAGATTGTTTAAAAATTTACCTATTTTAATTAAATCTCATAATTTATAAAATGTCTAAAAAGAGACTACAATTATTAGATCTCTTAAATTGACCGCTAATTTAAAAACGAATAAACAAATACATTTATATCAAAATTAATATAATATAGGAATAGAGCATTTAATTTTCCTTAACAATAAATATTTATTATATTAAGGCGAGAATAAAATAACTAATTACGAAATAATAGTGAATTTAATAAAAGTAAGTTTACGGGTATTCGTTAATACTAATTAAACTAATTCCCAATGTTATGAATGAAGGAGTTTTAGGTTAGTTTTTTTTAAATTGCTTTACAGTTTTAATTATTGAAATTTAAAAAATATTCCTATTTTGTTTTTGATAAAATTAAACCCATCCTAATGATATTATTGAACTATAAATTATATCTATGCCTTAGTTGGAAACTGCAGTCTGCGCAAACTACCATTTGGTCGATACACAGAAAGTTCAGGATTCAATATTAGTTGCTTCTGCCTTTATCAATTTATCTGTTTCCAAACCGGTTAAATATAACTTGTAATGGAGAATGTTCCAGAAATGTGTTGCTGGATATTTGCGCAGTTGGATAAAGGACTTAGTATATATTTCCGCAAGGTTAAATTATATACTCGTTGTATTGTTACCCCATCACTTATATATTGTTAGACAATTTTATTGAGACATTGCCTGTAACTAACCAATGGTGTTGTACGCTTTAGAAAATTTTGTTTTGAACGAGTTTCTCAAATTTTATTTTGTAAGTAACTTTTTTATTTATATCAAATAAGATAATTAATAATCAATCATTTTAACAACGTCTTCATTTAGAAGTCCATTTAATAATATAATGCAGCTAACAAGATTTCATATATATTTAATTTAAAAAGTTTTGAATTCAAACTATTTTAATAAGTTTATGTTTTTATTTATAATTTAATGCGATAGTTGTAAAATCTCGTGTGTCCTTTAATCATTAATTTTACAATTAGCAGAGGAAGTTTTTAGGGTCCTGAAAGTTTTTTTACGGGCTAATATAATGTATAACAATGAGAAATTCAAGTTGTCACCAGCAGACAAATATTTAATTTTCAAAGCACGAATTTTCATAGATACGAGACCTTTGGCAAATTAACCCAAAAGCTGTCGGGGTTAAAGGGGGCATTATAAGAATAAATAATGAGCTACCCTCTGTAGGATCACAAGCATCCCAGTGCCCTCTCAATTAACGTGGAGTTGAAATTAATTTATTCTAACCAGGAGATTTTCAGGTATGGTCCCTTATCCAGCGAAAGATTATCCTGAAATATATGACTGTGCAAGAAGTTAAAACTCGTTGAATAGTACAGTTATTTATCCCTCACCTTTTCTCTCTTAACACAACTACTGTAAGACGAAATAAAATAATAACGTTATACATTCCTGATTCATTCGTCAAAAATTAAATTATAACAATAAATAATCATACACAAAAATTGTGGTTGAAAACAAAATCAGTAATTTGTAATTAGATAGCATTTGTTATTTTCTCCATATTGATAGACTGAAAATGTTCCATTTTTTTAATTTCATTTACGCCATCAGATGTAAAAAGGCACGGCGGTTCTTTCTCTTTTCATAATGGATATCAAATTTGGACAAATCATCTTTTTCAAAGTGTACCGGAACGATTTAAAGTATGTGGGCTTCTGCTTTTTATGTGAAGACATTCATACGGACAGACGGGTTTTTATAATCTCAACTTGTGCTATGCTCTACTATTCTGGCTCTCTTACTGACGCTCGTTTTGAGTTGCAGTATGAACGAGACAGCTCGTCTAGGAAAGGACAACGTCCTCACTAGCATGAAAATAAAAATACACGGAGTACTTCATTAAGACATTTATATATTATATTTATATCTTACAGGTATCTAGAACGGATTATAGATAGAGATTCATAACAATAGCTACTTTTACTTGAGCGCTCTATAGCCTATTAGGGCTTCAGTTTTTTTTCTGGTTTTCAGGGCTTCTCTCTTTGTGTTCCGGGTCAGAGCTTATACGTTGGAGCTACTGTGCTTGCGTAGATGTCGACCCAAAATATGAGCAGTAATGATAGTTTTTTATATGTCATAATAGGTTTTTCCAACAAATAAATAACAAGAGAGAAAGACATGTTGGAAAAATGTTCTTGTAATTTAACGAAGTCTTAATTTAATTATCACTAGAACTAGCAATCAAGTGAACTTTGTGCACGTTTTTATACAATTTTGTTTATAAACAAACTGTGCCATCTTTTTGATTTTTCTTAGATAGTTTCTCTATAAGATACGCTATAATACGCACCATATCTTTACGGTTTTCTATACGTTACTTTTTAATGTAACTTTATGTTAGTTTATGAGTAAACATAATGACGAATTAGCATCCTTGTAGAACCAAAATTACCTTTGTTATCGGTGCTTGGCTAGTTTTATTCAAAACCATTGCTTGACAGCCCTTTGACCATGATACTGCACGTACTTGTCATAAGTAATCCATTTTTCATTCCCAGTGATCTATCTTTTAAAAAAACGGTTCGGTTTCATTACGTGTACAATATCCAGACTTTTTTTTTTTCAAATGGGTCAAAACTATTTTGTTGTCAACTCCTAGGTCTTCAGCCATTATTATTATTATTATTGTCATTACTACCAATATAAATATGGCATGGATCCTATCTATAACAGGTCGACCAGAGCGAGCTTCATCTTTGACATCAAAATTCCCGGACTAATTAATGTTTCCCTTTTTTGTAATAAAACATCGAATTTCTTCATGAGATTCACTCATTTTGGTGGACAGAATAACAATAAAAAAATAGGGAAAACGTTATTTATGTTTTTAAAATGTCATCTATTTAATGGTATCAAAACCAGCCAGATACAAACAGTACAAATAAAGTGTTATTATTTCATTTTATTACTTATAAAATACGAAAAAACTTATTCCCCGACCCATCATATTCTTCTAGTCTTTTTTATTTTATATATATATGTTATATTTCGGCTGTTAGGCTGTGACATAACTTTTTTTTTGTACATTACCACAAATTATTATTTAAACATTTTACTTATTCAATACTTATTACAAAATTCTCGTTTAAATAATTAAGTTATAGAAGGTATACGCGAAAATAGTACATACATATTTAGTTAATAATTTAGGTATTTATATAAAGCGGGTTATTTTAAAGGCACTCATCGTAGTGACAACAACAAAATAATTGATGAGCCGATATGGGATGCTGGTTTGCGCTAGAAATACTATAGCATTTAACATTATACGATGCACGGGGATACCTCCTGCCATGTTTGGATTAATAAATTAAAAGAAAAGGAGAAATAAGTGCTAACACTTTGTATCTCTCAATGTTGTAATGAAAAGATGAATGTAGAAAGAGATTAATAATCTTATATAAAATATATATGTAACATGTGTATACGGTTATTAATCTCATTCTATATTATAAGGTCATCAACTTGCAAAGACATTTTTTGCATAACTTACATTATTATTGTATCTTAGTATGGTAGGACACCTGATGGTAAATGATGCCTGTGGTCCATAAACATCTGATCTATCATTAGAAAGATAGATATTCGCAGGATTTTTTTAATAGGTCGTGGTGATCTACATCTCCGTCCGCCTCGACGTGAAGGACTAGGTCTAAAAGTGAAGGAAATGTCTAGCTCACTTTGAGGCCTAGACAATCGTTTTTTCGGTCCAGAATATATTAGACATGTAGACCCACACAGTTCTTTTCACTTAAGGTTCAAGGTTTCGGAGAAACGCTGTTTGGTGTAGGAGAGCAGCATGTTCGTTATTGTGTCTGTTACTTTTGTTTGTGTATGTGTGATTTTTGGTCCAGAGAACTTGACAGCTGTATCTTAGTAGATTTGCGAGTGGCTGAGTAGGTCACTTTTAGTCCAAGATTACTTGACAGCTAGGTGAACAGACTTCAAAAGACGACCGTAAAAGGTGAAATATTAATGAAATAAAAAAGCACTTTTCAAATATTACATAATACGCTTACTCTATTTCAAAAGTACATAAATCTAAATTCGAACTCATCATTTTGTGCAAACTCTAACGGATGCGTCGCTATAAGCGGCCAAATCAGCTAAAATTGATTGACTACCTATACTGCAGATTTATTTTATGATAGCTTAACGTAATTACCATTATATGTTTAGTGCAATATTATGCTTGGAACAGTCATTACACATTAATAATGGATTCATTGGCAATGTAAAGTTTTTTTTATATTATTTATTTATTTATTTATTGTAGACACACCAACAATGTACATATTCACAAGTTCATAATAGTTAATAAAGTTGTATAGCATTAGAAACTAATATGCACCAATAATAGGTATGCACAGCATTTACCAAATTGTGACATTATAATAATAGGGTGACAAACTAAAAAACTAAAAATTCAGTTGACGTCCTAGTAAGTGATGACTGCGACCCATGAGGAATGAGATGAAAAGTCTCGGTATCTGTAATCCAGTCCCAGGATATGGATCCTGTGGTGTGGGCACCACATGGCAGAGTAATGGTACTTTTTTACGTTGGTATTCTGCGAGGGCGAGTTCTTTTCCCAGGAGAGTGTAGTAATCATATTAACAGTAATAGATCTATAATATGAATGGTTTGGCCCTATCACCTCCTAACGGGAATACGTCGAATTACCAATAACCATGTTTAGGCTAAAATTAAGAGTGTAGTAATCATTTTAACAGTAATAGATCTATCATATGAGTGGTTTGATCCTATCACCTCCTAACGGGAATACGTCGAATTACCAATAACCATGTTTAGGCTAAAATTAAGAGTGTAGTTATCATTTTAACAGTAATAGATCTATCATATGAGTGGTTTGGCCCTATCACCTCCTAACGGGAATACGTCGAATTACCAATAACCCTGTTTGGGCTAAAATTAAGAGTGTAGTAATCATTTTAACAGTAATAGATCTATAATATCAGTGGTTTGGCCCTATCACCTCCTAACGGGAATACGTCGAATTACCAATAACCATGTTTAGGCTAAAATTAAGAGTGTAGTTATCATTTTAACAGTAATAGATCTATCATATGAGTGGTTTGGCCCTATCACCTCCTAACGGGAATACGTCGAATTACCAATAACCCTGTTTGGGCTAAAATTAAGAGTGTAGTAATCAATTTAACAGTAATAGAGCTATAATATGAATGGTTTGGCCCTATCACCTCCTAACGGGAATACGTCGAATTATTACCCTGTATGCTCGTAGCACTTTTGGCGTGTTTGTGAGGGTCTAACTAATATTGTTCTCCATCACATTCCTGTGTGTTTGCGGTTTGGTATGTTTGAATGGATTTACCGCCATTAGTTACCCCGTCAGGCCGTTTGTAAGCCAAGCCGAGTGCATCGCCTGAAAACAAGATTGGCGTTTTGGGAAAAAGTCGGTATACTCTATAACTGCATAAGGTAAGGTTTATAAAATATCTATATAATAGGAATTTTATATTTTTATTACTATAATATATATAGTTAATATAATGGACGTTTATAAATTGCTATATATTCATTAAGAAATAATGAATCAGTTCATTCCTTTTCAAATAATATCAACTAGGAAAGTAAGGCCTCAATCCAAAAACACCGTAAGCTAATAAAGTAAAGTCGTAACATGGTAAAATATGTCGGCTTCCCTGCAGAATAAAAGCTATTTAGAGGGGAAGTACGTTCGATTTCCTTTATTGCCTTCCATAAAGGTGTTAAAGCTAGTGGATATAATAATAAACGGGGCGTTAAGGTTCTACCCCGGAAAATTCAGTACCATTGTTTGACTGTTCGACATGTTAAGTGTTTTAAAATAAAATCCGTTTTCCTTCTAAACTACGATGATAATATCAATTTATTGAGAAAAATGGCTACTTCCTCTGGTTGTAGGTAGTCATGATACAGATTACCTAGTGGTAGAATGAATAAGTCAGATCAAAAAATGTATAGCAACGCTTTCCGGATTACCAGGACGATAGCACAGTTTAACGCTAGTGTCCTGAGATGTGACAACTGAGGTGTGATTGTTGATTCTTTATCGCAGATGAATATCTCAGCAGATCAAACATTGCACCCCTACCGAAAATTAAGTTACAGTGCCGTAACTATTTTTGCAAACCTAGTGACACACAGTTGTCAAAAGATGCTCTAACCCGATTCCAAGCATATATCTTCGTGCACATCAGAGATCGGTGCAGTTTCATATCGAGATCTGAAAATTAATAATTTGTGTTACACAAATGTTGGATCAGTCTGAGAATAGGCTCTAATGTCCGAAACTAATGCTACGTAGCCACGCAAGAATCAAATGAATAAGAAGAATTCTAAATAACGTAATGGGTATTCATTTGTTGCTTTTGGAGCCAACCTTTACATATTATATTCAGCTGTGCAAACATTCGCATTTACAAATAACACCTTGAGATCTCATAGCGTGCCCAATTGCACATCATAACATAAAGCCATTCACAGGTAAAACTTGAATAATGCATAGGGAGGAAAGCTGGCCAGCTAATTTATGCTGTGTATTAAATGCCATATTGCTAAAGGATTTTTTTTATTGAAACTGTAAAACAAACTAAGAGCATAGTATATTTTGCTATATTTAAAACATATCTCAAAGGTACTAGTAAGCTGAAGTTGCAATGGGCTGGCCATAGGCTGGAGGCAGGTTCTCGAGTGGCATCCTCGTATCGGTCAACGTAGCTTAGTACTGAGATAACGATAATTGTATTTAAAAACAGCTTACAGATAAAGGTAATTACATATGACTGAGAGCCATACTGTTAGTTATCTATAGCACTGATTGATACGAGTACGTCGGCTATTCTGGGGGAGGACTAAGTATTCATAATAATACTGTATACTCCTCACAATTGAGATGAATATTGAATGTGTAGTGAATGACACTGCATACTTTGAAATCCACTAAAAGGTTTTGGCTACAGAGCTGCCAATGAAATAGAAATATATCATCTGATGGCAAGTGATTCCTGCGGCTCATGACATCTATATTCATCCTTGACAAGGAATCATAGTGCTGATGAGTTGTTACCCTTGAGGACTGAGATGTATGCTTCGTCAGAAGTATATGGTGCATGTTATTAATGAAATGACGATTGTGACGGCACTTTTTAGATAAATGGTGTTCGTTTGCATTAGAATACGGACGGTGAACTTTGGATACTAGTATTTAATTCCCGGAAATTATAAAATGTACCTCAAGCACAGCATAAGATATAAAAATCCAGTAGTTCATTCTGATGTAGTCAAACAAATGCATTATTAAAAAGAAATGATATAAAATATAAAATGCACGCACTAGAAAATTTTAACTGAGTAATAATTAATTCACACATTATAATACTAAATATATCTCTTAAAAAGGAGTTTGAAAGAAAGCATTATCTAGCGGTTTATACGATGAAACCGTTTCCCATGCATTCGAATGCTATTTTATTAAAATTGTGTTACACAAATGTTGGATCAGTCTGAGAATAGGCTCTAATGTCCGAAACTAATGCTACGTAGCCACGCAAGAATCAAATGAATAAGAAGAATTCTAAATAACGTAATGGGTATTCATTTGTTGCTTTTGGAGCCAACCTTTACATATTATATTCAGCTGTGCAAACATTCGCATTTACAAATAACACCTGGAGATCTCATAGCGTGCCCAATTGCACATCATAACATAAAGCCATTCACAGGTAAAACTTGAATAATGCATAGGGAGGAAAGCTGGCCAGCTAATTTATGCTGTGTATTAAATGCCATATTGCTAAAGGATTTTTTTTATTGAAACTGTAAAACAAACTAAGAGCATAGTATATTTTGGAAATAATAAAAGGAATACTAATGTACAATACTAAACTGTACATACACTAAACTGAACTTGGGGATAGCACAGCTTAGGTGCTTCCCCTAGAAGCGTTCCGTAAGATATAGCGGAACCCATTTCTTTCTTTATTTTTGATAGTGGCAAAGTTACGTTGCATCTAGTTTCTAGCTTTAATAGGTGGAGCGTGTAAGAATCACGTCTTCGTAGAAACTTCGTAAAATAGCAGGACAACGCTGCTGTGTTTCGTATGGTGAGTGTCCAGATCCGCGCCCAATGTGATGAGCTTATGTTGGATAATGTGTTTTACTCATTTGAAGAATTTACCGACATGAAATTGTATATATGTTTGTTATATACATAAATTTTCATAAAGCATATTTGATTTCCATGACATTCCTTTTAACTGATGTTTGCTTACTTATTTTAGTTAAATTGCAATAGTATAAGATACTTAGTAATTTTAAATTTTCCAATTGTTGTTAACATCATTTCGATTGTGTTATAATGATTATTTACATTCGACGATCATAAATCAATACTTTTAAATTGAAGTGTGTTGTTTATAATGTAATTGTTTTATGAAATATATTAATCTAATGCAATCTAATTACGGCCAACGAGGCATTCGATCTCCATACTTAGGGGTAAACGCATGTTAATCTCTGTTGACGACGGATGCATATGACAAGGGCCGTTATAATTTACCGTTACCATATCAGGTGAACTGTGTACTAGTTAATCATATCTAATATAATAAAAAAATCTCACTAACTAATACTCGAACGAAAAACTTGTTCAATGGTAATAACTACAGCGTAGTAAAGAATAGCAATAAAAAGTTGTTAATTGGGTTATGAATTTACTCCTTTTATTGTTTATATAATGTTATGCTATTAATTTATATCTTATTTTCCAACAAGTTTTAATCGCCCTGGGTGAAAATATAATGTATTTTTGCTATATTTAAAAACATATCTCAAAGGTACTAGTAAGCTGAAGTTGCAATGGGCTGGCCATAGGCTGGAGGCAGGTTCTCGAGTGGCATCCTCGTATCGGTCAACGTAGCTTAGTACTGAGATAACGATAATTGTATTTAAAAACAGCTTACAGATAAAGGTAATTACATATGACTGAGAGCCATACTGTTAGTTATCTATAGCACTGATTGATACGAGTACGTCGGCTATTCTGGGGGAGGACTAAGTATTCATAATAATACTGTATACTCCTCACAATTGAGATGTATATTGAATGTGTTGTGAATGACACTGCATACTTTGAAATCCACTAAAAGGTTTTGGCTACAGAGCTGCCAATGAAATAGAAATATATCATCTGATGGCAAGTGATTCCTGCGGCTCATGACATCTATATTCATCCTTGACAAGGAATCATAGTGCTGATGAGTTGTTACCCTTGAGGACTGAGATGTATGCTTCGTCAGAAGTATATGGTGCATGTTTTTAAAGAAATGACGATTGTGACGGCACTTTTTAGATAAATGGTGTTCGTTTGCATTAGAATACGGACGGTGAACTTTGGATACTAGTATTTAATTCCCGGAAATTATAACATGTACCTCAAGCACAGCATAAGATATAAAAATCCAGTAGTTCATTCTGATGTAGTCAAACAAATGCATTATTAAAAAGAAATGATATAAAATATAAAATGCACGCACTAGAAAATTTTAACTGAGTAATAATTAATTCTAACATTATAATAGTAAATTTATCTCTTAAAAAGGAGTTTGAAAGAAAGCATTATCTAGCGGTTTATACGATGAAACCGTTTCCCATGCATTCGAATGCTATTTTATTAAAATTGTGTTACAATTCGCGTAATACTTTTCCTTGGGTTTGATCGTTCTGCTAGAAGTTATTATTTTGTGAGGGCTTCGATTAATTGCATCCATCAATTTGTATTTGTAAAGTATTTGGAACATGCCATAAAAGTAAACGTATAATTGAGTATTAATGGCGATCGCGTGTGCGGCAATAGAAAAGTATTAACTCGAACTTTTATAATTGGTGTGTCACCGGACAATAAAAGTCTTTTTGGTACATTCCCATTGAGAGGTGATATTCAACGCAAGTGGACAGTACTGTCATCGTGAAGGGAAGACGATGTTATCCCCTAAAGCAAAAATTGTAGGAGTGTTATTTTGGTGTTCACCTCATATTTGATTAAGTAACAGAACTGTGGAGCTATGAAAGAGAGAACCGGAGTAAAAGGCAATTTAAAAAAATTAACAACAGACACTACTATTTCCAGGGAAAATAATTCTATGCTCGTCACCATGCTTTGATTTGATTCTGACTATGCTTTAATGACATAGTAATGCAGAACCGCTGCGGGATCTGTGCACTATACTCAAAAGACCATGTGTCAGAAGGCCTAAAGGTAATATCTCCCAACGAGTCGATCTTAGGATGAAAATGGACAAGATGAAAATCATGTCTAATGTCATACATACCTATACCGGCTGTTGTTCCGAGCACTATGGGCGAAGTTGTTGACGACTATACTTACCTTGAGCAAATAGTCCGGTGAGGTAAGTTCAACTTCAACGCAGAGGTCAATCGATGGATCCATCTACGACGGGCAGCATTCAGGAAACTGCGACACACCTTCTCCTCCAACATCCCACAATGTCTAAAAACAAAAGTCTTTAATCAGTGCCAGCTGCTAGATGACTTACTGTGCAGAGACGTGGTCCTTCACTGCTTACCGTATGGGAAAGTTCAGAGTCTGTAGAGCGGGCTGTGTTCAGTGTTTGTTCGCTTGATAGAATACGGATCGTGCAACGTATACAACCGCATTATAACGAGGGTAAATGACAAATGTTTAGCAAACTAAACTGAGAATGGGCTGGTCCTATACGACTAGGAGCCATAGCTCGTAGAACTGATAACTGATAGGGAAGTAAAGGCAAGCCTGGATTGGCAACTTTGGGCTGGCAATCGCAATATGTGACGACCCCCTAAATGTAACGACAACCTATGCTGAAAGTCAATGAATGATGGTTTCGGATCTTGCTTTGGAGCAGTCTATGGGGTGGTCTATATTGAGTAGCGAAGTGTGAACAGTCTGTGATGATGATAGGTTAACACTTAAAAATACATTAAGTTAATTGTATAAGTTATAAAAGAGCTTTTATGGCACATGCACATCTATATTACACTCTTAAAAGTAGGCATCAAAAACTAGCTGTTAAATACCTCTTGGTAATTCATATACATATTGATTTGATTCAAATTAAACTCTCATTTAACCGTTTTTACTTAGATTAATTCAATTATGAATATAATCTTTAAATTTTTTATTTACTTTAGCGAGCGTAATCCAAATTTTACAAATATGTAGTTAGGTAATGAGACTACACAGTTAATCATCTTTAAAGAGCATTATATTCTACTTTGACAGCTCAAAATATTTCTCAAAAGACAATTCTCGGGCTTAGTACCATAACTGGAGCCACCTGGGACCACGTTATCGCGACATGTCGAGACCCTACTCAAAGAAGCAGGCGGGCGAGTTGCACAAGATTAATTCGCATACCGATAGCAGTAGTGCTGGAATTTAAATAAGACATTTTGTAGTTTGAGACACTTGGGTCGTAAATCACGGCCTAAAAAGCGAAGTAATCAATACAAATCCTTGTCGGCGTCGCTGTGAAAATAAAGGACGGTTACGTTTTTCATGGGATTTGTGAATAAAGAATGAGGGTAGCTGAATGAATGAAGCAAATTGGTTGCTTTAGAACGAACAGAATGAATAATTGTTTTTATAGAAATAACTTAGGTGATAAATTGTCTACTGAAATTGTTCCATTTTACTTAACTTTTCTTAAATTTAAGTCAAGGGCAATATCAGCTGCGAATTCAATTTAAATGGAAAATTCTAAGAGCAAATAACATAGTATACAATTATAATATTCTTTTAAGTGGTAGCGCTACGATTTAATTATAAACTTTAGCACGAATACAATATTGGCAGAATACAGCTAAATAAAACTTACTGGTATTATTGCTTTTTCGTGGTACAAGGCATTTCATCTTAGCTCTCAGATTAGTTTTGAGGATGGACCACTTACCATGTGCTCGCTTGTCTCCTGATGACCGAGCTAGGGCAAAAGATACTACTAATACTATATAGACTAATTATATTATACTCAAATATAATATAATTTTAGTATACATAATACTTGTATATAACTGTTGCGTTTTTGATTCGTATTCTAAAACAAAGTTTTAAATATTATCTCCCATATTAAAATATCAATAGAAGGCATTTTGTTTGAATTAATGGACATTATTTTAACAATAACAAAATGGGAAACAGTAATAATTTGATTAATTAATAATGTCCGCACCGGTTTGCATATTTCTATTTTAATTGCAGAAATGCTAAAACGTGATAACGTTCAGTGTTGTTGAATTAATTAATATCGTGCTATGACTATTTTATAGATGTGTAGCAGTAATTTATAATGAATGACTAATTTAGACACTACAAATTAGCAATATTTACATATTTTAACAAAATTAAGCATTAATATATAAATGTATATGTTATTATATTTAAGTACAATAGGAAGATAATAAAAATAGAGAGTTAAGAAGTACATATGTAAAATATTTTGTTTATGGATGAAATTGTACATCTCAATTAACTCTTTCATCTTCCTCCTTAACCTGTTCCGATTTACTCGGGGTTGGCCATTCTTGATCGTATTCTCCATGTGGAACGCTTTTGTGCTGTCATTGTTGAGGGGAAATATCATCGGCCGTTGTCAAGCAGGCAGCGGATCCACCGGTATGTGTCATCGTTGCTAAGTTTTTTTTTGTAGTTTTGGCAACAATCGAGCATGTAGCCCACCTGATGGTAAGTAATCATCGCCGCCCATGAACATACGCAACACCAGAGGAGTCGCAAATGCGTTGGGTCTTCAGGGATGATGTAAGCTCTTTTCTTGAAGGTCCCTAAGTCATATCAGTTCGGAAACATCGCTGGTGACAGCTGATTGCACAGAGTAGATGTGCATGGCAGGAAATTTTGCATGTAGTGCACAGAGGCGCGCCAACGGTAAAAAATACAAAGAGATGCAACATCTCTTCACAACGCCAGTTAATTAAGCTGATCGGAAAGCAACTGGTCATCATCGGTCCCGCTTTCTATTGAATGTGTCCAAATGGAAGAAGGTGGTACTGGGGTTCTCCGACCCAGGGATGAGAACAGTATTCTATGTGAGGCCGAACTTGTGCTTTGTAAAGTTGCAAATAGTGGGCCACACATGAATTACTATCTCGCTCTATTAAGCACGCCCAGTTTTTTAGAGGCCAATTTAACCTTACTTTCCAATTAACCACTGAACTGAACATCACTCGATATGTTAACGCCAAGGATTCCGATACCAGCTGAAGTGGTACCAAGGGAAGTGTTTTCAAAATAAGCAGATGCGACATAGGGAATCTTTTTAGCGGTAAACGCACAAACTTGTCTTCGTGGGGTTAAATTGAACTAGATTACGTCGGCCCCAATCTGAAACTTTGTTTAACAAAGTCTTGACTACAGACACAAGTTTGTTTCGGCACTCGTTGACGTTTTCTCGAGAACTATTGGCGCGACTAGTGTTTAACGTATCCGCTGTGCTGTCATCTGCATAGCAATGAATGTTATTAATTTGCAACATAAACAACATGAAAAAATAAAGTAGGAGACAGCAGCCAGCATTCACTGGTTTGGAGTCAGAGCATGCATTACAATAACTCTTTTGAAGGTCCTGGAGGTAGAGATGTACTTCATGTTAAACAAGACAGAATTTGCATCCCGTGACGCTGATGCATCTGGCCAGGCCCGGTTACACTCGTGCTTATAGTGTGACGCTATTTTACAGGTGCGACCAAACCAAGGCTGGGATTAGGACTATTGAGGATGGAATGAAGTCCAGTCAAGAACCATATCAGATACAGAATCAGAACCAGCATTGGTGTCATCTAGTGAGAATCAAATCCACCTCATGGATAGGATGCAAAAATAGATCGCATTCCGTGCCAATCAGCTGACCTATAGCGTCACACACGCCTATAACCTGCAAATCGCAACGGGTATGTGAGAGGCTCCACACTCTGGATCAAACAATGGTCCAATGAACTTAGAGGAGCATCGACGGAGACTGGATAGTTGTCATCAGTAGAAGGTCCAAAGGAATGTGTATCCTGCACGTCTGGAACCCGCGTAAGCAAAGTGACCAGTTGTGCCAGATCATATGCCAAAGCAAAGTCATGAACAGATCTCCCGGCATGATTGGTTGTTCGCGATTGAAGCCATTTAGCGTGGTGAGAGTTAAAATCGCCGAGTATCACAATCTCTGCAGATGGGATTTGTTGTAGGAAGGAGTCTGTAGCCATTTGGACGTGGCGTATGAGTCAGTCAGTGTCGGTATTATGGCTATGGGACCTATAAAGGCGCGCAAAGACACGGGAATGGTCGTCGCTGTCTACGTGCAGCCAAAGGATGGACAGGTCCGTACAGATATCATCCTTGACGTATACACACACTCCAGCCCCTGGCATAAACGAGTAATCCAATTTGTACCCCGAGAAGAAGAGGTATGAGGTATCAGAGAACATATCAGCATTTCTGTGAGAAAAATCAAGGCCCCTTGCGCTGTCTCGAGATGGTAGTGGACGGCGTTAAGGTTGGAATAAAGTTCCCTGATATTGCAGAAATCCTCGGCGAACGTGGCAGGGTCTGGCATAGCCTTTTTCCATTTACCCTTGGCAGGGTGGCTATAGAGCGGGATTTGCCCACCCCCCTCCAATACGCGGGGAAACCTGAGCATACACTATTGTCCATGCGTCGTGGACGTAGCCGTTCTACCACAAGCATTTTACTTTGACCATATCTGGTTTAGGTTTAAAACTTCCTCTGATGTACTCAATTCTTATTTTGACTAATAAAGTAAGAGCCGCTGACCGTCGTAGCTTGGGCATTTATGTTGTGTGCAATTTATTGTGATGATGCTTGTTTGCGGATCAATATTCTGAACTGTACAGAACAGCAAGTCTAATGGTTTTTAACATCGTGCCCTTTGATCGGCATTTTTTCATCGCCAAGATGCCTGTAAGTTCTCACCACTTCAACCATCTTGTTATGGTACTGTGAATTACATCATTATCATTTTAGCCATCACTTCACTCCAGCTCCTGAACCTAGATATTTTAATGTCTCTAGGGGTAGAAGGGTGATCTCAATCACTATTATATATACCGATTTATCAGTTTCAGAAAAAGTTTTTTTAAAATTACGGGATAAAAATTGAGTAACGCTGTCTTCCGTGATGAGAAATCATAATGGTAATGCATTGTCTCGTCTAACACCTAAGATGAAAAACCTAGAAACCGATCGTAAGCTTTATGATTTCTTTCTCACTTACTTAACTTAACCACCTACTTCATAGCTCATTATTCTTTTAATGGACTGTTAGAGATTGCTTCTTAGCATTAGCATTAAGTGAGCCTGCCTTTTGTTTACCTTTTTACATGTAGCTCATATAAAAAACCATTTAAATAAATAAATAATATTATAACTTAGATGACGTACTTATACTATATATTATTGATTGAGACAATATAGGTTTATCATCTTTAAGACTCCTAAACCTTCGTTAATACCTCGACCAAAGATTTTTTTACCCAAAAAGCACACAAGCCACAAAAGCAGTCCCGTCCGTAATGAGTGTGCTACGCCATATAAAAATAAAGATATATAATAAAATATAAGAAAAAAATAAACCGAGATAAATACGAATCGATGTACCATAGATAGTTTCACGCCATTGAACCCGTACATACTTTCTGGAGGCAAGTTTTAAAATAATGAACGGGTACACGCCCCCTAGAGCCTCTAATTGCCTTGATAAATTAGAGCAATTTGTTTTTACTTATAAAAGGTTGTCTCTAATGATTCATTACTTCAAATTGAAATGATTTATACCGGGATCTTGTATTCGTATACATTCATAATAATCGTTGGTTTTAAATTTATTCTTACGCTAAGAGTTCAAATATCATCATTCAGATCAGAATTCATTAAAATAAAAACTTACTAATATCATATTTTTGCCCTTTTGCTAACCTAGTACATATAAATACTCGTACATCGGCAACACCGCGTCAGCAGTGTGAAATGACCACTTTGATACCGAATGTTGGCACCCGTGTGAAGTTCAGGGAGATGCGGATCGTCGAGTCACTTTAGTTGAAGTTTTTAACATGCATTCCGTTATGTTTTAATAAATCTTAATTTTTATCCTCAACACTTTAATTATATAACATTATATCAGTACAGTAGCTATGTATAGCTAACAAGTATAATCATAAAAATACAAAAATTAACAAAATTATGTTATTGTCCATTATTATAAGAATGCATATCGACGTAGGTATATACCTGAAATCACGGCCTAATTCCAATAAAGTTTTACTTTTGAAAATCTAAAGTTCACAATGCCAAATGATGCTCAAAGTTAAATTTATATATTTGCTAGCTCCCCGCCTATGATTGCCAGTTCAAGATAATGATTATTAATATGAGAATATTAGGTTACTAATTACTTGTAAGTAGATTAATCAAAAATATAGAAAAGTATATAACACTATACATTTATGTACGTCATCTTATTTTCTATATAAACATATAGGGTAACCCTCGCTTTTTTTGTATATTATCTTATAATAGTGATAAAGCACGATGCAGCTAGTTTCTAAGGGATGAATGGGTTGGCTCGGTTTGGAAAGGACTACGCCTAAACAGAATATCAACGTAAAATAGCGATCATAACGCTACTGTTTCGTATATCGTGACTGAACTTGTAACGAAGTATTTCATCTCCGTCTTCAGGGATGAGCACGCTGTGTATCTTGCGATCATAAAAGCACACAGTTCACCAGATGGTAAGTGATAACTGCAACCCATAATATCCAGACCCATCCTCATTTACGAGTATTTAAGGATTCAAGATACACGCGTTGCTACTCTGAGGACTGGTATGGAATGCCTAGTATGAAATTACCAATTGCCTGGTAATTTCATATCAGGTATTGCATGTACCTGTTATTGTGTACGCGGTACTTCACCAATGTTAACGTAGCAAATAGAAATGAATTAAATTCTCGATCGATTGACTCAACGATTGGTAGGGCGACCAGTCGGGGTTCGGTCGGGTGATCGGCGGTCGATCCTCTATCGATCAGTTGGTCTATCTGTCGGTCTATCAGTCGGTCCATCAGTCGGTCAACTAATCGGATGCCTAGTCAGACAACCAGTCCGAAGACCAGTCGGGGGACCAGTCTATTGATTAGTTGGGTGGCCATCGAGCTATCAGTTGGTAGAACAATCGGTCAATCAGTTTGGTCACCCGTCAAGCGATCGATTAACTCATTGGTAGGGCGATCGATCAGGGTTCGGTCGGGCGATCGATCAGGGTTCAGTCGGACGATCGGCGGTCGATCTATTTGTCGGTCTATCAGTCGGTCTGTCAGTTAGTCTATCAGTCGGTCTTTCAGTCAGTCTATCAGTTGGTCGATCAGTCGATCTATTAGTCGGTCTATCAGACGGTCCATCAGTCGGTCCATCAGTCAGTCAACTAATCGGTTGCCTAGTCAGACGACCGAGAACTGTACTCAATTCCGAAAAAAGCGCTTAAAAATGTTTTGATGATTGGATTAGTTGGTGTAAGTGTATCGTTTCTGAAGGAGCACACTTTGAAGGTGATAATATCAATTTTGAATGAATAAATGGTACTTTCTTGAAAGATTAGTATTAGGGGTACCAGTTAAATTTGAAAATGGACGTTACCGCTACTAAGGACTTTAATGCCTCGTTACCTGTAATTTGGTACCACGACCCCTACTCTCATCACTACACGAAATGCAGTGCTATGCTATATGTGCTGTAATTGTTAATTAATTACTAAATATTTACACCACCATTCTTTATTTACTCACAGTAATTCCAACAAAATACAAATATTACTATTTTAAAAATTATTGTATTCGGTCTATCAGTCGGTCTATCAGTCGGTCCATCAGTCGGTCAACCAATCGGGAGACCAGTCGGATGATTAGTCTATTTATTAGCTGGATGGCCATCGACCTATCAGTTGGTAGAACAATTGGACAACCAGTTTGTTCACCCGTCAAGCGATCGATTGACTCATTGGCAGGGCGACCAGTCGGAGTTCGGTCGGGTGATCGGCGGTCAATCCATCTATCGATCAGTCGGTCAACTAATCGGATGCCTAGTCAGACGACCGGTCTGAAGACCAGTCGGATGACCAGTCTATTGATTATTTGGGTGGCCATCGAGCTATCAGTTGGTAGAACAATCGGTCAATCAGTTTGTTAACCCGTGGAGCGTTCGATTGACTCATTGGTAGGGCGATCGATCAGGGTTTGGTCGGGCGATCGGCGGTCGATCTATCAGTCGGTCTGTCAGTCAGTCTATCAGTCGGTCTTTTAGTCAGTCTTCAGTCAGTCTTTCATTCAGTCTATCAGTCAGTGTATCAGTCGGTCAACTAATCGGGAGACCAGTCGGATGATTAGTCAGAGGTCCATCCCGAAGAACAGTCGAGTGACCAGTCTGTCGATTAGTTGGGCGACCACCGGGCTATCAGTCTGTAGAACAATCGGTCAATCAGTTTCTTCACCCGTCGAGTGATCCTCGCAGTCGATTCATATTTATTTGCTACATAAAAAGTTCTAAAGCTTCGCTATAGCTAGTTTATAAATGCGACATATATGGGTCGGGTTAACCGGGGAAGAACCATGTCCGCACAGAATGCCAATGCGTAATGGTAACATAGCGCTGCTATGTTTCAATTGGTGTAGGGGTCCGGGATCCCAATTATACGTTTCGAGGCATTTCATCACGGTCTTCGGGAGTAACAACGCATGTAAATCATTTAAGGAGGGTGTTATAGGGTGAACGATATGCACATTAAAAAAGTTATAATTTTGTTTTATTGAAAGGAACAAACTAGGTTATAGAGTAGTCAAATTATGAATGACTGCACTAGAATGTTACTTTTTGCACCAGTATTAGATTGTATTTCCATAATGCGGGCTGGGCTATACACTAGTAATTTTAAAATGTATCATATTATGTTATTACTATCTTGAATATATTATCTGCTACCATAATCAACGCTTCAAGAGACGGCATTTAAAACTGCTTTTTTAAAACTGCTTAACGGCAAGCTCCTTTACATCACAATAATAAAACATATTTAAAATGTATATATTTTAGCTATAAAATATGTTTCAAATATATATACTTTTTATTAAATATTGTAGATATATGAGTAGCGAAGTCATATATTTTTTTCATTTAATTAACTAGAAATATGAATTAGAAAGAATATGCTGCAAAGATTCGCATTTTTATAACGATAACTTAGCCAGCTAATCCAAAGGAAGATAAAAAAAACTAACCGGACTGTATTGTATGTACCCTGCAGACTGTGCATTCACTAATCCGATTGCAATCAAGCCATTTATTGCTATCCCGACTATGTAAAATACGTATGGATCTATCTGGCGTAGAAATCAAACGTTTGTTGCCGTTGATAATTGTAATTATACTAATAACGTAGTTTGCATACGTTTTTGATATATCGAATTTAACGTATGATATAAATATTTTTACAATAGAAGAGAGGGCAAATGATCTACTAGCTCATCGGATAATATTCGTTAGTGCTGTAATAGCTGCAGAATGGGTAGGACCACGCCTCAAAGGTAACTACGCATCTGCATTATGATTCGTTTTTTGCCATATAAGTTCTTATTTATATGAAAGTAAACTTTACTTGAATGGAACACATACTACATCAGAACAATGGTAAGTGATTGTATAATCTGATTGTAGTCCACACCTACATCAATCCACATCCGTGGTTACCCTGAAGCCGAGAAGATGGCTATCAGTAACTGAGCCTTCGGATGCCTACACTCACCAAACGAAACACATTTAGGGTGTTGTTATTTGAAGGCATAGTCCTACTCCGATAAAGCCGACCGTACAACGGTCGGCTTTCACTTTTCACTGATTATTGCGTAACGCTTTTTTATACTATGTATAAGGAGACCACTTCCGATAACGAAGATAATAATGACACCTTTGATGATGAAAAATAATCCTGATTAAAAAATCATATTTTTAAAACATTTTATTAGCATTATTTACGCTCTATAATGTTAGTACAGCTAAATGAAACGAAAGTTTCACAAAAAATACACTACTTTACTAAAAAAAAACCAGCAATGAAACTCAAAATCAAAAACAGCTGAAGCTCGGATCAACTGTCGTATAGTCTGTCTTCGTTTTCGGAAGCAGTCTCCTAATACACAGTATACATTCAGTTAAAAAAGTATCAGGAATGGATGACTTATTAATGGTTCGAAATTAATATTTTTATTATTGTTACATTAGCACAACTGTTTTCCATTTTGAAGCGGAGTTTGAGCTGCATCTGGTATTTAGATTAGATACAGTGCATCTAGTGTGTATTGCAAATTTCATAATGGACAAAAACATCGACAATGAATTTGTTTTAAATTTTACATCGCCAATGGAATTTCGTATTCGGAGTCACTGAAAATGTTATAGAACTTACGGTGAACCGACTTTATCAAAACACGTACTTTTGAGTGTTCAAAAGCGGTCGAGATGTGATGGAAGATTTGCCATCATCAGGCCATCAGCATCTGCAACTGAAGTCAACATCGCAAAAGTGAAGGAAATAGTGACAGTAAATCCTTATTAAAGTTTGAAAGAGATAGCCGCCGAACTTTCTATGTCTAACGAGTCTATCCGAACCATTTTAAATAATTATTTGGGTATGAAACATGTTGCCGCTCGGCCAGTCCCAACGGACTCAATCATCAAATTTTCTTCTAAAACTCAATCGCATAAGAGTCGCTGAGGATATGCTAGAACGAGTCAATTCCTACCCAACAAACGCATTATTACTGGTAGACGTAGTTTTACGAGTTTGACATGCAAAACAAGCTTCGGAGTGGCTCCTTCAAACTGAACCGAAACCGAAAAAACCACGCCAAAGTCAATCAAAAGTCATGTTGACTATTTTCTTTGACTATCGCGATTCGAAAATCGTACCGGAAGGTCAAACGGTAAGTAAAAAATATTATTAGAGAGCAAAGTCTGCACCACGATAACACGCCTTCGTACAAGTGAACGAATTTTTTTGTGATATTTGTACCTTATTCACCAGACATACAGTTTTTTTGGTACAGACCTGACCTTATTCACCAGATATGGCTGCAGCCGAGTTCTTTCTTTTTCCTTAACTCAAATTACCACTTCGTGATACCCGTTTACATTCGGTAGAAGATGTGAAGGACAATTCGTGGCGAGAACTGAACTTAATTCCAAAAAAAGCGCTTAAAGCGCTTGTTTTGATGATTGGATTAGTTGGCGTAAGTGTATCAATTCTGAAGGAGCACACTTTGAAGGTGATAAAATCAATTTTGGATGAATAATTGGTACTTTCTTGACAGATTGATTAGGGCGGACAAACGACCATAGTTCAATTGATTATTAGTAATGACTGCCGCTTATGTATCAGTCAAATTTGAAGATGGACGTTACCGCTACTAAGGACTGTAATGCCTCGTTACTTGTAATTTGGTACCACGATCCCTACTCTCACTACTCGAAATGCAGCGCTATGCTATATGTGCTGTATGTATGTGCTATTCTCCAAGTGATTGAGCAGACCCATTTTATTAATAAAAGAAATTATTTCTAGCTCAATCAAAATTTTATTTATGAAAATACTTTTAACGTAATAAATGGTGGTTCCTTCACTACTTATTTATTTATTCAGAACAAACTATTGAATTTTGTGATTTGTAATTCTTCGATTACTTAATGTATATTCAAAAGTAAATTAATTGTTAATTAATTACTAAACATTTACACCACCATTCGTTATTTACTCACAGTAATGCCAACAAAATAAAAATATTACAATTTTAAAAGTTTGGTATTAAATTATTGTATTCCCACTCCTATTCGTATGTAGGTTATATTGGTCTAATTACTATACTCGTGATACGAAACGTCGTCAAGGGAAATCTACTAGGCTCGAGGGAAATATCTTAGGTGAAAACAAATTGACCGAATATTACACATTGTTGTTAAGATCTAATTGTTTGCATTCTTTTAGAAAATATTACTATTTATTTTTCGTCGATTTTCCCCATGATGATGTCCTCGTTGTTAGATGGTAAGATATGACGCAAACCTTTAGATAGTCCATAGCTTTTCTTATTTATTGTGGTGTGTCAATCTTCTGGGTATTACCAGATGACAACGACTGCGCACTGAGAGGCATTTTTTAGACGTCCCCTTCCCTTGCCCCATGTAAAGTCTGCATGCAATTAGATTAGAGGAAGGTTCGTATGCAACGTAAAGCTACGGAATACACATTATACGGAATATACAACAAAAATTTGTTCACCATAATTTTTTTTATAGAAACTGAACACAGCATCCACATACTCTAAGGACTAGGACTTCGAATATAAGCATCTGGTTTATTGAACAATCAGACACAATCTAGTACCACTAAAACAACACCTGGTAATTACGACATCATCTCAACTGTTTGAGGAAATGATACAATAGTATCATTCGCGTAAACATAGATGGTCATTCTAGCTTTTCTTATTTTGATATAAGGTCTATTACAATTAATGCCGATAAAATAAGTGGGCAAGTGTTGTGTGACGCGGGATAGTTACAATACACCAAAACCTCAAAAATAATAAATTTTGGTTGCACAAACATTCGCTTCAGCTAAGATTAAAGAACAGACCAGTGGTTAAGAATATGTACATCGACCACCAAGTATTGCGAATTAAGCTTACTATGTTATTATATTAATTTTGTTTTCCCCTAATTCGGAGCGTCTGAATAATATATACCTAATACATTTGAAGAACATATTTAAAACTAATTTCGAGACTATTCGTATAGTTTTTATTTTTTAAAAGTCACCTATTTATAAAGCGTGACAGACGAGCACATAATTAACTTGATGGTAAGTGATTCTTGCGGCTCAAGACATCTACATTCATCCTTGACAAGGAATCATAATGGAGATACGTCATCACCCTTGAGGACTAAGTTGGATGCCTCGTCACCAGCAATAAAGTTCTCCGGATCCCTGCACTCACTCACTCACTCACAAACGTTGTATTTTGCAGCCCTGGTTTTCTATTCTGATATAAGATCTATTATATTTAATGCCAATAACTTAGGTATAATAAATGTGGAAGTATTGAGTGACACGGGATAACTACAATACATTAAAACCTCCAAAATATTACATTTTTGTTGCACAAACATTCGCTTCAGCTGAGATTAAAGAATAGACCAGCGATTAAGCAAATATTGCGTCAACCACCAAGTATTGCGACTTATGCTTGCTATGGAATCATTCTATTTAGTTTTCACCTAATTCGGGGCGTCTGAATAATCTATACCTAATATATTTGAGAGACATGAATAACTGATTTCGAGACTATTCGTTTAAAAGTAACCTTATTTATAAAGCGTGAGAAACGAGCACATAATTCGCTTGATCATAATTTTTTTTTATTAAATTGTGAGTAATCAACGGGCACACACTTCACCTGATGGTAAGTGATTCTTGCGGCCCATGACATCTACATTCATCCTTGACAAGGAATCATATTAAAGGTACGGCATCACCCTTGAGGACTAAGATGAAATGCCTCGTCACCAACAATAAAGGTTTCCAGATGAAACACACCAGAATTATGCTTCTATTTTACCCTAGTATTCAGTGAGTGCGTGGTCCTTCCCCGGTCTAGCTGACCTATTCATTCTACAGCTAGAAACAAACTGCAGCGTAGCTCTACCACTGTTAAAGTGATGATGGCGACCCATCCTCAACAAATATCCACAAATGTTGTCACGAAGGACTGCGATAGACTGCCTCGCTATCACTAACAGGGTCCCCACAGATTTGGAAGAAGGTAAAGTGCTTGTGCTTGTGGTGTCATTATCAAATTCTTAAAAAAAAATATGTCTCAACGAAACGAAATTTACCTAACCTAAGAAACCCAACCTAACCTAAGCTTAACCTGAACTGAGCTCACATATCTTTGCAGAGGTTCCATCTTACGTAGCCCTTAGTCAAATATTAGGCATTGGCTGGGTTCGCTGTTAGCATTCTTAAGCCTAAAAGCCAATCCAAGTGATTGGCCACCCAGTCGATATTCCCGAAAAGAGCTTCTAACATCGGTATTCTAACTTTTCTAACTCATATTTTGAAGTTGCTTGACATAATAAAACATCCCTTCAATTGAATCCAGTTATGTTCATTCCTTATTGTATATGTCATGTCATTTAGTTATATTTAAAAATGTATTTAGCTGACGCTGTTCGATATAATCGTGTCTCTTCAGCGATCTAAATATAGTCAGCCCTATAAATATCAAATAACTTACAAGTGCGCATGGTGTATTAATAATAGACTTGTAGTACACAAACAGATCAAAAAGGTCAAAGTAATAAACACTTATTCTCTTAAATCTCTATCCAAGGTAAGATAAGGTTAACACTTTTTTACCCTAATGATCTCATTTATATAACTAATACTTAACTCCACAATTCGTTCAATAATAGAACTAAGTTTATAACGAACCAATTTATAAGATTATAAAAATTATAATAAACCCTCTATAATCTATAAAAAAAAAATCGGCCTTATCATGCAATGTTTTCGTGTTCAATATCTTCTTAAGCAAATAAAAAAATATAACGTAATATTAATATAACTTGAATGTTTTTAAATGTTGCTGACTAGAACAAACGATTTTTACACATTAAACATTGTTTTTTTTTTTTAATAATTTGATTTCTTGTGATAGTTGACCATGATTCGAAGATGTTTGTATAATGAAATATTTCTAGAGTTATATTTCAAACATAAATACTAGGGTAAATTTTCAGGAAATAAATCTTACCGTATCAATTTTCCAGTATCTAATTGTTTCTTTGCTGATAGAGTAGGCGCGGTCTGTGAAACTATTCATGACTTCCACGTGTTTAATATGTATTAGGTATTTTTCCGTCTGGACTATATTCTATACTAATAAATGTTTAAGCTTTTTAGGAGGATGCGAGAATATAAACGTAAACAACAAACAAAAATAATTAAATAAAATGTCACTTGCGTAACCTACTTGTTGACTAATTATAACGTGATATTGTTTTCGCACGACATCATTGTCACGCTTGTCAGGTGAGGATTTGGCAACACCAGTCTGATGGATTACATAATGAAAGGATTCTCGATGAAATTACATCGAACAAAGGTCTTTGGTAACGTTATTAAATTTTCGAAATAATAAAATAATTATTCCATAATGTAGCATAATCAATTTTTTTAGATATATTTATATATGATGATAATGAACTTTAACGCTAGTTTTGTGTTTCTTTAATGTATTCTAATGTGCATTCTATTGTTTTACTATGTTATTGAGTGGTATGCTGGCGTAATAGAAAAATAATGACACATAGGAGTATTCGTATATTCTGAGGTAAACGTCAGGTTTGTGCTTTTACTAACGGATACATATTATGAAAGCCTAGACCCTGTGTGTAGATAGGGTTCTTTCTGGAGAGCAACAACAACTTTTTTCTTTCTTCAAGACAGAGTCCCAAAATCAATTTATTACCATAACATTGCATTGTAATCGGGGCTGAAAAATATGAATAATTTAATATTATTGTGATACCCATAAATAATATATTTAAAAATAAATGGAATAAATATATATATATATATATATATATATATATATATATATGATTGGCTGATTACTGATCTGTCTCACAGATTTGACTGACAGCTCAACATTTGCCAAAGATCAATGGCAGCATATCAGTCCTAAAACAACATCGTATTAGGAACACTGAGTTATATTCAAGAGAAATTTGAAGATCACAGATATTTTTTTTATTTATTTATTGAATGGAAGATAGCTAGAATGAATTAGGACTGGGCCAGGCATGACAGAAGAAAGCATTCAGAATGATTGGCTCGGCTCATTGGCCCCTGTGATCCTCCATAGGCGTCCGAATAAGGTGTTCGGACATCGAGAATGGTGAGAAACGGAGGTCTGCCAGATAGTGAAATATTGTAAACGTATAATATCAGTATGAATTATTATTACAGCCTTCTGCTAAATTCTTAATAACTTTACGTAAATATTAGTTTACGTGTCTTACGTTGCATTCAATATTAATATTATGTATTACTACATATCACGTAAACATAGTACGCTTAATTCTACTGAACGGTGTGGCTGGATAATGGATTCATTAGAATCGGAATTAGCACGGAAATAACATTTGAGTTGGTAAATGGTTGTTAAATGAACAAGATTAAGGTGAAACCGTATTACCTAATCTAAATCCCAAGGCACTGATTGCAATCAAGCTACACAACGTGTATCTATACGATTTAAATGCAGCCGAGCATAAATCTAATTAAGCTACGTGAAACTTGTATTTCCGATATATACTTAATAACGCATTTTTCATATGAAGTTGTTTTCAATTTATTATCACAATTTAAATGTGAGTTCTTCACATTTTTAGAGGATGTTTTAGATAAACATCCTCTAAAAACTGAATAAATATAATCCGTGAAGTACAGTAGCCTCAGATCTATGATCAATACGAGAGTAGAAATAATTAAATATAAAACAATCCGCAAGGTTAGTAACACTGCTAAAGCCATGCTGCAGTAGAAATGGGTACGGTCTACTGTGGAAAGATCACTTTGTCACAGTATACCATTGTGATTTAGCGGTTTAATTTCTGCTATATTTCATACATTGCGGTGTAGAACCGGATGCTTCGTTAATGGTGGCGAGGCATTTAACCTCAGTCCTGAATGCCATACATGTGCATCTTGAATTTTTGTCAATAGTTATCACAATGCATCAGGTGAACCGTAAGCCCGTTCGTCACCCTTAGGGACTGCGCCCACTGAGGGCACGGCAGTTTTTTTGTAGCTATTATAATCATCATTGAAATTTCAATTTTATTGTCATACTATTAAATTATATTTCCGTTAGTCACATGAATCTTCTGACATGCAGTCAGTAGGGGTTATTTAGTTTCGTAAAAAAAAATATTAAAGACATGTATGCAATGTACCTTTCAGTGTTCAATATGCCTTAATGACAGAGTCTGGGTTTCAGTAGTAACGGCACGATTTGAAGGAATTGAATACCTTAAGGGATATCAGATATTCCGTCACGTAGAACTTCATCTATTTGAAGATCATAGCTTATCGTTACAAGTGCTCCCAGATTGGTATCATGCTATGAATACATTTAATATTGCTTATTTAATGGCGTACTGCAATACTCATAGGCTCACATAAAATCGAGAGTTAGATTTAAATTATGGATTTAATAATATATTGTAAAGATTAAAATTCTTCTTATATTTAAATATTGGTTTTCCATTAATAGACTAATTTCTTGATATTTCCATTTAAACTCCTCTTAATACGAAATAATTTATATACATAACTATATATATTTTTAGGCGAAATAGTTTTGACTCAACCTGCTACTGTTTTGTATTACCTTTTTTTTTTAACTTTCTTGATTGATATTTAAATATGACGAAAAATTCTCTGTTCTATATTTTTAAGTACAGTTTACGACTTCTGTAGTTCTTCTCTTCTAAAATAATTCCCATTTTTTATAAACCTATAACATTTCGTGTAACTTTAAAACGAAAATCAAACAATTGCTTGATATACTCCACCCTTGAAGTTGAGAAGATGTTTTACCTATGTTACCTTTAAATATCTTTCTCAGTTTCACAAGCTTACCTGTTGAGTATCATCCGAATAAAAACATCCAATATATTTAGGGATACTATCGCAATCCACGGGATCAGTGTGAAGTCGGTCCAAATGCGGCCGCTTCATTTTCAGGATTTAGTTAACAACAAATACTTTACAGTTAAAACTTTAAAGTAAGACGCAGGTAAATTAAATCCCATAAAATGATTGTAATATTGTATTTGCCGATGCTTACGGAACTTGATGTTGACGGATAAGATGAGGTTACAGATTATCTTAATAATACAGTGAAATATTACATTCTATTTATTATAAATTCTTCTCATCTTCTCTTCATATTAATATTTAATACATTATACATGTATCATTTCAGGTTATAGTATATATATAATAGTTCAGTAATTGGAATCAAAGCCTATTATCTGCGCTCATTAGGTTTTATTTTATTAGATCACATGCTTAGCGATGAAGGAAAATATCATGAGGTATATAGTATAATATATAAACTATGTGATTTTTGTTGTTTACTGCTATTTAGGGGTTGCAAAAGTGATGTCTAGTATGAAAAATTAATAATAAAAACTATAAAAATTATTGACGAAAGAAATATTTATTATGTAAATTAACTACCCATCATGCCAGATAAGTATATTTTTCTGCTCGCTTTTGTGAACGAATTTTCGATGTTATATGTCTACGTACAACTCAACATTAAAGAAAGAGTTGTAGGTTATCGATTTTGCCATAGTTTTAAATTAATATTATATAAGTTTTAAATTAAAAAAAAAATACTTTAGATTTTTTAACTACCAGAATTTTCAAAATGGCCAAAGTGTAAAAACAATGATTTCAGAATTTACAAATCTATTATTTTTGGCTATGAACGATGATGACTTTTTAATAAGAGTCACTACTTGAGTTTGATAACTAAAAGTCTCTAGACAAGTTTAAACAAAGAGTCAATGGCTGGGCAAAGGTATCTTCTCTTAAATTGAGAGGATTTATTGTTAAGAGTTTACGGCCGTAAGTCGTGTTTGGATGCGGCGGTACGAAAATATTTAAATGTTTAACGCCATCATCTGCCACCAACCTGCATTGAAAAATTGAAATTATAAGAATTGAGATAGTGCTGCAGTTTCTTTTAGTTCATAACTAAGGATAATCCACCATCCAATAACTTGTTTCTAATCCCGTATCGGAAACAAACTTGTGTAGTAAAATTTTTTATCACATATAATATCATATAATTACTTTTAGAGGACTTGTAGTTCTTGTGTCTACACGTGGGTAAATGGAGATTTATAATTCTAAATAATAAAACATTAACACAAGTATAATAAAAAATATAATGAACATAAATAGTATGAACTAAAATATACTTTAAATATTACTGGGTTATAACATTGGCTTCTATTTTACGCATGGAGGAAACTTAGGTACAAAGAAATAGCTTGCTAAAATTTATGTCCGGTGTACAGCGGTAGATTCACCCTCTTTAGATTTAGGTAAAAAGTTGACAGCGTGTGTTATTTCTGTATACAAATTTTGTGTTTGTTGACATTCTCTGAGGTAAAGTTTTTTTCTCAAATATTCCCAACATGTGTCAGAAGTCTTCCACCTGCCAAGATATGCGATCGAAGAAGAAATTTTTAGTTATATTAACTTACGCATCTGTATACCATAATCAACGTTCTGATAGATGATTTTTTCTTAAATATGTACATTTCAATGCTTGTCTACAATCCAACCTGATATTAAGTGGTGATGCAGACGTAGATAGTGGAGTAGAAATCTAATAACTCTCCTCTGTAAGAGACCCACATTATATTCAGACGGAGAGAGTAGCGCAGACAAATTATGCCAGTCCCTCACTGTTCACATTAATATTGACAAAGCATATAGCTTCGTCTGAATGCGAATGAAATCAACAATGATAGGACGGAAATCCACCATGCGTCTTATCGTCTGAAGGAGGTGGTAGAGCCAAGCATCATCTTTTGATATTGCGTGAATAGGCTGGTTCAACCGGGGAAGTATCACCGCCTCACAGAATACTGGCGTAAAGTAGATGAGTCATACACTTCTGCGTTTCGTCCGTCCATAAGTAGCGATATTTTCGAAAAATCTACCCCAGGAGGGTACAAGGACCTTCGGCTTTGGAGAATACCTCACTGGGTATCCACAATCAGGGTACCCTATGCACCCGGAGCGTATAACCTCATGCTTCCCCACGTATTCTGGGGAGGGGCAAAATTCTATTCTACAGCCATCCTGCCAGGGGAAAACAGATCAAAGTGGTTAAGGCAGACCATAGATTTCTTAGACACGCTTGCCGTAGATTTCTGCAATATCAGGAGACTTTATTACCCTGCCGACCAAAAGTTTAAGACCGCACATAAACAACATAATTATCTATCAATTGAAATAAAATCCCATAGGATAAATAAAAGAAATGCAAATATGCATATTCTATTTATACTGACGAATATTTAAAGAAATCATTCTTTTGTTTACTTTCAAGTTATTGGACAATAAACATCTATTGTTTACAAATACCGACAAACGCTGCGCTAGAGCCAGGTGGTAGAGTCGTAATAATATTTTTATAATGTCCTCATTACTAATTACTTTGCTTTTGTTACGTATTGGTCAACAATAAGGAATATTTAGCTCCTAAAAACACGTATTTTTTACTTATTATTACCCGAGTTTACTTGGGTTTGTTCACAAACAATCTCAATTAGTCTTAACTTGTTGTTTCTACAGTGAAGACCTCATAAAACGGGAAAGGTCGAGAATTTAGCAGTGAAGTGCGTTCTGTCATCGTTGGTTTACATAATGAAGGCAAATCCGAAGTGAGATTGCTTCACAACAGAAGTTATCGAAGATTTGTGTTCATCGCACAATAAATCCTTGCTATATTTTGCGATGACGTTTTAAACAGTATGGAGAGTTTTGGTCAGGTTGATGTAATGTACACGGACTTTGAAAAAGCATTTGATCGTGTAGATTACACCATCCTACTTAGCAAACTAAATGAGCTAGGAATACACGGAGATCTTCTGAGGTGGGTTCAATCTTACATTACAAATCGTTCCTAAGCCGTCATCATTGGCGGACATAGGTCTAACTACACCGAAATCCTATCCGGAGTACCTTATATGATATAGGTAATCATTTACAGAACGCGAAACATTTATTATATGCTGTCGACAAAAAAATCTACATGACAATAAAAAATATATGTGATTGCGACTCATTACAAATGGACTTGGACTTATTATGCGACTAAAAAAAAACTAGATTTCCGTCAATGTTAAAAAATGTCATTGTATAAGCTTTATGAAAAAGAAAAACTCTATTCTGTATCCTTATAAATTTGGCAACGTGGCTATAGAAAGGACTGATGAAGTTCGTGATCTTGGTATTATAGTTGATTCAAAAATGCTTATGCAAAAGCATATAGAACATATTCGCAATAAGGCATATCGTTACCTTGGTTTATTTCGCGCGCCTGCAAGCCTTTCATTGACTCCTTTGCCCTTAAAGTCGTGTACTACTCCTACTTCCGCAGTTCTCTTGACTATTGTTGTTCTGTATGGTCTCCGCAGTATAAGGTACACATCGATAATATTGAACTTGTTCAAAAGAAATTTGTGAAAATTCTCAATTTTAAATGTCATAGAGAGCGTACTCCTTACCAGGAGAATTGCAAGTACTTTAAATTACTAACATTGTATAATAGAAGGCTTCTATTAGATATGAGTCTGCTTTATGATATTTTGCACAATATAGACCAGCCTACACTACTAGGCCATATAACATTTTCTACTCCTAAGATACGCACTAGAAATACAGGATTATTTTATGTTCCATATCACCGTACTAGTTAGGGCAAAAATTCCATATTAACAATATTACCCCACCTGTACAATGAAAACTTCAGTCATGTAGATATTTTTCACCTATCAAAAAGTAGCTATAAAAATAAAATCTTGTATGTACTTAGGCTAATTTAGTTTAAATAAATACTGGAATGTATAAGAACGTAATCTTGTTTGACGCTTCATAGTTTAAGTACTTACCTAACTTAGTAAACTTAACTTTAATAAATTGTTTCTGATAATGCTGTTATGCACCTGTTGGCTAATTTATCAGTTTTGTGTTTTCTATTTTCCTATGTAATTGTGTGATAAAGTTAGCTGTTGTGTGTGTTGTAGCTATACTTATATAAATAAAATAAAATGTATCTGACCGACTCATTGACCACGTCCAAATGGCTGCAGTCTCTGTCCTACGCGTACAATCAATTATGCTGGGAGATCTGTTCATGACTTTACTTTGGCATATGATCTGGCACACCTGGTCATTTCGCCTACGCGGGTTCTAGACGTGCAGGATCATACACCTTTCCTTTTGACCTTCTACTGACCTCTCATTCGAACAACTATTTATTCTTCGTCGCTGCCTCTCTAGGCTCATTGGACCATTGTTTGTTCCAGAGTATGATTCCTCTCATGTGCCCGTTACTATTTGCAGGTTATCGCCTACACTCAGTTCAGCGGATTGGGATGAGATGAGGTCTTTATTTGCATCTTACCTATGGGGCGCATTTGCTTTTCATTAGATGATCCCAACGCTGTTGCCATTTCTGTCTGTGAAAAGGAACTTCAGGGGATGGAACACTTCATTCCATTCAACGGTGTCTGTCAACAGCAGATGCATCAAAGTCAGCCTTGAGTACAGGGTTGGTTTTATCCTTATCTTGGTCACCAATTAGCCTTTTGGGACTGAGTCCAAACATACAAGTTGGCATTTTGCAGCGCCTTTCCAAATTGACTAAGCTTGTGTTTTACAAAGGATCTATTGCGGTGTGAAGTACAGTCGCACTTTTGCAAAGGTTCGTAGCTTCCCAGCGGCAGTTATTGCCTTATACTCAATGAACCCCTCCAAAGTTAGGCTCAACGACATATCAACTCCTAATGGCTGAAAGCGGTGGGCGTATTCCAGAAATGAATTTCATAAAGTATGAGCCATGGTGATCGGGCTCCTTTTAGCGGTAAAACATCAGACATAGACACATCTGCTAGACAGAGCGTTTTGGTGGCATTAGATCTCACATGATTCGCATCGCCCCAATCGGACACTGCCTCTAATATGTCATTAATACGCTCTACTAAAGACTCTCGGGTTGGTAACTCCCGACAACTTTGCTGTTATCTGTATACCCAAAATTATCGGTCTAGACTATCATTACATTCCTCATTGTAACTCTTATGATAGACCTTATGAGATTGGGTGTCAGATAAAAATTGGCGTTAAACAGCAAAACATTTTCAGCAAACAGTTTTACATATAATGAACATTGTATCCAATATTCTAAATTTAGCAGTTATTAAATTTTTGGTTTCGTTAACTACTCTTACAATTAAAATGAACGTAGGAAAAAAACGTTTCAATTTTAGAAACTGCTAGTGAATCTAAACGAAGATAAAAGAAAAACTAACCAGTCTGTATTATATTTACTCTGCTGACTGTATATCCAGTAATCCGATTGCAATCAAGCCATTTATTGCTATCCCGTCTATGGGAAATACGTACTGTGTTATCTGGCTTAGAAATCAAATGCTTGTTGCCGTCGAAAAGGACATTTATACTAATTGCCTAATACCCATGATTTTGAAATATAAAATATAGTTCAGATTTATTTCATACATTATGTTATATTAATAATTTATAGGCATAAATAAAATATAGTAACAGTCTATGTACGCTGATGGATTATAGAGTGACCCATAACTGCTAATCTGTCTCAATAATTTCACAAGAAATAATATTATAACTTAAAGGCAAAATTAGTATTAAAAGTTTTAACTATTAAAGACTTGTAACTTGTTTGTTGACTTCACTAAGCTTTTTGAACACTCAATTCTTCATATAAATATATAATCATCTTTTTGAATTGCTTAAGAGAACCTTAAATTATACAACGATGTGCTTGCATACAATAAATTACAGGAAATTACAGGAAGTATTAAATACTGTGTTGAAACCAACATATGATATTATTTGTCTGCGAAAAAGTTTGTTCCTATTTTATTTATTTATATTTTAATTATTTATTTAAATTTTATGTACAGAAAACATTTATATAAGGGAAGTAATATAGGAAAGATATGTAAAAAGGCGCAGCTTATTTTACAATTAAAATCTTTTCCAGCAGGCAAAAAAAAAAACAGTGTAGTGTACTCACAAAATAAAAAAATAAATAAAGAAAAATAGAGAATAATATAAAAATAAATTCAAAACTATATTTATTTACAAACATGCATAAACTTATTAATTAATTCATAAATAATAATACACATAATGTAAACATAAATAATAAATAGTATATATATACCATACAATGAAACTTACATAATATTTCATTATATATTCAACTGGATAAAGATAAGTAGTGTTCTTTCACTAGATTTTTTTTAACAGCACAACGGTTCTCGTGGCACAATTTTTTTCAGGAAGAGCATTCCACAAACGTATTCCGTGCACAGTGAAGGAACCAACTCCTTATCGAAACTAGTTTTATGATGGATTCATCAGGCGGATGTACAAACGAAAACCGTTTGCGGTCTTTGAGGAATGAGGGATATTAAAAAAGAAGCAAAGTAATCGAATGTTCCTGCGAAAACGTATGGGGAGCCACTTGAGCACAAAAATAGGGAACACGGTCGAACTTAAAGCCCAAAAATGTAACGGATGCATGAGTTTTGTAGGCGCTCAAGTTTATTAAGTAACTCCTCTGTAACATCCAAGTAACAAACATCAGCATTATCCAATATGGGTAAAATAAGTGCTTGAGTACGAGAGATCTTTGCTGACAAGGGCAAAAAGCCTCTGAAGGCAATTCAACGAAAGGAAGGCGAAGCGAATCTTGCGACTAACTTCATTGACGTGCGGACGCCATGACAAGTGTGAGTCAATAATAATCCCCAAAATTTTGCATTACTCACTGTACTTTCTATGTGTTCCATTTACGGGGATAGAGTAGATAGATTAATTTTGTTACGCATAAGTTTACTACCATATATATATATATATAGTCATAGCCAGTGGAAGGGTTAACTAGAAGCCAATATGACTTAGCCCACCTGCTAATGCAATTCAGATCACTGTTAATAGCGCTAATAGCTAGTTCAATATCAGCTACGAGAGTATGTCGATAGAGCTGCAAATCATCTGCATAGAGATGAAAGTATAATAAATCACTTTATTGACTTATTTAATAAACACAGAAAATAGAAAAGGAGAGAGAACGCCACCTTGAGGTACACCCGGAGTGAGATCACTCCATTTTGAGTAAGTGTTACTAATGGTGACCCACTGCGAGTGTCCGCGAAGATATGAATTAAACCACTTAATAGAATAAGAAGAAACATTAATGAATTAAAGAATCCCAAGGAGGATATCAAGGACTACGGAATTAAAAGCACTCCTGAAATCCAAAAGGGCAAGTATTGTGAGAGATTTATTACTGTCACCTTGTCGGAAACTAAACTGCAAAGGACTGAGAATAATATTATAAATTTAGAAAATTGAATATACACAATATCTTCAAGAACTTTCGATAGGAAGGGTAAAATGGCTGAGACAAAGAAGGAGGTGTTACTTTTGGCAAGGGTATAATATGGGCTAGTTTCCAAGCAGAGGGAAAATATGTATGTATTATATATATGTATATATATATATATATATATATATATATATATATATATATATATATACCTCGTCCGGCCATAAGTTCTGTAACAAATGAAAATGTATTTTTTTTAATGAAGTAATGTAATATTATTTTTAAAATTTATTAGTCTCAGCAAAAAATAACCAAATATTCTATTCGAAATGGCCATCTTTGGGTTTTATACAGGCCTGTAATCTGTTTGACCACGGATGTTTCCAAGGGAAATTTCGCCACTGCTTGTTCCAAAGATTTTTTATGACACTCACTGTCACCGTGCCGTTTAGAGCAGGCTATGTCCTCTAAAACTGACCATAATTTTAAGTCTAAAGGGTTGAGGTCTGGGCTAGATGAGGGCCAGTCTTCATCTCTTAAAGTCCGGAACGTTGGTTTCAAGCCCGACTTGGGTAGTTCGTGCCTTGTGACCAGGTGCAGAGTCCTGTTGGAAAGTCCACGGTATATTTTTAAAAAGTGTATTGCTGAGAGGTTTCACAACATGGTCCAAGACCTGTATCTTGATAGACTTTGGCTGAAGTTTTCACTCATTTTTACAAAAATGTAGTTTTGCGACTCCTTGATAAGACAAGCCCCACCAAAACATCACTTATGCAGGATGATGTTCACGTTGTACCTTTCCGACCACTTGAGCAGCTTCTTTAGAACTGTGAGCGTAAACCTTATTATCATTGTGCTTATTGTAGAGTTCTTCAATCGTGAAAATTTTTTCATCCATAAAGAGGATATTTCTGTATATTTTCGTATCGCGACAGCAGACGTTTTGATCGATCCACTCTCTTTAATTGTAAAAAATGATTTAGGGCATGTCCTGCATATCGACAATAAGCACCGAGGTTCAGGTCTTGTTTTATTGCACGCGACAGAGTCCTAGCTTTTGAAGTGTCTGGAATATGACTGACGGCTCCGAAGTCACTTTGTGCAAGGTAATCACTGCAATCCTATTTTCTTCTTCACCCCATTCTATATTGTAATTTGATAATGAACACGAAAAAATATGTGGAATGGCGCAAAATCTAAAGAAGTTTTTAAAATAATATACGTGTTCCAAATTCAAAATAATTAAAAAGTTGAAAAAAGAAAAGTTTTATGTAACAGTATTTATGGCCAGACTAGTTATATATATATATATATATATATATATATATATTTATATGTATTTATATATATATACATATATATAAACAGTTTTTGGATCAGAAGTCCAAAAATTTCTTAAAAAATGGGATTATGTAACTACAGACAAAGAACGATGCCCTTCTAATCCCATCATACACATAGCAAAACCTTATTGCAAGTTAATCCAGGTTTCGCTTATCCTGAGGTGCCTCGTCTGAAAACCTCCTCGAGTGCCTGGTTTTGAATTTCTCTTTGATACTCGTATTGGGATAAAAGCAACGCCTGAACCATGCACCCTGGACACTGGTGATGACATGTTGTCCCTAGTGGCTAATGTTCTGACATAGAGGGGATCGCTGCTGCGAGGGTCGTAGCGAAGCGGACTGATCAATGGCAGGTGGGCTCAATAAGAGCGTAATGTGACGTCACTCGGTTGTCACTCTGATTAGCAGAGTGTGTAGTGACGACTAGACAGACGGGCCCAGTGTTTCCTAACCCGGTCGTTACCCGCTCACTATATTTCACTATATACTAAGTTCTCTGATTAAAGCAGGGTCGATAAATGCTGTATCGAAGAAACAGTCGGTTGTGGGGTAGGTTTCTGCATAATATGGGCTGGGATGCCGATTTCACTTGACTCCAAATCCAAACTTGTTGTTATTGAAACTGGTCAGGGTCAGTTTAACGGCTCAACGGTATATTGAAGAGATTCTACAAGCCCATGTTGTTCCATTTGCTGAGTCAGCCGGGGAAAATTTGCTTATGCACGACAAAGCTCGACCACATGTTGCAGCCAGTATTTGTGATTTTTTGCAGGAGACGGGTATACACACCTCTCGGCAAGCGCGAAGGCCAGACTTGAATCCAATGGAACACATCTGATATGACCTAAAGAAAAAGGTTTCAGATAGAGATTCTGCCCTTGCGAGTGTTACCGAGGTTCGCATAGTATTGATAGAGGAATGAGAAGCTATTGTTCAAGGTAAGGAAGCGCATTAGGTTAATGTAGAATCAATTTGAGTTGTCATCAAGGCCAGAGGGATTACACGGAGTACTGACTGAGAAATAGATTTTAATTTAAAAGATAATTTTGTATCGACTTTTAGACTTCATCTCATCGGTAATGAAAACTTGTAAAACTCGAATTTACGAGCGATTAATAAAAAGCTGAAACACGTGGATTTAAGATGATATATAAAAATATGTAATATAAGTATTTTGAGGTGGTGGATTCCTTGAGTCAAATATTATACTCGCCAGTGACTTAAAGTTCATTTTTCGAATAGTAAGTATCAAGAAACCACTAAGAAAGGGCAAAAATAGTTTTAGTAAGTAACAACTTGGTTGTTTACCAAGGATAGTTATAGATATTTATAGCACAACTCACTAATATAAGTATAAATTAATCTGTGTGGTCGTCTATGATTATGATAGTCACAGCGATAGAGTCAAGCTATAGCTTGCAGTATTAAAGGTTCGGGTTCACCGAGGAAAAACCCTTACAGAATATTATCGTGAAATAGCTGCATAAGGCTGCAGTGTTTCGTTTGATGACGACGTACGTGTACAGAGGCTTTAAGGCATCACTTGTCATTAGAGTGAACTAAATGCTCGTTTTTTATCGTAATATTCATTAAAAAAAACATTCATGAAAATATAACAAATAGTATTTATATATTTTATTAGCAATGTTTTTTGTGAACAAGGATATCTAAAGCATTTTATTTTAGTAATTATATTTTATTATAAATAATCCATTTGTTTTCCTATTGCAAGGTGAGTGACTGCAGGATATTTGAAATTATTCTTGAATTCCCAGTGTTGTATTGTTGCTTGAGCTATTTACATCTATATAAGCATTTTAAAGATTAAAGCAATGTATGCCAGATATAATATCTGTATTCCTATAATTTTTATTACGATGATTATTTAACAAGTAAAATATATGTATATATATATAAATACGAATTTTGTTTAGATATCGACTCTAGAAAGGGTGTTAAAGCCTAGTCCACCACGGGATTCCGCTGCGAACTTTCTTAGAGAGGTTTTGTCAAGATATTCCTTCACGCTGGCACCAGGGATCACGTTAAGTTTGCTAGTTTCTTTTTTCGCTTATAAAAGCATGGTAATTATAAATTATTCTTTTAACTAAATTAATTTTATGTAATTTCTATACTTAATTTATTCCATGAAAACTCTAAATATCTAATTTGTTTACATAAATCGGGTTATAAAAGTACACAGTAACAACCAATATGGGCCCTCCTCTAGAGAGTATAGATTATGTGACGTAAAAAAATAACAAAAAGATAACATTACCTAGTAAATTCATAAACCATGTTTTAAGTTAAATATTAGTCTCAACTAATGGATCCAAAATCGTCTTATAAAGCAAGCGACTTTAACTCTTTATTTACCTTCGAGCGGTCGCACTGTTGTAACATTTACGACAAAATTAAAAAATAATCATGTGTTGAGGGCTCACTTGCATTTTGGTAGAATTTGGCTTGCGTATTTTGTATTTATTTGAATATTTTAGTGACAAGACTCAAGCTGAAGTCAAAAGTATAGTGGAACAAATGTTCAATGAGTCTGACAAAACAGGTAACTTGTCGTTTATGCGTTTTGGAAAAAAAGAGAACATCAATGAAATGCTCCAAATGTGTCTATTTTACGTATAAATGTCATTCTACAACGCAAATAATATGCACTCATTGCAATGATTCAAATTCAGCATCACATTAATCTAACAAGTTACATAATTATAATACTCTCAGTTAGAATGATATATTGCCATTTTTTTAATTGTTGTTCATTTGTTTTTTATAAAAAATATAAGTTTTTGAAATATTTGCATATATAATAACTTATTTTGTCCATTTACTTGGTGTATTGGCCAGTAAAACATCAACTGAGGCAATATTTATTGATAAATGAGTTGTCTTAAAAAGTACGACACGCGCCCGCTTGTATAAAATTTTAGGGTGCGCCCGCTGGAAGGTTTATATCAAAATTCTTTAAACCTACTGTATATATAGTACTATCATTTTAATACATATGAAATTATATTTAAAAGAAAGTTATCGTGTGACTACATATTTCGTATATGTGTATAAAGTGCAAACGTTAACTGATATAACAGGACTTGTCTTGTCAACATCCTACACTAATTTGCGAAAGCAAAGCTTTTACCGGAAAGGGGCTTTTACAAAATTTTTATTCCGTAACCGGCACAATTTCTTTGCCAAATTGACCTTTGGAATGAATTTTGTTACAAGTCAAAGGATCAAATGTTAAATAGGTATAAATGCTTTTCATTTTATGTGAGGAATCACTGTGACACTTGAATGTACTTAATCTATGTAGAATAACATTGATGTGAGTTATATCCGTAATTTACTTCCCTTTAATTATCATTTTATTAAAGACAACATTTTTTTGGTTTTGGTAGCTTGTATCTTTATATGGTTTATTGAGTAAAGTAGTTCATTAATATAATTTGATTGATTAATTGGCCTTAACACATCTATTCCAGATGACTTATACAGTGTCGCGAAACATCTTTTTTGATGGCTGTATAAGCAGATACGAGAGCGGTATCCCTTACCGCAGAACTGACAGGGAAAGGCAGTAAGCGAGTGGGTTTATGTTGTTAATATTATGGTGTCTCTTGTTTCTCCTGTCAGCTAGTACACCGAACCAGTTTTCATCACAGACTTTGCGACCGTCCATAACGCGTTTTCTCCAAACTGAGCGATTTTCAGCAAGTCCCTCCCATTCTTGGTGATCGATGTTAAATGCTGCCATATCCCGCTTGGCACTGTCCTTAAAACGCAGTATTGGTCTCCCAACGCTTCTTTTGGCGTTTGCTATTGCACCAAGCAATACACGGCATGGTAGTCTCGGAGGGTCCATGCGATGCATATGCCCTAGCCACCGCAACCACCTCTGTTTAAGAATAGCGGTGGGACTAGGCAGCTGTGCCAACTCAAGCACCCTCTCATTCGTTACTCTGTCCTCCCATTTTATGTGCAACATATTGCGTAGACAGCGCATATAAAAAGCGTTAAATAGACGTTCTTGCTTTGCAGTGTATGCACAAAATGCATATGCTAATGACTGAATAATTATCATTCTGGTTTTATTCTTTAAGTGTTTATTTTGCCACACTCTTGTATTTTTCTTCCCAAACATAGTCGCCGCTTTGCCGATGCGAATATCGATCTCTGCATTAAGCGAAAGATTGCTCGACACGGTCGATCCTAAATAGCAGAACTTGTCGACTACCTCAAGCGTTGTTTCGTTCAGTGATATGGCTGGGGTATTTGCAACGCCTTGTGACATTATTACTGTTTTTTTGGCATTTATGGACATGGAGAACTGATTACATGCATGAGAAAACCGATCCACCATAGAAATATAAATATAAATTAATTCATTTTATACTTTAGTTATAGTTTTTTTTTCTTACATTTACAAACCGTAAGTCGTCACTCAAATTCATACTTCTTGTACATTTACAGAATAAAAGTGATATTAAATTTATTTCCTATTCCTGTTAATATCACCTGTAATATTTTACATAAACCGTATCGGGTGCACTTTGATCTATAAAAGTTAAAAGTTTTATTTCCGTAAGAAGGTAATAACGATCTGATTAATTCAACACGTGCGTAGTATCCTCAAGGGAAATCCACTTTCGCATAGGTGAAAACAAATTAACCGTAATATGCAACGTTGGTAAAATCAACATGTTTAAGTTGTTGATTAAATATATAGGCCATCTTGTTGGTTGATCTCTAAGATAATACATCTTCTAGTTGTTATAATGCATTTCCTCAAAAGTCTGGTATAATGCACTTGCAGCGTCTCGCGAAAGCGAGGACACTGGATAATTGACATGACACTCGGACCAAAATTAATAATCTTCCACAAATATTTGTTTAAAAATATTTAATTGAATAATAGCCCTAAAAACTACCAGAGATATCGTACTATCATACTCCGCACATTTTTCATAGAAAAATATGGCCAAGATAAAAGTGTGTTTACTTAACAAAATATTTATAGAGGCAGTAATATTTCAAACATAAGAACGATGGTAAATTTTCATGAATGAAATATTACCGTATCGTTTTTCCAGTATCCAATTGTTTCTTTGCCGTTATGTTGGAGTAGACGATGTGAAATTATTCAAGGCTTCCTTGTGCTTAATATTTATTAGGTATTTTTCCGCTTGGACTATTTTCTATTTCCGTCTAACTTTTAAGGTATGATATTTTGTCAATCCAAATGGAAGTAGTGAAATGATAATTAAATTAAATAAATTCTAAGTAAGGTTGAATTTCACCAATTTGAAGATAATAAATTAACGTATAAGGATGTCATATTATCCTATTAATAGACATAAATATTATCATGTTTTTTGTTATACTGGTATACGCAATCATAGTGGTATATAAAGATGAAATTTATATTTAGATTATTTATTCCAGTACTTTATTTTTTAGGTAAAGCTTTCAACTTACACGAATAACATTACAGCATTTCGTTTATTTCTTATATTTGTAGATTCCGTCACGAACTGTCTGTAATCGATGACTACGTGTATATCAGTTTAATTTAATTTGCTGAAAGAGATTAAGCTAGGTTTTCTCGTGTACTCGCACCTGTTGAGTATCATAAAAATCCAACATATTAAGAGATGCCCCCCGCAAACTGCGGGATTAGGATAAAGTCGCTCTCATCGCGACTGCTTTATAGATTACAATAACGTCTCATTTGGTAGATTTTGTATTGTAGCGGCCATGTTATGTCATACACCGGTGTTACAGCTGCTAATTAATGCGCAGTAATTGTAATTCTAATTAAATGTAAGGTATTTTTTTTTAAATGTTAATAACAATATATGGTAAAGTATTAGCCTATATACATAGATCCCACTGCTGCGCAAAGGCTTCCTCTCTAAAAGGAGTACTAGAACAGAAAAGTCCACCTCTTTGGGGATTGGTGGACGTCACGTATGTTTCAATTTGTTAAAAATTTTTTTTGACTTGCAAGTTTCCTCACCATATTTTTTTTTTTTGGTAAATTAGCACCTAAAATTTGCAATTTCATCAGTGCCAAGACCAAGGCTCATTTTAATTTCAAGTCACAAAAACAATATTTTTATTTTTATTTATTTTATTTTATTAGGAAAACTTACAGCTATTACTTATAATAATACAGAATAATAATAAATTTGATACAGCGAATTGAAAGCTTCCACATTTAATTATGTAGAATAAGTGACCAAACAATGCAAATGTTTACAAATATAAATAGTATAATGTTTAGACCATGTTATGAAAGTATTTTTTGCTTAATATATTTGTGCTGCATTTGGTAAGGAGCAAAAAGGATCTATATCCGTACCAAACGAATTTATATAATTGCTAGTCCTGGACATAAAATAGTTACTTCTATAGTTCATACGAGTCGCAGGCACGAAAAGCAGTTTCCGTCTACGCATTTTCGCTGCGGGAACGTTTAAAGTCACATTAGACAGTAATTCCGGAGAGTCTATTGAACCGTTGCAAATTTTAAGATAAAAGCATACGTCGTTGATGTCTCGTCGTACAGAAAGAGGAAGAAAATGATAGCGTTTGCATCTTCCATTATAGTCTTCGTCTAGATCTCTTATGCGTTCTATAATCGAGATAGGTTAAAAAAATTCTTCTGGATAGCCTTAATTCGATATTTATAAATCTCATATTGAGGGTTCCAGACTTGTGAGGCATATTCAACAATAGGTCGCACAAAAGAACAGTATAGTATTTTAAGGGTTTTTAGGTTGCTGAAAACTGGGGAACTGCGTATAATGAATTAGCATAATATATTAATAATTCTCAATCCGCTGCCGTCCAAATGGTTTAACAATTAAAATCAAAGTTCTGCGTCAGCACTCATCAGATCTAACTAAGTTGCACCAGTGCAAGCGCTTGGGTTGTGGCACCCAAGCACTTTAACTTACCGACCTAAATTCACATTTAATTAATTGACTTGAATGGTGTTCCATTTGATTATTTAAACCATATTTAACTTTATTTGTTTATATAAGTTATTTGTTTTTATGAAAAACTTAAACAAATTTTTAGAGACGTATATAATACATATATACTAACTAGACAATGAGAATGAGTTAACAAAATCTTCAGTAACAAAAACAATTATAAAATTATTTTGTAAGGGAACTTTGAAGTTTATATTCTCTTATCTTGTTTATCAATTTGCGTTTGACTTTATATTACCTGCCTTTGCACAAAACTACGTTTTTATATTTACCTCTTCATTTATATAATGTAAGCAGTTGTATGAAAAAATTACACAATTTGATATGGGAAATGGTAACAGAAAGGATAATACGGCCGAGATAAAGAGTTATAAACTCAAACTGTAAGCCAACAAACAAGTTACAAGTTACATTTGTTTCCAACTCGCCGCTATAAAATATTACCAGTCGCCGACCGAGCTCGACTCAAGGTAAAAACATTTCCGCTTCCAGTTGGTACTGAGCCAAAATCGACTTAAATTTCTTTTCTTTCTACACCTAGTTAATATATATATATATATATATATATATACATATATATATATACATATATATATATATATATATATATATATATATATATATATACATAAATTTAATATACTTGGCTTGTAATATCGTGAGTCCCGAGTTTGATTCACAAGAGGGACAAAATTCGTAGATACAGCTCACACAATTCGTTGATTTTCCCCATGTTCACGATACTATCTGAACCTGTAGCCGATTTTATCGCACATGCTTTACGGATTTTCGGATTAGTGAGTGAATGACCAGTGAGTGCCTTTGTGTTTTCGTGAAGTGTCCGTACTAAAATATGTTCCGAGCAGCTTTTGACGTCTAGTAAAAACTAGGAGATAGAGACGTGGCTTTTTTTTTAAGATGGGGAGATGCCTACGCTTACCCACCCCTGCGGGGGCAAGGATGGGTTATGTCGGACTCGCAACGACTAAAACCCCATGGTGTTCCTCCATCATCGTGTATGGTGGGGACACGGGAACGCTTTCGCACATATCCGCGACACCGCCTGCGCCGGCCGATCAGGTGGCCCCTTCTCTGGGGGAGGACATCTCCCTCTCCACCCCCCAGGCAAGGCGCGCCGGAAAAAGGACGCGCCTTCCAACTCGGCCTCCTCTTTATGTGGGAAGCCTACTCCCCCGAGTCCGCCTTCCAGAGGCCATGGGGGCCAGGAAAGCAGTAAGCAATCCCAGCCCCTGCGGTGGATCTGGTGTTAGGCTCCGCCACCGACCTATGTTCGTCCACAGAGGACAGGGAGAGCGGCAGCGTATCCGGCATTCCTCTGAACTCGCGGCCCCACCACGGCCGCATCAGTGTTCCGACCCACGCTTGAGTCGGGGAGGATAGGGAGAGTGGCAACGAATCACCGACACTCCTCTCCCTCCGCGACTCCGCCTCGGCTGCTGAGGGCGGGGAAGATGGCCTCGCTCCACCACTTCAGCCCCCAGCAGTCCACAGATACGCTTCCGAGGCGAGCTCTTTACAAGCCCACCCAGAACGACCTCCTCGGGCCGGCCACAGAGCGCCTTAAGCCGGCCGTTTGGATTCCTCTTTGCTTCACCATGGGTGACCAAGCCAGGTCACAACAAGGCGAGAACGTGGAAAGACGTGGCCTAAGTCAACTAGGAGTATATTATTAATATGCTGTCGTAAGTAAGACATATTTAATTGCTTTTAAAATGTTAAACCTTAAAACATGAACATAAACTGTAATGGTAGTTACATTTTTTAAAATTATATTGAGAGTAACAAACGAGCGCACAATTCACCTGATGGTAAGTGATTCCTGCAGCACATGGCATCTACATTCATCCTTAATAAGGAATCATAAGGCAGATGCGTTGTAACCCATGTGGACTGAGATGGAACGCCTTTTTACCTGTAATAAAAACCTCTCCCATCACAACCCTACACTCACCAGACGAAACACAGTAGCATTATGTTGCGATTTTACGCTGGTACTCTGTGAGGCTGTCGAGCTGACCCATTCATTCTGCAGCTAAAACTAAATAACAAATAAGTAAATAAATAAAATCATTGGAATTTAATATTTATTAGTTCTCTTAATTTATCCAGTAAACTTGTGCTTAAGAAATAATAAAATATGAATATTTAATTAAAAATATTAAGAAGAATAAATGTTATTAAAACTAATTTTTACCGCACAGTGTACAGATAAGATTATATTCATGAACAATTTGATACTATTTAAGATTACACAATACGCATTAACTCAGTTATAGGCAGCAAAAGACTTCTATCTCGGATAGCTTTGTACGTATTCCCGCAATCGAGGAAGCAGTAAATTTCTTGATTGCACTTAACTCAGATTACTGCAAATACTGTCTGCAGCGTTAATCCAATAGAAGCCTAATGATGTTAAGCTTGTCCTATCATGGAATCTTTAAAACTATGAATAATGGAATTTGGTCCAGATCCTTAGCTTTCTAACTCTTAACTTTCTAACTGAATGATTTTATTCCTTGATCAAGTGATTCAATTCATAATGTTATTATGGTTTATGATATTTTGCACACTGTGCTTAGGACACAGGGTCTTCTGGTGTATATGGGACGGATAGAGTATCGGAGTGACCAAGTGACAATATTAGTATATCACAAATTGTTGGTTTCAACTCCTGGTGTTGTTCATATGTCCCTGGTACCGTTTCACTTTCATTTACTTCCCATAATCCTTTTCAGGTAAAAGTAATTAAATATTAAATAAATTACAATGAAAACAAGGAATAAAATAAATATGGTTTACAGTGTTGAGATGAGTCGCTTAGAGTTTAAACGTAAAATTCGAAAGCATTAGTTGGAAGGTGCGTCAGCACATTCATTAAATCGAGTAATTATGTATATATTTACTTTTAGATATTTTTGTATTTATAGTATGTATATATTTTTGTTTTATAGTTTATGTAAATGTGCATAAATATTTATTATTTTATTTAGTATTATAAATTCCTAAGATAATATGTAATGTATATATAATTGTATAAGTATTTAGATGTACTATATGTTTCTTTTTTTATTCATTATTATTCATCTGTCCCTACCTTGATTTCCCTGAACCCTCCCAAGGTTGACTGGTAGATAATGCCTTAGGCATTAAGTCCACCTTTGTGCATATGTTAGTTGTACAAAAGTTTATAAATAAATAAATAAAATGAGTGTGAGCGAACATTTAACGTCTTACTAGCATTTTCTGCCACGCACAACTACTCTGTGGAATCAGCTCTCGTCAGCGTTGTTTCCGAACTGGTATGAATCAGGGACCGCCAAGAAAAGAGCCTACATCTTTCTTAAAGGCCGGCAGTGTATCTGCGACTCGTCTGGTATTGCGGATGTCCGTGGACAGCGGTAATCACTTACCATCATTCTATAAAAAAAAGTCTGTTTCAAGTACATCGAGCAATAAATAATAAAGATATGTAAATTTGAAAGTGAGTCTCACGCACACGTTTGTAAATCATAGACGCAGTTAGTTTATTAATAATATTTTATGTACAATACAACATGCTTGACACGAAAACTCTTACTTCACACGATTTCTTTCCACGCTGTCTCATGGGACATTATCGCAACATGAATAGTTTTGTCGAATATATTTGCGTTACAGACGTGATATTTTTTATATCAAAAAATCCATTCCTTACTTAAAAACTCGAATCGAGAATTTTGTTGCGATCTTTATAATCCTCTCATCCATTTAGTTTTCGCTTCTTAGTGACATTAGTGTGTTTCATTAACATTTAATTCCCAATGTTTACAGTGATTAATATCACTCGCCATGAGGCACTAATTTATAATTCTGAATAGTTATTAGGGACTTAGAAGTATAAATCTACGTTATTATTAGTTACCCTTAATATTAAATTGACCTTACATTTAAACTGTAAGTTAAAAGTGTTGTGATTAATTTTAAATAACCAAAACAATAAATAATTTATTCATTCACATATCACTATGCTCTATACCGTTGATTATAAGGCATTCAAAATACCAACGCCAACACACTAGAAAATAATACAGGGTGTATACTTGAATGTGGCAGCTCGGTGTGTATCTTGAAGTGAATAAAATCAAGAATCGCATAAAGCTCAATAATGTTTCTTGTACACTAGGTACCGTACATTAAATTCAATTGTACTAACTCTGTCTCTGTTACTCCCATGAGGCAAATTCACTACGGTCTATTTTCTTCTATAATTTATATTTTATAATATTAAAGAGATGGTTATCTTATATTTTAATTGCATTGAGAGAAACATTCGAGCACACAGTTCACTTGATGACAAAAAATTCCTGCGGCTCATGACATCCACATTCATCCTTGACAAGGAATCATAATGCAGATGCGTTGTCACCCTTGAGGACTGAGATGGAACGCCTCGTCACCAGTTCTAATTTCAAGCTGGTATTCTGAGAGTGCGTGGTCGATCTGACCCTTTTATTCTGCAGCTAGGAACAATCTGCAGCGTGGCTCTACCTCTGTTTACGATAATATTCAAATGGCTTATTCGAACCTACGGCTTTAAATTTTGCAAGTCGTACCCTAAATCATTAGGTCTTCGGTTGAAACTGCCTTGACTCACAGTAAAGAAATATCGTTTCCTATGTGCTAACCCAAAACTGATTTTACTTTTATAAGAGCACCGTGCCATTAGGATTTTTAAATTAATAAGTTACTTTTACATAAGTTTTTAACAAATTAAAATGACATCTCATTGAACGATTCAATAGTACAAAGATATAACTAGCATTTAATAAAATGTCACATACGATTTGATTACACTTTAAATATAAAACAAATTTACGTTTTCAATCATGTCTATCTATACAAGATGTAAGAATCTTTGTATTAGTAGTTTATAATTACAATAAGTCCAAATTAGGTACTCAATTCGATGGGTAAAAGTTGATGATATTTTATCGTATTGAGTGTGAAAAACAAGCACACAGTTCACCTGATAGTAAGTGATTCCTTTGTCTCATGAAAAACATTTATCCTTAATAACGAATAAGGTAAAAGGGTCTCGGAATAGGGATTTTAGGGACTTTAACTAGACGAAACTCAGCAGCGGCATGCTGGTATTCTGTGAGGACTTGAGCTTCTCCCATCGGGCCGACTCATTCATGAATTTTTTATTGGTGACCGGAAGTCGTCAAAAATAAGCCGTTTTAGCAACGGGCTTTTTTAGAATTTTGAATTTTTTGGCGGGCCAAAATGAGACTTCTTAGTAGTATTTAAAATTGTACTCATATTATAAACATTAGATTACAACATAACATTAGAGGGAGAATATCTGTAATATATATAAACGCTTGGGGCCGCATAAAATTATAAAGCAGGTCGCGGGTTGCTCACCCCTGGTTTAGTGGACAAAACTTCCCATTGTAGGTACGAATTCAATATTCGATTATTATGGAAAGCATTTAAACTTTATTGGAGTTATTAACGAGATATATATGTAGTTATGTTAACACAATTGTTTTAAAACACCCTGCCCAAAATATATCGTAGTGCTGTTATATTTATACAAATAAACTCACTTAATACCACCTATTTTCCTCTAATCCGATTGCTGTGTGATAATAGAATAATACATAATAATAATAATAACAATAATTAAAATAGCGCAACTATAAACTTTATTATATTCAAGCGAAATGAATATAACAATCGCAAAGTGCAGAAAAACAAAGAAGTCGCATATATTCAAACTCTCCTCTATTAAATATAACCGGTCGCCTGACCGAGCTCGAGCTGTGGAAAAACTATTTAACTCATGATTTAATACCCGACTGAAGCTTTATATTATTTTAAGATACGCTATCTAACCTTTTCAGCAGAGAAAAAAAAATGTTCTCTTTTTATTATATTAGGGATGACAAACGACCATACATGTCAACTGTTGGTAAGTGATGACCACGACTCACGACATACAGATTAATTCTCATTCAATTCAAGATGCAATATTAGAGATTCAACAAAAGTTACAAATGCGTTATTACCCTCTGATGATTGGGATGGAATGCCTCTTTACATGTAATCGAATCTACGGAGGCCGAGCTCCTACCCTGTTCAAGCCAACCCATTTATACTGCATCTAGAAATATTCTGCAACGTGGCCCTACAATTGTTTAATATTTATAATATTTTAACCTACACTAATTCAAGATGTGGCAGGTTTTTACATTTTTTTCTGCTTGCTTTGGAGCATAAACCAAAACGTGTGTGATAGCCGCTCCACGTCGATGGAGCGACAATCCTTGTAAGGGGGCTGGTAGAAACTGACCAAGATAGTACCTGTATAGGACCTTCTACTTACAGTTACTGACAGTTTATTCTAGCTAAAAAAAGCAGACAAGTTGACAGTTGAAGGCTACGCAATAAGATGCAATGGTAATTTCTCTTATATTTTCTGAAAAAAGAAAACGGTACAAGTGGTCTTATCGTTTAAATTTAATAAGTTGCTCAAATTATTTTTCCAATAATTTGTCACCCTGACCCTCGACTCGGGATAAATAAAGGTTTTATATGTATCTTTCTTGGATAAATTATACAATCACATCTTCAATTATGACGTGAGAGAGTGACTACTACTAACTGTCTGGGAAGTCGATAGATTCTTATGTTCGTGCTTTTTCGCTGTCTGTGTGGGATGTCTTGGATGACATGTTTCACAGTGAATTAATGATAGGATAAGATAATATTGATTGTTTATTTTCATTATAAATAAAATAACATATTAAAATTGCTTTATGTCAAAAGCCTTTTCACTATAAATTGCTTATAATTCATTAAACATTGCAAATACAAGTTTCAAGTGATATAAAGCGATTTATGTTCCGCTGCATTTAACTCGCATTGATGCATATTGTTTAGTTTGATTGCAATCAGCGCTCTGGGATTTATGTTAGGTAATACGGTTTCACCTTAATCATGTTCATTACACAGCTATTTATCGACTAAAATGTTATTTCTGAGTTTAATCTAATTCTAATGCATTCATAAAGGCTGATAATTATTAGACGCAAATCCACGTGAAAATGCATTCTAGCTGCATGGATGGGTTGGCGGGAGTAGAAGGGAGCACGCCGTCAGAGCAAACTAACTTCACATAACGTAACAATTTACTGTGTTACGTCATCTGAGTCTTCAGAGGTAATAGGTAAGGTAATACAAGTGTATCTTGAATTTTTTTTGAGGGTGGATGCTTATGAGACGCTCTTTTTACTTACCAAAGTGTGTGTCTCGTTTGTGTTCTCTTAATAAAAATACAGATGATTTATTTCCATTTGTAAATGATACTATGATTGTATGATGTATTTATTAGACATACATACAGCATATAATGCTCCCACGTGACACTACATGTCTTCATCATCAGACGATATATTATGAAGGATAGAAAATAGTTTAAGCGGAAAAAATCAACATAAATATTAAACACAAGGAAGTCATGAATAATTTCACAGACCGCGCCTATTCAAACATACACAAACGGCAAAGAAACAATTGGATAAAAGAAAGAGGATAGGTATGGTAATATTTCATTCATGTACATTTTTATCAGTCTTTATGTTGGATGTAATATTTTGTTGTTATAAAATATTATACGTGTTTACACGGATAGTTACGATTCTATAATAAGATAAAAAATAGTGTCAGCGCGTAACTTAGTGGTGACGGTATTTGCGTACTGAGTTCTCACTCAATACGCAAATATCTAAAAACCCACATGTCATGATCGTTGCGTCTAGTTAAAAATATAAATTAAGTAACAACCTATACTAGTGGTACGGTGATACTTTGAGACTTTCTCTTTAAAAGTTTCGGAGAATAGTCCGGCACGCAGTCTTCTCGTGACATAGAGGTTTCCTGACGATTATAACTAAACCACGTGATAAATTAGCACTTGAATAACAATTAACATAACATAATAACACATTTGTGAGCTCGTAACATTTTTTTTTTGTTTTTCGTCAAATTCAGTGAGTACGACATTGGGAAATAACAATTACTCTGTGGGATCAGTTATCACCGGCGGTATTTTCAAACCGATGTGACCTAGGGATCTTCAAGAAAAGACCCTACACTTTTCTTAAAGGCCAGCAATGTATCTCCGACTCCTCTGGTGTTGCGCCGATGATGTGATAATTTACCATCAGGTGAGAGATGCTAGCTCGTTTACCAGATATTCTGTAAATAAAAAAATTAAAGTGAAGTAACAACTTTACATTTATACACGAGCTACACAAATCTTAAAGTGAACGTATTCAAACTCCCAGTTGCAATTTAAAATTACTTATCTTTCGTTGAAAGATAGTTGTATAGAAAAATTCTAAAAAATAAAGTTCATAGTAACCAAGCATATTATGGAGATGGAAATAAATTAATGAAATATGCAGAAAGCTCATAAACGCTAAGTGAAACCAACAAACAAGTCACGTTTCTTATAAACTTAATAGTTTTAAATACTGTTTTCTTTGTTTAATACACTTACTCTTAAGTTATGTTTAAAATTAATAGCGGTTTTAAATTAACATTAAAAATTATCTTCTGAAGTCTGCAAACGACACCGGTAGTCCATCAAATTGTCGAGATCAATTACTAGCATTCTGCCATTCAGTCATACACTCAACACCAAATCCACCAATATTTAAGCCGGTGACATTCGCAAACACGAACGCTACTTTGACAGTTTTATTTATTGTGTTGAGAAAAAAAACGCTGGGTAACGTAAAAGTTATAAAATGTAATATATATTAAAAGCAATTAAATTAGATTAAAAGAGCACAAGTAATACCTTTATTAATCCCATGTCGAGGGTCGAGGTGACAAATTATAGCAAAAAGCCATTCAAATAAAGCATTTAAGCGACTCATTAAATTTAAACGATGAGGATCGCGATTTTAAGTTTTATAAAAAGCTTGTCTATTTTTCTTACTTTGAGTAGTCTATTTAACATGTTGAAAGCCACATGGAAATTCTATTAGAGCAACCTTGTAGCTAGAAACTAGTAAATACTTAGTTTTTATTAGTTCAATGTCATACAAATCACTTTCGTTAAAATACGAATTCAAGGACGTTGAACATTAACACATAATAAGCGGACACGTAATCCAACTAGTAATGATATATAAAAATTAATGTTGTTCTTGAGCTAGGCATCCAACCCAGGAACCACGAGACCAGCTGCATATTTGACCACTACATCACGTGTGACCACTTTGACCACGTTGTCCACTACCCACCATACCAGAACAGATACTTATTATTTATGCGAAAATAATTATAAGTCCTAAATTGAATAATAAGAAAACTGACACGAATGAATGTCTGGTAGTGTATAAGACAGGGAGACCTACTATTTGTATCTATATTAGAGTAACCTAATTAACAGATACGTAGTCTAGGGTTATCAGGTATATTTTCATGTATTTTTTTTTAAGATCTGTTACGCATCTCATACATACAAACAATTGCATGCATCCTGCATATTAACACAGTGCGAAAAGAAAATAAATTAAAGCCAGTTTTGGCGTAGTACCAAGTGGAAACGAAAAGTTTTTACCATAAGCCGAGCTCGGCCGGCAACTGGTGATATTTTATAGCGTAGTGTTGAAAACAAATGAGACTTGTTTGTTGGCTTACACTTGAGCTTATAACTCTTCATCTAGCTCATGTTATCTGCTCATTAAAACATCTTCAATTAATGTGTTATTTTTAAACGATTTAACAATAGGTCTTGTTATTACACATGAGTTAAGTTTCTTAAAGTTTAACATTCTTCATCGAATGGTATTTAAATGTGCAAGGAAACTGTTATTAAAACAATAATAAATTGACCATATTTGCAGCGGATAGCGACCCTGAGGCATGGAGGAAGTGAAGAAGGTGCGGACGTACGACGCCTGTAGTGAAGTTGGGGGAGAGGAATTACTCGCGCTCGTACATGACAAGGAATCACGAGCTCCAACTCCACCCGGGCCTGCAGCGGGCTAACGCTGTCGAGACTACGGTAGTGTGCGAAAGCGTTCCCGTAGTCCCGACGAGAGGTGTTGAGAACAACACCGTGGGGTTTAGCTGGTAGGAGTCCGGCATAACCCTTCCGATGACCCCGCGTCGGACGGGTATCAATGAGGATTACCCCTCAAAGAAAAAATAGGGAATTACTGTCATGGACGGTCGGCGCTGATGTGGTGACGATAATAGATGCCATGAAGTTTTTTCTTCAGTTGGTGTGTTAAAATTAAAGGTAATAATTATACGAGTTTTTGGCTTTTAGTTGCACTTCATAAGCACAAGCTAAGACCAAAGCTATCATATTCTTTATTATACCCATTGTCTTCAGGGTCAATTTAAAGTTTTTTTTGTATATAATATCGTTTGTCATCCTTAAAGTAATTAAAAAACAGCTTAATGTATATCCTCAAACGTTATATGTATTTCATTTTTTTAACGTATGTATATACTGTAATATTATAAATCATTGTTCTCGATTACGGTTTGCAAATAACGCTAATATTTGTGTTTAATGATAGACATAATGTCATGGTGATTCAGTTCGACAGGAAAAATGAGCAATGTACTATTTAGTAAAATAAGCCGTTAAATTAACCAACCTTAAAATCAGTATGAATAGTAACTACTGTTATAAAAAAGTTTAACATAAACTTACTTTGTAAATACACTCTCACGTGTTTTAAACTGATCAGGGTAAAGAGATAGATGTTCATAATTTATCTGCGGCTTTTAATATCCCAAAAGGAGGACGATTCTCTTTCATTTCTTAACTAAAAGTATTAAAATCAAATTAAAATTTATTTATATTAAGTTAGTGATTTGTGTACGTAAATTAGATAACACATTTTAGTATGAACCCATCCCATCCCCTCAGGATCTCTGATATCTTCTAATCTCTAGTTTATTGCCGCTTGCATCACACTTATATTTATGATAGGATATTAGGAAGATACTTAGCATCATTTAAGTTAATATTGCTTTAAATTTAATTCGAAGATTGATCTAACGAGATGAAACTGAAAACGTCCCATTGCGAACAACTTCTTGTAAATCCCCACGGATTACGGCATTCAAGAACTGTAGTAGATGTATTCTACAGGTGGCACACTTGTACAAACTAAGGTCAGTTTTGACTTTATCTTGGTATAATAATTAATATTGTTGGGTTCCTGATATTTTTGTCATTTCTAATACAAAAAATTATAACAAAATAAAAAATTGCGTATTTCATTAAAAAGTAAGTAAAACCTTCGGTTATTACGAGTATTTATGTTTAAAACACTTGTAATTGAAAATTATATAGCGACTACTATATACAAAAATTGGAAGTTTAAAGAAAAATATCATGAAAGTGTTTATCGTGTTGTGTATAAGTGAGAGAATGTACGGTATTTACTTTATTATAGAAATCTTCGAAAATATCAATCAATTTTGTTCATTCTTCAATAAATTAGTCATCGTTAGGACGTGACGATTTAATCGGATAATCAGGCGAAGAACTAATTGCACACCAGACGGATCCCAAATCTAAACCATATAGTATATATAGTTCACAATAAAAAAACTTTATCTACTTATAGACTTTAAGATTGTATACAGTAAAGAATAAAACAAGCTTAACGTATTAGGTTCCTATTGAATTTACGCTGCAGACTGTATTTGCAGTAATCTGATTGCAATCAAGCCACTTACTGCTCCCTCGATTGCAGGGATACGTATAGAGCTAGATGTGTTTGAATTTGGAACTTTATCGCTGTTTATAAGTGGATTACTGTGTATTGTGTGGAAGTCATTATATTACGTAGATTCTTGCTTGTATAATTTTGACTTGGAATCGATAATGTAATATTTACCGTTTAGTATGAATCAAAAGTCATCAGATTTTTACGTGTATTAATATTTTTCTATTGATAATACCTTAACTGTATTGAAGTCAAAGTGTTTGCATATTACAAAAACTGAGTAATTCCACTTAAAGCTAAAAATATATAGCTATAAAAGAGGTTCTATACTCGCAAATTAACATTTCAGCTTATTTTTACCTTCATGAAATTTCTGTATAGTCGTACATGTCATGGATACTAATCAATATAAGCTTATATAAGTATATAAAGATAATTTTGACATATTTTTTCAAACAATTTCAATTCAATTTTCATTTTCAAACAACATGGTAGACATTCTTATTTCATATTAGAAATATGTTTAATTGGATAAATATCATATAATAGAGACTTAAAATATATAATATATATGTATATAAAAATAGAATATATTATTAAATTTATATAAAGTTACTATGCTGTAAACGCAGATGAATTCCCATTTCAAATTATTTTTACTGCGAGCACGCTCAATGTCATCAGGCAGGGCGATCTATAAGTGTATAACTTGAACAGTAAAATAACAATTGAAGATACCAGTTGTGTGCTGTGGTATACGAATCTTAATACGATTAATCAGATTAATAGCAGAGATTTAATTCCCTAAGTGCTCATGTCCAAAGAGTTAGTTGTTTTATAAATATGTACAAGCATTTAAATGCGTAAAATAATGTATGGTCTTATTAGGTAGATACATTTACGCTTTATACAGAGCACATTTTAATGTAAAATAAACGAGGGGATAAATTCAAAGTTTTTCCTCAGCTGGAGGCGGATTAGGCGGTAAATAATATAATCTAAGTGACTATAAATAAATACAGTTAGTGTATGTTAAACTCTCAAGCGTTAAATATGATCTTACGCTGGGGACTTCAGTATTTATTACTTCTTTGTTTTCCTAAACGTTTGTTATTTACTGTTATTTTTATAATTAACATTAATATCACATGGAATTTAAGTTACCACTACTTAAACTGCTTTTACATTTAAGTTTTTCTTACCTAAAAAAATGTGATGAAAGTTATTAATTTAGTTTGTTATAAATATTGATCTGCTAATAAGAGTGCTCTAAATTATAATGTGGCGCAAAATCAAAACCAATATATATATTTTTTTAATAAAGACTGGTATCATTGCTGTTATGCACTCTAAGCTTAAAATGTTTACGCTACGAGATGGTTCTACGACAATAGTCGAATGGCAGATTCGAACCTACGACCTTAAGTTTCGTAGACCGTACCCTAAACCATTAGGCTATTGCTATATCTAATAATATAATATTTTTTTTTATAATGTAATCCAAAAATTATACTGTACAGAACAGCAGAATGTAATTGTGGAATAGCGTCTCATTATGATTCTCAAGTCAAATATAAAGTCTAGCTTTAGCAGTCAGTCTAGGTTTGGGTACGTTGCTTTAAGTGGAAGTTACCACAAACCAAGCACTTTAATTTATCAACTAATTTTAGTTTTAGTTTTCGGACAATTTAATAGTTAACCCTTAGTTGATCTCATTGTATTAAGATAATTAATTGCTAGGTACGTATACATTAAATCGCGCAAGGATTTAAAAATAATTAAATAATTTCATATTTATAGATTTATGTATGTGTATTTTTCCTATAAGCTCTTGTCAAACAAACTGCAAAAAATCTTATGATTTAATTAGTATATTTGCGATTTAGTAGTACCAATGTATGTAAATCAATCCTAATCTTTGAATTGTTACTCAAAAATTTTAGAGACATGATTTTATTTAAACTAAAAATAACTTTTTTATATATATATATTTTTTTAAAATAAGCAGCTTCTCAACTGATCAATTTTGTAAAAAAATATTCAGGGTATTATGACAGATTATTAGCCAGATGAAGAATTATAATATGTATGTGTAAGGCAATAAACAAGTCGCATTTGTTTCCAACTCGACCCTAAAAATATCAAATGTCCGGGCGAAATGTAACGGCTGACTGTAAGACTTTCTATTTCCAGTTTGTAGTAAACCTAAATTGACTAAAATATATTTATTTAGGAAAAACAAAATAACTAACATTTAGATTAAACAAGTATTAAATAATCAATTCGATTTGCTTTGTACTATACTTTGGGTGACTAGGAAAGCTTAGAGAAAAAAATATTTAGGTTATATTTAATTTAAGGAATTAATTAAGATAATAAAGGTAATTTAATTTGATTTTATAAATTGATATTTTAAAGAAAAGAAGCGGCCTTAACACACACACACACATATATATATATGTTAAGGTTTCGTTTGTACTTTTTTTCTTTATGGTATCAAATTATAAAATCAAATATAATATAAAATATGTGTGTATAAAATATACACACTTATACGTATTACTTATATATAATGATTACGGTTTTAGAATGTTAAAATGAGTGTACATTTCACATACATCAATAAGCGAGTGTTCACATATGAACTTTTATTTTGCGGATATGCATTCCGAAATGATAACCGTTATTATCTGAATAAAAAATCTATGGAAAGGCCTATGTTGTTTTACTATATTCTTTTTACTAATTTTAAAAGTAATGAATTTTTTCACACTTCAAAATATTTTATCATAATGAAACACATATTTTGGTTACGTGAAATTGGATTATATTCAATAGGGAGTAGATAAAAATACATGGGATGTGGTTATTTTTATTTTATAATTAATTATTCATATGTTATATTTATATATTTTATACCTTTTAAATTGAATACAAAATAAGTTTTTAAATCATGATTAAAAGATATCGATCACTAAATTCATATCACTTCAATATTAGCCTGAAAGTTGGGACACTTATATTTACCCTGAACTAGTCAATACCCATTATAATGTACGTACTGTTTTGTACAGATAATAACGACTGCGCGAATAATAATAACGACGCAACAGGTGGTAGAGCGTAGATTTAATGTTAAGTAGTATTGAGAGATTTGGACGGCGAAAAGACGACGCGAGCGCATGCGATGCGCACTCAATGCTGCTTGTAAATTCCAATTAGAGTTGGAGTTGGAAGGAATCAAGGTGGTTAAAAAAATAAGATACCATATTGTACTTGGCACTCAGTGTGTATAGTAATATGATTGTATAAACACTCACTACAAGTTTATCAGAATGTACAGTATTAACTTTACTATAGAAATCTTCCAAAATGTCAATCAATTTTGTTGATTCTGAAATAAATTAGTCATCGTTAGGGCGTGACGATTTAATCCAACAATTAGACTAAGACACTAATTGTACACCAGACACAACAAAATATATGTTGTAACCGACTCGAAATAAATTTTAATTAGGGTTAGAGGTGGATGGAATGAATTTAGTTAAAAATTTTGGATACCATGTTGTCCTAAGCACTCGAGTGTGTTTGGTAAACTGATTGTACAAACACTCACTACAAGTATATCACCACTATATGATAAACTTGCTGTGAGTGTAGCAGAGAACCAGAAACCGGCAACGTAAGGTTTGTGAGTGACGTGAGGTGAAACTTTACGTTGCACACATTATGACGATGATGATCATAAAAACCGACAAAATCTGTTTTGAATACCATTATCGGAATATTCGTATATATTATGATTTTTATTTTTTATTAGATTTTACATATAAGCACGTTTCCAAAACGTGGCTGGTCTACGGTGATGATGATTCAGTGATGAAAACGGCTCAATAGGCCTGGCCTTCTTGGTCTGACCCATTGAATAGTTACAATTATTACTCTTCTTGGCCTGACACATTGAATAGTTACAATTATTACTATTAACTTTTTAAGACTAATTCTCTAATTTCAAATATTTTATCTATCTGAAAGAAGACTCACGACATATCATGACCGTGAAATAGCAGTAAATTGTTTCTGGGGTTCATATAATGAGAAAGTTTATATACAAATATATACATTTAAAAAGACACATATATTATACATTATTAATTTAATTTACCCGAGACACAGATCTGATTACTACTTATTACTTAGCTAACAATAAATTGAACTAAAAATGGTGGGTTTATAAAAGCTACTTATAGGTTTTAAGTTTTTCTAGAGAAAATAAAGGTTAACGTCATTAGTTTCCCATTGAATTTGCGCTGTAGACTATATTTGCTGTAATCTGATTGCAATCAAGCCACTTATAGTTACCTCGATTGCAGGGATACGTACAGACTAGCTAGCTGGGTCTGAACTTCGTACTTTATTGCTATTTTAACTGGGTTAATGCTTATTGTGCAATCGCCATTAAATTATTTTCAAAGAGTTACAAAAAAAAAAATATTAACAAGGCCTTGTTGCAAATTATATCAGTTCTACACACTTTACAAGTATTCCTTGTATTTTATCAGTACGTAATTTTTTCTTTTACTCCTTATATGCAAATTACACAAAATTGAGACATGTATTTAAAAAAAAATCTTTTTTCTTTTTGGATCGATGGCTATGATCATTGTAATATTTTTTTAATTTCAAATAATATAAATAATAAAAGTTGGAAAGTTAGTTCAGAGTAGAGTATAAAGTGAAATATGTCAGTATTAAGTTTAACTGTAAAGTGTAACACTCATGACAATGCCTGTAATGCATAAGCGAAGCAAGTATAGGTTATATTTTCTTAAAAATTGCTTATGTCAATAAGTTTGCAATTTAAAACGTCAATATTTGATCTATATGTAACGTCTTATGAAACGTTCCGTAAAAGAGGACAGCCAATAAATAATATTTAAAAGAAAAAAACCAGGAAAAAAAAGGAGAGAATTATGTTTTTAACGTTGCTTTAAGTTTTTGTTCTTCACTTTCCTCTTTGTAGGCAAATAAAATATATAAAATAAACTTAGGTATTTTAGAAATTATTATTGACAAGTGAGACTTCAACATGTGTAATAAACATTCAACATAAGATCTTCTACAACTGAGCCATAACAATCTAAAATTTCATATAGACGCATGCCCAGCTTTAGACTAATATCTATTAAACTTACTTATACGTTTTATGGAGAAATTATTTTTAAAGAATATACTGTTGTCACAGTAGTAGAGCTACGCTGCAGTTTGTTTCTAGCTGCAGAATAAATGGGTAAACTTGACCGGGGAGGGACCACCCCCTCACAGAATACCAGCGTGAAATATAAAATTATGCTGTTTTGTTTCGTTTGGCGAGTGTAAGGATCCAAAAACCTTTATTACTAGTGACGAGGCATTTCATCTCATTCCACAAGGGTGATAGTTCATCAGCATTATGATTCCTTCTCAAGGATGAATGTAGATGTAATGGGCCGCATGAATCACTTACCATCAGGTGAACTATGTATTCGTTTTTTACTATCATTGTTATAATGAAAAAAGTCATGAATTTATTAGGTTCCTCTCAATATTTTGGTTAAAATATTTATTTGTATCATAAAAGAACAATTGATATGATATTTTAATTAAATCAATATATGTAATGGTTTCGTATGAGGAGTAATAACAGGAAAATATATTAAGTTTAGTCAAAAGAGAAACTTACTCTACACGGTTCACTCATTAAAGAGCATTCATGGGTTATGAGACCTCATCGGACTAGTGAGTTAATATTTTATTTTACCTTATCAATTCGTCACGTAAAAACGTTTTGGACTATCGGTCATAATAAGCATTTATTTTTAATGTAGAACCAATTACCTTTTTAAATAATGTCCTTTTGGTTGATTTTGAATATCATGACATCTTGTGATGAGTACTAGAAGATGTCATGTAAATGCATCATACGGTCATAAATATTTGAGGAAATATAGACGCACTCTCTTCCACATCTACCCTAATCCACTATAAAATAAAGATATAATTAAAGAAAGACTCAAAAAATTAAATGTATTAATTTTATTGATAAATTTGTATAAATTACTTAAATTAAAGTATAATTAAACTAAAATCAATTAGAGTTTGCGAGCAACATTCAGATAAACGTGATGTGAAACATGTTATTTAAAATCTAGAACTTATTTTAAATGAGGCTACCAACGACGAACTCTTTATTTTATAACCTTACCTATCGCTAAAAAATTGGCCGTCACTTGACGTCCACGCTTTTGACTCAACATATTTGAAACGAACTGAGTGCTACTCGATAACCCTTGAAGTCAATACACCCAGTGAAACCATTCAAAAAACACGTTCAAAGGGGTTTTAGGAAATGTTTGTAAAAAGGCTAAGCTTGTTTAAAATGCAGTATTCGTGACAAAGAAATTTTGGTATTTTATATTTAATCAACATACAAATTAAAAATATATATATCGATGTGATATACTCCCATAATTAGTTAAACAGCATCAACATAAACTGAGCAATCAATGAATATAAGACAATAAATCCAAAATTACGAGAAAATAATCAAGAAATGGACTGAGCATACGACAATCAAAACCAAAGTGCTTTCTAGTCCTTGTTCTATGTGTAATGAAAAATTCAGTGGATTATTTTGCTTGTTGAACCCCAGTAAATTTAAAAATTGGTTAAAAAGTACTCTCATGGTGGCCTCGTTCCCTAGAAACGACGTCTCTAGGGCGAAAAGGTAAAGGCTAACTGGGGAAGTGAAAAACGTTTGGAGAATTTAGACGTGTTGCTATCTCGAAGACGATGTACGTAAACGTCGGCTGCGGTAACTGAATCCAATATTGATACCGTAAGACAACTGATTAAAATTGTCATAAAAATTACATGTCAGTAAATCTTTAGATATATTTAATAAATTATTTAATTAATAATTAATTAGATAAATTTTTAAAAAGTGCAAAACATTTGTATGTGCAAGGTTCTGAAGTTTTGCACACGATGGATACTGCATGATTTGCCAGAAGACCAGAAATGACTGTATGTAGAGTGGTGTAGTAAAATAATAAAAATAATTTATTATTCGATTTACAAGGCCGTAAGCGGCGGTAATACGTTTCAAAAGCCGTTGAAGACGTCTCTACATGGTCCCCAATGGTTTCAACGAAAGCAAAAATGTGTAAATAGTAAGGACATATATTTCAAAAAAGAGTAATTGTATCATAAATCTGATAATATCTGGTCTTATTTATCAAAATCCAGAAACTTTCAGTACGATTTAAGTTCATAAAATGACGTGTTGATAAACCGTAAACCGTGAGCACCGGCTTAAAGTCTTTAACTTTGAAAGTTCTATATAACAGCTAAGTTCGTGGGCATCTTGGATTTTCTTATTTGGTCTGAAAACCTTATGATTCTTTACATAATAACGTAACATAAGAGTTCAGCAAAAATTTGCAGCCACTTAGTTGACTATGGGGAAAATTTGAGAATGACTCTTTATTGTTGTATATAGTTTTGAACCGCTTTAAGTATTACCGGCCTTAACAGATTGTTTATTTTGATTGTTATGTATATACAATTCACGTCCACAAGCCTGGATTTTGACGTCCACAAGTTTGGGAACCAATGTTTTATGTATTCTTCTTTCTCTGTGCAAATAAAAGAAATTTATAGTTATTATTATATAAATAAACGATTATACCTATAAATGGTTACCTGTAATATAAAAAATAATAATTATTACATATAGTTTTATCTGAATTTATCTCATGTAAGAAGTTTAACTTAAATTTAAAGTTATTATCCAAGAACATCTTGTGTTTCAAAAGTTAGTAGAAAGTGAGAAAACAGTCAGTTTTATCTTATACTCTTTCGGCTTAGAAATACGACTTTTTTTATATCTCTATTTATAAATACTTTAACTGTTTTAAAAAAAAAATATTTAAATTTTTTAAAGTAGTTAATTTTTTTAAATTAAAATGCATGTAAGATATTTCGTATTAACAAAAAAAATAAAATTGAAAATCATTTTTAATGATTATATCCCCGTTGTATATAATTTTTTTTAGAAATTAGCTTTGTAAACAAAAAACATATCTTAAATATTCTACTACAGATAATTAAATGTAATGTTTTAAGTAATAAACTGTAAAACCAATCGTATAAACGTGATTTTTTTTTTATTATTAAAGCACAAAGCTGTATGTTTTGGCTTCTAAATAAAGTAAAGAAATGTTATGATGACCAGAGAAACGCGAAGATTGGTTGTAAGTGGCTGCACAATTAGAAGAAGACTACAGGTGGCTAACCTGTCCCCAAGAAGGAGGGCTACTGGCCCTAAGTTGACCCCAGCTCGACTCATCGAGCAGCCCGACTACGTTTCGCAAGAGAACACGTGAACTGGACGGACAAACAATGGAGCTCTGTCCTCTTCCCACATGAAAATAGAGGGTGACTCTATATCTAGGCAATGATAGACGACAATTCTATAGAAGACCGGGAGAGAGATGCGCCTAGTGCTTCATAAGTGAAGATATGGTATTTAGAGGAGGTTCCTGGAGAGATATTAGGGGATCATGACATTCCTTACGCAGGCTTTATAGGTGTAAACTTTGTGTTAATGCAGGAGAATGCCCGTCCACCTACTGCAGCCTCTGTTCGGTGGTACCTGCAGGAGGTTGAAATTGAGTGCATGGGATGGCTAGCACGTAGTCCGGACTTAAATCTTATTGATCAATTATGGTAAGAGCTTAAAAGAAAGAAAAGTTCGGACTTTAAGTCCTGCGCGAGCTGAGATCGGAGCTTCAAGCCGCACTCGCTGAAGAATGTGATGGCGTTTCTCAAGAAACAGTGAAAAATCTTATAAAATTAATAAATTAACTGATTAGGAGCTATAATTAGAGCCAGCTAAATATTTAATTATTTTTTAGTATTAAATTTATGATTGTATTTGAATATTTTTTTTTGAATATTACCAATGATATCAATTGCATAGAACGTACCACTATTCCTAAGATCCATCATTTCTCCAAACAGTTAAGATAATCACGACCAACTAAATTATATTGAATTAAAAAAAACACATTTGACCAGGTTTATCTATGGTGACAATATAGAAAAAAATGCAAAACATCAAAATATCAGTATTTAAAAGTACTTGACCAACGAAGTCACCGTACAACGATAACACAAATTTGCATAGAAATATGCGCGAAATAAATTCACTTGACATTTTTACAAAATGAGGCTTTACTTGCTTTGCGGATATTTTATGTCCTGATGTTTACCATTAATCATTTTTATTATCTTCTAGGTAGGTTATTTTGATGTCAGAAAAAAGGAATATTACTATTTAATAAGTAGTTACAGGATTTTTTTAGACACATTGCTGAGATACAATTCATCTCATTTATTACATATATAATTCCAATTATATAAATTAAAAGAAATCAAAATCCAAGTATAAAAGATTAGATAATATTTACAAGTATAACGTGAGTTGTTATTTTATCAACATCTTGTCATAGCAGTCTCGGAATACTTATCATTAACACCTCTTCACCACAGGCTGCGTGTTAGGAAAAGGTGATGAAGCATGTTAATTTAACTTTTTTAGTTATTTTTTACGATAGTATACTTGAGGCAAGCAAAATTCATTGTTAAAGGCAATCAGCCTAAGATTCCGATTTTACTCACCTATAGGATTAGGCTGAAGAATAGCTCTAGGAATAACGCCTCTGTCATAAGTCCGCAGGGCAATAATGTCAATTATCCTTTTCGTGTTTCCGCGAGAAAAAAGAAAGCCTCCTTTAGATCAACTTAAATCAACAAGATCAACATTTATTATCAACAGTTATTAATGACTTTTACTTTTGAATTCTAATCTATATTCAGCATACTCAATGCTTATTTAACTAAACTAGTGATATATAGCATTCATGTATCACCAGTTCATTGCCGAACGTGAAATAAGTACTCTAATTAATAGTGTTTGATTACTCTATTGATAATATAGAGGTAGAACTTCGTTGTACAGAAACTAATAGTTTGAGAGAAATAGCCAAATAAATAGATATAATATTGCGATCAAAATAATCGTTTCGTTAGAAATATTAAATTCAAATGTATTTCATTTTTAAAATAATCCATCATCTTTTAAGTGCTGATGTCTGAATATAGGAAATAGAATTATAACTTCATATCCTTGTAAATATCTCGGAAATTCTATTCAAAATAGTAAGTCCAGTTCAATTTGCTCCCGTTTGTAAAAGCGAAGGTGTGTTATTATAGTTAGGGCAAGCAAAACATCATTGATTCTTAACCTACTGCCTCAGAATTTACCTCATGAGACTTTATCCTCGAAAAAATCTATGACCACTGCTATAACACCATACTATATTGTAAAGTATATCCACATAATTGCTAATCCGTCTCAATTTTACTCGCGTACCCGGTATTGCAGTTTTGTTTGAATTGGCTTTTTTCCAAGTTCCATTCTGGTCACATGGTTGTCATGTCTTCTCATTACGTGACCACTTTGAGCAGAAATTATATTTTGTAAACTTGACTTTGCCACCAAATACCTATTTATTAAAATGTGAATTGCAATAGAATTTTTTGTCGTATAATGTTAATGATGCTTCCTATTCATTCGAGTATGATGAAATGTTGCTTTTGCGTAATTGTGACTGCTTTAACCGTGTTGAAAAAAATGTTTAAAGTTTACTATAAACTACAGTTATAGCATATCTTAATTTAAAGTTATATTCTATAAAAATATTATGCTTACTTAAATCGAAATTTATATATATAAGTGGTCTCCTAGTTGTCATAATAAGACATTTTTTGTATAATCTGATGATTGTATATATTTTTTTGAATTTTGTTTGATTGCGACAGATGTAAGCTACTTTTTATTATTATATTTTTTTATATTTTAGTATTGTCAATGTGATTGTTTGACCACAACCTGTGTTTAATATTCACAAATTAATATCACCCCATTTTGTATTTACTACGAAAGTTTTTATTTATAAATTATTTAAATCAACTCTCTTGCTGCGAATTTGGGGGGGATAAAATCTATTCACAAATCATCCACTCCGTATTTTCTTATTTAATACGTAATAGAAATAACGTTTTATTTAATTTAATGTAATATAAGATATATATTACATTTTATGCTTCTGGCTTCGTTTTCCAAAATTGAATTTTAACTATGCCAAATTCCATACTCTTAAAAAAGGGTAGTAAGTTTTTTCACATATTAATATGGGTATTATATTGGCTTTATGTTAGTAATGATAAATTATGGACAAGTTGAGTGTGTTGAAGAGGTGGGAAATGTCGAGACAGTTAAGACCTTCATAGTGATGAGTTCATCACCTACCACTAACTTCTTTTTATTTCAAACGAATCAAAGAAGAACTACTTGAGCTAAAATATTTATTTAGTAAACTCACTTCTCCTTTTCCACATTTTGTGTTATGATTAGTCTCTTTAGGACTTTTTCTCTTACTTTAGGCCCTTACTAATGTCAGCGCTTTATTCTTAAAATTAATGTTCAATTAAATTAAAATTTTGCAAATTATTATATACAAAGGAACCAAAGAGCATTTAGTCTTATTCGTCAGTTCAATACAGGAAAATTTTTCATCACTAATCTTCATTTAGTGCGGGAAATGAAGCCTCAGTGAAAATAAAGGATAATAATTTTGTCAACCTTTGTTAATGGGCGTCGAATTTCACGTTATCACTAATTTGGTTTCCTACACTCAATGTGTAACAACTGTGAAATTTTAAGTTCGCAACTGTACGTATTCTGTGAAGAAGTACTCATTTCCTAGTTGACCTGTTACATTCATGCTGTAATAAATTCTGGATAGTAAATATATGCTTATAAATTTTAAAAACAAAGGTCTAATAAAAAAAATATTATGCGCAGCGTTGGGTAGTACCGCTGCTCTCCATCAAATTTTGGTGCAGCATATTTGTTTGAATCCTTCACTCACTCGCCAGAGCCTTGCTCTTCCATTTTAATGTTTATTGGAAAAATAAGACGGTCAATTCTTACTTACAATCTAGTGTCTAGTTGGTTAGTGTATCTGTAATATGGAAAGTAAATTTTCGTAATGGACTATGAACCAAAAAATTCATGCAAGCAGCATATGGTATTACGATCGTCAATCCAAAAATTTTGCTTTTAACAAATTCCTACGAAGAGAGCAGTGCACTAGATATAAATATATATGTTGCAATGAAAAAAGAAAAATAAAACTTATTCTACAGCTAACAACATTCAGTGAAAATGTATTTACACATAATAACCTGAATTCATAATAACCTGAATTTATATACAAGAAACGAAAATATATATACAATAAATTGACTTAATTTACATAAAGTATATTTCAATGTTTTACGTTTTATTATAAATCAAAAGGATTTTTTTTATAATTTTTATGTGCTTAGATAATCGCATGTTAACAATATTTTTAGCCCTTAAACCACGCATATTATTTAATAAACTAACCTCACCTGGTGTTAAGTGGCAATGTAAAAGTTGATGGTAGAGCGCATTAACTTAGCACATTCACTCTTTTCTTGAAGACAACATTTTCCATCAGGTGAATTACGTACTCATATTCACTCTTAGTTCTATTTAAAAAAATATATTATAGTAATACTTGAAAGATGTCACGGATGACTCTCCAATACATAATATTAAATATAAGACTTACAGAGAAGATTTAACACAACTCCGTTTTTCCGAAACCATATAGCTTAGGGTTCTTCAAGAAAAGAACCTACACCTATATCACTTACCATCAGGTGATCTGCCTTCTCACCTGCCGCCTATTCTATAAAAAAAAGAAAATGGCTGATACCGATCTCACCTAGCGTGTTAAATATGATATATATATGTACCCGTCACGAGTAGAGGTAATATATATATATATATATACTTAAATCCATTATTAGGATCTAGGAACTCAATTAGTAATGAGGCATTACATCACAGTCGTCACGGATTACAACGCATATGCAACTTGGTTGAGTGTGGATGTCGATAACATTTGCCGCAAGTCATTATTTACGGTAGGGTGTCCTTAGAGAAAATAAACTAGTCTTTCTAAAAATCCTGTTTAGTTAGTATTTTAATTTTTTTTTTAAATGTAGTTGGTATACCTTCTCAGATAATTTAGTCAATTCAATTTATCCAAATCGTTTACTTACGTTGAGCACAAAGTTAAGCTCGTTAACACTTATTAGATTAGATTGCACCGGTTCAATTTAACTTTAGCAGCAGTTAAGCTATATTATGCTTTAAGTTAATGAAAACAAGGTTGATTTTCAATTCGATCATTGAGACCTTTCGCTTTAACAAACGTAAATGTACAGTTGAATTTTTAGATTAGGTTATTTTAATATGTACTTCAAAATCTGATAACTCGGTATTTCTAATTATTTTAAATATTTACTTAAAAATTCCATTATAGATTGGTTGACTACTATATAGCGTAGCGATTTGAGTCTTCTGCGCTGCCTATGTTTGATTCTCAGCCGAAGAAAACATGCGTCCATTCCAAATTTTGGGTTTTGTGTGTGTTAAACATATGTATAACACTGCTCCTGACTCGTTTATAAACGAGATGAATCGTAATCGTAAATATTAGGGAGTACTTCTCTATTTGCAAAAATTCTTACAGATATATATACTCAGATTTTAACACAATTGATGTTAATTGATATAAACAGAAGCAATCACTGTAAAACGTGCAATAAACCGAGATGTCTTCCATGTATTCAAAATAATTCAAAAACATTAGAATTGTTCTAAATCTGCTAAGAAATAAAATATACTATAATATATAAACAAAAATAGTGGGCTATGATCCAAATTTTTATTTTATAGAAAAGATGACATATTATCAAAGTCTGAAATACCATTGGAGATGCGGTGCGTTGTCAGCCTTAAAAGAAGGAGAAGACTCTCCTCTTAATTCAATTCAATTCATTTATTACCAGATAACAGTGATTATAATTATTTTATTAATACAATAATAATATAATTATAATATATGTTCCTAAATAGTACAGGTTCGTAAATAGTGCTGGCGCCAAATGATTCGACTAAGACGTTCTGCGTGGCAAAATCATTCAAAAAATCAAAATGTTGAAGATGAAACTTCGAATTCTGTCGTGTTATACCATATATATCCAAACGATTCCTCATAACACTCCTCGAGTTAATTGCGATAAACTACGAAGAGATCTTCGTATGTCCTATGATATGAGCTGATCGAACATATTCAGAGCTGTTCGTTGACGATTCAAACTGGTCATCATTGAATACGGTCAAATGGAATGGAATCAAATGGACCAGGAGCTGGTATGCCAGATATAACAATATTCCATTTTAAATTGATTGAAATTATATTTATATACATATATACTCTTAATACTCTATATATATAACATTACTTTTATAGTTTAACATATGAAAGCGGTGTAAAGAATACATTTCCTTATGCAGCAAGAATATTTCTTTTCAAATTGTTCACTTTAACCAATTTTTACTTTCTTTTTCACTTTAACAAAATAGCGTGGTATAGAGTTTACTTCTAATGTCACTTATCCTCGCTCTATATCACGATCGCTAAATATTAACGTCAACTGCTTGTACCAAACAATTAAATATACATATATTAAGTATTGCTGATAGTGGTAGAGTCTGCAACGTGGCGTCTGCGTCGTGTTGCGCAGTGGCTGCTATGAGGGAACAAGTAATCAAACAGACCAATACAGCATAATCTTGTAGTCGGGGTACATGATAATTATTAAAACAATTTGTATTTGTATGGTTTTTTCAAATATTGCAAAAACTGGACACAGTTAAATCCAATGAATCTATAACGAAGTGGAAATGGATAGGATAACTGAAAACTAAACACAGGCACTAGTAAATAAAAAACTACTAAGTTATTAAATATATTTCTGCATGGGCACTGTGTATCTTGGCTTGGGTAATCAATTCAAATTTATTTGAAACATACAAAAATAAATCAAGAATAAAGAAATAATACATTTCCCTTGCATCTAAGTTATGATAAAAGGATTGGTTTAATTTTAATACAATTCAATGATGGACTGCTGTACTGAATGCAACTTTTGAAAGAGAATGCGTGCAGTATTTAGTGTAATAGATCTATAGTATGTTTAAAATATAGGGAAATAACAATTGTATTTCTTTATACAATTACTGGATTTATGTAATTAATTTTTGTACAACGTCAGCAAAGGTCATATGAATTAAACAAAAATTATAGCTTAAAATATTTTTTCACTATTTCAACGAAATAATATCTTACCTTTAATGAATACCTTTTAGTCAAGAGACTTTACATAAAATTGATTACAAACTGAAAATAAACCTCGGTAATCTAGTAAAGGAAATTTCTACTTAATGAAATTCAAATTTAATAAAACTTCAAACAAAAGTAGAGACTCAACTTCCTACCTATTGTTGAACTAACAGTACTTGACAATAGACGAAACATAGAAATGGAAACGCAAACAAATATCTTAAAGACAAAAGCTTAAATGACTTGCTGCTTCGCGCTATAAACGTCCTAGGGAGGCTATTGAAACATTGGGATCCACAGCAGATAGGTGGAATTATTTTTTAGAAATTTTGATTAATTTCGAAGTATCATTAGTTTTACTCATACCGGTTTCCTTCATCACAATGCTAAATTAATAATTTAATATCATTGACCAACCAGGCGACGATAGAAATGAATATCCAAAACAATGATATCTTTAAAATTTATATAAGATTACATTGAACCGTAGTAGCTCATTGTCTGAACGGTCACACGCTATGCGACCGTGTTCAATCCCCGGTACAGGCACTAAACGACAAAATGAAACTGTTAGTTACAATTTTAAAAGATTGTGAGGAAACCTGCATTTCTGAGAGATAAATATAAAACAATATATATTTTTAAAGACACGTGAAGTCCATCGATCCTCAGTAGAGCCCTGGAATGGTGGACTATGCTCTAACACGCTATCTAGAGACAAGGCTATGTCCAACAGTGGCATTCATATATATAGACATTAACTTTACTTATCTTATATTTCACTCTTGTTACAAAATCGTGTAAATAATCAAATAAAAAAGCACATTCTTCAATAATCATTCTCACCACGAAAAAGGCCATGCACGCAGGCAATCGCAACTTTTGTAGAGACACAATAATTCACAACAGGTAAAACGCCTTAACACCCGATATGCATTGTGTATTTTTTAGCATTTTTTTGAAGACATGACAGTGGCGGGAGTTTTTTGCTACTGCAATGGACATCAGCATTTTTTACGTGTCGAGATGACTAATCGAAATAACTCTTTCTACTTTTCACGGCATTTGCACTGATTACAATTGAGATCTTTATCAAATTTCTTTAACGTTATCTTTCGATATAGAAATGTTTTCACTTTTATTTTCTGAAATACATTACTTGACACTCATTGTTATTGTTTTGATTAGTAGCACTACAGGTGGAATTCATAACTAGCTATTACAATATGCCGCGGCATTTTGTAAACGGCGGCGATCGAATCGTCTTTTTTTACAAAACCAGCGGAAGCTTGCAAACAGACGAAGCCGTTTATATGATGACATATCATACAATATTCGAACGGAACGTACACCTTCATTTTAATATAACACTATTTCAGTCCCCATGAATAAATTGATCTAGAGCCACCTCATATATTAAAGTATATCTATCTTATTTTAATCTATTTAAGCTATAGAGTATGCCAAATACATAGACATATGTCCATACTCATGATAAACCTTAGCTTTTTTCTGGAGCAGTCGAGCAAAAATAATATAATTCAATGCAAAACTATGTTTATTTTATTAAGGTATATCTTACTTTGTGATATCGTTTGACTGGTTAGCTACTCCCTATTATTTTCACTAGATTTTGACTTTTACATTTACCAGCAGCAAAGAAGTCTACATTTTACTTTATACGTAAATTTTTGGAACGCACACGAAAAATAAGAGCGGATACATGGCGATATACCTATCGGAAAAGAGATGTGCAATTTACACATTGCTTATGCCAATTCAATAATTAAAATTAAAGTGGGATTGGTCTCCTCTCTAGAGATTCCATCCATTCACCTCCACTGTCAATCCGAAGGACATGACATGTCTTCGTAATATTATTTTGGATTTGGTTAACCGGAATATTAGTATGTTAATAGCATTGCCAATATTCTTCTTTTTCTTAAAAACAAATAATAATTAGAAGCTTTTTGAATGGATGATTTGAAAATTTAGATAAATTTTACTCCGGTTTTGATATAACGTTATACAGACACTGAACTGTAATATTTGGTAAAATAATACAAACATGTTTATTTTGAGTACACACGTATTTAAGTAATTAAAAAAAAATATGGTAGTATTGAATAAAATACGCAGTTATTTTATGTATTCTGGATGACGGCCACTTTGATATCACGGTGCAATAAAACTCCTATCATGTTTTCAATAAAGGAAAATAACATACAAATAAAATCAAATATCTGTTGGTTCAAAAAAAATATCGTTTAGTATATTCTTTAAGATTTCATTGTGGATTTTCTTTGATACTGGTTGTAAAAATAAAGTGAGTCAGAAAATACTGAAAAACGAAACAAAGTATCTTAATAAATGAAAGGAGACTTAGTTATGCATTGAGATATATTATTAAGTCAAAAAATAAATAATGAGGCAAAAATACTACTGGTTTAATATATCAATAAATCCAAAATATAATATATATATATATATAAAAACGGGTGTGGGTATAGAAATTGACAAAAAAAAATGAATAACATAAAGCCTCGACCTCAGTTATTAGTGAGGTCCGGGAATGTTGATTATCTATTTGTAATCACTGGTATCAAAGGGATTCAATAGTGAATTTAATTATTTTAATCTTTGATACCTTATAGAAACGTTACCAAGCAGCGTCTAATAACTTCCACTATTTAATTAGTAGTGGCACCAGGGATTGAAATCACATCACCCAGCAGTGGGACCTTTAATATACTATTCTCACTTTATTAAGTCCAACATTTAAATATTGTTCACAGCTGTTCAGTGAATATGATCAAAGTTATAATTAAAAGTATATGATAAGCCATTTGTAAAGTTTGTTATTTCCGTAACTGATAATTTAAGTGGAAATTAATATTGAACTAATTAATTACTTTTCGTTTGGTTGGTAAATAATTGATTTAATCTAAATAATCATTAATTTAATGGTAAATGTTTTGTTGTTTTTATCTGGGAATTATATCCAATGGAAGCTAAAAATTCCAAAGTAGTAGTGCAAAGAAAATTACAAAAAAAAGTCTAAAAATAATGAATGACTGAAATAAATATCCTTACAATTTACCAACGTGTAATTAAGAAAGAATATTACGGTATAAGAGTTCTACATACATATACATGGTTATTTACGCTAACAGATTATAATTTACCATCGCCCTCGGAAAACTAGCAGGTTAATTTAAAATAAAGGAAATAAATTCTATTTATTATAGTATGTAATGATAATATATTCCATTAATATCAAATCAAAAAGCAGTCATCATTGCGTCTGGATGATTCCAACTATGATACACAGAACAGTTCAATACCGGTACTTATGTTGATCGCAAGGGTTTTCATAATCATAAACTGAAAACCCAACTGTAAGTAATATATACGATATTTTATTCTACTGTTGACGATGCATAATACCTAAAGTGCTAAAGTACTTTAAAGACTCATTGATCAGTAGCTAGCAAGAGTATTGGTATAATTTCATGCATTGACCCTTATGTATTTTCATCTCCACATTTTATCCTATATATATCATAAGAACAATTGTCTGGAGTTGTATAATTTTATATATATTATAATTTTATAAAGTCTGACCAATGGTATTTTCATTAGCCAGTGATCAAAGCTAACAACGATAAATACAAATAAGTCGAAAAACTACCCCAATTAGTTATTAATATTTGGCACAAGTTATGTTGTGTAAATTTAATTAAACTATCTATGGACGAAACATCTAAGAAGGATTGTATAAAATAAATATCTTATACATTCCATAGATCATTTTACTTTGTTGCTGATACTAATTAACATATTACTGGTAAAAATTAATAATACTCGTGATACTTCGTATAGAAGTATTCAAAAGAATCATCGATTCTTTAAGTCATTCTGATAACCTACAGAAAATGGCGAAATAACCTTTCCGTCTTGCACAAATAGCGAAATAAATTTCTGTACAAAATACGAGATCGGGTCAAAATACTCAGCACTTTAGGAACACGGTGTCTGGTATTATAATTACTAATTTGCTTGTCGAACCTTGCTATGGTATTAAACTTTCTCGAAGAGGGCTACTATAAATTGATAATATTTACTCTTGAAACGTAAATAATCCTTGAATTAAACTTTTCGTAGTATAAAGACATATACAGGACAAGTTGAACATTACTTCCTCTTGATAGTTTCATTCTTAATAGGTTGTCTTCCAAATGACAAGTAGGTTACTTTGTGGGAAGTATTCATGATCGTTCATGTACACCACAAAAATCAAAGGAGTAGGTGGACCATTGTCGACCCATAAGAAATTACAGGCGGTTACCATACCATGTATTATGTACCCATATTTGTTCTGGAAAACGGCTGACGGATGTTGACTCCAAAAGTTTACATTACATGGTTATTATGACTGCCTGGACTCCTCCTCGTAAGATTTAATGCTCGGTTAAAGCTTTCATTACTGTAAACACTTATTCAAAATCCATTTTATTAAAACTCTTTTACTCCGAATGTGCCTGCTATAGTGATGTTCTTTGATGTGTAGTGCTAGCTTATATAAAAGCTTCGTTTTGGTCATATATAGTTCAATTCTCATTACCTTACAAAGTGTTATAACTTTGAAGCAGAAATTCTATTCTGTACAAGGACACCAAAACCTAATAACTTAAAAGTGAAATTGAATGAAATCTTTAGCTCATAATATTAATGATGCCATCTGAGCTAATACAGCATTTGCGTTAATTGTGACAAAATACATTTCATTATAGTGTTGTTATCTTTTAATATGATTTATACATGATAGGAATATTATAGTAATCGAAATACACACATTGTAACTAACTTTGAAGGTGACACAGAATATAAATAGATTTAAATATACTGTTTGCTGTTGTTTTACTTTAATATGCAAAAATATGATAACAATACTGAATATTTTTGGTGCGTCTACCGTTATATCTTTTCCGTTTACAGAAATTTTAGAATGAGGAAACCCATTATCACACGTTTTTTCGATTGCAACTAAACACGGGATAACTATGTCACATTTGTTCTGAGATATAATCTGTGCCTACTAAGTATGACTTCCCTGAAACTGCCCCCTTTCTCCTTTTCCCCATTTTCTGTTATTTGTGTTTTTTTGATGTAAGAAAATGCCTGAGTCACGTCTGAGTACTACATTACCGAATTTACTTATCTTTTCGCCTCCTTATAAAAATGATAAAGGATCTTTTTTTCCCATCATATCTACTCATTACTCTATTATTAATAGAATTAAGCGTCAATAGCATATATAGCAATAGTTTAGACTTGGTCTGCGAAATTTAAAGTCGTAGATTCCAATCATCCCTTTGACTATCGTCCTAATACATGCATTTTAGCTTAGTTGGAGTGGTAAATACGTTTATTACAGTAATGATTACCATTAATTACTCGTTTTACAAAAAATTACAGAAACTAACATTCAGAATTTGCAATGTGCAAAAATACAGAGTTTGGTTTTGTCGACATAAACACCACAAAAACCGGATCAAGATATGCAAAGGTTAGCAAGGCAGCTTTACACAACACAAAAGCACACAATACAAAGCTAGGGACAGCATAATCATTTCGCTTGGAGCCAATTGATTAAGTCGACGTGGCTTGCCATTTCACCGCTCATTCAAATAGATTGATTATTGTAACACCTGGTATCGCAGTCGTCTTTCCTACATAATATTATATTATTAAGATCCATATTACCCTTGCTATTTTTACGCAATTACGTTGAATTTTTTATTTATATACTTGCATATTAAATTACAAAGAAAGAATGAAAAGAAATCATTTCATAACCTTCCAAAATAAAATCTCTTTTCTTTATAGCGATTAAAAATTAACATTTTGTATGTAATGTAAAAACGTACTTCCTATTATTTTTTCTTACACGACCCTACCGATTAGCGGTTAGAGTCCTTGGGATCCGTGGTTAGACCGCTACGTTGTGGATTCTGTGTGCGATCTTTAGCCGTGAAACACAATTAGTTGCAGTTTTCGAATCTAGATTAGTGGGTATGTATGTACATCTGACTAGGAAACGGGAGTTCAATGTCCGCATTTTATTCACAGAAAGCGAACTAAATGATTCTAATCCCCGGTGCCAGCTCAAATGAAATTGTTAATTGAAACTTTAAGTGCCGATTTACTATGTGCTCGGCGTTCGCTATTGCGCCCGCCGGAATGGAGTCACGGGCTGACCATGCTTCAACATCCTCTGTAGAAAGTAGGCTTATGTTCATTTTGAGATCTATGATCATAGTCTTTTACTTTGTTATTTCTTTACTTTTAGGCAAACGGTTGACAATTGACAAATTCTGTATTTGCGCAAATGCTTATGGTACTTAAATAATTCTGGGCAGTTAATGACATCGCGGTAAACGACCTCATGGTCTGAGTAAAGGTTAATTTATTACCTTGTAATGTCAGTGAATGCAACGCCTGAATTTCTGGACATAATCAGATAAAATGGAGTACTGGTAATTGCCAATATGATGTCTCCGCGTGAGAGCCATTGCTTATTATATCAACGCTTTAAGCTTGAGACTGGAATAAGATTTTTGGCATACGGAAAAATGACCTTCTAAAAATTGTTTAATAGACTATTAATACTTTTCGAGCAGGAAGAATGTACGGTTATTTGTAATGGTTTGTTGTATTTTTATAAAATGGGATACTTTAAATTGTAATTTGTTTGGTTTCGGTTATGAACATCTTTGTTTAGAACAATAATAATTTGACAGTCGTAGAGCTACACTGCAGTTTGTTTCTAGCTGCGGAATGAATGGGTCAGCTCGACCGGGGTAGGACCACGCAGCATAATGTTGCTGTATTTCGTCTGGTGAGTGAAGGGATCCGGAGACCCTTATTACTGATGACGAGGCCTTCAATCTCAGTCCTCAAGGGTGACAACGCATCTGCATTATGATTCCTTGTCAATGATGAATGTAGATGTCATGGGTTGCAGGAATCACCACAGATGTAATGCTCGTTTGTTACTCTCAATGTAATATAAAAAAAATATCGGAGTCTTTCTTAGGACGAGATCAATTGATAGGAAGGACGAGATTAATTAATATAGGTCAGTTTTAATAGGAATCCTGGGAACAATCTGTAGCTCTCGGTTTTTCGTAAGTATGTATAGCTTTTGCAAAAAAAAATGTCGAAAAAGACGTCGTCAATGCAAAAGCGCATGCATAGCAGGTAATGAGGGCCGTAATTACATCTCTTAAAGTGTTGCTGCCGAGATCGCGGTGGTTGCAGCCAAGTGCTTTAAATTTACTTAAACGCCTAAATCCCCATACCATCTAGCAACCACCACCTACCATCAATCAGCAAAATACTGATCCCCCATTCTTCTTTATTTATAACGGTGTATAATTTGTACGAATTATTTTCACTCATTAAATAACAACAAGAACCACGAAGTAGAGTTTACCTCAAATCGTTAAAAAAATTGATAAGATAAGATGGGGGTTAAGAAAACAATAAAATATGCTTTGACCGGACAAGTTGAAACTACAAAATGAATAGAAGAAAGACATAAACTATAAAACATGTCATTCGTTTATAGGCGATCATCTTTTGCCTTCTAACCGTTGTCGACATTAAGGGGCTTAAAAAGACAACTTACCACTTGTAAGTTATCTTTCTTTCTCTCTCTCTCGCTCTCTCTCTCTCTCTTTCGACTTATAGAAATAAGTGACCAATTGTACCATTTGATTCTATAGTGTCAAGGTAGTCCTTTATCTAATAATGATATAATACTTCTCTTTATTGGCCAGTGTGCTCAGATTTGTTTCAAACAACAAGACAATTATAATACTGATCTGTATAAGGGACAAAATATCGCAAATAAAAGGTTGGCATTCAGTAATATCCACTACTAACTACTAACATACTTCAAAGCATCAAACCATTGCACGTACAAGTAGATGCTAAGTACAAATCAGGTAAAGTTTCGTTAGTATTTTTTCGTTCGATGCAACGGATTGGCTATGGTTATATATTTGTGAGGATATCAGGCTCATCTGTTTGTGTACCTGTACTTATCCCAAGCTGTTTTAATAATACAAAAGCGATATTAAATATTCGCCACATTTATCTTTGTTCTATGGATAGATTGGTTTATGACTATATGTAGTAGCATATACATTATTTATAATAATCTGCCACCACATATGGGTGAATGAAACAAACTTGAACAAAACTTACGGTTACGCTGCCATTTAGCTTAAAAAAGGAACCTTAGGTAGTTTAAGTTTTATAAACTTGATAACAAGCAAATAAATATACTAGTAGTACACTAACTAAGTTGCTCACGTACTATGAAATTGAAAGCGAACTAAGAATAGAATTGAGATAGCTGCAAAAAAACTTGGGATCCTGGTCAAAGTGCAGCGTTATTTCTCTGCGGGGCAGCTTTTAACGTCTATAAAGCACAAGTCCGGTCGTGTGTAGAATACCGTTGTGACATTTGGGCAGGCGCCGCTAAATGCCATCTCGTAGCTTTGGACTCGGTGGAAAGGCGGGCTAAAAATTAATTTGTGACGCAGCTGAAACCAATCTGCTCAGTCTTGAACACAGGCGTAAGGTGGCCACAACCTTTCAGTGTTTTATAGAATGCATTTTGGGGAGTGTGCTCTGGAATAACAAGATCTAATTTCCCCATCCCCATTCCACCATCGGACCTCACGACACACTGCTCGATTTCATCCTTTTGTTGTGAATATCCCTCAAACCCGAACGAAGCGCTTTGCTTCGTCTTTCATCGTACAGCAAAGGACTGGAATAATTTGCCCGCGTCTGTCTTTCCCTCCGATAACAATGTGGGTGTTTTCAAGAGTAGAGTGAATAGGCATTTACTGAGCTAGTGCGCCTTACCACCCAGGACTGCATTTCCGCTTAACATCAGGTGGGATCGTGGCACTTGCTTTGAAAGTTTTTTAAAAAAAAAGAACACACGGATACTTAATATATATAGATACTTTTATACTCATAATACGGTATTAGTGTAACAAACGAGTACGTTCGTAGAATGTAAATCAAAAATAATTTCATGATGTAAATTCTTATTCCTAGTTAGGTAGCCCTACCTAGAAAGTAAGTACTTTCAAAGAGAAGCATACTTCTCTCTTTTGAGCATAAATATCCGTGTAAATGTGGCATTATGCACAAGGTGACACTGGAAGCTCTTTGTGAATACTGTTTTAGTATTTCTACGTTTATCTTTGTCATAGCATCTTCAAGTACCTTTTTAGTCGTCATTGAACAATGTAGTTTCGGATTTATTTAAATAGAGACCTCCACTATTTGAGGATAAGAATTACATACATTTATAAAAATAATTATAATTAGTCCATAGTCGTTTATCCAAATGAGTTCTTGACAATCGGCCTTTATAATTGATTGACAAGAAACTACGTCAAGCTTTAGATACTCTGCCTATCTTGCGTCCGTATAAAGGCGTGTATGTTTGTATTAGTATTATACATTAAAGTTTAATTTTAAACAGATGAAGTGCTTTTTAAAAATAATATACAAAAGAAACCATATGGATGCTGTTGTTGCTAACAATGACCATTAATGAAGACGGAAATAAGTTTTAGTATTATTTATTTGTTATCTCCATTGATGTTGAATTTTTAGAAAAGGCTTCATTCGCTTTATTGAATTAACGACGGATATATACGTATATTCGATTAATAATCTTACTTATCACACGTACCTAAATAAACGATAATATATTATTTATAAAATCTTAAGCTAATTATGGTTTGCGATTTTTCAATTAATATTTTTTTTTAAACTTAGGGTAATAAAAGGGCCCATAGTTCACCTAATGATATGTTGTAGTGATAACTGCCACCCAAAAACAGTTACTCATATATCCATCCCCTAAAAAGATTCAAGATGTCCATGCGTTGTGATCCCCGAGAATGGAGATGGCATGCCTTATTGCCTAATATCAGGTTTCCTATACTCAATAAAGCAACATGACCGATACAATACTGACTGACCAAAGTTTTAATTAATAAAGCCTAACATAACCACTAGTAATTGCAACTTCTATGTTCAACAACCTTAAATGATTACGTATGTAAGACATAATAATTGTTATTATAACTATCTTTTCTAGTTAAACAATCGCTAAATATGTGCTAATTGCTGGAGCGGAATTCAAGCCTACTGTTTAATAAATTCTTATTTTATAAATGACAGTTTCTTCAAGGATTATCAAGGCTTCACAGCCAGTATTACTTTAAAATTCGGAAGCAATCTTAGAGCCTAGATCATAATAACAATAATGCTACGTGTCCTACTAGTATATACAATAATTTGTATTTTATATATGATTTTGACTGGAATTTTACTTTCTCTACTTGGAATCTCATTAATAAGTTATAATTTAATTTGTAATTTTATCTACTATATATGTGTATATACAGTAGATAAAATTAAAATATGTTAAAAGACACATACTTTTTTATTTTAATATATATACCAATTATGTCAATGATAATATTTATAAAAAATAACGAATGCTTCCGTGGAGGGCTCAGACGGTGAAGTATTATCGTAACGGCCTGAAATAAGGCTATTTTTTGTTCTTGCTCAAATATTGATTTCGTATATGGATACAGTGAGTGAAATGTGTTTTTTTATTACATTGAGAGTTACAAACGAGCACACAGTTCACCTGATGTTAAGTGATTCCTGCGGCCCATGACATCTACGATCATGGTTGACAAGGAATCATAATGCAGATGCGTTGTCATCCTTTATGCCTCGTCACCAGTAATAAATGTCTCCGGATCCCTTCACTCAGTAGACGAAACACAGCAGCGTTATGCTGCTACTTCACGGCGGTATTCTGTGAGGGCGTGGTCCTACCCCGGTCGAGATGACCCATTCATTTTGCAGATAGAAACAATTTGTAGTGTAGCTTATAAACGTTAAATGAACGATATTTCTCAAAGTAAACAAAAACCAAATAATATAACCAGGAAACTACTTTTGATATTGGTGGAATACAATTTCACAAAGATAGCCTGGTTGGTAACGGTGGCACCGTATCTACTTAGGTAATAAACCCCTTCGGCGACCCGTAGCTGTAATATTTCCTCCTCCGCTGCGAAACGTTTTTGACGTAGTGACATTTATGATTCCGCTGGCTATCACGATATACGTGTATAAGTTTATGTCACCCTATGGTACAATATACAATAAAACTCTTTTCAGGGTGACAAACGAGCACACATTTCATCTGATCATAAGTGATTCCTAAGCATTTCCTCACCCATATTCATCCTTGATAAGAAATCTCAGTGCAGTTCTGTAGTCTCCCCTTATACTTAGATGAAATACTTCGTCACTTTCTGTCTTCCTCTAGTCGAAACACATCATCTTGAAACCACTACGTTAGTCTTCCGGAAAGCGTAGTCCTGCCCTGATTAAATGAACCTATTCATGCTACAGTTAGTACAATATTTGCGGCATTATTCTACCATGCATATATTTTGAATAATATTTTCAAATTGTTTTGTTTTTATATGTGTTATTTTTTTTGATGGAAAATAGAAGGAACAATAAAGATCATGTTGATATATTTTCTAAATAATTAAATTCTCTAAAATTTTTCCCAAGCTAAAAGTATACAATAATTTGTTGTTTGGTGGAAATATGAGGACTGAAAATGCTTTAAATTACTTTATAATGAAGTTAGTATATATAATTGAAATTCCTCGAACGCATTTATTCAATACTTGATACGAATTACACTTTACCTTAAAATCTCTGCAATTCATTAGGAATCATCAACACAACATATCAATAGTTTACTTCTGAACATAGGCCACACCCATAAATTGCAACATACAACGATCCTGGACTACAGGCATTCATCGACTGTCCGCAATCTTGAATCATCCGTCACTTCGTCTAGCGGGGGTCGTCCTACACTATGACCTGGTGGTTGCCACTAAAAAGCCTTTCTTCCCCATCGGTTATCGGTTATTAGGAATTATTTTTGATTATTGGTTTTCGTTTATATAGAATTAAGTTTATTTATAGGAGGCCTAGTAACAGCTTTTGATGTTGCGTGATAGGACCGGCTTGACTGCGCAAATCCACCGCTTCACAGAATACCCGCGTAAATTGGATGTATAGAAGTTATTCTGTGTGCAACTTTACAAACCATAAGTTCGGCATCACAAGGAATACTGTTCTCAACTCTGGGCCGGGGCACCCCAGTATCAGCTTCTACCATTTGACCGCATTCAACGGAGAGCGGGTCAAATCGTTGATGACCAGGTACTTTGCGATCGACTTGATTCACTGACATTGCGAAGTGATGTTGCATCTTTTGCATTTTTTACTGTGTGTTATGAGAAGTTGTTTAGATCAATTCATCATCCACCGAGTTTAAACATCGTGCATCACAGCTGAATTAAAAATTCCATCCTCATTGTCTCGATGGTTGGTAATACACCGCTGTGTGCTTTTCACGAAGTTTTCGGTATTTCCTAACCAAAACGACTTAGGGACTTTCAAGAAAAGAGATCGAGCCGAGGTTCGGCCCTCTCGGGCACCCTCGAGTCAGACGCTCTCGTGGAACGGGGTAACGGTCCAACCTGAGGCTTCCTCTTAGGAGCCCTTGTGCTGGTTACCCACAAATAGAGGTCTCCACTGAGCGCCATAAGAGCTGTAAAAGCCTAGGGCTAGCAGCGGCCATCAGACCGAAAAAAACAAAAAAGCGTTCACCTTTCTTAAAAGCCGGCAACGCATCCGTGACTCCTCGGGTGTTGCGAATGTTCATGGGCAGTGGTGATCACTTACCACCAGGAGAGATCCTCGTTTGCCACCTATTCTTTAAAAATATATTACAAATCAAAAAGAGCATAACGTGTAAACCACATAACTATTGAAAAAACATTTACTATATTTATAGTAACTCTGTCCTCAAAAGAAGCAAATTTTAACGAAATATAGTTTCAAAAGTATTTTTGGTTATAGTAATCATAATAAAACTTCAATATTAATTCAAAACAATTTTCGTTTTAGTGTTTCGCTGAAATCTCCGTAGGTGTTGTATCAGTATTGTACTTTTACATTATTTACATTATAACATTTAATTTTGTCTGGTAAATTACAGCTAATTAGGGAAGATTCTATCGTGTATAAGAGAGATAGGGAACGGAGCACTTTAGTTATGTAATATAATGTAAAATTCATTTATACATTTTCGTATACCCTGTGTCTTAAATAAAATCTTTTGAAATAAGTGGTATAAAAATTATTCTAAACCTTTTCTATAATTTAGTAAGACATCATGTATCATGCCAGCTTTTGATTGGAGCCAATTCAGTCCACAGTGGACATCAACTGCACAGGATATTTCATAGTGCGTTAAACACTCACACACTCACTCACAGAGACACTCACTGTCCTTTTTGTTCACTAACAATAATATCGGAGGAAGGTTCTGATGTCTGTCAAAGATACGAGACATACATACAATAAAATCTGCGCCAACGAACCTTTTTATGTGATAACCTACAAACCCCAACGGGTACATGAGAGGAAATATACTCCAGATTAAACAATGTTCCAATGAGCCAAGAGGGGCATCGACGAAGACTATATAGTTTTCCGGATCAGTGGTCAATAGAAGGCCAAACTGGGTAGTTGTTTAATCCTCCGTATCTAGTATCCGCATAGGTCTGACAGTGGTTAAGCTACACTGCCGTTTGTTTCTAGCTGCAGTATGAATGGGTTAGCTCGACCGGGGTAGGACCACGCCCTCACAGAATACCAGCGTAAAATTGCAACATAACGTCGCTGTGTTTCGTCTGGTGAGTGCAGGGATCTGGAGACTTTTATTACTGGTGGTATTCATGGGCCGCAGGAACGATTTACCATCCGGTGTACTGTGTGCTTCTTTGTGACTCTCATTCTAATAAAAAAGGTGAAATGACTAGTTGCGTCAGATCGTCAGAATGCAAATTCAAAATAGGCGACGATTACCTATTTATAAATCAGTAGAGGACTTTTTAAAAGCCTTTTGATTTTCTTAAATCCTTTTCAATTTTAACTACTACATTGGTGATGAGATGTTTCATCCGACTTTGAAGTGAGGTGATAGCTCATCTTTAATTTTAGTTGAGGATTGATGTATCCGTAGTATATATAAAAAATATAGTATATTTAAATGGCACCGTCATCACTTATGATCAGGTGAACGGTGTGCTCGTTTGTCACCTTAGTTTAAACTTTCTTAGTGTAAATAAAAATATAAGCACGAATATTTTTCGTGAATAGTTATTGTGGCCGATAAACAATATGTTTGTAACCCATCTATAAAATTTATATAAATACATACATGTTTTATTATTATTTACCATAGACTTATATTCCATTCCGGGCGGGTTAAGACTGAATCTCCTAAGTACTCGTCATTAAATTACCTAGTTATCAGTGGTAGAGCTAAACTGCAATTTGTTTCGTGGTGCAGAATGAACGGGTCAACTCGACCGGGGTAGGACCACGCCCTCACAGAATACCAGCGTAAAATAGTAGCTTCTGTAGTTTCCTTTGGTGGGTGCAGTGATCCTTATACTTTTATTACTGGTGGTATTCATGGGCCGCAGGAACGATTTACCATCCGGTGTACTGTGTGCTTCTTTGTGACTCTCATTCTAATAAAAAAGGTGAAATGACTAGTTGCGTCAGATCGTCAGAATGCAAATTCAAAATAGGCGACGATTACCTATTTATAAATCAGTAGAGGACTTTTTAAAAGCCTTTTGATTTTCTTAAATCCTTTTCAATTTTAACTACTACATTGGTGATGAGATGTTTCATCCGACTTTGAAGTGAGGTGATAGCTCATCTTTAATTTTAGTTGAGGATTGATGTATCCGTAGTATATATAAAAAATATAGTATATTTAAATGGCACCGTCATCACTTATGATCAGGTGAACGGTGTGCTCGTTTGTCACCTTAGTTTAAACTTTCTTAGTGTAAATAAAAATATAAGCACGAATATTTTTCGTGAATAGTTATTGTGGCCGATAAACAATATGTATGTAACCCATCTATAAAATTTATATAAATACATACATGTTTTATTATTATTTACCATAGACTTATATTCCATTCCGGGCGGGTTACGACTGAATCTCCTAAGTACTCGTCATTAAATTACCTAGTTATCAGTGGTAGAGCTAAACTGCAATTTGTTTCGTGGTGCAGAATGAACGGGTCAACTCGACTGGGGTAGGACCACGCCCTCACAGAATACCAGCGTAAAATTGCAACATAACGTCGCTGTGTTTCGTCTGGTGAGTGCAGGGATCTGGAGACTTTTATTACTGGTAGACGAGGCATTCCATGTCAGTCCTCAAGGGTAACAACGCATTAGATTCCTTATCAATGATGAAGGTTGATGTCATGGGCCGCTGATATCATTTACTATCAGGTTAAGTGTGCTCGTTTGTTACTCTCAATGTAATAAGAAAAAGTTAGGAGACCAGTACTATCCAACCTTTTAAAGTAATTGCCTGTATGAATGCTAACCATTTTTGTAAAGATTTATTTAACGCAATAAAGACCTATTATTATTATTATTCCATATAAATTTCAGTTAATGTTGAAGGTAGCGCAAACTTTATATAGTGGACGATACACCTGCAGCGTGAATGGGTCGGTGCGAGAGGGGACGGACGACGCTATAACAAAACACCATCGTGAAATGGGAGCATGACATGTTTCCGTTGGTGAGCATCGGGTACCGAGATCCAATTACAAGTAACGAGCCATTCAATCTCAGTTCTCAGAGTTGACAACGCATGTGCATCTTGAATCAATGTCTATAGAACACGGATGTAGATATCATGGACCGCAGTTATCACTTAACACCAGATGAACGGTACGAGCACACCGTGTTACTTACAATGTAATAAAAAAAGGACTGCAGTCGACTCAAGACTTGCTATATTTAGAATAAACAATAAGTATAACTCATTCTTGTGTGCGAAGTCTGTCATATGTCATACATAGTTTTACTCAAGAAACTTGAGTGATAGTTATTTACGCATATAAATAAAAACAGCGACAGATAGCATCAATGACAATGTTTCATAATTCCTGCGGCCGATCATAATGCAGATGAACGCACCCTTGAGGACTGACATAGAATGCCTCGTCACCAGTAATAATGGTCTCCGGATCCCTGCACTCACCAGACGATACACAGCAATATCATACTGCTATTTTACGCTCGTATTCTGTGAGGGCGTGGTCCTACCCCAATCGAGCTGACCCATTCATTCTGCACCTATAAACGAACTACAGTGTTAAAATATAATTTTATGGATAATATAGTTATTGGTGGTAATAAACACTAACTTAGTAAAATATGAATAGATTAAAAACCTTTTAAAGTTATCCAATTTATAAAGCAGGATATTAGACTATTCCAATATATCAACGGAATTTATCTGCTGATGTCTAAGTCGTTAACAAATATCGTTATTTATTTATGCAGGCTCATAGGCACCCGAAAAAAGTATACTACCGCTTACCATTTCTAATCCTCTCAGTAGGAATCATAAAAGGGATATGTAAGATGGAGTTAATTTTGAAGTGCCGGACTTCTAGATTCATTAACATAATATGCGTCAGAAACATTTGTCGAGGGTATTGAGAGCAGGAATAGTTTTAAAGCTCATACGGTATATATATATACACACATACACACAACCCAACTAAGTTATTTTAGTTATATATATATATATATATATATATATATAAGTACCATTAGAACACTTTATGGGAAATCCTATAAGGATACTCTACTCCAGGGTTATGTAGAATCTCTACCCATTAAAATCCTCTTAGTGTCCACCCTCAATGTGTTGGGACGGATTACAGGATCTTGTACGGAACTCAGAAGTTGCGCTAAACGTGACCCAGGAGGGAATATCTCCCCTAGCACGCTCTCTGTACTACTACTACGTCAAAAAGGGACCACTTCGTGTTTTCTTCCTTCCCGGGGTTTACTCTAATGATTGATCAGAAGGTGGAGGACCTCGATCATTGCACCCTCAGAAATATCATATAAATCCTGCATGCAATGCAATCCTATGCATGCAATCTATAATTTGTTTGACAATGGGGTTAGGATGTGTAGAAATAAAATATAAGGAATCGCAATTTAGTTAATTGTTAGAAAGTAATTTAAACTTGCTTATTAGGATTCTGAAATGCCGATAACTTCCAAGCACCTTAAAATGCTTTGCCAGAGAAACTTAAATTACTTTAAATGTTAGTGGTTTTACTTAACCATATCACATTTATAAATTTAAATTAGTTAAAAAAAAATTCTTGGTTTATTTGGAATATAGAAAAATATATTAACTTTGTTGTGGGGGCGTTGTAAAAAATTAACAATAAGAAATATCCGAAAGATCTTATAGCCTCCATCTGATGGAAAGTTACGTAATTTTTTTAAGATGTCTGGTATTGCAATACCAATTGCAACCTATTCCTATTACACGGCAAGCATAACATTATGGTAAATTCTTTATATTTACAAAAACTTGAACACAATTCCTTTCCAGATTCGTAACGTTATGATATGAAGGTGAACAGTTTACTATACCTGAAAGTTAGTTTTTACTGGTGATGAAACAGTCCAGGGATAACAACGCATTTGTAATTTTTTTTATTGCTTTAAGAGTAACAAACGAGCACACAGTTCACCTGATGGCAAGTGATTCCTGCGGCCCATGACATCTACATTTATCTTTGACAAGGAATCATAATAATAATAATAATAATAATAATTTCTTTATTTCTCTCCACAATACATGTTAATTAAATTAAGTTAACCCAATAATATTTACATATGTTGACACGTATATTGCGGGAGACTGATGCGCCAAACTAAGCTCTGGGCTTGTATTGTCGGGTCATCAAGCCTCCACCCTATCATATGCTAGACAATTATAATACATAAATAATATAAAACAATAGAGATGTCACTTGGAGAAACGTAAAAAAAAAAAAATCAATAAGAAAAAAGAAACATTTGATTATATGAAAACAAGTATTAGTTAACTAAAATAACTAAGTTGGGTTGTGTGTATGTGTGTGTGTATGTGTGTGTGTTTGTGTGTGTATGTGTGGGTGTTTGTGTGTGGATGTGTGTGGAGGGGGGTGGGGGGCGGCTTCCATTTATACGGGAACGTATATCAATCTTTCAGTGGCATTATAATTAAGTTTCTGTAACCATTCAACTAATTCCTTTTTCCATTTTCTTTTGGTAAATGTATAAATTGGAAGGTTTTTATTAATTCTATTGTATAGAAGTCGTCCAAGGAAACAGAAGAAGCGCCCTGCGAATTTAGATTTAAGCTTTATACTTGACTGATAGAAGAGTACACAACGTCTGTTTAGTTTATAGTATTACGAACAAAATTTAATTGAGCTATGCTGTTTTAGGATCGTGTGTAGTATAAATAATTGGCAAACAGTTTTGCTGAAAAAACTTTTGCTCTCTCATACAACTCGGTGGTGGGATAACGGAATGGCAAATAGTAGATAACTCTTAAAATTGCTCGCTGAGTCCTTTCTAGTTCAAGAATTATGGTCTTACTGGCTCCTCCCCAGGAGGTTACGGTATAGGTAATAACTAGGGAATAATAGACTGATTTGCAAATTTTTAATTTGCTACGTGCCTGAGAGATTTGAAAATATACATTAGTTTTCGCAATCTGGTATTTATTGAATTGACATGTCCTTGAAATCTTAAGTAATTGTCCACCAGTACACTATTTGATTTCATTCGCTTTTTTAAGATATGTACAAGAGCAAGAATTAATATGTGCGGTTCAGGACATGTGTGTGCAATAATATTGTGTTAACTAAAATAGTAACCAAAATTCTTGATCATGAAGATCAAGTATTTTGTTTTGTCAAAATTTATGGTTAACCTATTTGATCTTAAAATAGCAGAAACAATATTTAAACCAGTTTGAGCCACACTAAACTCATCGCACCCTGAATGATCACTATAATGCATATACGTTGTCACCCTTGAGGACTGAGATGGAATACCACCAGTAAATAAAGGTCTCCGGATCCCTACACTCACCAGATGAAACACAGCAGCATTATGCTGCTATTGCTGGTATTCTGTGAGAGCGTGGTCCTACCCCGGTCAAGCTGATCCATTCGTTCTGCAGCTAGAAACAACTGCAGTGTAGCTCTACCAATATTAAAAAAAATAGTTACTATGATTCCTTGTCGAATGTGGTGCTGTTGGCCGTACTTACCGTCAGGTGAACTTTGCATGTTTGTGCAGCTCAAACTATATTGCTCCAGAAAATAATAATCCATTTTAAATAAATGCTAATGACCATTTCAATACCTAATCAAATACATGCATTTTTAATATACAAAGAGACAGGAGTATTCACAATCTTATTTAATTCAATTTACCTCGGATACTTTTTAACAATAATACCAATCTCTTTTATATACATTCGTATATTGATGGAAGAAGCAAAATTCTTATTTCCTTCAACAGAGATTGGCGCATACTTTCTCAAGTTTTCATATAATTTTATCTACTGCATACGCTTCTTCTAGTTTTTCATCATTGTTATGTTTAAATTTTTCTTAATTCTACTACGATACGTTGTAAGTTTTAAATATATATATTTGGTCTTTGTTATATTATTTTGAGGATTATTTTTGATCAACCAATATATTACGTCAGATGATATCATATTATATATAAAATTATTTTGTGATCACTTTCATATCTTGTAGTGTTTTTGAATTTATAAGTATGTTATATTATCAGCTAACAATAGGAACGACAGCTAAATACTAGATTTACTAGTTTTAGTTTATGTCTTATTTTTAAGTCTCTTTATATTAAATAAGTTTCAAGTAAATAAAAGTTCTGAGAGCACGTGGAGTTTTGATACAATAATAATTTATTTTAATGAGACAAAAAATCTCTTCACTTAAAAGAATTAAACACTGACATTGAGTGTAAATTGTCGTAATTATTTTTATTTTACGCATTTAGAAATAGTTTATCTCCAGAGTCAACAAGGGTTTTTCCTATGTCTAAATAATTTATTAAATTTTTTCTTAATTAAATCCATTGTTTGAGGCGAAAGAAACGACCCTGAATTGCAAGATATTTAAACCATGAAAGATAGTTCTTTCGCAATTAAACATCGTATGGAACCACTTGATGGATTTTCACCCGATCGCCTACAACATACTTAACCTTAACGATAGTAGAAATTAAATTCTTTCGCTACCTCCGCCCGTATGCTCTGGAAGTGTTTCTAAAGTGGCACTGAAATACATATTTAAGTGCCACTTTTCACAATTCTCCCAAAGCTCAGTATTTGTTGCTTTCGATTTTTATTTATAGTAGTAATCACGAAAATACTGAGCCATTCAAATAAACTCACTGTAAGGAAAATGTTATAACTTCTCCAGGTAAACTTTGAAAAAATGCTGTTGAATGACTAGTAATAAAATGGAGAGACGAAAATCTTTTTATAAAGGACAGTTTACAGTGACACATAATCTAATGCACAATTCTCTTATAAGATTTTCTATCGTGTCGGCTCCCTTGTCACAATCTGTGAGGTACTTCACATAACATATTACGACTTTTATCTTTTCATACCCGATTATAGCAACCATAGATTTGAAACTGAATGTGACACTGCAAATTTTACCTTTTATTACTTGTATGTTTTACAAAACTTGTGTAAATGACGTACGCAATTAATCAATATTACACTTCATATTAAAATATGAAATAATTTACATTTGTGGTTCAGTGAGTTGTATTAGCTACCGCTTTTAATTCACCGTACTCGGGCATACCATATTCGATTCCCAGTGCCGTGCCATCAATGAAATTGTTAATTGCTATATCAAGTACTAATTTATCAAGTGGTCCACGTTATGGGAAAATATCGTGATGAATACTTAGATGAATACTTAGACATCTGCTTAAGTACACACTTAAGTATTTATACTTAGAAAACATGTGAAGTCCAGCAATCGGCAGTGGAACAGTGCGGTGGACTATGCCCTAACACCCTGTCTAGAGAAGCAGTACACAGTGGGATATATTCTAGGACTCTTATTTTTTAGCGAGTCAAATTTATTATCAAATCTTAAGGCACGCTGTAATAATACTAATACGCTAGAAGGCAAAAGCACTAGACCACACAGCAAAAAATGTGCTTGCCCGTTTTTAGTTGAGGTCTAGAGGATAGGCTAAAGACTATCGCTAATAAAGAATAAAATATAAAATATGAGTTTGGTAGTCATAGAGGGTTAACACAATACATCTATACCATAAATTAGAAGATTTTAATTTTTAATTACTTTACGTGCGAAACACACAAGAGTTGTATTGCTATTTAAAGTGACTACTTTCCCTGGAGTTGTATGTATGTAGTAAACCCTTACTCTGATTACGTTGGTATACAAAAATCCTGATGGGTGTTGTGTATACGCATTATATTACATGTCTTCTTCGGCGTAACTACAAAAATATTCCACATGAAACAAAATTATATATAATCACGAGAAATGATAAAATGCTTCGAAGAAATATATTTAAAACATTTAATAAATGTTGAATAAAAAAAATTACAAATTTAAAATATATTAATTTTTCAATTTTGCTTTGACCAACAACTTCATACGTTCGGATTTTCGTTAGCTGGGCGCGCACCTGCCTCTTTTAATATTAATTTCAACACGCCAAAATAAGCAGTACTCCAATAAGGTTATGATTTGATAATATTCAAATATTAATATGAGTTGCTTCTTGGCTTAGTGGTGACAGTAGTAGATTAATGCATCTCAGGCCGTGGATTCGATCTTCAGCCAAAGAACGTTTGTCGGATTGCGGGTCTGTGTGCTTTAGTGCTTGTCCCGCAACCCGTTGATAGTCTTACTGCTTCTGGTGCATTACATCGATTCAGGGAAGCCGACCGAAGAAAGGCGCCTGTGTTTGAACAAAACCTCACGGCATTATGATAATATATTGTGTAGTTGATATCATCCAGCAACAACAAGAAGATACCGACGTGGTCAAAATTGACCAAAATGACATCTTCACGGCTCGGCCAGGGATCGATTTACAGAAAGACCGGTACAAAATACGTGTACATACATGTTACGTGTACATACGTGTACATACACATTATCTGTGTATACATGTTTTGCCCTGAGGTCTCGTGTGGCAAGTAAATTAAATGGTAAACGATATTATGAGTACTAGTTTTTCGCTTATCCTCAGGACCCTAAATATTTGCAGTACATATTGTGCAGTCAACATAATTATGTAACAATCACAATCATAATTCATATACTACACGGTCATTACTACCGTGAAGTGTATAAATATTAACTACGATAATAAAATCTATTCTATCACGGGGCAAAATTAAGTGATAAACTGTATTTCCCTGGTGACAATTATAAATATAAAATTTAGTATGTTTACTAATTTGACAGTGGTATAAATGGTTCGGTTCAACCGGGGATGAACCACGATCTCACAGAAAACCAGCGTATAATAGCATCATAATGCTTCTGCGTTTTGATGAATGTAGGGATCCCGCCGGATTGGTGACGAGGAATTACATGTTAGCATCTGCATTATAATTTCTTATCTTAGGTTGGATTATGAATGGTGGCACTGAAGTGTTTAATGTGGGTGAAGGAAACCGGATACCTCATTCTTTTGTAGTTCTAGAGATGGGAAACGTGTTTATAATTTCTTATCGATGGTGAAGAAGGAAATTACGACTGGCAGATCCTTGACACCAATATTAACCATGACTTGTTGATCATGTGCTTGATTGTCATCCTTTAATAATATATAAAAAATCACCAATTAGCATAGCTAGACAGGTAGAATGGTTGTCATTTTAACTATTGATTCCTTTTATTTTATTTATTTGAGAGCGCTGAATATTATTTCCGCGGGCAATAATTCTGGGACAAACCTTACCGAAGATTCAATGTTGAACTTTTGTGATTAACAATTGATATTGTTAGCTTTTGACTGTATCTTATTTGATAAAATAGTTGTATCGAATATATGTAAAACTATATAACAATGATACTATTGAGTGATTGAACATAATAGACTATAAAAATATACAAATATCATTAAAAATTATTAACTGACAAAATATTAACTGGAAATAGAATTATCTCAGCAAGCACAAGAAATAATAAAGTTTTAGTTACTAAATACTGTTTTAGTAAATGTTTAAATGTGTTCGCTCACTATGCACCTGTATTTATTTCGCGAATGCTGGTTACAAGCACCGATAAAAAGGAGTAACAACTGTAACGCCGAGTATCAGATAGCGATTAAGTAACCAGGTCCCTTCTCATATTAATGTGTGGTGTGTGGCTCGTAGAGGCCTTCAATAGCTAAATCAGCTTTGAAAGACTGCCATAGAATGACCTAAGTGGCTACCACGATGTACACCTTCCTATGGATTACGGCGAAAGAAACGTTACCCCGAGTAATGAGTTCAATGCAAACAGAAAGATGCATTTAAAATAAAGCTAAAGAAATATTCGGTAAAAAAATTCTTCACTAAAAGCAAAACAAATGAGGACCGGTAGCGGACGAGTGCTACTTATTCTCCAGCGCCCACGCATTCCGAAGTGATGGTAAAGATAGTTAATAATAATAGCGATATTAATTGAGATAATCCTCTGTCAGAAGCAACTGACCAAGCCGAGGCTCCCTCTCGGGTGCCCTTGTCCCGGTTACCCATAAATAGAGGTCTCAACCGAGTGCCATAAGCGCTCGGTCACCTCTCAACCCGGTGAAACTGTAAAGCCCTGGGGCTAACAGCGGCCATCAGACCGAAAATAAAAAAAGAAAAGTAGTACGAATGTGTTGCTTTAAATAAGATGTTAGTGTTTGTATATCAGCCGTACCATTAGACATCGTCCCGGCGTCATTAAAATGTTCTATGAATATATAAAATAGCGAAACTATATATGAAGTACACCAGCAATTAGAATCCAAAAAATTGAATTCGAAAAACTGTGACTATTGTAATAATTGCAAGTCTCGCAACTAGAATAGATGATTAGCAGGTAGATGATACGCCTTCGCCCATTGTAAGTACATTGGTCAAATTAAACATATCTACAAAAAATACTCTGTGAATATTTTAATAATTGCAAGTCTCGCAACTAGGAATAGATGATTAGCAGGTAGATGGTACGCCTTCGCCCATTGTAAGTACATTGGTCAAATTAAACATATCTACAAAAATACTCAGTGAATATTGTTATAATTGCAAGTCTTGCAACTAGGAATAGATGATAAGCAGGTAGATGGTACGCCTTCGCCCATTGTAAGTACATTGGTCAAATTAAACATATCTACAAAAATACTCAGTGAATATTGTAATAATTGCAAGTCTTGCAACTAGGAATAGATGATTAGCAGGTAGATGGTACGCCTTCGCCCATTGTAAGTACATTGGTCAAATTAAACATATCTACAAAAATACTCAGTGAATATTGTAATAATTGCAAGTCTTGCAACTAGGAATAGATGATTAGCAGGTAGATGGTACGCCTTCGCCCATTGTAAGTACATTGGTCAAATTAAACATATCTACAAAAAATACTCAGTGAATATTGTTATAATTGCAAGTCTTGCAACTAGGAATAGATGATTAGCAGGTAGATGGTACGCCTTCGCCCATTGTAAGTACATTGGTCAAAATAAACATATCTACAAAAAATACTCAAAATTTCCCATTTTATTATTATTATACAGTACGTCGAAAATTCATACAGCTGACTTTAACCATTATATATTTACAGGAAATAAGTAAGAACTTGATACAGTTTATCCTCCAGTAAGTAATTAAAACTTGCTCATTAGGATTCAGCAAGTTCCTTATTTGTTGTTTATAAACATTCGAAATGTTTTGCTAGGCAAACTTAAATTACTTTTAGGGGGACAATATCGAATCATTATTTTGTTAATTAAGGTATACTATGAGTAAATATTATTTTTCAGATTACTACGGTTGCATCAAAGCTATTTTATTTTCACGTGGAGTGTCGATCCTCAAACATACCAATTGTATAATAAAAGGTTAATGGATAGCGTTACTCACTTTTTATTTATTTTTTTACAGATTTATTAACCTAACAATTTGAGATCCTAAGAAGAGGCAATGCAGTTTTAAGTAAGAAAGCGTACTAGCTTAGCAAATATGTTTATATTTTGGTTGAAGAAGTTTTTTACAATATGGACGACGGAAACAATTTTATTATAATATAGGGAGACAAGCGAGGATATATATCACCTGATGGTCAGTGATTCCTACGGATCGATATTCATCCTTTTTAAGGAATATCAACATTTTTGCGTAGTCCAGTCTGAGTTTTAGTCTGTTCCATCTTTGGGTGGAATAATAGTACAGGTAATAAGGTCTCCGGTTTAGTTCTTTTACCAGGCAAAACCGAATAGTGATAAACACCTATTTTTCGCTATTTTTCCAAAATGGTTCCCGGCCGGGCTAATCTATTACTGTCACATATAGTTTATAACTGCGTTATGGCTCTACCACGGAAAACAGTTATGTGGGTAGGTAATTAGGGCCATTACTGTACGCAATAAAAATATTCTTACATATTGAAAATGTTTTCATGAACGGTTTAATAAGTTGGATAGAAATTCTTTTTTTATAAAATTGGTGGCAAACGAGCTAGCAGCTCACCTGTAAGTGCCACCTATAAACATCGGCAACACCACAGGAGTCGCAGAAGTGCCGCTGGCCTTTAAGAAAGGCGTAGGTTCTTTTCTGAAGGTTCCTAAACCGTATAGGTTCGGATATTACGCTGGCGACAGATAATCTAATCTGTTGATTAGTTGTGTATTGCGTGACAGAAAATTTCGCGTGAAGCACACAGTGGTGAATTGTCAACCATCGATATGATGAGGAAGGTTTGTTTTAGGGTTATATCAAAGCCAAGGATTGTGATAGCTGGAATAGAATTCTTTTAAGCGGCGTACGCGCAAACTTGTGTCTTCATAGGGTTAAATTGGACTAGATTTTGTCGGCCCCAATCTGAATTTAACAAAATCTCGGTCTCAGACACAAGTTTGTTCCGACACTCATTGACGATTTCTCAAGAAATATTTCCGCGACCAGTGTATAACACATTCCCTGTGCTGTCATCCGCGTGGTAATGAATGTGATTAATTTGCAACGTGTCATTAAGACGCAGAAGAAACAAGGTAGGAGATAGCACATGGCCCTGGGGCACACTAGCATTCTCTGTTTTGGAGTCGGAACATGCACCATCGACTACGACCTTGATGCTACGGTTCGTGAGAAAACTGGTGACCCACTTGCATAATTTTTCGGTATGCATATAAGAAGGAAGCTTCGAAAAAAGCTCAAGGCAACACAGAGTCGTGCAGCTGAGCAACCCTGATGGAAGCCGCACTGTTGGTGATTAATCAGATGCTTCTCCTCTTGGTACCTCATGAGCTGGCAGAGGATTACAATGGACTCCTGAGCGCGGCAGGGTCTACTGTAGCCTCCTTGCTTCGTTTTCCCCTGGCATGGCTGTAGAGAGGAATTTTGCTTTTGCTAATTGACATATCTACTTTAATCAATCATGTGATTTCAGTAATTTAAAATCGCTAAAATATGATTTGATTTTTTTATATATGGATATTGTTATATAAATGAATTAAGCAATAAATATGACGTCTGCTTAGTTTAACACAAAGAAGGTGCTAGCCAATGTAATACAAATTTTTCGTATTACATTGGCTAGCACCTTACCACCGTGACCTGTATATAATTTTTGGACCAACGCAGTTTGTTGTTATTTTCTTTCTCTCTACATCCTGTGCGTCCGTTTAGCACATCAGTGTACAATGCGTTTATGTATATGTACGATATGATTAAAATAATTTTATATGCTTATATCTTAATTTAAGTAATATTAAAAAATTATTTATATACTAATAATCCATGTTATTTATGATTCGTTAAAAAAACTATTTTAACTGTCTCTTTCACTAATCGGTCAAACTCCGTGTCAGTAATTATACCGAAGCTTGTTACAGCCCAAGCATGACAGAGGGCGGGCATACCGCAGTACTCCGGGTACAAATGTTGTCGAGTATTTTTTGTGTTGGTAATGCAACAAATTTAATTTACGAAAATAGAAATTCCGTTAGCATGCTAGTAACTTAACTAGGCTGTCACCATATTGCATATTTTGAAATATTATAATTGCATCATTATACGATTTATAATGTTAACATAATCTACGAATTGTTTGACCGCATTTGAAATAGTAAATATGTTAGAAAGTAATTTAAACTGGCGTTATCCTAATGAGCAATTGGGATTCTAATAACAGCCGAGTGTTTTGTAAGACCAACTTTAATTACTTGCAAAGTAATTACTTAAGTATTTTTTTTGTAATTACCATAAAATAATTTCATTATCTATATTTATTCTTACATTGTTATGCTAATTGAATTATGTTTTGAGAAGTTTGTTTCTAGCTATAGCATGAATAATATATAATAGAATACTAGCATAATGTTGCTGTGTTTCATCTAGTGAGTGAAAGGATCCAGAATCATTTATTACATCATACCCGTCTTAGTCTTAATAGGTGAAAATGCATGACAGAAACGATGGGCAGCATCAATCACTCACCATCAGGTGTACTATGTACTCATTTGTTAGCCGCAAAACAATAAAAAAACATTAACCTTTGGTTATCACGGAAATGGTTTTGTCTATTCTTTTATATTATGAAAATAACTAATCAAGAGAGGCACTATATCAAATGCTACAGCTCGCACAGCGTAAACATTTTGGTTTAAGGCAACGTAAACAAAAACAGGAATGATTTATTCAGTTTCAATTTCTGACAAAATTTATCAGCAATTCACAACTATTCACTAAAACTTATTTGTTTTAAAACTCAAATTTAATAAAACTTCGAATGAAACACGGGAATCGACTTGGTACCTTTTGTTATGTCAACAATAGAAAATGTCAACGAAGTGAACACACAAAGGGGGAGAACAAATAAACAAAGTAAATTTAGAGACAAAAGCGTGAAATCGTTTGTTCCCAATGGACCTATTTCTCTATTGATTTAAATATGTACATTTATTATACAAACCCGGGTTCACATTGTAAGGTTTATTCTACAGCTAAAAACTAGACTAAACATGAATGAGTCTACATAGGGGAAAGATCACGGTTTCACAGGGTACCGATTTCAATTTATTTCATTTCTTAATTTAGTCCTTAAGATTAACAACACAAATTATTTCTTATCTTTGGTAAATGTAGGTGTAATAAGTCCCAGCGATTATTTACCAATAGGTGAACTAGGTATGTCCTCATTTGTCCCAATTATCTAAGAATAAGTAAAAGTGATAGAAAATACGCCAATATTCTTGATTGTGTATTAGACTTGTGATCATGATGATGTCCTAAAGCCCAATGCAAAATCTGTATATCATTCATTAGAGGGCCGTAATCATTATTTTATACACATAAACCTCACCGTCTCTAAAGTGATATAACCATAATGTCATAAATGAAGGTTTTGCACGACAATCGTATCCAACTTGTAAACAGGCCCAAAATTAATTAGCATGACCAGACCGTGCTCTTAAACGTTTTTCACATAACTAAACTAACACCAAATATTACTAGTTACATGATTGAGTTACGCTGCAACTGTTTCTGGATGAGGTGTTGGGGAGGTGCCTATCGATCACATCCTGGTACATAGTTCACTGTTTGTTCTAATGTCGTTCGTCATTAAGAAAGGGGTGCTGTAACGTACCTCACGGAACTTAATCTGATACCCATATATAATGGAATGGCACCGGTCCCGGGTGCCTTACACAGTGCGCCTACGTTGAATATCTAGCGGGAAGCACGGAAGGAAAATGAAGTAATATTTTTTTCCACAGAGTTCGGTTTTTTCTTGGAACTTGGATTATATTCAGATATAGTTCATCGCGTAATTCTACTGCGGATTATTGGACTTTACATGTTTTTCATTTCACTAAATATTTTTTAATTTACTTTTTAGTTTTGCGGGATTCCTTGCAGTATTTTCCTTGCGCGTGAAGCGCTAAAAATTACAATTAATAATTTCATTGATGCCGACACTAAGTACCGTTTGCTGGCGTACCGACAAATGAATCTGAAAATAATGACTCGCTGACTGGTACAATGCCTTTTATTGTGTAATATAATTATTTAAAATAATAAAAACAAATTTTAATAAGAATTTTTAAAAAATCTATGAAATCATAAATTATTACATTTTATACCACTAATCAAAAGTGTAAAATATTGTATGGAAAAAGGCTATACGTACAATGTATTTTTTTTAATAATATTCAGGGTGATAAGCGGGCATATGGTTCACTTGATGGTAAGTGATGACTGCGACTCATGACATCTAAATCTATACTCAACAAAGATTCCAGATGAACATTCGGTATCACGACAAGAGTACAGTAAGGGGTCGGGGAAAAAGTAAAAAGTTGCACTAAAATCTTTTTGGTTGTACTGTTTTTTTCTCGCTGATTTAATACGATACCATTAAATAGACGACATTTTAAAAACAGAAAATTAAAGAGTAAAAACGGTTTCCCGCCATTTTTCTATTGCTTTTTAGTCAAAACAAATTCGATACATTTTGAATTTTTATTTTACAAAAAAGGGAAAAATGCGACACAAACCACGAATAAAAATTTTGACGGTTATGAACATAACACAGTGTCTGTAAGGGTAGTACAAAATTGGTTCAAGCGTTTTCAATCCGGGAATTTTAATGTCAAAGATGAATCTCGCTCTGATTGAGTTGTTACAAATAAAGTCTATACCATTCTTGAAAACGTGCATCAAGATCGGCATATTAGAACTAACGACATATGTCGCTGCAGAGCTAAGGGTTGATCATAAAATAGTTTTGACCCATTTCAAAAAGTACAGTACAAAAAAGCCCGATATTTGCATGACATACGAGCTTACTGAAATAAACCTAATGTATAGTTATAGTGTATTTTTCATTTGCGATTTTGTTCATTGCTCATTTGCGATTCTCTATTAAAATGTGATGAAACCGAAAAGTTTTAAAAAAGATTGATCATTGGTGATGAAAAGTGGATTGCCTATGACAAGAACGTGCGAAAAAGATCATATTCAAAAAGCAGTCACGCTCCACTTAGATAATGATGCTATGTGCATGGTAGAATTAGAAGGGCACCATTCATTAACGTCTTTATCGCCGGAAAAATCATCAAATGAGATCTCTATTGCCAACAGCTGATAAGACTCAAGCAAGAAATAGAGAAAAACGACCGGAATTGATCATCAGAAAAGATATTGTTTTTCATCATAATAACACCAGACCACGCACGTCTTTAGCCAATCAGCAAATATTGAGAGAGCTTGTTTGGGAAGTGTTAATGGATCCACCATATGAACTCTATATAGCCCTGACCTTATACCCTTAGATTTTCACCTGTTTTTCAAGAAAGGACTATCAAAACTAGTTGTCGCAGTGTTTTGATCAGAAGTCAAACATTTTTACAGCATTGGGATTATACCACTACCTACAAAAAGGCAACAATTTACGGAACAGGCACGGAATGGCATATATATATTATAATCAAATGTAAATGAACTATGATAAAAAATATCTTGAATTTTTTCCCCGACCCATTATTTATACTAATATATTACATGTGTGCCAATTTTCGTTTTTCTATATTTTTCCTTATAAAAGCGGAACTCATTTCAATATCTAAAAACTTATTGATCATTCAACCGGTTAGCCATATTTATTAAAAATTTATTACTTCAAAAATTTGCCTCACTGAGAGATTTTAGCTACCCGAAATTTATAATTGATTAAGTAACCTGTACAAATTTCCCATCATTACAGATTTAAATTTATATAATACAAAGCAAAATATAATAAATTAATGGATAAATTTTAATATATTTTGTACAAGAGTCGACTGTTTATTCCAGGCTATGGAAAGTTACTGAATATTAATTAATTTACAGCTGGCTAGGGAAAAATTACAAGATTTCTTAGATAATTTACGCAATTTTAATTAGGAGAATACAACTTAATGAAAAAACAAATGTATATAATAATTGGTGATCGATACCTCTACCGCCAGCTTTTAATTATTATATTATTTTATTTCCATTTTTAATTTCTTTTTATTTATAAAAATTTGTAGTTGTCTGATTGTATTTTCTATAAAATACATGGTATTAGCCCGTGTTACGCCATGTTAACATAAGACAGTAGGACTTCAAACAGTACCCCGTGGCCATGAGTACTATAGAGTACTCGAACCGATTGGAAATTAAAAAAATCTACGTAATTAGTTTTACTCAAAAATAAGTGATAATAAAATGGAATAGATATAACTTTAATTATTCTTTTAGTAGCATTCACCCTCCGATTTCTCTATATATTTTTTTCCCTTTTGATATACTAGTCTCGGATGTCACATAGTAGTGAAGCGCATAAAAATATATGTAGTAATTTTTGAATCGTTAGGTAACAAAGAACGCCAAGGAAGAGCTGGGGTAGCTTAGTGTCTAAGCGCTTGCTTTTAATTTATGGTACGTGAGCTAACCGATATCAATACCCGGTGCCGGCATCAATAAAATTTTTAATTGCAATTTTATGTGCTGATATACCACGAAATCGACGATGAAAGAAAACTTGGTGAGGAAACCTGAATGTCTAAGAAATAATAGTAAAAAACATATTTCGAAAACATGTGGTGTCCGCAAAGTCACGATGCTCTAACACCCTATATCTAGAGAGGTCTATTCCCAGTAGTGGGATTAGACTGTGCTGTACTTGTTCACTTTACGTTAGGTATCAAACCAACAAGCCATTGTATCTCCCGTAAATCAGGATCAACGGCGGCACACAAATTGAAAACAATGAACGTTGATGTCCAATGTAGTGGGACAGAGAACTTTACTCGTAAATGTCTTGGGACCCGCACAGAATTTAATCATAAAGATGAATAATACGACGAGAAGCAGTTTTCCAATTTCCTTCCGTAGCAAAGTGTACTGCTTGAAACAAATTGAGGAATTTTTCATCCAGTACAGTGATGTATACTCAACTAATGCTGATTTAAATGACACCTAATAAACTGAACTGGCCCTTAATTGACGTATCCGAACGAGTTTTTCATTAACTTGAGTTGACTAAATACTATTAAATTAAAAAAATAATAGAATTATTAAATTGCCCAAAAATTCTTTCGCGGTCGTTCACTGAAATAAAATTGGATATTTAAATATTATACTAAGCATGGATGTGCCACTTCGTATTTTGAGATCAACAAGAAAAACCCCCACAAGTGCTAGTGCCACAAGGCCTGTGTTAACTTTTTTTTACCTAATGCCAATCGCTGGTTATGAAGTAATTTTCAAACTGTCAGCTCCTGTCGTCGTTTTATTCGCAAATGAAAGCGACCTATAATAGTTACATCCTAAGTATGTAGTAGTATAAAAAAATTCGAGGGTTCTCAGCTTAACATGCATATACAAGTCTGAGTGTAAAAGTATTTTGGCTTTCTCCCCGAATTCACAGATTCAGCAAAAGCAAAGTTTCGCTGTCTGTAACTCAATCAATTTTATCGTAGCGTCTTTAAAATTAAAACCTTCAGAATTCCTATCAATAAAAGTTTTATGATATGTTTTATGAGGTGGAAAATTCCCAAGAACACTCCAGTCTGACATAAGTAGCGAACACACATTGTCTAAACTTTTGACATTATCTCTGGTGTTAGATTGACTTTTAATTCAAATATGGACGATTTCTACGTAACTGGTTAGTGTGTGATGGTAGCAGAATTGAGAGAAAGTCCTGAAAATCCAAATTCAGGCGGTACGGCCCTAGAACAACCGTTGAGCCAGGCCTGTTAAGGACTTCATAGCGACATAATTTGAGTATTGCAGTAATGTTATCAAAATATAACTAAGGAAATAAATAATTAACAACATCCTCTTAGCAAGAATAAATGATTACCAAGCGTTATCAAAAGTACACGATATTTGTAAAGAACTACCAACTGCGTACTTAAAGTTAGCAACTATGAGTTTGACGAATATAGACAAGTCTATTGTCGGTCAACCTATTCTTAAACCCTAATGTTTCTATAACGAGACGCTACAGCAGTTTATTTAATGACGTCAGCATTGTAATAGGACAGTACGAATTAGGATCATCGGGAGCTTTATCGCCTAGTTGTAAACAAACAAACAAAGTTAGTTATTTATTAACATGGTGGCCATGCAAACAATACTACAAACAGACAGTACTACAAATAACTTTAGCTTGAATGGTTAATAACTTGCCGAAGTGTCAGGAATCACTGACACATAGAGTGAAATTTTAAAAAAATATTTATTTCTTTATAGCTCATTTTAGGTTAACAAATGGGCGCGGCTCCTGTGTAATATTTATCTTTATAGAGGATACGTTTCTTTTTGCTTTAATTTTTCCTTCAGTCGTCTTTTAAGGTATACGCAAATCGTTAAAGTATACAGAAAATATAATTTATTTACTTATTATTATTCCTTTACTATTTATTACTTTGTATATAAATAAATAAAACTTATTCAGATCCTAACCAAATAGACAAACTTTTCGCACAAATTCGCTTACAAATAGTTTGTCCACATAGCAATTTGTCGCTATAATCTCGAACAAACAGATAAGAGTCGCTATACATTGGTTGCTTACAGATAGTGACAAGGGTTTCGATATTGTGACAAGAAAAAAGAACGGTACATAGAGACGATTTGTTTAAAATGGAAAGACAAATATTTTTAACTACACTATCTCTACTCTGTTCATTTTCAGGAACAAACCGTAAAATGAGTAACTTTTGGGTGATTTTAATATTTTTGATATGCATTTTTTTAAAGATTTGCAATAAACATATTATAGATGAAACAACATAAGAAATCAAAAATATTCTTTAAAATTTATTACACGAATAATTTTAGCCAAAAATATTATAATCTCACAGAAAAATTCGTTAGTCAATAATAATAGAGATATTAATTTAGATAATTCACAGTCAGAAGCAACTGATCGAGACGAGGTTTGGCCCTCTTGGACACCCTCGAGTCAGTCACTCTTGCGCAACAGCGTCCAATTCGAGGCTACCTTTCGGGAGCCCTTGTGCTGGTTAACAGAGATATGGACTGAGCGCCATAATCACTCAGTCACCTCTCAACCTGGTGGCTAGTAGCGGCTATCAGCCCGAAAAAAAAAGGAAAAATCATATAATGTTTGAATGAAACCCTTCTTTTTTTTAATATAAAATATATTGCTAATAGAACTGTGGAACAACAATTTTATATTTAAACTAAATCTTGTCAATTTATGTTAATTGTAATAATCTTATAAAGGCACGGATTGGTTATAAGCTAATCAGACATGTTTACTAATTTGAAGGTTACGAAAGTCTTATCTACCGACGATGTACGAGCTTAAAGAGACTACGTTCAAAGAGCAAAACTTTATGTAGATAGCTGACCACTTACATACAAAAACACGACAAAACACAACTTTCATATATATTATGTATTATATATTCCATACATATATTAAAGTCGTCAACAGACTTTTTAAATATTTTTCTGTGCCTTTATGCACTATAATCTCCAAAAGGCGTTTAATTTAATTTAGTGGTTATTTCATTTAAATCGGTTAAAAGAAAAGAAAAGATATGTCAATTTTAAACGCGACTTCGAATTAACACGTATATATACATAACAAGAAAAAAACGTTGAGCGGATGCGCGTTCTAAATCACGAGCACAGCTAGTAACAAATATAGCGCAAAATACTCACACTTATATTTTCTATTTAACATTACCGAGCTTAAAAAGTAATCACTCAGAACTTTAATTCGAGAGTTATTACTACACTGGCTTTTATAATAGATACATAAGATTCGTTTACTGCCTATTGCCTACAGTGCACCATATCCTCGGCTACGTTCATGAGCTACAGCTACAGTATTGAAAAAAAGCAGATGAAATACAGTCCTGCCAAAAGTTTATAGGCCGTATCATTGGCGCAGAAATGATGTCCAAAGAATCATGGAATTATGTCATATTTAGTTATAAATCAACATTTGAACTCATCGTAACGAAATTTAATAAAATGACAGATAGCATTTTATGAGAACGAATTACAAATATTAAGACCCTTTCAGTTCGTTCTTTCAAATAAATCATTTTTATTAGATTTACTATCGTGTCGTAGAGAAGGAACCCTTGTCACAATCTGTTAGCAACCAATATATTGCGCCTTTTATCTTTTTGCCCAAGATTATGTCTGCAAATTGCTCAGTGGACAAACGGTTATGTATGCATGATATGTGTATGCATTACGTTTACTATAAAGAGTATATCTGTATCCAACAATTACAGAAAAGTCTAATTATACGTATATTAATGCGAAAAGAAACCACGCACAGCAAACGGAGGGCACTCACTGAAAATGACATTAATATAAACACAATCTATGCCATCCTTAATATAATATATACGATTTTTACAGTAGTGGAGCCAAACTGCACTCATTTTCTAGTTGTAACATGAATGGGTCGGTCACACATACTACTGGCCGAGGATGTGCGTATCACGGGCCGCAGCGATCACTTATCGAAGTTGTATGCACTTTTATTAATCTTAGTTCTATTTAAATTATAAAAAAATGAGCTATGGTTACTTGAGGTCAAGCATTGTGACCCGACTTCAAACTACGTTTTTTTATATATCATCCAAAAAAAATCTCTTTATTGTAGATGTTGTTATTGTTGTATGATCACTTACCACAAATCAATCTTTAAAAATCTTTATACAAATAACAGGTTACAAAATAAGCTCGACGCCTCTTTTCCCATTGTATCAAAAACAAAAAAAAATATACCTTGATTTGAATATTGATTATTAGGTTACTATATTAAATTTGTGTAAATAGTTATTTGTCATGTTATTTGGCATTACACCCGGCTCCTAAAAGGGCTTAATTTTTGCGTAAATACTAATGACACTAATAAAACCGGAAGAAGTCCTAGCTTATGCTTGGTCGATAGTCATGCCAGCGTAAGCTGTCCCATATTATCATCGTCAATCGGCCGGCCAAGTGTGGTAACTACGTCAAATCCTCTACTCTATTCAGCAGAGGATAGTGTGTGTAACTTTGATGAAATATATGTTCATACATATTCCATATGCCTAAGTAATGTTGGAAATTTTAATATACTGTAAAAAAATAAATACCACTCCATTAGTGGAATTAATATTGAAATTATTTGATACATAATATATACAACAAATAACAAATCGAAGAATTTATCCGCCAGGGAAAATTCTTCTTAAAGTATTTATAAAGAATTAAAAATACTGTTAGAAAACCAGGACATCTTAGAAATAAAAAAAATATTTCGAGGACATATGAATTGTATATTTATATAATAAGGTACACATGTCATACAAAGAGGGGCTTTCGATAGGGCGGAATGTAGGCTGCTATTTTTATATTACAAATGGCTTTGTTTGCAAATCGTTGTAAATATTTAAAACGAGCGGAATATGTTATAATATAAACCAAATAGATAATTTACATACAGGTGAGAAACGGGCACACAGATACTGCGCCTGATGATAAGTATTGACTTCGGCCTATGTCATCTACATCCATACTCAACAAAGAATCTCATTGGGTTGTCAACCCTGAGGACTGAAGGCCTCGTTCCTGTAATCGGATCTTCGGATCCCTACACTCACCATCGAAACATGTCAGTGATATACTGCGACTTCACGATAGTGTTCTTTGAGGGCGTGGTCCTTCTGTGGTAGAGGAGTCCCATTAATATTGCACCTAGAAGCTACTATTTTTTTTTCTTAGTCTGTAAATGTTTTAAAAATTTAGCGAGCTGAAATGAGTCTTTTCAGATTATATATAATATACAATATTAGTCTATGGCAGGAGGCTTATGAGCTGTGATTATAATCAAGTAGTAGTCTAAGCTTTATTTCATTAATAAATTATTTAACTAGTTATACACAAGAGAGGGAAAGAAAAGATAAAGTATATTGAAGTTATTTTATTTATTGTCATTTGTTCAGATTTGCATCTGTGAATTAACATTATACCTGATGAACACTGAAATAGAAATAAGTTTTAATTATTATTTACGTTTACCGCTGGTTAGCACAGTGGGTTAATTATCTGTTCTGTCATGATTCTTGGATTGAAATCGTTTGTTTTTTGTTTATATTTCGTCTCATTGACACTATATCAGAAACTTCGAATGCACTTATTGTACTTACATAATATCTAAATAGGGAAGGGGATAACGAGCCTGAGTTTGCACAAATGTAAACGGATCTATAATATATCTTACACAGTTGATGCCATCTGGTATAACCAAAACATTTTGCCATGGTCGCACGCATGGTCGTCGCCAACGACTAAGCAATGTGTAGCAAAATAAAATCATCTGAGAGGCTGAATATGATAAGATCACTCTGCGTCGATCTGTACTGACCCTTACACGGTACTTAGATAAGTCAATATTCTCATTTTGATAATAAAATATAAAATATAGCTTAGGTCCTAGGCTAAACTAATTCTTATTTAATTATTTCTAATATTTACGCTAACACTTCACATTGAATAAAACTATTTTTACGGATTTTATCGTGTTTATTTTACCTATTATATTTTCGTTTCGAGTGCATTACAGCACTTATGGTTTAAAGAAATATATATAAGCTGGTGTTAGCCACGTATAAATATCCCCTCAGGCCCCCTGTGACCATAAGTACTGTAAAACAATTAAAATATGGGGGAAATAAAATTTAAAATAAATTTGACAAAATATATACATTTATGCATAATGTCAAAATTCATAGCGAGTCAAATTATCAAATTCTTATTTATTGATAATGCTACGTTTCTAAGCTTCCATTAATATAATACTAGACGCCGGGTCATTGCTTATTTTTTTTATCCCAAGGGCATCCTAATTCTGAGTTAGAATAACCCAATGTATGCTTGACAGATTTGTTAAAGTGACTCTTCACTTCTTTTGTATTTCATTGTATTAGTTTAGTTTTGTAGGAAAAGGCCGTAACTATAACATGCTTACTATAATTTACTATATAGTTGTAAACTTTTATTTCGCTTTAATTTGATGTGTGACCCAAAACGTATTCCGAATCTTTTTCTATTTTTATAAAACATTGATAATAAGTAAAATTATTATGATTCTAAATTATGGTGATATAAATTTAATGGTATATCTCAAAGGAAATAAAAACAAAAAAGGTAATTATAATAAACTTTAAATACCGTACTAAATCTTGTCTGGTTACCAAACTGGAAGCTTCTTATGTGTCACAAAATCAATTTTGGTTGGTACAAAAGGCCTGCAACAAGTTTTACTTTGCAAAATTAGATTTTTTTATTCAAAGCCTTAAGGTAGCTTAATAATATAAAATTGCGTGCGCAGATGAGACGGCATAGCGTAGTGGTGAGCGTACCTGGCTGCTGCATCGTGATTTCTGAACTCGATCAATATCTGAGTATTATTCCATCGTCCGATCTTATTGCTCATGTATTACAATGTATTAGGAAAGAAGAGAGTGATTCTATGTTTGCGCGTATCTGACGCTTACGCCATAATATAAACTATAGCATAATATATATATGTATATATATATATATATATATATATATTTGTATATATACTATAATATAACCCCCTCGGTTGATGTGAGCTGGTAAGAATCAAATAATAGCGCCGTGGTCAAAATAGATCAGAAGGACGAAATCATCAACCTCATTAGTAAATTAATTCATCTTCACAATCGACATAAACTTGACACGCTATGAGTATGAATTGTAATGACCTTTTTCCAAGTAGTTTTCGGATCGATATTGATAAAATTACTTTCTTACATATGTTTTTTATATCACCCTCTACTATTTAACTCGTAGAACCAAGCCGCATATAGGTTAGAAATACGTTTACTCAACCACACACAAATAACCAGCTCACGGACCCCTCAGTTCTATGAGCCCTATGTCCGATGAAGCTGTAAGAGCCGCATAGGCTAACAGCATCAACATCAACAGAATCTAGGTACTCAACCTCGGATAGACCACAGTTTTAACGAATGTGAACATAAAATAGTAGATTATCAATTCTCTTCCATCTGGAGAATGGAAGGATCCGGATACCTTACCGTGGTAAGGAGTCTATCCAAATTCATTCCATCAACGACATGTGAATTATATCCATATGTAGGAAATATTTCCATGTCATTGGGCTGTAGGAATCACTTACCATTAAGAGAACTGTCTTTGATTTCCCCTAAATTTGGAAATGAAAACTCAAGATGTTGAAGTGAACAATTAGAGGTGTTTCTTTCTATATCTATTTTTAAAAATGACATATAGTTTTACAAATAATACACAAAAGTGTCTTACTTTATATCGTATACATTTTTGGGAATTGGAGGACTAGAGCTAGGTTTTTGCGACGCAAGCTTCTAAATGCCCTTTTTCTGTGAACAAAACATCTTGGTAAAATTATAAAATATTTACTATTGTGTTATATATTTTAAGACAATTTTTTGTGTTGTAAATAATAGAATGAAATTATTCAGAGTAGATAAATAAAATCAAAATTCTTGAACTTCTTTATCGAAACATGGGCCTATGTAAACTACCATTAAGCACTATCCTGCTATCTGCATAAACCAATTTTCCTACAAATAGTATACATAGTCGATCTTAGTGGCCGTTGTTTTATACTGCGTTTAGACTAAAATTACTTACTTTTTAGGATAATGCATGATAACCCCCTTTGGCGTTACTTTTTGTTTACAAGGTCTTATATTACCACAAACACAACCTTTCATTAACTTACGAGACGTCGCTGAATAGGTTTGTACGGGTGGTATCCTGCGAAGGAAATTTGATTTATAAGTTCAATTATATTTGGCGATTTGTGCAAATTGAAATATAGTAGAACCACACTGCAGCTTGTTTCTAGTTGTATTTTAGTCTTGAGTCTTTGTTGAGGATGTATATAAATGTATCATTTGCCCTTGACTTATCCATGTGGTCGTATTTTTCATGACAATAAGGCTTTGATACCTTATTGAAGGTTGATTATTGTCATAAAAAATATAACATATACTTTATAATTCTATGCAGATAATATTTGCTACATATTTATAATTAAGAAGACCTTACGCCATTGAATTTAATTTATATAAACATATATGATACCAAGGAACCGTTAATTTTGGTAAACATTTATTGTTTTTATTATGCGTTGTACCTCGTATTTAAGATAATATTATGGTGTTATTTGAGCTATAGTAATTATAATGTGTATAAAATATTTAATTTTCATTATGTAATTTAAATTACTTCATTGTTGTTTTTTTGCAAATTTCGTATACTCACGACGTGGAAACAGAGTATAATTTGTTTTTAATACTCTTTTATGTAATATTCGGCGTGACAAACAAGCTCACAGTTCGCCCGGTGGTAAGTGATAACTGCGTTCCATGAAACCTAAAACAATCCTCCACAAATATTCCAGATGCACCCCTACAACCCCGAATCCCAACAGTCGCTATATGAATAACTACCATAAGTGTTTTGTCAAATCATTAATAGTATCATCATCATCTCATCCCATTACTGGTTTGCTGTTGAACGTAGCCACAGACTGCAACAAATCACGAATCTGAGTAACTTCCGACATCGATACATCGATTCCTTGCAGTCTTGTACAGTTCGTCACTCCATCTAGTGGGAGAGTCGTCCTACACTCCGAATAACACGTTAATCACCGCTTGGGAATCTTCCTTCCACATCGGCTATCGTTTCTATGGTAATTTCAGCTTATCGATCATTTGAGCTAAGTCGCTTAACTTTAGTACTTCTGTTGGCAGTCATGTTTTGGTTTAATCCAACACGCAGATAAACACAGAGCATTGAGCCGAGATTCCTCATTGACTTCTTTTAAGTAAAAGTGCCTACGTCCTGCTTAATAGCGGGGATGTTGATTCAAATATTGCCCACCTTACTTTTGAAATATTGCCGTTAACGATATATAGATATTTTTGTAGCGCATGTGACACTTAGAAATCACCATATACGTTTTTTGTAGTTACAGTATAAATGGGTTTGCTTGACAGGTAAAGGTAGTAAAATAGCAGCATAACGGTGCTGTTTTGCCTTATAAGTGGAAGGTTCGGAAGACCGTTATTACAGGTGACGAAGCATAGTTCACAGGGGTGATAACGCATCTTATTTTGGTTCCTTATAAAGGATGATTGCGAGTGATAGGCCGCAGAAATCATTAACCATCAGGCGAGATGCACTTGTTTATCACCACATACAATGAAAAAAATCCGAGTTATGGTATTTCAGTAAAGCGACAGCGTGGAACTATTCGTGAAATATATTTCGTTTAGAACATAATAAAATGGAAGTGAAATATATTCTTACATCGAAAACTATTAAGGTTAGGAATTCCTCTACAATGTGATCAATAAATCTATATAAGATCGTGATTACAAAACTTTTCATGGGAATCGATATTGACATTTGACAAGTGATATTCATATTTAACTTTCAGTTTTTTACGTAACAAACGAGTTATGGTTCTACTATAGTTACAATAAAATCTGGTGGGTTCCGATCAGATACTGATGTTTTCCTTCAAAGCCTACAAAGTGATAAATCAAATGATAAATTGGCATTAAAAAATTGCAAGTACGTAATTATTATAATAGTGCTGGTACCAGGGGTCCAACTCGGCTAGTAAAGGTACCTTGAAGTTAAAAGCTATCACCGTAAACTGATGTATCACGACTCCCAAAAAATATATTTTTTTAGATACGGACTTTCGTCACCGACGTACAACTTTATTAACCCTTCCCACGATCAATTAATCGAGAGTATATAATCTAACAGGCTACACGTGTAGGTAAGAAAGAGTTGGCATGTGGCCACTTACACATATATGGATAAATTCTTCATGAAACAATTTTCAATACTCACTTTGTTCGACAAAACGGATTCCATTTTGGTTTATCTGTATTTAGTATATAACGTAAACTGGATAAACTGAAACGATAAATTGGTAAATGGAATTGAAATGAAAAAATGGATAGTATAAAAAATAATAATTATGTTTTGAGGCAGCTATCAACTAACCCCGAAATGTGAATTGAAATACTAAAATTCCTATTAACCACTCCAACTAAATTTAAAATACTTGTGGTAGGATTCAAGACGATAGTCGAATAGTAGAATAATTAAGTCATAATAATCAAAACTGTATCCCAAACCATTAGGCTATTAACGGTTTAAAATATAAAAGTATTGTAAAACTTGCAGTGATTAGAAAATACAAAACTTGCAGTCATAATTTTCTTTATGACGATATGATATGATAACGACTATTATTTCTGGTTGTTATGATTTATATTTTATAAGGCGATCAGATGCCTTTTACTTTGTTGTCATAATCTTTTTTCATTTTAAAATCAGTAATATTTATTATTATTTATTTTTTATAAAAATAGAAACGTGATCTCAGATTGCCTCTTAAAATAAACTAAGAATATTTAGATATAAAATCGTAAAAATTACGTTAAAATAATTTCCTATAATTTACGTAAAATTCAAGGCATCTGAAGCCGATTTATGTTTGCGGTAAAAATAATGATATTATATCATTCATATGGCCTTGCAAACTCAACTAATAATAATCCTAATAACAAAATTTCTTCCATTATTTATTATAATAGGTTAAATGACGTTTATTATATATATTATTTTACCTGGTATTACTTGTAGATTCGTCAAGCCTTCGTTTTGGAAACGGTGGTTTGCTACATGTAAGACCCATTTGTTAGGTTAAGTTGTTAAGCAATGGCCCCACATTTAACATAACAACTAACATTGGAGCCAAAAAAATTTACTTTTCAATTAAATATATAAAGGCATATTAGGTTTGACTTTTACATTTTTATATTAAATTCATATTGAAGGAATTTTTGACATGTGAAGTTTACCTTTCTTGTTCAGACGTCAGAGGTATGTCAATGCGATTTGGTTTTAATTAGTATTAAAAAGTTTTCGAAACATTTCTATTACGGTTTATGTTGTACAGTCGGCGTAAGAAAAGGCTCATTACTTTAAAGTCAACATTTGTAGGCACCAGGGCATTATCACTCATGTCAACATTTCATTTCAAACGTAACAGAATATCGCATTGCCGTTTGCAATAGGCTAGTCGACTGATAGATTAGAAATAAATATAATAAGATGTAATGTTTTGTCATCGGGAAAACGAGGAAACTACGACTAATCCCGTAATATTTATCAATTATGGTTTTAAATTAATGACGTATGTATGTTTCATATGGAATATGCAATATTTCATATAGTTTTTTAAAGAAATATAACGAATAGTTATTGTGGTAAGTTTTAGTCAAATAAACAAAACTTAATTACAAGCGAGTATATCTGCCATTCGCATCAATCAGAGATTGTAATCGCTTTAGCATTGAGCCAACAAGGCGAAAACCCTTTCCCCAATGAAACCCTCCCAAACGCTTCGGCAATGCCCCACAGCTGCCTTGGTTCCCTGGTTACTATTTCTCTATCGCTTTACTATCAAACTCCATAGATTTAAGATGGGGTTCATATCCGCTGATTTTGCAGGCCATAGAATCAAGAATTCGGCCGTTGATTTTTGTTTACATTTCCGTGGACATAATTGAACTCTGTTAGTACATCAGCTGGAAATAATGTACGATCGCTTGGAAGCACTCTGTTCTCCAGAACCGATACGTAATTTACTGCGTTTGTTCTAGGTGGAAGGTCAATAAGCTCCCTTACTCCTTCAGCCGAGATCAAACCCTAAATGTTGGCAGATATGCGTCCAGAACCAGTAAAATTTGGCACAACGTTGTACTTTATGAGCATTACTTAAAGCCTTTTTTGGAAGGACGTTATTTTCTTATAACTCTCGGCGATATGTCAAATATTTCTTCATATTGTCGACTCATAATTTTTCGTCCATGGGTTGGACGCGAACTGGTATGGCAGTGATCAGTAAGGTTACCCTCTACTGCATTTCTCTTGATCCGGAATCTTAAAGTGTCTCAGTAATATTATGGTTTGAAGATATACCAGCTTCATGATCTGCAATAATCTCTGAATAAGCTCTTTTATGGATGAATGATTGATTAACTTAATTTTCAAATTAAATACGACGCAGAATTATTATTGATCAAAATGATCCTTATTACCATAATAAGTAAGTATAATTTTATATGCAATTATCTACTAATAAAATATACCTAGTGCTTTAGTTTAAAAAAATACTAAGACATATATCACTTGATAAAGAAGTGAATCAGTAAACTGACGAAGTACGAAGCGTAAAAATTATGTACAATTTTTTTATATACCTGCAAGATTCACCGGTCGAGCTAACCTATTCGTGATGGAGCTGAAAGCTTACTCAGCACGACACGTTACATTTTCGGTGAGTACAAACGATATGTTTCAAGATATACATATATTGCATTTATTTACTGAGTTAGTCTTTTGAGTCCAAAGACGACACTGTTCATATTCGGCCAGGAGAATATCATCTTAACACTTCGTTGCTATGTTTCTGCGCTATGAATGGGTCGACTTGATCGAGGACCATACCCTGACAGAATACCAGAATGAAAAATAATAGATTACGGCTCCTGACATCTTCCATCCTCAACAAGATTCATGATGCACATATGTTGTCATACTGAGGAACAGATGACGGTTTTTATTGCTAGCAGTGCTATTACTAACAATCCCGTTAACCAATCCAACTAAGCTTAAATGCTTGTGCTAGGAGATGGTTCACGACGTGGAATGGCAGATTAGAACCCACGACCCTAAGTTTGGTAGACCGTACCATAAACCATAAGACTTTTGACACCTTATTCCATCTTTTTATTTTGCCTTGTATGCTGCTATTACACGCTGATATACTGTAATGATCCCTGTTCAAACCGACCTATTCATGTCGCAACTAGAAACTACAGTGTGGCTCTAGCACTTTGCATGATATTAACTATTACTGCAAATATTAACATGACTTACACTTGATGGCAAAACCTATCAAATATAACGAACTCAATTCTGACCGATTACTGTTAGGTGGTAATATCGTTATCGAATCGGTATCATAATTGCTCTTGCAAAGCTGCGTAAGTTGTAGTGTCAATCTGCATCGTAACTACAGCATGTATGGCTAGGTACGATCGGGATAGGACGACGGTCTCACAGAGTACTATCCGGAAATAGCAACATTATGCAGTTGTGTTACGTAGTGAATGTAACCGGAATCCTTAATGCTGGAAACGACTTATCTTTTTCCCTATCTATCGATCCATCTCATCCTCAACTGTGACTACGCCTACGTCTTAAAAACTTGTTTAGGATGTTTGCTAGTCCCTGTTACCACTTACCATCAGATTTACTGTGTGCGCTTCCATATTTATTTACATCAAAATGCTTCTTCTAGAACTTTATGAGTAAATATTTCTAAAAGTCCGAGATTTGCCAGTTTAACTTTTTTGACCTTGTTAGTTATAAAGTGATGTAATATTTTCGTGCTAAGTAGACTATTATTCTATGGCGCAGTTGGTTAGTGTTATTCTCTCAAGTTCATGGGTCGTGAGTTTGAATTCTAAATACTTCGAATTATACATACGTTTGTGGGAAAATATTTAAGAAAGATTATTTTACAAAAACTACGAGTATTTCATAAGAGTAGTTTAAATTGGCATATTATAGGTCGAGTTTGCATGATGCTCAGACTAATGTATTTAAGTATAATACTGTAAAATGCAAATATTACCATTTATATACATTATACCAGTTTACGTTTAAAAATATTTTAAGTGTTTTGTTCTACATACTCGTATTAAGTTACCAAACCATATACAGGACAAGGGATGAGTTACTTTTCACACTTTGTGTAAAAATTATATATAAATAGTGTTAAATTTATCTCTTTAGAAAATAATTCGATCTAAGTAGAAAATATATACTTGCCTCTGATTATTTTGGCATGCCCTTGTATAAGTTAGAAAATAACCTTTCGGTAAACAAGTCGTGGACTAAGGTTAAGACTACAAACTGATGATTTGATGTGATGTGAAGCAAGCAATGTTGAAAGGTTTAGGCAGAGTTCCAGAATACAACTCTCCAAGCGCCCGTCATGAAAAATTAATTGTGTTTCATTTATTAGATATTAGTTGTTCGTTTTGTTTGGTTACCCAGTTTGGGTATAGTATATATAATGGAGTTATTTCAATATGCGTGCACATACAGTACATGTGCAAGTGCTACAGATTTATTTAAATGAAATTAGTAAATTACCGACGAGGGCACAGCTCACCTTTGTGATTTACCGTGATGCCTTATACATCCTTGATTAGGAATCATAACCAAGAAATGTGGTTACTATTTAGAACTAACGTGGAAAGGGTCGTAACGTAATAAAGTCTTTCGTTTTCATAAAATATATACATAGCTATACTGAACTTATAGTTTACGCTGGTATCCATTGAAACAAGTCGGTTCGACTTATTCGTGGCAATTATAAACCAGACCTTATTAATTAATTTTAATTTAATTTATTTGAGTAAATGTATTAAAATTTGAGTTAGTCATAATATAACGATTTCTGAAAAAAAATCCTGAAATATCTGTAACTTTTATAAACGAATTGTTGTATAGTCTAAACAAGCATGTTTATCGTTTCGATTTGTGCGCCCATTGGACGCCAGAGAAATGTGTGTCATCCTAAACAAACAACTACAACTTTTGAAACATGCAAAAAGTCTCTTCAAAGCTAATATAGGAGAAATACGTAAAAATATTAGTTTTCTTTGGATCTTATTTTAGTATCAATAGGTAATTATTAAATTTTTCATATTTCTTCTCAATATTATCATCACTTTTTCTATATGCACTTATCTTTGTAGAAAGATCGATCATCCAGTGATACTATTATGTTGATGATGATAGTCCTATATAAAAATAATGTGATACGAAATGTATGTGTGTGTTAGTGTGTGTGTGGTTAAAATGTGCCAAAATATTTTTTTAAATTATTTAATTACTTAAGTAGGGAAGGTGAAATATTATAATCAGATGTGACAAAGCGATTTGAATAATATTTTACTAAAGCAATTAAAGTCATTAGTGACTGCCGTGGTTGTGGTAATCTTTAAAATAGTAGTTCGAACCTTTCCTGCCTGTACCAATGAGTTGAATGACTAAGTCACATTTTCGCCGACGGGTGTTAGCTCATGCTCCTGCAACTTTGGGATATAAGCGTCGACTGCGGCTTGAGACCGCTATTATGTCAAGCTGAACTTTATGTTAATGTGAAAATACGCCTTTGTATACAGCATTGACGCATGAAATTAACAAATATTTTTTTAGTTACTAAGAGTGACAACACAGCACACAGGTGGCCTAAATGTCATTGTCATTCAGTCACTTAGCAAAGATGCAACATGCACATGCTTTGTCTTCGTGAGATGGATGCATCACAACAAGTAACTAAGTCACCGAATCCCTTTACTTACTATACGAAACACAGCTGCTATGCGAACATTCTACTTCAAGCTTTTCCAGCATATTATTTTCCCGGTCTAGCCCAGCCATGCAGCAATCAGAGAGAAGCTACTGCTTAATTTTTTCTCTGCTAAAAATATATATATGTATTTTGTCATTTCTTTGAAAGCTCAATTCATAATTAAACTTACTGAGGTATAGTAAACATCAAACATAGCTAATTACCAGAAAGTTTATTCGGAGTTTATGAGATGTTATAGTATTCGATTGATTAAAGACGTTAGTGTTAATAACATGAAATCTCATCTAAATCATGAAAGCACACGTCTTCTCACAAGGTGCTGCAAAGATTACTAAGTATCGGTTAAAATTATTGCCATCCTTGAATGAAGGTCATACTAATTTTCAAAAAAACATTATGTAGGATTTTCACTTCCGTTTTTCGTAGCACTTAAAACACAGAGAGAAATTGCTGTAGCTTGCCTGTAGTATAGATTCATATAATGTGAGGGTTTAATAAGGAGAATTATAAAAATGGTCAAGGGGCATAAACTTTACAAGTCACGAGAAATAGCAATAGAGGTATAATATATATATATGTATTTATATACATATATATATATATATGCACATATATAGATTATTAATAATTGTATATGACCTATCAATATACATATTACATATTACTAATATACACAAGATAAATTTGTATGGATTCACAGCTATAAGCATCATATTAATGCTATAAGGATTATCTTTCATGTAATTGACAATTTACCGTTAAAATAGGAATCCATATACTCTCAATAGCCGCCCACATTGGTGGCCCTCTCATGTCACCTAAAGGGATGATTGATAACCCACCTAAATTCCACCTGGTCTTGGTTCAAGCCACAAACTTATAGTGTTAAATTTGTTCAGGTAGCTTACAGTAAATAAAAATAAAATATTCACATCCGCGCGTTATATATATATATATATATATATATATATATATGTGTGTGTTATATTGTATTATTCAATCTTAAAATTTTGATGTATCTAAGTATAATATATAGTAGTATCTAAGTAAGTATAGTATCTAAGCCTAAGGATACATAATTTAAGGTATTGTTTCAGAGTTTAGCTCTCCAAAGAAAATAGCATTAAAATTATTTAAGTAAATTGAAGAGTACTCTCTTACTTCTCTGTTTATTTTCAATTATATTTTTTAGTTTTTCACTATTCTGTAATAATAATCATGATTTTAGAATATTTCATCTTCATTCTGCAATGATGTTTGTAATTTAAGGCATATATATACACATTCGTGTATATATATACGCGTTAGAATTAAGAATGGTAAAGTGAAATGTTTAATTATCGTCGAATCAGACATCAGGTTATCAGCCTACACAAAATGGACAATGAGTCTCCATTGTCTTCAGTAATGCAAAGGTCTCTTGCTTATCTATACTGAAAAGAAGCCACAATTTTTTGATACTCTGTGAAAATGTGAGTGTATAGGCATATAACGGACCGCTTAACCGTGGAAACAGAAACGTGACTTGAAATATTATACAATACCTTTAAATTAATTACTATCTAAATATCAATACTCCCTTTACATTCTAATCTCACAGGTTCATCGTCAGGATCGTCGTCATCATCATCTTAGCCCATCATTAGTTCCCCGCTTAAGATGGGTCTGATAGATTATAACAATGAAATAGGAATGTCGTTAGTTAATTTAAACTATATAGAACTGGTAATAAGACAATGTGATAAACAAAACTATATATGGGTTACAGTTACCGCTCACAAACAGAAAGTATAGGTATCATAAAAGAAGTGTAACACATTTCCAATGATCAGCAAAATGCTTTTTAAGATAGAAAGTTTGTGCAGAATCATCGAACCACAATAGCCGAAAATATTTTCACATTTTTCTATTTTGAACCATTCAACAATGACAATACTTTCTAATATGTCTTGATAATATTACTAAGCCAATCCATCACTACGATGGTAGAAATTACCTGCCGGGTCAAGTAAGAGGTATAAGCGGAAATAATTTAAAATATTATTTTAAAAGTCGACACGTTACACTTGATAATAAATCACATCAATTAAATTCCTTGAGAACTATGGAGGAATGCCTCGTCACCAATAGTCAGGTATAGGTACGGTATTACTAACCGGACGAACTACAGAAAATATAAGTCACAATTTTAGGCTTGTATTTTGTTAATTTTACTACTCGAAAAATTCATACTGTACATAGATATATTATTTAGGGGCCCTCGGATCGTATTATCACCCCCTTTGTTGTCGTCGACGTTCTTCGTTCACGGTGGTTCAGCGGTGGTGCAACAGCTTTGCAGCATCGTCGTTGTCTCCCTACTCAGCGGGTCTCCCACTCGCGAGTCTAATTAGATAAAGCTGTAAAGGTCTCTGGACCAACAGCAATACACACACGCATAAAAAAAAACAAACTAATCTAAAAAGCTTACTCTCGTTCCCGCTTCTTCCGCTCACCAGTTTGTTATGACACCATTAAGATGACTTAATATAGTTTTGTTATAAATAAAAGTTAAATTAATTTGAGCGATTAATCAAGATAATGTGATTTTTTTAGTTTTGACACCTATTAACACTGTCGGCTACCGGTGTTCGACGCGGCCCAAATGAGAGGTCGGTCAGTGTCTACCACCGATGGCTGACTTTACATTCAAGTGTTAAATATATTATGTCCATACATAAATAATTATGTATTCATACATTATTGTATTAACAGTAAAAGGTTACAACAGGCCGACTAAATGACATTTTGCATTATCTGCCACTCTATCTAGGGCGTGACAGTTGGTAGTAGATCAAACTAATGGGGAATTCAAAAATATGAGTACAACTCAATTATTTTCGAATTTTTTCCCTGGTACATATGCCTTTTGCAGTAATAATTTAAAATTAATTAAGCAGTATGCCGGTTTTGTTCAGACACAATATACAAAAGATAGATTTTAGTACCTATTATTGTAAAACATCTCGTGTGAATCCATGACCTTCATATGCATAAAGAACTTTGTCTAGTTAAATTACTCGAATTATGTGATTTTAACCTAGCGCAAGCAAAGCTATACCTGACTTCGATAAACTCCAATAAACCATTTGGGAGCCATTAAAATTGTTATTTGCAATTTTAAATGCAGAGTAACCACATGCCCTCTGGTGAAGGATAATACCGAACATACAAGTTGTTAGTAAATAGAGAAAAGAAATAGAGAAAAAAATATTTAGAGTACATGTAAAATTTACCAATCCGCATTTGATTCACGTGACGGACTATGCTCCAATGCCCTCAAGTGAGGATGCCTATGTCTAGCAGTTATCGTATATGGACTGTTGCTATAAAATAACAGTTGCTGTGATTTTCAACTGGATAGACTTTTAGTGGTAGCTAACCACTTCATCTTAGTCCACCAAAAGTATTTTGATTACTTTACCATTCATTTGATTGACTTACTTCGTGAACCAACTAGGTTGGATATAGATGTTATGGGACTTATCTTGGTTATTTATCATATACTGTGTATTCGTTTATCATCCTTATTTCGGTGAAAAAAATCCTTCATCAGAGCTTATTTATAAAATCATACTAGATTTCGAACGAGATACAAAACAGAATAAACAATACAGAATCTTTATCGTCGGGCACTTACCCAGACGCAAAAGTGATTTGAATTTAGAAAAAGTGAACTGAAATGATCTATTTAAAGTGAATATAATGCTTAGTGCGTTCTTATCATAATATCCGCATATCATCGAGGAGATTGTAATATATACAATTTAGAACCACGCTGCAGCTTGTTTCAATTGCAGAATGAATAGGTTGGCTTGGACCTAGAAAGGATTGGAGTAGTCACAAAATATTGTGTGAAACAGCTAATAGATATATAGCACTGCTATTTTACGCCGCCCATTACGGGTTATGACTTTTCCATTTTGATCGAGGGCTGGCCTGGTGTGCCACGACATTTGTATCTTGAATCTTTTTTAACGATTGATGTAGTTTTTTAGACGTTTTCCGTTTTAAAAATCCGATGAAATATCGTAAAATATAGCAGGCAGTTTTTTTTCTAATAATATCAGTGTTATTTGTTTGTGTCTATTTATTTACGAATTTAACATAACATGTGATGAAGATCTCTTTGTCGTTTATATCTACGGGGATATTTTCTAGTCAACGGCATACTACAACTAGACAAACTAGTTATGAGGCATCCAATGTTAAGCCTCATGGATGACTACAAAAACAAATGGAACCTAGACGTAGTAGTTGGGTACTATCCTGGCTAGAGCCACTCCAACTCAAACTATACAAATATTTATTTTAATTACTCTTAGTCAAATTGAATTTGCCAGTGTTCTTAATATATAGACTCTCCAGCAAAGAACGAGACAAGAAACTGATGGCATTTTCTTTTTTATGTAACCACATTTTTCAATATATTAATTTTTTATTCATATTTAATCATATGAATCCTATTTCTTTGAAATTGTGTCCCTTATAACGTAAAAGACTGTTTTTTTTATTATTATAGTTTTATAGCACACTGTACCAAAAAAGAAGAGTTGGTAAAATACATAGCGAATGGATTCCTTTTTATTTTTCAGAATAAGTTTTGTTTTTGCGAATGACATGTGTAATTAATGTCCATCGCAGTGTTTACCAGCCGCATAAAAAGCTTTACTGAGAGTGACTTAATGTTTATTTATTGACGTCTACCCAGCGCTATGTGATAATTATGACAATTTAAGTATATATTCGTACCAATTTTGAATTCAAAATATATTCTTTTTCATTTTATTTTATTCTGTATATATACTGAGAATATATTAATTTGACTAGTTAGCAAAAACTTATACTAATTCTAGTATAGTTCATATAACCTAAGCATTTTTTTTATCAAATGGCTGATATTTTCACAACAACAATGTAGACATGTGTAACATCATCCGCAGGAATCACGAAACAACTGTGTGCTCGTTTGTTACTCTATGTAATAAATGTATCCTGCAGAATACCAAGAAGCTAGCCACCTTACTTCTGAGGTCAAGATTAGCTTAAATGATATTAACCAAATCATGATCACCAGTAAATATTCTTCTAATGTACTAAATCACAAATTGGTTTAAAGACCTACGAGGTAAAAATAAAAATTAAAGTTCTATTCAACTACAGCCCACTGCGATGTCTTACACTGCATTTGCTATTTGCCAATTTAGAATTAACTCTAAACGGTAATCGAATCTATCTGTAAAGAAACAAAGAGCGTAGCCATTGCTAACTAAGCGATTTAGAGTTTGTTCAGAAGGCTAACAGTACAGAATCACGTCTACGTTCAATACGTTATATGGTAGAGCCTAGCTACGGCTGAAAATTGGTTTTCAATTATAATATACAATTCGCTAGTTTCTTTTATGAAACTAAGGATGACTAAGGAGCACACATAGTTTACCTGAATTTAAGCGAAGCATATAAACAACTACATCCATCCTCAATACAGAACATCAGACATCCTCAAACATTCGGATGATATTACGTGAGGGCGAAGTTGAGCTTATTCATGTATACTTTAGCTAGAAACAAGTTGCAGGGCAGCGCTGTCAAAAGTTGTATGACAAATATATTTTAGTTAATCTATACATGCGGAATAGAATTTAAAAAATATTTTTTTACACCACCATCATTTAACAAATATTAATATCGATAAAGGAAATCTTTAATCCCTTCTTCGGATATCCTGTCTCAGCCAACTAGTGATATATTGCGGTAATACGAAGTTCAAATAACACTAACCTTCGAACACATGAGTTCGGTACTGGCGTGGAGCCAAATGCTGGCTAATGTAAAAATCGGAATAATAGATTCTGATGTTCGTGCACTGGACAAGTTCTCGTTTCACAAGTAATTGCAGTCATTTACCAACACTTGAATGTGCCAAGAAATTTTTGCCAACCGAAAAGCAAAATGATACGTTTCAATTTTTTTTATTACTATATGGTCTGCAAGCTATCGAATATTATATCAAAATACCCGCGTAAACGAAGTGACCAACTGTATCACATCATATGCCAAAGCTTAATCGTAAGCAGATCTCCCCGCATGATTGGATTTACGCGAACTTTTGCCCGAGAATATGCGGGGCAGCCTGAGCATACACGCCTAGGTTGCATAGGATAGCCTATGTATACATGAGTGAGGCATTCTGCAAAACCGAAGGTCCATGGTGCCATGTTGTTTATGGAAGTGGAAGGGCGTGGGCATCCGGCTATCTCACTCACCGGACGAAACGCAGAACTGTATAACACATCTACTTTACACCGATATCTGTGAGGCGGTGATACTTCTCTGGTCGAGCTGGCCCATTTGTGCAACACCAAAAAATAATTGGCTCTAGCACCATATAACTCCCATATACATACAATACCTAAAAAGATTCAAAGTGCACTTGTTTTTTCATCCTTGAGGACTAACATAGAAGGCCTCCTTGCCTTGAGGGCGTGGTACTTCTCCGTTTGAGCCAACCCATTTTTGACACTGTTAATGAATAACATGAAATGTCTAGCTACCACTAATTGTGTCTCCGGCTTCTCTATTTCAATATCCAAAATAGTGGGATGGAATAATTAAGCGCTGAATAAAATAAATAGCAATTTAATACTCTTATCCAGTTAAAGTGTGGTTCACCAATCACACCGATCCAGCAGTTACAGCTACATTGTATTACTGTGAACAGCTGTGACAATTTAACAGTAGTACAGCGCAGCTTTTACTGTTAAATAGTTATATCCTAAAAGATAAATAGTTCACTATGGCCCCGTGCGGTATTGATATGAGTACTTGGCTGCTGCGTTCTGGGTTCCGTCACCGTATTTTTGTATAACGAATTATTCGTTTTCCGGTTTGGATGTGTCCAGTGTCATCTGACACTACGAACAGATCGAACCTTCCTCCGATTTTATTGCACATGCATTATATCTTATATAATATATTAAATCATATATTATAAATCATATATATGTAAAAAGGAGAGGAGCCAACAGCAGATTGTCGCTGTCTCGCCGATTTTTAATGCACTATAATATTTCCTGTGCAGGTGAAGGCATCTAGTAATAACCAAAATACATCACTGTGATCGGGTACGACCTGGAGATTATTTACATTATTTTGTCTCATATATGCCCAAGTTTTCTAAATCCGTATTATTAAATGTGGTCACATACTAAGAATAAATTATCACGAAAAATTTAATAATATTATGCAATATTTTAATTTCCGAAATTGTAGCCGAGAGTTATCTTACAGACACAAATACTCACGTCTGTCACTTAGTGGGAAGGGCAGATATTACGGTTTTCCATTTAGTGTGATATGTCTATAGCGACGTAGCGACAATTCGTACTGTTTTTCAGACGTATATTTGTACTGTTTTTCGTAGAGTTTTAATTTTTTATTGTTAAATCGTTGATGCCTCTTATAGAATATATGCATAAGTCATAGGTTGGCATGGCTTAAGCAAAGAATAATGGGGAGAAATGATAAATAGATGATTGCCACTGTTGGCCCGAGGGCTTTTACAGCTTCACCGGGTGGAAAAGGTGGCCGAGCACTTAGGGCACTCAGCCAAGACATTTATTAATGGGTAACCAGCACAAGGTTTCTCGAGAGGGTGCTTCGGCTTGGACCGTTACCCTGGGCGCGAAAGCAACTGACTCGAGGGTGCCCGAGAGGGCCAAACACCGGCTCGGTCAGTTACTTCTGACGGATTAATAAGGAGGAGATGAAATTTATATTCCAAAGACGAATGAAAAGACGCATGCAGCGTCCCTAAGGTGCGTGCAACCTCATTGTTTCTAATTGAAGTATGAATATGAGCTTAATCCAGGAAAGATGACGTCATCACACGACACCAGTGAGAAATAAGGAGGTTTATGAGCTTTATATGTTTCTTGATTTTTTCGCCAATCATTAATTTGCCGCAGTGGGTATGGAAAGGAAAATACACGGTTCAATTTCTCTGATAAACAAACATTATGACCACTGCCCGATAGGAAAAGGGTTTTTCATACTAAAGTAATTTTTTTAAAGTATTCATATTCGTACGTTTATTCTCGTGTAATATTTTGTCAATTTATAAAAATTGAGAAAGTAATAAAAAAACCCATATAGTGAAGAGACGGTTCGATGCCTCATCGCATATGCTTCAACACACATATTTACCATATGTGTGTTGTATACATTTCATTTAAAATGTTTTTTTATTATTTGGGTGACAAAAGAGCACACTATTTGCGATATGCGAAGTGATTACGGCCCTTGATACCCACATTAATCCTTGCTGTCCTCTCTGATGTTCCATGGGTCATGGGTTCGATTCCCACCAGAGAAACAAAATTTATGCAAAACAGTTGTGGGTCAAAATGTGTCTGGGTATATTGTATTCATCTTCCATACGTATAATGTTGCGTCTTACTATTTTTCAGGCTATTACATTGGTCGGTCTATGGTGAGGTCGGTCTATGATAAGGGTCAAGATCTACGAGTGAGAGAGAACCACTGTTTACGGGAAAACTTACGGAACTATAATAACCAGAATATATGACAGTCTGGTTCGACCTAAAGAAAATCATCAGGTTCTTACGAATGATAAAAGTGGTTTGAATTTGAGTAGTAGCCGAACGATAATGTATTTTTTCTGATCAATTATTTCGGATCTTATTACTAATGATGAGGCCATTCATTTTATTCTCCAACGATGACAATACATCTCTGTTTGTTTTTTAGTTGAGGGTATGAAAGTGGATTTTATGGGCGACAGGAATCATTTATCTGTGTGCTCATTTGCATGAACATTAACTTGTTCACTTAAAATCAACACACGTATAATTCTTTTCATGCTCTTATATATCTAGATAAACGTACTTTTTCATCATAATAAATTTATAAATATTTTTATTAAAACGCATAGAAATATAAAGTATATTCCTAGATGTCTTATTCAAAAATACTTTAATTGATTTAACGTTTAACAATATATATAATATAAACATATATATAATATATATTGTTAAACGTTAAATATATATATATATATATATATATATATATATATATATATATATATATATATATATATATATATATATATAAACGCTTAACAATTACCTTGTGCGTACTATACAATTATGGAATTATAAAATGTGGTAATCTAACTATCTATCAGTGCCTTAAGCATTTGCGCAAACAGAAGTAGCGATTAGTCCGATTACCACCCTTGTTTCAAATGAATTCATGTATAAGGTTTAGATGCAGTGCTGAAATAACATGGATAGCAGATCCAAACCGGAAAACAAACAATTTGTTAAATGTAGCATCCGCACAAATACGATGTAAGGCAAATGCAATTAGATCGGAGGAAGGTAGACATCTATATATCACACCCAGAGGCGAACAATTTTGTCATAGACAAATATAATTTCTCTGCTGTGTTTCGAAGTCGAAGCCTGAATCCGTGACAGAGGAGCCAGCCTACGCTACGCTGCCCTCAAATGCCGTAAAATTCACTACAATAAAATAGGAACCCCCGCATAGTTTATTACTTAAATTTTCCATTGGATTAATATTGAGAGTGTGCCAAATGTGAGCGTATATTTTAGTCATTACTCGTAATAGTTTTTGTCTTGGATTCTCAACATACTATTCAATATAAAGATTATATAAAATAATTTTATGTAACGCAGCATAATGATGCTGTATTTTAATTGGGGGAGTATTTCCCTACGTTTAGAAGACTAGCGAGATACTGCAAGTGAGGCATTTTATCTCAATATGCTGAGGCGATAACACTTCTCAGGAAATGGAAATTTATTTTTGTTTATAACAAAAATAAATTTGAAATGAATATATACATAAATTTAGTTTGACATAAACGCTTAAAGTAGTTAATAAAAACAAAATAATTATTAAAAATTCTGAAAATCAAATATACAAAAACTATCCTAAGCTTTGTTATCCAGCTAGTGTGCCCTCCTAATGTGAGCTCGATTTTCAAAAGGATTCAATTTTCAAACAGCAATTTTTTTTTTAGTTACGTTCACACAAAAATTTGGATCAGTATTTTAGCGGTAAAATTAGCACTTTCGTACACGCTAGCAAGAACTGTGTTACTGTACAATATATGTTTTGTGTAAGTGTTCGGATTATATTTGTATAAAACTCATTAAAAATAAATCGAACACATGCTATAACGAATAATATACCTAGAATTACCAGCATATTTCGCAATAACTAATAAAGAAAACGTCCAACACATGAACATCGGATCTATTACTTCTCTTTTTACTTCAGATATGCATTTGGCGAAGCGCCAATTTTGAACTCGTATTTTCAAAAGTTAGTGCCATTAGAAATAAGTATTACCCCGATATATCACTGTGGCTAGAATGGTAGGCATGTAGCTTAAGTCAGTTGTTGAAAATATTTATTTGCTTATTTGAAATAGGTTGTGATATATCATTTATTATAAATATAGATATAGATAAATTATTTATTTTGTATATTTTTATAATCAAAAAAAAATCCCAGGTGTCTGGGCGCAGGGCGCTCGGACGTTAAATTCGCGACAACAAATCCCAAAACAATGAACAATATACATGTATCATAGAATAACAATTCTTAATACTCAATTAATTAAATAACAATTAAAGTATTTTATTCATTTAATGATAATTACATATATAATATTTAACTCGGCTTGATTCGGTTACTCTCGGCTCGAGCGTAACGGGACACCGACCGTAACGGGACAATGAGTAACGGGAGAGACTTTTTTGCGAATGCCTCCTAGACGTTACCGATTTATAAGACGTTGTCACGTCAAATAAAATATATAGTCGGATCTGTTGTTTACTTAATGGTATCCATAGCAGCCTTATCAAATAATATAACACAGTAGTAAAGATTTTAAAGGCTCTGTTAAAAAATGAGACAGCGGAGGCTTAAATTATTAATGTATTAAGTCCCCTAATACCACATAAGCAAAGTATCTTTTTTTTATAAAGCAGAAGGTTAACAACTTTCTCCTCCTGTCAAAACTTTAAAAGTATAAGAAGAAATATCTGTACAGAGTTATCAATCAAAAAAATACGTAATGATAATTGACTTTAAATTTAAAGTCAGAATATGAATAGAAGAAGCTATCTATGAGAAAGAGAAACCGTAGGTATCAATCGCTTTTTTAAAATTTCATTCATCAAATAGGGCTGACAAGGAATCATAATGCAAATGCCTTGTCACCCTTGAGGACCGAGATGGAATGCCTCGTTACCTGTAAATAAAGGTCTCCGTATCCCTTCACTCACCAGACGAAAAACCGCTGCATTTTGCTGATAGTTTTTGCTGGTATTGTGTGAGTGCATGGTCCTACCCTGGTCGAGGTGACCCATTCACCATTACCAATGTTATATAATAATTTTTCAAAAATATTATTAATGCTATAAATTGACGGTGGTATCCTTCATAATTTCCGAATAACATTGTATCGGCCAAACAAACTCGTAATCACAGATGATTACTTATGTATTAGCTTAGTGTATTTAGGTATACATCAATAAAGGACAGGCTCTGGCAAACCGTGCATGGATAATAATAATAATAACATGCGATCCATGATAGCATACTTTGCTTTCATGAATATAACATTAATTACTGTCACATTATATGCAACCTATATCCTGTTCAAATACTTTTATTTCATAAATAATATTAACACTGTTAATACTGTGAATATTTTAGTAGGGTAATATGATTAAGAAATATTAGGCTTTTTTTATTTAATTGAGAGTACCAAACAAGCACAGACTTCACCTAACAAGTTCAACAAGCGATTCCTGTGGCTCATGACGTCTATATTTATTATTGACAAGGAATCATAATGCAGTGTTACCTTTGAGGCCTGAGATGGAATGCATCGTCACCAGTAATAAAGGCCTCCGAATCCCTACACTTGCCAGACGAAATACAACAGCATTATGCTGATATCTTATACTGGTGTTCAGTCCTTCTCGGTCGAGCTGATCTATTTATTCTGTAACAAACTGCAGTGTATCTCTATCATTGTTAAGAAGTAGCGATTAGTCCGTTCTATAACGGATAGAAGCGGAATATTGTTTTGTGTGAGTATTGCTATTGGTGCAAAGACTTTATCTAATCAGAATCGCTAGCGGGAGGCCCGCTGAGTAGGGAGACAACGACGATGCTGCGAAGCTGGCGCGGAGACTGCTGCTGCACCACCGCTGCACTCCGACCCCTGTGGACGAAAAACGTCGACGATAACAGAGGGTGCAACAATACGATCCGAGGGCCCCTCATAAGGAGGTACGAACCCTCGACTCGGATCGCTATTTAAAGCGAGGTCGTAATGATGTAATGAAGGGTCATTGGTTCAATCTCCTAGGAACAATATTTGTGCCTTATAAATAGTTGATTTTCCAATATTGGTATGTGGTATATACTCGTATGTCCCATAACATTGACAAAGCTTCAATGTCTTCATGCGATTTTATTGCATATGCATTACATACAAATAGGGAAGGTCATGACCCGTATGTGTTTGGGCACAAGCTTATTGCACTTTAATAAATCCACCACTGTTGAATTCAGCTGCTGTCACCAGGATATTTTGCCAGAAGGACATCATTATTTTTATTTTATTTATTTTTTTATTTTTATTTATTTATTTTCACCACAACTAAAATACATCATTGCGTTTAATATCCAAGGTAAATTCTGTATACGATGAAATCGATGAAGGAATTGCTTGCAATGTACACGAGACACATTACACATATTTGTATCCAAAATAACTAATACTAATATTTGAAACATTATACAGAGATAAGAGAAGACGGCTTTGTTACGTATTTTTTTAAATTAGGAATCTCTTTAGCATACACTATACACATCCAAAATTATTACCCTGCATTTTATATTAACAAGTGTTTGGATTCCTGCCAAGTTTGAAACAAGTATATTAGAATGTAAAATAATCAGAAATTTACTTTAACACGGTATATTAATCATTATGATTACCACACAGTATATGGTTAAATTATTAAGACGATGTCCTGCTCGTCGATTTTGACTAAGGCATTATCTTTACAGTTATTATTAGATAAAATCAACAACACAAGACATGTTACAGTGTCGTAAGCCTTCGCGCATACACAGAGAAACTTACCAGTTTAGTCACCCTTCCCTTTGCTCTATGTAACAGAAGACAGACAGACAGTCGTCAATAATAACATCGGATGTAGATTCAGATGCAGTATCTGGGACGGGGCATACATATTATATGAAAACCCACTACTATTTAAAATGCACAATATTTGTCTCGATTGGTAAACGAACCCTCCTGTGTTCTCTCTCTACGAATTAGCACCCAGGTGATTTTATTGTTCAAGTCTTAAAAAGCTCAAGTCTTAAACACTGTTTGAATTGGCAAATAATTAGCCGTTAATTTCATTAAAATAACGAGCTAATACAATAAATAATAACATATATCGTTTATATTTTAAAGGTCCTCTCTACAGGAGGAAATACTAAGAGTTAAAAATATAAATTTCGACGGATTCATGGCGTAGTGGCATCTACGAGTGGCTTTTGTAGCGGGTCCCCGTTACGATTCGCGATCAGGAATGAGGATATGTGGTGTTTCACATACAATTGATGATTTTCGGGCACTATGATATACAGTTGGTGTCATCTGATAATAACTGAAAAATATCGCTGTCCCCAAAATCATCATCTCAAATAAATTATACACATCGGAGAAAGAAGACATTATTATATACATATATGTATGTTTATTGTTTTTATTATTTCTAGTTATTGGATTGATTTAAGAATTAAATGTTATATTCTCATTTAAATTAATACGAATTCTCATGAGATATGAAATTCTTAAGCCAGTTATAGTTCCAAGAACACACAGAATTTCCCTTTTTTTATTACATTGAGAGTAACAAATGAGCATAAAGTTCACCTGATGGTAAGTGAGGACTGAGATAGAATTCCTCATCACCAGTAATAAAGGTCTCCGGGTCCCTACACTCACCAGACGACAAACACAACAGCATTATGCTGCTATTTTACGCTGGTATTCTGTGAGGGCGTGTTTCTACCCCGATCCAGCTGTTACCTATTCATTCTACAGCATGAAACAAACTGCAGTGTAGCTCTGCCACAGTTAAAATCTTCATTTTGTTACCCGTTTATATCAATATAAGTTCAGGTTATGTTGATTATAAAAACATAACCTGCTTCACAAGGTACTGAAATTCAGATCAAATTACTTTCAAATTCTCTGTTCCCAAATTTATGGGTAATAATCGTGTATATTTATGGGTAATAATAGTGATATGTAATAATAAGTTATCACAGGTCATCACGTGGGGGCTGGCACTACGGAAAATCAAAAGATATATCCAGCATTAGGTTTTACCAGTTAAGATATTATAGCGTTATTGGCTATTGCCAGCGTTGACTAGTAATTGAGTCCAATATTCTTGTATTTGACATGAATAGCGATAAAAACGGATTCCGGTGGTATACTGTATCCGATCCTCTTACGCCGGCTTGGTGTAACATAATTCATGGGATATAATATATCTAAATCAATTTTTCTATTAATCTATTAAATAATTTATCTATCAATTTGACTACAATAATTATTTATTTATTTATTTGCTCTTTATTGCATTAACCTTAACAAAGTTCAAAGTTCACAAAGGGCAAACTTAATGCCAAAGGCATTCTCTACCAGTCAACCCAAGGTGTGGTGAGATATGTGTATGATAGGTGTAGCAATAAACTAATTAATAAAAGAAGAAAAAAAAAACTAAAAATAACCAAGCAAATAATAATTCATACACATATAGATATTAAATACATAATGCATGTATAAATACACAATATATATATATATATATATATATATATATATATATATACATATATATATATACTCACATACAAATATATACATACATAATAGCGGTACAACAGCGGTAGCTACCAATAAATTTCATATGTGGATGATAAATTTATCTGACTTCAGATAAATTGAAACTGTTTTTATTACTGCCCTGTCTGATTTCATCGGGCAAGGAATTCTAGGGTAGTGTAGCTAGGATAGTAAATGAATTTGCAAGAAAACGAAGGTAAAGTGAGCTGGTATACATGTCTGTTATTAAACGAAGATCGAAGTATTCTGTCATGAGATAAAGAGAGATATTGGAATTTATCTTTAAGATAAGAAGGTGATGTGCCGGATCATTTAAAATGGACAAGAGAACAAGCAAAATTCTGGAATTACGCCTTTGTTGTATGGAAAGCCAATTAAGCTGAGATCGATATTGTGAGATATAGTTATATTTACGCAAACTAAAAATAAATCGAATGCAGTTGTTCAACAGGCGCTCCAGTTTGTTAAGAAGTTCAAGGTAGAGGTCTGGGTAACACACATCTGCATAATCAATGATAGGCAATATTAATGTTTGGACTAGCATGAACTTTGCTTTCATGTGAAGAAAATGCTTGACGATAAAGAGACTATAAAGTGGCAGTAACTGCGGCTAATTTCTGTGACTTGTTTTCGCCATTTAAAAGTGTTGTCAATATGTAGACCAAGATTTTTCACAGAACTATTAAATGGTATTAAAATATTATTATTTTAGACAGTTATCGTTGTATTAACCTAAAAGGATCCAATAGGCAGACTTAGTGACATTCTCTACCAGTCAACCTAGGTTATGATGAAACATTATGGCCACTATATAGTATGCTATAAGAGTAGTAGGAATTTTATTAAAATTAAAGATAGTGAAATTTGATCAAAAATAGATTCATATGTTCTAGAGCAAATCTGTACACCTACTTAATACACTTATACATATAGTATATGAAACATTTTTGGATAATCACATAATATAAGTATTAATTTATTGTTACGCTGTTGAAGATATTTTTGGTCGTACGTCAGTTAACAGTAATTTATTAAATTGTTTTCGGTTTAGATGACCTTTTTTTTTAAAAACAATTAAACCTTGATTTATTTGTTTTTGCCCCTATACGTTAAACCTATCAGAGGCTTATTGTCCGGAACGTCATAAATATTGGCAGGGGGAATTTAAACGATTGACTATAATCAATTATTTTTTTTGTATATACGACATATATAAAAAAACATTGAAGAAATATGAAAAATATCGTATACAATGGCAAATTCAAATTATATATGCATGATTTGATGTGAGCATTATAAATTATTTTAAGTTGTTGTATTTATTGTACAGTACATATACGCGGTGAAAGTATCTTAGAAATGTGTATCCTCGTTTGATTTATTTCCGATATTTTTGCTATTAGAGTGGCCTTTTGTGCGTACTTTGAACAATTTCGGGATACTGTAGAAGTATTTAATTTTACCGGTCTATAATAACTATATTCAGTTTATAGTATTGATTAAATAACCACACATTTTCAATTATGAAAATGATCAATAATTGGATTCAAAAAAGACAACAAATAATTGAGAATTAAAATAAATGAGTGTCTTTTCAAACTAATTTTATTTTAAGAATAGCAGTTTTATTGTGTTCCAACTACAGACTCAATTCTTATTTTAAGTTTACTAAGTCTTAACCCTCCCAACAGCTCTGACGACAAATATTACTTATTTTGAACAAAAATTTAAGGCAAACATATTGTGCTTTTGCTTTTAGTTTTTAATTTTTAATTTTAACACTTTTATATCTGATGCTTAAAGCATAATAATTATGTTATTTATTTATCGAAGCCAATATTTTTATCAATAGCAATAATTAACGCTAGTTTCATAAACTTGTTGTTACGGGCACTGAAAGTTTTTAGAACTGGCCAGTTAGAAACATTTGCAATGAAAACGTTTAAGTTTCGATTATTGAACTTTTTAGTTACCTAATATGATTTGCATTTCATTTCTCATTTGTGTTTGTGAATTGGCAGCAAATCCAAAAGTATTGTTACACCACAAATTGGATTTAACTTTCGTTGTGGTCATAATCAACAATAATAAATAAAGCTATGATAGACTTCGATTGGCATTTAATTATGAAGCCCCATCTCGCTTCGATTGTTTACAATTGGTTTAATGAGTTTAAGTGTGGGCGTAGCAATACTACTGATATTGCCTTGCCCTATAATCTATGTAAGGAACGTCCTTGCATTCAGTCGTAATAACGAAATCTGAAGATAACATCAGTGCTGTGCAACGCATGATAGAGGAAGATAAGAGCACTCTCTTATCTTCCTCTATCATGAGCCGCCCACCAGCAGAGGCGGGAAAACTTAGGTATTGGTATAAGTTAAATAGAAAATATTACACCAACACTTAGGCGTCAGGAAGCATATGGATGGACTCGAATGTATTTGACATCGTCACAGACGATACTACGATTGCTACGAGATTTACTGACTGACAGACGGACAGACCGACCAACCGACCGATCGACTGACCAACCGACAGACCGATCGAACGATCGACCTGATTTATTGATTACTAAAATTAAAGATTAGTGCAATGAATGAAATTTATTATAATTGATCCTACAAACTGATTGGGTAAATAATATTTACCCATTTACAGTATTTTTCTGAAAATTCTGTAAACGGGTAAAGAAAGAAAATAACCATTTATATAAACGAGTAAAATCTAACGTATTTTAATTCACATAATGCAAACAAACATATGTTATTTAGCTTGGATATGAATTAAAGCAATGTCAAAATTTATGTATAATATTATAAAACCAAGTGAAATAAAATTCTTGAACATACATGAATTAATGATATATTGTTTTACTTAATTTGTCAATTTTATTACCACTGAAATATTTTAGTATTTCATTGGTAAAATACGGTGTACATTTGTAGTTTTTTTTATTTAAAAGGACAATATTACTTTGCCTGTACATACTGTTATTAACATCGCTCGTGATTAAAAATAGTTTTTTATACCGTCTCCAACTTATTGGTGTGGAATAAATTACTACTCTTATAAAAAATAAGTAAGTTCTTATGATGCATTTAAAAAGTAAAAAAATATACAACACAAAAACCTACCGTTTTTTAGACTACCCTTGAATTTAATAGTAGAGAAGTAAATATATATAATGGGTAAGTGACAAGCCATATGACAAAGCAACAAATATTTTTTGTTGCACATGGTTAGAGTTTTTTACGTACAAATTTGATGTAGTAATGCAATGCAATCGTTATTTATTACGAAGTAGAAGGCGATAATGAAAATATACACATTTTAAGGCAGAACGATATTATGAACTGAAAATTACGTAGGATATGGACCAAGTACTTGTATAATACCAGCGTGAAATAGCACCGTAACGCTGCTGTGTTTTATATGGTTAGGTTATGGTGTAAGGATACGGAACTCAATTGTAGGTAACGACGCGTTCCATATTAGTCCGCAAAGGTACAACGCATACGACTTTCAATCTTTGTTGAAAATGTACATCAATGTACGTGAAGTATAATATCGTTCTTCACCCCAAATATTTAAAAAAAAAAACGTATAATTTCCGAGATTGAGGCCTACAGTAGAAGTGATATGCTATCTCCGTTTTGCACAAGTAATGCTATAAAATTCTTTACGTGGTAGAAACGTATTTATTACTTCAATTTTCCATTGAATTAACATTGAAAGAGTGCCAAATGTGGGTCGTATATTTCACTCATTGCTTGTAATAACTTTTATCTACGATTCTTGGCGCATTTTTACAGGTTTTTGTTGCAATATTAAGGGTGTTACAATAAGCACGCTTATGAATGTAGGAATATCCATCTTTAGTACAGATTCCAGTTCACATGCGTTATCAACCCCGAGGACTGATATGTGGCGTACATTTCTCTAGCATTGTCTGCAAAGCACTCACCTTCTGAAACACAGTAGCGTTAGGCTGGTATTTTAACAGGGCGTGGATCTCACACGGTCTAGCCGACCCGTTCATGTTATAAATTACCAGCAAACTTTGTCCGGATTATGTCCCACATTTGACACGCACCTGGAATAGTCGTAAATGTCTGGTTTGGGTCCTTAACCGGGTAGTATTGTTTCAGTACAAATTCTTGACTATGGTGTCTGATTGGAGAATTTCCGTATCCCTGCATCCATATTGCACATAATTTAAACATCTGGTTGTAATCTGAACATGTGGCGGTATTAAATCAAATTTATTCGTAAGTTTGTTTTAATCATTCGGTCGAACATGATCTTCCCTGGACACTTAAAGTTGTATACATATTGAGTATTATTTTTTACAAAACCTAAATAATATCTACATCGTGACCCATAGTAATAGTGACATAATTTTAAAGTTTAATGTCGATAATATAATGTTTTGCTATTTCTTTTTAGGTATATGCCTTCACTTTTCAAATGCTTTTCATGAATCTAAAAGTATTTTTAGATTCATGAAAAGCATTTGAAAACTTGAATTGCTTGGTATCCAAGGCACGCAGTTATCTATTTTCCAAAGTTATCTTATGGGTAGAAAACAGCGTGTCAGAATGAACTCATAAATGAGCTTTGACCAACTATTTACTTACGGAGTTCTCCGGGATAGTACTCTTTTCTTGGTATACATAAACGATCTGTACGAGCAAAATGTTATTTATCTTTTCATATGACGATGATACTGTCTTATCTTATCTTTAGCACTAAAACATGGCTAGAGGTCTATAAATACCGACAGGATGGTTTTGACACTGTTAATGAATGAATGGCTTCAACGACAACTTGCTAACTTTGAATGTAAACAAGAGTAAAGTTATAACATTTTCTATTTAAAATACCGTAACGTACTTTCGTATTATCAATGTAGAATACTGGTTAATTTGCTAAAAGTGGGTGTCCAAATGTCGAATAAGGTTATGAAACTTGAGAATTGTGACACCATAAAATATCTTGGAATTTCAATTGACAAGAATCCTAATTTTAAATTTTACATTGGTAGAATGACAAAACAATTTTATATTTTTAAATATTTACGACATGTAGCAGATCCTAGTATCAAGAAAGTTGTTTATTTTACAATCTGCCAATCAATTCTTAGATTTTGTACCATTACATGGGTTGGAGCTGCCAAATCTCACATCATATCGTGAATACCCAAAGACCCTTCTTAAAGTGTGTTGTTTTAAGTCTTCTGTGCCCGACAAAAGAGTTTTATAAAACTTTTCAGATTCCTAGATCTATTCAGACAACTATTTATTCATACAGTCCTAATACAATATGACACTACGCCATACTCACAAAACGTAAGCAACGTGTTACAAATCCGTTTATTTTTAAAATTACTTCAGTCATAGGTTTATTAATAATATACTTTCCATTTATCATTTAACTTATTATATATCTTAAAAATTAACGACTGCGTGGTTGCAAACACTTAACTATGACGAAACTCTAATCCAACCTTCTTCTTGCATTTCTTATCACGTTGTCACACAAGAAACACACATACACATACAAACACACTTATATACATGAAAACACTTTTGCACTACGATTCCTTATTGAGAATGAATGGTGTAATAGCCTTCAGGAATTACTTACCAACATGTGAACTTTGTCCTCGTTTGTCACATTCAATACATTAAAAAAAACCCCGATTTTTTTACTTTAAGGAGATGCTCCGTCGTCCTGGCGAGGCCTCAAAACAACACTTTGTAAAGTCTAGCAAGACACACCTCTTAGATTCTAAACTGTAGTTATTCATTCGGGTGTTCGTGGCCGAAAAAATTAACTTCAAATATATTTTTTGAAATTCTTTTCACACAAATATTATAGGGCTTGTTTGAGGACAGAGAACTACTTAACGACAGCTAGTATTAAAAACTATAACTGTTCAAAAAAGAGATGACTACAAATTTTAGGTAACAAGAAAAATATGATAAATAAAATTTTATTAGTTGTTTCCGGTGAGACTTCTGAAAATATGTTTAAGAAAAGATACTACACATTTCTTAAATATGACTCCTCTGGTGTTTTGAATGTTCATAGACAGTGAAAATCACTTACCATCAGAGAAGCTACCAATAATTTGCCACCTATTCTATGTACACAAATAAATACCTGTGAAATTATGTATGTCCTAGCAATATTGTTATAGAATATGAGATCGATCTTGTGTATATTAAATAATTTAATTTTCATAACAGACAATAGAATGTATAATTTTAAATCAATTAATATCAACGTTGTCTTAATATTGCATGTATGAAGAGGTTTTCCTATGTATATTAATCATAAACGATGCAAGTAAGAAGTCAATACTTTATCAAATAATTATCAAGTATTTTTTTTATTTCATCCAATCACTAAATCATAAAATTCTACGCAGGCGCCGGCTTTTCCGTACAGGGTCTTTTCAAGGCAAACGTATTATAGGTATCTTTAGCTACTCGTAGGTTAATCTAACAGTAACCTGTATCTGTATCTTTAATTTCGGTGAGATTGTAATCAAATTCAACTGGTTTTTAATAAAAATACTATTTTAGATTCTGCTTTCTCGTATTTTTGGTTTGTCAAAAACATTAAGAAATAAAATTACTTTTGGCTTATTTGTTTATTTATTCTTCGTGGTAAGCAAGCGTTGTGTAATTGTCAGCACCTTATTGCTGCATCATCCCCGATTCAATTTCCTGACGAGTTCCAACATTTGTGCATCACAAATCGTTGTGTTTCGGATACGTGTATGTTGTGATGTATACGTACGTCCTATATTCTTGACTTTCCATCTAAACCTTCCGTTGATTTAGTTACAAGTGGCATTATATGTCACTATCGAAGGGGTCAACGAATGATTGCCTCTGTGTTTGTGCGAATACTTCCGACACTGTAACATACTTAAATCGATTGACATTGGTCTCGCGATGTCATTAATTACAATCGCTCACAATACTAGTACATAAATAGAGTTTTAAAAATTTTATACGTAATATAGTGTAACAAAGTGATAAACAGTGAAGTTGAATGTACAAGTTATGTTACTGTTATTCAAGCAATATTTCATCGGATAATGGGATAAAACATTAAGAAATAAAATTACTTTTGGCTTATTTGTTTATTTATTCTTCGTGGTAAGCAAGCGTTGTGTAATTGTCAGCACCTTATTGCTACATCATCCCCGATTCAATTTCCTGACGAGTTCCAACATTTGTGCATCACAAATCGTTGTGTTTCGGATACGTGTATGTTGTGTTGTATACGTACGTCCTATGTTCTTGACTTTCCATCTAAACCTTCCGTTGATTTAGTTACAAGTGGCATTATATCTCACTATCGAAGGGGTCAACGAATGATTGCCTCTGTGTTTGTGCGAATACTTCCGACACTGTAACATACTTAAATCGATTGACATTGGTCTCGCGATGTCATTAATTACAATCGCTCACAATACTAGTACATAAATAGAGTTTTAAAAATTTTATACGTAATATAGTGTAACAAAGTGATAAACAGTGAAGTTGAATGTACAAGTTATGTTACTGTTATTCAAGCAATATTTCATCGGATAATGGGATAAAACATTAAGATATTTTTTCAATCAATTTCATTAAACAACGTCAAATATCATTTTGACAAATTACAAAAGTTGCCATCAAGTAATTTTTACCTATTTTGCGGGACATTTTTAAAGTTGTGCTGTGGGATACTATAAAACCACCATGCCTTAAAAGGACACGAACTGGGGTTGCTGCCAAATAAATAATCCAGGAGAATATTTAACGTGCTCAAAATGTGTGAAGAATTTCCATTTTGAATGTTTGCCTCCATCAGCAAACGCCGATCTATCGGCAAAAAAAGCAAGATCTAGTTGGTGCTGTTCACTATGTAAAATGAAGACACCAAAAGGAGGTCACGATTTTACGCTGGTAGTGTATCTTGTACTGAAGAACAATCATCCCCGGGTGAAAATGTTAGGACGCGATCCAAGAAGAGACCGGCCCTATCATCCCCTCCAGCACCAGCGAAATATGCTATGCCGACGTTGGCTCGGGAAGATGTTGAAGAAATCGTTCAAAAAATTATAAACGATTATTTTTCCCAATTCACCCTCAACATGACAAACTTATTGAAAACTCAAATACGAACAGGTTCTAGACGAATTTAAAGAAAACTCGGAAACACTCAAATCTTTGCAGGTGGAAAACTTTAAATTGAAATCGACGGTCGATCTAGCAGTATTCTCGGGCAGCGAACATAGAGATTCAGTGCATACCTGAGAATAAAACTAAAAATTTAATATCTATAGTAAAAACAACTTGGCAGCGTCATTAGTTGAGTCATAAGAGAAGAGAATATTATGAGTTGTACTCGAGTTGCTCAATCGTGCAACTTGATCGTGCAACTCTACGGCCAAGATCAATAATAATCCAATTCAATTCACCCCGATTTTGGGATTAGTGCATTGCATCAATAATTATATTTAATAAATCTCACTTGACAGAAAAACTAAATTGTTAACTAATCGGCATTGGCAGTGAGAAGCCTATAGACGTGGGAGAATACCTGTCACCGGCAAATAAAGCCCTTCATGCTGAGACACGATTAAGGGCCAAGGAAAAAGGTTGTAAATATGTGTGCGTCCGAAACGGTACGTCCGTTACGGACGCACACATCTTAATTTTTATTTCTGTGTCACTCTTTAAACCTATGTCTGCTACTATCTGTTTTAATAATTATACGAGGAAACTGGAGGAATCGATCTGAAAAAATCCTAAACTGCTTTCCACGTAAACGTTTCACATGGGTCAAAGTTTACGAGGAAGGACCAGTGTATTTCCCGGAGCTATGACAGATAGTATGATTACTACTTCAGATGGAACAATAATATGTGAATTATTTGCAACTTACTTTTCGTCGGTTTATAATGTAGAGAAAAACTCAAACTATGACCTCGACTCTGAATATTTGTTAAACTTGTAAAACAGTTATAAAACAGTCAGAGCTTAACTAGTCTTGTAATTGTCAAATGCTAAATTAAGACTGTACTAAAGGCGCAGGGCCTGATGGTATACCGGCAATATTTATTTTAAAATGTGCATATGAATTGCCTCGCCCACTAAAATTGATTTTTGTAAAATCTCTTACCTTCGGCTTATTTCCCTCAGAGTGGAAAATCACTAAAGTGGACTACTGTTCATAAATCGGAAAATGAACTTTTATATGTAACTATCGACCTATATCAATTTTATCAGGTTTTGCTAAGATTTTTGTATGTATGGTTTGGCCCTATATTCAAAGTCACCTAAAATTGTATTTAAGTGATCATCAACATGGTTTCGTTTATTCTAGATCCACAAGCACTAATTTAGTATACTTTACCGAGATTTTAACTGAAGCAGTTGATTCGAGTTACCTGGCTGACGTAATATACACAGACTTCAGCAAAGCGTTCGATAAAGTAGTCATAAAATACTTATTTTCAATTTAAGTGCTTATGGTATCACTGGTATCTTTACAAATCAAATGGTTTACTTCATATTTGACTAATAGGTCTTTTTTGTCGTTGTCAATTGATTTCAATCCATGCTACATAGTTAACATATTCTGGTGTTCCGCAGGGTTCACATTTGGGGCCAATCTTGTTTAATTACTTCATAAATGACGTTACAAACAGTTTTTTCTTCTCTGAAGTTTTCATGTTTACTGATGATCTAAAGTTTGTAAGGACAGTCAAGTGACACGATAACGTCACATTGTTACAAAGTGACATAAAAGATTGGTAAATTGGTGTAAAAATAATAATAATATGCATATAAATACGAAGAAGTGTTATATGAAGTTTACGCGCAACCCTAACGTTTTAAATTCTGATTACTTTATTAATACCGATGTGATCAAAGAAGAATCCTCTATTCGAGACCTCAATGTATTATTTGATAGTAAATTAACTTTCAATCAGTACATAGAAAACAATAAAAAAGCATCGAAAATGCTTGGATTTGTCACAAGGAGCTGTAAATTATTTCTAAATTGTAAAACTAGAGTTATATTATACAATACTTTAGTCGGTAGTATTTTAGAGTATTGTAACGTTTGTTTGGCGGCCACATTATGCGTCACATTCATTGCGCCTGAAACGCGTACAAAAACGTTTTTTTGTTTAGAATTTAGTATTTTTGTCAGGTAAAGTTAAAAAACTCAATCCTGCAGAAGAAGACTTCATTACTTCAGTATGAATACATTATCTGAACGAAGATTATGCAATGACGCAAAATTCACATATAAAATCTTAAGTTACAAATTTGATTGTTCTCGTTTGCTGGAATAGTTCAATTATCGAGTTCCGTATCGAATGCCGCGCCATCCAATTACACCACTTTGTTCACCATGTAGAAGTTTTGGGAGCAAATTCACCATATGCAAGAATGTGTAAAATTATAAACAGCCTTAGCAACGAAATTGACATACATTTTGACTCACCTCATGCAACAGCGAAATGTATCTATACTCGCCTTTGCCAGGCCTAGAGTGATACAACAACAAAAAAATTAAATATCTTTGTCCTTTTTACTTTTTGTATATTGAGTTGTTGTAGTTTGAAGACCATGTTGAGTTAACCTATAAGTAATTGTTACACTAGAATTCTGTCAATTATGTAGAATTTAATATGTACGTCCTCAGTGTAAACAAATGTTGGTAAACCTAATAAATAAATAAATACTGCGCAGTTCAGTGATAGAAATAGTAGAAAGATATCTAATTCGAAAATTATTATTCTCTTTATTTCAGTCAACTATTACTAACTTAACCGAACATTGAAATATCTACGTAATAACTCGAGATGTTTTGGAGGAGCAATAGTTTTACTGTTTGGTGATTTCTGCCAAACACTGCCAGTAATTCCAAGATCAACGGTTGCCGACGAAATAAACGCTTGCCTCAAATCATCGAATCTATGGTACTATGTGAAGAAACTTCAGTTGACAACAAACATGAGAGTTGCATTGCTAAATGATACATCTGCTAAAGATTTTTCTGAGCAATTGCTGACTACCGGTAATGATCGAGTACCTGTCGACGAATCAAGCGGATTGATTTCATTTCCTCATAATTTCTGTGCACGAACTATAAAGAATCATTAAAATACTTAATTTTTTATTTGTATTTGCTAATAAAAAATTGAACTTTATAAAATCTAAAATCTGCTTATTTATTGCCTCTAAAGCGGAACAGAGTTCGCCGAGTAAGCTAGCTGAATTACTAATAAAATAATCAATCAGTTACAAAGCCGTAATGTACAGTAAGAAAAATAAGTAATAATAAAAGAAGGAACTAATAAGCATTCTGAGATATTTCACAGCACATAAGTGATTTTTTGAATAAAACAACACGTGAAGCAGTAACATATATTATTAGAAAATCTCTATATCGTTGTTAGCGTTTACCAACATGTGTACGACATTGTGGAGTAGTAGCGAATAAACACACACATATATTACGACAGTCAAATATCATTATCATATTACTTTATATTTTGAAGTTAGCTATAAACTTAATGCTACAAAGTCTATCTTCAATGGTTAACTGGGAGAGGTTTGCGTCAATTATGATGCACATTGTTGCATATTTTGAGTTTTCATTGGGGATGGGGGTAGGTGTTTATACACCAAATCGTTTCGATCGATCATCACTTGCCATCATGTGAACTGTGTTCGTTAAGTTTATAAAAATTGTCTCCAAAAGTAAACGTAATAAACCTACATCGTCAAACGAGAAACTTCTGAGGTCAATCTATTTTATTCATAGACAAAGTTTACCTAGTCAATGGTCAATAGAATGAAAGAAATTCATTTCCTTCTTGCTATAAATCTAAAGAGACAGCTGATAGACAGCATAATACTTTACTCAACTCGAAGTAAATTCTTAGGGTCTATATTTTTTCCTCAGATTTATAAATATCTAAGAAATCGCAAAAAGTAGATATTTCGAATAAATTTTATTGAATTACCTTTGCTCCTGCAAAAATATTTTCTCTGATCTTTTTATTTCTTACAAATTGACAACATAATATTTAACATCTAATTTTTCACAGTTTATTGTGTTTAGTTTTGTTTAAAAATGACTGGTCTTGATAAATATAAGGCTTTTAATAATAATTAAATAATAATTATAAGAAGGAATTAACGAACACAAAATTGTAACGCCTATTTGTAACTATGGCATGGTAAGAATTAAAAACAATCAAAAAAATATAAGTATGTTTTTCTTTATGATTAAGATAAAATTTAGAATAAAATGGTTTACAGATTTCATGGATTTCATTTAATTTTTTTATGGATTTTAAATAGGACTTTGATTTTATAAATAGGCTCCTTAATCCAACAGGTACAACTGTATCAATAAATTATCTATTACAAATTCTATTCTTATAGAAACAGATTTAATTAAATCGTCAAGATAGTTTAATTAAATGATCAAAAGTAATTTAAGTTGAACTAAAATACTATGTTGTAAGTATTAAACATATTCATTGATAATCAGTTTCTTATTTAGTTTATCAACATTTACATCTATACAGAAAGATATTTAGTACATCATACATATACCATTGAAATCAAATATTATATAATCAATCGGTAAAAAAGAATCATAAATAGGAAATATATATTTATCTCTACCACAAAAATATAAAGTAGATAATTTATATCTTTGTGGTAGAGTCACCATGGGGTTTAAGAAGAGACTTTTCCTTAACCCTATTGCTCACAATTTCTCCAACATTTTTGTCCAGTCTTTCTTTTTAGATATCACATTCTTTCACTCTTTTATTATTAACCATTAGGGCAATGTTACGAAAAGAAGTAACCGTCTGAAGTTTTTATCATTTGGTATTATTACCCAAAACGAGCCTGTACTTTTTATTCAAACGCCAATTTTAGGGATTTAAAGAAATAGTTACAAGTGAGCATTCCATCTCAGTTTACAAAGGTGGATGTAGATCGATTTAGATGTTTATAGGTTGCAATTATCACTTATCTACAGGTGAAATGTGTTTTCGTTTGTTAACATTACATTCAAAACTTCTAGTTCGATTGGATATAGCCAGACAGCTATAGAACATGTTTTGACCTTAAAATTTCTATATACTATTACTATATTTATCATCTTAATTAAATAAAACTGGGTTTAATTTCAAGTTAGGGTTAAGTATTGCTTTTTTGGGATACAAGTATCAACTCTAGCAATTTTATCGCTATATTCAATGTATTCTTATTGAACTGTATAAGGATTACTCTTTGTATAATTATAGGTCACGTCAAAGATTTTTACAAAAACATATATCCAGGATATAAAGGTGTAAAATAAAGTTGTAACAGCATAAACATTGAGGGTTAATTGTCTCTCGACCCTGTCACCCCTGTTACTGCCTGTTCTACATTTTACATTTAACAGTGAACAATACTGACTCGTATTGCTCGATGCTCTCGATCAAAATGAGAGCACCTTTGACGGCGCCCTGCAGTCAATTTCGGGTCCGTGGCATGCGATTGGAGTGAGATTGGCATCTTTAACCGTTTTCTAATAGTCCGCTTGCTGACAGCTCACGCGTCAGGCATTGATTCTGCTGCGAAGTTGAGACAATAAAACGGTCGTGTCTACCTGAAGTGCACCGTCGGCGGCAGGTTATCGGTCACCGATTAAAGACGCTAGTCTCCTGATCTTCTGTATACCCTTGATATATCAGACGGGCTCAAATGGACCTGGGCAGTGACTGCTCGCAGACTAAATTTTTATTGCGGTAGGGCAACATCTTTAGCAGCTTCTGCAGGTGTATTATCCATAGTTTCGTCAAAACAATGAATATAATTTGCAGAAGTGTGTACAAATGATAAATAAAATTTATGGTTTTTAAAAATAACATAAATTATATAACGAAATAATAAATACCTATATATATGATTATAAAATGATCATAGGTTATTGATTTAGTTGCTCAAACGTAGTATTAATTTTAATACAATTTTTATAGAGCGCAATTTAATTATTTTTAACAATGAAAGATTTACTCATTAATTATAAACCAACTTTTTCGTCGGGTTTTGAAAAGCCGTTTAGGTTTTAATTGGTAACGTGATTATCATGCCGCACAAAAGATTAAATTCGCAGCGATTTAGAAAATATTAAAGAAAATCTCGTAACTCCTACAAAATGAAATAACCCTCAAATTATGACGATTATAGCAAGGAAATTAGTGGTTTGTTTATGTTTATAGTACCTTTTTAATTATGTTCAAATAAAAAATAGAACTTTACGGTCAATTTTTGAGTGCAGTCGTTGACACGGATAGTAAATGTTTTTAGGTCGTTCTTCTTTATAAAAATGAGCAATATCTCTTTGTTATTTAAATTATTCATTAATTTATCTTCAATTATTATATTATTCGTTTATATATAATGGCTTACAAATAATCATCATGAGTACCTTACTAATTAGCCTCGGGTTTTGGATTAAATTTCCAGTTAAGACCATATTCATTTGTAACAATATGTTCTTAAACCACAACAACAAACAACCACCTAGTTAACTTGATGGGTAATGATGATTACGACTCATAAAAACCTTAATTCATCCGTAACAAGTAATGAAAATGCACATGCCGCATCATCATTGAGAACTGAGTAAACCTACAAGTAACTGTATCTCCACATCTCACTTACCAACCAACGAAACACAGAAACGTTATACGGTTCTTTCACTCTGGTATTCTGTGAACATTTACGCTGTTCAAAGCACTTGTCCACTGCCATGGGAACTTAGTTTCGTCATAATTAAATGTAAATATAAAAACAAATAAGGCTGTATTTCATAATTTATATATTTATCTTTAAATTGTTTTATTTTAAAAAGCACGTTGAGTGTTGTTCTCTTTATAGATTTCAAGCGTGGTGATATCTTGGTTTTTACCCGATGACATTTACTACACAGGAAATATGTCAATTAGGTCCTTACATATGGAATTAGCATATTATATGGAAAAAGTAAAAGACGATTTTTTTTATAAAATTATATATTTAACTAATCGGGTGATGTACCATTATTATGTTTGCACTTTTGCCATTTTATATGTAGTTCATTGATTCCATTGCTAAATTTGGGAGGGATAATCAATAAAATCTTTGAAAGCTTGGACTGCCTGATCGGAATTGAATTTTTTTCCTTGCAAGAAATTGTCCGAATTCCGAAAAAGTGATAATCTGTTGGAACAAGGTCCGGAGAGTCAGGTGGGTGTCGGAGACATTCCTATTGTAGTTCCTCTAATTTAGCAACTGTCTGTCGTGAAGTATGTGTTCTAACGTTGTTATGAAGCAGCAGTAGGCTAGAGCAATTAACCAGTTGTTTAACGGTCACCTTTTCCATCATGGTTTGCAAATGTTGATAATATAGATCTGCCGTAATCATCTGCCTAGATCTTAGGAAGCTATGGTGTCACCACCGCTGGTCCACCGTATACTCATCATTACCTTTTTCTGAGCCTACATTCGTTTGGGAGAGGATTTTATCGGTTATCCTGGGTTCAACCACTGCGATGAGCATTTCCGTTTGTCATAGAGTATCCATTTTTCATCGCAAGCAACGATACAATTCAAAATTCCCTCGTTATTGTGATCGTTGACTAATGTACCGCAGCACTCAATTCTTATTTGTTGGTGTGCTTCACTCAATTCATGGTGTAACCATTTCTCGAGCTTTTCCAATTTGTTTCAAGTGAATCAAACTTGTTTTATAACTGACAGTGAACCGTGCCGCTAACTATGACGTGGTTTACGATGGATCTACTTCCACCTTCACCTTTAATTCGTCATTGTCAACTTGGGTCACCAGCCGTCCGCCGGGTTTGTTTTGGATGTCGAAATCTTCTGAACGAAAACGTTGGAACCAAAAACGTACCGTACTTTCTTTAACAGTAGCTTCCTCATACATATCAATAATTCTTCGAGCTGTTTCTACAGCGCTGGTGTTACGGTGGAATTTAATTTGTAAATACCGTGATATTTCAAGTTTTCCATTTTGTTAATAGAAGGATGCTAAAGAAAAAACAAATGGCACGAAAACAAAATTTTAAACATAAATAACAAACACAAGCCTAAGTTTGAAATACATTCGAATTTAGAATTCCTAACCTAACGCCAGATTATTTGAGATCAAAGTGGCCATTTCGACCAAACGCCAATTTCATATGTAAGGACCTAATATAGCACTGTACGCATTTAAGCAGCTCCGTAGTCTAAATAATTTTCAATAAGATGAAAGGAAAGTCCAGATCAGAGACACGGGAAATACAAAGAACATTCCCGACAATTAATAAAGCGTGCACTAATATTGCTCCTAGGGTGGGAAACAAACTCAGTACCTGTTATGTCTAATTTGGTATTTACCGAGGAAGCATCCAGCTATCTTCTTATTGAAATAAGGATTTTTTTTATAGTATTCAGACAGCTTTATTTAGCTTTATAATTTAATATAAATATAAACCATTTCAGGACAAGATTTTCCATATTTGTGCATTTAGTCCATAATCGAACGATATATTATACATAAAGATAAAGCTTAAGTATGAATTTTGTTCGTGGTGAAAGCCAAGTTTAAGGTTAACCGATTTCTTAGTTTCCTTTAATCCATATAACAAAACGAAAGTTTTCATTTTACTTCTTTATCTTTCACATTTAAATTAGAATAAAGGTCTATTGTTGTTCCGATTTATAAAACTATATTTTATAAAAAGTTACTGTCACATCTTCTAGTATCCTATTTATTTAATTCAGAAAGTTAGTTTAAGCTATGATTTAACCGATCGATTTACCACTCACATGTCTGATTGCATATTAATTATCAAAAACATAGCAACATTGTTGTAAGCAAGAAAATAAAGGAAACGCTTTTTATTTAATGTAAAAATTTTAATTGTGTCACTATATTTAACAAGAGTAGATCATTTCTGAAATAAAAGACGCGTCTACTACTTGAAAATTCCATTTCCTGGCGTCTTTGTCTGTGACCCTTTCATTTACCGCAATCTCTTCGTCTGAAGAAATACGTCAATAAACACAATGCACATAAATAATGCTTGCGACTATGTACCTTTATTTTTAGAAATAGATGGTTTATATTAATAACTGCAGCCATGTGATAACAGTGATAGAGCTACACTGCAGTTTGTTCCTAGCTGGAGAATGAATGGGTCAGCTAGACCGGGGAAGGGCCACGCCCTCACAGAATCCCAACTTGAAATAGGGTTGAATGGTTGAATTGAATCGAAACGAAAAATAGCAACAATGCTGTTATTTCACGATGCGAGACCGTTGTACTTCCCCTGTTCGAACCGACCCCTTTATACCGCGAATAAAATCTAGCTGGTGAGAAACTTGACCATTACTTTAGATATACTTCAAATGCCTGCGATAAAATGCGAAGTTTAAGAAGACGTCTTAAAAAGAAGGTATGGTTAAAAATAGAAATATATATTTTATTCTATTATTTTAAATGAGATAAATAGTTTCAAAGTACCCTAGTAGATAACGACACTTTGTAACAAATTAAATTAGGCAACTTTAGAAAACGAACATTGGACATTTAAATAGTAAATGAATTGCAAGTAAAACTAATTACAACTTTTACAACACGAATTACACTGTCAACTGAATTTGGCTCTATACACAATGTGTTTTAATTATATAGGATTCTGTAATAACAACCGCCATATATAAACATTGAGAATATTCTTGAAACCTCATCTGGACTGATATCAGATAAATGCCACGAACTTGTCCGAATGTTATCCGTTTGTCTATTTATTTGATTGTTAATTTATTATACTTTATTAACATTTGAATACGGTTCTCAAATTGTTGAAGCAAGGTAGAAATTAAATATGTTTCAACGTTAAGACAAAATAATACTAGGGCCGAGGTATAAGAGAACGCTACGCAAAAATTCCAGATACAAATTAATTTAGAAAAAATTAAAAGTTACGAGGAATTCATGGGATATTTTAGAAACAAGCACACATTTCAGCTGATGGTAAATGATGATTGGCCATATAGATGGCTATGACAAAGTTCCGGGACGAACATGCTTTCTGACTGTTAGACTCGAATTAGAATGCTATAATTTGTAATAAAGTATGCGGATCCCCACACAGTACCGTTATGATGATAAATCACATCGGTACTCTCTAAAGGAAAGGTCCTTCTCTAGTCGAGGCAAACCATTAAAGTTGTAGCCAAATCCTAGCTAATATATAGGCTAAACAAAGATAAGCACACATATCTGATGGTAAGTGATTACTATGGGCCTTAAAACAACTACAGTCATGCTCAACAAAGATTCAACACGCATGTGTCACCGATAAGGATGGAATACCTCGTTAGTTATTAGTTCATCAATTCCATGCACGCACCGAATGAAACACAGCAGCGGTATGATGCTATTTCACACCGCTATTCTGTGAGAGCATGGTCCTTTATCGGTTAAGCCGCAAGCTTCTTACAGGTAAAAACTAGCATCAACGTTTGAAAAACACGTTAAAAAACTAAATACACTTAAAAATAATCGTGGCCTCGTCCAAACCTCAAGGTATATAGAATATTAGAAAATGATATGTTTTATAGAAGAGGTAGCATACGAGCTAGTGACTTAATTCATTTATATTACCGCTGCCCATAAACATTGATTGTGACAACTAATTCCACGAATTAATCTTACGTGGTTGAAAACTTCGCATAGAGAAGCTAATAGTACATATATACATATACTATATATATATACATATATGTATTTCTATATGCATATATGTATATATATATACATACACTTCAGGCCAAAAGTTTAAGACCACCTTAATTAAAGTAGGAAAATAAAGTAAAACTCCAATAAAATATTAAATGTTTAATTAACCTGTTAAATCATCTAATAGAACATTGATTGCCATATAATATACTTTAATAGCGTAAAGAAATATTAACAGTCCATGCAAAGTGCTAAACTGATTTTTCTTCCAAAAAAACCTTTACATTTTATGACTTTTTTCACAAGTCTCGGCATACGGGCAATCAATCTGTTAATGGCGTCTTGTGATATATTGTTCTAAATTTTGCATAAAGCATTCCACATTTCTTGTCGCGAGGATAGGCCACGAATACGGACGTTCCTATCAAGCTCTTCTCACAAAAGTTCAATGGGATTGAGATGCGGGCTCTGAGGAGGCTTAACAACGCTTATAATACTTAATACTATTAGTGTTAGATATATAGTAAATATTTATTTATGCATTTATTGTAAACACACCAACAATGTACATATTCACAAATTCATAATAGTTAATAAAGTTGTATCGCATTAGAAACTAATATGTACACCAATAACAGGTATGCACAGCATTAACCAAATTGTGACATTGATATATATTTAGACATTTTGAGATACAGTATAAATATGGACATAAACAATTTTTAATGAGAAAATATTAACAATATACAAAAAAAAGCAAAATCTGTAAATTACACCAAAAAAATAACAGGAGAATTGAGGCCTACATTCGTCTTGACAATCGGTGTATAAAATATTTTTGTCAATGTTTTCCGAGATATTTTATAGGGCACTGTCAAAGAGATAATGTTAAATATAAGAAATCATAACATTTTTATTACTATACTTAAGTAATTCATCACTGCATCTAGCAATCTCAACCACACAACTTTAGAAAAGCACACGGCCTCAACTTTGAGGCTACTTCAGCTAAATTAGGGGCTTCTGAAGTTTCGCAAGCGAGTTGTATCCATAATTGATCTCTGAGCCAAGTCTGTAGTATATGCATTTGAAATATTATGAGTAGATTTCATTTAACGAAGTGGATAAATATATTTATTCTATTAATTCCGTTATTGTAATTAAATTGTAAATTATGTCACAAAGTGTTATAAAGTAAGTAAAGCCTTTCTTAAGTTGACATATTTTTTTAATTTAAATCATACTCAAGATAGGTTAATCAAATATTTAATTTTCTTTACACTCGGTGACATACGAGCACAATTCATCTGATGGTTCACTATTATTGCGGCCCATAAACTTCTACAATATCCTCAACAAAGATTGAAGATCCACATGTATCCATAAGGTCTGAGATGGATCACCATTATCACCATCCTTACTAGTGACGGGTTTCGTCTCCGTTAAGCTACGCCCAGCTTGATATGATGAGTGTAGGGTACAGAGTACCGTTATGCTGCTATTTTACGCTGGTGTTCTGAAGTTCTGGAGGCGTGGTCTTTCCGGTCGAGCCAACTAATTTATACTAAGGCTAGAATCTAGCTATCGTGATCGGTTCAAAGGCTTCATTGTGGCAATAGGAGACGCCGTACATCGAAAAACAAAACACATTAATATTATCGTATCGCGCAAATGTATTGATACATGCTAAGATTTGTACCATTGATAGCTATAACAAATCTCTGATACCATTTTGAGGTTATTACCGTTATACGGAATATACGAAACAAGGTTTTAGTATACGAATCAGTTATGGACCGACGCAATGCAGAGTGCATGTCCACGGTCTTCAATAATTCATAAGTTCTAACAAAAATGCGAAATCTCCTTTCATGGAATTAATATCAATTAACATTATTATAAATTATTCTTATTTGCAAAAATACTTAAACTTATGCAATCTATACGGACACGAAACCATAAACCTGTGTAATCATTGCCTCTAGTAATCTAGCGTGACTGCAGGTCAGTGTGGATTAAAGCATGAAATATTAACTATAAAACATTAAGTATGGAAAAATAAATTACGTCTGAGTAGTTAATGTTATAAAATATTCATAAAACACAGATTAGACTGCTTATATCAAAGTTAATTTATTTTTATTTTTTTATTTTATTCTGACTTAATTGTGACATAATTATGTAATTGTTTCATGATCTTTTTCATCATATTTCGTCGAGTGTTATGAAATGTTAAAAGGGACTCTCCAATTCGCGAACCAGACGTCTCCACATCGGTCGTCACCTGCCAATCAATGTCATAACATCTACATTTCTTATAGTTACTCTTACCTCCACCACACTTACCAGGGCAAGAAATTTCTCGTCATAAAGTTATCACAGCTTTTAACAGTAGGAACTCCTCGATGATCGATATAGATAGATATAGATTTTTTATCGGCTGTTTTTGCTTTAACGATCGTTTTACCGCGCAAACCGTCTATCGTTTGTCACCCTTACGTTTATTTATTTATCTAGATTTAAGTAATTGGTATAATTGGGAAACGTATTCACCCATTAAAAAAAATACATTGACCAAAACATTTTCAAGAATGGGATCGTGTTATACAATTTGTTAGAAATCAACATTATTAAACTAAAGTTATTTATAATGGACGTAACATTTTTTTGAACGTTCATACGTTATGTAACATGCAGATGACGTGATAGGATAGACATCATACGACAACCCAAACAAACAAATTTATGCGCATACATAACAATATTCCAATAGGCCTACATCCAATAAAATGTTGCATTTCCAATAAAATAAATATAAATTCCTGTTAAATATTTATGGCATATATTTATCGAATATATTACGCATGTATTTTATTAGTGTGTCATTTGAATCCATTATTCTTGATTTAGAGTTTTATATTCTCTAAATTTATTATTTAAAGTCGATTAAGTCAAACTAATTTTCCTCGTAATTTGTGAGGGATATTTTTGTATATAACTTCGTTCCATTAGTTTAGTTCAAGTTAGTGTTCGGGAGTGAAGACGCTGAATATATCTATATAGCTATTATCTGTAGAATATGAATGTATGGGTCTATGTCTGTCGTTTCCACTTGCAATACGATATGTTTATATTTATGTTACTGTGATAATAATGTGACGGAACAATATAGACGAACAAATTTGATATAGACAGTAATCTTTTTTATATTTAAATTTTATATTATCATATATAAAATAAGTTTACATGTCAGCCAACTGCTAATATTTTTAATTTTAATAAAACAATCACTTAAATAAGATTTGAAAAATATGCTATTAGTGTAGTGAAAATTTTAAAGTGAGTAATTATTTTGACTGCAAAAGGAACTCTAAGGTATTAGTCCTTTAGAGTTCCTTTATTTATTATTTGTTGTAAACAGATTTACGATCATTTTTGTAAAAAAAAAATTTAATAAACTTCATTTTACCGCGATTTTTTAATGCAGCATTTTAGTGTCTTTACGAAAACGGATTTGCAGTAGTATGAATAAATTGCGTAGCGGGATTGTATATTTTTCATACTTTTCATTTAGCGTCAGTCTCAAGATAATATGATTACAACACATATTTTAATTTGTTATAATCACATTTGTAATGATATAAAAGTAAAAGAAATATTATAGCCTATAGACCACCAAGCTGGGTATGGGCTTCTTATCTATAGAGTGTATAGAAGTATATTCTGCCACGCGGTTCCATTGCAGATTGGTGGACTTAGCATAACTTGAATTTTTTTTTTATATATCACTGAGATAGGTTTTCTTCCACCGCTGCACATGGAAGTTCAGCACTTAAAATTACAATCAACAATTTCATCGACGCCAACACAGGCATTCAAAATAGTTTTTGTCGGGTACCGTGGAATGAAAAGCGAGCGCTTAGACACTATTCAACTACCGCTGTGTGTATTATATATCAAATTTATATAAATTATATAAAGTTTATATTTCTAGTTTATAGGTTGTAACATTTTATCAAATAATGAAAGGAAAATCTGTTGCATTGAGTGACTCGTGTCTAGAAAGTCGGACTCATGATGTACCGAATTTTACTAGCACTTAATTAATATAATAGTCGCTTCTCATTTTTCATATTATTACCTACAACGGCACTATTTTGTTTTTAAAAGAATATTATAAATTCTCTTAACATTATTAATATTCCAGTTAACCACACCAACTGAACTGAGTTGTGCTAGGAGATGGTGCACGACAATAGTCTAAATGTAGATTCGACCTTACGACCTTAAGTTTCGCAGACCTTACCCTGAACCATTAGGCTATTGATTATTAGTACTATTAATTAAATTATTTTTATTATATATATTAAATTAATATTATTAGAGTGACGAGGATGACAACGCATGTGCACCTTGAATCCATTTTAAAAATGTACATACTCACATCGGGTGAACTGTTTGTCACATCTAATATTTTATTTATTTATTTACTCTTTAATGCATTGCTTACCTAAGTTAAAGGTTCATAAAGGGCGGGTTTAACGCCGAAGGCGTTCTCTGCCAGTCCACCCAAGGTGTGGTAAGATATTGTGATAGGTGTAGCAATAAATTAATTAATCAAAAGAAATTACTAAAAATAACTAATATACAAAATAAGAATAATACATACATAGGTATATTAAATACATTATACATGTATAAATATACACAATAGCGGTAATTTATCAAAAGTATTAATCATTTGAAACTTATTAATCACTGGAAATGAGGACTGCTTGTTTTCATATTGGTCTAATTTTAAGATTCAAGAATTTTTTTTGTTGGTGAGTTTAAAAAAAATGCTTCAGCGATGCAAAGCTCTAATAATCTAGTTTAGCTCTGTAGAGCTGTAAGCAGAGTTTGTAGGTTCAATATGAATGAGTACGATTGACCAGGAGATGGACTTGCCCTGACATCTATTGTGGACAAGGTCATCATAACGTTATTGTGTTTTTTACAGTGAGAGAGGGGAACCGAGGAACCGATTACAGGAATCGAGGTATTAAAAGTCCACAAGGTTGAAAACGTATCATGAATATTTGCTGAGGATACATGCAGGAAACAGTTACGTCCCATAACGTTATTTACCATAAAGTTAACTGTGTGCTTGGTTTTCACAATGAACTACAACCTATTACTTTGAGCAATAACTAAATACGAATTACGTAGGTTTAGGTACTTGTTATGGAATGTTAAAAGTTATTAGACTGACCACACCTATAGGTTGAGATTATATATTATTTGTACGCTGCCACCATAAAGAAAATTTAATTATTTAGAAATAAACCAAATTGATAGGTTGTAGGCAATAGGAAGGTCACACCACTGCTGCTGTAAAGTTACCGTGTCTATTGTAAAGCATTCGTCTTACAAGTAAGGAAAGAAAAAGGCAGAAAAGAAAGTAAGTAAAATTAACTGAGGTCCAATTACTATAACGAACCATTCAAATTCAGCCCGAAAAGTGGACAACAATCTGAATTCATATTAGGTGTCGTAATAATTTTCCAAATGTTGTTTACACAGAGTTAAATCAAATATTATACTAGCATTCATTGTAACAAGAATACATTTAAATAAAATCACGTTACAATCAAATAAAACTTTGTGGAGTTGATTTTGATTATTCAATTTCGTGAGAACTCCATTGGCTATGCAGCTACAACGCGTAACCGAGAGCGCTAGTAACGTTGCGGCAGTCCGCACTTTGTGGTAACTCAACAATTTGTTACATTATAATGAAACGTTCTCTATTTATGAAGTAATCTATATCCTAAAATAATATAAATATAGCATATACCTACTACTAATATATATTTTTTTACTATAGTGATTTGTAATATTGCAATGTGTTAATTAATGTTTTTTTTTAATGCTGTCGGTACGAGGTATTCCTTTAGTTATGACTGTATTATAAATCTTAACCAGCATGAAATAATAGTACTCGTACTTACCTGATGAAAGATGGGTAAATTTCTTTTTATTTATTGTATTTATAGGTTAACAAACGGGCGGTCAATGACACCTGTATTCATCCTTGATAAAGCAATGTCAGGCAGATACGGTGTCAACCCTGAGGACTAAAATCGGATGCCATGTCACCGCTAATAAAGATTCCGAATCCCTACAGTCACCAAACGAAACACAGCAGCTTTATGCTGCTATTTTATTTTTATATTATGAGGGTGTGGTTCTTCACCGGTCGAGTCAATCCATTCATCCTACACTAGAACGTAGTACAGCTAGAAAGAAACAAGCAGTGTAACTACCATTGGTAGAGGTTAATAGGCAATCTATGTACTAAGTTGAAAGACAAGGCAAAGGTGATTAAGCTCTTTAATCTTATCTTCCTTTAGTATCGTCATCCAATATAGGTAGCTGCGATGATGATAAATTAGCTCATCACTCTGAAGTATGGTTCCTATCGATGAAATTAAAATGACTTCATAGTATGAAATAGACTCTATTAAATGATATAAAATTACAATTTGGTTCATAATTACGCATATTTTAAACACTCAAGATGAAAATTTAAATCTTCAATGACATATTTCTCAAGCTATATGACTCCATATTAAAATAAAAATTAAAGTCGATGAATTCAAGTGGCTCAGGATGGCCTATGTTCAGCATTGAACTAGTGTGAGCTGAAATAATAATGGCGATGATCAAAACCTCGTACTATAATGCAATTCACTCATGAAGTTTAACTAATTATTATTTTTTCGTGCGGAAACGCCTACGCATATCCACCGTCGCGGAGATGAGAGCGGGCTATGTTGGATTCGTACCGACTAAAATCCCATGATTTTCTTTCGCTCCACCTAAGACGGTGCATGCGAGTACGCTGTAACCATTCTTCCGCGTCTCATAAAGTTTAGGTACATCAAAACTATCTATTTATATATTATGGAAAATTATGCCTAGCAATCGTAATATGGTAATGTGAATGAGAAGCATACAGTAAATTATGTTTACAAAATATATATTGTAAGGATACACAAAATCAAATTTTAGCATCTAGTGCAGGAACATTTTCCTTCCTTTTTCACTATTAACTTACGAAACCAAAAAGGCACTTAGATACGAAGTCGACCCTTTTATGCTTAACTCAAGGGAAATATTTCAGAAGTAACGTCCACACCCTTTGAATTTTGCATGACATGTTTATGTAACGCCCTCTTAATAGGGCTTTTTTTAGAGTTTTTGTGTTTGCTTTCTAAAAATGGTTTGATCGTACCAAATATATTTTTGTCTACTTTTAAGAGAGGAAATTCATGAGTGAAGAATGTCCTACGCTACTGAATCAATTAGGTTTATTTTCCTCAATCTATTCTTTTCATTATTGATTAAAAAAAATTGATATCGAAATATAATATAATAATAAAATATAAAAATATAATTAATAAATAAAAAAAATATTATAAAAAAGTAAGGATGACAAATAGGGTTACTGGAATTCGATTGTTATTAGCTTGTTAAATTAATGTTGACCAAACATTTTAAATAATAAATGATATATATTGGTTGTTATGCCTAGTTGCACCGATGCATTCCGGCACATCCAGTTTCTTCACAACAAGCTAAACTAAGGGTATTGACTACGCCTTCAGTTCGATAGTTTGCCTCTTCTGGAGTAATTGGATGAAATTTAGTCTTATATATATAGTCAGTTTATAGTTGCAGCTTTGTTTTAGTACAGAAATAATATCACCTTATCTTTATATATACAACATACGACAAAAAAAGAAAAACCATTCCAAACCATAAAAATTTTGATGTTTAAATCATAAAAAAGAATGAATAATCTTAAGAATTCAAACAAAGGCAAGGCAGGGAAAATGGCTCCTCAAACCTTTACTTCCGCCCCCGCATTTTGATGCATTGTTGATACGGGCGGATACCTACGTACGTATTAACTCTGATAATATATTTAACTTTTACAAAAATATAATATAATGACGAGTAGCTCAGTGTCCTGGTGCTCGCTTTTAATTTCACGGTACACTAGTAAACAGAGTTCGATCCCCGGTGCCAACACCAATGAAATTGTTAATTGATATTTTAAGGGCTCATTAGAGTGTTCAACTGTGAAGAAAACATTGAAGATAAGCAAGCCATACAGGCTTATCTAATAATTAATAAAAAAAATTAAGATATGTCCGTTAATATCTATTAACTGTGGGATTTATATCTGTAGGCTGTTAGATCACTTCCTATTTACAAATAATTGTTATAATCAGTCCTAAAGTCAACAATGCATTAAAAAGTACGCGGTATACCAACTAAGCAACTAAGAAATAACCAAGGTAGCTAACACAACAGGAATTTTATTGGAGTTGTCACGTAAGATGTTATCGCAAGATTGCGATGGTTTGTGCGGTAGTTGACGATACCATCGGGTGCCGTTAAGTCAAAGTATATTCGAATAATGTAAGCCATAAAACAGTTTGAATAATTTTCACAAAATTTAAATTATTTTAGGAGCGGCATTTTACAGCTTTTGGTAGAATACACATTGGTATGAATCTGTAATCAGTATATATTATCGTTAAGTAAAACTATACATATATTACTTTAAGGCTACTTAGTTCGACGATAGCCTAGTGTCTCTTCTTCTTCTTTTGATTACAATACCTGGTTGGTCCGACGCCCGGCCGCGTCCTATTCCCAGCAGTTATTGACGTTTAGATTTGAGTATGTTGTATTTACCTGTACCAATATCCATATATACCAGAAATCTAAATTGGATTGATATTCGATATCGACAAGGATTCCATTATCCAGGACTATCTCCCTTGCCATTTCTTGAAGAGACATTATATTTCGACGGAAAAACTGGCTTAAAGAAGTTTTAGTTCTTTACTGTAGACATTGGGGAATGAGAAAGCAAACTAACAAGACAACATTTTAAATTTAATAGTAATACTGTCAATGTACTCTAAACGGTCAAAAATCTAATATTTCAGACGAAAATGTATAAATTTTTGTAGAAATGTAGAAAGTTTTTAAATTTCTCGTTATTAAAACAAGTCACTGTACAATACTTGCATGTTACTGTAAATGTTTCACAGCACCCACGTTTGTGTGTTTCACTACAACAAAGGGTATGTGCCAAAAAGGAAACAAACACGATTTCATTGCGAATGCTGTGTCTAGGGGCCATCATAAAATATATTTCCATATTGCCGAACAGTTCACAACTCAATCAGTGAATAATGGTGTGATTGTTCAATGAAATTGTGAAACGTAATAAAAAATGTTTATTTGAACTTATTACATCATAACAACCTTTAATATTATTATTTATAATGGCCGTAAATTGACAGATTAAACTATGTAACGCGATAGATAGGAATAGTATTTTTTTATAAACTTCCATTTAAGTGTTGGCTTTCACTGAACACCTAAATCAGCAACATATTTATTTATTTACTTTATTAGGAAACTTCACAGCATACAAGAAACATTAAACATAAATACAATCAACAAGGATATTTAGCCATCAAAGAAGTTACAACTATATACATTTTTTTTTAAAAGTATGTGCAACAGGAGTAACATACATTTTAATCTGTAGTGTAGTGTGTGTGTGTGTGTGTTTATGTGCGTGCGTGTGTGCGTATGTATCTTGTTAAGGCGAATTCAGGAGTGCTTCAGAAACATTGTTTAGAAACTGATTTCGTTTAAGATGGAATATGTCAATATTTCCAAACATATCATTATAGACCTGCATACATCTATATAAGACTGAGCTCTGGGCATATTTCGTTTTTGTAAGAGGGACATAAAATAAATTTGTACTTCGTAGGCGGCGTGTTGGGATACGAAGACGCAATTTTTCTATCAAGGTAGGAGAGTCTACGTGGCCATTTAATACATTATATAATAACCGCATATCGGAAATAATTCGTCTATTAGATAAAGACAGAAGTTTATATTCCATTAGCGAGATATTATAGTCACGCGTGGATTTTTTGGTAAAATTATTTAAAAACTTTAGAAATTTTACATGGATATTTTCAATGTTACGAGTGTGGGTTATGTAGGATGGGGACCAAACGGGTGAAGCGTACTCAAGTGTACTTCGGACATAAGCGAAATATAGAGGTAGTAGAGGACTTGAACTCCGGAATACTTTACTACGGAAGTCTCTTGATAAAACCAAGCATTCTAAGAGCCTTATGACAGATGTAATTGTAGTGTTCTGAAAATATTAGCTTTGAATCTAATAAAACACCTAGATCCCTTACTTTCATAACACGACTTACCACACAATTATTTAATATGTACTTGTATTGCAATGGATGTACTTGACGACTGAATGTAATTATTTGACATTTTTTGACATTAAGATTATGTAAATTTTTTGTGCAATAGCTTGAAAGTCTGTCAAGATCATCCTGCAATTTACGACAGTCCTCGACATCACGGATCGGATAAAAAATTTTAGTGTCATCAGCGTACATGAGAAAACGTGAGTGATGAAAGCAATTTGAAATGTCATATAAATAAATGTTAAAAAGCAGAGGACCTAATAAAGAGCCTTGAGGAACCCCCGATGCAATTGAAGCTTTGTCAGAACAGTAACCACCGATTTTGACCCACTGTGACCTATTTCTTAAGTAAGAGTTAAGTAAGTAACTTTGAAACTAGTAAGCTGTGATCAATTCTGTCGAAACATTTGGAAAAATCTGTATATACCACATCTATTTGAACGCGAGTATCCAATTTGCGGGGGATGAAATCCGTTAAGGTGCATAGATTTGTCTCCGTAGATCTTTGACGCATAAAGCCATGTTGTTCACTAGGAATAAATGAAGATACGTGAGTATAAATGGTTCCATAGACAAGACTTTCAAAAAGTTTGCCAAAGGTGGACAGAATTGAGACAGGTCTATAATTTTCTGCCAACTGCCTTTTAGAAAACCATCGAGGATATCTAGTTGGTATACTATAGAAGTAAGGTATGGAGGTTTCAATAATATTGTAAAGAATAATATAAAATTGATCCACGGATGCATCCACATTATCGCGTAGTAGGGCCTCTTCCCAGTCTACTTGTGACAATTGATTTTGTATTTTGTCATAGTCAGCTTTCTTAAAACTGAAAATTTTCTTTGGTGGATCTTTAGGTGGAGTAAAACGAACGTCGCATAAAGAGAGTTCTAAGGCTGGATGATGAGGCATGTCCTCTCGAGTAAGTGGGTTAGACGAACGATTAACACCTATATGGTTAGATGCGTAGACGAGATCTAACAGACGACCATTGTCATTTAAAACATTATTATATTGATTTAGGCCAGCTGATACGACATAATCCAAAAAATTCTGTCTAATAGATTTAGTATTAAAAGATGGTAGGTGATGTTCATGCTTATCATCCAAAGCCCATTTCACATCGTCCATATTAAAATCTCCCACAACAAGAAACCGTTCATTCTGGTGCCGACTTATGATAAGCCTTTAAGTAGATTTGTGAAATGTTCTAAGATGAAGTTATGCCTTCCGTTTGTACCAGGCAGATAAACACATATGATGTTAAGAAGTCCACCAATTCTAACTGTTACATGAAGAACTTCATATGGGCAAGGAGGTAACGTTTTCTGGAAACCATGAAGACATTTTTTTGTAAGCAAAAGGACACCGCCTCCACGAGTATGCCCTGAACCCACGGAATCTTTATCACATCTGTACACGTCATATCTATTGTCAGAAATTTCTGAATCACTCACTTGTGGATTAAGCCAACTCTCCACTACACTTACTATGTCGTAATCGTAGAGGAGCAAATTGTACGAGAATTCAAATGTTTTTCCTCTTAAACTACGGGAGTTTTGAAAATATATTTTTAAGTTATTCTTCTCGACTTTTGAGTACAAATATTTCATGATTCAATTTATAAGAAATCGTACAAAAATGTTTGTAAGTATATAAAAAAGCTTTTAAAGACTGGTTAACGCATAAAGGTATGTTAATGTTTAGCAAGTGAGTGTGTTGGTGTGTAGTGAATTACGTACGTTGCAGCCGGAGGATCGAAAAAAAACCAAAATGATTTATAAAAAAGTATATTAAAAAGGATATTACAATTTAATATTACTTATAACTAACTAAACCTATTGGATCGAAGTGTGACCCGAGAATGTCGATATTGAATACCGTTGGCACAAGGCTGACGCTCCTGCGTCAGCATTAACTTGAGTCCAATGTAATGCAACGGAAATGCAGCGTCGGGGATCTTCATATGGTAGGCATATGTAATTAGTGTTATTAGAGTCTAAATGTATACAACTGAGTTTATGAAGGATATGGTGATAAATGTCATTTACTGAACATTTATAGATTTTGCTTCTGTATTCAGCTTCTCTAACTGCTTCATATTTCGTATATATTTTGTATAATATTTTTGAGTATCGACCTATATTTATACAAACAATCAACTAACTAGAACACGATTCCTATATCTGACTTTGGAGTAGCGGAATGAAACACATATAGTTGTCATATTCTTTTATAATCATTGAGTTGTGATGGATCGGATTTTTGTATTCTTACCACCAGACACAAAAGGAAAAGAAACAAATTAATCACGCATATAGTATCCCACGCAAGGTTGAAACAATAACCTTATAACCAATACTTAGTTAAAGCTTCTTTAACACATTCTGACGTAGAAACTTTTCGCATTAAAAATTATATTTTCGCTTCACTTTAGTACCCAGCTTACACTTTTTTCAACGTTTTCAGTGCACATACTCACAAGAACCTTGATTGTGTTAGTAAAATAATATATAAACTTCTTACTTTTATTACCCTATTATTATATTCGTACGATTTTACGTACGATTTTTCTAGTACGGTGATAATTTTACAAAATTTGATTGAATAGATGTGTTACCGTTAAAAGAAAATATTCCCAAATCCTCCGCGTCATGGCATTATATATATAATAAGTCAATAATCATTAGAACTTTATAAACACTAACAAAATTCAAAATCAGAGCATTGTTGTTATATTAAAGTAATAAAATAAATTGTTAATTTAATTAAAATAAAAAAAAATTACCAATATAATCGAGCAAAACCAAAAATATGCTATTGAGGATTCTACTTTGTGGCAACGTCTGAGGCAAGTGATACTCAGAAATTTACCAGTGATGGACTGAGATGATGATAATGATGAATATAAAACATTGAATTAAACGTTTCTCTTGTGTAATTTTTCGTGCAAGTTTATTACAACTATATACTGTTTTTGTAGTAATAAAAAGAATCTACACAGTAGTGCTTAAACCACCTATGAAACAATGAACAATAGAAATCATGTATTAATTCATTTTATCAATCTGCTTATTTATTTATTTAAGCTTTATACACGGAAGATGCATATCTTAATGCCTCAAGCTTAATAATTGCCATAAAGCACGATCTTGAACCACCTGTATCGAGTTTGCATAGGTGGTCGCTCCATCTTTTTCCATTCAATACTCCAATACTAAGTCTACGAGCTATTGGGCCAGCCATTTTCCATCTGTGCTTGCTGATCTTTTGAGCCGACATATCGGCCACCTTCATTCTACATGCCTTAAGCATAACCCTGTGGAAATCCACAGTCTTCTCTTAATTTTGACACTCTGTTTATGAACTAACTACTCTACTTAAACAGTGATGACCAAAGGGTCCTAAAATTACAAGACCATACTAAACGTCTGTCCCGTGAACATATGTAATTAATTAAGGGTACATTTTCCTTAATATGATGGTCAACTAAATATTGGTGTAGGTCATATCAAGGGTTCCGTAGAGGTCCATTATCGGGTTACTACTTTTAAGCATATTTATTAACGATATCAAAAATAGTTCTTGCACTCTATTCATTCATCATATTATAGATTTAAAATCGTTTGCCCCAGTACAATTCCTAAAGTATTGTGATAATAAAGAAGTTTCTCTGAAATTTACCGATATGTAAATAAAAACAACAATTACAAGAGAAAGCACAACATAGTAAATTACATTTACACTCTTTAGTGGTGTGAATTTGGGGAGGGTAAAATGTATCCAAGACCTGGGTGACCCTTAATTGCACCTGGACCAACGTAATGTATATAAAATAGTAATGACTTCACTAAAATCTGTACCAAACAACGATACGTGATTCCACTTAAGATGCATCAAAGTGAGGTCCACGCCGCTTTTCTGCTACCATCTGTGTAGTGTAGGACATTTCGGACTTGTATTCGTTCATAATTTCTAGTAGTTATGATGTTATTTCACGCTGGTATTTAATGAGAGTGTTCTGTTTCCTCGTTTGAGTCAACTTTATGCTCAGCTAAAAACAAAACGCGGCGTGACTCTACCATTAGTCAAATCAATAATCTAAATAAGGCTGCAGTATAATTCCCTTATTGTAGTGCGTTGGCAGTTATTATTATTATCAATATTTATCATCACACACAACTGAACAAGTCGACGTTAGTTTAAATCGATCGTACCTCTACTACTTTGATCATTCATCCCAAATGCAATCAGCATTGAATATTGAATTGAATCTTTTAAAAATATACACTTTTCAGCGATTTCAAATCACTTTTAATTGAAAACGTGTTTATGGCAGCATAGAAGAGATTAAATGCATTATATATATTTTAACGCCAACTTTTGTTCGATATTTCTATTTTGATTTAAAATTCTTATTTTTATTGTTGACTTGTAATATTTTCATTCAGCTTAGATGAAAGTTGAAACGAGCGTTTAAAGTACAAATTGTTTCGTACTCTGTTGTCGGATGTTTCATTTAGGGATACAGATCCTAGGGGGTATCCCTAGTGCTAGTGATTCACCTATTAAGTATCTATTGAATATGCTACTATTGTATCTTTTGAATATTACATATGTTAGATAGATGTAATAGGTACAGTAGTTTTTTATCTAGCAAATAACAACAGGAGAGTCAGTCAAAAAATCTATAATACTATCAATTCTTGTTTTCTTAACATTCTGCGACATTTATGGAAATATGTTTCATTACCTGGCGGTAGTTTATTATTGTAACTATAATAAAAGCTACAGGAATCGTCCATAAATAATGATATTTTAATTTTTATCTTTATATTTGTGCCAAAGTAATATATGAAAAGTAAGTTGACGAAATACTAATACAAAAATTCATAAATACTATTCAACAGTTTATGTGTACCGCTCCGTAAATAAGGAAAGGATTAATTAAAACTAAATCTGTTTAATATATTATATGAGAAATAATGAAAATATAAATAAATAGGATTACCGATTGACTATCCACTATAAAATATGATATGAGTAAATGATTTTTATTATTCATATATTGGCGTGAGAACGCGCTCAAGGGCAGTTAATGGCGCGATGAGAGGAAAGCAAAAGAATAATTGAAGTACAGGAGTAAAAAGTATTCAAAGAAAGGGGGAATACAGTGGAAGAGAACACCGTGACAATTAGAGCATATCTGATATGTTGACAGTAGCATGGAGTAGTGGTTAGAGTACTTGGATGCTGCGTATATATAATATTAGGGCATCACAACTTCTTTGTTTTCGGGTCTGGGTCTGTTCCGTGACCCTGGCAGTATATGAAGCTTTCTCCGTTCTTATTGCAACTGCATTGCATCAGAATAGGGAAGGGGAAGAGTGAGTGCCACTGTGCTTACGCAAATGCTTACGGAACTATAAAATATTCTGCGCAGTTGATGTCTTCTGGCAATAACCGTAAAGATGTCTCTGGTGTCAAAATCGACCAGGAGGATAATCATCATCATCATCGTACCGACAACGCAAGAAGACAACTCAACTCTTGACCCTGAAATACTGAACGACGACTCATTATTGACATTGGTCCTTTGCAATTCCAGAACCCATTAATATTACAGACTGACCTATAATAACTTGGATCTGGACAAACAAACAAACAAAGTACAGACCGCAATTAGAGAACTAAATAGATCAAGTTGAATTATGACTGAGCTGATTTAAGTAAAATCATGTAGAAAATTGCTTACGCAAGCTAGATAATATTAAGTCAATAATAACGCTGGAAGAAACCCAGAAACTTTTTAAGAGTAATTGCCTGTAAATTTTGAATAATATTTAAATATTTTAGAAAAAGTAATAGTACAATAAATCAAACAAATCCTGAATCATTTAGTACTCAATTCTAAGAGTTATTTTCTTTATTGTCTATGGGTCTAGGGCTTCCCCTTATAAATCGGTATGGAATTGGGGCTAAGATATCCTATCCTAAATGTCATATAAGGCAACTAAAAGGTAATTTCGGGTTCGCGAGTAATCAAGTTGGGGTAGACCCCCAAAATCATACAGTAAAATGGTCGGCAATAAGAACTGGTCCGGTGCTGCTGTCGCAGAGTTAGTATGCTATGGGATACGTTGAATCCACAGGGACGTTCTTAGGTGTTATACGGAGGGGCACCGGTGCGTTCCTTCAAATAAACATAGTTTACAATATTAGTTATAAAAAGACTGCCGCTGAAGCTTTTAACTAAAATGTAATACATTTTAAATATACTTTTAATTAGATAGTTATTAAATTACAATCATAAGAAAGTTCTACGTTCAGCAATGGAGAGAGAGAGAGAGAGATTAGAATAATATAATGATGTGGATGATAAAAGTTGTTATTGTGTATTTTGTAGAAAACAAAAGGTTTAAAGGGGATAAATGCAAATTTTTATAATACATATTTCTTTAATTCATATAACTTGTTACGTTGAAAAGAAACTTCTTTGTCTATGTCCTATATTTCGTCTAGCGATAACGTCCAAGAGCTTACGTAAATATTTTGTCTGCTATATAGGTAAGTAGATGTGTCTTGTGTCAAAGCAAGGTTTGTTTACGTCGCCACTACAAAGGAGCAAACAGTAAAGAGAAACTCAATTATGTATTTGTTAGAAGCAGAGAGCTTGACATCTACTGTTATACGAAATCAGAATATTAATAACAAACAAGAACGAGGAAGGATATTCTGTCATTAACTTAATTAGATATTTCTATTTTTCCGATATATATTGAATTAAAGCCAGTTTGACACTAGTGTAAAGACTATGCTGAAATTACTTATATAGGATTTACAAAATATAGGGTAAAATAGTTTTTTAATACATTCAAGGGTTAATTCTACATCAGCAATGAAAAAGATGACGATAGCCAAACATTATTTTCAACCCAGAAAGTTGCCACGTTGCCAGCCTTGACACTGCCTTTAGAGCGAGTATACATTTCGACGAGTTACAGCATCGTAGGTACTAAGTCCGATTCCCAGACGAATAACAATTCTTGTAGCAGGAAATGTACTCGGGTCTGGGCGAGTTTTTATGTATGTCCACTTGCCCTGGTCCTTACCCGTATCTGTACCTTCCTTTTATCTTATTGCACATCGGTCTAGGAAAATTCACGATGTACTTCTACTTTGAGTTATTACATACACTATAATACCGTATCCTGCGGAGTTGATGTCGTTTGGTAATAATAAGAAGTTATTGTTATGATACAATCGAAACGAGACGAGAAAACTCTTTATTTACATATAATCCGTAAGGGGTATGCAATGTAAAATCATGTAATAAAATGCCAATGGGGAAAACTGGTCTTTTTTTATATTATAGATTGCAAACGAGCACACAGCCCACCTGATGGTAAGTGATTACCGCCGCCCATGAACATCCGCAACACCAGAACACGGAGTCGCAAATTCGTTGCCGACCTTTAAAGAAGGTGTAAGCTCTTTTCTTGAAGGTCCCTAAGTCGTATCGGTTCTAAAACAACCCCGGCGATAGCTGATTCCACAGACTAGTTATGCGTGGCAGTAAAATTTCACGTGAACCGCTCAGTGATGGATTGTCAACCATCGAGATGATAAGAATGAAATTTTGAATTCCGTCGCGATGTACGATGTTTAAACTCAGCGGCTGGAATTAATCCGAACAACTCCTCAGAACATTCCCCATGGTAAATTCGGTAAAAAACGCAAAGAGATGCAACATCTCTTCGCAACGCCAGTGAATCAAGCCAATCGGATAGTACCTGGTCATCAACGATTCGAGCCGCTCTCTACTGGTGTGCCCCGGCCCAGAGATGAGTACAGTATTCCATGTGAGGCCGAACTCGTGTTTTGTAAAATTGCAAACAGTGAGCCGACATGAAATACTGTACCGCTCTATTAAGCACGCCCAGTATTTTAGAGGTCAATTTTTCCTTACCCTCCAAGTGACCGCGGAACTGAACGTCGCTCGATATGTCAACGACAAGGATTCCGATACCAGCTGAGGTAGCAAGGGGAGAGTTTACAAAATAAGGAGACGCGACAAAGGGAATCTTTTTAGCAGTCTGAACACTTAGATCCGTTACAGCTGTAACTACTCCGTTTATAATAAAAACTAAAAAATCTTTCAAATTCTAGTGAAATGGTAAAGTATTTTAAGAGTTATTATATTTATGTGTATTGTTACGTGGCCTCAATTAAACGTTGTAGTGACTATAAGTTTAATAGTTTTCTATACGATCGCTTGAGCAGAAATGCGGTCATTATTACAAAATATATCTGTATTGTTTGTAAAGGAAGATTGTGTTTTCATCGACATGAAAACATTCCCAAAGAATCGTTTGCATTATATATTGAAAAGCTATTATTTTATTACAATAAATGAATTACTACAATTAAGAAATATCAAATAATATTAAAGATACTAGTGTTAATTTAAATTTATAAAGTTACGCCTAATCATAATTTTGGATAAAAACATTTATTTAAATTGTAACATCTTACCTATGCATCACATTATAAAAAATAACAATTATTGGAGTCAGTAATAAGGCGTACATGCTAGTAAGTCATTAGCAGACTATCCCACGCAAAAAAAGGGGATCCGTGGGGCCAGTTCAGGCTCAGTCCTCAAGTATGTCGACCATCTGCATTATTTTTCCTTGTCAAGGATGAAAGTAGATGTCATGGGCCGCAGTAATCACTAAACAGCAGGTAAACTGTGTGCACTTATGTTACTCTCAATATAATAAAAAACAAAAAAAACGTCATCTCTACATGAAATCACCGTTTCTGCGAGCATTTCGTCCAGGACCACTAAGAAGTTGTTAGTGCTTTGCTAGGTAGCTCTGTTTTGCTGGAACTATGTGAGCAAAATGTAGTTTCTGAGACACCTAAACTGAAATATTTCAAATTAAAATTTTATTCAAATAAAGCAATTTTATATTAAAATAATATAGTTCGAAGTACAAAGTAAGAATACAAATTTACAACTCTTATAATAATTATAATGATGATTACAACATTTTCTTAATGTTCTTCTCCATGGCTTCTTTTGTCACTAACAAGGCGGAAAAGTGATGATTAATTCTGTAATACCTAATTTAATAAATATGTGTTGTAGCGCTGGTTTTATTTGGTGGACTTGAATGTCCGATGAATTACTTTGCTTATTTTTTAACAATAAAGTACACAATGAAATAGTTCATAGGTTACATACATTGTGATGTATATGAAATCATAGATTGCTGTCGCTCTGAATAAAGATAACTGAACATATATTTACAAATAATAACGGTTATTTTATAATTCAACGAGAATTCTGAAATTAGTTTAGTTACTCTTATTACTTCACTCCAAGTTTCATTGGCAATGGGGACAAGGCATTTCACTTAAGGTTAAAAGCGAATTTAACTTTTAATCTTGTCCTGTCTGTTTATTTATTACGTTAAATAAAAATTATAATATAACCCTTTTTAAGATATTAGTTTAATAACTAATACAAGAGAATCTCGTGTAAATAAAAGTTAATTGTACAGCAACAATAGAACCGATGCTTCCAGTTCTCCAAAAGGTATTTAATGTCGTTAATGACGATGTTCCGCCGGCGGCGTGGAGCACAAGTGTGGTGGTGCATCTCTTCAACAATGCCCTCAGAGTCGCATCTAGCTGTTGTTTTCAAGAGTCATTTTAAAATGTCTTCCTTCCAAGCTTAACCAATTCCAGCCTCCCGATCAAGCTTTTTTTGTATGTGCTCAGAAAAAACACAGAAACTGAGAAGTATAATCTGCCTCGGTATGTAGCCTAGCGTATGTAGACTTTAAGAAAGATTCCGTCGAAGTTGGGGCAGTGTTGCGTACCCTTCGTCATCATCATCATCATCTCCATTTTCATCCCCACTAGTCGATTGCTGAACAAAAGCCTCCCCCACAGGCTGCCACTGTGTCTGACGCAGATCCTGAGGCACCAGCAAGCAGACTTGTGTAGATCATCACTCCGTTAATACGAGATTCAATGGATGCCTTCAGCGGTGCCACATTGAGTGTCGGTATATTGAAGTGTTTCTACAACAAAGCTACGATGAATGTCCAAGAACAGTCCATCATTATGAAAGCTATCAAAGCAGAAAGGGTGATGTTATATTCTTGAAACTCTAGCTATTGGACTTGAATAGATAAGGTTTGAACATCAATGGCGCGTTCAAGTTATTAAAAGTACCAAATCCACTAGTGACTAGTGTTGATTACAACGGTTCAACAAGGGAAGTACACTCCACTTGGTAGGTAAAATACTAAGTAGACTTTAAGATAAGTTACTTTATTAGATATTGTAACTACATATTATTTTGTTGTTTTAATAGAATTTTAATTAACATTAATCAAGTTTGATGAAAATTTGTAAAAAATAACAGAGATAGACCACATTTCATCATGATGTTACGTAATTTGTTAAGCATTGAATACTCAAAATTAATTTTATTTTGTTTTTTTTATTTATTACTTAATAGACCTCTGTTTACGTGGCCGTAATTAATATACACGGACAAGAAGTGTAGTAACATATTTATTCCCTAAATGATTGATTTTATTGAAATGTATTTCTGATTTCTCTATTTATTTAACAATTATTTTCTGACTTCACATTGGTACAAAAGATTCCTTGTTATGTGTAAAATAAATGAGTATATATGTTAAGTATGTTATGTTTGAGTGTTACATACATATAACACTCAAACACGTAATAATAATCTCACTAGTTGATTGAGCGTCCGAACTTTATTTCAGAATTCACGATCTTAACTTTGAAAGTTCTTGAGTCTTGGGTTAACTCGCAAACGCGTTGATATCAAACCCTCCTATAATGCCTTCGTCGTTTTATAATATCGAGACTTTTCTTTATTAAAATACAGATGAAGAACGTCGTAAAAGTCAAAATTACAATATTACATTTTATATTTATGAATTGCTGATCACTTACGACATTTCATTGGAATCGCATTCAAAAATCGATATTATTTTTGAAAAGACTCGTTGTAACTGTTGCAGTGGCTACTTTCCTGCTGCATTACTTAGCTGTAGCTTGAAGAGATGTGGATAGCCTTGATTTGAAGAGGACCATGCTTTTACAGAATACCGGCATAAAATAGCAATTAACCTCTATTGTGTTTGTGAATGACCTGATATGTGGTGATACCACTGCTCTATTATTGGTAATGAGGCATCCATCTCAGTCGTCAAGGTTCATTTAACACTTACATCTTTATTCCATACAAATGTATCAATGAAACTGAATAAAACGTATTGATTGTTATGATTTTTGTGAAGCAAGTCAGGTAAATCCAAATACCACGTTCCAATTCATCCAAAATTACAATATTAAAAAAAGTCTCTTTCCATCCAAATAATTTGTAGTTATGTGTAATGCTCTCGCTTAAATTTCCGAAACTATGTAAATATTTAAAATCTTTAAATATCTCGAATGCTTGACAAACTTGGACGAGGAAGCATTTCCTCTGTACCTAAGTAGATTTGCAAAGCCGTAGATGTCTCCAATATTATTAAAGCACTTTTCGAGCTCAGGTCAAGTTGTGGGCGAAGTTTGGAGCAAGTGCTTTATTTTATACACCAATTCCATATTAAAACAAGAAGTTGCATGACTTAGTTTACTATAGTAAACATATAAATTATATTATATATGTACAATAAAAAAAAATAGCAAATATTCATTATTTTATGTATAAAATGACGTAAAATAATGAATATTTTTATAATCATAACAAAAATATAAGGCCTAGGCTAAATAGAGTTTGCGCGTATGAAAGTCGTTTATTCTGAAACTTTACACATGTATTTCTTTTTTGAAATAGTATGTATGTATTTATGTCCTTGTAAAGGTGACAACTTACAACTGAGATATGTCTGCCTGTTTATTTATAGCTAAAAATATAATTATATAGTTATAAATAAAAACAGTGGGATCGATTTTTGAAGAGGCAGAGCGATTTATGCTAGGCTATAGAATTGAGAAAAGCTTTATGAGATTTCTTAGATTGTAACATAAACACGATAATATATTTTTCATGGTATATGAACCCTGGGTAACACCGGCCAGTCTTATGTATTAATGAGTTTTCTTACAGTCTACTAAGCTATGCTAATTACGTGAGAAATCTCAGTCATATTTGATAGTGAATTACATCTTTACACGTGGATATAATAAATAAAGCTTTTGAATTGTATGGTCTCGTCGTACGCACAAGCATAAAATACACTTAAAACCTAACTACTAGGACTCAAAGCTTTATTCCGGCCGCAATTCGAGTAGCATGAGCCGAATTGGGATTGAATTGAATTATAATATATATAAAGCTCTTGAAGCCGTTCAAAGTAAATCTTACAAAAATGTATGTCATACAAACAACTTCTTGACAAATAAAGTTTAAACAAGGAAACACACAACTAGAAGCCACGATGTTGTTTAAGATTAGCTATAATTGATATGATCGTAATCATTGGATTATTCAGAACGGTTATTATCTGCTTTGATATCGAACAAATGCAGGCAAACATTCTCCACTACGTAGCCTTTTACACATACCAACAACTTTGAGAACCTCGCTGTTTCCGCCGCTTGTTTGCTCCCTTTTCTATATATAAAAAAAAAGCAACATTGCGGCAACGTGTCCTAGTATATTTAAAAAATAGTACTTAATCATATTGCTAGCAGCGATTCTAAATAAAGCTCTTGATATTCTTATTCTTATAGGTTGTGTTTTGTTAGAATAACACCCCTTTTTTCTCATGGTAAATTTGTTACTGTTTGTAATTTAAGTAGTAGTTTTTTTTTTTCGGGCTGATGGCCGCTGTTAGTCCGAGGGCTTTTACAGTTTCATCGGGTTAATAGGTGACCGAGCGCTTATGGCACTCATTCGAGACCTCTATATATGGGTAACCAGCACAAGGGCTCCCAAGAGAGAGCCCCGGCTTGGCTAGTTACCCTGTTTCGCGAGAGCTTCTGAGGGTGCCCGAGAGGGCCGAACCTCAGCTCGGTCAGTTGCTTCTCACAGAGGATTATTTAATTTAATATCTTGTTTGCGACGCTTTTCGGGTGAATCTGTGATTCGCGATGGGATTGTAAGTGGCGGCACTTACAATCAAGGGATTAGAGTGTATGACGGCAGTCGAAATATCGGCGGGAAGCATGCTTCGCGAACGCGACCACGGTATTCTGTGAGGGCGTGGTCCTACCCCAATCGAGCTGACCCATGCACTCTAAAGCTGGAAACAAACTGCAGCATAGCCTGCCGCCCATAGCTGTTAAATTGATACCACAATTGATATACTTGCACACAATTCACATTATAGTGAGTTCAAACCTATTTACTTGCATTCTACCTTAATAATTATTCAAGATGCACATTCATCCCTGGGAATGGGATACCATTAACTGGGATTCCGCATCGCTACACATATAGACTGTATTTATACTACTATTCCACGCTAATATTCTGCAAGTCCCTTATATCAGCACTCATACTATGGCAGTACAGTACCCACCACACTTATCCACCACTGTATATCCTGTAAACCAGGATCAACAAAAGCACACAGGTTCAAAATAATGGACGGCGTGGTTCGATGTAGTGGGACAGAGAACTTATGTTATGGGATGCCCATAAAACTTTCATCAAAGAAGGTTGAAGGTCTCACTTCGGCATCAGCGGTGCACACGACCGCCACCAGCAGCGCCAGGAGCACCAGGCGTCCCCTCATTTTGCTTTATCTCTGTAAGAAGGATAACAATTTATTTTAATAATATTAGTGGTGACACACACAGTTAGGCCGAGGGCTTATACGAAGGTTGATACGAGGGTTGAAAGGTGGCCGAGCTCTAAGGGCACACAGGCGTGACCTTTATTTATGGGTAACCAGCACAAGGGTTCCCGAGAGGAAGCCTTAGCTTGGATCGTTATACAACGCGTGAAAGCAACTGACTAGGGGGTGCCCGAGAGGGCCGACCCCCTGGAACAGTTGCTTACAACGGATTAACTAAAAACATAAATAAGCTGCAGCGTGGCTCTACTAAGTTAAAGTAAATTATTGTTATGTTATAAGTATTGTTATTCAAATAAGAAATTTTTATTTAAATAATTACTTATTATATACGACGAATAGATATTTCATCCTTAGAATATCTAATCAGGCGTTTTAATCGCATTAGATGTATGTACGTATAAATCACATCGATATCCTTATTTATGGGCCTCCCCATTCGGTAATGGCTCTCATCCAAAATCTATACGAAATAGAAATTATCGTAATCAATAATGTTTAACTATTCATTGATTAACCCGTATTATTATATTTATGTCTTTATATATGTTTATATATACCTATGAAATTGCCGTTTTGTATGAAATAAGTTAGTTTTTTTTTAAAACTTTTTTTCTGTTAGTCAAAGTAATCACCCATGTAATCAATGCATCTTTGTCAACGCAGTGGTAGTATATTGATGCCCTTCTTGTAAAAATAAGCTGGACGGGAGGGAACAAACTCTTCAAAGGTATTTAGTACTGCCTCTCGGGAATTGAATTTTTTTCCCGCTAAAAACTTGTCCATATTTTGAAAAAAGTAATGGTCCGTGGCTTCCAACCCCAACTCTTGCAGCTTGGAGACTGTCTGTTGGGCAGTATGGGGTCGCGCGTTGTCGTGTAGAAGCAGCGGGGACAAATGATTGGCCAAAGCTGGTTGCAGATGTTGGAGCTTCTCCATCTTTGTCTTCAGTTCTTCACAGTACACATCTGCAGTAATGCTCATGCCGTTTGGTAATAAACTGTGATGAATCACACCGGCACTAGACCACCAAACATTGACCATCAACTTTCTAGAGATCATTTTTCGTTTAGGGCATTGCTTTGGTGCTGGACCAGGTTCTAACCAACTTGTTGAGCGCTTTGTAGTGTCGAATAGAATCCACTTTTCGTCGCACGTAACAATTCAGTTCAAAATTCTTTCATTTCTGTGCCTGATGAGCAGCGCGAGGCAGGTCTCAACGCGTACGTTGCGCTAGCGATCGTTAAGTTCGTGGGGCACCCATCTATCAAGCTTTTTTACCTTACCAATTTGTCGCAAATGGACCAATATTGTTTTGATGTTGATATAAAAACTGCTGCTAGCTTGACTGTAGATTGAGTATCATCAGCTTCCACAATTGCCTTTAATTCATCATTGTTGACCAAAGTCCGGACGGCCACGAGGTTCATTTTTCAAATCAAAATTTCCAGATGGAACCGGGCAAACCAATAACGGGTTGCGCGTTCGTTTGTAAAGTTCTCTCCGTAAACGTTGTTGATGTTACGAGCCGTTTGCCGTTACGCGGCACGCGTTGATGCCACGACAGAACTCATATTCCATAATAACACGAATTTTAAATTATTCATTATGACGTAAAATATTCAAACGTAATGAAAATACATAGCTTATCAATAAAAAAAAGACTGATACTGTATATATATATACTATATACTGACAAGATATATATAATATATATATTTTATTTGCATTTATCGATTGAACTCATTGGCACATATTACATAATTTTATAAATCGCTTCCTCTATTATAAAAAATACATCATAAATAAATTGGTAAAATTAAGCTTTCCTTATTTCATTATTGTATAATGAAACGTGAAAATATTTAATCTACACAATTATTGTTCATCTCGCGTACAAACAGCGTACGTTGTTTACTGGTTAAGAGGAAATTAAAGCAATGCTGCGATGTTTATTTTTATTACGAGACGAGAATTTTTAAGTAAACTGGCGTGTGCCGAAGAAAAAAGTACATGAAACATTAATACACTGGCAAAACATTTTACCACGTAATAATTTTTCCTTTCCGTCAAAATTTTACGATTTTATATGAAATTTATATGTAAAGTCTATACATAAAAGCTAGGCACTATTTTAATCATTGACTACATACGAGTACATACACAAATAGGGGTGATCCTAACTTATAGAGCTAATTGACCGATCGTGACCAAAGCTACTGCTAAAAATGTAGCTGCCATGACACAAGATTTAGGATCATGGCGATATCTTCTGATTATTACAAGATGATACCAATGGACATTAAAGTATAACACTGTCAGGTAAATTACGCATACAAAAATGTCGTCCCTCGTATTATAAATGAGTCAATTGTAAGACTATCAATTATAATATAACAAAATCCTTATATACGGAATAAGGATCTAGCAAAAGTTGTATAAGTGCAGAGTAGTAAATCTTAAGTTTATAAGTTACATAAACGAGATCATCTGGAGAAAATTTATAGCCAAAAGCTGATCGTGTTCAGTTCACTTGATTTGGTGATGCTGTAATTATAAATGAACGATGCATCAATATTGTGGTGAGTTGCTCTTAAAGGAAAAATGCAGAGATCGACTGACTCGAACTCTACTGATGATTGATCGAAGTTTGTGAAAACGAAAAGTATGTATTTCTAAATAAATCTGTGTTGGAATAAGCCATTATGTGATATGTGTAGTCGGATTCAAAGGTATCGAGCACTCTCAAGAGTATTAAAGTAGTCTAAAGAAGTAGAACAATATACCCTAGAACCTTTAAAACCACCCTAGTCTTCTTGACAATAATTTACAAAAACAAGAACTCGGAATTAGCTGAGTAGTCGGATGGAAAAGCTAAGGGAATTTTAAACGGGATTAATTTTCGCAGATATATTGCAACCTCTTCCCCTCTTCCGTTTGTCTTGTCTTTGTTTGACCTATCATTGCGTATGAGTACAAAAATAGACAGAGGATATATACAAACCATCAATGGGGATTTAACCAAGTTTCGGAAACTAAAATGACCTGAATGCAGTCTAAATCTCTCTCTGTATCACGAGCAGAAACGTAAGATTCGTCATCAGACAAAACTTACATTTATTTATAATGTATAAATATAACGAAATCTAAAACTAAACTAATATACGACAATAAAAATAAAAGCAATGGAGTGAGTAAGTATGATTATGTTGGCCAATGTATTATAAAAAAGCAGCGGTAGCTCATTGTCCAGACGCTGTCTTTAACTCTTTAAACCGAGTTGATCCCCCGTGCCGGCACCAAATAAATTGTTAAAATGCAATTTTTACCACGTGCTCGACAGCGAAGGAAAACATCTTGAGGTCAAAAGATCAAACCAACACATCAATAAAAAATAAATAATTCGAACACTTATGAAGTCTGCCAATACACAATGGAGTCACGCGGTGGTCTAAGCTCTAACACCCTATCCTAGAGGGGTCCATGCCCAACAGTGGGACTTATATACACATTGCATACAGGCTGTTACTTTTTCTTTAATGCATGTTACGTAACAAAGGACAATGACTTTACTTTTCAGTTATTACAATAAATCTGTAATGAAATTAATTTCACATACGATTTATATAACATAATTCCAGAGAATTAATCACAATGGTATTTAAAATGGAGATTTTTATTACGTGTAAGTTCATTTCAAATTAATCTTTTCCAATACATTCCTACTTTCTTGATATATTGAGTACTGAGCTTTTTACTGTTTCGCATTGCTAAAATATATTTCAGGGATCTGGACACTTGTAGTGAATTCATCTTTTGTTCTTCGAAGTATCTCCTTTGTTGTAGGGGAGCGTACAAAGCAGTACTAGATGAATATAAATCTTTTGCATGTTACAACATATGCACCGTAATCTGCGAGTATTGTATTTATAATCACTTTTAATTTTTCCTCTCTAAATCTATTTAATACATAAAATATTTAAATCTAAATTACTAAAAAATACTATTAAATGTAAACCATTGATTAAGTTACCCCAAGTTTTCGAAATATTTTTGTAATGTAAGTACTTATCTCACATCAATAACATAGAAACAGAACAGGTAGAACAGTAGTATAACACGACAGTTGATTTTTTTATATGTTAAGCACTATTATCATCCTTTTCCTTGGCTCTACTCATCCAGCTCCTTGACAACATCGTCTTTTCTCCTTGTCTGTGAGCATCCTGAAAATAATGTATAATAAAATCGCTAGATTACCGTTGGAAAACTTAATTTTAAATATATATAAAATAAAACGTAAATAGCGATGACAATGATCTTCTAATGGGCAATCTTCTCAACTATGGCGACATCTTTTGGTTATTACCGGATGACAACAACTATGTAACATTTTTTTTATTAAATAGTGAGTAACAAACGAGCACACAGTTCACTTGATGGTTAATGATTCCTGTGGCCTATGACATCTACATTCATCCTTGTCAAGGAATCATAATGCAGATGCGTTGTCACCCTTTAAGACTGAGATGGAATGCCACGTCACCAGTAATAAAGGTTCTCGGATCCCTGCACTCACCAAACAAAACACGGCAATATTATACTGCTATATTACGCTGGTATTATGTGAGGGCGTGATCCTACCCCGATCGAGCCAACCCATTCATTCTGCAGCTAAAAACAATCGGCAGTGTAGCTCTACGACTGTTATTTTTTCATTATTATATAATTACTATTAATATGTATAATACTGATATAATGCATATACTAAAAGATCTAGGGCCGGTGTTGGTGCTATGCCAAGCACATGGCATATACATAAAATAGCCCTAAAACCAACAATTTGGGATGAACGAAATATATTGTTTCTCCGTTGAAAATTGAGTCCAGGATCCCACAATTCAGCTTCCAGATACTCTAATTAATAGTGGTAGTAGAGTTGATGAGAGTGTTAAGTAAGAGATTTGTTACAATCGGAATTTTCTGAATGTCTAAACGATATTCCATGTGGTACATGTTGGAGTGTGCGCTGAAGTTACACAATTTAATTCCTTTATGCCTGTCCCACTCCATTGGACAATCAGACACGTACGGCTGTACTCCAACCCTTTATTATGGATATTTCTTGCATGACAATGAACCGATTTGTCTTGTTATTCCTAACGAGCACAACCCAAAAGTGGAATAGTTTGTCTGCTTTGGCTTTTTAGGCATTAGTACGTTTTGCATCTGGTACTACATCGACACTGACCGGGTAGCCTTTATAGTCAAGCGCTACTATACATAAAAAATTCTATTCGATAAACAGTTTCTTTGCTCGCATAACCTAAAGTAACATGCGAACATGTATAAAGATTCATCAAAGCCGGAAATTTCTTCGCGAGTTATTCTTAAGACGAGATTATGTTTTGCTAAATTATTGATATATAGCATAGTAAGAAGTCTCACGTACATAGTAATAAGTTATTACACAATTAGTAAACATCATGTTTTTCTATATAAATAATCAGTGTTATGTTAGTTTTAATTTGTTGTAGTTAAAATGTAGTTATTAGCAATTATTGTACAGTCCGTGTGTTATATTAGAAGGGCTGATGATATAAAGTTTATCTCGAACAATTTTCCTTTGCTATTTCTTTCGTCACTTACAAGGCGAAAGTGTTACGATTAAATCACTAACTGTTCTCGGGGTAACATATCATGCGATGAATTCTGGATGGAAGAAATAGAAAGTATAAATAATTAATAAGTCTAAAGTAAATATAAGATATTAAATAAAGTTATCAGTTAACTAGCAGTACAACTGACGGAAGCCGTAACAAAGTATCAGCAAATCCATACGACAAAATTGATTCGTTAAATAAGCTTAGTTATTCTTGTTAAGCTCCAAGTTTCACTGTCAATGGAGAGCAAGTTATTCCAGTTAAGTTCACATTGAGTTTAACTTTTAATTTTGTTAAGGCATAAATTTCAACTCAAAATATGAATATTTAGCAAGTTATACTTTTAATACAGTTTTATTACTATTAAAATAATGTTTGTGTTACAATGTTAAAACTATTGTTGTATATCTAAATTATGCAAATGATTTAGTAGCTTAGTAGTTAGTAAATATGTTCTAAATCTTATATTTATAATTTAAAATAAATAAATAAATAAAATATGAATATTTAGCATGTTATTTAATACTTTTAATACGGTTTTATTACTATTAAAATAATGTTAGTGTTACAAAGTTAAAACTATTGTTGTATATCTACATTATGCAAATGATTTAGCAGCTTAGTAGTTAGTAAATATGTTCTAAATCTTATATTTATAATTTAAAATAAATAAATAAATAAAATATGAATATTTAGCAAGTTATTTAATACTTTTAATACGGTTTTATTACTATTAAAATAATGTTTGTGTTACAAAGTTAAAACTATTGTTTTATATCTACATTATGCAAATGATTTAGTAGCTTAGTAGTTAGTAAATATGTACTTAATCTTATATGTATAATTTAAATAAATAAATAAATAAAATATGAATATTTAGCAAGTTATTTAATACTTTTAATACAGTTTTATTACTATTAAAATAATGTTTGTGTTACAAAGTTAAAACTATGGTTGTATATCTACATTATGCAAATGATTTAATAGCTTAGTATTTAGTAAATATGTTCTAAATCTTATATTTATAATTTGAAATAAGTAAATAAATAAAATATGAATATTTAGCAAGTTATTTAATACTTTTAATACGGTTTTATTACTATTAAAATAATGTTTGTGTTACAAAGTTAAAACTATTGTTGTATATCTACATTATGCAAATGATTTAGCAGCTTAGTAGTTAGTAACATGTTCTAAATCTTATATTTATAATTTAAAATAAATAAATAAATAAAATATGAATATTTAGCAAGTTATTTAATACTTTTAATACGGTTTTATTACTATTAAAATAATGTTAGTGTTACAAAGTTAAAACTATTGTTGTATATCTACATTATGCAAATGATTTAGCAGCTTAGTAGTTAGTAAATATGTTCTAAATCTTATATTTATAATTTAAAATAAATAAATAAATAAAATATGAATATTTAGCAAGTTATTTAATACTTTTAATACGGTTTTATTACTATTAAAATAATGTTTGTGTTACAAAGTTAAAACTATTGTTTTATATCTACATTATGCAAATGATTTAGTAGCTTAGTAGTTAGTAAATATGTACTTAATCTTATATGTATAATTTAAATAAATAAATAAATAAAATATGAATATTTAGCAAGTTATTTAATACTTTTAATACAGTTTTATTACTATTAAAATAATGTTTGTGTTACAAAGTTAAAACTATTGTTGTATATCTACATTATGCAAATGATTTAATAGCTTAGTAGTTAGTAAATATGTTCTTAATCTTATATTTATAATTTAGTTCTATATCAAATAGTTAAAATTATCTTCTAAATCGTGTCAAATGTCCAGACGGCTATTTCTGACTTAATAACATATTATTTACTAAAATGCAATAAGGTTATTATAATTTTCGTTTATTACGCTCCTTTAGTTTTTAGCTGCGGCGGGAATGGGTTGGCTCGTCCAGGGGAAGACGACGCCCTAATGGAATACCATTGAGAAATAGCAGCATAACGCTGCAGAATTTCGTGTCGTGAGTTTGGAGAACTAGAGAACCAATTACAGGATATGAACATTCCATTCCATCTTGGTCTTCAGGGATGACATCGCTTGTGGGTCTTCAATCTTTTTGTAGATAAATGTAGATGTTCATGAAAAAGAGGTGGACACAGTCAATTACGTTCGCGTGAATTGTGTTTTTCAACCATAGTTATATAAAAAATATAAAGTTTTTGACTTTGTTATGCAAGAAATAACTGACACAAATTTGTTAAAATTTTTAATTTTTTAAATCTTTTTTTATAAAAAGAATATATTAGTAACGTCACTAATATTCCTGTTGACCATATATTGATAAAACAGTTGATTTTTAACTACATAAAAAGTACAGCGGTAGGTATGTAATATATTCACATCGATTCGTAATTTCCATGAGTTATAAAATGCTGCTCTCAATTATTGTTTTGACTTAATTTTCTGTACATAAGTTAGTATGTTAATATATCATGAAAGTGGTTACATCAACTAAGCCAATGCCAGTCAAATATATTTTTTTAATAATTATATTGACTCTTGACTAACAAGCGCACGGTTTAGGTGATGGTAATTGATTCTTGCAGCTCATGACAGCTACATCCGTTCTCAACTCGGAATTATAATGCAAATGCATTGTCACCCCTAAGGAGTAAGATGGTAAGTCTTGTCAAGTGTGTAAGTAGTGTAAGGGTCGAATACAGAAAAGGTTCCCGGATCACTACTTTACCCTCACGAAAAAAGTCAGCGTTATGTCCCTTATTTACTCTGATATTCGATGAGGTTGGTCTTGCTCCGGTCGAGCTGAGGCGTTTATGCAGCAGATAGATGCTAACTTCATGGTGTCGAAAGTTCGACACATTGAAGTTAGCCAAACTACCACTGTTCGAAAGTAGTTCTTTCTAAAGAAGTTAATTCTTACAATAATAATAAATTCCAACAGAATGCGTTTTTACACTGGTTCTGTATTTTTTATTTGTTATTGTTCATTTATATTATTCTATGTTTATAGTAACAGTGCAACATTTTATCGCCCTCCATTCTATTTGAAGAGGGTAACGTATGCGCATAAATTTAATTGTTTGGATCGTCGTCCATCGCTATCCTATCACAATGGCTGCATGTCATATCACGCATAAATATTTCTTCTGCATGTGTGTATAATTTTGAATGTTATTAAAATATAAATTAAAATAAAATGTACCAATCGGGGAATATCATTTCAAATTAAACAATTATCAATTTAATAAAAGGAATTTAACTTGGTCGTAAATTTCAATTTTGGGCTTTTACAGTTTCATCAGGTTGAAAGGTGACCGAACGCTTATGGCGCTCAGCCGAGACCTTTATTAGTGGGTAACCAGCACAAGGGCTCCCGAGGTATATAACACGTTTTCGACAATCTCTCTCTCCGAATTTAAATTTCCGATAATCACTCAAGCTATGCTTCTATTAGTGAATGGCTTTTATATGTATAATTTGCGTCGAAAGTGTTATCTAAAACGGTCAACAAAACTTAAAATAAAAACTAATACAAGCAAATAATAATACATACACATATAGATATTAAATACATAATACATGTATAAATACACAATATATATATATATATATATATATATCCACAAAAGTATGCAATACAATAGCGGTAGCTACCAATAAATTACTTAAGTGGATGATAAAATTTATCTGTAGTAAGTAATCACGAACCAAACTTTTAAAACTGTTTTCATTACTGACCTATTTTTATATATATATATATGTATATGTATATATATATATATATATATATACATATATCTTCAATATTTGTTGAGAACATGTGAAAGTGTCTATACAATCTTAAGCAAATTTTGATATCTTAATGTGGTTCGTACACAAATACCATCATATACATACATTTATATTTTGAATCATGATTAAGTTATTTCGAAAGGAAAGATTTGCAGCAATGCAAACAACAATACCACTGACATTACTTACATTCCCGTTAACCAATACACATAGCATTGTGTCAGGAGATTGTTCACGATTATAGTCGAAAGGGGGATTCTAACTTAGACGCTAAGTTTCGCAGACCGTACTCTAAACCATTACGTTATTGGTGCTTAGAGTGCTTACGTAATTATATATATATATATATATATATATATATATATATATATATCTTGAATATTTGTTGAGAACATGTGAAAGTGTCTATGCAATCTTAAGCAAATTGTGGTTCTTGCACAAATACCATCATATACATACATTTATATTTTGAATCATGATTAAGTTATTTCGAAAGGAAAGATTTGCAACAATGCAAACAACAATACCACTGACATTACTTACATTCCCGTTAACCAATACACATAGCATTGTGTCAGGAGATTGTTCACGATTATAGTCGAAAGGGGATTCGAACTTAGAAGCTAAGTTTCGCAGACCGTACTCTAAACCATTACGTTATTGGTGCTTGGAGTGATTACGTAATTATATATATATATATATATATATATATATATATATATATATATATATATCTTGAATATTTGTTGAGAACATGTGAAAGTGTCTATGCAATCTTAAGCAAATTTTGATATGTTATTGTGGTTCGTGCACAAATACCATCATATACATACATTTATATTTTAAATCATGATTAAGTTATTTCGAAAGGAAAGATTTGCAGCAATGCAAACAACAATACCACTGACATTACTTACATTCCCATTAACCAATACACATAGCATTGTGTCAGGAGATTGTTCACGATTATAGTCGAAAGGGGGATTCGAACTTAGACGCTAAGTTTCGCAGACCGTACTCTAAATCATTACGTTAATGGTGCTTAGAGTGCTTACGTAATTATAACGGCATTGTCATACAGGAGCGCAACTCTTATAATAAATTTGTTAGTTTGCGTAACGTACGTATTAGAATTCCCCGTACGAATAGGCGTTAATAATTCACGTAATAGATGTAAAATAGTTGTTTTGATTAATTGAAATTTAATAAATTTAATACTTTTTATGTAAATATTTTTTTTATTTATTGATTAATTATTGTTTTATTGCGTTTTTAATTTCAATTAAATTATTTTGTAATATTACTGGATATATGTCTCTGTCAATGTCACAAATTTAAAACCAATTGTCATTTTTTTATCTTATATTTTAATTTTGTAGTTAGGAATATCCTGATATTATTAATTGTATAGCCTATTAATTTGTTTTTTGCGCGTGTGGTGTTCGCTTGTAATTGTGCGTCACATATGTAGTAATTGTGGTAATGTTAACATATTTTGATATATAATTTTATGTTAACGCACATAAGTGAACCACGGAAGTGTCAATTGGTTGTAGGAACCTATCTGTCGTTGTTAATACGTATGTCAAACGTGGGGACTTTGACAAATACCCTACATGAGAATATTTCTGAGATAGAAGAGTACATCACAAAGATACACAGCACTCAATCACACCATAGTCGTCTCTCAGACACTGGAGTAGTGAATTTTGTTACGTTACTATTAGCAGCTGTACCTATAACCATCCTAACAGAGTTCCTTGATACTTTGCGTGTCTAGGGTAGATTGTTAGATAAGGTTATTTTCTAGAGGATTGGATTAATTGTTATGCATCGCTAACACTTCTTACGACGATTTTTTATCGTATGGCATTTGTTGTGTATTCTACAAATGCTGGTGCGCTTCGGTAAATGACGGCAGACGAGAGAGCATCTTTTGCTTTTATCCAAATACTTACGGCACAGACAATAAACATGTGGTTTTGATGTGTATCGCAGTGACTAGACGTTGATAAAATTAGCATTTATTTATTTATTTTAAACTATGCACAAAGTAAATTACATAGGCGGACTTAATTCTAAAAGCATTTTCTACCAGTCGACCTGAGGGTGGTATTGGGAAGCTAGGGTAGGTGCACATATAATATAAAAATAACAGTTCCTCTGCAAAATATAATATATATTTTCTAATGATATACTATATTTGGTTCTTAAAAAATACATATATATGAATGCAATAAATATATAGGATACTTAAATTAATATACTTTATAATATATAATACAATAAATAAATATATAATTATATATATAATACATACTTTATAACATGTTATCAATCTGCTGACAGTTTATTCAAGACATACTCACGCGCCTTCCTTTTAAACACAAAACGATTCTCAGCCATTCTGACTCCAAGAGGTAGCTCATTCCACAGAAGAATAGATTGGACAAATAAAGAAGAGTGCATAAACTCTGTACGATGAAGTGGACATAGAAGAAGACGATTATGCGATGAGCGAAGGTTCTTATTGTTGACTGTATTGACTGCATTGTCATGTAAGAAAATTTAACAGTAATAGATTCACGCTGCGGCATAAATGGCTCGCCTCTAACGGAGAGGACCACCCCCTCACAGAATACCAGCTTGAAATAGTAACATGGATCTGCTGTGTTGCGAGGGTACTAGAGATGCGGGGCCCCAGTTATCGGTAGGGATTTTCCATCTCAAACCTCAGAGGTGACAACGCATTGGTCGCAGTCATAACTGACCATCAGGTAAAATGTGAACTCGTTTATTATCCTAAGTTGTATAATCAAATAATAGTGTTTTATTGCTGTCATTAAAATATTTAAGTTGTTAAGAATATAAATTAAAAAGTAAGGAAATAATACTTATTATGATAAAGAATGAGTATTTTGTACCTTATGATTTCTAATCAATTAACTGAATGCATAGCAATCGCATTGGATGTACGTATAAATCACATGAATATCCTTATTTATGGGTCAACCCATTTGGTTATGGCATTCATCCAAAAACGTCCCAAAATAAAAAGTACCGTTATCGGAAATCTTATCATAATATATTTTACAGGAATCATGTTTGCAGACCCACATATTTTTATTTTATTATAATTTAAGCACTTCGATTTCTTTAAATCTCCTGTTCCATTGTATTTTTATTAATAGTTTGATTCAAAACACAAGCATCCTTTGATCAGATTTTAATAATGGCTACAGTTACACACTTTTAAAATTAGAATACTAATTAAAAATACTCTCGGAGCGAGAGCAGCGTTTCCAACTGTAAGGCGTTTCATTATTAGGTAACCATATGTGTATTCTTATTATCGAGATAACAAAAAATTACACTAAAGGTGTTCAGCAAGTTACTGCCAGCAGTCGTGTCGACGATGCTGCGTGGGGATCCAGCGTGGGGCCATAACCTCCTTCTGCGAGACGCTGCCGAGCGGGATAGAGAAAGGACCGATCCTGCTCAGAGACGGGGCCGACGCGGCGCACCCGCATCTCATCACGGCCCTCCCATCGATGTTCCCCTACCGTAAACGGGGCCCTACGGGTCGCTAACGATCGGAGTGGGGGCTCCAACCGTCCAGTATTAGCGACCCCAAGGATGACGTGATAGTCGTGATAGTTCCGCGAAGGTTCTGGGACTGAGATCTTCACGCACGCCTCCGGGACGGACTATTCCAGCGAAGCGCAGGGGCTGCGGTGGCGTTCTTTACATTATAATATTAGGAATCAATATTTTTTTTATTAATAAGTGTCATTATCTGATTTTTAATTGAGTAGACTTAAACCGTTAAAGGACTACACCTTCGGAGTATAGCCAACCACCACCAAATATTACAATACTGTTGTGTTTAAGTAATTTATTGAAGTAATACAGGTAACCTTAGACCAATTTTAGCCCTCAAGAGTGGCAACTCATCTGGCAGAAATCGTTGACAGTCAGATGACCGATGTGCTTTAATAGTATAAATAAATATAAATGCTCTTGCTGCTGTGGAAATAATGCTACAGTAATAAATACTACATTCAAAAAATACATAAAAAAAGATAATCAAACGATAAAAATTATCATTAATACATTCTTACTAATAAAATATTTGTGGCTGTTGAATAAACCGATTAAAATTTATCGAACAAGCAAACTTTGTACAATTTTGCCTACTTTTGGCAAATTGCCTACACTCATATTTGGCAAAAGCGGCACTGTTGAAGCAATCGTCATTTAACACGTAGGAATTTTTTATTTATAAAAGAGATAAATTGAAAATGTTTATCGCGCGATAAACACGCGATTTTTTATGGAATTGATGGCAAATTACCAAGCAGCTCACCTGGTATCACCGTTGCTGGCCTATAAGAAAGGAATAAGCTCTTTTCCTGAATGTCCCTAAGTTGTATCAGTTTTGAAAATATTACTGGCAGCACTTCTGACTGATTCTACAAGTAGTTGTGGGAAGTAATTTGTACTTTTAACAAATAATGTGTGCATATAAATATGCGTATCAACTGGAAGGGCTTATCATGAGAATTCCGAAACCATAGTTTCAGTTTGACTTCAAATTAAAAAATAAATATAATTATTAAGTCTTTAAATACATTTTAGTATTCATCTCCATAGATTAATTAATTTTGACACATTCAAATATTAAGGAATATAATTTATATTCGGCTATGAAAATTGAATCTTTAACTTTTGTGATCTTTACAATACAAATTAAAAACTTATATTTATTGATAGATCAAAGCCTTTATATTGAATACGCCACTATTAATAAAGGAAAGAATTGAAATAATTATTTTGCATCATTATTTTCTGTTCGATAAAAAAAGGCTTTTTCTAAGATAAGTTATATGACACATATTACTCGGTGGATTTATAGTGAAGCATTTTTATCACATTTAATCAGTTTGACAACCTGAGAGTAACAAAAGCAGTGCCATATATTTGCCAGATTCTAGCGGCAATATGAATTGGTCGATTTTGTCGGGAAGGACCACGCCCTTACAAAATATCAGCATAACGCTGCTGTGTTTCATATGGTGAGTGTGGAAATCCAGAGGTCCAAAACAAATCACGTGGCATTCTATCTCAGTCTTTAGGCGAAATAAAATATATTTCGCTTGAATTTTGAAATCTTTGTTGAGGATGGATATAGTATTTTTAGTTAATGCCATGTTTTTTTCTTTTTTTTTTAATGGCTAATTGCCACTGTTAGCGCGAGGTCTTTTGAAAGGTGGCACAAGCGCTTACGGCAGTAAGCCGAGACCTTTTTTAATGGGTAACCAGTACAATGGCTCCCGAGAGGATGCCTCGGCTTGGACCGTAACCCTGGGCACGAAAGCAACAGACTCGAGGGTGCCCGAGAAGACCCAACCTCGGCTCGGTCAGATGCTTCTGACAGATTAAGCCGGTCGCAGTCATCTTTTACCATCAGGTGATCATTTGCGCTAGTTTGTTACCTTTAAAATTATCGAGAAAAAGATAGATCACTGGAGGGACACACCATAAAGCTCTACTAGTTTTTCTGTAGTCGAATATTAAACCAACAAACAGAAAATTGTAATATCTTCACACCCTACAACTACAGTGTAGTGATGACAGATATGCAACTCTCATTAAAATTGTATTTATAACCACGATTTTTTTTACATTTACATATTTTAATAAATTGAGGAAGTAATCGTTATCTGAACTTAGTAATGCAAAATATTCCAAGCAGAAAATTCGATACTACGAAACGATTCACTTAACAATAATTTATCGAACAGGCCATGTATGAATGCAAGCTAATATTGGCACATTGCCTATTTGTGCTTCGGTATCTTGTGCATTGCTAATGTGAACATATAATTAACGGTGTAATTTTATTAAATCAAAGTTGTCCGGACTTAAATCCTATTGAGAATTTATAGGCCGGGCTTAAAAGAAAAGTTCGGACTAGACATCCTGGGCCAACTACGAGATCGGAGCTTCAAGCTGCATTCGCTAAAGAATGGGATCGTGCTTCTCAAGAAACAGTCAAAAATCTTATCCGGTCTCTGATGAACCGATTAGGATCTATATATAGAGATAGTGGCGATGACACTAAATTTTGATTCAATTGAATAGTTTTTAATTATTTAATTCTTGTTTGTTTTGTGTTTTATGTCTTTATTTTCTTTAGAGTGAAAAGTTTTATTAATAAAAAATAATAAATGATTATGAATGTTATCTCATTTTAAAGCTAAAACCTTCACCTGTAATGTACTATAAAATATAAATCAATAAAAATAAAAAAATAAAATATAAATCTAAGCAACAGATTTTTTACGAGAATATTTTGATCGCAAGCGTACGGCGTCAGTCGATTTTTTGCTCACGAGTGTATTTACTCGTATTATTAACAAATTTTTAACAAAATTACTTGACCAATCATAAAATCTTTTTCACTTCAAATTTACTTGAAAAGTAGCTAATATTACAAAGCTGTATTACATATAGTTCATTTAACACTAGCACCTTCATTTAATCCAATACTAAGGAGTTTTTAAACTAAAGGACTTTAATTTAACTTATTAACGACTAACGATAAGACATTGAAGCAGTTCAGTTGAGCCAAATACATTGCTATCATTCAACTCTCTTTATATCAAGGACTATTGTTAGAAAGTTAAGGATTTAACTTTAAGAAATATTACATACCAGATTATCTTACGTCACAACCACGCCAAATGTGAACAAATGCTCTTGATTCATGACATAAATTATACTGGAGTGTAAACATAGAAATGAAATGTAATATATGAAATATGTTGATTTAATAGGACAATTTTGTAAGATGACCTCGCGAGCATAAGATTGAGATTTTAATTTTAATAAGCGCTTTTGCGTTAATTTATTTTTTATCGCAACATTACTAGGTGTACAGAACGTTTAGACACAGTAAGCTTTCAGCTTCACAATAACAAAAGCTCGACGAGACTTGCTTGTATATATATAGAAGAGTAGAGTATAGTATGTGCTCGTTTGTTACACCAAATACATCATCACAGCCTGTAATAAGTCAACTGCAGTGGCCTGTCCCATAGAATTTTCCCTTTCACAATAAAAAATTCTCTAGTGGTACTAGAGATCTTTTTTCGCCATCGATAAACAATGTGTATTAAGAGAAAATATGTTGGTAATGTTTTTTTAATCACAGCGTATTCCAATTGATAACATATTTACAATTTCCATTTCATAATTTGATTCTTATTACAATTGTTTTGTTGTTACTGTAAGTATTCCTGTTTTGTAAATAAATGAACAAATAACAACAAATAAACAGAAAAAATTGAGGTCCATCAAATATTTTAATAAATTTTTTATTTGATTAAAAATATAAAAGTTAAAATTTTAATATTAAAATATTTCAATTAAATGTTAAAAATTAAAGTTATTTATGACACCTGAAATAAGCATAATTAAACATGAAAGTGCAAAACGAGCTCAAAGAGTAGACAAATTTGTGCACCAAAGTTCCGTGGCTTGCCAAATTTAAATCCCAAGGGAAGCTTAAAAAGAACTTTCTTAAGTAGTCAACTACTAATTGCCAACTTTTTAGGAGTTAACGTCGAAAGACCCGACTTGTACAATAGATGCATGCCGAGCACGCGAAGCAAAACTTTAGAAACTTTTGAAGCTACGAACTCACATCCGCATTAACATTCTAAATAATTACGACAAATTCACTGAGTTAAAATTAAAAAGATTACGAACAAAACATGTAAAATAAATTAAATTTGTATAATGTTTTAATTGTTTGTATCTTAAATATCATGGCAATCCCTTTGTTCATTGTGTCTTTGTTAACCTACTCCAAAAATGTAAGAGGTACTCCAGTTGACTGTATATTTTGTGCAGGACGAGTACCGCAAATCTCGTGTTTTATTTCATTCTTTACTAACGAATAAAAAGCAAATTAAATCAGGAAGAATATTGAAAACAGTGGGGTAATGGGTGCGGAAAAATCACTCACAATTCTCGCAACCTTTTTGTTCAGCTCTCAAAAATGTTACTGGAACTAATGTGTTAAATAAAACAGAAAATGTGACACCATAAGAAGGCGATGCATTGATGCTTATCAATTTTTAAAAATTACTTGAACGACCGAATTCCAAATACGAGTTTCAGAAAAACACGTTTAATTTCTACGGTGCGCTCATATCGTAAATATTAAAATCCTCTCATTTTATGAGTTAGTTAGTATTAGTTGTGGTAGTTAGTTTTTGCGATATTCTGAATAAATAAGAATATTGTTTAATATATAATTTCATTGACTTGCAGCAAATTTGTATAGGTCAACGCTTTATTTAGTTGTCGGTCGACCAACGCTGCGGCTGCCAGCTTTGTTGGGTGGCCACGTGGAACCTTAATTGACCTTCGGTTCCACGAGGTATAGCCAGCCCTTGATTGCCAGTCAGCTTGACTGATGAAGCCAGAGAGTACGAATATGAATAACTTTTTTAAAATTTTATTTGAACATTGGTACACAGAGCCATGTTGCTTGTTGTTTTTAACCCCAAAAAGGGACATATAAAATATAAGGATTGAAAAAAATATATGACATGATTCATTTCAACAATAAATAACTGAACATGGGAAGACTTTTGGATATATGAGTAAAGTAATCTAGGTTATCGTTCGTACCACCAAAGACCTCAACTGATCTTTAAATTTGATGTATTTTGGTAGTTTACTAAGAGTTATCAAAAGTATTATAATGTTACAATTAGTGAATTACATATCGGCATAAAATATAAAAAATGTAATAAAATAATTGTACAACTTATATTTCCATTTCCACTTTTCCACCCGACGGTAAACACGCGCTGTTCACGCTTTTTGAAAGTTCTTAGAATTAAGACGCACAATAGAGCAGACTGCATCCGCTTTTCAGAATACTCTTTATGGTCTTACATATAGCATTTAAATATGCATGCGACTCTATAACTTACATCTATTATTTTAGTTTAAATTAGAGAAACCTTTGAATTTGATTGATATAAAAACATTGATATAATACAACTTAAACTTAAATTCTCAAACGGACAGAGTAAACCCATAAAACCCGGGCTTGGTAGTATAAATATACTTCTTATAGTTATTAGTAGTATAACTCATGATTGATTGATGATTTAATTTAAGAAAAATTAAAGCTACTACCTCAATAAATATAACTATGAACAAGGCCACTACAAATGTAATGGAATGAAATCGATATCTTAAACACACGCTTTATTTGTATAGTAAGTGATTCCTACAGCAACCACTTGCATCATAGATAAGGAATAATTATGTAGATTGATTGTTGCTCTGAGAAAAAGCAAAAAAAGTTTAATAATAGTATATATATATAACACCCTCTGCAGGGCATACGCCTCCTCCCTCAATATAGGTTATTGCAGACGTGGGTTTTCCAAAAATTTTTCTTTTATTTATTTCTTAGACATACTGAGGTTTCCTCGCCTCGTTTCAATAAAAAGCGTGAGACTGATCGCAGTTATGCAGAACTACTATGTATACTATATATAGTTTATAAATATGGTGTGGCTTCTTCCTAACACAGCGTGTGAACCTTCAATGAACGTCACGTCACGTCAGCGCCAGTTCAGCCGCACTTTTCACATCTCTGGGCCAGGCTAGCTCCTTCCATTTGACCGCATTCAATGAAGAGTTGCGCGAATTGTTGATGATCGGATACTTTTCGATCGGATTGATTCACAGGCGTTGCGAAGTGTTCTGAGGAGTTGTTCGGATTAATTCCACTCGCTGAGTTTAAACATCGTACATCACGACAGAATAAAAAATTATATCCTCCTCGTCTCGATGGTTTGCAATCCACCACTATGCGCGTTACGCGAAATTTTCTGCCACGCACAAATAATCCGTCCAATCAGCTGCCGCCATACGCCGATACGATAAAGGGTTCTTCAAAAAAAGAGCCTACACGTATAATGCATGATTATAAATATACTTATCTGATTATTCTTAATGTAAGTGAATTGTTCGTTTTTGACAAATTGCACTAGTGTTACACCCTGTTAGGATAGGGCAATAAATGAAAAGCAATATGGGTATGAAGGGAAGGGAATAAGTGGATCTGTATTTCCGCGAATACTTTCGGTACGATAGTTTATCCTGCAGTAATACATAGTGTATAAATATATAATAAATGAATAAAACAAGATATAATGTGTTTCTTTTGACACATAACTTTTGTAGGCAAAATTTAAAAAACAGTGGTCGAAATGAAAGTACTCATGAATAAGTTAATATGTTAAACGTGTGATTTTAACAGTTTTATTGCAAATAAATTAAATTACAAGAACTTATTTGTTTTCGAATAAAGGCTTTTGTAGATTTAAGTTTTATTTTACGTCGGTGTTCGATCGTTGATTTGTTTGCAATCAGTATTCTGGATGGCCAAATGAAATTACTTTTTCGCTATTAAGTTTTTCGTTTAAATCTGTTCGTAACTTAATTGAGGCCGGTGTTAACAAACCATTCAGATTTAGCTCTTTTCCGAGTATTTAAACTAATAACGTATTTTTTTAAACCCAACTGAGTAATAATTTTAATTGTTTAAAATTTAAAAGGTAATTTAAAAAAGCAATACGAAGTGCTAGTTAGCGTGTTATGGGGGCAAAGATAGATAGATGTCGATGACTAATTAAGATTTGATAAGCGCTTGCATAGAGCTATTGTAAAAAAATATGTTTCCGATTTTTTAAAAGTTTATATGTCTACACTCATGCGCAAAAAAAACGATTCACGTCGCACGCTTGCGGTCAAAATGCAAGGTACAAAAATTTGTTATTCAGATTAATTTTTTTAACTATAGTAGATTAAAGGTCAAGGTTATTGCTTTAAACTGAGATGACATTCATATTAATAAATTCTAGTTAATTATTAAAAAAAAATGTACAAGATTCGTCTAAGCTCTAAACTAAAATAAAGGACTTCCTGCATGTACCATCGAACTGAAGCTACAGTATGTGAATGGGCACTGTCCTACATTAGCACAAAGTTATCACCGATAAACCCTGCGTAAGGAATGACATGGTCCCGTAATATCTCTTCAATATATCGGTTCGCCGTCAAACCTCCAAATCTGCCGCTAGTGACGATGAAAACCAACTCAGTTTCCTCCTTCTCCTCCATTGAAATGCCCGCCCACACCATCCTGGGACCTTCTCCAAATGCTACATTTCCGCTTATGCAGCTCTGGGCGAATCGCTCTCCAGGTCTTCTGTAGACTCGTTGTCGTCTATCAAAGAGCTGAACAGAGCTCCACTGTTCATCCGTTCAGTCACAGTAGTGGAATGTAGGCGGGCTGCTCGATGAGCTGTGGTTAGTTGGCAACCTTTTTGGACTCAGATTAGTCACCTTTACTCTTCTTCTGACTGTCCGGCCACTCCTCACGTTTCTCTGCGCTCCTGTTGGACTTGAAGGCCAGAGAGGGCCCGATTTCTGAGCAAAGTACTGACGATGAATCAGTCATCCTTTTCTGATGTTTACTCTTCTGCCAGATCTGCTTCTTCAGTTAAAGTAAGCAGTCTCCTGGTATTGCCGGTAAACTGAGAATACAGCAGACTGGGTCATGTTTAACACACGAGTCACTTCTCGCTGGCTGTGGCCTTGTTCCGATAGGGCAACCGCTTGTAGATGTATCCATTTTTAGGCAATGTTTGTGTTTAATAATAAGGGAACAGTGTATCGGTGACGTTAGAAGTTTAACTGATGAGAGTTGGTCAGGTAAATGGCCCCTAATTAGCGCTATTGGATTCAGTTGCAAAAATGGTAATTAGCAATAACAATATGTTTTTGGGTCGTATACTTGGAAAAGATAACATTTGTTTTTGTTATTTAGGAGCCAAAACGTACAGCTCTTATAATAATAATTCAAAAAGAAAATTATAATTCTGGGCGCAGTTGTTTTTTAAAGACATTCAACTTCGTGCATGACGCTTGATTCGATTTTTTTGCTCACGAGTGTATAATGTAAGGAATTGTTCAAGTCATTGGTAGATTTGGCATTTAGGGAATTTAAATGATAATATCAATAATGTTAGGTAAATACATAATCTCGCGATCTTAATCTTAAGCTTGTGTGGTTTACTCACAGTTTAATTACACTTTCCATGAAGAAACGCCCAGATCACAAGTAACTGTTGCTACGCTTATCGTTGGATCTGCATCTGTCAAGCCTGTGACGAACCTGAAAGCTTTTCAGTTTCGTCACAAGCTGATAAGAGTTTTGAACTAATATTTTAAAGATTTATAATTATTAATAACTGCAGAAGTTTTTAAAAACATTAGATCTTGGAGAACGCTATAATTTTTTTATTTAACTATTTGTTTTCCGTTTTCTTGGTTTCTTGAGCTTATAAGTAATTATTTGGTCATTATTTGCATATACCCCTTGATTGATTGCATGGGTGAAGGATAAATCGCGTTTTAAACTTGAGTAAAAATATCCCTTAAAAACACCCCTAAAAATGGGTCATGGGGTAAAATTTCTCAAAACAAGAAAATGACATAAAAATAATAAAAATAGATCCCCTAGAGCCTTTTACTCAACACACGTTTTTAAGATATGTTCAACCATCGAACACTCTTGACCAACACTCTACCTAATACCCTTTATAATCATCCCACAGTAATACTTTTCTATCTGTTCATATTCACACAAAAAATTTGAAAATCATCGAAGTAGAAAGTTACAAAAAATATCAGGTTAGGTACGCATCAGTCTATTCGATCCCCAAGCGAAAAATTTCTCTCGGAATATAAAGGGTTAAGCCCTTGAATCTCAAGAGATTAGTGAAGTGCAAAAGTCTGAATCTTTTAGGATTATGTAATAAAATGGAAAAATGTGTTCTAATTTTAAAAAGCTCTGATCCTAGTACTAGTAGTCCTCAAGGATTATAAACACGAAGGTATCATCTCCATAGATTATATCTTGTTAGGATTAGAACTATTAAAGCACTTTAAATACTCAACTTTAAGTTTTACCTATACGCGCTTACCTTTCGCTTCTTCCAGATAATTCTTAGAATTGGGAATGAAATTACTCATTAGTTTATAGCATTACTTTTCTGTTCACTCACGGCCATGTGAATTTCGTCATTAAAATTCGTTGACACTTCGTAATGTTCGTCCTATTATTAGCATATTCCACCAAGATTCTAAGGTAAGAAGTTTAGTTAAACTACAGTATTCTTACAATCACCGGAGTACCCAGTAATACAAGCCTAGCATATTGGAAGTAGATCATGCGAATGGATTCACAATATCATTCAAACGTAGCTCAAAAATAAAATACCAAACTAGAGATATGTTTGAATATAAAAATATAACAATGATAATTAGGAATTTGCAATACTAAACTTATTCATGCGAAAATAAAATTTAATAAAATAATATATATATATATATACCTAATAAAAATATTTTTGTATTAGTAGTTGATAAAAGCCCAACACTAGTCTCACACTAGGTTTGACGTACAAAACGAGACAAGTTCAGTCACAGAGGGGATGATATGGCGTAATGTTGTGTATCCATGATATTTTAGGGTTAGAGAGAGTTTTATTTTATGTGTCTTGTCTGTGAAAATTGTATTCGTGCGCGAAGAATATATGTTTTTTAATAATACATATATCACTATTACCAGTAAATCAGAAGTTATTAATACTTTATTTTATGTTTAGTATTTGGGTTTTTAAGGTATACAACAAATAATAAAGTAATACAGATTTTACAAAGGTATATATATATATATATATATATATATATATATATATATATATATATATATATATATATATATATATATATATATATAGGTGCAAATATGTATTACGGTTATATAGTATGGCAGATATTGCCATTAATATAATATAAATAATTGAAAAAAAAAACAAAAGTAGTGTGCACATATTATGGTTTAGGAAGATGTGTAACATAATAATTAGAACAAGTCTTAATTTGTATTGGAGCCCCCAATACAAATGCAGTAGACTACTCTAGGAACCCTCCTGGTTGTAAAACGAATGATAGAAAAGTGAAATGTTATTGATAAAATGACAAACTAAAACTTCAGGTTACATCACATGCTTTTTTAAACTTTTAAGCCTCTGTGACATTCCTTCACATTATCATTTCAACACAACATTAGTCCAAAGCCGAACATCAATTTACTTTTCATATAATTCTATGGCACAGTAGTTGTTGATTTAATGAAATCGATCAGTGAACCTGATGATCACCGTTGAGAACTGAGATTGAATGCCTCGTTTCTTACCCTCAGGTCTTATACTTACTGCTGTTTATGGTACACTAACCATAAAAATAGCAGTGAAACAATATTTTTACGCCCCCCTCTGTTGTCGTCGACGTTCTTCGTCCACAGGGGTCGGAGTGCAGCGGTGGTGCAGCAGCAGTCTCCGCGCCAGCTTCGCAGCATCGTCGTCTCCTTACTCTGCGGGCCTCCCGCTCGCGAGTCTAATTAGATGAAGCTGTAAAGGTCTCTGGACCAACAGCAATACTCACACAAAAAACTATATTATTCTGTGCAGGCATGATCCTTCCCCGATCAAGGCTAGCCCCGCAGCTCAAATTATACTGCAGCGTAGCTTTACCACCGTCAAAAATTTAATTTATTCTTCGACTTAGCTATCTACAATTGTAATAGCCTTAAATTTAGATAAAATGAAAAAATAAATTTAAAACGACAATCGCTTTATTTTGTAAGAATATTTTTAAAACATGTAATGAAAACTTTTCGGCCTGAAAAATAAGCAAATAAGATTTGTATTAATTTAGACAATTTCACGAAGACATGCCTGTATAATTTATTTCGTGAGAACTGTAAATGTTTCCAAGATTTTTCTTCGAAAAATAAGATGCCTTTGCAGATATACTATTGACGTTGGTATGAAACAAAGACTCTCGCGATTCTAATTTTTTTTTCAATAATTTATCCCCAAAACTATGCTTAAGTTTTATCTATCCAATATATATATATATATATATATATTTATATATATATATTATATGTAAATATATATATATAAATATATATATATATTTGACTAGAGAACGTGACTCAATTTTTTTTATAATATTTGTGAAGTGAAGTAAAATTACGAGTTTAAGTTCAAATTTTTATGTGTTACGTTTCATTAAACGTACATAACACAAGGACTTAAAATACTAGGTTAAAATACTAAATAGAATAAGTTAAAATACTACTTGGCCAGAGATAGAAAGGAAAATCTTTGATATATACATACCAAATATGAACCTTGCTGGTTTCCTCTTTCTTTTTTTTATTTATTTCTTTATATATTTTTCGTTTCTTTTTATATACTATTACAAATGGAGGTGTAGATTACCAAGAAAATTTCCGTTTTGTCAGGTAAACTCTGTTGAACGAGCATCTTTTTAGTACCAATACAATTGTATTTTGTTCTGTTACCTTACGTTACCAGTTAACAGTCTATATCTCTGGCACTAGTAAACATTTTTTTTTATGGTATTTGCAATATTTTCTTTATCTAAACATAATAAATTTATTTAAAAGCTCTGTTATCGTATCTCACTAAACGAATCACAGCAGCATTATCTTGCTGTTTGACTCGGCGTTTGTGTATGACACCAATATATCTAGTAATGTTTTGAAGGTTAAAAATCTTCAGACTACAAATTTGGAGAAATCGGTATATGTATTTAGGTAAAAAATTCGGATCGTCTAAAGTACCTTAATTTTCGAAGTCACGAAAAATTTATCTTCAACTCCAAGTTCAACACTTGCACCCCACCCTAACCTTTCTCTGTCTAGAGACAGAACGCGTTTGTCACTGTCACTGTATCTCCCTGTTATGATTTGAACAATTCCCGAATAGAGAGTTATCTTAGTGAATCTCTCACTGCGAATGTCATTTAGTTTTGTTATTGTCATATCTTTTGAAGAGAGTAAGGCTGTTTTAAATTATTAACGTAGTAATATTTATGTTTGCTAGAAATTTGCTTAAATATGAGTATATCTCTCTATTGATAATACGCTTTGGTGACAGTATATTAAAAATGCCTAATCACTTTACACTTCTAAATATGTCTTAATTGTTGGCATAATTTTTGTACGGTGTTTCACTTCACAGTCGAATAAGAAATTAAAAGATTAGTTAGAAATGCATTGAAATATTTCTAATTTCTACTCCGTCTGTCTTTTGGAGGGTAGGGATAGAGTCGAGTAACATAGTACTATCACCATTTTTTACCTACCAATTCACCTTGGTTGTGGAGAGCAGGTAAAAGCGTGCGTTGCAACACCCATTCTCCCGCCCCTAGGGCTAGGGCTTGGCAAAACAGATGAGATTGGTTCCGGATTCTCTAAATCATATTGAATTTGAAACAAATGTTGTTGTCCTCCATTCATGGTAACAACCAAATAGCTGCTGATTGAAGTTATCGTGTACAATAACGTATCGTAAAATTAAAATCAAACCTAGTATTCTTTATATGACTCGAAGTACTACAAATAAGCATTTATTACGTACGTTTATTTTATATATTTCCGTTATGGTAAGTGAAAATTGTGGCATTTTAATAACTGCATTCATCCTTAAAAAAGATTTATGATGGACATTCGTAAATACTCCTAATTGTTGAGATTTATTCTCATCGGAAAAACATTAGATAATATAATTATTACTACGAACAAATTTAAGAGTTTAGGTAAAGACTATAAACTATAGAGTAAAAATAGGTAATAATTATATAGAAATCTATTATTGAATTCATATTATAAAATAAAATATGTTCAAAAAAAGTCAGTAGAATCGCATTTTTTGCCTCCCATTGTAAACCATTGTTAGCAGATAACATATCGTCAGCTCTTTACTTTACGGGATCAATGACGCTTAACCCTATTGACCAGTAAAATCTAAAATAAATCGAATCACATCGGCCGTTTGTCTCCATCCAACCCGTAATTCGACCATTTAAACTAACTAAGCCCGACTACGATATATGAGGCTCACTTTTATTACGATCAAAGGGCCAGCGATACCAATCGAGGGCAATATCGGTTGACCAAAATGATTATGGCTTGCTTTTAAACCTTTGTTGAAAATTTATTTTATTTTAGATAGTACACATCTAATATATCATCACCATTACGTACAATTAGATCAATACGTTAAGTGTACCGTACACTGCAAACTGACAAAAGTAGAGGCCGGCATTATTTGCCATAACAAAGAAGCCACTAAAGTTTAGTGCCATTTTAAAATATCATTAAAATCTGCAATATTGTTTTACTCATCATGCGTCTTTCATAGAGACCAATGTATATAAAGATATACTAGTAAATCTCCTAAAGCTTTCAACTTTGCGCGAACTTGTCGGGGCTGTATATACACTGCAGGCCAAAAGATTAAGACCTCCTTAATTAAAATAGTAAAATAAAGTAAATCTCCAATAAAATATTAAATGTTTAATTAACCTGTTTAATCATCTAATAGAACATTGATTGACAAACAATATACTTTAAAAGCCTAAAGAAATATTAATGAAATGCACTGACTGCAAAAAGGCTAAACTGATTTTTCATCAAAAATTCCTCCTTTATATTTTATGACTTTTTCACAAATCTAGGCATCAAATCATCAAATCAATTTGTTAATGGTGACTTGTGATATATTGTTCCAAATTTCACATAAAGCATTCCACGTTTGCTCTCGCGAGGATGGGCCAATACTACGGACGTTCCTGTCAAGCTCTTCCCACAAAAGTTCAATGGGATTGAGATCCGGGCTCTGAGGAGGCCAAACCATGTTTTTTAACACCCCTTGTGCCTCTTTCTCTTCTAAATATCCACTACATAATTTTGAGCTATGCTTCGGATCATTATCTTGTTGGAAAATGAATCTTTCTCCAATTCATCGCAACCCGGAAGAAACGGTATTTTAGCTCTCAGCCTTCCCGAGCGTGGACGATCTTCTATATCGAGTTATTGTGTCATGAACACAAGTCTTTGATAACTTCAGTTGTGAAGCAATCTTACGTTCGGATTTGCCTTCATTATGTAAAACAACGATGACAGAACGCACTTCACTGCTAATTTCTCAAGCTTTTCCCATTTTATGGTGTCTTCACTGTATAAACCACAAGTTTAGACTAAAAGAGATTGTTTGTGAACAAACCCAAGTAAACTTGGGTAATAATAAGTCAGAAACACGTGTTTTCAGGAGCTATGTATTCATTTTTATCATTCTCCATTAGTAATATGGCTTTTATTCCTTCTCTTTATTGTTCAATTCATTACTAAAACTAATATATTAGACAAAATATAAACTATACTAAGCAGTTGATGCCCGAGGCGTGACCGTACTCAGTTTTATCGCGAATAGATTTTCCGGACGATTTAAACAAATAAAACCTATTGGTTAATGTGGCGAACCGTAGATTTGTCACACATTTATCATTCGTACAAACTTTTCCAGCGTTTGAAAGTGAAATGAATGAATGTTATTCTTGCCTCTTTATTTACGCTTTATTTGAAACAAAGAAAAGTTGAATTTGTTGTTCGCACTTTGTAATAAAAGTCATTTAACCATATTTTTAATAGTATTTACAATCACGTTGTTAAAGTTAATAATTGATAGAAAGTATCTTTATTTCGGTCAAGTTTATTTAGTGTCTTTTTACTTTCTTCTTTAGAATAATTAATCTTAAACGCTTGTATCCTAGTAAGGATATGGTTCAAGACATTAGTCGAATGGCGGATGCGAAACAACCTTAAGTTTCACATGTACAGTATTTGAAACTTAAGGTCATAAGTTAACTAAACCATTAGACCATTGACACTAAGTGCAGTTCAATTTGCAGTGACCAGTGAATAGTTTAAATAATTTTTTCATTGCATATAACCATAATTTAAGTGAAACTCTTAAAATGTACCTACTAACGTAAATGTGACAGCATTTACGTTAGTAGTAGTTAGTGTGGTAGTTAATGGAAAAGTAATCTATCTCAGAATATTTCACAACTATCAATAGATTTGATCTTAATCCATTTTTTTTCACAAACACCGCTGTTGTATCTTACGGGGACAAGTCCCATAGTAACTTCGATGTAGTAACAGCATCAAGTGAAATTGTATTTTATTAAGATCCTATTTTAATAAGAAGAGAACTGAGTACCTGCTTTTAACAAAGTAAGAGATTTCTGCAGTCAGTGTGGTTCATGGATGGCATCATAGATCTCGATAAGGAAAGTGTGAAGATGGAATATCTGTGAAATATGCAATGTCAAAATCAACATAAAATTCAAAACGTTTAACTGTTTTACCTAATTTTACCTAATTTGTGTGTGTAACAAATTAAATCAAATTAATCAATTTATGTTACCTATTGTTTCAATCAAATGAACGAACAATTTGCCTCATGTGAGAGCGTAATTGGTAAAACCACAATTAAATATGATAGCATTACAATTACTACCATTTGTAGATATAATATAAACGAAATTTGTTAACGTTTTATATCATTTATCTACTAAATACTATAAAAAGTGTTTTCTTATTCTGAAATTTACTTAATTCAGAATATTAAGACGTTTGCAGATATAATACACAGAATATAGCGGAATTAGCGGATATAATATACGAATTTCATCAGAAGTATTTATATTACGTATTGTGCACATTTCTTTAAATAAATAATTGTATATTTTGGAATGAATAAAAATATTAATTAGAATGTACATATGTGGATTCATCCACTATAATAATGCAAATTTCCAAAGAGACCCTTGAAGATTCTTGTCAACTTAGTATATAAATAAATTTGTAATGAGAGAATGTCACTCGGTGATTATTGCCGTTGCTATTAGCGTCGTGATATTTGCAGAACACACGCCAATGAAAGAATTTAAGTTCTATTTTGTCTTTACTTTCTTAAGTTACGCTCGACATATATTATAACATGCTTTTGATTTAGACCTATCGCCCCTTTTACTCATTCCAGTTAGCTTTTTCCTAAACTGAACGACACCATATGGTACGAACGTGAAGCGTGTTACTTTCTGTTACATACATCCATGCTTTCATCACCGAATACATTCTTATTCTACATTATTTCCTTTATAAGATATCATTGGCAACTCTAAAATGCATTATATAGATAAATATTTCTGACGAATAAACTGTGAAATTTTGTTTACGAGCACCGTTGTTTATACTGTCCCCTTTCATCGATAATACAGATAGTAACAATAAACTCAGGGGTCGATAATAGCAAATAAAATATTTTACTATACATTTTTTATTTACTTATCATACAAATGGTTCGTATAGATAAAATCTTTAATACTACTCGCCAACAACTTATGACGCTGGTCGGTGACAGAATTGTGTCGATAGTCGTAGCTGCATTGCATTATATATTTGATGTCAACACTACTAGACGATTATAATATTTGTTGCAGTAACGACATTAAGTTAATAAAAAGTTACAATATTTATTAGTTAAATAATGAGTGTGAAAAAAGTACTCTAAAGACAAAAGGTCTCCAGGTTTCACCCTCCATGTGTGAATTAATCAACGAAAGACTTCACTTAAGGAATTTCGAGATCAAGACTGAACTTAAAAAAATATTATATATCCTAGTACATTCATGAGCCCGGCGGAAGCGTACGGATATACCCTGAACATGCGTTAGCCAACAACAAATACTGGCTTTACTAAGACTTACCCAACCAAAAGCCTCTAATTATAATAGATTAATCCCCAACACTGGTCCATTCCAAAAATAACGTAACATATAATCAATGAAAATTATTTTAACACTTGTTTTATTAGCTAAACCTTTTTACATTTATTGATTCATATACGAGTAGTATATGAATCAATAAATGTAATATTATATAATTAAAATTTGCAATTAACCGATCACAAAGAAAAAAATCATCACCCATATAATTTATAAATCATAATATTGACTTTTATGATCTGCCATGAATATTCTTATCAAACTTAATTAATTAGTAAAATTATGACTCCTAAATACCGCTCATAAACAGAACGTTCACGGAGATAAAACAAACATAAACAGGCGAATAAGGTAATATCTAACATAATCCTCATCATAAACTTAATAAGCTATGTAAATAAACATTACCCTCGGTATTAAGTTGGCAAATGGGCAGTAATTCGTTGACTTTATTATAATCATATTTTCGCTAATTTGCGAGACTAATCCCAGCATCCGATTGCTAATTCCCTCAGAATATATTGTTGACAATTTGAGTATAAAAAGATTATAGATAGAGAGAAAAAATGGAAATCTTTAATCTAAAATTTAGAAAATAGTCATAATAATATTTACTGGTGGCGTAGGATACTGCCTACTGCGTAGGTTATATACATACGTTACATCTCGGTGTGAATGGTAATTCATCGTTGAGAATGGAAAACCACGGCTCATAAACACTCGTTTATGAGCTGCTGATGAAAATGTTCAATCTACCAGATGAAAATGTGAAGATAATGACATCTTTACATTTTCATCTGGTAGATGTAATGCTATAATTTTATTAATTGGTATCCTTAACATTTAGCTATTATAAACAAAAAGCAACTCAAAGAAATGGAAGATGTTATTACTGATGACGTGGTACCCCAACCCATACGTAGCGATTAACGCCATGGGTGACATAGTATCTGCATTAGGATTCCATATTGAGACTGAATGTAGACGTTATTCGGCATACATTAAAAGTCAATTTATCAAAAGGATTTCAATTAAAATCTAATATGAAACATTTATTTTCATAATTATATCAAGTAGAACTTTCACTATTAAAAGACAAATACATTAAAGTAAACGATGTTTTATTCATTTATCGATGTGTTACTTTTTAAGAGAATTTATGGCATTGACGATTAAAGAGAGTAAACAGGTGAGTGATTGAAAGAAAAGATCTTCATACCGTCTTATTGAAATCGAGTTATTTAATGTTTTATATTAAATAATACAAATTTATATTAAATAATAAAACAGAGGCTTTATTCGATACCAATCTTGTTATTGTGAAGCCTTTTAACAATTTTTATGTCCTCTTAGGTCTTTCAAATGAAAATGTTGCCTTTCATTCCACTATTTGTAGTGTAAGGGTTCTATTTTCGGACTTCTTTAAAATGTCTCTATTTTCTTTTAACTTATATTCATTTACCATTGTTATATTATTTATAAAACTTATATAATATTAAAACATACTGATCAAATATAGCTTCATATCAAAATTATAAATCGTATCTTCAATACTAAACGTAAATTTTATACATGGATTATTAAATATTTTTTGCAAATAGTTTCATCTTGTATCATCTCTATCATCAAATAATACATGGATAAATAATACCGAATGGCATATCCATTAGTCATAACTAGTATATATTTGGATTTATATAAATTCTCGACTTGAAATAGAACTTTCAACGATTTGTAAGGTCAGATTAATATTAAGATAATATCTTTACTTTCACATGTATACGAGGTCATTAGTTCCACCGTGGAGTTTAAATGCCTGCATCGATAAAAGATACGGTTGAGTGTGGCATTATATTTCATGAAGTTTAACATAAATATCCAAACGAAAAACACAATGATTTAATTATAATTTATAGCATTTGACAAAGAAACCATTTTTTTTAAATAATTTTAGGGGTGACGAACGAGAACAGTCCACCTGATGGTAAGTGATGACTGCAGTCCATGATATTCACATTCATTCTCTACAAAGACTTACTTTACATTAAATTGAATATGGGATGTCTCATGAAGTCTGAGATCAATGCCTCGTTACCTGTAATCGGGCCCCAGGACACTCACCACTCGAAGAAGTTTTATGCTGCTAATTTACTGTGGTATTCTGTGAGTTATGGACCCATTTTAATGGCAGCCCGAAACTAGCTACAATGTGGCTCTATCAATGTTAAGGTGTCTAAGTATGTATCAAGTTTCGACAGTGGTAAAGATAAGCTGCAGTTTGTTTCTATCTGCATAATTAATGAGTCAGCTCGACCGGGTTAAGACCACGCCCTCACAGAATACCAGCGTAATTTAGCGGCATAATGCTTCTGTGTTTCGTCTGATCGGGACAACGCATAAGCATTATAATTCCTTGTCAATGATGAACGTTGATGTCATGGGCTACAAGAAGAACACTTGCCATCAGGTGAGCTGTGTGTTCGTTTGTTACTCTCAATGTCATAAAAAAAAGGGACATGTGTGCTCAAATGTATGGAACAGTACTTTGGACATAGTGTACCTTGGCACTCATAGGGATGTCTTCGAGGAGACAAAGAACATGTAAGTTTTAAGTAACAATATTTTTTAATTATTCCTAATAAAGAACAAACTTTTAACAAAAACTAAAAAAAAAATCAATTATATCGTATAAATATAGTATTTCTATGGTAGATGTGAGTAAGTAGTAAAATATTTTAAATTTTCATAATAAAATCAGATTTAATTTTACCAAAGTATAGATTTATTAATATTTTAATTTTGAATAACATGAAATTTATAAAACTAAAAATGGTAAAAGTTTACATTACATAAAAATAAAAATAAACATATAGGTATACGGTAAAATTTGCTAAATAAAACTTTATATAAGTTTGATTCAAAAATTGGATAAGAAAAATGAACCATACATGTCCAATTATTTTACTCTGTAGCTGAAGGAATTTTAGTTTGAAAATAGAACGACTACTATACGAACACAGAGGTTAGGTAGGTGTTAACAATGTTCGTGTTACAGGAGACGTATAATCAATCTACTATGACCAATTGGCCCTATCTCCGTACGATCTAATTTATTTGTGTTCATAGCAACAAACGACATGCTAATCGATAGTTTCGGTTAAGTCGATAGATTTGAGATTACAAATTGAATGTTTATTTATTTATCCATTTAAACTGCTTTTAACATTAAGCTTAATAAATAAAGGATACAGAGGGCCGAATAATGCCTATTTTCTATCTTTACCAGTCAACCCAAAACTTAGTGAGATTATGTGATATGCAGTAATAAAAAATAGGTGGTAAAATTAATATAATGCGTCGGGGAAAATGTTTTTTCGTAGTTTTTTTCAAGTTATTTTTATCATAGTTTGTTTACATTTAATTATTATATATATATGTGCCGTTTTATTCGATAACTTATTGCCACTTTGTATGCAGTAACAAAATCCTATTTCCATAGAAATTTTGGGACTCCTGATCCAAAAACTGCGACAAGTAGTTTTGACAGCCCTCTCTTGATGTAAGCCTAACACTGCCAAAAGAAAATTCACTAGAAAATTCTTTTGCTAGTGTTAAGCTAACATTAGAAGAGATAGAAACAGCTGAAAATCTGAGGATTCTAGGTCTGTACTATACATTAGATGCATTAGCATCAAGCCAAGTTCTCTCAATATTTGCTGCGTGGCTAAAGATGTATGTGACTGGCGTTATCGGCACGAAAAACCACACCTTTTATGTTGTTCAATGGCAGCCATTTTTTCCCTATTTCTTCCTTGAGTTTCAGAGGTATTAGAGATTCGAATCGATAGTTTTCCGGCGGTAAAAGCTCATAATGAACCTTCCAATCCCATCATACACACAGCATCACCTTATTGCGAGTTAATTCAGGTTTCGCTATAGCCTATGAAGCTTCACTGCTCTTCGCACGATCTTGTCGTAGATAATCTATTTTTCATCACAAGTATCAATGTTTTCAAAAGTGGTTAGGTTTCATTACGTTTCAATAGAAAATCGCAAATGAGTACACTATTAGGTTAATTTCAGTGTGCTTGTGTAACATCTAAATATCAAGTAGTTTTGTATTTTCTTTTCACTTTTGACTCATTCAAATCGGCCTAAACTGGTTTTTGGTCAACCCCAAGCTTTCAGGTTTATCTTAAAATAAAAAATATGCCGATCTTGCTTCATTTTTTTCCGGGCTAATAGGCACTGTTATGTTTTTTACAGCTTCACTGGGTTTAGCGCTTAGGGCGCTCAGTCGAGACCTTTATTGGTGGGTAACCAGCACAAGGGCTCCCGAGAACCTCGGCTTGAACTGTTAACCTGTTCCTCGAGAGAGAGCGTTTAACTCGAGGATGCCCGAAAGGGTCAAACTTCGGCTCGGCAAGTTGCTTCTGACGGATTATCTAAATTAATATCAATATTATGGAATAAATATTAGGAAGGCGTTGGCGCTGGAGAAGAAGAGGCGCAAGAACTCCAGCGACTATCTCTTGCTCCACTTTTACAAAAAATGGCGTCGACTTTATGTGTAATTGGCCGATCCGAGAGAGATTCTTCTTTGACATCAAAATTCCCACACTGAAAACACAACAACCAATTTTGTGCTGCTCTTACTCACACTACGTTAAGTCCATAAACGTTACCATTTCTTTTTTTTCGCGGCTTGTGTCGCATTTTTAAGTTATTGTAATAAAATTAAAAAATTATGGAACGTCTTCGCTTAATTCACTCATTTTGGGGGACAGAAAAACAATTGAAAAATCCCTTTTTTACTTCTTATTTTTCCGTTTTTAAAATGTCATCACATTAATGGTACCCAAACCAGCAAGATAACCATAGAGATGTTACTGTAACTTTTACTTAGAAAATACGAAAAAGCTTTATACCTATTTAATGCTATTTTTACCCAACATTTTTATTCTTTCATTTTAATTTAACAACTAAATAAAATTTACAGTAACAATATTCTTAATACTTAAATTATGATAAAGGCCTGTTCCGTGTGATAAAGTGCCAAGAAAGTTGGCTGTGTTTCTTATTTAATCTTTCATCGTTTTTTATGTAATTATATAAATATATATATATATATATATATCATACCCCTACACATTGTACCAGTAGATATCGGTTATCTCAATTGTAATACAACATTACTATTTTTTTTCATGACACTAACAGCACATAACACAACACATTGTAAGGTAAGAAATTAACAATGCTTGTTAGATAAATACTAGAATATCATAACATCAAATAAAATACTATCTCGTGTTTTCTTTTTTTTCAGTTTTGTTGCAAGCTAATAAGCATGGTACACACATTGAAATTACCTTTCTAATTTTACTTTATAATTTTCTGATGACTCCTGTCCCAAATTGACTGACCCCATGCAATATTTTAATATTTTCCATGTCCATGGTTTCAGGTATGACTAACTTCTTTTCCAAACCTTTATAAAAAATCTCATTCTCCATAAAATAGTATTCATAATCATTTTCTATTTCATTTTCTTTTGGAATTTCTCTTATAATCTTCAATCCATCATCCTCTATTTGTGATTTCTTAGCGACACGATCTTTTTAAGTTAAAAGTAGTTTATCGTTTCGTTTGCATTTTTCTTCAACGGCCTTTAGTTTTTTTTTTCTAGTTCAGTAATTCTTTTCGTTTTATCACCGACGTCTTTCAATAATTTGTTTTTATCTTGCTCCAATTTAGTCACATTCTCTACTTGCTCCTTTAACTTTTTATTTCTTTATCTTTCACATCTGTTTCTTTTTTAAGGTCTTCAATCTTTTTCTTACGGTCAGGCATTGCTGTTTGGTGTGTGCTGGTCTTCTCTGTATCAATGAAGCAATTCGTTGTAAACTCACGTATTTTAACACATTTTGCACTGTTATTCACTATCTATGAGATTGTTTACATTTAATACGTATTGACCGTTGCCACTTTCGCATTCGCAGTGAATGAACATTGAACGACGATCCGGACGATGAAACTTCCCGCCGTTTCAAGCGTAGGTCATCATATTGCACGCCTTGACAATATGACCAAATTCATCGCATTTGAAGCATTTGATTCCACACGAACATGAACTTCCTATATGACCTAGCTCAACAGACTTATAACAACGTTGAATTGATGATTTTATCTCGGATTCTCACAGTCACACCGTAAAACTTGTTGCACTCATAATCGGGTATTCCATCTATAATTTATTGGATTGACACATAATTCAGAAACTTCCCTCTTTCCTAGCTCTTTCATTATGCTGCTTCATTCTCTTACTCATCATCTCATGCATCTATTTACTGTTTACTGCTTCTGTAAATTCCTTAATTAGGGCAACCTTCAGCTTGTTATATCTTCTGAAAGCCTTTTCCTTTTTAAACTATAATTCTGTAATGCCGAATAAAAAACATCGGGCTATAACCAATTTTTGCTGTTGACTCAAAGCAAATATTTCAGCATTATCCTCCAAATCCTTTGCCCAATTTGTTAAAGAATATATCATATTATCTCCCGTAAATTTAGGTAGTGAATCAATCATGAAAAACGGATTGCTTGACTTGCCTTCAGCCATCGTGAATAAATTGTAAAGAGTTTCTTTGCCTTGAAATTTCGTACTTTCAAAATGTCGGTCGTTGCACGCCGAACAAAGCCGCCGCGCTTCCTCTTAATTTTCTTACACCGTCGTCGCCGCCGCTTATTTCACTAAACTCCACGTAATCCTGGAAGAGAAATTTGTAGGAGACAAATTTCTCTTCCTGATGAGAACACCTTTTCTTCGTTAATAATTACTTTAATAATTTCTAATACCCCGTTACAATTATTACCGTCGTATCGCCGGTTTTCCCTCCTACTGCCGTCCATAAAGTGTGGATGACTCTCTAGAACGAATGAAAAAGACCACACGTCGTTTATAAACGTGTTAATTTGTTTTTTATAATTTGTAGGTTTCAATGAGAACACATTTTCTTCGTTAATCACTTCTTTAATCATTTCTTCTAACCCGTTACAATTATTACCGTCATATCGTCATTCTTCCCTCCTACTGCCATTCATAGTGTGCCTCACTCTCTAGAACAAATGACAAAATTCACACTTCATTTAGAAACTATTTAATCCTACATACATATATATCTGTTCGAATAATTCCTATAGACTTATATACGAATAAATCAGTTTGACCGAAAAAGTACCACACTTTCATGGAATGCACACAAGAAATAGCAATTAAATACCGGCACGTTTCATATGGTTAGAGACAGCGCCGAAGACCTGATTATTGAGTTGAATCGTTCCCTTTGAATTTTTAGCCATCGGTGGAACTGCGAACTATTTGTCTCTTTTTTTGTGACCTGTTTGTCATCCAGATATTATTAAAAAGTCATATTGCAATCTAAGTATTTCGTATTAAATAATACGATTTCAATAAAACGGTGGCTTTATTCGATACGAAGCTTTTGTTTTTGTCGAGATTAGCCTTTTAACAAAGTTTTTACTTTAAAAGTTTCCCTCTCGTGTCTTTTCAAATGAAAATGTATTTTACTTTTCATTTCGCTATTTTCGGTTTAAGGGTCTTCTCCTTTCGGAGTTGTTTAAAGCATACTCTGGGTTTTTAAATTTTTTTTATTCTTTCTTTTCACTTTTTTTTTAACATTTACGTTTATATACTTGGTTGATTATAAAACAAATGACAAAAATATATGGGAATCAAATTTAAGACAAAAAGGTCGAATAAATTAAGTTACAGAAATGTACATTGAATAAAACAAGTTTCAACAGATTTTAACGCGTTTACTTTAAATTTTTTCTATCCAAAGATTTCGCGAAAATAAACGTGATAAAATCCGTAAAAGCAAGTTTTATTATTCTTGCAGTTTTCGCGTAAATATAAAAGATCATTATAGAAATACTCTCGAAGAAGTTTTTTGATTATTTAAATATAAGCTATAATATACCTGCAGGCCAAAAGTTTTAGACTATCTTAATTAAAGTAGGAAAGTAAAGTAAAACTAAAATAGAATATTAAATGTTTATTTAACCTGTTTAATCATCTAATAGAACATTGATTGTCAAACAATATACTTTAAAAGCGTAAAGAAATATTAACAGTCCATGCAAAAAAGGCTATAGATAGCTAAACTGATTTTTCATCAAAAAATCCTCCTTTTTATTTTATGATATTTTCACAAGTTTCGGCATACGGACTATCAATTTCTTAATCGTTTCTTGTGATATATTGTTCCAAATTTCGCATAAAGCATTCCACATTTCTTCTCGCGATGACGAGCCACGATTACGGACGTTCCTATCAAGCTCTTCCCACAAAAGTTCAATGGGATGGAGATCCGGGCTCTGAGGAGGCCAAACCATGTTTTCTAACTTTCTCTTCAAATATCCTCTACATAATTTTGAGCTATTAATTTTAAGCTACATGTATCTATCTCCAATTAATCGCAACCCGGAAGAAACGGCATTTTAGCTCTCAGCCCTCCCGAGCGTGGACGATCTTGAAAACTGCCTGTCTGCCTATATCGAGTTATTGTGTCATGAACACAAGTCTTCGATAACTTCAGTTGTGAAGCAATCTCACGTTCTAATTTGCCTTCATTATAAACAACGATGGCAGAACGCACTTCATTGCTAATTTCTCAAGCTTTTCCCATTTTATGTCGTCTTTACTGTAGAAACCACAAGTTTAGACTAATTGAGATTGTTCGTAAACTCGGTTAGTAATTCGTCAGAAACACGTGTTTTCAAGAGCTAAATAATCCTAATTATTGACCATTACGTAACAAAAGCAAAGTAACTATTAATGAGGACATTATAAAAATATTATTACGACTCTACCACCTGGCTGTAGCGCAGCGTTTGTCGGTGTTTGATAACAATGGATGTGTATAACTTGAAAGTAAACAAGAGAATGACTTCTTTTTAATATTCTATACTAACAATAGAATATGCAGATGTGCATTTCTTTTATTTATCCTATGGGATTTTATTACAATTCATGGATAATTATGTTGTTTATGAGCGGTCTTAAACTTTTGAACGGCAGGGTATATTCATATATAAAACGATGTCTTTCTTGTATAATTATACCCAATATCCTCATTAGATTCTGAGGTTTAAGTTCCAAATTCTATTCCTAGTCAAGAAACAAATCAAATCACTTGTCACTTCATACGGTGTGCGATCTTATTGCAAAGGCATAGGCAGGTTATATCGCATTGTTCTCTTTTCTGTCGATGCCAAATCAATATATTCTTCCAGCTTAGAGATAAATTAATCATACCTACTAATAACGCTACTTTGTTTCATACGGTGCAGATCCGGGGACTCAATCACAGGTAATGAGGCAATCTATCTTAGTCCCCGTGATGCGTGTTATTCATCCTCAGTTATTAAAAAAACTTCATAAATGAAACCAAGTTTAGGGATGTGACTTAAATGATGAAATCTTTCGCATTTTTTATTATCGTTTTAAAAATTATAAATACCACTTTTTTCTATTTTTGTCTTTTTAAACTCATTCAACAACTCTTATGTAATCAGAGTGTCGTCGTCTCTGCGCAAAACATGAACCCTTGAGTTTGAAACGTCTTTTCCTGAAATTTCAACAGCCATTTCGCACGTTGAAGTCTAAATTCACGGTTTCACCTGTGCTTCTATCTTGACCCATATCTTATCATTTACAGCTAACGACCCTGCGCATATTCTCATTATTTTAGTAATATATTGCATTTTTTTAGAGTTTCAACTAATTTTATAATAACAGTTATCACCATAAAATACAAATTAGAATTTAGAAGTTTTCACAAATTGGTTAATAAACCAAAAATTGTAAATAAGATTAACTAGAAAGTACAAACCAGTAATTTCTAGTGAAAGTACGTAGTATTTTTATTATATTCTTTAATGTATATTTTTATAAATCAAAATAAGCCTGTTGTACGTCGCATTAATACTTCTATATGCACTTATTAAGTATGAATTCTATGGATATGTACATTCAACCTAAGGGAGATGTGGAAGAAGTGTTTGTAAGATATTGCAATATATAATGTAATGATATACATATTTCTAGTGATAAGATGTTGATATTTAAGCAACTTCATCCGGATATTTTCAATACTGTTAATTATATATGGTATGGAGTTGTTCTGAAACTATAATATCGTGATGCAGGCAGGCGTCGCGGTAGCTGTATATATGTTGTCCGTGACAAAATAGCGCAGCACTTGTGACCCTGAAAAGCGGTTGCCAATCTACCCCACCAAGTTTAATACTACCAACTAATCTATGAAAAAAAAAAATATGTTCCGACATTAAATATCATTTACTTTACGTCACTATAGTTTTACTCTACAACTAATATAAAACAGGTACCTCCGAAAAGAGACGAAATTATGACAAAAGTAACGCAGAAATTCCTATTGCACCTTTTTAAAGTTTTTTTATACATTTTCAATTATATATGACTGATATAACCTTTAAAATAACATGGCACGTCAATTTTATCTATTTAAAAAAAATATTTAAGAAAACAGCAACGAATTGGGAATTACATTAAACCAATCTTATTCGGAAATGTAATTTAGGAAGTACGACAAATACAAAAAATTTCTTGATAGAATAAAACAAGTTTTGCCCAATTATGTAATGCTAAATCCATTTGTAAAGCAGAATTTTCATTTTAAACTATATTCATTAAATATGTGTTAAATGTTTATATTATTTTATTTATTAAAAACTCTACTTAACAAAATCAATTTTTGAATATGAAACAATATTTAAATGTTTATTTCAATCATATTCAAAAAAAATATTTATTATTTAATGTATTTGTTGTGTATGTAGGTATATGGTAAGTTTTTATTGTTTAATATGGCAATTTTTTTAATCCACTGATTAAAGATTAAAAAAATTAACTGGGTAAATGCAGGTAATAACGACCCCCTTAAGAGTGTTTTGACAGTTTACGTACTGACTTACTGTTTTATTTATATTACTAATTATTGAATGTATGGTTTTTTTTTAATTACATTAAATGCTTTGAAATGGAAGAATATCTAATAAAAAATAATTCATATATATATCAAAGGCTATGAAACTATCAACGAATTTTATGCAGCTATTACGGATTGTAGAGAAATTAACTAATTTTACTTATTTATGTAAATACATGGTAACAATTCTAACAATAAAATTATATCCAATAATTACTTTTAATCAATCAACAAAATTTATAAAATCAATCTTTGTTCATTTACTTTTGAAATTTACGTTTTTCTTTTACATTTACGTTAGTAAGATTAAATGACTACAGGCATACTGTTGGAATCCGCTTGAGGTGATTTCAATTTAAGACACTGATTTAAACCCTTTTTGTACTACGGTAGCATATTGAATATATTTGAGCTGGGAAAATTTATTATTAACCCAGAAATCATGGACACCACATATCCAAGTTCCTTTGACTGCCTTAATAGCTGCTACATAAAACGGCTGTAATATATTCGTATTATTTATTCAGCCCAATGCAGGGAAGCAACCAGAATGATCCCTTTTACGTCCTAGAATTTTGATGGTGGAAGTGATATTCGAAAAGTTTGAGGGTCTAAAACCAAATGATACTCCTGGTAGGTAATGCTATTTCTTTTTTGACAAGCCATGGGTTGAAGCAGTTGGAAATATTCCCAAAAAGGGTTCTATATTCATTCAACTCATTTCCGTGTTTCCAATCCCCCCCCCCCTCGGTAATGTAGGCACCATATTATATGTAAAATAAAAAAGCTTTAGAATCGGTCATAGGTTCTTATAGTCACAATTACCTATATAGATCGGTAATATGTGATTCAATTTCAGTCATTATTACAGATTCAAAATATGAAACTGTAATAATGACTGAAAAATTTGGTGAAATTAATTCTATTGGCTTTTCTAACAGTAATTGATAGAGACGTAATTTATTAATGTTCATTTCCAACCACGATCGTGGAATATGACGCCGTTAACATACAATCGTAAACCGAGTAAACTAGACAAAATATATTTTTAAAAAAATGTAATATAATTTAAAAAAAATCGTCAGTTACAAATTAAATTGATATGTAAATTATTTATTTTATTACCACAGATAAAACAGTAAACATTACTTTTCCATCCCTGAGTATCGGTGACAGCTATCACTAATAAAATCCTATAAATTGACTGAAATAAGATGGGAAATTAAGAATTAACATATCTGAATATAATTATGAACACAGAATAGATTTAGGCATCATTAATATCTGTTAAATGTCTACACTAAAAAAATATATACTTACCTGAAGGAACAAGAGACAGGTTGCGCCTTCGCTGTAGTCTCAGAAAGTAACGCTTATTTTCATTCTTTTCCAGGCTGACACTATGGTAAGATTATATGATGTTTAATAAACAATCAAGTTTGTCAATCATAAAAAAAAAGAAACTGTAATAAGCATAAATGTTACATGCGAAGTTTTGTGCTTTCACGGTCTCAGTTGCTAGCATAGTAATTTATTGAATTCATTCGAAATTGCACATTTGTGATAGAAACAGCAAAGACCTAATCCTTCGACAAGAGTCAATAATCAACATAAAAGCGTCTGTCTCCGACGACGATAATCCTATAGCGTAGCTTAGATTACCACAAGTATGTCTGACAAATCTCTGACGGTTGCGCTCAGTAGGGAAACAATTTTTCATTTTTATATGGTTCACACATTTTTATTTTATTAAATATTGTTTTCTTAGAAATATAAGTACTTATCACTTCTTTTTTTTACATTTTACAATGGTAGTCAATACTTCGGATTTTTTCTAACAAAAGCATGTATTGGTTAAAACACCAGGGTAGAATGGGACAGGCTACCGTAAGAGTGGTAACTGGATAAGTTTTTTTTTTCGGGCTGAAGGCCACTATAAGCCCGAGGGCTTTTACAGTTTCACCGGGTTGAGAGGTGACCGAGCGCTAATGGCACTCAGTCGAGACCTCTATATATAGGTAACCAGCACAAAGGCTCCCGATAGGGAGCCTCGGCTTGGACCGTTACCTTGTTTGCGTGAGCGTCTGACTTGAGGGTGCCCGAGAGGGCCGAACCTGGGCTCGGTGTGTTGCTTCTGACAGAGGATTCTTTTAATTCGCTATTATTATTAGCTATCTGTACCACCACTTCGGAATGCGTGGGCGCTGGAGAAGAAGTGGCGCAAGAAACTCCAGCGACGCTTCTATCTGTATGGACTGGAGAGAACCGACCAGTGACATGGCGGTATCGCGAATATCGTTGTTGGCGTCGCCCTCGCCGTCGGTGGGGGCGATATGAGGGTGCAATGTACGTGTGTTGTGTTTTATGAAGGGCTTAGGCCCTGGTGGTCACGTAGTCGGGGTCATCGAGGGCGTGCCTCGGTCTCCTTCGGATGCGGGTGAATCTGTGATTCGCGATGGGATTGTAAGTGGCGGCACTTACAATCAAGGGGTTAGAGTGTGTGACGGCAGAGTCGAAATATCGGCGGGAAGCCTGCTTCAGGTACTGAGCTATGGTCGGCAGCTCAAGATCTATGTGTAGAGTTTCGTCACGCAAGAACCACGGTGCACCGGTGGCCTTGCGCATGAAACGATTTTGTATTACCTGAAGTCGGTGAATGTGACGCGGGGAGCATGAGCAAAGACGGGGATGGCGTATGTCATTATGGGTCGGATGCACGCTTGTATAGTGTAATTTTATTACGCAGGGACATTTTGCTATTTTTATTGAGTAACGGGTGCAAACGACCTAGGACGAACGCTGCTCGATTCCGTACGCGGTTGACATGCGGACCGAAGGTGAGTCTTTCATCTAATGTGACGCCTAAGTGTTTGACTGTCTGTTCCCAGGGGATTGGACGATCAAATAACTCTATAGTTGGGATATGCGGCCTTTTGTTGCGCCGAGAGAAGTACATGGCTGCACTTTTAGTGGGGTTAACCTCGATCCTCCATTTCCGAAACCATTTCCCTAAGGTGTTGGCTGCAGATTGGAGGCGTCTACAAATAGCGTCTGGTTTGAACCCAGACACGTAGAGGCCGGTGTCATCGGCGAAAAGGGCTAGCTCTACACCGCGAATACGACATACCGCCCGTTGGTGTAGAGTGTATAAAATAGGACCTAGGACGGAGCCTTGTGGTACTCCGGCACAAATGGGGTGAACCTCGGAACGCGTTCCCTCGACGCTGTAACAAAAGGTTCGATTTCCAAGAAAGTCTCGAATGATAAGTACGAGTCGATCTGGCACACCGAGCGCATATAGTTTGTATATGAGCCCGTTGTGCCAGACCTTATCGAAAGCTGACGCCACGTCGAGGTAAAGTGCCCCAGTTTGATAGCCCTGAAGAAATTTACTGAGAATGTGCTCCGTGATGCGTTCCAGGTGTTCGGGAAGGTGCCTTTGGATATGACCGCGTTGTAGATTATCACCAGTTGGTATAAAATGGACATGGGTAGGAGTTACATCACCTCGTTGGTGATGCTGTCGGGGCCGGGAGCCTTGCGTAGTCGCAGGTTTTTAATTATGGACTCAACTTCGGTGCATGTGACTTGGGTTACGGAATCGCGAGGTCGTTCCTTACTCCTCCGGTCGACCTCGCTGTCAACCATTGCAAGGTGAGCGGCGTCGATCGGTAGGGTGCTTGGTGAGCATTGGAGCTCCAGATTGTTAGCCAGACATTCGGCTTTCTCTTCGTCTAAGAAGGCAGGTGGTTTATTAGGATGCGCTAAGGGAGGCACTGTTTGGGCGGTGCCCCCTTGTAGGGATTTGGGAAGTCGCCAGATGGTGAAATGGGAAGGTTCGATATTGGAGAGGTGATTATCCCACCGACCGTTCCTGTACTGGGCTAAGCGTGACCGGTCTTGAGAGTAGAACCGCTGAAGAGTACACAGCACCAGCCGGTTACTTTCAGTGGGATGTAAATAAAGGGCACGAGTCACCGCATTCTTGCGCCTCATTAGGTCCGCTTGGCAGGGTCCATCGGTGGTCTTCCACCGAGGGAACCTGCCTTGAGCAATCCTCGACGACCTAGTAAGGGCATGAACTGCGAGGTTCGTATCGTGGACTGAAGATATGTTCCTAGGAATAGCATCTAGGCGTGGTGATGTGGCTTCCTTTAGGTCGTTCCTGAGTCGGTGCCAGTCTAATATGGTTTTGGTGGAGGGTGAGGTTAGGGCGGAGGGCCCTAACCGAAGAAGAACGGGGTGATGATCGGAAGCGAGCTCGTGGATTACGTCTATCCCTTGGAAGGCGAGGTTGATGTTCTTACAGATGGCAATATCAAGCACATCCGGTGCGTAACCCAATATATATGGAAAATGAGAAGGCGTAGTAGGCGCTACGACGTCGAAGTCGAGTGCGTCGCTTAGCGAGTCTAAAGCCAACCCCCGGGGGTTGATTTTAGTTGCATTCCACCAAGCGTGCTTGCTATTGAAATCTCCTGCCAAAATGACTGAGTTTCCAAGGGAAAGGAGTGCCACAAAGCCGCTTCGTAATACTTGTGCGTCACGTCTGCAAGGCAGGGAGACGGACGCGATTTTGATGGGGGCATGGCCGGTCATGGCTAGCTGACAGACTGAGGCTTCTAGAAAAGTGAGGGTTGGCGTGTCGACGGGCACTCAGTGCAAGTACTTTTTGTAGTAGATGAGAGTTCCGCCATTAGCGGCAGAAGTTCTATCATTCCTTATGATGTTATAATTCGCAATGTTGGGATTGCGAGTGTGCGGTTTGAGGAATGTTTCTTGCACTAGGAGCACGTCGACTTGGTGATCGCGAACGAAATTAAAGATTTCATCGCGTTGATTGTTAATGCCGTTCGCGTTAAAAAATGCGACGTTAAGGGAACGTGGTTTTACTCTGCTGTTGTAAAGGCCCTCCAAGCTTGAAAGTTGACGATGGCTGACACTACATGTTGGTAGCGCATTGTGGCGGCAATCCTGACTTCGGGCTTGCCATTGGAATCCTTTAAGGCTTTTGCAAGGGCGGAGACGTCGGCGTCGTTGAAGACGGCGGTGAAGCGACACATTAGGTTAAACGGCCGTCCGGCTAATGGAGAAGGCTGCTCAACCGGTTGAGCAACGGTCGCTACGCCGATAGGCGTATGCCATGCGGTGCGTAGAGATCGGACAGGAGCGAGAATTTTAGTGCCGGACGTTTCGGCTTGAGGGCTTTTGGGCAGCCAAGGTAATTGGCTGTGTGTCCCTCTGTGTTTTACAGGACACATGCGGGGGGCCCCAAAGTGGCCAGAAGGGCCTTGTCCTTGGGTCTCGGATAGTTGGTGGTGCCATGGTCACCCAGGCACTTGAAGCATCTGGGTTTGCCGAAGCAATTGCAAGCTGAGTGGCCATATAATTGGCATTTGTGGCACTGGCCTGGAGGGCCGTTTTTATGTGGCCGCAGGTTTTCAACGAGGTTCAACGATTTGGATGATCCTTAGCTGGTAATCGAACCCAGACACCGCGATACAAGTATTTTAACCACTATGCCATACAGTAATCATATTTTGTAAAATTAATTTATACTAATAAGCTATTGTCATGTAAGTTCCTCGTATCTCTTTTAATAAAACTAAAGTTTAAGAAACAAAACTATATACGAGAATTGAAGTAAGTAATTAAACGTACCCTCAGTAAAACTTTTATGTAAAAACTTGTTGTAAGTAGAAGTTTTGTGGTGAACATATACTCAACGTTTGCTCCAGCTAGAGCGTTGTAAGTATTTGGGTAGAAAGCTTTATTTGGTTAAACACTCAACAATAAACTTGTAAACTACACTCTGGTAACGCAAACTCTCCTTTGGTAAGGTGCAGTGGATACAGTCATATCGTTTATAAATATTCTGCAAATATGAAACGTGATGTGTTGTTGGTGTTCCATAATTAATAAAATAAATTAAAAATAAAGGAAAGTAGAATGCAGTTTCTTTCAAAATGCAGTATGAATGGGTCGATTCAACGAGAAAAGACTACGATCTTACAGAACATCAGCGTATAACGCATTATTTTAGTAAGTATTAAGTGGTGAGATAAAGCAGACTTCTCAGAGCGTCAAAGTTTCTAGTCGAGGAAGATACAGTTTTGAAGAAATAGTATTACTATCTGTCACGTGCATAGTTAAAGGTAAAAACTTAAGTTTGTGTGTTGCACAAACACTAAGACCTAAGCAATATGTGAGAAATGTTACTTGCTCTGATGTTTGTTATTTGTTGCAAAAATATAAATATTTTTTTTCTTACAGAGCTTCACATATATTGGTTCTTAATTGGCCTACAAGTCCTTAAAAAATTTAGATTATATTTATAATTTAAATTTTCTGAATAATCGAACACAAAACATTGCACATTGAATTCTATATTGCTCAAGAAAATTTATAAATTTCAGAGCTTAATTTTCTCCTTTTAGTTAAGTTTCTTTATATTTCGTTTTGTTTTTTTGTTATCTCTTGGTTTACTTTAAATCATTTTAAATTATATTTTTTATTTACTGTAATTATAGCAACTAAAGCCTTATAGCTGTATTCCCTTTAAGGCTTTAGTTGTAAATAATGTTTGTCTAAATAACTTAAACATGAATGAAAAACTTTCCATGTATCTTATTTTATCTTGTTCGCCGGGGCCGTGACTCCGGTTATACTACAAACAAATGTTTTGTGCATACCTCCAGTATTCACTTAATAATTGCCAATATCGATCACCAGCGTAGCGATGTCTCCTAATGATAAATGCTGGTTATCTTCTGGTCTCGTGTAACCTACTCGTATCTCCCCAGAAGATCCAACCTTTTCCTCGAAACGGCATTGCTGTTTCTAATTGAACAGCATGAATGGGTCCTCGCGTATTAGTAACGTAATGTTTCTTCAATTCGTAATGTTGCTTTGTTTATTATATTCCCATAATAAGGTCTTTAAATTTACTAAAAATTACATGAAATAAATACAAAATGTTAACAAAATTCGAAGTGATCTAATTATTCGAATGGTTTATGCAATATGAACAAACTGGCGAAGACTATGCTAAATATTAAAAGTAAATGGAACGTAAGTTATTGAGAAGAGGCACTTAAAGTTAAATTATTTTATTTAATGCTCAAAGCTTGGTAGAGATAGTTAAGGCTTTTATAAATAACTGCTCCTTTAGCTCCATCATAAGCTTATTAGTTGAAAATTTATCAAAAATCCACAATGGTTTTGAATTCAATTATTATAGGAGGTCTATAAAGTTCGATCAGGTGGCGTTTTGGTGAGAATATCTGGCTACTGAGGTGATCCTAGGTTCGATTCCCAACCGAGAAATAAAAATGTTACAATCACAAGTTGATGGTTTTGATGTCTGCTGTATTTTATATCTCACTTGCACTGTATCTGTACCTTCATTTGATCTTATTATATACAATGCAATTGTATACAATGATCTTTTGAAGGGAATGACAATTGATTACTACTGTGTTTGCACATAAGCTTATCTTGTGAATATATCTTGCGCTGCTGATACCTACTGATAATAACCAGAAGATATTGCCGTTACTAAAATCGACCACTGTACAGTATATCGCAGTTTAGAATGGTAACGATAGACGAGGCGATATATACGAAAGCCTAGATGGGGAAGCCAATTGAAAAGACGACAGTGCCAAACGGTATTAAGCGAAATTGCTGTACCTTGCCATTCGTAATGTGGCTACTGACATTTCCCATAAGAATGGTTATAAAATAATCATTCAAAGTTAAAGAAAAAAGTAAAACACACTTCACACTTTCAAGTAGTTCACACTTAAATAGTAGACTTTGAATCACAGTTAATAATTTAGTTGTTAAATACTATTATTATATTAACGTTTGTTCCACGTATTTGTAAAATACAGAAACAAAACTAATCAAGGAACGTAGGAAAAAGCATATAAATAAACGTAACAAATAACGAATAACGAAATAACGTAACGAAACGCAGATAATAATAATCCAATTAGAAAAATAAGATAATATTTACGTATTATTTAGATTTCTATTTCAATTAATACAAAGTATATACCAACATAGCCTTACAATAAATCGATACTAAGAACAAAGTTTCGAAGAGAAAACGTTAAAAAGCTTTGTAAGTAGCTTAAGACGTTACAGGCGATAAACTGAGGGCGATTTCTCTTGAAACAAACTTTATGATAATTTTTTCTTATAAATTATCAAAACTAGTATAATATGGCGTACTTTAAGTAAGAAAAAAATAAAAGTAATACATATTTATTACAGCGAAAGATGAAACGCTGAAAAAAAATAACACGTTTACTCATGACAATTGAAATAAATCTATTGCAGATATGGAAACTTATAATGTCTTCAGACGTGACACTGGGTAAGCCGTTAAGCTGTGACCGGTCAGTTACAATTACAAGTTTCAACGTATTATTTATAAAGTATTTATTAATAAATATTTCTAATTACTGATATTCCATCATTGACTTATAAAAATATTTATAAATAACTGTTTACGAATAAATATAGCTAAATCAGGATTACACAATTGGGTAAAAGTTAGCAATACTAGTAGTTTTGTGTATGTATATGTGATATACACAGAGAGTTTTAGCACATTCGTCATTTATATATTTACAACATATTTTAATACATTTTTTAAATTACACTTGAATCCTGCTACAACTTTCATACACGATATATATTTTAGTCTATGTCGACCTGAATAGAACTAACAGATATGGAAACTTACGACTTGTCTATAGCTGTGACGCTGGGTGAGCCGTTAAGCTTTGACGGTCAGTTACAATTACAAGTTTCAACGTTTTTATTTATTAATAAATATTTCTCATTACTGATATTCCAACATTGACTTATAAAAATATTTATAAATAACTGTTTACGAATAAATATAGCTAAATCAGGATTACACAATTGGGTAAAAGTTAGCAATACCAGTAGTTTTGTGTATGTATATGTGATATACACAGAGAATTTTAGCACATTCGTCATTTATATATTTACAACACATTTTAATATATTTTTAAAATTACACTTGAAACCTGCGACAGCTTTCATACAGTGTAGCTTAATTAAATTGATAATTTTTATCAATAACATTATTCCCGAGCGCATAGGTAAATAAATTTGAAAGACGTAAAACCCGCTGACACTCTGACTGAAATTCATGCTATATTATATTCGACATAAAAACTACAATGCCGGTTCAAGCTCACCTTATGTTCTGAAGGTTTTTTATAGGTCAAGTGTACTGAAAAGTTTTAAGCGTGCAAGTATTGCCAACTTTGAAAAATGGCAGTCGAGTGTTAGATGAAGGAATTTTTTCTGAGTCTTGCACCCATAGAGAGTGCTCTTAAGATGGCAGTGAAAATGTAGTATGCCGATTGAGAAGAAAATATTTAAATATTTCCACTAAATAAGATTACCATATTTTTTCTTGTTCCCTTATTTCCTGTATACTATACATCTTTTAGAGTTTAACAGTGGTAGAGCTATGCTGTAGTTTGTTTCTAGCTGCAGAATGAAAGGGGACAGCTCGGCCGGGGTAGGACCACGCCCTCACAGAATATCAGCGTAAAATAGCAGCATAATGCTGCTGTGTTTCGTCTGGTGAGTGTCGGGATCCGGAGACCTTTATTACTGGCGAGGAGGCATTCCATCTCAGTCGTCAAGGGTGACAACGCATCTGCATGTCAATTACTTGTCAAGGATGAATGTAGATGTCATAGGCCACAGGAATCACTTATCATCGGGTGGATATATTACTTACATACATCACATTACATACAAACAGCGTCAATAGCAAAGGTATAGGGTACGGTCTCGAAACTAAAGGTCGTAGGTTCGAATCTGCCATTCGATTATAGTCGTGAACCATCTCCTGGCACAAGCATCTCAGCTTAGTTGGAGTGGTTAACGGGAATGTTAGTCATGTTAATAGCTCTGCTAGTAATTTTATAAAAAAATTAATAAAGCAATTTTTCACCCCATTTATCGTGATTATTTCAACTTTGGAACTCGCTATGTTTCGAGCGCTTTACAGCACCCATGGTAACGGAGAATCTTGAAAGGTGTCAGTAGTGTATGGTTTTGCAGTGGTACCTTTGGTTTTGGCTTTAATAGTCAAAATAAAGCACTAGAAACGTTGTCAATTTAAAAGCTGAAATTAAACTCAAAAAAAACCTTACCAACCTAAATAAGATCAAAGTAAAGGTTTTTGTAACAAACAATTAAGAATAATAATTTAGAAATTTTTTTAGTTCGTTAATTACATATGGACATTGTATCAAAATCGGTGTAGGTATATAAACATGCATTAAGTGATGGTCAATCTTTATGAAGCCGATACATACAGGTCACTGAAGATTGCATCTCGTGGTTATCTGTGAGTAAGGCCTATCTTCAGTGGTGGACTAAAATGCTGAGATATAAAAACATGAACAAAATGTATTGTATGCTTTCAGTTTTATTATTATCCGTAAACGTATAAAATAATATATATTGAATAATTCGAATAACAATTATTAACGCATCTATAAATAGTAAACGAATCTTTATGAGATATATGTATGTCATGATTTATATCATCAAGTACAAAAATATTTGTTATTATGTATATACCATAGTAGATAGATATAGAGACTTGTTAGACGAAACATTTTCGCCAAGGTTTTGTACGATTAAAATATGCGTCGATACCATCACTTATTGGAGACATATTTTTTGGATATTTATCAGATATATAAATAAGTTAACCTCTTATTATTTCAATTCTAATTACTATGTTCCCAGTGGTAGTTACAGACACCAAGAGAGACAGTTGCGAAGTCACAGTATAACGGTTTGGCAATGTGATGCGGAGGGACAAGCAGATATGCAAATGAAGTCCTAAACTTTCGACCAAGCTCGTTGAAAGAAACACCGTGAGGTTATATCTAGTAACTGACCGACATAACACGTCCGCCCTCATGTCAAGTTGGTATACTGAAGGATCTCCCCAAGGTAACAAATATTCTTAAAAGTCACATGACATCATAAGGGGTGAAATGAGTATGAATGACTATCATACTCATTTCTCTCCTGACATGTGAGTATTTTTGCAGTGTGATAGTCAGGACATAAATACATGCATAATAATAGATCGATTCTATATACTGGTATTAGGGTGGCAAGAGTAAGAGAAAGTTATAAGATTGAAAAAATAACATACAAACGCCAAGTCAAAGTAACAATGCTATGAATGGAAAGAAAAATATTATTCCGATGTGCATATTGCTGTACACAAACAAATTTATATAACTCATGTCTTAATTTTCAAAAAGTTAATGTTTTTGTTGTTACCTAACTTGTCATTTTCGGCTTTTAAACTTCACAACAAAGTTTTCTCTACTTCCTTGTTCGTACATTAACAACTTGTATAATAAGATCTCTGGTTCTTTGTCCCGGTTATGAACGAACAGTTCATTGAAATTTGGAGAATGACTTGTTACTTGGAATGCTGAACTTTATTTTCTTGGCAATAGTTTTCAAAAGTTGACAATATTTTATTCAATATAAGTTCCCAACATTTTCTTTAAGATTTCGTATTTCTTTTGTTGTCTCTCATAACGTCGTTTCATTTTGCTCTTTAATATTACATAGAACATAGCGCGTTGATATAAGTATAAAAGTAATTATTTAATTATTTGTGATATTCAATTATGAATTAAAAATTTGTTGAAAAAGTTGCATAAGTGTAATATAATAATGATTTTCAATCAAATTGATAAATGATTTTCTTCTTTCCCATCCACTAGAAATCCTTTTCGCATTTAGGGTAACACGGGAATTTGTATAACGTAGCAAAAAAAACAAGCAGCACTTAATTAAATTTATACGATTTTACTATGTGAAAAATAAAATTGTCTGTGCATGATTAATAAACGTAAAAGGAAAAAAAATATATTTTTTTAATTGGAAGGTTATATATCTCTTTACAGTTTGATTTACAGTAAGCTTTTATAAATCAATAATATTTTATTAAATTTAGAGGTAGGGTATTAGTGGTGATGTCTATTGTACACTTTCTCTGTTCAATGGGAAACAAGAGAGAAAGTAAGGAAGAGAAGGCCTCTAGGCATTAAAACCTATTTGCGCAATTCTTTGCAAATAAAGATTAAATAAATGGCTATCGCATATGACATCACATCATACTTGAATATATTATAGATTCCATGGAATTTTCAGTTTGTCTAGTGTTTTTGTTGTTGTTGTTTTTGTTTGTTTAGTGTTACTAAGTTTTGGCCATGTTGCGTATAGTGAGTGTAAGGATCTGGGGCCACAATAGCCAATACCAATTAATCAAGCAACTCACATTATTGTCTTCACTGGCTTTGCGAAGAAATGTGGCATCTCTATTTTATCGAATTAACCATGGAGTGGTTGTTCCGATTAATTCCAACCGCTGAGTTTCAGCATCAGATCGTGACAGAATTCAAAATTTTGGCTTCATCATGGTGGTAGAGACAAGCATCAGCTTTTGTTGTTGCACGAATCGGCCGGCTCGACGAGGGAAGTACCGCCGCCTCACAGAATACTGCCATAAAGTAGATGTGTAACTTCTGCGTTTCGTCGGTGAGTGAGTATCCCCTCCCCGTCCCTAAACAATATGGTAGTTGTAATTTCGAAAAAGGTTGTGTTTCAAGAATAGTTTGAGTGTTGAGCTGTGATGGAATTAAGTGTGAGTTGAGTATGTACTTGAAATTCTTGAATATTTGGTTGAGCTGAGTCTAGAGTTGAGCGTTCAATTGAGTATCGACTTGAGAGTTGAGTGAAGTGAAATATAATGGAGTGGTTAGGAGTGAAATAAAGTCGAGTTAAATAGAGTGATTTCACTCTATTTTTTTATTTATTGGATTTTTAAAACTATTTTTACAAGTAAATGCATATATGCATTACATATTTATAAACAATAATTAAGGCCTAAAATTTAAAAATCAATTAATACAGACAAACGATCAAACTAATATTGTTTGATTGATCGTCATAGATTAAACAATATTAGTAGGGTATGTTAATTTTTATTAAATAAGCACAAGATATAAAATAATTAATACCAATATCAGTTAGATATACAATTTATAGTTATAATTGATAGGAATTAATAATAAAATAGTATCACAAACACTAAAGTAATTTCTTGTTCATTATCTCTGAACAAGGTAAATTTGCAAGTACACATCCAGTTGTTAAGGATATGTAAAGTCTTTTATCGTCTAGTCTCTAAATATCTAAATATGGAATCAAAAGAACGTGCCAACTGACTCAATTCAAGCCGATTTTACTTAACTTCAATCTTTTCATAAGCACGCACCTGATCTCATTTCACATCCTATAAATATTCCCTACTTTTATAGGGAATTTTTGTATGATTATTCTTAAAAGTCCATCTTTCAAGAATAATCATACAAAATTTTAGTAATACGATAAGAATAGATTGTTCTTCCTCTCAACTCGCCAAATAAATCCATACTTTTTGTAAGATCTGATATAATGTCACGTAAGTAGTGATAGGTAGGTATCGGAGGTACTAATATCTATTATTAGTATTATATTTGTCTACAGATCTCCTAATAGGCTTGAGATATTGTGAATTTACATATATTTTTTAATATTTCCACTCAGGGAGACTTTAATATAAATTATATATTTACCTATTGACTAATTTAATATTTATTTACACTGTAAAGGATTACCCCCAAAAGTTATTGGACTGACGAAAATAGACGTGAAAACGATTGAAAAAATACAGACAATCCTGTACCAAAACTTTTCACATTCTCACTCTCACAAACATTTCACTTCTCTTGTCATCATACACAATTATGAATAAGATTTAAAAATCTTTATTACATAGTTTGGAGCTTTATAATGTTGATTTAATTAAATAGTAGAATTATATATAGATCATTCGGTGCGATTCAATTCTGATTTTAATTTGACTGCTCTTTTTATAAATGTTCAAAGTATGGACTAAAATGTATGTTGTAGTTTGCTACTTGATTCTTTTACTTGGTTTTTCATTCAAGTGGAAAGGCTTATCAAATACATTTCGTATGTATGTGCATGTTATATATTTACATATTGTGTACAGTTGTGTATATCTCAACAAAATTTTAACTCGTGATAGCCTGGATTTTAAATTGTTGGACATACACGGTATCGGTTGCAAAATTCTATTCCCTAGTACAAGTAAATTTTTATTTTTCATATTTTTTATTACCAACTCAAAATAGCATCATATCTCAATATAGTATTGTTTCTTATGGTGGATGAAATTACCTGTATACCCTATTACTGGTAACGATACTGGTGGACTGCAACGTTTACTTAATGGCGTGCGATATAGTCTGTAATTATATTAAAAACTCTAACATACAAATTGAACACGATTTTATATGTATCTCTTCTGTCTACTCCGATTAAGATAAATGACGTAACAGCTTTTTAAAAAAAAACAATATTTTTTGAAACACGAGTTTGTTTGTTCTCCGTTCCCTGTTTCCCTTAATTCTACTACTGTAAATATATATATATATATAAATATAATTTATATTATAGTCTCCCTGAGTGGAAATATTAAAAAATATATGTAAATTCACAATATCTCAGGGACAATTAGGAGATCTGTAGACAAATATAATACTAATAATAGATATTAGTACCTCCGATACCTACCTATCACTACTTGCATGACATTATATCAGATCTTATCCCCAGTCTTGATTTACTTGGCGAGTTGAGAGGAAGAACAATCTATTCTTATCGTTTTGCTAAAATTTTGTATGATTATTCTTGAAAGATGGAATATTAAGAATAATCATACAAAATTTCCCTATAAAAGTAGGGAATATTTAGAGGATGTGAAATGAGATCAGGTGCGTGCTTATGAAAAGATTGAAGTTAAGTAAAATCATATCAACAATATATAAATATATATATATATATATATATATATATATTTATTTTATATATATATATATATATATATATATATATATATATATATATATATATTAGAGTATGAAACATACCTTTTAGGGACAATGTCAAAAGTTTTAAGTCAATAGTTGCAAACATGTCTGACGATTGATTATAAAATTACTGTGTTAGGACTTCCTTAGAGTATGTAAACTATAAGACACCCTTTAACCCATTCAAAACTTAGACCATAATTCAGTTTTTTGACTGGTGTGATTGATTGTCTGTATATCGTAACGTTGGAGTGTTTGTACACAATGAGCAAAACGTCTGTTCTAGTACACTTTAATAACTCGTGATAGATATTTCACAAGGCAGTCTAATTATTCCCCTTATTCTTTACCGTTGTATTGGAAGATGTTTTTAATCTACTGTACTGGAATGTGGACTTAACATGATGAATACAACCTTACACCTAGATAGTTGTGTCATAGACTAGATAGTCTATGTTACACCTATATAAGTTTTTGTTAAGGACAGTACGATTGTCATTGAGAGACCTACGACTACCTAATTTGTCACTCCTTGCCAGCGTTCATGATACACCATCCTTTATTCGTTAATGTTTAAAGACCAAAAGTGTTTAACAGTTGGATCGAAGATAGCTTAAAGGATCAAAAGAGTTTTACAGTTGTAGTAGAACGCAGACAGCTAAATGGATCAATATGAAATATACAATGACCAAACTCCACATCCTCGGCACCTAAACGGGGTGACGGCTTATATTGTGATAATGGTTAATAAATATTAAAAGACTAAGTTTATCTAAGTAAACTCAAAAAATAACAATCACCCCGCGAAATATAAATTAAAAGTAAAAAAATTAGCACTTCATTAAAATTAACTACTGTTAAAATATTTAACTTTCATTTATTAAATGTGTTTTCAGATGTAACAGGTTTAAGCACAATACTTTCCAACCACGACAGTCCAAATAGCAAGAAAAGATAATCGAAACACAAACTTCGTTTCCAAAAAGAAAAAAAAGCGAGAGACGACGTCTCGGGAGATAAAAGAAATTTATTGCCAAGATTAAAGCGACCGACTACGTTTGTTTGGAGCGGTGTCAATCTTGACAAAAGAAAATGCAGAAAATTTCGCTTGGAATCGAAAACACATCTGTACTCCAGTTCAGTTTTACACTTACACGCATTATAAAATTTTAATGATTTTTAGGTGAGTATACAGTAAAGGTAGGACCATGCATCAGCTTTTGTTGTTACATGAATTAGCCGGCGCGATTGGGGAAGTAACACCACCCCAAGTAGTACCGGCGTAAACTAAATGTATCATGCACTTCTGCATTTCATATGGCGAGTGAGTTGGCGGCTCACCCACCTCGAACAACATGGTAGCAGTATTTTAAAAAAATCTTTATGTTCAGGCTACCCTATGAAACGTGGCAGCGCTACTGCAGACCCCACCACGCCCCCTGAGGATTTCTGCAATATCAAGGAACTTCGTTCCACCCTTATTGCCATCCACTACCTTCCCTTTTCATTATATGTTTAAACCGGCCTGTTACTTCTCAATTTATCCGTCAGAGAGGCAATTTACAAAATTACTCTAATTATCCATCTTGTCCATTCTAGTAAATCCACACTTCTATCTTAATATTTTTATTGCAGCTCAGTAGTTTTCATTCGACACCTTCACTGCCTAACATTCTGTGCCAGATAGCATTGACAGTTGAATTATGCTTTTATAAATGTTGCCCTTGAATTTCAAAGGCATACAAGGATTGCAAGTAGTGCTGGTAACCTGTCGTCACATTGAATGGAATTTATTTGGTTTCATATTACGGCTGATCATGATTTTATTTTCATTACAAGAGTATGCTAAGGATGCATAGTTCTGTATTCAATTCCTTACTGAATTTGAAGAGCAAAACTATTGACCTACACATCTGAAAATGTATTAGAAAAAATATCGTATGCCAATTTTAAAGGGTAAAAGAGCGGGACGACTGAGTGCCTATATGTGAGCGTATGTACTACCTATATTGGAACACTACATAATTATAACTCTGCAGTTGAGAAGACGCCGTCACTGATGAATCATATGTTAACAGTACTATCGATTGTTAATGCAGGGTGACAGTAAAACTTCAGCCTCGACCAAGTAAGCCGAGAACTTGAAACCCCGGTCTCGTAGACCAGCTACGGTGCTGGCTTAAGTACTGGAAACGTCAAAACGTGGAAATATTTCCTTCGTGTCCGGTGTCAAAGTAAAACTATATTATATTTCAATAAGCGCAAGTTATTATCAATGAAATGAATTAAGAAATGGGATCATTTCTTTAAATATTATCGATTATTAATTATCGATGGCATTCAAAATTATCTGTTTTATATGTAGTTCGTATTCATTGATAGTATAGTATAATAAAATGTGCCAAAAATATTTTGTCTAATAATTCTCTCTTAGAAAAAATATTTTGTATTAATAGAAAGTTTGTTGTAAATTCTTATTCCCATAAAAAAAATTCTCACGAGACTTTCTACATATTTCTGCATTCTCTATTTTTATTCTCTATATATAAAAATAATCAGATATAAAAACGTAAAAGATTTATACTTAGCGACTCTTTTTAACATAACTAGTAACGATACATGATGATTACATGTCGTTGTTGTTCTTTATTGTTGGAACTTTAAATAAAAACAAATAATAATAGAATAATGCAAAGTGCCCCAAAGAAATTGTTTTAAAGACAACACCATCAGTCAAAATTTAAAAAGATAAAAAGTATCAGAAAATTGAGTCATATTCTTATCGAGTAGATTTCTTTTAATTTAACTCAAAAAAAAATACTTGTTCAACTTGCCTTGTACGTCACAAATAAAACGATGAAATTCATATTTCTCAAAAATATAAATTTTCTTAATTGTCATATTAATCGGCCCCATTTTCTTTAAGTCACGTATAAAAGTCACCTTTACAACAGGCTTAGTTAGGCTATACTGAATTAGACAAAATTCGTAGCAAATTAAAAAATCTGACGGCCGTATTTCTTTCAATTTATTCCCTCTAAAAATTGATTGAGTAATAAATAACTTAACGTTAAGACTAATAAGTTAGAAGTACTTTAGTAATGATCACAATACAATTAAGTATAACTAAATTTTAATTTAGAATAGCAAATGATTTACTTTTTTTGGTAATGGTGAAAGTCAATTTTTTTTATAATTTTTGCTTCCTTCTTGGAATAGTTAATACTATTTCTTCATTTCAATAAACAATACGGATAATAACTTTTTGATAATTAACTCTAGGTGTATTACTGTAAGCCAGAAGAACAGCTTACCTCAAGTTCTATCTACCTAAGTATCTATCTTCCATCGCCCTTTTAGCAAAAAAAAGTAGTTCTTACTACTACTACTCCTAAATGTTTCATTACTAAGCAAGTAAGACTTGATCTCCAATCACCAAGGCATTATTTTGTTTAATGTTTTTAAGTTAAATTACACATATGTATTCAAACTTTAGAAAGCGTGATGAGAAAAATAATAATCGTACTGTATGCTACATCAAATCAGAAATTTGTCACTTTGGACATCTTTTCTCTTAAGATCTTTTGACGTTATCCAGGAAAATCACTCTAAGACTCTGACATATCTTAACAAATTTGTGTGAAAAGATACTTTGTGGTGTTTTAATGTATAAGCGGTTAGATGATAAGGTGGACAACTTAAAGCATATCTTTGCTTTGATTCTAAAGACTGATGGCGGTGGATTTTCCGATTTGAGCGCTTAAATTCATTAAGACTTGAATTTAGACCAATAAATAAATAACCAAACAAATACAGTATAGTGTGTTTTATAATTATATCTACATTTTTACATGATATCTAATATTTTATAAGAAAAATATGTCAATTGACAGTAATAAAGAATGTAAAAAAAACACTGAGTCATACGGGAAGCTTAGAAAGTTAGTCTGATATCGTAGATATGCAGAAAATTATTGTTTTCATTGCAAAATATTTAGTAAACGAATATGTCATTTATGGGGCGAAATTCAAGCAAAAATTATCGCTCGTTGTTTGGACTGCAGCGTAATGAAGTGAAAGAAGCTATTATGGAAATTGGAAATAGAACTCGTTCCGTTCCCAATACAACAATTTTGATGTTTGTCGTGTTTTTTTCAATTTCCATTTCTGAGATGAGGTCCCAATTGAATGGATTGTTGATTCGGGAAATTAGATAAGCAGTCTTTGTGTGCGATTTACATCGCAGGAAGGCTATTAACGTTTTGCGGATTTACGATCAATTTCCGCTGTCGTCTCAGTATTATTTGTTTCGATTTATATAAGTGTAGAGCTGATCGATTTTTGATTTAAATAGTTTTATGGTACCTATAATATATGCATTATGTAAAGTAGGAATATGTCTTCTCGCTAGAGAGATATTGGGGAATATTCCACGATGCGACTCCATTCTGAGCTTTTATAGATTTTTTATCAATATGATGATGCCATTCGAGAACTTAGATTCTCCTGCAATGAAATTAAGAGCAGATCTTATCAACTTATGTTCAGTAGTATAACCACTAAGAATTAATATGTGGGCCTCGTTAACTATAGTAAATTCCAATATCTGCCTTTTATTCGATTTAACCAAGGCGATAAGTTTCGATTATTTTATCAGACGACGTCAATTGTGCAGAACAGATAATAGTTCCGTAAACATAGGTATCATAAAGGTACTCACTCGTTGTGGTGAGAATAGTGCCTAATCCGATGTAAAGCAAATGCAATATCAACGGAGAGCTTTCGGAGATTAACAGTGGCGGAGCCACGTTGCAGCTTATTTCTAACTGCAGCATAAATAGGTCGGCTCGATCGGACCACTCCCATTTGAATGCTAAAATATCATCATAACGCTGTTGTGTTTCGAATAGTGAATGTAAGGAACAACCGAAACCCCATAACAGGTACGAGGCATTCCAATTCAGTCTTCAGGGGTGATAGCGCAAGTACATCTTAAATCTTAGTTAATAAAAAGTCATCGTTTGCCATAGGGTGAGCATGTTCAAATTTGACAAATATTAAAATTGGACAAATATTATTAAAAAAAAATACTAATCTTTTTTTATTTGCTATGTTAGTAGTGCTTCAATTACTAACATTCTCGTTAACTACTCCAACTAAGCTTAAAATGGTCGTGCTTGGAGAATGTCACGACAATAATTCTAACGGCGGATTCGAACTCACGACGCTAAGTTTGGTAGACCGTAACCTAAACCATTAGGCTATTGACGCGGAATTTATAAACAATTTTATACTATATGTACACGAGTAAACCGAGTTCGATCCCTTAGTGCCGGCAGAAATATTAGTTGTCATTTTAAGTGCTGAATTAGTATTAATAATAGAAAAAGCATAGTTCGAAGACATGTAGTCTACCAATCTGCAATGACGCCGCGCGTTGGACTGTGTTCCAACAGCCTTCTAGGGATGTACCGCGATGTAAATAGGACTCACGGTTGTCCTACATTGCGTTTGTGACATAAAAATCTGTCTTCTCTTATCAGGTCCACACATATAAGCTCTAACATGGCTCATATTACCAATCCGTTATCACTTCAGGCTGTTTACATTTGCATATAAATACTTCGCAGCCAAAACGTAACGTGTTAATTTAGGCGCCTAATTCACACTGACAGACACTTATTTTTTATAAGAAAGTAATAGAATTTAAATTATATTAATTTTTATACAAATATACATTTATAATACATATATAATATTACATTTGAATATACATGTAGAATATACATTTCAAATATAGTTGTTTCTTTTTACGTGCCGAAGTTTCAAATGCTTTACAGCACTCGTGGTCACGGGGTAGACTGAGGTATTTGACGTTCCGAATTCATAGTTGAATCCTGCCTACGGGTACTGTTTTACAATAGCTTTTGTTTAGTTGTGGTTGGTTCTACGCAATAGAATCTCACAGTTATCTTAAGGTGTTGCAGTAGTATACCGGGTTTGTATTTATTTTGTATTTTATTAATCATAGGATCCCCAGCCCAACAATTTGTATTATTCAAAATGATATATATGTATAATAATGTATCCACATTCAACCTCGGTAAGGAATCATAATGCAGATGGGCTATCATCCCTGGAGACTATAATGAAATGCCTCTTCGGTATTATATTATATATTATATATATAATATAATACCGAAGAGGCTATATATATTTATATTATATATATATATATACTTATAAGAAATATATAGATATATATATTTCTTATAAGGTATCCGGTTACCTTCTCTTATCAGCTGAATACTGTAAGTTTCTAGATACATTTCTCATAAAATACCAGCAGGAAAAAATGGTATAGCAATTCTGTGTTTCGTATGAGTGTAAGGAAAAGAGAGCTCATTAACGTTGACGATGAATTCCTTCTCAGACCTCAGAGGTGAAAACGCATGTGTAATTTAAATCTTTATTGAAGTTGTAGGCGTTAATGGAAGTAACTTACCTCATCGCTTACCATTTGGTGAATTGTGTCACCTACTTTCATAAGGTTATAAGAAAACAAATTGTATCGTCAACCTACCTACACTAGTTATACTCTACCATGTAAAATAAGTTTAGATGTAGACTAAAATATGAATATTAGGGTCAGATAACTTGACCTTGTTCCAGTAACGACATAATGTAAGCCTTCATAGCTATAAAAAACGGACATAAAAGTTAAGTGTTTAATTAAGGGAAATTTGTACCCCTTTACTTTTAGGCCCTTAAGTGGCGGTGGGTTGCCTGTAATTAATTTATCTCATCGGACCTCTGAAATAGTAGTTCTCAATTGAAAATATTTTTGACATAGAAATTCTCTATTATTTGATTGTAAATAAAAGTTTGGAAATTGTTCTTGTGCTGAAATATTTAATTTATAAATAATTTTATTTATTATGTCTGTGTGTTTTTAAATGTATATATACATTTAAAAACACACAGACAAATAAATATACACATATAGTAGTATTGAATGAGGTCCATAAGCAACTTTTAAACATCTCTCCACAACAAACATTTAATTTGCGCATGCGTCATCACTCGTAAGGATAGAAATTCATTGCCTCGTTAGCTTTAATTGGATCTATCGGTCTCTAACGGACTCACCGTACAAAACACGACAGCAATATATTACATGATGACTAGGAAAGGAACCACCACGCTCTCACAGAATACTATTCCATGATGATATTCTGTGAGAGTGTGGTCCTTCCCAGGTTGAGCCGGCCTGTTTATATTTTGGCTAGGAACTAGTTTAGTATAGCTTTATGTGGTTTTGGTGCCTTGTGATTGTTCACATAAATCTTAAACTGTAAGGAAAACTCCCAATGGTTAATTGGGTAAAAAATGCAAAGAGATGCAACATCTCTTCGCAATGCCAGTAAATCAAGCCTATATGAAAGTACCTGATTCGAGCCGTTCTCCGTTGAATGTGGTCAAACGGAAGAAGCTGATACTGGGGTGCTGCGGCCCAGAGATGAGAACAGTATTCCATGTGAGGCTGAACTTGCGCTTTGTAAAGTTGCAAACAGTGGGCCGACATGAAATACTGTCTCGCTCTATTAAGCACGCCCAGTTTTTTAGTGGCCAATTTGTCTTACCCTCCAAGTGACCGCGGAACTGAACGTTGTTCGAAATGTCAACGACAAGGATTCCGATATCAGTTGAGGTAGCTATGGCAAAATAAAGTGACGCGTCACAGGGTTTTAACGGTAAACGCGCAAACTTGTGTCTTCGTGGGGTTAAATTGGAGTAGAATTTGGCGGCCCCAATCTGAAACTTTCTTTAACAAAGTATTGACCTCAGACACAAGGAATTTTCTAATGTGTTTATATTTTCTATACCCACCTATTCTATAAAAGAAAAACTGTTTTATGGACCAGTAGTTCTACTACAAAAGGTAATCAATACGGCGATTGATCTGCTTTTCTTACCTGTTTTAGAAGGAGTTAAAGATATGAGAGTAGAATTACATTAGAAGATTCAATTAATAGAATTTATTTTCTAGTGCCAATATTTTACGCAAGCTTTAATAGCAATAATTTAGCTATAACAAAGTCAATTACTGGTTTTACAAGTAAAAGCTTAAAACATAAATCAACCAGTTCGTTGTTCATCTCATTGTGTTAAAAACCTCATCGCCCCGCACCATAATGAAGTAACAAAAGCTAAGTAATTATGCAAGGAACGAAACAATCTAGCAAGCGAGGGCATTGAGTTATAGACATAAATGGAACGGACACAATAAAAATTGACTCTTTAAACATTAACTTCTACTTTAATACAACCAAGGGTAACAGATAAGCTTATTACAATCACAATTTTATATTACCGTCTTCATTGAAGTCTTTAAAACGGAACTACCTTGATAAAAATAAATAGGTATATCACTAATGGCATTGCCTCGTTTGTCATGGAATATTAAAAGCACAGACATTAAGCTCAAAAGTCGAAATAGAAACTAATTTTGTTTGGAGAAGATAAGATATATAGGTATGATTATATATTATATATTATTAAGGTCTTTGGAATAGGGTACAAAAAAAATATTTAATTAGAAAAAACACAAAGATTTAGTTGTGCAACTTTGTCACCATAATATATATTTGGTAATTTTTAATAAACGAAGCCTATTCCAGTACGTTGACAACTCTTTGTGCTTGCTATTTTGCTAGTGACATCGTCGGCCGCGGGTTAATTCCATTAAAAGATTAACAGACCGCAGGAGCGTAGTGAGATCGGCTTAAATACGGGCTACGATAATGAGCACAAGCGGTGCTTTTAGCGATTTTTAACCTCATGTTATATTTTATTAAATTTTTACTTAATATAACTTCTCCTCTGTTATACCACGCGCTCGACGTTAAAGGAAAACAAAGTGAGGAAACCTGCATGTCTAAGAAATAATAAAAGAAATATTTCAAGGACGTGAAATTTTCCAATCCACAGTGAAGCTGCAAGCTGGAATAAGTTCTAACTCTACAGATGAGACCTATATTGAATAGTTAGATTTATATATATACGAACTCTTCTTCTTCGTATACGAACTAAACTTAAGGCTTAGGTACACATTAAACCTAGGAAAATATTCAAACAGCGATTTTAAGTTTATTTCGAATACGAATTTCCGCCTGCTTTCTTTGTGATCATTTTTTTTTTCAGTTTCTTTGAAATAAGTTCCTAGTTGATATACTTTTTTGGAGAGCTTAGAAAATGGTTATTTTTTTAAATAATTTAAAATAATAAGCCAAATTGATGTTGCATTTTTTACTTATTCTGAAAACTCAAAAATAGTTCACTTTTGCATAATGCATACGAGGGTTAAAATTATCACAAATAGTCACCCCTATAACCTTCTAACGGGAATACGTTGAATTACCAATAACCCTGTATATGCTCTTACTTATTATAAAAATTTGACAGATGTATATATTCAAATTAAAGATATATTTTTTTATCTTTCTCTACAAGATGAGATGAAGGCTGGTATTCCTAATACAGTCTGCATTAGGAATACCAGCCTAGTGTGAACCATACCATACCATAAAGCTGTTGAGTTCTATATTGTGAATTTATAAATCTGGGAACACACTAACAGTTACCAGCAATTCCTCAGTCCTCAGCGGTAACAACGCATATGCATCTTGAATCTTTGTTGAGGATGGATAAAGATGTCAACAAGCCAACTTTATTATGATTTAAAATTAAGCCATTATCTAAGGTCATTATAGAACACGAGACTGCTACGATTTTTTGCACATTATTAGGGATAAAATTCACAGTTCACTGGTAAGTGATAAAATACATGACATTGAATTCCACCTTCGTTAAAGATTCAAGATCCCCATGTGATGTCGTTCCTAAGAACTAACATGGAAATACATGGAACCAATGTTTGGCGTTATGCTGTTATTTCATACTGGTATTGTGTGACGGCATAGTACTTCCCTGGTAGACTCTACCTATTCAAGTTAGAACTAAAGACTGCCACGTGGCTCTACAACTGTTAGTTTTTAACAGTTGTAGAGCCACGTGGCAGTTACACACAATCCGGAATTTTCTTCAAGAGACGGCCTAAACTACAAATATAACTAAAGATAAAGTTGCGTTCTTATTAATGACGATTTAGATATTGATTTAGTTAACCGTCATAGCTCATCCAGAAATAAAGTATTATTTAAGTTTCCATCACTTGTACTACTCATATGATATTGAAATGAGTGAATGTTAATCTATAAATCTTGAGTTACCTCGAGCTGATAAGGCCAGAATGCCAAACTCTGACAAAGGCCTTCGAGACATCAAACCCTCAGTGATGTATTAATTGACGTACACTTAATATTCTCAACCCAACTGATTTATGTGAAACATATACCGTCGACTATTTAAACATTGTGTATTATGTGTGCTACGAGACATTAACGAACTACGAAATAAAATTTATGCTCAGATCATACAAATTACGCATGTTATAGTTCAGTAAGCATTGTTGCAAACACAGTTGCCTTCTCTATTCCGTTCAGTATTCATGTTTAAAAAGATCAGAAGAAGGTTCATATGCATTATCTAGGGAACGTGACATACAATCAATATACCCAAACCCAAAAATTGTGATGTACAAATATTGTATATCATAAGTACTCCGTGATGCACCAACCAAATGCTCTTTTTGCCCTACCTGAGACGTCAAATATATAAATATATTATACTATCTGATTTGTAGTAGCTGAGGCTAGAAGCCAACGTCTACCCCCGGAAAGTTTTAGATTTACTCATGTAATTATTCAGTTTCATACATATAGATTTTCCATGCAATTGAATAAAAATAAACAAATACATAAATATGAGCGGTATATCGCGCTATCTATGCATTAGTAAAGAAAACTAAATAACATTCGTTTTAGTTGAAACTAATGATACCATTATAAAATATCCTTTATAATAAAAATATTTTTCTATTCCTATGCATAAAGCAATTATGAGATATAATAGAATAAAAATGAGAACGATTCTTCGAAAAAAATCCGTCTGATATTAACACATCGCAAACTATAGATGCTCGAATCGATAGATAAGCGATCGGCGACCATTTGTCGTTACTAATAATACTGCCTCTCTGTGCGACATTGATCGATGAAGAGCCGATATTCCCAGATGTCAGCAAGTCGGTTGAGCGGCAATATTTTCTTTGTGTACATGAATCTGGTGTCGGCGTTCTCGATTATTTTACGTATATATTACTTTTATTTTATTATATTCTTTGGTGTGCGATGAATCAGAAAAGGACTACGTCATTGTATTTTCTCTCAAATTGTTTTTTTTTATTTTGAAGATGATAATGTCCCCTAAGTCTTGTTTTAGGACATGGTTTTGTACGAATAGTAAGATAAGGTAAAATATTATATTTTTAAAACACAATGTGAAATTAACAGTAGTTCAGGTGGTTACTATCTGCAAGTATTTTGAAGTAAAATATTTGTTAAATGAAATTGGTTAAATTAGTTATACGATTTCGTTCTGATTTGTTACACTTAAAAAAATAAGAGATCTATTGTACTCGGGGAAGAAGGCTATGACATATTTCCTATTACCTACTGATCTCATTTAGGCGGACAAATAAGGAGACAGGTAGCAATATTTTAATTAACGTACATTATATTAAAGCTTATTGCCAGTTAACTCTCGTTTATTTAGTTCCAGTTATGTCATGGATGAAGTACTGACCTTTTCAGATTTGCAAACATCATGTTAATATAAGTAAATTTATTCATATTAACAAATAATATATATATATATATATATATATATAAATAAAACTAATTCAACATCTTCACCTTTAACGGTGGTAGAGCTACACTGCAGTTTGTTTCTAATTGCATAATAAATCGGTCCACTCGACCAGGGGTAGGACCACGTCCACACAGAATACCGGAGTGCAATAGCAGTATAACGTTGCTGTGTTTCGTCTGGTGAGTGGAGGGATCCGGAGACCTATATTACTGGTGACGAGGCATTCAAGAATGTCAGAGAACGGACAAGAAATCATATTGCAGATGCGTTGTCACCCATGACGACTAAGATGGAAGAGTTCGGATGCATGCTCCAGCTAGAAACAAACTGCAGTGTGGCTCTTAGTTAACAGATAAAAATGTGTGTGACAATTTTAAAGTGTGCTCTCGACGTGACGCGTACATAAGTCGGATGACAAAATGCTGCTCGCTTTATTACACATTTGATTCACAGCAATAGCAGCATATTTTTGTAATAAATGTCACAATCATTTACCTAAAGTTAGTCCGCGGGTATCATGTTTTAATATTAAATTATATATTAAACCATTAATTTTAGCAGCTATTCAGCCGTGAAATGTTAACGTTAAGTCATGAGGTCAGGTTAGGCTAGAAGTTACTAAAATATTTAAAAGAGAATTTAGGCTTAATTAGAATACCGCGTATAGATTAAACATTGAATTTTGGTAATTGAGAATTAGGGAAACTATTCATGAGTCTGTCTTCCTATTTATAAATATTATAAATCTTCTTTTAGAGGTCAAAAAATCTTTACTCACTAAAAGGTATTACAAAACCATAAAAAATACCTGGTTTACTGTATTATGTTTGTGACGACAGCAGTTCCTGGTTTTAGAGTGTGAATTTTTATTTCAGGTTACTGTAATATTAGTTATAGGTTAAATACAAAAACATAACAGTCACAAAAAACTTAAAGAATTATTCATAAACATTTTCACTATTTCAATTATGCGCGAATATCATGCATGAATACTTGAATTCCACTACGAATTTAGAGGAGGTATAATAGACAAATGAAGGAATTTACGTCGAAATATTTTAAAGCGGCGAGAAATATCAAAACAGAATTGCCTCATCTACCTTTTGTGATTCAGGCATTCATTTCTTCAAGGAAAAATCAGACCATTATTATGTTTCGAGATAATCCCATTACTCGTGAGGATTTACTCGTAAATCTTCCATTTAGAATTCGTCCGTGTCACCAAATAAAAAACCAGGATCTGACCTGAAGGAGTCCTTTACACTACCAAAGTGATAAATGCGGTCCGTTTCTTCAACACTTACACAAAATTAATTAAAAAACGAGCACTCAGCTCATCTAACGTTAGAGTTGAATGAGCTCCTTTTCATCAAAATTCACACAATATTAGAAGCAAAAAACGAGCAAACAGTTCACGTAAAGGTTAAATTTGAATGTGGTCCTTTTCATCAAAATTTATACCGTAACAAAGGTGACAATCGAGCACACAGCTCACCTCATATTAAGTGATAAAAGCCGCCCGTTTCGTCAACATTTGTACAATATTAGCGATTAAAAACGAGTACACAGCTCACCTAAAAGTAAGAACTGAATGTGGCCCTTTTCATAAAAATTCATACAATATTAGAAATAAAAACGAGCACTTAGCTAACCTTAACTTTAGAGTTGAATGTGACCCTTTACATCAAAATTCATACAATATTAGAAATAAAAACGAGCACTTAGCTAACCTTAACTTTAGAGTCGAATGTGACCCTTTTCATCAAAATTCATATAATATTAGAAATAAAAACGAGCACTTAGCTAACCTTAACGTTAGAGTCAAATGTGACCCTTTTCATCAATATTCATACAATATTAGAAGTAAAAAACGAGCACTCAGGTAACCTAAAAGTAAAAGTTGAATGTGGTCTTTTTCATCTAAATTTAAACAATTACAGAGGTGACAATCGAGTACACAGATCACCTCATAGTAAGAGATAAAAGCGGCCCGTTTCGTCAACATTTGTAAAATATTAGCCATGAAATACGAGCACACAGCTCGCTTAAACTTAAGAATTGAATGTGGCCCTTTTCATCAAAATTCATAAAATATTAAAATAAAAAACGAGTATACATCTCACCTCAAAGTTAAACTTGAATGTGGTCCTTTTCATCAACATCCATTCAATAACAACGGCGACAATAGACACTAAGCTCACCTCATAGGAAGTGATAAAAGCGGCCCGTTTCGTCAACTTTTATTCAATATTAGCGATAAAAAAGGAGCACACAGCTCACCTAAAAGTACGAGTTGAATTTGATCCTTGTCACCAAAATTCATACAATGTTAGAAAAAAAAACGAGCAGCTCACCTCGACGTAAGAGTTGAATGAGTCCCTTTTCATCAAAGTTCATACAATATTAGAATTGAAAAACAAGCATTCAGCTCACCTCATAGTAAATAATTAAAGCGCTTCGTTTCGTCAACATTTGTATAATATTAGTGATGCAAAACACTCGAAAAAAACGAGCACTCAGCTCACTTAAAAGTTAAAGTCAAGAATTTGGTACTTTTCATCATCATTTATAGAATAATAAAGGTGAATGTCAAGCACACAAATCACATAAAACTTAAAGTTGAAAGTGACCCTTTTCATAAAAATTCATATAAGAAGAAAAAAAAATGAGTAATCAGGTCACCTTAACGTTAGAGTTTTGGTAGGTTTTTGTCGGTTTTGATAGATTCCTTAGTTTGTTATTGATAGTTTTTACAAGGTTTTTTAGATTTTTGGTAGATATTGGTCGTTTTTGGTATGTTTTGGTAGATTTTGATGTTTTGAGTAGGTTTTGGTAGTATTTGGTAGTATTATTTGGTAGGTTTAGGTAGATTTTGTTAGTTTTTGTAAGATTTTGTTAGTTTTTGTAAGATTTTGTTTTTTTTTCTAGATTTTAGTAGAGGTAAGTTTCGGTAGGTTTTGATAGTTTCGATAGTTTTTGTAAGTTTTGGTAGGTAAGTGAAGGGTTTTAACAGGTTTTGCAAATTTTGTACAGTTATTCTAAATTATCTCAGTATCTCTTCAAAATTTATTCGTTAATATTCTCACACTTACCTTTAGCATCGCAATGGGTCTCCTTCTGTACGCTATAGTTACGTTATGGTGCTATTCCCCGCTGGTATTCTCTGTGGGTGGGCTCCTTCCCCGGTCTAGTCGTCCTATTCATGCTTAAGCTCGAAACTTTTAGTACTTTTATTATCCATTTTACTATCGTATCCATTTGCTAAAATATTGCCTTAAAGGGACGAGCTCGGGTATAATTTGCAAATACGCTTGCATTGTAATTTTATTGGGTATGCTCTCGTGCATACTCGACATTGGGGGATTCTTTAATAAAGTCTCTCTAGAGAATGTTTCGTTTTAACGAAATTGAAGATCTACCTATGTAAGTCTCGTATGGCTACAAATATTCGCTTATAAACTCTATTGTATTAGACTTTGTTATAAATAAATATTTTTAATTTGATCAGTAAATCCGTAATTCTAAAAAGTGAAATCAACGGATTGTGCTATAAATAAAGTAAAATGAACAACCTCAGAAATACAATAATATAATTATGATGTTTATTTATTTTGATTCTGATTTTCTACGAAACAAAATTTCAATTTGATTACTTTACCAAATGAAATAACTAAAGAAGCTACTAAGAACTAAAAAGGCTCTAGCCATATGCTATGATGACGAATATAAAAAATACTGTAGTCGATCGAAAGACATTGGTCTTGTTGGGTTAATATTCATAAAGTGTTATTAGTGAATAAGGCACCTAGGTTAAAATTCAAGTTTTTGTTGATCCTCTAATATTTTTATAGATCAACTTGGACATTACCCTCATACTGATTTTAGATCTTGCATATGAACTTGGTTCAATTCTATTCAAACTTATAACTTGACTTAAAACTCTAATCAAATGAACTAAACAATTGAAAATATAGGTATAATCTTTGGTTAAATGAATATAAAGCTATTTCCAGCTATTGCCCAAACTAAATTAACTAAATTTTACACTAGACCAATTCGTAGATTAGTGCGTTGTAGAGTTTAAGTAAAAAAAGTTTGTAAGGTTTTGTTTACAACCTCTGCCTGAGATTCCTAGTCCAAAACTGCCTATTAATTTTCATCCTATCTCAATTCTCCCATTTTTATCCAGTGGTAAAAGCCTAAGCAAATTTGTCTGCTGAACATATTATAATGGGGGATCCTTTTTGGACACAGTACTAACAGGGCATTGATTAGGGTCAACGATGACAAATGAAAAGTCATGGATAAACAAAACCTAAGGGTAGTAGCAGTTGTTGGCTTTTTAAATGCTTTTAACACAGTTGTTGACGTATACATGTTGACATATCCTCTTTTCCCTCTTTTCTTAATCAAAATTATCAATCCCTGCCCAGGAATGGTTTCCATCCTATGTTCGCAGTTACCAGAAGTTAGTTCATGAGCAGTCTAAATTCAACGATCTCAATAACTGTTTTGAAATTTAAACATTTCGTGTGATGGTAGTGCGTGGTTCAGGATCAAGATGCTAAGTCAAACTTTTGTTAAATTATGTAATTGTTTATGAAAAATAGATCCCAATTCTCAATTTTCACTTAAGTGATACAAATATTCAAAAGTCGTATCTAAGAATATTTTGATTTCAGTCGTTAAATCTTCTTCTAAGAAAAAAATATCTTTATTACCGCTTTTATTTTCGTACGCTTGTTCCCATCTCTACCTTTTAATAATTTCCATGCCTGTTCTTAATAATATCATTCTGTTACTTTCATGTTTCAAGACCAACATGGTCTCCTTGGTTTTAAACTTAACTTCAACTAGTGAAAACTTTCCACTTTAAAAAATGTATTTGGGTATGATATACATATATATATTTAAATATAAATATAGGGTAATACGACATGGTTAGAAGGAAATATTGGTATATATAAACCAAATTTTCCTGAAGCTATCAAATCTTCTTGATCTATCTTTAAATAAATATATAAGTAGTGTAGTATTCCTTATAGTGTTCTGCCCTAGTGGTGAACAGCACTCACTCTTATTCCTTGGGTAGTGATAAACCGTTACTTCTAATACCAAATGCTTTTAAAATTGCTACAATGTCTTATCTTCTTATCTAAAAATTCTCTGTCTAATCTTACTTAAAAGTAGTATTTTGTTCTCGTGGTAACTTCGTCAACTGCTTGCACCTTTACAGCTTGATAATGAACAATAATAATATTCTTATATTATTATCAAGTATGATCTCCCTGGCTAACGCTCATTAAAACTGTATTTTTAAATATACAATGTTGTCGGCCCAAAAGGTATACACATGTAAAACATGTTATATATAATATATGTATACATATTAGCACAAAAAATTCGTGTTGCAAGGAACTGTCTTTGTAATTTTTGAGGCTAATAGTTGTTGATATCATCAAAATTAACAAAACATAAGTAGTATACTAGCTGGTGTAATTTTTTTTTGTTATGGCTTATTGAATTGGTGTGTAGAGCTGGATAAGTTCCATAATATTTAAAGCGATGAAAATAATTAATCGATGTCTCTATATCTCTGTGATAGTCGCAAAAACCATGCTCCCTTTTCCATAGCGACCCATTACGTTTGTACCTCCTTCGGAGGTGCCCTCGCATTGTAATCGTCCCCTTCAGTAGTCATCGACGTTCTTCGTTTACAGGGTTCGGAGCTCAGCAGTGGTTTAGCCGCTCTTCGTGCCCCCGCTCGTGAGTCTGTTTCGATAAAGCTGTAGAGGTCAACTGCATCACACAAACTTCAAACAAAAAAAGCTACAATGAGATTTAATAGCATCCAGATTGTTGCTTAATGGTGTTATCATCGTGAAGAAAACAAACGGAAAAAATCCTTTTGATATTAAGACATCGCAATCCATAGATGCCTCGATAGATAAGAGATCGCGAATCATTTGTCGTTACTAATAATTCTGGCTCTCTGTGAGACATTGATTGATGAAGAGCCGATGTTCCCAGATGTCAGCAAGTCGGGTTAGCTACAATACTTTTTTAGTATGCACGAATTTTGTGTAGGCGTATTCGATTATTTTACGTAATATATACGTACGTATAACTTTCATTTCAATAGAATTATTATCATACCAATCTAATTTGTTTTATTTCAACTCAACTCCATTGCTTTTTTATTTATATTGATTCATTTTGGCTCTATTTACATTTTTGTCTTAGAAACAATGAGACTGTGATGATCTATTTTATATTAAGTTGTGGCAATCAAATTTATTTTAAAGCACAATGTGCGATAACAGAAGTAAAAATAATTCTTATAATTCAACGATTTTGATTTCAAATTGGTTAAATCAATTACCTCCTATCATAAATAGTGTAGCCTCTGATATAATTATTATAAAAATAATTGATACGTAAGTATTTATTTCTAAATCATATCATAAAAGAATTAAGTACACTAATTAAAATAAAAAAAAAATTATGAATAAGGCATAGGTAGTATAAAGTAGGTACATAAATAATCTTAGTAGTGGTCACATATTAAAAGAGATTTACTTGAAATTGTTATTCGCAATTTTATTATAATAATACCAATACTGATTTAACACGTGCACGGCGGTAAAGGAAAACATCGCGATGAAACCTATATCTGAGCAATAATTAAAAAAACCAAACATTTCTGCCAATCCCCAGTGAGCCATTTGGTAGACTATACTCTATAGCACCCTCTCTATAGAGGAGGCTCCAGCAGTGGGATTCTTGTATGTTAGGCTGTTACTAAACAACTGAGTAATTAAGACTTTATTTGAGGGAATTTTAAGCAATAAATATAAAGTTGGGACTTCGATTATATAAAATGGTGATACATAGACTTATGGTATACGATAAATTAATAAAATACACGTATTCCATTCAGAAGCAAGAGGTAGTATAATTAATAAATTAAAGAATGTACGTTTAAATATATTTTTTACAAAAAAATATCAAAATAGAATTGCTTCGCCAACCCTGATAAATAAATATAAAGTAAATAAAATAAATAATTTAAATAAATAAATTAAATATATATAAAGTATTATATATTTAAATTCTTCGACCAAAAATAAAAGACCATTATATAATATTTCGAGTTAACCTTATAATTCGTGAGGCTAGACAAGTAAGTCTCAGGACTCATGTTGGCTAACACAGACCCTTGCAATGGTACTCGTATATTCCAAGTATGGTCAATAGATAAATATTGCCTTTCGGCACAACAAGCGTGTAATTTGCGTTTACGTTATATTGGGTACGCTCTTGTGCATTGAGTAGGTACGTCGTACGTTTTGGGATACTTTAGACACTATAGTAAGAAACGTTTAACTAAATTGAAATTTAATGCACAAAAAGTTTTTTTTATTGTTAAGAAAATTATACAAAGCCAATAATTAGTTTTAATAGAAAACTAATTTGCAAAATATAATCGAAAATAATTACGATTTAATTTCTTTATTTTTTGACATCCTTCTTTTAACATAATGGAAAACTTGAAATATCTCATTATTTAAGAATATGAGGTTCTACGTGGTGACAGCGCTCCAGAAACAGCTCGAAGGATTAATGATGTATATGGGGAAGCTGATGAAAGAAAGCACTGTACGTTTTTGGTTCCAACGTTTTAGTTCTGAAATTTTTGACCTTCAAAACAAACTCGCGGATGGCCGCAGACCTAACTTGACAATGAAGAATTGAAGGTGATCGTGGAAGCGGATCCATCGCAAACCAGGTCAGAGTTAGCGGCAGGCTTCGGTGTGACTAACAAAACAATTTTAATTCACTTGAAACGAATTGGAAAAGCAATAAAGTTGGAGAAATGTGTATGGCATGAATTGAGCTAAGCACACCAACAAACACGCATTTAGTGCTGTATTAAATAACTCAACGGTCACAATAACGAGGGAATTTTCCATATAATACGCTAATTTCATACGTAAAGACCTAACATTTCATTATTTTTAAATATAAACGTACAGTATTAAATATTTCCATACATTTTAAATAACCCTTATAAATTTTATCATATTATTTTAATTGTGAAAATTGTGCTAAAACAGTTCGGTTTTCCTATTAACGACCAATTAATAAATTTTAATGTTATAACAAAACTAAAGGCTTAGACCCACAAACCCTCATTATTGCCATGGAATGAATGTAAAATTAACTGGAATAGGATCATAGTTGTTCCAAACAAATTTGTCTCGTTTCGGAAATTATTTTTTAAAATAAATTTGGTGGTTAAGCCCTAGGTCTAATATCAAAATCTTTTGATTTTACTGCAACCTTTTTCATGTCTACAATAAATTCTACTCTGAACATGACGATGTCATCCTAGTCTATAAATCTAATCTAATATCCTAATCTAAAACGTAAAGGAACTTACAGCGTTACTTTTTCAATTTGTTATTTTAAGTAGTGCCTCAGACTATTAATACCTATATATAACTAGTCTGGCCATAAATACAGTTACATAAAAACTTTTCTTTTTTTCAAATTTTTAATTATTTTGAATTTGGAACACGTAGTATATTATTCCAAAAACTTCTTTCAATTTTGCGCCATTTTACATATGTGTTTGTGTTCATTATCAAATTACAATATGGAATGGGGTGTTAAAGAAAATAGGATTGTAGTGATCGCCTTGCACAAAGTGGGTATGGAGCCGTCTATCATATTCCAGACACTTCAAAAGCTTGGTATCAGCCGTATGTTCGTATATTGTACTATCAACAGCTACAACAACACTTCCTCTGTCTTCGACCAGAAAAAATCGGGGCGGCCGCGTGCTGATAGAACTACAACGGCTGTTAATGCTGATAAAGCCAGAATTCGTCGAAACCACAATAGGAAGCAAAATATCTTATCGCGAGAAATGAAGATTCCGACTAGGACTCCGTCGCGTATTATAAAACAAGACCTGAAGCTCGGTGCTTATCGTCGATATACAGGACATGCCCTAAATCAATCTTTACAATTAAAGAGAGTGGATCGATCAAACCGCCTTCTGTCGCGATACGCAGGTGAAAGGCACAGAAATATTCTCTTTACCGATGAAAAAAAATTCACGATTGAAGAACACTACAATAAATAAAATGATAAAGTGTACGCTCACAGTTCTAAAGAAGCTGCTCAAGTGGTCGGAAAGGTACAACGTGGTCATCATCCTGCGTCAGTGATGATTTGGTGGGGCATGTCTTATCAAGGAGACACAAAAATACATTTTTGTGAAAAGGGGGTGAAAACTTCAGCCAAATTGTATCAAGATACAGTCTTGGATCATGTTGTGAAACCTCTCAGAAATACACTTCTTAAAAATACACCGTGGACTTTCTTACTCTTACTTACTTCAGTACTCTGCACCTGGTCACAAGGCACGAACTACCCAAGCCTGGCTTGAAACCAACTTTCCGGACTTTATAAGAGCTGAAGCCTGGCCCTCATCTAGCCCAGACCTCAACCCTTAAGACTTCAAATTTTGGTCAGTTTTAGAAGACATGGTCTGCTCTAAACGACACGGCGACATTGAGTTTTTAAAATTCTTTGGAACAAGCAGTAGCGAAATTTCTCTTGGAAACAGTGCGTAAAATCATAGATTCGTGGCCAAACAGATTAAAGGCCTGTATAAAAGCGAAAGGGGGAAATAGATTTTATTTTTTATTTTTTGCTGGGACTAATAAATATGTAGGTAATTTTAATAATTTTACATTACTTCATTAAAAAAAATGCATTTTCATTTGTAACAGAACTTATGGTCGGACTAGGTACAGTGTGGTTTTGGTAAGGTGCAGTTTTTGTCTAGGTAAGTTAAGTAAGGTAAGTACTACATATATCCGTAACGTAACCCTGTATTTGGTTGGGTTCTATGCTTCACTATTCTGCTACACGCACTGAAACATAGCAGCCATATACTACTATTTCACGTCGATATTATGTGAAGGTGTGACGTAGCTTTCGCATATTTCTACCGCCTAATTTTAAAAATTACGCCGCAAAATTACGTGCTTTCATCTAGAACGTATGGAGTCATTCAAAGTTGGAAGGAAAAGTGTTTCCGTCCATCCAAAAATTTTAATATTTTCTTTCCCTTGTTGAGTCAAATTTTTCTAACGGTACTGTAAATCTCAATATAAGGCGCCATGAGGTAACTATCTTGTTAATACACTAGGAAATAGCGGGTTAGTAATTAATTACTAGGCTTAAGCCACTGCGACAAAGCAATTGTTTGATTGGTGACAGATTGCAATTATTTACTTATATCAAGATACATGAAATTAATGAATGCTTTCGTGACAGTATCGACGAGAAAATACGACATTAATGTATTCTTTTATATACTTGTATTTTGCCCAAAAATAATAATACACACAATATCGTACAACGTACTCTACAACTTTCTGTACTCACTAAATGTATATTTAAATATAAATGATTGTGTCGAAATATGCAAGTATAATAATATAGTATAACTGTAAATACAGCTGAATGAAGAGGAGCTATATTTTAGTTTTCAACTATTGAGAACTTTTACTAACAAAACATCGCGCTACAATAACGTATACATTATTAACTACGGTATTCATTTCCGACGAATATTAGAAAAAGTGGGAAGTAAAACTTTACAAATATGTCCAGTCACCAATTTAATAAATATAGTAATCTGTGTATTTATGAAATGGTTTCAGAATATACACAAATTACTTGCCTTCCTAAATTAAAAAGAAAATTGTAAAAACCAAAATGTTCACCTCGAAAGCTTAATTAAATGGTTAAACGGAAAGGTTCATGACAAAATTCGAATGGCGGAATTGAACCCTCATAATATTGAAAAGATTCAATAAGTTTTATTAATGATAGACACAATTAAACCAGAGGAACTCGGGACATGGGTCTTGTCAGTAGAAAACACTCTTTGCTTTCTACTGACAAGACCCATGTCCCGATGTCATTTCTCATAAAAATGTAAAACTAAGCTTTAAACAATTTTAATCGAGGAAAATGGAGGCATGAAGCACTATCTACATTTCACCTGAAGATTTATAAGTCCTAATAGTCCTATGGCGATACGCTTAGCACAAACGTTAGTAATTTATGTTATGTAAGAATTTGAAAAACGGAAAGTCATTTCAGGCTCAAGGGGTCTTTGTCTGCGTTGCCGAATCCCGATACCCTATCTGACCTATCTTTATCCATGATTGTGAAACTTGCAAACTGATGTAATTTAATTTAAATTATAAAATTATTGGTAAATATTAAAAGAAAAAAAACAATTGGTAAAATTATAAAATATTATCTAGATCCATTTATATAGATCCAACTTTATGGCCTAAGCCTCCTAAGTGAGTGTGGGAGCAGTATAGCCATTAGCTCCACTGTGAACTGGCCGACTTCACATGTCTTAGAAATGTTATAATATTTTTTAATTTATTTCTTAGACATGCAGATTTCCCTGAAATATTGTCCATCATCGAGGATTGAGTATAAACCAGCACTTACAACTGCTATTAATAATTTCATTCTTGCTCTTGTTATGATATCAAAAGCAAGAGCCCAGATTTTGCGCTAACAAGGCTACTTCTTTTATCACTGTATTTTTCAGTATTCAGTCGTCACGCTAGCTTGATTCTTTGTGCAGAATAAATGGGTCAGCTTGACCTTGGATGGGCTGCGATCGTACGATATACCAGCGTGAACTGACAGCATAACGCAGTGGCTTTTCGTATGGCCAGTGTAGGGACCCTGGGACTCAATCTGGGACGAATCTTTGCTCAGATGCCATGTGCCACATTCATGAGTTCACCATAGTGGTACATTGGCTTTAGTGATCGTTAATATTATGAAGAAAACATTACATTTAAATTGCTTTATAATTTAAATAATTGACTAGTTCTTAATTCACCAATATCTTTCCTCTCTCCTGCACGTATTAAATGCTCATGTTTAATTACAGGACAGGAAGTATTTGTGTTAATAGAGTGACACTTTCTCTAATCTCCGGATATTCTATATATATATATAGGGTTATTGGTAATTCAACGTATTCCCGTTAGGACGTGATAGCAGTGACTGTTTGTGATAATTTTAGCCCCCATATGCATTATGCAAAAGTAAACCATTTTTGAGTTATCATATTTATTAGCTTTTTTCAAAATAAGTCAAAAATTTATTAAAATAAAAGTGTCATTTTAAATTTAATTTTTTCTTCTGATTTATAACAACGATTAAACACTGGTTATTTATCAATATTAAAATAACAGTTATCTGTCCAAATTTAAAAATGCGAGACGTAAAATGAAGTTATATTTTTTTTTGAGATTTTTAACCACTAAAATGCCTTAAAAACAAAAAGACGTTATGAAAATTGGCTTGCAAATTATTTTAAAAACATGATCGTTTTTTTAGCTCTCCAACGATACATAACAACTAGGAACTTATTTCGACTAAACTATAAAAAAAATATCACAAGGCAAGCAGGCGGAAATTCGTACTCGAACTAAACTTATGGTCTAAGGGTTACGTTATTAAACCTATTTGCAAGATAATATATATTCAAACAGCGATTTTAAGTATAGTTCGATTACGAATATATATACATATATATATAAATATATATATATATATATATATATATATATATATATATATATATATATATATATACATATATATATATATATATATATATATATATATTTATTTATATATATAGATATAGCATATGCAATATTGTCAGATTTATGTCAATGTTGCAAAAAATAAGGGATATTAATATGTCAAAGTGAAAGGTCGTTATTTATATTATATTTTTTAATTAAAACTACCCAGCAATATAATAAAATAAAACGTTACATATGCAACCTTTTTATTTGTTATGAGACCGCATTCGCAAATGGCTTACCCATAACAAAACTTCTGTCGAATTATGTTTAACGATGAAAAAGGTGCTTTTTCCAACAATACCCAATTCCCTCTTTAAGTGCAAAGTTACCCGACTGACATTTCCGGTGAATTATGCTAAAAACTTTTTACGCGGCTTAAGTTGAGCTTCTACTTTAGGTTCGGTTTTAAGTCATACAATTTGATTAACGATACTTTTAAACCTTAATATAATAAGTTTAGTATATACCATCTTCAAGTTAAATAATACCTGATATCATAAATAAGGGTCTTATTTCTGTCGATAAACCGATTGTGTACCTAAATGCAATTCCATATATTTTTTCTTCTTGCTTTTTAAAGAATGCTAGGATTACTTTTTTAATGTATATATATATACTATTCTATAATGAAAAAAAATCTAACTTCTAATGTTAGACACTTGGAGTATCTAGTGTTTGTGAGTTCAATTTCTTGCTACCATTATTTTTTTTGCATCTTACTTAATATTAATTGATTTGGTGACATATAATATGTTATAGGATTATGCAGACGATTACAAGCCCTGCGGTATATTTTGGTTATTACCTGATGAAATAAACTATGCAGGGTATATCATAGTATTGTAAGAATACGCGGAAATACAGCCACTCATCGTTGTCTCCTTCTCTATTGCAATATGCATGCTTTACGAATATGCAAAAATAAACTAAGGAAGATTCAGATATAGTATCACGGATATGTGACATACTACATACAATACACCTCTTACAAATATGGCACCTATACTGGGAAACGATCCCAGTTTCTGCGATGCAACAGCTAGGTGCTCAAACCACTATCACTACTCTGAGCACAAACTTGGTGACTGGCATTAGGCTCCTATGTGCTCACCTCAATTGCCTAATGGTTTAGGGTGCCGTCCGCGGAACTTAGGGCCCGAGGTTCGAATCCGACATTCGGCTATAGTCGTGAACGTCCTAGCACAAGCATTTTCAGCAGCATTTAGTTGGAGTGGTTAACCGCAACGTTAGTAACTTTATTAGTGTAAAGTACTTATTTCTCTCTTTTTCAACATGATTATAAAACATGAAACTTTTTTTACATTATCAGGATTACAAACAAGAACAAGGTTCAAATCCACAATATGCACTTAGTAATATGTAAATACGTGATCCTGTTTTCCGAAACACCGGTACATCCGTGAAAATAAATCTTAATTTAGATGTCTGATTACAAATTTTCTCGAAATTAATAAATTAGAACTACACCCAAGTAATACTAAAGTTTTAATACTTAAGCTTCAGATCGGCTTGACCGGTCTCTTTCCGGAATACCAGAGTATAATAAATTATACTTTAATTATATTGTGCTTCATCTGAGTGTAGGTATTCGGAGACCGATGTGGCAGGAGTGACAATATATCTACATTATGATTCCTTATTCTAACCAATTCCTATGCCTACCGAGATATCCTTATATAATACTTAATTTGCATTGCATTGTTTAGATTGAAAACACAAGATTTTAAAAAGCTTGTTTTTAATTTGATATACCTGTGCATTTTTATTATCTCTCTAACACAATATAGCTCAATAACGTAAATATTCCAATAATTAATATGATGGGCGTATACGTTTTCTTATATACGACGAATACTACCAAACTGAAGTAATGTTTTACATCACGGTTAAATTTATCTTTTTAATTCGTATAGTTTTAAGTATTACAGCACTCCGGGTCAAGCAGGTAAGAGGGTCGTCTTAGTTATCCCTGGCTAATGTCAGCTTTAAAATACTTATGTTTTACTTAAAATGGTATAAATCCATAATATTTTAACGTATAATTATCGTCTGTTAATGCACAAAATAATATCGATTGTGCTTTACGGTGAGACTTGTTTTACAGTTCGTTAGTTTAAAAACTACCATTAAGTACCACAGACGTATTTATCTAATTATTATATTGTAAATAAGCTAAGTACGAGTAATATTTACAATTTCTTTAATAATGTAAGAGTTTAAGAAATAGTTAATCGAAATTATCATATTTATTTATAAGAAACAAATTCACTCTTGTATGTTCATTCATTCGTTACTTATATAAACTACAGGACGGATGATAAGTCGGATCGTAAGATCAGTATTTTCAGTCTAAACTTTATGGTAATAAAAAAACATTTAGAATATATACAAATTAGGATCTATACAAAATGTTAGAGGCAGAGTAAAAAAAAAGTCATAGACACTCTCACACAGAAATACATACATACATACCTATGTATATATGCATTTTCGCTTAGTATTTATGTTAATTTTTGCTAAACTATTTGATATTGAATTACTTTTTTATTTTTAGTTTTTTTTTCTGCAACGCTTATTTTTATTTTGTTTATGTTTTGAAAGTGTTACATGGTCTTATTTTAATTTGTTTTGTTTGCTCTTAAACTATTCTTTGTTGTATTTATATTTTTAATTATCTGAATAATGTAAATCTGTTCTTGGCCTTAAGTTAAGCTCATGTAAAATATGTATATTATATAAAAGGCTGTGGATTTTGTTCAACAATAAAATAAAATAAAATACATACTGAGATTAATTTTAATGCTACTAAATTTGAGTTTTAAAGATATATTTTGCCAGCTTGTATTTCAAGCGCTGTGTACAGAATGGTGGAAGAAAGGTCCTTATTTAACCATTATTATTTAACTAAAATTGCTAGTTATAATAAAATTTTGCAAACAGTTAAGCCCCTGTCTAGCGATACTTTTAATTAGATTTACAGAGCAGTAAAGCTATAAGCTATGTTAATACTTTTTATCCCGCAAAGTATAAAATAATCCCATCAACTTATCTAGAGGCATTTCTCTTTGTTTGATAACAAAAAAACAACTCATAACTAGTATGCGGATTTATAAATTAGATTGTCTTAAGACTGTTTAAGCCATCTGTAGAAATTAAAACTATATTAAGATATAGGATTTTACACGTAAAGTATAAAGCTAGAACTTTTTTTCTTTTTGAAGCTATTTTAAAAAGATGGATGTGATAGTTAATTCACAAAATTAATAAAATATATTTATGAAACAATAGCATTATGTTTTGTTAAGTGGAAAATCATATCGTTGGAATCTGCCTGCCAGCTATTGTCTTTAACTATATTCTCGGACAAGCATTTGAGCTTATTTGGATTAGTGTAATGGGAGTGTTAACAAATTTAATAACATTTCCAGTATTAAAAATAAATGCTAGACAAATGTCAAACTAATAACTATTTATTATTGTGTATTTTAATGACTTTACTTTTTTTATATTTGAAAATGTAGTATTTTCCGCTTGATATGAGAATTATAATTTTTTCATTAATGGTCGCCCAGATAGACAGTCTAACCAGACTATCGAAACACTGCACGAAGCAAACGAAACATAGCAGGATTATGTAATTATTACGCAACGCTATTTAGTGGCTAACGCATGACACGCTACGGTCGGGGCCGTGTAAGACAAGGTCTAGCCAACTATCCTAGATTAGTCTAGGCGCTAGCAACGAGCATCGAATCGAATGTGTAATGTATCTTTGAAAGGGAAGCTGGCAATGGTATTTACCGTTCCACTAAGCTAAAGTGTCTAAGTTAGGAGACGGTTCAAGATAATACTCAAATTAGAACCTACGATATTTAGTATTGCAGACGGTGCCCTGAACTATTTGGCTAATGACGCTTTATATATGCTAAATGTAAGGTGAAACCTGAATATTTTATTGTAGCTGCGATGTACGTTGTTCATGTCAATGGTCATCAAAATGAATGTTCCTTAGGAATAATTCCTTTAAAAAAATACTATTCCCATTTTAAATGCGCTGTACGATATCTGCCCAAAGCAGTACACTGTATGGGAGTCGTTCTCTCAACGGACCCAGCCACACTGCACCATAGCTGTAATATTGTTAAAAATTTGCTTGTGTTTATAAATAATTGCTATTGCTACAACTGGTGAAAAAAAAGTAGTATATGCAACCACTTCTCTGTAATTAAATCAAATCAAATGGAAAGAATCTTTATTCAAATAGGTTTATACAGAACACTTTTGAATCGTCAAGATAGCAAATAGGACCACCGCATCCGAAGGCAGCCGCTAGCGAGAAGAAACGGAACGAAACTGGATTCAGGTTGCTCTTTTTTTCTTAAATAATAAATTACAAAAAGTCCAAGAGTTGTACAGTACTGAACCCTGAGCACAAAGCTTAAATCCAAGCGTATTTCCCAGATAAATAGTAGTGGGAGTTTTTGATTAGTTGGCCTTTAACAAGAATTTTAAAGCTGCTAAATCTGTATATGATGCATAAAATTATTATGAACGGTGGTACACCATCAATAGGATTCAAGGTCACACTACTATAGACACTCAAAATAGTAATAGCGTAGTGTAAATGTATCTATGTACATACATATATCAGTTTGATAACCTGATGGTAACTTATTACTGCAGCCTGTTAACATCAATATCGATCTGCAAAAAAGATTCAAGATACACATGCGTTGTAACCTCTAATATTACGCTGGTGTTCTGTGAGAGCGTAGTCCTTCCTCGTAGAGCAGAACTATTAACAGTATATCTCGGAAACAAGCAAGAAAGTCATCGATAATGCAATTAATAAAAGGTAAATGAAATACGCTTAAACAAACACGAACGTAAATATGAAAATCATTATATTGATATCATTCTGTTTAGTTTAAATGTGAAAACTTTGGTACTAATGAGAAATAATATTCCACTGACTTATTTAACAAAAAATAAACAACACTACATTCTCTCTCTCTCTCTCTCCCATATGATGGTGGGGTCAGCTTTCCTTATCTTTCTCCTCCAGTTCGCTCTGTCCTCAACATCCCTGTCCGAGACTTGGCAGTCACGCATATATTTGAGCAATTCATCTTTCCATCTTGTTTTGGGTCTGCCCTTGGATCTGTGACCGGGAAGGGAAAGATGCAGTGTCAAGTTTCCGACGTAGTTCGGTGGCCTCTCTTTCATGTGGCCATACCATCGCAGCCTACTCTCCTGCATCTTGTCAGCAATGTCGCGAACACCGAGGCTGCCTCGCACGTTGGCTATGTTTGGATTTATTACTGCGGTGACGATTGCCATCTGACACACCAAAACCTACCCCATTGAGGCAGGGAAACCCTCGGATATTTGAAAGATCCGTATACAGGTCTGATTATCCCGCCAGACTGATCGGTCGTCAGAGCCACGTCCGTTGGTCAGCAGGGTGTATCACGTGCAGGTGAGGTTGACATTTGGTATAAGAATGATGTTGATTCCATACCCCTTACACCCCAAACAACACTACATTAAATAACATTTTTTAAATAATTTTAGTAGAAACTAATGAGCACACAGTTAACCTCATAATAAGCGACGACTTTAGCCCTTAATACCTCCTCCAAAGATTCAACATATACATTCATTACGTTATGACAAAGGAATCATGCTAGTAGGAAGCTTATACGTACCGCAATGACGGAAGAACTTGCAACATTGACTTAAACTTTACGCTGTCATTTAAGTATTAAATGAAAAGATGTAGTGCAATGTTGCTTGGAATATAACATGAGATATCTAAAAACTTTAAGCGAAGGACACTCTTCGTAAAATTATATTATAGGTAGCACTAAGTTCATTCAAGTAGCAATGCAAAATATACTTATTCAATTTACACAGAGTAATGAACGTGAGATCATAGAAGCAGATACAGAGTTTTTAAGTAAGGATTTGACCTAATATTATAGTGAATTAAACAACAGGACTCCTCCAATTTAGAAAGCTATTATGAAGTGAGAGACGGTGAAAACTATACAAGCTACTGACGTGTCTAACTAGATGTTAATGTAAAAAAATATCAAATAACTTCTTCATTAGTTCTGAGGCAATCTTGTACCGTAATGTACGTACCCTTCGATGGAGTGATCACCGGTGCAGTGTACCTTTGCAGTTTACTTATGATTAGTTCCAGTATGCGGTTACATTTATCATTTTTTGTGAGCATAGAAACTGAGTCTTCTCTAGACATTGGATTTTTTTTCTCTTTACATAGTTGGGAAAACTTTAGTATGCAAACTGCCTGCAACGTTGTCTTTACAGCCAGACTCTCGTATTTGCTCGTAGAGTTTACTGTATAGTGCATGTGTTCATTTGAATAGCACGGTCTACAATATACAGCATGGTTATTATTTCTTAAGATGAAGCGTTTTTAAATATGAAAAGTAAGTGTAAGATTTTTACATATGGATTAACACAATACAATACAAATTATATGGTGGTGATATATAATGGTAATTGCTAGACTAGTATATATTAAAGTCAGCAAGCAAAGGCCTTAGGAGAGGCTACCAATGCGTACTCGTACCCTTCCCTAGTCCGACATAATACATTGATAATGGGAGCGGAGGAACGTTTAACTGAGACTTCCAACGTGATTGTGACATGTCACTACAATTTACGCCGTGATTGTATACATTATCCGCCACTCCTTATGGAAAATAGGTCCATCATAAATAATCATCTACTTATCTGCCAAAATGCCAAAACCTACGATTCTAAACCACCTATGTATAAACGTCTTCATTTACAGAGTCGTTCAATTATATCTTGATACTTTGAGGAAAAGATAAAAGAAATAAGGCTCATATTCACTGAAATAGTTTCTAAATACTTAATATTTACGTGGCAGCATCGCAGTACAGTTACAAACCATAGGAAGCCCATGAAGCACGAAGACCACCCTTTAAGAAAATACCAGGTTACAGCAATAATTTACCGCAGTTTCGATTGGCGTAATGAGTGAAATGAACAATTAAACAACAACAAGACAACCTGTCTAAGTCTTGTATGAGAATGTCCCTACAACTGGGGTTCCTAATTTACATGAACGATGATGATGTCCGCCTGGTTCTATTTGAGTATGGTGATATCTATTGGTTATTTCAAATGACGTCATTTGCACAGGACAATTATAATATTCATGCCATAAGTATTTACACAATACCAGAAGCACTCATGACAAAGTTCGTGCGCAATAAGATAAAATAAAAGTAAAAAAAAAGCACCAGACCGAGTCGAGGTCTGGGCGACATGGGCACCCTCGAGTCAGTCGGGAGCCCTTGTGCTAGTTACTGACTAATAAAGGTCTCGGCTGAGCGCCATAAGCGTTCGGTTACCTATCAACCTGAAAAAAAAAAGAATAGTTCAGATATTATGATCTATTACCATCGACAGAACCGTATGCTCGTTTTTACACACTTTCGCGTAAAGTAACCACATGTATGATGTTTAAATGCATTTATAAATGTGTAAAACGTCTATTACTTGTACCGCTTGCCTTCTATGTAGCCGAGATATCGCAAGTCAACCCATTAACTGCCCACACGGGTTCTGTTATGCGGATCGAGGAATTTGAATTTTATCATTTAGAAATGTGGAAACAGTACTATGAGATGTAATAACGTAGAAGTTTAATTATGGTTAACATAACTGGCTAATATAATATCTCTCTAATAATTCCAAAGAAATAATTCTCAAGTATCGTATATTTACTGTAGTGTACGAAAATATCATTTTGATAAATTTATATATCAGGATATATATATTGAATAATAACAGTGGTGAAGCCATGGGTTGAATATAATCGGATTGACTCAACCGGTAGCGTCACAACAGACCACCGTGATCTAGGAACATAACACTGGTGTGTTTAGGGTAGGTAGTAATAAGGTAGTCCTCTGCGGTGACTACGTCTTGGATGCTAAATCTTTGTTCAGGATGAGTGAAGATGTTAGGGCCGTGGTCATCACTTTTCCTTAATTAAAATGTGTGCTCGTTTGCAATTACATATATTAGAATTAAAGAATTACGGTGTTCGGTAAACTAATTAATATTGCAATAATAGAAATAAAGGCGGGACCGTCGTTGAATTTAATAAATATATCACTTTCTTATTATTATATATGGAATAAGGCTCATTTTACAATTTACTATAAATTATGTGGTGTAAAACGGGATTTACAAGTGCTATACTTAAAGTTGGGGATACAACAAGAGACAACAATGCTACATAAAAAAAAATTAAAATCGATTGAATTGGATTTTTTTATACGATTAGAATAACAAACTAAACTATGAAATAAACCAAATGAAGTGAACGCGTACACGCTTGTTAATATTATTTTACTATTCACCTACTGATACAGTGGTAGAGCCACACTGCAGTCTGTGTCTAGGTGCAGTATGAATGGGTCGGCTCTACCGGGGAAACAGTACTTCCTCACAGAATACAGGGTAAAAGAGCATAACAATGTTGTGTTTTATTTGCTGTAGGAATTCAAAGAGCCTTATTAGTGGTGACAACGCATTCTGATTTCCTAAATTTGCAACATGAATTTTAATTTGCATTATGATTTCTGTGTATGTAATGGGCCGCAGTACCATCAAGTGAACTGTCTCACCCTAAATACTATAAAAACAAAAAGATGTATATTTTAACTTATGCATATATATCAAAACATAATACAACACATCTACAAATGAGAAATACACATATACACAAATACCATGAGAAAATATATATATCAAATATTATTTACCTTCAAATAATGTTGACTTAAAAAAAACTTTACTGGGTGCATTCTTGACATCATCCGGAATTTATCCAAAAGAAGAAAATTCCGAAGGTGTATAGCCTTTAATGTGAAAGAATAATGAAAGAACCCAGTGCAATGGTATGGAACGTTGATTCTCATTCTATTAAATGATCGAGGTTCACGGTCAAGAGAAGAATGTACAAATTGGAAGTCATCTTTATAATAAGATGGATAGTTTGGATCATGTCATATTGGATAGAGAACAGTTGTGAACGATGGAAGGAAATGTGATCATACTTACGTAAGTTTTGAAGCGTAAAAAATTTTTAAAACGGAAGGGAAACAAGCCAACGGTTAATTGCGGAAATCTGTACATCCCAACTTATTTATGGTCCATATGCTAACCAAGGTTGGCTACAGAATTACTAATAGGAATCAATTTTCCGTTGTAATAAATGGGAGGGAGGCATCCATACTCAATCCTGGCAAGCATCCTGGGATTTCCGACAGTAATAAATTTGCATTTCCCTGGATTATACCTAACCCCACTTCTAGCTTCCAGGTTACTATTAAGTATTTCAATGTTTTTATTGAGATTTTCGACTTTAGACTACACTTAGAGCTGTAGAGATCAGCAAAATCAAAGGCCTATTACCCCAAACGAGCTGTGTTGGCTAGATGGTGGCCAGCACTTTGGCGACCGCAAAGACAGTAACCATTACAAGGCAGGGGTTGAGAACATTAGGTAAGTTAGGAGAGAGAGATCAACTGTGTTGAAAGCGTAAAGACATTAAGTGCTACCACCGTTGGTTCAGTTCGTCAATGCCTTTTCGCATGTCTTCGGTGACCTTAATCAATGCGATGGTAGTGCTGTGACCAGAACGGAACCCTGATTGAAATGCATTCAGCACACTATGTTTTATAATTAAAATAGAGATTTGCTTAAAAACAGGGACTTTTGATAGAAATGGGAGAATTGAGATAGGACGAAAATGATTAGGCAGTTTAGGATTAGGAATTTTTTTAAATTAGAAATTAGGCAGAGGTTGTCCTTATTGTTACCTTATTTCCGAAATTTTGAATACTGACCTGAGTCTAGGGAATAACTTATAATGTGGACAATAGCTGAAAGCAAGGACTCAAGTATCATTGACACCATGAGTTTGACAACATCATCACAACCCACAGATTTGGATTTTATAGCTTGCACAGTTTTCTTAATCTTATATGGAGTAAGAGGTAAGAAATGAAATTGAGAAATTTTGATAGGTTACATTAACTAAATCGAAGCTACTGTTTGTAAACAGATAAATATATATATCGATGATGCAGAGACAAAATGACGATTAATATCATTTAAATCGAATTCAAGGCTAATTTTGGGTGAGTTCGGCATTTCAAAGACAAGAGATTTTACAATTACACAATCCATACATGCAGTTGAAGAATTGACAATATTGTTTAGAATATAACAGCGTTTAGCATTACATTGCATGTGTTTCGCACCAATTTGAAGTGCGGCCAATTCTCATCTGTACGATCTCTTTAAAAATTTTGTAAAGCCCGAATCCGTCTAGTCATCGCCATCTGCACGACCTAGTCATCCAAGGAGCGGGAGAACGCTTATCTCTTTAACTAATTACTGGAACGTGAGCATTAAACAGATTCAGAATTGAAATGCTAGTAGCGGCAGCCAAAGGGGAAAGATCAATAAGGATAGCATCACTTCTGAGTCTATCAATATTTATTCCAGAAAAATTGCGTAAATGTAGAATAGAGAGAATACTTTGGAAATTTAAACTTATATGCAAAGTCATTTAGGTCATCACATTCGAAAATTGTAGCGGAAAGTTGTCCATGCGTAAGCATATGATCAGGAGAAGCTGTAATGATAAGATCAATCAATGTGTCATTGTGATGAGTTGCCACTAAAGGAAGAATGCAGAGATTGACTGACTTAATGATAGAAAGGAGTTATAGAGTTCGAGAAAAACTGCGTAGCAAATTAGTATTGAAGTAGGTGACGCACACTACGTGATTATCATATGGTGTGCGTACCCAGACCGTATCGAGGGTAAATACATAAAATCGCCCTAATTCAATCGATGTCAATTGCAATGAAGAAGAACTCGGAAGATGCAGAATATGGGGAGGAGAAGCTAACACAATTTTGTATGGAATATTTGATCTAAGATATTTAGCAACCCCATCTCCACCTTTCTCAGTCCGCTCATTACGAATAAGGACAAAATCAGGCAAATGGTTTAAGCTGTATAAAATTGCAGGCTTAAACCAACTTTCAGATATTAAAACTGCACGAAGAGTTTAGATTGAAAAAGCATCTTCAAAGTCAGAGAAATGGCTCATATAGTTACATGAGCCGAACGAAGTGCCTAACTCTTGAGCAGAATAATAAAATTCATCATCTGACATTACAAATAAATATAAAACAATATATAAAATATATAAAACTAAATAAATCTAAAACAAATAATATAAATAGAATATTAAACCTCAAATTGTAAGTACTAGTAGATTAATTTACATTTTATACTATTCCATCGGTTAACCGTTTAGAAGTAAAATAAATAAAAAGCCGCAAAGATACAAAAATAACAAGAAAGTATAAAGAAAACAAAAAAACATAGAGCGGCAATGATAAATATAAATAATATTATACAATACCACTGGAAATGACATAAAAACAAATCAGTTTGACACACTGTAATAAGTGCATAAAATAATATTAGCATATATTATCAATAATTTGACGACGGAATGAAACCTTTAAACTACTTATATAAACGTAATATGTGGTAACAATAGTAACATACACGAAAGGAAAATTAAAACTTTGCAACGTAATTATCCAAGCATCAATGTGTATACATTCCGAACGCATTTTAACAACATGACAATGTCAAACTGAAAAACAAAACAGAAGTAACTCAAGTTCATAATATTGTTTCGTTTTATGGTTATGTACAATTGCTTTGATTGTATTGAAGTGTAATAAAATTAAAGTGAAGTTAAATTACATTTTAAGAAAAAAATAATCATTTCAAATGAAGGAAGAACACGAAGTCATGCTATGACGACACCGCTTGAAGGATTTTCTGCTTACATATGAAAGACCCAATTTATTATTTATAAGGTTTATGACTTCACCTTCTATGTATGTCAACACTAGTACCAGATATACGTTTTAACAGCAAGATGTTTGGTCGCTGCCGCATATCTATATTATCTATTGTGTTAATACAACTTCGATTTTGTTGCTGCAGGAGACGCAACATATTGCTCGCCAGATTTTTAAATACATAAAACTCTTGACTTAGCTGCACCACCGTCGGAATGGAAGGAATCATAACTGCCCTCAACTGATCTTCAAACTCTGCCATCTCTTGGGTCCAACTGACTTCTTATTCCTTGTGGAGGACATTGATATTGGAGACATTTACCATAGTGGCAGTTTTGTGCTTAATAATATCTTAAAAATGTGGAATGAGTATTATATATTATATATTAGATATATTATTATATATATTATATATTAGATATATTATTTCTGTTTTATGATTCTATAGCATTTCTATGCCATCAAATAAATAAATTGAAAATACACCTTAAATAAAATGTAAGGTATACCAAACATTATTTATGTACAAACTAAAGCTTCTAAAATTTATAATTTAGTCTTAAGGTAACATTTGATGTTTCTTAAAATTAAATGAAAAACATGAAAACATCCCGATTGCCTAGTGAATTTTGTACGTACTCATAATATATCCAAGTAATGAAATATCTAAGCAAGGTTAGGTTAACCTCTTGAAATATTAATGAAATACTCAAATGAAATACGATTGTGTAATCCCTATAAAAGATAACGATACGGATGAAATGGTTATTTAAATAATTTATCTAGATTCAAAAGATAACTATGCAAACAAACATACAGACATTGATTTGAATGATGACAAACTGCTATGGTGGAAATGTCATACAGACCACGGTGTCACTAAGAACTAAATACGTAAACGCGCAAAGTATCAACCGAACGGTCATGCGTTTCGAATGATTAGTGAAGATCAATGAAATATCCATATCTTAATCTCTGCTGGGATTGATATTAAATGATAGAAATATTCATCAGATGATCACTTATCATTGGGTAAAACGTAAATTTCTTCCTAAGCTCGCTTCGTATTGTTGCCGCGTCGCGAGTCCTGCGTTCTAATTCCATCCGAATAACAATTGTCCATTACAAATTGAAAACCTTACTTACGCATCGTACTACGGAAGGGAACGTTGAGTGAGTGTCTCGGTGTTTCTAGGAATGCTAACGGCAGCATAATTTATCCAGGGCAGAAGTGGGAATAACTATAATATATTGCTGGTTGAGATTTAAGATGTGGAAACACAAAAACCTTTAACCAATATCTTATATCTGGAGTACAATTTTTGATTGTAATGCAGATATTCATATATACTACAGCTTCATAATTAACTACAGCGATGTTTTCTCCACTAGGAATGACAGACTTCATATAACATTTACGTCGTTTAATCCACAACAGTACGTCAGCATCTGTGATGCGCTCAGATGAGACCTTTATTAGTGGGTATCCAGCACAAGGGTACCCGAGAGGGAGCCTCGGCTTGGACAGTTACCCTGTTACGCGAGAACGACTGACTCGAGGGTGCCCGAGAGGATTTCGCGGATCCCTACTATTATATACCGCCAAATGTATGCTTGCACTATTGCCTATTATTTTTTTAAAATATTAGCACATTAAGAAGAGCTTATAGTACCATATATTGTACGATTATAATAACTCAATATAGTACATAAACCTTTTTTTTATATGGGGGAATGTATACGCATACCCACCCCTGCGGTGGCAAAGATGGCCTATGTCAGACTCGCACCGACTAAAACCCCATGGTGTTTCACCTTCGTCGCGTATGGTGGGGTCACAGTATAGCTTTTGCACACCTCCGCTTCCCCGCCTGCGCCGGCCGACCAGGCGGCCCCTTCTCCGGGGAGAACATTCTCATGGTTTTCGCTTTTCATAGCACCTAAAAAGAAATTAAATTGAAATTAAGTTCCAACACAAAACAACGAATACACTTTCGTTTGAAAATTAGATAGTAACATAATATTAGCGTCAGTTTAGTCAGCAGGTCTTAACATTTTTCAATATAATTTGACATATGTCAAAGTATATAAAATATAGAATATATATTAAAATTTTTACTTACGTGTAATGTTGGAAATTGGACTATTTTATAAGCGTACTTAAAAAAAGATGTACAACACAGTATATCTTTATGCTGATTTCTAAATAATACAGGACCTACATTTTATGTCATAATAGTGGAGAGTAGTGTTTGTTCACCATTAGAAACTGTATATCGTTTGTCTCTTTTATTTCCATAATAACAAAATCCAAAGTAACGACTTAATAACATATAATTAATTTGATGCTGATTGATGAAGATCGCCTGTTGTGTGCCGTAGTAAAAGGTAATATGTGATATAGGATTCTTTTCCTAGTCGAGGAAGAACAATCGATGGTTTTCTAGTCTACCCAGACTATACTATATATATATATATATATATATATATATATATATATATATATATATATATATATGTATATATATATACTGTATATGTCCCGTGTCATTGACAGTGGTACGCTGCAGTTTGTTTCTAGCTGCAGAATGAACGGGACAGCTCAACCGGGGTAGGATTACGCCCTCACAGAATACCAGCGTAAAATAGTAGCATAATGCTGTGTTTCGTGTAGTGAGTGCAGGAATCCGGAGACCTTTATTATTACGAGGCATTCCATCTCAGTTCATAAGGGTGAAAACGCAAGGATCAAGGATGAATGTGGATGTCGTGGGCCGCAGGAATCACTTACCACCAAGTGAACTGTGTGCTCGTTTATTACTCTCAATGTAATAAAAAAAATGCATCGGGACCCTAATCTTAAATTAAAAATGAGCCCGGGGACTGAGATAACTCGGTTACAGAATAAAGTTTTTTTAACATAATTATTTCCTTTTAATATTCTAGTGGCCATTAATAAAAAGCATTACAACACATATTAGACTATTATATTTTTCTTATGTATACGGTGGAAGACAAAACATTGGTCTAAAAGCTTAGGTGATAAATGAACTGTGCATTTCCTTTACAGTCACCATATTACTTTAGCCCACAGTTTCACGTTAATGTATTTCAAAACGTTGATAAAATGTTGCATTAACTGAGAATTTTAGATTGGTTATTACCGTATCTCTTTTATAAATTTGAAGAGTTGTTCGCGTTTCGACAACAATTCCGTAGTTCATACAATTATGACCAAGTTATTGTATGAGATAAAATATAACGATAAGCTCAAATATATTTAAATAATTTCAAATCGACTTTTTAAAGGCACCTTTGTTACGTTAAATCGGTGCAATTAACAGCCTTTTCGGGATGCAGATATATTGCTGAGAAGAGCGAAAAACTCAGCATTTGTTCTTTCAATAACTGTTTTACATCGCTCTTTTTACACATAAAGTTCGAAATTCTATGTGAAAATCAACGTCTTCTAATTTCAAGCATTTGGGGTGTAATATACACCCATTGCAACAATTACATTTACAACCATTACAGTTAATTAATAGAAGTCGAAGTTCCTTGGTTGGTCCTTTTCTAGTCTACCTAACTCATTGTTGGGCGGCGACAGTTGGTTAGCCTGGATAGAGCGTAGGTCTTCGATCGGGTGTTTCTTTAAAAAATTCTTTATCCGAAAATTATGCAAATGGCTGAAACGTCACAGTCGTAGTAGACGGCGCATGCTCTGTCCCTGACATTGGCACAAGATTGTGTGTTTTACCCACCCTGCTTCTTTTGCATATTAATATGAAATTGCAAATTAGTAACATTAATGTTATGCACCTATCCAACCGAACCAACATTCCTCGGAAACACATCAACGAGTGCCGATATTGAGATCTTATTAAATAGTCTCGAATTGGGGCCGACTATACATAGTCAAATTCCACCTTAAAGACAGATTTGCGCGTTCAACGCTACAAAGATATACTTTGTTGTAATATGGCACAATATTATATTGGATACCGTCTGGTGGGTGTTGGAGTATCTGACCGCTGGTTTAGATTACCAGCCGAAAACAATATTTATGCATCTCAAATTGTTGGTTGACAAGTCTGGGTGTGTTATTTATCTATGTTACTTATCTTTTACAGAACTCAAAAGTGGCTCTCTGTATTGAGGCCTCCCCTGGAATAGCCGCACATTTCGAGAGGTGAAGTCTCCCCTACGAGGCCCAAACTACAGATAACGAGGCTTCCCATCTCAGTGCTCAGGGGTGAAAATACAAGTGCATTTAGAATTTTTGTTAAGAATGCATGTGGATATCACGTGAGACCTTACAACATGAGACGTAACATCACTTACCATCAGGTCGCCTGTATGCCCATTTGTCACCCTGAATATAATAAAAAATATATTAAAAATGGATGTTGATGTCCAAGGATGGGGAAATCGTAATATCTTAAGAGCTGTCTCCTGAAGCAGTAACACAGTAGTTAAAGACCATTCTGATTTTCAGCTAATTTGAATTAAAATCTACCATATACAGGCATGAATTTAAAATTTCAACGTTACGGACTTTAGCGCAGACGAACCATTCGTGGCAATACAAAATCTTTTTTCTAATTTGGCACTGGCGCAAAATGAAAACAAACACCTTAATTACTTTGACCCGACATAGCATTTCCTTTGGTAGTGGGCAGTTAAAAAAATGTAATGCCTTCCTCATTAGCAAAACCGAAACCGAAAGTAAATTTGTTTACCATTGTTTTATTTTACGATTTTTTAGTATAATTGCAATTTATTTATTCATTACTCCCCACCTACAAAGAAAATTATTTTTTTCACTCCTAATTGTATAAATATTTATAAAGCGTTGTTTTTTCTTTTAGATTAAGTTTTGAAACAAAATCTTTTGAACATAAAATGGTATTGTAAGTGTCTTTTGAATAGGGTGATAATCTTACATTATACTTACGTTTATCTGTTAAAAATTCAGACAGTGAATAATGAACTTTAATATATTATAGTATGCCTTTTGTTTTAACTGTGTATTAAAACATTTCTTGTCTGTTGAATGACAAACGCTTGTTTGTCCGTAAAACCAAAATTTTACTTTTACCTAAACATGGAATGGAATATAACGAATTCCACGGATCCTCACGATGACGACGTTATTTTATGTTATTAATTATCATACAACATTCCCTTACTTCTTATTTCCCTGATACCACATCATATAACATCACGTTGGGTCGGTCATAATTGTTATTCCTTATTGACACCAACTAAATACCTCTGTTTAAAACACGGAAAAAGACCAAAGGTAATTGTGCAGTTTAAAAATAATAGTTGTTAAAACAATAGAAAACGATAGAATAGGTGGTCCGCCTACTCACTGTCGCAATAACGTCAATTATTCAGTGTAATAACTTGAGAATCTTTTCCACAATTGCACATTTTCTCTTCGAATATATCCTATGATTTCTCATGGGACAAAAGGGAGGCGGATCTACCGCAACGCGTGTTAAATTCTTAATAATAGTAAAAAAGTTTCGACATATCTTCCCTATTGTTGGAGGTAAGCAACGTGGACGCTACTTTATAATGTTTGTTCGTATAAAAGTGCAACTTTATTCGTTGCGATGAAACTTAAATATTTGATTTATTTATGGTAACAGGATAGAACAAAACAAAACAGAAATCTTACAACTTCCATGTTTCTTCTATTAAATTTTAAAATGATTATTTTATTAAAATAACGAAAATATAATAATATTTAAACGGATTACTAAGGTTTAGGAATTGATATAGTGAAAGGCTAAGTGTCCTTGTACTCTGTCATACTGGACCGTATACTCAGAGAATTGGATCCGAGTGTAATTTGAAGAGATTTCAATACAATCAAATATATATCAAAAAAATAAAACATGTAATGAAGTTAAAAAATTAATTAACAAACATCTGATCTTAATTAATTAAATCAACGCTACTGCTATCGGGTCACAACAATCAATGCACCTCATACATATCATTGAGCATCGCAAGCCACGATAAAACTGGCAATGACTAAACGCCACGAAGACAGTAGGATGGATGGATTTGACTTAGACTATAACGAGGCGGCGGAAATCATAAAATATTCTAAACTGGCCGAGGATTCACATTACCCACAACGGGTTCATGAATGGTACACCTGGTGTACAAATAGCCAACCAAACCCCCCAGGAAGAGTGTATTATGGCGAAATAGCTATTACAGCGTGTCAGTTAGAAGCAATTGTTCCTAAAGCAAAATTAGAACTGCGGGCCAAACTAAAAAGACCTATCAAATGCAGTAAGATAACAACTTGGTTAGAAATTAAAAAAGAAATAAATTTATAGTGTGGAATACCATACACTATTATCACGTCACAGCTAATCAGTTTATTCTCTGTAAAACATAGACCAACTAAATAACATTGTTACAACATTGCTACCATGATTTAGTACGCCCACTTCTTTTACAATTTCATGTTATATAATATATACATAGCCCTCCTTATTGCTTTCGATAACAGGCAGATAATGTAGATTGCTACAAAAAACTTAGTTTAAAATACTCGGTATACCCGAATGGCAATTTAGTTGACCCACATAGTTGTAAAGCCACGTACCATGCCTTCATCGGTATATTTTGTATAAATCAGAATGCGAAGAAGACCTTTGTTTAGCTAGGGCCTACTAACGTGTTAGGCCTAATTCAGAATGCGTTTGATATCTTTTAGCACTGCTTTTACTTCTAGTTATTTTAGAACTTGTTCTTATCACGCAAATGCTGACCACGATGCTAATGCTTACTTCATGCCATTTCAGAAACTCCGAATAAGCGATAGTCGTAGTATGGCTTCTTTATTTACAGTTTAAATACAGTCTTTAGGAAGATAGGATTTATATACCTTCTGATCCCATGCGCTGATAGGCCGAAGCGCGTGAAATCATACCCAATACCTCATTCAAGTGGGCCTTGTCGCTCTAGATGGCTTCAATGTTCCAGTTGCCAACTATATACTCAAATTACTTATGTAATTACTCAACACCGGTAACTCTAAGTTATCTAATAAGATGACTCGTTCGAACATCTTGAACACCCCATCACCATTAGATAGTAGGTGGAGGATTACTAGTGGTCTATGCCAGTGACAACACATTTGCTAGGTTAGGGTATATGAGCCTTCATAACCTTTAAAAACTGAAGATTGGAGACTCTTCTTAAGAAAAGGTGTCCAGGATTCAGCTCCTTACTATATGACACGTTTTATAGAGGTTCTCCCTTTTTTATAGAATACGTGGCAAATGAACATCACCTCACCTGATTGATGAAGTGATTACCGCTGCCCATGAACATCCGAAACACCAGAGGAGTCGATGATACGCTGCCGGGATTTAAGAGAGGTGTAGGCTCTTTTTTTAAAGATCCATAAGTTGTATCGGTTCGGAATTACTGCTGGCGATAGCTGATTCCACACATTAGTTATGCGTGGCAGAAAATATTTGCGTTATGTACACAGTGGTGGATTGCCAACCATTGAGAAGATGAGGATGAAATTATGAATTCTGTAGAGGTGTACGATGTTTAAACTCAAGCTGGAATTAATTCTAAAATTTGTCTACTTTTATTACTAATCTTATTTTTTCCTTATCTTTAATAATTATTATTATCAATTAGTTTTTCAGAAGTTTTCTTAAGTTTGTTTCAGTAACTACTGTTCCAAATAATTACATGATATAAAAAACCACTACTGTTTTTTCCTTTAGTAAGAATTGTTTTAGTAATAATTCTTGTCTTGAATGTGTTTCTTTAGGCACTTTTTCCAATTCAGACATTTGTTGTTTGTTTATTTTTCATTTCTTCTCGAGTTTTCCGCTTTCCTGAACACGCCTTTTGTTATTTTACTCAGAGAATTTCAGAAAGATTGAATTCATGCTACTGAGCTAAATGATTTAAAGCGTTCACTTTTCCTTATGATGTTTTTAATAATCTAGTTCAGATTATAAAATAATTTATTTTTAAACAAAGTACCCTAGAATTTTTCGTAAATTATGGGAATATAATGTTGTTCTGTAGATTATATGCTAGTTTATCATTTATAATAAATTGTTCTCTTTACATAAATTACGGCCGGATATGCACGCACACTATTGCTTATATTAAGAAATGACTCTACCACCTAATTATTACTTTGTATGTATACTACTGAAAGGTGATTATCCTGGCGAAAAGTTTTCTGAATTTCTTCCACATTAAAAACATCAGTTATCGTTGTTTTGGTTATATTTGGCCGTGAACTGATATAGATCTTTAAAGGCGGAAATTTTCGCTAATCGTTATTTTTTTCTGAGCTGTTCTAATCGTTGTACTAGAAAATGGTTATACGACTCAAATGATAGATCGAACCTTCGATTTTAAGTTTTGCAGTATGAGTTTTAAACCACTAGACTAATGTCGCTTTAGTTCAGTTATAAATATAAATAAAAATTATGATAACGTTGTCAGGAATCTACGAGTATATTTCTCATTTTATATAGAAAATAAACTTGAAATAGTAAGTTTTACTTAAAGTTCGCTGAAGAGAAGTGCAGAAAAGCTTAAAGAAAAATGGAACTTCTTTTAATATGTAACGTAAAAATTAAAAACAAAACTGAAAAAATGTTACAAAGGTCGGGAAAAGTAATCTTAACTTGTTACTTTTTCTAGAAACCTTCTGCAGAATGCACGAAAGACGTGATTAATGTTATCAAAGTGAAATGGTAGTACTGATATTGTTTTAATTAAGAATTGGTAATGATATACCCATTTTATTCTCTACTTTTTATACTCACCGTACTAATAGACGAGAGTAAGTCCTTTACTCAGGGATATCTATTAGTATAACAACCAACGCGCACTTCAAAAACTGCTATTTTTTTTTATTTATTTAAATTTAATTACAACACACATATGCAAAAACATTACACTTCAACGCACTCGCCGGCGAGTGTGATGTTGTCCTTTCTAGCGGCCGAAATAACTTACAGTTCGTGTCCTGGCTGCTCCTAAATCAACCATACGCCCCTTTCCCGATAGCGATCCGAGCCGATGTTCGAAACTCCTACTGAGGAGCCCTCGGATCGCAATCGCCCCCCTCTGAATTCGTCGACATCATCGTCCAGCCAGCATCGCCGTTGTCTCCCTACTCAGCGGGCCCCCGCTCACGAATCTATTTAGTTAGAGCTGTAGAGGTCATAAGACCAACAGCGTCACACAAAGCACAAAAAAACGAAAAGTCCTTAACATCCCTATAGGATTCCTTACATCTCTCTGCATCATCTGCTATCACTGCAATCTACAATGAAGTATAGCATTCGTACTTATCAAATTTATCATTAAGGATCAGTATTCAGTGACTGACGGAAAAGATATGAATTCGAATTGCAATCTTGCACAAACAAAATCAGCCAATTAAATGGAGTCACGAGCATAACATATTTGAAGTCGATAAATACAGTGGTACACACATTAACAGTGGTAGAGCTACACTGCAGTTTGTATCTAGCTGCAGAATGGATGGGTCAGCTCGATCGAGGTAGGACCACGCCCTCACAGAATACCAGCGTTAAATAGTAGCATAATGCTGCTGTATTTCGTCTGGAGAGTGTAGACGTATGATGAGGCATTTCATCTCAGTCCTCAAGGGTGACAATGCATCTGTATTACGACTTCTTGTCAAGAATGAATGCAGATGTCATGGGTTGCAGGTTCCATCTGCTGAACTGTGTGCTCGTTTGTTACTCTCAATGTAATAAAAAAATACAGATGTATGTGCATGATATATGGCAATCTGGGGGAAGTGGTTCCACAGGGATTGATATGTTATCCCGTATGCTATATTCTACACATTTGAATATTGGAATATTGTACTATTTTATAATTATATTTATTCACAGGGTATGATGATCCCCCGCTAGTTGAAATGATGACCTAGGAATATGTGCTGGAATTCGACGGATGCAGATGGCTAATGATCGTACTCTGTGGCAGTCTGTGGGTAGTATGTTTAACAGTGTGCTAGTGATAGGCTAGAATTATGATGATTTTTATTATTGCATTTAGAGTAACAAACAGTTCACCTAATGGCAAGTGATTCCTGCAGCCCCTAAGTTCATCATTGATAAGGAATCATAATACAGATGTGCTGTCACCCTTGAGAATTGAGATGAAATGCCTCGTTACCAGTAATGAAGGTCTCCGAAACTCTTCACTTACCAGTCGAAACACAGCAGCATTATGCTGCTATTTCACGCTGGTATACTGTCAGGTCGTGGTCCTACCCCAGTTAAGCTGAACCATTCTTTCTGCAGTCAGAAACAAACTACAGCGTATCTTTACCACTGTTAAAAATTTTGAATTAATCATAATTAACTGTTATAAAAAGAACAACACCAACATTAATGGACTACTGGTGGGTTGATATGTATAAAATACATTAAATTTGGTGTTTTTCCATAACAGATCCTACGTGGGTGTTTTTGTGTATTTTCATAGGTTTCATTATCTTATCAAATGGTGACATTTTTACTGGCTCTATTTGGTCTGGAAATAGCAATAAAGAAAAATGTAAGAGAAGGCGTATATATTTTATATGCCAACTCCAAAGTCAGTTGTTCTGGTTAACTTAGAATCACTGGGCTATTATTTAAAAGTTTTCGACGAGTTTACTTATAGGAAATTCCAAATAACAGGTTTTCGATTTAAAATTGATATCAACTAAGTATTTGAATTTGTAAATAGTTTAATAAAATAATATTTTATGTATATGTCAATGGAGGTATTATTATTTATGAATTGTCAATACACAATACGTTCTTTTAATCCTGGAAATAAAATAATTTTTTTTTTTTTTTTTGATGGATAAAATATGTTAACAAACGTAAATTATATTTATTTTAATATTTGTCGGATAATGAATATGAAATATTGTTAGAGATTTTATATCCAAGAGGTACATGTAGAATCGTTCAGATAAGCAGCCTATTTTGAATACTACCTTATACACCATATAGACTATCTTTTTTATATTACCAACAGCGTAGGATAAATAATAGATACAAGACACATATCACATAGGTAACCCAAAACCAACAATTTTGAGACAGAAATATTGCTACTCTGCTGGAAATCTAACTCAGGACCCGCAACGCAGTAGCCAGACACTGCTACTGCGGCTGCACCACTGCTGAGCTTCGACCCCTTTATATAATACGCCGTATACTGACTTTCTGTAAGCGCAAAGAGAATCATTGGTCGTTATGTTTCTAGACATTAAATGTAAATATTTAAATTCATTTGTTTTATGTACCACATCCCTTGGCTAGGAATTTGATCTGGACTACAACTAAAGTTTACACACGCATACACCGACGTTAAACAACAATCTAATCTATAAGTCATGTCATCCTGGTTGGCTTACATCACGGTGAAATACGCAGTGTATAAACTCACCGATTCTCAATCCAATGAATAGTATGTAAAAATTTATGGGCAAATCGTGTACAAAATTATATGAAAGTAGAGTGGATATGTTAAATTAACGAAAAACTAAAATTATTGGAATGACATGACGTACTGCTCAGACCTCCGTTTAAAATGAGACCTGCAAAGGTTAATGATGAAGTGTGAGTACTATATATATAAACCCCACTTTTGGGCATAGCTTCCTCTCTGTAGGGACTGTTCTCTGACTGGGTCCACTAACGACTGTCCGAATTCACATGTCTTAGATATATGTTTTTTTAATTTATTTATTAGACGTGTAGGTTTTCTTACAATGTTTTTCATGCTGGGAAAATGCTAAATCATCATTTTAAATTCCAATTGACAATGTTCATTGGGGCATCGCGGATCAAACTGGTTTTTCTGCCGTTCAATGAATAAAAAGTGAGCGCTTAAACACTAAGCAAAAGACCAACGAGAATCCATCCATTCTCCACATATCTTCCGATAGCTAGGGAACGGCAACTTGGTGTCTTTCAGATAGAAACGTGATTAGAGCAGACTGACACGCTCAGTGTATCAAACTCTCTAACCTGCTCACGGACTCCTCAGTTCCATGAGCCCTGTGACCGATGAAGTTGTAAGAGCTGCATAGGCTAACAGCGACAACATCAACAGAATCTAGATGATAATATTTTTAATTGTTAAAGAACCTTGGGTATTAACATGTGTACCAAATATGCAAGTGCTTTATTTACCTTAAATTAAAAAGAGTTTGACTTTTTGTTTGTCCCTTATTATTTATATAATTTATCTCATTTATCATTCATTTCATGCATATATTATGCAAACTACCCTAGAAGTTTATTTTCATCATTATTCAAATTATACATAAATAAATTTATTCTGCGGACTTCGCTGATAGATCGTTTAATTAACAACAAAAATAATTGATATTTTTCAAAAAGAAAGATGAAGTAAGATTTTGTTTTACAAATAAATAACCCAACTCTTGCAAAGGAAAGGAAACTACTTCAAGTGAAAGTTCTTTAATTAAAGTCATGAAGGGAGGCTGGTAATTAAAAAAGATAGACGCAGGGTAACATCTCGAGATTAACTAAAAGGTAATTGTTAATAATTCTAAGGCAAAACTAAGAAACCCTATGAATAGTTGAAGAAACTTTCCAACATATTTTCAATAATATGAATTAATGATGGCATAATATTTCCAATAACATGCCTGAGAAAGAAAATTTTGATCCACAGGGTATTTATAAAAGTTTGTATAAAATGTCAGTGAGCAAAATTCCGGATTAGCTGAGACGACAAAATAAATCAGTTCAAGTAAGGAACTGGCATTGCGCCAGTAGTAACTAAGTTTTGACATCAGTTAATCTACGGTAACATATGAGAATGTTTCATTTAATATTTATATTGTTCAAGATACCGACTATATTTTTTTTTACAATCAATGACACACGAGCGCTTTGTTCAAATGATAGTAAGTTATTCCTGCGACTCAAAACACTTACATTCATCCTCAATAAGTAATCATAATCCATGATGAGGAAGATATAACACCTCGTCACCAGTAATAAGTTTCCAGATCCTAACACCCACCAGTCGAACCAGACGAACACGTTACTACGACGAACGAACTAGTTAGTTCTACAAGTTTTCATTAACCACTCATGAGCCATTCTATTTATTTTTCTTTAATCTCTGACCTGAAGTATAAAACAGACTTTGAATGAGGGCGCAGGGCCTTGTCTGCGAGAGATAAAATGATAGCCCCAAAATTTGCCCGTAGCTCCAATGAATCTTTATTCTGTTTATAGCTTATTGTACATCGTTATACACGGGGAGCTTATATTCAAATAAGTACGACGAACTGCGCATTCAATATAAGAACGCATCCAGAATGCTGATGGGGCTGTCCCAATTCTGTAGCGGACCGGATGTTCGCCGAGGCGAGGGAAGATTGCTTTACAAGATCGTGCACAAACGGTGTACCACCCTGGTACGCAGGGCCCGAGTTAGCATCAACGATATTCTGCGAATGTTATAGTGCAGGTTTGATCGTCGCATGTACATACATGAACTATTGCTGCATAATGCATTTGCTACATACGACTAAATCCTCTATGTCATAAAATTGTCCTTTATTTGTATTTACACTAACATTGAACTAAATTAACTAACACAAAGGATGTATCTCGTTTTTATAGAAATAAAAATCTTATTATTATTACTTACCGTCATTAGTCGGTCACTAGTGACCCATTTGTAAGTTAACAGAGTGCAGCGCGTGAAGATTTTCTAGATCTAAGAGTATTGTTATCTAGAGAACTTGTAACGTTTCTAACATTCATTACTAATGTCAACCAGTGCATTGTTCACAGACGGCCAAAAAGATTTTTAATGTAGGGAGGAGTTTGTTTAAATGCTACTTTCATTATGTGCAAAAGCGGTCGCTAAGTATTAGATGTCTAGGCCAATCTTTGTACGTTTTTGATTTGGCATATTCGAGGTACTTAGTACTCCAAAAAAAATCTTTAAAAAAAAACATTAATAATCTTTTTTTTTAAAAGATTTTTCGTTTATAATAAAACGATCGAAAGAATAATTACGAAATTAGGACGAAATAATACTCAGATAACTTAATGATAATTTAAATCTTTAATGCATAGTGTCATGGTTTACTGCAAGGGCACACATTTCACCTAATGGTAAGTGATTCCTGCGGGCCGTGTACTATCCACATTCATCCTTGGTTCCCTACCAAGGATGAATGTGGGTATTACACGGTGATACATCATGATGCATACGAGTTGACTACTCCGACAACGCCAGAGGCCTAACTGGAATGTCTCGACAAACATAATATGGCACTCCGAATCTCTACACTCACCAGACAAAACAGCTGCTTTATGCTGGTATTCTGTGAGGTACGTGGTTTTCACCAGTCGAGTCGACCCTTTCATGCCACATCTTAAAACAATCTGCAGCGTGACACTACTACTGCACTGTCCATATGAAACTAAGGATAACAAGCCAACACACATTTGGGCAGACAGTGAGTGATGTCTGTGGTCGTTGAACAACTGCATCATCAAAGATTCAAGATGTAGATGCATTGTCTCACGTGGAATACCTGAATCAGTAACTGATTCCCGATAATAAAACTAATTCCAATTATTTAGATAAAAACAAAATAAGAAATAACTATGTACAATAAATTATATTATTTAAAGCCGAGAAAACATAACAACCAATTAAATTCTTATACTAAAACTTGTTATCGCTTTAGGATTGTAATAGGAAATCCTTCTCTTGAACATTTCCTATTATAGAACTACTTGGGAACGCTTAAGAGTTAAGTGATTCAGAGTTAACCCCTTCAACTCAACATTTTCATTATTTATTTACTTTTTCTTAAATAAAAAATGAAAAACCAAGCCGTAACCATGCCCTCAGATAATATCAGCGTCAATTAACAGCATAATGATGCCGTGTATGGTTTCGGGAGTAAATGGTTTCGGACACTCAGCTGCAGATGGGAAGGCATTCCATCAAATTCTTCTGGGCAACAACGTATTTGCATCCTGAATGTTTGTTGAGGTTTGAGATGTATGTATGTTGGTCACAGTCATTGCTTACCATGAGATAAACTAGGCTTGTTCGTCACCCTGAGTTTTATAATAAAAATGATTATGAAAATATTTTAATCTCATTTTCTACTCAAAGATTTTAATATATCTTATCGTAATCAAAAATGTTAAATATTAATTTAAAATACACATTGTTACGAATTTAAAACCAATTCTAGTGTTGCATGTAATGAATACCTCATTTTCCGCACTGTAAATCGAGTACTCATGACGAATAAACAACCGAAATACTTAAGCCAATATATCTTTATTAGCAATCTGATGGTATGTTTGTATGGTTAAGTTTATTGAATTTCTCCTAAGACATTTCTATCTGTTAATTATACAACACTGACTTCTTTAGACGATTCATATTCAAGTGTCCAGAAGTAGCACGATCTATGATCAAAAATAACAACAAATTCATATTTTCACATAAGATTTACAGATGGATAGTAAAAAATATTTTGTAAATAATTCTCAATGAAACAGTAATATGACGTATGTAGAATTTTTTTTTTTCAGTGGCATCTATTCGTTTTCAGAAATAGAGTATTGTATTTACTTTTAGCATGAGGTTCTTTTGGCACATATTGCCTCTTGTGTCATTATCAATCCATTACAAACTATTATGATGTAATGCATAAAATGTGTGATGGAATCTTCCAGCATTAACGTCTGTCGTGAAATTATTAAGTAACTCCTCTGTACACTCTCTAAAATGTATCCTATAAAACACCGAGAGGTAAGCAACCTTGCGCTTGTGTTCAAGGCTAAACAGGATAGTTTTAACAAAATTAGTCTTATGACACGCCGAGTCCGAACTTGCAGGTTGGCATTTTGCAGCGCCTGCCCAAATGAGTCAGCAGTACTCTACGCTCGACCAAACTTTAGTAAGCTTTTCAGCGTGGTTAGGAGCTATTATGCTGTGACCGCCGCACGTTTGCAAGTACTCATAGTTTCCTAACAGCAGTTTTTGCCATAGACTCAATGAACCGCCTAATTAAATTTCGATGAGATGTCAACTTCTAATAACTGAATGTCGAGTGTGTCTTTTAACGAGTGTGTGAATCTCGAGATACATTTCAGTTTAGCATAGATAAGCAAAGTGTCCCACTTTTTCTTTTGCTGCGTATGTCAGCGTGTCAAAGGTCAAGCCAAAATTCAGCGGCCGAAGCTTATCACCGGTGAATAATGTTGCTCGTTTGTGAGTCAAGTAATCATCACTCTAGTGATTCCAATGGACGCCTGCGTCCGCCAATTCGTAAAATAGAAAATGCAAAAAATGTATATATTTCTGTTTATCCATTATCGTTAAATATTCGTTCATGCTTTTAATATTTTACATAATAATATTAGGGGTGGTTAAAGAGTACACAGTTCACCTGGTAAGTAACGACTGTGACCCAAGAAATCAAAAATACGTCATTACCAGTAACTGGATTCCAAGATCCCTATATTCTCAATACGATGAACTATATTATTATATATTTTACATTGGTATTCTGTATGGCCATGTTCCTATTTCCGGTCGAGCCGACTCAATTAAGTCCCAGCTAGAAAAAAGGACAATGTTGATACTACTACTACTGTTAAAACTTGTTTCACAAGCAATAAAGACCCACTGTAGTTGAATGCTTGACACGTTAAAAATACGAGCGAACAACAACAGATGTTAAATGTTGTTTAGCATTTCATCCGTGCCACCAAAAGCTATCAGGAGAGGCTGTTGTCAAAACATCACGTAGTATCTTTATGACCAAGCGTATATATCCACATAAAATAAGTTTACGCCTCACAGTAGAAGATAAAAGGGAAAACAAACCACAATTTTGCGTGTCCCATATTTATCAACTGTAATAAGTCTGAATTGTGTTTCATACTTGTTTTAGGTAGGAGCAAGTTTCTTCTTTGGCGGTAATTTATAAAATTCCCTGTGATATTGAGAAATATTCATTTACCATACGAAACACAACTCTTGGAAATGCCATGTAGATGATACATTTCATCAACGATTAAACTATAATAGATAAGTGGTAAGAAAATATGGCAAAGAAACATATTCATGTAGTAACAGAATGTTATGTGGGTGATCTAGGTAAATATGATGTGCTGAAATTATCAGCATGTCATTATATGCTGTATTATAGATGTTTTTATAGTAGTGCTAGTACTAGTACGAATATGCTTAAGCGTAACCACCCCAACTAAGCTGAAAATAGTCAAATGGCTGATTTAAACTTACGTCCTTGAATTTCCCAGACCATACCCTAAACATGAATTTTTCACATGGTATTTTTTATTTGTCATCTTTAGTCGATGGATTTCCTTTGTTTAGCATTGGACTATTAAAATCAATTAAACTGTGTCTAGTATACTTTATTGTTTATGATATTGAACAAAAACATGTTTATCATGAGATGCTAGCCAGATTCCGACTGCCACATGAATGTGAATTTCTATCAGGATAGGGCCATGCCCTCACAGAATACCGGCATCATTTTTATATGGGACCACGCCCTCATACAATACTAGCGTGAAATATCAACAGAACACTGCTGCATTTGGTATGAGTGTAGATTCCAATAGACGCAACTACAGGATCTACTCATTCCACTTCCCTCCTCATGGATGAAAACGCATGTGCATCTTTCTTGGGAAGAAATGTAGATGCCTTGGCTTGCAAAAATTATTTACCATCACGTGAACTGAGTTCTGGTTTGTCACCCTTAATGTTATTAAAAAAGTAAATATATTTATAATTATCAAAAATAATATATAATTTTACATTACGTATTCTCTGCACAACTTCAATTAATAATTTTATGTAAACAGAACTTTTAAGTAAACTAAATACCTAAAAAGGATTCCTCATAAATCTGTAAAAGTGATTGGTAGAAAGGAGTAAAGAATATTGTTTACTTCAATAAAAATTCCACAATACTACTGTTGTATTGCAAAATGCGGATTTCACAATTTGGTATGCGACTGGTTAAATGCTAGAGATTCAATCCCCCAGTAGTTGGCTCAGTTGTTTTGGAATTTTGCCGTTCTAACACAACTGTACGCATATGTTTATCTTCTTTTTAGGGAAGGCATTTTTCCGTTTGCAAATGTGTTCCAATAAAGCGAGAAAAAGCAACAAAATCTGTTATGCCTGATATTTTTTGTCTAATAAACATAATATGCAGTATTATTTTTTAAGGTAATTTAAAGATATGATTTTTTTGCTTATTTATGCTATTAGGAATGACAAACGATCTGTGGTATCTGTGGACCACGAAACATATATGTAGAGCTACACTGCAGTTTGTTTCTAGCTGCAGAATGAATGGGTCAGCTCGATCGGGGTACGACCACGTCCTCACAGAATACTAGCGTAAAATAGCAGCATAATGCTGCTGTATTTCGTCTGATGAGTGTAGGGATCTCGAGGCCTTAATGACTGGTGACGAGGCATTCCATCTCAGGCTCTACGCCGCATTTGCATTATGATTCACTGTCAAGGATGAATGTAGTAGAAGTCATGGGCCGCAGGAATAACCTGACATTAGGTGAACTGTGTGCTCTATTGTTACTCTCAATGTAATAAAAAAACATGAATAATGGAAATACCTACATCTCTATATGTTAGTTAAATACAGTCACCCCCCGTAGGCTCAGATGCAATGCCTCGTCACCAGTAATATTTTTTTCGGTTCAGATAACTACTATTTTATGCTGGTATTCGGGAAAGCGTAGTTAGTTCTGTCCTGGTTGAACTAATTATGCTACAGCAAGTCAATTACTGCGGTCTGACTCTTCCAAATATAAAATAATTTCTGATAAATAATGTAATTTTAGCGCTGTATTTCAATTTTCAAAAAGTGTTAATTAGTTACAAGGCTCGTTGACAGAAAAGCAATTCGGAAAGCATATAAACCAACAATTTTTTATTACCATCATTAGCCTAATGGTTTAGGGTTCGGTCTGCGAAACTTATGCCATAGTTTCGATTCCGCTAACCGACCATTGTCGTTAACCATCTCCTAAAGCAACTTCACAAGCATCTAAGCTTAGTTGGAGTTGTTACTGGGAATTTTAGTAACAATAGTATTATTGCCTACAAAACAGAACCAAATAGTTTTATTAAAAAGTTACTATTTAAGATTTGGTACCCTTAAAGAGACAGCATACATTGTAATTACAAAATAAAAAATATTTGTACCCGTTCTAAGTCGTTTAAGACACCAATTGTTACGTTTGTATAGTTCACATGATTCTACTCGGATCCTTCGAGTGGAGAAGACGTCCCGGAAATGCTCTCCATGCGCCTTCAGCCAGAAGATCCTGCTAATACACACAGTGTGATAGTGGTATTGTTATCGGTAGGAGTAATAGTAGTTGTACCATACAAGTGCCAGAAGATCAAAATCCGACCAGTGGATGTGTGTTGTGACCAAGTGCGGGCGGATTACCGCCCTGTGAAGTGAGGGCCAGGGCCACGCACACCTGCGAGCACACCTGCGCGCCTACCTGCGCGCCTACCTAATCCAGCGACCCTGTAAGTTGGCACACCCGCTCGCCTCAGAGGCGGCTATTGTATTTCCCATTGTTCTGTCGCATTAGGCGACCGACAGGTACTCACCCTAGCGTACCCAAGACGCTAGGATTTCTGCATAGATTTATAGGTTTATTACACCCCCTTACTGCGGACAGGCCGTAAGCCCTAAAGCGATGAAGTATGGACGCCAACCGCTTTATGGCGTTCATCCGAGCGAAGTGTCCGGACGTATGGGGACGAAAACATACGCGAAATAGAGACTCCGCGGGTCGCCTTCAGTGACAGCCCGCAATCGCCGGACCCGATAACACCAATAGAACTCGAAACCGTAGCGCCTTCTGCGCGCCCTTCCACCTCCGCCTCTCCCCGATCACGGGCGTCCTCCGACTCAGACTCGGAGACCTCCGAATCGGAAATGGAGGTAGGGCCATGCCAACCAGACGAGGGCTTTACCCTCGTAACCAACAAGCGGAAACGCCCCGCTCAGCCGGCCGTCATTAATACGGCCACCTTCTCCAGGCCAGGTTCGGTCTCTCCGTCAGGCTCGCCAAAACCAAGCGCCCCCTGCGGAGCGCAAAATCAAGCCCCCGCCTCCTATAATCTTACAGGAGAAGTCCAAATGGACAGACGTATACAGGTGGTTCACCACCTCAAAAATATCGTGCCCGAAGGCCCAGAACACACCTCAAGGAATCAGATTGAACCTCTCAACCGTAGGTGACTTCGGCGTGGCCACGAAATTGCTACGCGAAAAGAACGTAGGGTTCCACACCTACGCCCTCCCGGAAGAACGGAAACTCCGCGTCGTCATTCGCGGATTACCCTTCGAGACCGAGCTAGAGGAAGTAATTAAATCCCTTAAGGAGCAAGACCTCCCCATTGTAGAAGCGCGCAGGATGACTGATCCGCGCACTAAGAAACCCATGCCCCTCATTCTGGCTACCCTGGACCTGACTCCAGAAGGCAAGGCCATTTTTAACCTAAGGGCACTCTGCGGCCTCTCCGGTATATCCATGGAGGCCCCCCTCAAGCGCGGACTGGTAGGACAGTGCCACCGCTGCCAATATTACGGCCACTCGGCCATAAACTGCTACGCCTGGCCCAGATGCGTCAAATGCATCGGTGACCATGGCACTCCCGATTGTTCTCGCCCCACCGGAGCGACAGAGCGCGCTGCCTATGTGAGGCAGAAGGCCACCCAGCGAGTTACCGCGGGTGTCCCAAAGCGCCGCAGAGGCAACGAGGCGGGCAAGGTCACAATGGCAAAAAAGCCAGTCATCGGACCATAGGCCGGTGCTCCTCAAGCTGAGCCAGTCAGCAGGCGAGGTCCCTCAGACCAAAACCATCGTTAACTGGCGTGCCCTCGCAGGTAAACTCAGAGCCACGACGCCCCAGCAGTTAGACGTTTCTAACGAGATCGACTCACCCGACAAGGCGTTTCGGGCGATCGACTCCTTAACTTCTTACCTTAGCTCGGCCATCGAAGACTCGAAAAGGATGGTCCCCGCGTTGACCGATCGATTCGGGATCCTTCCCTCGAGTCTCCGTCGACTGATAAGGTCAAAAAATCGCGCGGCAAAGCTTCACGATAGATACCCGACAGACGTTTATTGCGTTAGACTGCGTCACCTCCAAAGGGAGGTCAAAGAGCGCATTAAATCATACAACAACGATAAATGGGGCGACCTGCTAGCAGACCTCGAGCCTTTCAATACCGCTTACTGGCGGGTGGCGCGGGGTCTCAAAGCAGACACCATCTCACCAATGCCCCCTCTAATTTTATCGGATAACGCTACTCTCGCATTCGATGACACGGAGAAAGCCGAATATCTCGCGGACAGTCTAGAGAGCCAATGCTCCCCGTCGAACACCCCCGCGGACCAAGAACACCTCCAAAAGGTGAACGCCGACGTGACACTTAGGGCGTCGTTACCACCAGCGGGCGATCCTTTAGAACCCGTGACCACCGACGAGGTCACAAACATCATAAAAAACCTCAAAAAGAGATCAGCTCCCGGTCCCGACGGGATTAACAATAAAATACTTAAAGCGCTTCCCGCTAATATTATCTGCCTCCTAGTGGCAATATTCAACACGCTCCTCTCCAGCTGCTCCTTCCCGGATGCCTGGAAGGAAGCGGAAGTCATCGGGATCACCAAACCGCACAAACCGTGGAACCTCCCCACCAGCTATCGCCCAATCAGCCTCCTGAACTCCGTGGGCAAGGTATACGAGAGGATTATTCTTAGGCGACTAAAAGAACACGTCCTAGCTAATAGATTACTTCCCGACGAACAGTTCGGGTTTAGGAATACGCACTCCTGCGTTCAACAGGCCTTCCGCTTAACGGAACACATTCTTGCAGGGCTAACCCTGAAAAACCCCATCGGTACTGGTGCACTATTTTTCGATGTCGCAAAGGCATTCGACAAAGTCTGGCACAATAGTTTAATTTATAAACTTCACTCAATCAACATACCAGACAGGCTCGTGCACATTATAGGAGCCTTCTTGTCGAATTGCACTTTTCGATATCGAGTCGACGGCACGCGCTCCTCAAGCCGGCCGCTCCTAGTGGGTGTCCCCCAGGGCTCCGTTCTCTCCCCCCTCTTATTCTCACTTTACACAAGTGATGTTCCGAAAGATATGCAGGTCAGTCTTGCACTTTTCGCAGACGATACCGCCCTATACTATTCAAACTTACACAAGGGCCGTATCACCATTCGTCTCCAAGCCGCAGCCAACCGCCTCGCCGAGTGGTTTCGGTTATGGAGAATCGAAATTAACCCGGATAAACGTGCAGTAGTCTTCTTCTGGAGAGGTTCAGCCAACCCATTCTGCACCGCATCAGTACCTACTCGTAGAAAGCTAGGACGTATCACGATTTTCGACCGACCCATTCTCTGGGTAGAAACGGTCAAATATCTAGGGGTCACCTTTGACCGCAAACTTACCTTCCGCCCGCATATCAAAAATGCCAGAAATAAGGCCGCGTTCGTCATGAGCCGGCTTCACCCGCTCATTTGCGCTAAAAGCAAAATGTCTCCTTTTATACAAGTCCTGCGTAAGGCCAATTATGACCTACGCCAGCGTCGTCTTCGCCTACATAGCTGAAAACAAAATAGATCAACTACAGACGGTTCAAAACCGTTTCACTAGGATAGCAACCGGAGCAGAACCATACCAACGTAACATCGATCTGCACAGTGACTTACATCTCGTCACCATACCGGAATACCTCAAATCCGTCTCGCAGCGCTTCATCGAGAAAGCGCTTTCGCACTCCAACCCGCTAGTGGTAAACGCCGCAACCTACGATCCGGTACCGAACCCGGAAACTACGAACCATAGACCCCGTCACGTCCTCGACGACCCCCACTTCATGGGGGAACCTAACGACAGTCCGTCCTCAACTGACCCCGGACGCACACAGTTCAAACACCTCGTCGCGTCACCCTTGCCTCCGAGCGTGACGCAATCATCGGGACACCGCGTACACTCGTTACACCCGCGTGTCAGGGCGGTTCTCACAGAAAACAGGTGGCGTCCGTCAGAGGCTAGGTTCGCACACCGAAACCTCGGACGGTCATTAGTCATCACCATCCATTCTCCACTCGGGAGAATCACTCTATAGCTAGGGAACTGGCAACTTGTGTGGCATCATCAGATAGGTATGAGACCAAAGAGTAGAGCGACACGCTCAGTTTATGCGCGCACAATTAGGGAACACGAATTATAACCAGCTCACGGACCCCTCAGTTGCGTGAGCCCTTTGTCCGATGAAGCTGTAGGAGCCGCATAGGCTAACAGCATCAACATCAATAGAATCTAGGTAAAGTTCACATAAACATTGGATGATATTTGTTATCTTTGTGTGACAGCTCACATTTATTAATCGTAAAGTTAAGTAAAGTGCACATTAAGGTTTCTAAATACTAAAAAGAAAACATAGATTAAAATAATCTATAAAATAAATATAAAGACACTAAACATCTATTTTACATACATATATGGGTTCGTAATATAAAGGTATTAAAACAGTATTTAAGATTAGATAAAATATATGTAAATCAGTTATTTAATTGGTAATTTATTCCGCTTTGGAAATGGTAAAGGTAACAAACGAGAATTTCGTTTCTCGATTCGCCTTGTTTTGCGGATACGCAATACCTACAGTTGTACAGGCAAGTACTGAAGTGGTATTACGTTGAATGAAATATCCCATAATAAAATAATATGGTATTAAAACTCTGAAAAGAATGTAAATAAATGTATGAATTATAATAATAACGTTGGGAATTTAATTATAATACTTAAATGATGATATGGACCTTCCATACAGATACAAGTACATAATAATCGTGGACTTGGTTACCAATAAGTCTTAAAAATATAATTTAAATAATTACGGCAATTGGGGTAAAAAATATTTTATTATTAGCACCTATAGTCAATGTTTCTCTATCTTAAAGTTTGACTGTTAGAGAATGCAAAGTCATTAAGTCCACCCATTTTAAACTTTTTTATAATTTAAATGTGAAGATTAAATAAATAAATATTTCCATGCTAAAGTTTTATTGATTCCGTGAGGCACTACTCATGCTTATATAAATTTTAGAGCTGCATGTCTTGTGGTTGTGGTATGCGTATATACGAAACAGCGGGTTTTTGGCGTATAGCTTAAATTTTGAACTTGCCATTGGCGTCGGTCGTGTGTAATAGGTATGGCATATGGACCTTAAGTTATTAGTCACTTCATTGGATAGAATTTAATAGAACGTGTAGAAATGTATAAAACACAATTTGCCTGAGGTTCCTTATATCTTTAGCAATTGATTTCAGAAACAAACATAAAATCATAATCACAACATGAAACAAGACACATGAGGTAATGCAAAACAAACAGCAGAAAAATGCTGTCGATCATTTGGAGAATTTAGGGATACAGTGATCCTTATTTCTAGTGACGAAGCATCTTAGTTCTCAAGGGTGGCAACACACCTGCAATATGATTTCTTATCGTGGATGAGTACATGGGGTACTTTAAGGGGTAAGGGTGTTTTCACCCTTATTAAGGAGAAACAAATAAAAATAGTATTATTTGAAATTCCTTTCATATTACCAGTGAAAGAGATCGGAAACCCTATTACTGGCAAAAAGACGAGCGGAGAAACGTGATAACGCTTGGCACTTGATAGAGGGTTATAGGTGTACTTTTTTACTGAATAGAGAGTAACAAACAAGCACACAGTTCACCTGATCGTGTCATGTCGAGTCATCTTTGACAAGGAATCATGATGCAGAAGCGTTGTACCCTTGAGGACTGAGATGGAATACCTCGTCACCGGTAAAGGTCTCCGGATTCCTACACTCACCAGACGAAACAGAGCAGCGTTATGCTACTATTTTACGCTGGTACTTTGGAGTGTAGGAATAAAGAGACCCAGAACGCTTGTTAAAAAAACCCTTAGTTTATAAAATGGGAAAAATAAAAAATAACTGCTTCTAATATTATCTCAATAAGAAGAAACTTAAAAGGGAAGAAATAAAATTTCATATTTTCAGATTACGTAGGCCAAAATTTTATTTTATTTATAAAAGTATTTTGTACAATTTAACTAATTTAATAGTTCCAAGTTGCATAACACTTGATTATGTTACACCACTATCTAAATTTATCTCACTCCAATAAAACATTACTTTACATTTCTCTAACGGCTAAAGTTATTTCACAAATTCAAAAGCTTTACATATTCTTTTAATGTTACCTAAATACATATTTCTTAACAATTTCACTCACGTAATTACAAAAGTAGCGGTTAATATTTACAAAAAACTCTTTAATCTATATATCACAGAAAAAATAATTATACGTGTACACTGAGTAAAAAATATCACTTGTGGAAGTTCAATTTTATATTAAACAATCTCTACAAGTGATATTTGTACATTGTGCAGATCTAGAGCAATACAGTAACAAATATACCGACTAACACCCAAATAATAATAATATTTAGGCCCCGTAATGAATTTCTAAATAAAATAAAAATAAAAATAAAAATAACTGCTTCTAATATTATCTCAATAAGAAGAAACTTAAAAGGGAAGAAATAAAATTTCATATTTTCAGATTACGTAGGCCAAAATTTTATTTTATTTATAAAAGTATTTTGTACAATTTAACTAATTTAATAGTTCCAAGTTGCATAACACTTGATTATGTTACACCACTATCTAAATTTATCTCACTCCAATAAAACATTACTTTACATTTCTCTAACGGCTAAAGTTACTTCACAAATTCAAAAGCTTTACATATTCTTTTAATGTTACCTAAATACATATTTCTTAACAATTTCACTCACGTAATTACAAAAGTAGCGGTTAATATTTACAAAAAACTCTTTAATCTATATATCACAGAAAAAATAATTATACGTGTACACTGAGTAAAAAATATCACTTGTGGAAGTTCAATTTTATATTAAACAATCTCTACAAGTGATATTTGTACATTGTGCAGATCTAGAGCAATACAGTTACAAATATACCGACTAACACCCAAATAATAATAATATTTAGGCCCCGTAATGAATTTCTAAATAAAATAAAAATAAAAACACTGTCGTTATTAATATAACGAGATTTGCTTTCGGCAATTAATATAAATAAAAGGTCTTCATGGATAATCGTGTTAATCGGTATATTTTTTATGACACTGTAATGTAATAACAAGAGGAATACCTCATATATTGTATAAACAGACGCCTAAAAATCTGAATTCAAACAATAGCGAGTGTTAAGTAGCTTTTAGTAGAATGATTTTTATATTATATTAACCTAAAACTCGATTTAGTAGATTTCTAAATAACAAGTTTTTTTCACAATGAAATCGCAAGATTAATTTCATTTCAATAATTACATACATTCTTTCAAAGACGGATGATTTGATACTAAGCAAGATTTCGATACTAAACGATATGAAAATTCTAGGCCATTACAAATTTTTTATACAAATATCATTCAAAACTTCACGTATATTTTTCCAAGATTAATTTCAAATTATAAATAGAACCGTTACCACAGTAAACTCAAACCACTAAGATAGAATAAAGTTAATATAGTCTTTTGTATACCGAAACCACCTTCTGCCTGTAACAGATGGCCAGAAAGGACATTCCTTAGGCATTACCAATTTAACGAGCGTAGTCGTTAATTTTACGAGTTCCCATTTCCTAAGGTTGTTTAACAAAGTAATCGATACTTTGGAGGTGAAAGCCACTGCTCGGAATCAAAAACGTCCGCCAAATTGCTGTCAAATGACAAATCTCACGACATTGTCGTGGGAATAATATTTTAATAACGATGGTATTTATAGTACAGTAATTCGACATTTTTTTATAGTATAGTAACAAGCTACAGCTCGAGTTTAGTTCAACTGGTGGAGGACCAAGCTAGTAGAATGTCAGCGTGAACATGGCTATGTAAGGCTGCTGCGTTTTGTTGGGTGACTGTAGCAATCGGGAGATCCAATTACATTCAATCGATATCAGCACTCTAGGCTAGCACTGCATATGCATCTCCAATCAATCTTTGTTAAGGATGTATGTAGATATCATGGGCCACAGATGCCATTTACCATAAGGTGAACTATGTGCTCGTTTTTCATCCGTAATATTATTATTATTATTTATAGAATAGGTGGCAAACGAGCAAGCAGCTCACCCGATGCTAAGTGATTACCGCCGCCCATGAACATCCGCAACGGCAGTCTCAAAAGAGTTGCCCGCCTTTAATAAAGTTGAAAATTATTTAAAAAAAAACATATTACAGAAAAGTTGTATATGAAACCTTATACCTTCGAACATGTTATTAGCGTACATCAATCAATTTATTACATTGTTTGGGTCAACAAAATGAGTTATTACGACATAGATTTGTTTTTCCTTAAGTATTATTTATATCGTACGTGTATGAAATTATTTTGAAAAAAATAATTAGAAATTATATGTCAATTAACGGTTCCACTGATATGTCTAGTTACGGGAAAGAAATTTATTAATTAGAACAATGTAAAATATATTAGAATAAACTACATTTCAGATATAATTAATATTATAATTATGACTTAAAATTATACGCAAAACTTTTGTCATAATGTAATCGATCGATAAAAGCGTCAATAGCCTATTTGTTTAGGATACGGGTGCGAAACTTAACCTCATAGATTCGAATCCACTAATCAACTATTGAATTGTGAACCATCTCCTAGTATAAGCATTTTGGAGGTAAGCTTAGTTGTAGTTCACAGGAGTTCCAGTCGTGTTAATTCAAAACAAAAAGGATAAAGTTATGAAGCTGATGGCATATTTAGTTAGTAAGAAGTTGTTACAAAGTTTATAAAGAATCGATAAAATTATATTTTCGGTGGTGCTCTATTTTCATGTTAAACGATTTATGTTTATGTAGGTTACACTAGTCAGTCTTAGATCGAAATTTTTAAATGATATTGAGCATGGACTCTTCAAAAATTTAAGTCGAATTAAATGAAACGGAAAATAAAATAAATATTCGAAAAGCACTAAGTATTAGTAATAGTGTAATTGTATTGATAATTCAAAAGTGATATGACTTGATATGGCACTCGTCGTCAAACGTGAAAGCTCAGAAATGCTGAACTAACATATTACACTTATTTACTTTTAAATATTTGTCAAAGCATGAATTCAATAGAAAGATTATGATATACAATTTCTATTCGTATTCAAGTTGTTATTAAGTATATAAACAACTAACACTGAATGTAAGAATAAAATACTAAAAAAAACTATGGAAATAAAAAATGATAACATATTAATTTACGTTTAAAGAAATGTTAATTTTAATTACGTCTTATTTAAATAATGTAAGGATCCCTAAAAACGTTTTTTGGAAATCTGATAGGAATAGAAAATTTCAAACTTTATATTCATTTAATACATTTTGTGGTTACGACGCAAGAAATATATTTTAGTTTATAACTTTTATGAGGATCTTCACAATAAATAATCTAGACTAATTTTGATGGAATAAAGGACAGCCCAGGCACATTAAATGTGTTAGAAAATGTGTTTTTTATGTTCTTATTTTCCATTTTTATTATTTTGTATAAATAAATTACTATGATAGTATATATAATAATAGATATGAAATAATTTAAATTTATGGAAAAAAAATAACTTGATATTTTTTTAAATAATATTAAATAGTAATGATTAATTTTTTGATAATAGTGAGGAATAGTAGGTATTATTATACGGAGGATATATAGCGAGGAAAAGTATCTATTTCATTGAACAACAGTGAAAATAGATCCTTTATACACATCCTATGTGGTTTAGTAATAAAGCTACTTATTTAATAATTATGTTTGATAGTTCGTACCATACACACGATAATTACAATAGTAACAAGACCAGTCTCAGTCATATATTATGAAATTGACACCTTCCCAATTATAACAGTGATAAATGACACATTTCCCATCAGTAGACTTAATTCCTACAAGGCCAACAGTCACAAACTCTATAAATAAATATCCTTCACAGGGTATAATAATTAATACAAAATGACTAAGAGCTGTTAAAGCAAATAAAATCAAAATAAGGCAATGTACAGATTAGAGTACCTATCAAATAACTCGAAAATAATAGCACATTGACATAGATGTTTAAGAAATGTAAAAATATTTAAAAAATTGAAATTCTTTAAAAACACCTATCTTTATATAAAATATGCTAAATTTAATAATAACCACAAATGTTTAGTAACTTAGTTTACACATGCGTAGCTAAAGGTTGCTGGTGACCATTTCCTGAAATAAGACACATCCATTAGACAGGTAAAAATTAACAATAAACCTTTAAAAAAAATCAGTATACGACATAATTTCACAATTTTTTATTAGACCACACCCTCACAGAATACCAGCGTGAGGTAGCACTATAAACATGCTGTGTTTCGTAGCTGTGTAGTGAGTGTAGGGATCCAGGCGCCCAAGAACAGGTAATACGATGCATTCCATCTCAGTTCTTAGCGGTGGCAATTATCATAAAAAAATCTTGAATCTTTATTTATGATGAATGTAGATGGCATGAGACGCAGTCATCATAAACCATCAGGCGAACTGATTGCACATTTATTACGCCTAAAATATATAAAATATACATATAATTGTACAAACTTATTTTTTTTAATAATAAAACTTGAGGGCATACCCTGTATGTTTCATTGCCATTAAATAAGACATATGTTTCAATTTAACTAAAATTCAAACTTTAATTTGACATACTTTTTAATGTATCGAATAACCATAATATTTTTTTTAGTTAAAAAGGGATCATTAAACATTAAGTCTTACCTTTTTTAGTTACAGTAGCATTACTTAAGTTCCTATTCGATGGAGCCAATATATAATGGGCGCTTGGAGATTGAGGCGTAGTTGATAACGTAGCAACGCCAACCTGAGAGAATGTTGGAGATTAGTTCCCTGATACTGGATTAAGAACGGCTGACGAGTAATCAGTCAAGACGAGGTGTTACGATGTCATAGAATAATATAAATACGATGTCTCTCGAAGATTGTGTTACTGTAATCAAAGTTCCATTCTCTTGATTCGTTTCGCGTGTTTTTCTTAAATGAAATTAAGTTCTCCGTCGTGTGCGCTCATTTTATGTAATGTTAGGGAAGTAATTGCAATTCAACCATTACTATGTTCAAAATTTACATGTTTTTATAAAAGTGCTTCATCACTCCTCGTGTTTTTTTATGAAAAACTAGATGTTCTTTATACCTTTAGTCGACATTCGTTTTGGAATGTCAATAGTCATGAAATTAAAAAATAACTATGTCACCCAAAACACAATTAGTATTTTTTTGGTAAATAATTTTAATCTTTCTACAAATCTTCGTAGGTGAAGTTTACGATGGCACCTGTATATTGCATTTTGCATCTAGTCTCTAGATGCAGATTAGTTTTGCCCACGGCAACACAGAATCTGGTATTCTGTGTGGCGTTTAATAGCAGTATAACGCTGACGTGTTTTATATATTGAGTATAGGGATCTAATGACCTAATTATAGGGAAAAAAATATTTTATCTATATATATAGTTCAGTTCTCAGGGATAACAATGCATGGGCTAATTGAAAATTTGTTGGGGGTGGATGTAATTGCCCAACAATCATCACTTACTATCAGGTGAACTGTGTATTCGCTTGTCTCCTAATATTACAAATATACCATAAATTTAAAGACATATTAATACCAACAGATACTGTAGCCAGCAATAAAAAAATTACCAATGGGATAGGATCACTCATAGAAAAGAAGTGTTAAAATTTGCGTCTTCTCAGTAACGATGTCTATTTATAGCAGTGCGTTTAGTTTTAAAACGTAATAATGCACTAAGCTCTTGTTAACCTTGATTTAAGGAACCTTTTTGTTACATGTTTCAAATTTATATTCGATCATAAAAATGAAGAATCTCGAAGATAGGAATTTTTGTTTCTTTTTGTTTTCAAAAATGATTTCCATTAACTAAATGTAGTTCGGCTTGAAAGCATATTACTTTTATACCGATAGTGACTCCCAGTGAATACGTGCAGTGTTGGACGTATTGTATGTTGTGTAAAAATAATAGTACTGACCACTGCCTGCGTGCTCTCCGTTGACATCGTGGAATTTGTTATCGGACTTGTTGCGCATTGTGGCGATGCAAGGCTCGTTGGCGATGTTATTGAATGCGATGAGTTTCCTTGCAGAAAATATTGTTATAAATAGAAAATAAACATAAAAGCGAGCAAAATGCTTACATGAACTTAACTTTGGACACGTATTTACAAATTATGATAACAAAACTCTCTTTCTAGATTTCGCCTAATATGTTCATGATTACTCACAAAAAATATCGTTGCATAGAAAAACTGTGTGAAAAAAGGAAAATGAACAAAACATAAAAACAACAATAAAAACGCAATCTTATCCTAAAAAATTAATAGGCAGCCATAGTCTGATGGTTAGGTATGGTATCTGCAAAACTTAACGTACTCGTAGCAAGTTTGACATAATTATTATCATGAATCATATAGTAGCACATAATTTAGTTCAAGTGGTTAACGGATATTTTAGTAATGTTAAAAACATTGATAAAATTTTGTTAAAAAATCTAGTATGCATAGTTATGTATAGATTTATCTACAAAAAAAATGCAGTCACGCTTCAGTTAGAAACGGTTGTAATAGAAATTGGTTTCACTACAAAAAAGTTTTCTTAGAATATTAGCGTAACAAGATGGCTGTTATGATTTATATGGCGAATGTAGAGAACTGAAAACCAAATTTCTGGCACTTTTGTTTATGTTGAAATTGAGTGTAAATTTATGTGTCATATTTACCACCGGATACTACCCGTACGTTAAAATATCAAGCAATAGCTTTTTTTCTGAGAAAAGCTAATGTAGGTACTATTTTTGAAACTAAGCTTTTTACGTAAAGTTAAGTTAAAAATTACATAACTAAATATACTTATAAAGATATTTCCAGTATATCTTTGTCTTTGTATAATTTTAAGAGTAAGCTTCTATCAAACTTTATAAAAAATATTTTTAAGTACCTGATGGTAAAATAACGGAACTCCTCACAGAAGAGTATGGAGGTGGCGCTGGTGTAGATGCTGGCTTAGCAGTATTCACGGTTGTAGAAAAGCCCAGACCAGCGCCTGTCCGTAAGTGCGGGTTGCCGTAAGTAGCGGCATATCTCACATCCACGCCATGTATTATGCCTCCATTTGGTAATCTATTTCCTGCATATAAATAATCACATTTTATAGCTTCAATATAAAATCAAATACATTTAAAATTTCATGGTTAGTAAATTGGCTTTACTGGAGAATAGTGAAAAAAGTTATACATATATATAGATCCTATCCCACTGTTGAGGTTTTTAGACATAGTCCACCAGGCTTGTCCACAGGTTGATTGTACCAATGTATTATAAGCGAGCATTTAGACAGCATATGAACATGTTCAGGGATCTTATCTCGACGGTCCTGAATCTGTATCGGTTCGGGAATACCGCAGATACAGCTGAATCCACAGAGCATTTGTGCGTGCCAGAAAATCTCGTGTAACGCAAATAGTAGTGGATTGCCAGCCATCAACTATGACCCTGATGCTATGGTTCGTTAGAAAACTGGTGACCCACTTGTATAATTTATCGCGAAGCCCATAGGTAGAAAGCTTTAAAAGAAGCGCTTTGTGCCAATCCCGATCGAAGGCCTTCTCTACGTTTAGACTAACTATATTCTGCGCAATTGACATCATCCGATAACAACTGAAAGATTTCGCCTTGAAAGAAATCACCAAACTATCCTTTATGTTACATGAACTCAATTTGTCGTCAAGCAAAAACACTTATTGTGTCCCATACTACAAAAATAACTATAGAATATTTTACAGCTTTTCTTTCTCGCCTTTTTGCTAGTAAATTTATTCACCGCCGACAACTCTAAATCTAGTTGACCTATTTTATACGCCTTGGAATATTTATAATCCGTAGGATATATTGCTTACCTTCACCAGTCGGCACTCCTAAATTATTTAATGCATTACTACTGTCTTGTCGTTTGGTTGAACGTTGCAATGAATTATTCTGCGACCCATTCCCCGCATTAAACTGTACTGTTGATGACGTCTCCACACTTCTGGGTAGACTGCCATTTATAGACCTAGGTAAGAATAGAAAGGAATAATGTTTAACAATAATTTGAAATAAATTAATGGAATGTCAATTTACTGCCATACGTGCCGTAGTAATTTACGTAGGTATTTTGATATCAAATAATTTTAAATTTCAAAGAGTTATAATCAAAAGTCTTCGAGTTCTATATCTTAAAACTTAAAACTAGAGAAAAAAAAACAAATAACTAAATAATTTACATTAATTATTAACTTAAAATTACAGTATGTGATATAAAAATCTAAAAAAAACGTTAGAGTATATGTGTATATAGTATAACAGTGATAAACTTTTTTTTATAAATTACACTGAAAGCACTTACCTATTAGGAGTCAGCTTGTCATTGCTTAGTGTAGGCGACTGTACTCTTAATGAACTTGGGGTGTAGTCGTTCCCATAATGTACATAAGTTTGATAGCCATTATTAAATCCATTTACCTACGGAAAGATTTTATAATTAAACCACACATTTGCATTGAATCCCATATTTATAACGAATCGAGGTGACTCAGCTTGAAGTGAAATTAGCGGTGGCAAAAAAGCGTCGTTTATTTTACTGCACAGTATATTGTATAATGATTTGAATCGAACCAAACTCTAATAAATATGTTTTATTTATCTAGACTTTTAGAGGCACTTGCGAAGAGTTTCTAATACCAGTTTCTCTCCTGTTAGTAACCAGACAAAAAAACTTATAATATTAAGGATAACAAACAATCACATAATTCTTCTGATGGTAAGTGAAGTCTACATTCATCATCAACAGTTCAAGATTAAACATCTTGAACTGTTGATGAATCTTAATCACCTCTGAGGACTGAAATGTAATGCCCTGTTACGTGTAATATTTCCCTCTTGGTGCTTTATATAACTAATTTTTATAATATTAGGGCTGATAAATGGGTATAAAGTTCTCCTAATCGTAAGTAATAACTGTAGCCCATAACATCACCATCAAATATTCAAGATGAGTTGTCACCCCTGAGAACTGAAACGTTACCCGTATCTGGGTTTTATGACTAGGCGTAGATGACGTTTGAAAAAAGAAAACAATCTCAGCAATGCAAACGATAAAAACTTTGCTAATTACTATTACTTTTATAATAAAGGTAACAAATTAGTTAAGACTACTCCAACTAAACTTTAATACTAGAATATGGTCCATATCAATAGATGGATGGCTGATTCCAACGTTAATTTCGCAGAATGTTGGGCTACTGGCGCTTATAAGACATTGCAGCATCTTCTTTCAATCTATGTGATTTTTATTCCTATATTATTATTTTTTTTATTTATTTTACCTTTATTGCAAATACTTATAATTAGAACACAAAAGGCGGACTTAAAGCCTTTAGGCATTTTCTACCAGTCAACCTATGGTGTGGTGAAATTCATATGGTAGGTGCAACAAAAATGAAAGTTCATTATATAAAGGTGAACTATTATAAAAAAAGTAAACTAAAACAAAAAAAATCTATACAATAAGACATATACTATATACGAAAATAAACGTATGTATTATTTAATAAATATCTAAATAAAACATAGATTTATGTATACTATATAATATATTATATATAAAGATCAGGGCAGCCGCGTGCTGTTAGGACTACAAAGGCTGTTAATGCTGTTAAATTTCCGGAATTCATGGAAACCCATTAGGAAGCAAAAAATCTTATCGCAAGAAATGAAGATTTCCGCTAGGACTCTGTCGCGTATTATAAGAAGACACAAAACTACATTTTTGTGAAATAGGGGTGAAAACTTCAGTCAAAGTGTATCAAGATACAGTCTTGGATCATGATGTGAATCTCACCTCAATACACTTTTTAAAAATATACAATGGACTTTCCAGCAGGAGCCTGCACCTGTTCACAAGGCACGAACTACCAACGTTCCGGACTTTATAAGAGCTGAAGACTGGCCCTCATCTAACCCAGACCTCAACCCTTTAGACTTCAAATTATGATCAGTTTTAGAGGACATGGCCCGCTCTAAACGACATAGCGACATTGAGTCTCTTAAAAAATCTTTGGAGCAAGTAGATGCGAGATTTCCCTTAGAAACAGTGCGTAAATCCATAGATTCGTGGCCAAACAGATTAAAGGCCTGTATAGCCAAAGGTGGCCATTTCGAATAGAATATTTTTTTATTTTTTGCTGTATAAATTTTGATAATATTACATTACTTCATTAAAAAAAATCCATTTTCATTTGTAATAGAACTTATAGCCGGACTAGGTATATATATATATATATATACGTACAAAAATAATAATACAAAATACATATACAGTACTATACATACATATACAAATATACTACATACTTTAAGCGAAGTGAAAAGTGAAACCTATTTCAGAATACGCTTCGAGTCTGTATGTGATATACCATCGTTGTGATCATGATCATTGTAATGTAACATCACCGCTATATTGACGCCTATATGTTGTCCCTACAAATGGGGTTTACTAAGTCTATAGGGAATTGATTACTCGAGTGTACCTCGAAGCCACAATCCATCCTAATTATACTCCACTAATGCGTTGACATTTAGAAATCAGAGCCTAAAGTACGTTGTCCACTTGTCCATATTGACGTACCAGTAATAAGTGCCGTATATCTTTCAATTTCAATACTTAAGTAAATGAGGTGCAACCATTTTTACTTAAGCTGATATTTTTCTCACGCTTAAGTTATATCAATTATAAGTCACAATCTTTGGCATGGTAAGTATTTGCGCAAACACAAAGGCCACTTGCCATCCCTTACCCTAGTGACATGTTATGCGTCTATAGCCTAGTGGTTTTGGGTACGGTCTGCGAAAATTAAGGTCCTAGGTTCGAATCCACTATTAGACTATTGTCGTGAACTATCTCTTAGCACAAGCATTTTCAGCTTTGTTGGAGTGGTTAACCGGAATTTTAATTTGAATTAGTAATTTTATTAATAGTATTGCTAATATTCTTATCAAAAAAACAAAATAAGAGGATGGTTCAGATGCAGTATCAAGGATACGGGGCACACACACAACACACCTAAACCCGAAAACCGACGAATTGTAATACACAAATAAAATTCCTCGGCGGGGCATCTTAGTTATAAATAAACATTATTTGACTTCAGCTTTATTCGATGATCATATGAGATCCACTCGGAAAAACCAATAAAACCTTGGTTTTAAAAAATACTCTTTATTTGCTCTTCTCGATGAAAAGAACCATAGGAAGAAAAATACCAAAATTTGACAAAACAAGAATATACAGACAAAGGTGATGTCAGTCTTACATTTCTTTTAGCAAAACTAAAATAAAGTAAAAGTAAGTTACTAGATTAAAACAATTTGTACAAGCCCTGTTGCGTGTAGAGAGCTAGTATACACACCTTGTAACAGTCTGAATAGGCGGGATCTGTATAGTCGTTGCTATATCTGTAGCCTTGGTATGTATTACTCTGGTTTACTGACGACAGTGGCACTGTACCGGCTAATGGAATACCACTCCCTAATTTTGCATTGGAACATAGGGTACTGTCTGAACCAGTGTTCGAGTAATCCTGTTGAACAAAAAAAAAATTTTACACTTTTGATGATGATATTTAGTGCTTATATTATAGATAATTATTTAGACATTTATTTAGAATTAGGTTATAAGAAATAAGATGTCATGCATTTTTTTATTTTTAAATCAATTAAAAATGCAAATATATCTATTAAAAAAATTAATGGCAGAATATTAAAGTTTAGCGTATGATAATAATAATGCATTTTAATTAATGTTTTGTATTATTAAACACACAAAATATGACACTACAAAAAAAGAAATAAAATTAGAGCATTTTTATATGCAATTGATAGTTGGTCCGTTATAGTGGAGATAATGATAATTTTGACAAAACAATACTACTCTGATGACAAACCGAATAATATTATATAGTTAAAGATATATTTTAAGATTCAAGATTCTAAGCGTTCAAAATCATCATTGAATAATCACATGAATAAAAAAATACTCGTTCTTAATTATAAAACGTACATTTATTTTACTTACGACTTCACAACTCCCATTTGTTTGTCGTAACTCTAGTTTGAGGTCGCTTATGTTTGAATTCCGGTCGTTTTCCTTAAACAATTCCTCCGCAGTGACTGTTACATCTGGCTTTTCTGTCATCTGGGCTTGTTTGTTCTTCCTTTGCTTTCTTTGACACAATATCACTAACATTATTACTGCGGCCACCATTATTGTTCCAGATGTGACTCCAAATAAAATCAATAGCAAAGGAAAGGACTCTATAAACAATAACAAATATATGAAAGATATAAATATATGTTTAAGTTTATACATATATAGGTTAAAGATAATTAAAAAGTATAAATAAAAAAATAAACTAATCGTGTTAGTTCAGTGACTAGACTTTGTATATTATAACAATGCATAGTGCTATCTAATATTTCTGGTAATCCAGCGTCAAATAGCATCATAACGTTGCTCTTTTTCTTATGTAAGTATAGAGATGTGCGAATCCAATTACAGGTGGTGAGGCATTCCAGGCCTCAGGGGCGACAACGCATGTAGATCTTGGCGTAGATGTAGTAGGCCGCTTCATCTCTTACCATCAGGGTGTACGCTCATTTGTCACCCCTAATTTCATAAAATCCCAGCTGAGATTCAGTGAAATTTATTTATTTATTTATTTATTTATTTATTTATTTATTTTCACCACAACTAAAATACATAGAATAATTTTACATAATAGAAAACATGTTCTCCTTAATAAAAAAAAAAAAAAAAAATAAAAGATTATTCGACAATATATATGAAAGATCCTATTTTCAAAGAGAAGTGTAGACTATACGACCTTTTACAAGTAATACCGAATTAATACATCATCACGAACGACTCATTTATAAAATTATTAGTTTGAACTCCAGAAGCAAAGTAATAATAACCCTTCTAACGGCTTCAATGTCAGGTAATAAGTAATGGTTATAACACGAAATGAGCCGGTATATTTTTAAACTTGAATAGAAGCAGGAAGAAAGAAATGGTTCACGACTGTATTGTCAAGGAACCATTATATGACAAAGTCGATATTTTTACGACGTTCTGTGTGGTCTTTACCGTCATAATGAGGGGTTTGTCAAATATTTTAGTACTCATATCCCGCGATATATTTTTTTAAACTGTCTTAAGGGACATATTTACTCTTTATAAAATTATCGTGACTATTCTGCCTTTGTATTTTACTGTCTTAAAGAATGCTCTATTTACTTTGAAAAAAAAATATTATTTAGTTATAAAATTTAAGGACAAAAAAAAAATAACTAAACTATAAATATAAAAAATAAAGGTATTACAAAAATCAGGAATCAATTGTTTTCCTATTAATATTACATTATTATTATATTGTTATTGTAAGACTACACTTATTAAACATTGAGTTATTTACACATATTTTGTATATTAAGATTCTCTTTATGAATAACCATTTTTTTCATATGTTATTAAATATTTTCAACCAAATTTAATAAAGTTTTGTACTTACTATTAGGTTTAAGGGTAATTCCCAAAACATCGCTTCCGTATTCATTTGAGACATTACATTTATAAGTTCCGAAGTGTCTTGATTGACTTTCTCTGATGATTAATGTTGAATTTACAACGCCTCCTGCTTGCAAATCTTCTAAGAAGGCATAGTCCTGAATAGAAAATTTATTCGATTAAAACGATATCGGTTCTTCGCAGGCCTCAGAACATGAGCTGAATTTTTAATAGATTGACTGCTACAAATAGTAGGCAGGATATTGACTTTAAAAGCAAATTCGAATAACCTTAATTGGTTATACCTTTGCTCTCCAAATTGAATGAATAAAACTCGATAACGAAGTGTTTTACTTAAAAAGGCAAAATATTCATATTTTTGAATTTTCTGTTCGAGTCACGGCGTAGTTGTGAACTAGTGATTGCATGAATAGGTCGACTCAACCAGGGTAGGACCATGCTTTTCAGGGTACCACAGTAAAATATTAACTTAGTGCTACTGTGTTTTGTCTGGTGCAATTAAGGAACCGTAGACCTTATTAATGATAAAGAGGCATTCCATATTAGCTTTCAGCGGCATTTCCTTATCCAGAATTAATGTGAATCAGATGAACTGTACGCTCATTTATTAACCCTTATATCATAAAAAAGACACACAAAACAACATTTATTGTTTATATATTTCTTCATTTAATGTCTATGAAAGATTTTGAAATTCTGGAAATATATTTGGAGAATTGTGAAAGAGCTACTCTTAGCCTTTGTAAATTGCTTAATTATTCACAGTGGTTCAAGCCAATCTTCACGAATCATCAAAAAATTATGATAATGATGTTTAAAATAATTTGATAAGACACACACTTTGCCAATTGTACTATCATAGATATTTACTCAAAAGTAAACGTTTTCGGTTGTTTTCAGCAATCTTTCTTAAATTACTTGATGACACCCATACGTATAAATTAATAACTAACATTAAATTAATCAAGTTAAGTCTAGTATCATTTTATATTTCATATATACCTGATCATGTATTGCGTCGATCTCCTTGCCTTCAAATGTCCAAATTATGTTGTCTATTCTCGGTACAGAGAAAGCTGCGCATTCAATATTCACGCTGTCTCCTTGAGAGCCAAATTGTGTATGATTGGAGATAATTTTAGGTGGTCCTAAAACAAATAAATTTTGATAACATTACTTGGTACTAATTAAATGTTCTATTCAGTATGATAGGTAAACATGAATTTTATTTGTGCATATATGCAACCATAACTTTCATTTGTGACATACTAAGCCTGAGTAACTGACAAAAAGAAAATCGATTTAAGAGTCTTAAATGAACTATACAATGGCAATTTAGCTTTGAGCTTGTTTATGCGAAGCTGAAAAGCTTAAACATGGGCCAATGTCATTGGCAAAATTCAGTTTCTAAGTCTTAATGATTTTCCTTTTCCGCAAGTAAGTATAAGCCTGATATATATATAAATGGCTTGATTATTTGATATAATCTCTAATCTGACTAACGTTTAAAAACACGATTGCTATTTGAAAGTTTTAAAGTATTTTTTTTAGTAATAAATTAAAACAATACATTTATTGTAATCATGTTTTTAAAATGTGATGTGACATCGTAAACTACGTGCTAGACTACGTTAAATTTAAGAAAACTCTAAAATGAGATACTAAAATTGGATTCAGATATTTAACCGGTTTTTGTGTTTTGAAGCTATCTATATGAAATATTGTTGAAATTGTGTTACATCTCTATACGTTACTACAACTAAACAAGAGCACCAAAACTCGTTATGTATGCTTGTATATACGTAAACATTGTTCAAAGCTCCGACAATTCAAGTTAGATTGCGGCTATACATTTGTTTCAGTATTTTCCTAACTTGAGGAAAAGTTAAAGATTTTATTAAATCGGCTTTTATAAAATACACCCAGTTTTTAAACCAACATTATGAAACAAATAAATATTGTTTATCAATTAGGGATTAAAACTGAATGCTGCCGCTAGATACTCGACTACCACGCCAAGCCGTCAAAATATATAAACGGTTAGTAATAAGGTTGTCTTGTAATCATAGGAAACGAAATCTAGATATTATTATTATATTACTGTTTATACTACTCTCCACTGTTTATAGTATTACTACTCTCCTGTCAAAGTAAACAATGTTATTAAAAACTGATATATAAGTATATTAAAACAAAGCGAACACAGCAGCCACTCCATCGAAGACACATCAGTACAAACATTTTAATATTGAAAAATTTCCAGCAAATTCTTTAAGAAAGTTATTTTTATCTTTTATTTAAAAATTTGGTTCGAGTGAAGATGTATATATTAATTCTTGTTTGTTACACTATTTAGAGAAAAGTTATAATACAATTCTGTTACATCTTATATTATATTATCAGTGGTTAGAGTATCTAGTTATTACTACATACTCCGTATCATGAACAACCATAACATATTGCAAAATTGTTAGTTTTCTGGTCAATATATACGTTTCGTATCTTTGAAGCTACATCTGGACGTTCATCCGATCTTATTGTACATGATGCATTACATTGGAATAGGAAAGGGGACGAGTGAAATGGTACAGAGTGAGTAAAACATTCTGCGCTCTTTATGTCATCCGTTAATAACCGGAAGATATCCGTGTATTCAAAATTGGCCGCGAGGACATAATGCCACTGCTGGATATAGTCTACCCCATTGCGGCGGACTGTACATGTCTCAGTTAACAGGCTATTTCCTGTTATTTCCCTTATTCTTACTTCCTAAGCTACTTTCCTAGCTTAATTAATGGACAAATTTTCAATTCAGGTTGAGTATATTAAATATATATCAGTATTCTGTAGTGGCTTGGATTAAGAATTTGTAATGAGACTTTAATAAGTTTTTTTATAATCAAATTACATTTAAAGAGAGGTTAATTTTTAATGAAAATTTAAAAGTGAAAAAATAAATCGTGACTCATTTTAATCAAGAAAAGGTAAATACAATTTATAAGACCGTGATTGATAAGATCAGAAGGTGGTCATAAATTTATTTCATCTCAAAATTTTTATTTTATCATTATTGATTATAATTAATATGTGATATTAAATTAAATTATATATAATATATATAATTTAATATTGTTATTTATTTATATATATATACCGTTATTACAAAACTGTTGTTTTTAAGCTACTATAAAATTACAAGGTTATTACTACAATTTATAATATATTTACTATTATAAAGCCTGAAGAAAAAATTGAGCTATGTAATAAATGGGGCAGCTCGACAACGCCCTCAAAAAATGCTATCTATAAATCTGCCGTGTTTCGTATGTTGAGTGTAAGAAACCGGTGACCCAATAACAGATATCGAGGCTTTCCATCTTAGTTTCCAGGGACGACAACGCATATGAATCCTTATTGACTATAGATGCTATTTCTTGTTTAGCTTCGATGTAAATTTAATCAAATCTAATACAGTACGTTTTACAAGGTTTCACTATGTGTAACCAACGACCACACATTCATTTACTTATTCAAATTCTTTATACATACTGTATAATGTTTTGATTACGACGAAACTGAAGCACTAATCCAACCTGTTTCTTAAATTTTTTATTAAATGAAAATATGAGGCTTATATACATGCAAGGGCAAATACGCAACAATCACACTTATGCTTATACACGCATACCAAATACAAAAATCCACATTGTCTTAAATTTTATTTTTTTATTATATATTATATTTCTTTATTTCACTTTAGTACCATCTTGTTACCACTCACGTTTCCTCATAATATGTTCGTACTGGTGAACATGAGGCGGGGCCTGGTGACTTGGGATACAGTTGAAGCCTAGTACAAGCTCCAGCTCTCACAAACACTTATTTTTTCCGTACCACTACTTGTGATTTAGTTAATGTTTGTGGTGAGAAATAAATAATAATTATTATTATTATAATATACAAATATATGCATAAAATATTAAAAACACTCTACTAAATAAGAGTTTGCTTTCAGCAAATCTTAATAATGTTTTGCTAGAGAGAAAATTGGATGTAAGAGGGACACATGAAAATTGTACATAGAAATAAAAACTAATATATAATATAGTATTTTTTAGTTTTGTATAGAGAGGAAATGACGAGTTTCTTTTTCTTCAGTATGAACATTTCATCTCTTGGTTCCTGTATATAGGAATTTGTATGAATTATTTATTGTCGGAAAATACTTTACCACTTCAGTGTAAAGTATTTTCCGACTACTTTACTAATGATTTAAAATACTTATTAAGCTGATAAGTAATGAGAATGTTTTTATAAGTCATATATTTTTCTTATAATCCTCAAATATTTAGCTGACCGCCATTTCCTCTGACCTTCATAAGGAATTATCATAAGAATGAATAATTTAGTTTGCGTTTGACACGGTAGCTTTTAAACTAATGAAGGACTGTAGGGGCGTGTGTATTATGAGAGAGATTAATATTAGTGTAATAGTTAGAATCCATGTTAGTGTGAGCGGCTTTTGTGTCTTTGACACCATGTCCGAAACATTCACAAAACGTATCGATTACCGGCTCTACTGGAGAATTAATCGAGTATTATACGGCGCAAATTGGGCTATTATTATTAGAAATTTTGGGATAATAACGTTAGTAACATTATAGGAACAATCTATCATTGCAACTCTCATTATCATTTAATAAGCATAATATATTATAATGAAATTTCATTTTAAATTATATAATTAATTAGTAAACAACTCACCAAATATAATGAAAATAAGTCATTATTATATCTCAAATATATTTAAAATTGAACTCTCACATTTGAAATAATTACGTAACAATGTTACACCAATGGCAATTCATACTGTTGTTTGTTCTAGGGAAATAGCCAAGGGCGGTTTCTCTATATTTAATGAAGGAAAATGTCCCATATCGGCCACGATAATACGTTCTTGGAAATTACCCGTACATTGCTAATGTAATTAATTAATAAGAAAAACTACAGTCAATTTATTATAAAGTAAATACCTCATTTGGCCCGAAATAAATACAGAGTGGTATTTATGGTTGCTTTGTGTGTGTCCTTAAATATACGATATCTTGTTTGTGCAAAATATCTTGAAATCAGCCTAATATTAAGAATTGTTCAGAATTAAATTTTCATAATATTAAGTTTTGCTATATTCAACCTTTGCAATAGATGAAAACCTGAATAGTTTGGCTCGCTAAGATGATGTATTGGTAAAGATAATATCAGGGCAACTGCGCAATATAATTCTTTTTCTAATTTGTTTCTAAATGTTTATTAGGTTATGAAAAACTAGAACACAGTTCACCATGATAAGTGATAAAGGCGGCCCCATGACATTCACATATATCGCCAACTAAGATTACTATATACTCGTACGACGTGAACACTAGCTTTTGAGGTGGAATGTCTCGTTACCTGTAATTGGGTACCTTTATATACAATAGGGGGCAAACGAGCAAGCAGCTCACCTGACACAACTCCAGAAGAGTCGCAGATGCACTCCTTGGCCTTTATGAAAAATCACAGCTCTAACCTGGAGGAATATGTATATATTTGTATTTATAGTGTGAAATAGCAGTATATATATGATGAGATTTCACTCTGGTATTCTCAGGGAGAGCCGACCTTTAGTAAACTACTAAGAGAAACACAAATCCAACATCCATCCAACAATTGCACATTTGGATTCGGCATATTGATTGGGTTTTCGTCCATAAATTGTTTACGTGAACCACGGCTATTAGCTAAGCTAGATTTTCTCTATTTTTAACACGCTTTTATTAGTTTCACATGTATGTATAAATAATATGGAATTTATTAATTGAGTTTTCATCAACTAGGCGTATTAAAACCAGATGACAATACAACAATTTGATAAATATGCGTGTTATTGTTTTAAAAAAACATTATACAAATTGTTTTCCAATTTTATATGTTTAATCATCTATAGCTGTATGAATAACGTTGAAATTGTTTATAAATTTGGTATTTATACTAATAAATGATTGTTTTCATTAGTGCAGTTGTAAAAAAGTTACATCACCCCCAACCTCTTTACTTCGCGAACTTATTATCACTCTTAGTACCAAGAAAACTGATGGAAATTGAAGATTCTTAGTTTCATCTTCAATTTCAATCAATCAAAACCAAAGGGTGTTAACTATTTCTCTTGAAGTAGTTAACATATACCCCTTACACTCTATTGAATAGTTATTAAAAAAAATACGACTCTATTAAATTTATAAAATAGATAGCTCAGTGTCTAAGCGCACGATTTTGATTTCCCGGCACGCGAGCAAAGCCAGTTCTATATAAATTGTTCATTTCAATTTTTGCTACTGATTTACCCCGTAACATTGTTACAGAATCTGCATGTCTTAAAGATAAATAATATATATATATATATATATATATATATATATATATATATATATATATATAAATATATATATATATATATATATATATATATATATATATTAAAACATTCGAAGACGGCTAATCCGCATTGTTAAAAAATTAATAACAAAAATAGTTCTAAAACCTAGACGAAGTACGAGTATAAAATTAACAAGAGGTGTAATAATGATGTGTTGAAATAGTTTCTTATATATTTATATTGTTAAACTTAGAACGCCGACTAACACACTCATAAAGTAATTATATGAAGCGTCAATAGCCTAACGGTTTAGGGTACGGTCTGCGAAACTTGAGGTCGTAGGGTCGAATCTGCCATTATGCTATTGTCTTGAACCATCTCCTAGCACAAGCATTTTCAGTTTATTTGGAGTGGTTAGCCGGAATAATAATTTATAATATTCTTTATAAAAAGAAATATATATATATATATATATGTAAAATCTCTAATTCCATTAAAGCCTTCTTCACAATGTCTGAATAAAAGTTATTTTAAAAGAATATAATGTTACCATTGTAGCACGCATTTTCTTACGATAAAGAAGAACAAACGGCATCCCACCCCATCCGATGGTCAGTGCTCAATGGCTATCCCTCAACAAAGATTCAAGTTACATATTAGTTTTCACCCCTGTCTGAGATGGAACGCCTCACTACAATTAACAGGGTCTCCGGTTCCATACCAAACGAGATACAGCAGATGCTGTTCCACGCTAGTCCTACTCCGGTAACAATCTATACAGGAATTAGGAACTAGTGGTATTGTAACAAACTATATAAGAACTCAAACACTCAAAAATACTTTATAAGAATTTTTAGAGAAAAGCACAAATTTTTTATTGTTTTAGGGGTGACAAAATATCACACAGTTTACTAAATGCGTGACCCCTGATGCCTATGGCAATCGAAACCTCGATAAGGAATCATAAAGTCATCTCCAATGTTAACAACCCTGAGGACTAAGATCGAATTCCTCGTCACCTAATAACTAGGGTCTCCGGATCCCATTCAATATGAAAGTTTCTTACATAAAATTTAGAAAAAAATATTATAAATAAGTTTACTTCTAAGCTCGATAGATGGCGTTGTGCACTGTTTCCGAATCACGCTATGGTTTCGTTACGCGGCGTTTAGCTGTTTTTACTACTCAAACTACGAGCCTCATTTTAATATAGGTATATAATAATATATTCTGTCTTAAATATATAAAAACTTACCTTTTATGTATATGGCAGCTTCAGACTCTATTTCCGGGTAACCACTTACATTAGCCTTACAAATATATCGTCCAGATGTATGAGTATCAACTGTGAGGGTCAAATTTGCTGTTCTGCCAACACGCTGCGAAAAATATACTAATTAATAATACAAAGTTCATTATCATATTGAGGGGTAAAATTTGATTTGGACAGAATTTCGCTATTGTAACGATTGCTAAAAGAATTTTTTTGTGAAGTTAAGTTTTTCTTTGAACCCATTAATATATTATTTCTATTACACTGCGTAAGTCATGGATTTAAATTCATTTAATAAACTCGAATAATGTCGACATAATAATATTTGAATTTTATAACATGAACTTCGATCTTGTTCCATCTGAATTACATTAGACTAGAAAAGTTTAGTATTAATGAGCCTCTGTCTTTGCCCAAATGTTACAGCACTATATTATATTATGAACAGTTTACGTTATTTGGTAATAACCAGAATATGTAGGCCATATGGACTTTCGACCAGGGGGTAATTATCGTCATCATAGATTGAATATCCAAAACATAATTGATTGGTGTAAAGTAAAACTCAAGTTACGATTCTATGTGAACGACATAAAAAAACCACTCCTGTGTGGGCGAAATAGCGCAATTGAAACAAAAATATTCCAGTCAAATCTGATAGGAGGCAATCGGTAAGATAATACATATAAGTATAATGACATTTTGGCGATGACCAAAAAGATTTAACGAAGACTTTTTATGGGAATCTTGATACGCGTATCACATTTTAACAAAATTCTGAAGGTTTCTACAGTTACATTTGTATTTGTGTGATGTAAACAGAATAAACGTTGTGTTGTATTATTAAAAAATTGTGACAAAACAGCTGGGAAACTCATGGTTAAAGGCAATATCTTAAATTAATATATAATTATAATTTAATAAATCCTTCTCCCTGATATCAATATACTGATCTACGAGTATTTGACTATTATTTTTTTTTTCCGTGCTGATTCGGGCCACTAGAAGCCCCAGGGCTGTTACAGTTTCACAGGGTTGAGAGGTAACCGAGCACTTATGGTGCTCAGCCGAGACCTCTAGTGGGTAACCAGCACAAGGTCTCCCGAAAGGGAGCCTCGGCTTGAACCGTTGCCTAGTTGTGTTAGAGCGACTGATTCGAAGGTGCCCGAAAGGGCCGAACCTTGGCTCGTTCAGTTGACTATGAAATACCAAAATAATATCCCTATTATTATTGACCACCACTTCGGAATACGTAGGCGCTGGAGAAGAAAAGTATTTGACTATATCTAATGATGTTCAGTAGAATTCTTAATTCGCTGAAAATTTCCTATTATTACTCGTTGATATTGATTAAGTAAACTAAGGGTATCAAATGAACAAATACTGCACCCAATTGTAAATAACTGCAGCGCATAAAAAGCTATATCAATCTATAACAAAGATTCAAGAGTCATATGCGTCACTCCGTAGGACGGAGATGGAATGTCTCGCTACTTAGATCATCACGAATAACACAACATAGTTAAGCTGTTATTTTGTAAGGACGTGGCCCTTCCCCGGTTGAGCTGATCCATAAATGCTGCAACTGGAAACAGGCTACAGCCTGGCTTTAGCATTATTAAAATATTACTAGTCAAACATAGTGAATTGTTTGTTGATATATCACTAATTAAACATCGTGTTGCAATGAGATCGGAGGACGGTAAGTACATAATATCGATAACTTGTACATTGGACACTAACGAAAGCGTATGCCCTTAGGTTGAAAGTAATGCTGTTGGGACTTCAATACGTCCGCCTTAGAACAGCAACCTCTGATTAATTTAACCACAAGATAACACCGCAGTCGTTATCTAGCCGAAGATCGCAGCCAAAGAAACACATTATGCTTAAGTTATTAAAAAAAACCGAGGAACAAATTAATATAGAAATTAATTTCAAAAATATCAAAACTTTAATGGTTAATAAACTTACTATATTTTGATCTTCCTCGCGATGGAGCCATTCAATTTCCGGTTTCGGGTGTCCATCAACGTCACAACTTAGGGTTGCAACTTTACCGATCTCCGCTTCCACGTCTTTTGGGAAATTCCTAAATGTTGGAGCATCTACAAAAAATAAATTAACTTTTAATTACGATTGACAGCTTTTCTTATAATCTTTAATGTATTTAAATTTAAACTCTGTACTTGGAATTAATTATCTACCACTTTATCTCGTTTCTTTTTACTTTTTTAATTCCTTACTTAAGAGCTGACGGTAGTTGGAAGTTAACTATGGCAATAGAACATAACTTCATGACCAAGAATGCTGTAAATCACTTGAAACTTCGGTAATTAAAAAAATAACATACAAATAAAATAAACTTAATAAAATCTGTAAAAATTGATTTTACACAATGTGTACTATTCCCGCAAATATTGGAACTCGTTAAATTAATGCACTTTAATATTTTAATTTTGTATGCATTTTGTACATTTTAAATTAATCAACTACAAATACAGTGTAACACTATAAGTACACTTACATGTGATTTCTAATGTTTCCGACTCCTCGCTTTTTCCGACTTCATTATAAACTAAGCACTTTAAAACAGCTCCGTTATGCTTTCTTGTAGTATTTGTTATAACCTGTTACAAAAATATACGTAGTATAGATGTGTATTTAAATATGGAGATTGCATTTACGGTTCTTTTATATATATTAGTAGCAACTAAATAATATTGGTGAAAGTAAAGTAACAGCCTATATATAAAAACTCCACTGCTGGGCACAAGTCTCCTCTCTAGAAAGAATAATGGTGCATACTCCGCAACGCGGCTACGATGGGCATAAGCGGGGTTCACATCTTGAAATATATTTTTTTTATTTATTTATTTCACGATGCTTTTTTTACCGCCAAGCACCAGGTTAATCAGCACTCATAATTGTAATTAACAATATTGTTTGATGTCAGCACTAGGGATTGAACTAATTTCACTCGCGTACCGTGAAATTAAAAGCTTGCGCTTGGACACTGTGCTACAATTAATATTGATACGCATAAACACTATGCTACTACAAAACTAATCCATACGCAGCTCTGAGCTCGAAAACTAGTAAAATACATGAAACGGTGGATTTAATTTAAATATTTAGTTAGTTTTATTTATAGACGAGTATAACTAGCTGAACACTAACAACCGGATACCGCATGGCGACGTGGTAACAGTGGTGGTAGCCTGGCTGCTCTATCACAAGACCTAGATTAATTTCCCAACTAAATAAAGCATTTATGAATCACAAATTGTTTGTTCTCGAGTCTGGGTAATTTGCATGTATGACAGAGAGGCAGGTTTCGTCCTCTGATTTTATTGCACATTCATAGAATGGACGGCACTATAATATATCCTACACGGATGATGTCACTTGGTAATAACTAGGTAGATATCCCTGCGTTCCAAGTCGATCAGGAGGCTATTCATATTCATATCATATTTTTCCAAGCTATAATGAATTATAAAATAAATAAAATATTTAATAACATTTGTTTGAGATAATAAATCACCGTAAGTAAATAAACAACGACACAGGTATTCCAATTTGCTTCCCTACTCTATGTATACGACACGTGTCTTATTTCTCAAGGAGTCAAACTCAGACAAGTTGACAGCACTCCCGAATGCAGAGCTTAGCAAGATGGGATTTACCCGAAACGGTCTGGCTAAGACGCCGGTCCAGCTCACTTAGCTCGATAGAATTTAATGTTCTATATATGTTTGTATAGCATCCTATAAACAATGAATCATATGCAAAATAGAATAGTTAAATGATATAAGAAGAAAGAGTATTAAATAAAGTAAACTTCAAAAAAGTTTTATTTTCATTCCATTTAATTTTTTTTAGGTTATTATTATGTACACAAAAGATGCATTAATTAAGTGAAGTGAAAGAAACCACACAGTTGATCAACATCTTATATAATTATTATGGATTTTGAAAGACAAGTTTCTAGCTATTCTGCAAGTCCATGAAATAAATTTAAATTAGAAGATTACCAACAATATTTCGAATCCCGCGTTTAATTTAACCTGGCCATCATAACTGATTCTTGTGCTAAAGTGGTGTATCAATACAGTTAGTTCTGCAACATGAATAGGTCAACTTAGCCGTGGAAGGAGTACGCCGCCACAGAATACCAGCGTATAATACCTGTTCCATATGATGAATAAGCCATATAGTAAATGGAGATCCAAAGACCCAATTACAGGAAGCAAATCATTCCATCACAGTCCAACTCTTCGTACTTCACTAATTTAAGCATTATAGAAACAATGGGTGATGAATATTCGCTAGAAACAAACCTAAATTCAATAAATAATGACGATAAAAGGACTTCGACTAAAAGCGATAATGTTGAATGACATTCTAGTTGGTTTCGGACTGAGATACTAGGCCTGGTTTCCAATAATTTAGTCTCCGGTTGTCTGCTATTTTATGCTGAAGCATGCCCTCATAGAATGAGGGCATGACCCTTCCTAGGTTGAGTCCACCTTTTCATGCTGCAACTGGAAACTATTATCAGCGTGTCTCTACCATATTTATAAACAAAATTATAAAGTAAACACTGCCATATTATATAAATATAACCATCATACTTATCATATTAACTTACCACTATAGTAACCCCTAAAATATTATTCGAATAATGAAAACATCGTTGGTACTCACCAATTCCGAGCTATTTCCAACAAGTTCACCATCAAGGTACCATTTGAATGTCAAATTACTCGGATTAGCGTCAGCTTTACAATCTAAAAATATAAATAATTGTTATTATATTACATTACAGATTCAGTTCACACAGTTTACCTGATGCTACAACGAGTTTCAACAACGATTCAAGAATTTCATACGATGTCATCCTTAAAGACTGAGATGGAATACCCCGTTACCTGTAATGGAATCCCCGGTGCCCTACTCTCACTATATAAAATCCAGCTAAATATCGGCTATTACATTCATGTCTTAACTACTAAAATTAATTGCAACGTGAACATGTACGATTTCGTATTTTTATAGAATTATAAAATGTATGTAAGTCATAACTTTTCATTTACTAAGCAAAATGTGATAAAATATAAATAAAAATTTATGCCCATTTTGCACTTTAGTTGTAATAAAAAAATGTCCAAAATTATGATAGATTACGATTTACACGTTTAAAAAGACAAATTCCAAAATATATATATTTATATATTTTTTAAAGAAATTCTTTCTTTAAATCCTTTATTCATGTATTTAACTTTAAACAAAAATTTTTTTTCGTAAAACAAAAATCTTCAAGTTTTATTAAATTTATATATGTTTGTATAATATATATATATAATAAACGAATTAAATTTTCATTTTGGTAGTAAAAAGTTATACCGGAACATTTTTTATGCCATTCAAAGGTAATTGCTTCGTCATCATATAAGTATCTCGTTTTGGCTTGATAGAATAACATAAAAGCAAAGCTTATGAGAATGACAGTATAAAGCGTATGTATAATCTTGGCTTGGAAAACGACGACCATATTTACAAAGGAAATAAGGACATGATATTTACCCACAATAAGGTCCTCCCCTTCAGGTATCTTCCCTTTGTTACCTGATTTTTTATCTAATTTTATTTTCGGTCCATACTTAACCTGTTGACAAAATTAAATTATTTAAGTTAATGTAAATCTTGTTACTGTAGTTAAACCTTAAAATTAAATCATGTACTAGGAGAGAAGTAAGGCTCATCATTATAAGTTTTCTACTATATTACATTTTTCCATCGACCACTATTTTCCTATAACTACTTTCTCTCACATTGCATTCCTCTATATTCCAATTTATTACTCTCCCAATAATGAGGTTGGTTGTGAATTTTCAACTACGCATCTTATCTTAATGTACGAGGTATAAAATTTTATTTTTAAAGAACATCAAATTAGTATGTACAGTTACAATAAGCTCAAAACGAAACTTATCGTGTATAGGTTCTTCGTGGTCAGGTATAAAAAAACACTTCAAAATTTTCTCACCTAATTATTATACTTAAGCTTTAAACATTCTTGTGCCACGTGGCAATTATGAATGTATTAAAAGTATCTTCACAATCATGTTATTTAATAGATAAATAACTTATCAAATGAAAATAATGTACATGCAGAAATTTATATTTGATGTGTATTCGTAACGCAAGCCATTTATAATTACATATCAATCAAAATAGTAAATATCTAAAAACAAAATTCAACCAATGTTATCTGTATACTTTTTTTATATGACATGAATAATATATGGAATGAAACAAATAATATTGAATATAATGATACTTCATATGTTGAATTAAGTACAGGCGATTATCTTTCACCGTGTTCGCCGTGGTCGAAATAAAAAAAATATATAAATAAAAATGTTCCACTATGGTCGACAGGAAAATCAATGATAATACACCTTCTGTCTACTTAATTACCACACATATCTCTACGAGACGTAGTAATTATTTTGAACAAAGATGACAATAAATGGGTTTATGAACCTCTTCAATAATAGCCATTACACCCGGGAGGCAATAAACAAAATTCATTGCACTAGACTCTAAAAAAAACTCATAAATAAAGGGATAGCAGCAAAACCAGCTAAGCCATAAACTCACCGAATAATAAATGAGAGACAGTTTTTGAACTGAATTTTTAATAGCTCGCACTGCGGACTAATCTATTGGCTTTATAGCTTTGTTTTACTTGAAAATGAATGGGGAGAATGAATGTTCTGTCGTGATCGTGGGGCAAATTAAAATTTATGCATGCAATGCACGCTGTAAAAATTCGTTATCAATTTTTTTGGAATATGGTACCTCATTTCGATGTGTGAACGAATGTAAAATATGCGTTAATAAAAATGACCACTTTATTACTTACAAAGTTTTGTTCGCAGCAGTTTTTAAAATATATAACCTAAAGATATTATATTGTCATTGAGGAAAATCACGTCTACTGCTGTATACCAGCGGTGCCCGTATGTTTTGATATTGGGAGTGCAAAATGAGGACAAAATTTATCTGAAGGCAATTGAGGGCTGCAACCCATGAACACCTTTATTCAATCTTAGAAAATATTCAAGATACACACGCTTTGTCACCCATAAGGTCTGTCATATGTTGCCACGCTGCCAGCACAGCAACTGGGTCTCAGGACACTCATTATACAGCAGTATTTTATGCTGTATAATAGGCTAAGGGTCATAAGGGCTTTCCCTGGCTACACCGACCCATTAATACTGCAGTTAGATACTAGCTGTAACATCGTGCTACCTAAGTTGTAAACATCGACAGTGTATCAATCGCCTTCACGGCTTCATAGACGTAATTCAACTTCATAAATAGTCACTCCATCTAGTAGATAATGATAGTGTCATGATGACTAAAGTCATAATCCACTTTAATCTATCTAATATCTTTAATGAAACAAAGATTAAATCACTCCTAGAAAAACCCTAATTTTATTTCATATCTGTCGGTTGGAGATTTGAATCCAAAAATATATGTCATTTTAAGACGGTATAATAATTTGTTTTGCCATAACTTGATGATAGATTTAGATTTAGTAGGTAATAGATTTTATCCGAGGTTTAGTGAACTCTTTGAGCATAGACATCGTCGATGGTTCAGAATCAGGCTTCGTAGCAGTTAACGCTAACCAAACTCGATCGGGAACAAGAATTTCACAAAATACCATATCACCCTAATAGTATCTTTGTTCTGCTGTGTTTTGTTTGGTGAGTAACAGATCAAAAACCATATTACTGGTAACGGGTAAGTCTATTTGGATAAAGGCTGACAACGTATAAACACAACATATCATATACATAGAAATGTACTTATCCTAATTCACCACTTTACGGGTCTTTTCTGAACAAATTGAAGACGGCAATAAAGATTTATAATTTACGGTCATGGCGGTAAGTTATTAATGCTGAAAGGTGCATAATGTAATCAATTTGTATATGTAACTAAATTTTATGCATGCTAATATACAATAAAAGCATAGACATAAAAAAACAAAGTAACAGTAACAATTTAATATATAAATCTCACCGCCGCGCTTACATCTCCTAGATAGGGCAATGAAGCACAGTCGACCACGTGGTTTCATAGCGGATGCGGATTGGTGGACTTTACGTACAAGTATCTAAGGAATATTTTATTTATATTTATTTCTAACATTTGCACTTAAAATTGTATATTTAGGTACCGAGAATCGACTCAACTCGATTCAAACTTTGAGTTAAAAGCGCCCTTATACAGAGGTATGTCGCATCTCTAATATGGCTCTATAATACAACGATAACGAAACAAATTTAAAAAACCTCAACTGAAACTGAGTGAAATGGATAATATTTTCTTAATGTAATATAATTGGGATATAAGATCTATTTTTCTAATTTCTTAATTTTAATTACAACTTTTTCTTACTACGACACTACAAAAGGTGCATTAAGTTTCAATCACCTAAATAAAGTACTCGTGATGAAAATTTACGCGTAACATTGTAACATTAAGCCAGAAAAATGGTCAAATGCCAGTTACTTGAGTACGAATGGCAACAATCTCAATATCAAAGCAGTATCGTCGGCCATCTGATCATAAAAAGTAATTGGGTTGCCCGTAAAAAGGGTTCTTATTTTATGGCTAACGGAAAAAGGGCATGATAAACAAACCGGGCCCTTCTTTTGTCATATCATTACTACCGTTAGTAAAGATAATTAATGACTAAAATATCTTGATATAATTATTAATATAATAAAATGTTAAGAGTATAAAACATAACCGCAGAATGTGGTAAAGAAAAACATTGAGGGTTGTCTGTCGACTGATTGATAATATTAATTCAAAACGATTATCCAAAACTTAAGTCTATCTGGCTATCGACAGGCAACATTATGACTTGGGCCTTTGTGTGGTGATTATTTTCTTACATCAATTCTATTACGAAACTAAGGTTAAAGGAGTACACATTTAACCTGATAGGTAATAACTGCAACCCATATTCCACTTTATTGGGGGTGAACTGAGGGACTTGACCGGACCTACGGAAAGAACGAGTTGATCACTCTTCCCAAAAGGGCCGAGAGTTTCCGGCACCGTGGGCATCCAGGGATGGAGCTTACTCATCCCTATCCGGCACTGCGACCCACGGATCCTCGTTGTGTCCTTCCAGGAGCTCTACTTTTCGATCTGCTTAATTCACTAGCATTGCGAGGCAGCATCTTTATGCATTTTAAATTTGATTGGGGAGTGTTCTGAGCAATTGTTCGGATTAATTCCACCCGCCGAGTTTAGTTATGTAATTAGGTAACCAGTTATAATGGTACTAATTTACGTTGGTTTTATGTGAGGTTGCTTTTTCTTCTACTGACACTGGTTGAAACTTCTCGATAGGCTCTGCCATACATTTTGATGTTTTAATATTTTTTTATAACAAATTTTATCATTCCTATCCTATCATTCTTGTGTGATAATGCTTGACCTCATAGAACGAAAGCAGGGCGTAACAAGTGATTATGATCTGCATATTTACATGCTAACAACTCCTTACAAATGTCCCTTACTAATTATATTTAACCTATATGCCTTAATGGTGTTATTGGAGTGTTGGACACATCAGCGCTCGTGGGTTCGAAGTTTGTAAGTATGATTCTCAATAGTTTAGCATTGTTTTATAGAATAGGGGACAAACAAGCTAGTAGCTCAGTGGGATCCAATCTTAAGTGATCGTTACCATCTATGATAATCAGCAATAATAGCGAAAGAAATGGGCTTTTTTTTTGAAGTTCCTTAAGTTGTATTGATTCTGAAATACTTCTGACGACAACTGATTACATAACGCGTGGCTGCGGTTACAGAAAATTAATATTGCAAACTTTTATGTTCCTTATCACAATAGCGTTTCCGAACTTTTCACTCCAATTGGGATTATAAACATGTGAATAGATTTACTTGATTACAATATTTAAGTATAGTCGTCTATAATTAATAATTATTTCAGGCTTATCTTATCTTATACTATAATTAAAAAAAATAGTTTCTAAATGTACAAAAAACATGTCTAACGTTCTTGTCTTCTCCGAACAAGGCGAAGATGGAATACTGTGAAAAATATCTACATTACTTGTAAATTCCTACTCTTTCTTGTATCCATAATACTTTTCCTTTCTACTTCACAATATTTATTAATTATTAACAAATTTTATGTTGCTACTTTGTCCATTTGGAGGAAAACCTATGTATCTAGTGGTGATAATAAAGTGATATTTTTATATGTAAAATAAAGATTAAAACGTATTTACGTTGTGAATGTTTAATTTCCCAATTCAAACGAGATATTTTCAAACAGAAACAAAAAAAATGACGAGAAAAATAATATATAAAGAAGCCCTCATAGAAGGCATCTGCCCGTGACCGGAATAGTAATTCCCTTTTAACAGACTCCTCAAAGGACAATATTTTTATAATGGTATACCGTATCCATTGATCTCCGAATATTTATTTTATGCGTACTCTCCGTTGAGATGGTTACCGTAATGTTTTATGAGATGAAATCGGTACTTGCACTTCAATAGTGTTTTAATCAAAGAGTAAATATTATTGTTACCACTTAATAAAGTATTTCGTGTTATAGCCTAGTTGCTCAATGGGTTATAGATCAAATGTTCGATTATGACGCCAATATTTCTGCAACATTCAATGTATCTTTTATTTTTTATAGAATAGGTGGCAAAAGAGCTAGCAGGATGGCCCTCACGGTAATCAACGCCGGATATGAACATCCGCCCAAGATATAAAATAAAAATAATGCTAGAAGTATTAATATTACTACAATTTCCGTTAACCTCTCCAACTAGGCTTAAATAGTTGTATTAGGCCATGGTACACGGCTATACTCGAAGGGTGGATTCGATCTTACAACGTTATATATTGCATTTCGACTAAAGCTGTGGTAGCTCGGTGTTTAAGCGCTCAAAAAAATTGTTAATTGTAACTTAACTGTTAATTGCCAAAGTTTCAAAGAGGAATATCGTTAATTTTAAAAAAGTATAACGTTTTTTTCATGCATGATAATAACATATTCCTTACAACCAAAACCTAGAAATCTAATATAATACTGAAAATCAATTTTGCCTGCAATTCATGTTGGTGAAACCACTAAAGCAAACCTAAAAATGAAGGTAACTGAAGGTCAATGACACTCATATTCATTCCCGAAACGAAATTATAATGTAGATGGGTTGCCACCCTTGAGAACTAATATGAAATGCCTTGTCAACGGTTATCAGGACTGCTGGATCACCACATTCACCAGATAAAACAAGGCAGCGTCATGCTGTTATTTAATGGTTAGAATTCCGTGAAAGCGTAGTCCTTCTCTGGTCGAGCTGACCGAGCTGGAAACAAATTTCAGCTAAGCAATATCCCGGCTAAGAGACTTATCCGGATACCCCCCCCCCCCAAGGGTTCTCGCCTTGTCATGGTGGGGGGGCTTAGTAATCATGGCTTGGTCACTCACGGTGAAGCTAAGAGGAACTCAAACGGCTGGCCTAAGATGCTCTGTGGCCAGCCCAAGGTGCTGCTCCGGGAAGAAACAGGGGGCGGAAGTAACGGTGCGAGGAACGGAACCGTATACCTTATCGGCCCCAGGGACATTGATTGATTATTGCTTTCGCGGCCCCATGGCCTCTTGAGGGTGGACTCGGGGGGGCTCACTTCTCACCTACAGAGGTGACCGAGTAAAAGGCGCGATCGTGTTCCGCGTTCCTGTGACCCCACCACACGCTGATGATGGAGGAAAACTATGGGGTTTTCAGTGCGAGTCCGACATAACCCATCCTTGCTCCCGCAGGGATGGGTAAGCGTAGGCATTTCCCCATGCAGAAAAAAACGGGACTCACGCACGCCCCCGGGACAAGCTATCCCAGCGAAGCGCAGCGGGGTTGCAGCTGCGTTCCTTACGAAGATCCCGCGACCCTCGGCAGCGCTGGCGGTAACTACCGTGGGTTTTTAGTCGGTGCGAGTCCGACATAACTTGTCCTCGATCCTCGATTCCTAGCGGAGGATAATGGAATATTTGCATGTCACCGCCTGTGCATGTATTGCACATGCAGTGGATGTATTTGTGTTTGCGCAAATATATACGGAAATATGATATATCCTGCGGAATACTTGTTATCTAGTAAGAAAAATATTGATTCGAAAGCAGAACCGCTCAATTTTCTATTCTTCGCCCTAGACTTTATGCCATATCGGTTAAATAATAGAAAACTGCATTTGTAGTAACATATATAAAGTAAAAGTTAAGTAAGTCTATTCATACATATTCTAAGATAACAGATACTAATTAAGAGAGGGTTTAGGTTCATAGTCCGTAGTGACAGCTCCGCTACCGATTGCCGAACTTCAAATGTCTCCTAATTATTTTTTATTTATTTCACATGTAAGATTCCGCATAACTTTTTCCTTCATCGGCAAACATGTGGTAGATCAGAACGTAAAATTACAATAAATAATATCTAACTTAATAATAATAATAACTAACCACTATTAACGTGTTGTGGAACTGTTTCTAATATTGTATTTAACTTAGTTGTGATTCATTACACATAACGCAACTAAAACTTATTCCAACTTGTTGGATTCATTGCTTTAAAACAATGAACCCAACAAGCTAGCCAACTTGGTGTCTTCAAGTTCCCCCGGAATACATAAATAATGTAACTGAAACATTCGCACACCAAACACCCACCCTTTTTTTGTATATACGCAGAATTTGTAAGCTTCAAGTACCGACACCTTTAGAAAAAGGGTCTTACGGGAGGGAAAGATGCGAGACTGGAATTAATAAACAGATAGAAAACAACATCAGTATGTTACCACCAAGATAAATATAGGGTTGAATAGTTTTCCAATTAACTTCACGAAGGATTGCGAGATTTGCGAGTGACAGTTAATTATGTGTGTGCTCTAATTTTATGACGCATTTTTGACTTCCACGAACAATAAAATCATAGATATAATTTTGTTTTATATTAGCTAAGCTTATATTTATTTAGTATATTTTATAATATTACCTTTATAATTTCTTAAAAGCACATAGTTCACATGCATTGTTAGCCCCCAACACTTATATCGTACTATTTACCTTAGTTCTAACACTATTATCGCCTCGTTATACGTAATGGGTTCTCGGATCACTAGAACGCTCACCATATACGAAATACTGTAGCATCATGCTACTATTTCTCGCCGGTATACTGTAAGAGTGTGATCCTTCCCGGGGACGAGCCCGCTAATTATTTCTGAATCAAGGTAGTTCCACCAATATATAGGAGTCGCCACGCAAATAAACATCTATAAATGATTATTTCATGCGTTGGTTTTGATGATGTCAGTTCATTGGTTTGTTAGGCAAATGAATTTAATAACTAACTTATTCTTTATAAATGAACTCTTACTAACATGACAAATATATTAAATCTATTTCTCGTAATTTTTCTCTACACTTCGAAATGTCTAAAAATAACGATTTTGTTAATGTTACCAAATTATTGGAAACGCGTTGCACAAGACAAAATTAGACCATCATAAATTTATAAGATGGTTTATTACTACATTGAAGTTAAATTAATTACATATTTTTCAGTGATAAATGTATATTAATAACTCTATACCAACATTATACGTGGAATACCTACTCAAACCGTAGCTAAAACCACGATTGGACGGCTCGCATGGAAACCGCTAACTCAAAATCTGGTAATTAAATTCAATTTACACTTTGTGAGTTTGTTGTCTATCCTTTTTTTACATAGTAGATACACTTTGGTACTTAGATGCTCCCTACTAAGTGGGCCCTTAGATTATAAATAGTATTGGGAAGTATCGCTACCCCAGATCATATTGATTTAGCCGTTACTTCCCCGAATAATACATGAGAAAACATGAATATATTTTTTCAGTAAAGCAGCAATTACTAAAAATTAAACTAAAAAAACGGCCTTGTTTTTGGTGCCCAACAATATCGTTATATTAAAGGAGTTAACATAGGTAACTATTCCCAATAATAATATTAATAATAATATGCAAATCAATGATGGACTGACTCCTGAACTAGGAACTACATTTATATGAGAATTACTAGTCTACTAAAATAAAATAATATAAATAATTTAAGAAATAAAATAGCACAACGAGCTTGTACCCAAATTATTTGTTTTAAGTAAGACTTATTGATAAATATACCATAAAATATTTTTTTTAAATTTTCTTGTAACATATATTTTAAAAATCAGTAAACGAACAAACCAAAATTAAAAAACCGTTACACAAACATTGCAAAGGAAAGAAGGACTACTAAATTGTTAATTCATATTAACGTTGCCATGACAACGACAACAAATTTAATCAGAAAGGTAGGGTGGAAAACCCAAAGCATGACAGGGCTTAACGATTCAAGAAAACCTCCCTAACAAAGACCTTTGCCAAGCAACGAGACGTAAAATAGAACAATTTGCACTGATATACCATCCGCTAACGATGTCATAAGGCCGGAGTCTGCTGGCGTGGGATGTGACAGTAATGAGGTGCATGGTCCCAGAGTGCTTGCTCACAAAACTGATGCTATAATCCCACATTCGCAATTCTGATGTTTAATACTACGTTGAAATTAATTTTCAACTATTATTATCAAATCTACATAATGATGTATAATGTCATTATTTATATGTTAACTATTTATAAATAGTATAATCAATATTATAGTAAAATAAGATATAGATATAGATTAAAGATAAAATATTTAGATACAGAGTTTTATTTGTTGTATAACCATGCGTCAGTTAGTTTCTAAATGTAACTAATGGGGTGACTTGACCGGAGTTCTCTTCACCACAAAATGTGACGTGAAAAGCAGCTGCCACAATTATACGTTACGTTTAAATTTACGTTTAGAGGAATTCCATTCTGTTCTATGGACAATGCATCTTGAATCATCTTTATTGAGGATGGAATGAAGGTGGTTGGAGGCCGAAGTCATCTCTGTTATGGTATGGTACTGGTAAATGCACAATAGATTCAAGATCCCATAAGAATTAAGATAACCATATACATATGTACATATAACACACACACTTGCTTTTGCAAACGATGAGATTGTTCTTTTAGTTTAAATTTAAAAGTGCGAACTTTCTTACGTGTGTGAGCGGAAGTAGTACTTTACACTTTACGGATAACTTTTAAAAGACGAAATCTAATAGTTATACAGATTTTTGTTAACATTTCAAATTTGACAAAATATCATGTGCCGTGACTAGCAAGCCTGTACATCAGATGTCAGTTCCTGACTAAAACTGATACATACTTCGTGTCCATATTTGCTTAGAGCGACGAACGCTTTGACGTTTCCTCGATAATAATAATTAACGACGGAAATTATGAAAGAAACAATCTGCATTTGAAGGAGGTTGAACTTCAAAGTTCTTGATCGTTAACAAGTTAGAGCTTTTTGTAACATACAAATTTTGCATTATAATTCCGTATAATTTATAAGCAAGAAATATGTAAAATATATATAGATAATAACCCGTGTAATATTTTTAGTAAATAAATGTTACTGCTCGAAACTGTTCGTAAGTGATGAATATTTCTATCATTAATTTCGAAGGGGGTTTTTTTTAAGAAATTCGTCACCCTTAGATTGAAATGGGCACGCAGCTTATCTATCGGTAAGTGGAGCAGCATATAAATAGCTATATCCATTCTCAAAAATAATTCAAGATGAACATCCGTTGTCACCCCTGACAACTGAGAATGAGGTCCAAGATTCCCTCGCCGTAAGAAATAAAGTAGCATTATACAGTGCGAGCGATGTCCTTCCCCGATAAAGTCTATTTGCATTAATTATGCAGATAGCTAAATGGTAAACGTTCCTTTAAAAGCAGAATACTATTTATTTATTTTTACAAACTTTTTTCGAAGATTAGCAAATACTTTTCAACTCACCTCTATTTGTATACTGGCCGCTCGGTACGCCCTATCAGCTGTGTTCTGCGCCTGACATGTGAAGGTTTGATTATGATGCTCTTGTTTTGGCGTCATTTTTAGAACGGACCTACAAAAACACGGGTATTATAATAACATAAGAATCAAATCAAATGATTTCGGGTTTCCGCAAAATAAACTCAAATCTACACCAGACTCTCACAGATTTTGTATAATTGAAATCTAGCTAATTAGTTACTTGTCTTAGTGAGTGAGTTATTATTATTAAATTATTCTATATATATTAGAAGTTCATAGTATTTTAGCTATAAACTATATATCTATAAAGTTCTTATTCTTTTTTAGAATGACAAATTAATTAATTAGGGGTTGTCATGAAAAGATTATGAGTTAACTAGAGCTCAATGGATTGGCTAGAGTGTATTGAAGTTAATTTACGATAGTATACCACGCGAAAAGGCCGATATCGTGTTCCCATAACTAGTGAAACAAACAGGATACTAAGTGCAGTCCTTAAAGTGGAATCCGGTCTCGTGATTTCATTATATCATCAATTATATTATAACATATTGTATTTAAACTTTGTAATTATTTAAGCTTTATTAACTTTTAAATAAAGACCCTTAAAGTTATCACTAGTAAACGAAGTTATGGAGCTTTGAATATATTCTTAAAATAGACCTCACGTTAAAAACTATTTAGGATACATACCGAGCCGTAAATCTTTGTCCATCCGATAACGGCTCAACAGTGTTCGTAACTCCTTGCGTTATTACACCAGCGTTACTATCCACCCACGTGATCTAAGAACAAAAAAAAAGTTTATAGTTCTCCCTAAAAGCAACATGGATATAAAGATAAAGTGGAAAGTAAGATAAAGGCTTAGGAGAACCTTGTTAATATAAAATAGAAAGAGTAAATCTATAAACGATCCTATACTTTATTAGATTATTTTTTCTATATATTTTTATGGTCATTACAACTTACGTAACATGGAAATACACATAATATAATATACAAACAGAAGATTTGCAATATTTAGAACATTGGAATCCGTATTAGTATGGCTATAATAGGTGGAACGTATGTCGTAAATTTATGGGACGGTTGTCACAGATCTTATGATAAATTCTCATTCCAACCAAGATATACCTAAATTGGTTCCCTACTAAAAATCAAGGAGTTTGTCCATTTTCACCCTTGGGAAATTGGAAAAAATACGATGGAATGTCTCTTTGATTTCTTCATTCAGCACTAGTCCTATGCTAATCGAGATAACCTGTGCACCCTTCAGCTTGTTTACAATTGCCCCGTACGGAACGCAGTAATGATATTCTATTTAAATCTGCTATCCATTTCTTATTAAGTGTCGGGTACTTTAACGGTCGACTCTCATCGCTACGGCTAGTCTAAAGGCTAATACAAAAGTTGTAGTTTTAAAATTTAAAGGAATTTTATCTTCATCATTTATAAAAGCATCCTACTAAAAATTAATTTTAATTTAATACATTTAATTAGTCTAATTGAAATCAGTCTAGAGATACGCATAACCTATGCATTTTCATTAATATTTCAGCAATTCTCTAAGAGCGGTGACCTCCTAGGGATCTCAGAGTTACGTCGCGACATCATATTGAATTTAAATCCTAATTGCATCCTGTCCCGTGGGAGATTTACCTATTAACTCCATTCTCAGCGATTGAATTGAATTTTTATATCGTAAATAAACGTTTTAACTTACATAGGATGTATTACTTGCTTTGTTACATTACCACGCTGCAACTATTTTCTAGCTGAAATATGAATGTTGTATCGACTGTGGCAGAATCACTCTCATAGAATACCATAGTGAAATAGTTTCATAACTCTGTTGTATTTCGTATGGTGAGTTTAGGTATCCCGGGACCTAATTACAGATAACAAGCTTTTCCATCTCAGTTCTCAGGGGTGACAAAAAATTGAATCTTCTTGAGGCTACTGATGTCATGGGCCGCAGACGTCACTAAGTTGATACTCTGTGTGCTATTTTGTTACCACGAATATTATATAACAAATAATGATACTAAAATATTATTAAGTCTTTAAGTTCAATATTATTAATAATTAATCATCGCAGTTCAGTCGCAGGAAGTAACACTAAAATTAGTCATGAAGAGGAAACAGTGAAAAAAATAATTTGTTTTTTCACCGTTTCTTTTTCTGTGAAATAAAGTACAAAATAATTCCAAGTCATATGAATTTCCATGTGCCTCAACTGCCCATACTCCCCGTATTCTTAGTAAAGTATTAATATTTCTTTCCTTCAGAAACTGAAAATTATTAATGTATTTTTTAATTTCTTTCGAAATAAAAATTCCAATAGATAAAACGACGTTGAATATATATGATATTCGAGTATATGTATATCACTCAGTTACACAAAATTTCCAAAAGTCCCTAGTCTAATAAACAATTGTTACAAAGAGAAAACAAATGGGGGTGGCAATTAATAAATCTTGGGAAAACTTGAGACGAGAAAGGAAGAACTTCTGAGCAATTGTAATTAAGGAGTACTTGCTAATTTAGGCACCAAGAGTTCGCAAGTACTTAATTCCGAATCACAGTCACTTTTTTAAAGCGGAACAAAAGTTTGAAAATAATTCGAGGAGAATTCAATGTTTTTTTTTTAAGTAACACTTTAAACGCCATATTTTACAATATAGTGGATATAAACGCGGAATCTGGAAAAAGCTTTACCGTTTCAGTACCGAAAGCTTCGCCATAGAGGTTTGGCTTAACTTACGCATATAATGTGAAACTTAATAAAATATCAACTTTAGGCTGGAAGCCGATAAATAACTCAATTGCCAATTGGAACAGGCATCTGAAGTTTGCGCTAATAAGCTCTGCAATCGCTCCTAATTCATCAAGAGCATGGAAAAGACATAAGTATAACTTTCAAGCAACGTACATTGTTCTGATTCTTCAGCCGGACAACATCTGTACAACGTACCTATAAATATGCAATTTATAGGTACGTTGTACAGATGTTGTTTTCGCACATTAGGTTGAAATTTCACTCTTCAATTAACACATTGATTGAGTAAAGACAGAATGGTTAGAGTTGCCATATTATTTACATAACAAGTTAAGTAAACAAATATAGCATATCAACATTTGCGCAGAAATAAATTGCTACTTCTGTGGAAATGTTAAATAATTTGGTTATGAAGCGTTGCAGAGATTTTGAATAGTTTTTCAATACTAAATTTTTAATATAATTTAAATAGATATTTTTATTTAGAATATATTTCAAAGATTTAATGAACTTCTATATATTATACAGAAGTATTTTTTGTTATATGTCTTATAAAACTAATTGTTATTCTTAAAGTTATGTAAAGATCGCGTTAAATCATAAAATCATATCGTAGAACAATTCAGACTATTTCAATACTTACCTCCGCTGCGGGCTTCCCACCGATAGACACGCATTCTAATTTGATTGTTCTATCTTCAGCCGTAGAGAAGAAATCCCCTTGCAGTATTTTGGGTGGTTCAGGTGGTACGAGGACAGTGAGTCGGGCGTATCGAGACCTAATTGCAGGTTCCCCTGTACAAAGATTTTTAATTTGTTTCAGCTGAATCTACAATTGCAGTATCAGTTATTATACTTTATAGCGATAACTTTTGTTTTAATCAAAAGTATTTGACTGTTAGGGAAACGCGCTCGAATGATATTTTGTTGAATATTTGGTATATGTAAATATTTTCTAACAGTGCTAGAGTCACGCTTCATCTAGTGTCTAGTTAAAACAGGAATGAATCGGCTCGAACGCAAAACGATGCTCTTGCAGAACACTATTGTGGAATAGCGGCATAGTGCTGTTGCGTTTTATATAGACCCAATTGCAGGTAATAAGGTATTCCATCTCAATCGTCAAGGATTTCAAGGCACGTGCATAATGCAACTTTGTCAAGGATGGATGTTGATTATGGGCCGAAGTGATCAATTACCATCAGATGAATTACTAATGTGCTTTTTCGACATTCTCAATGTTATAAAATAAATCTGAGTCTCATATTACAAATATAACTGGCAATAATTACTTTATTAGCAATGCTTCTAAGAGATCTTTTATCTAGTAGGAGACTATTTATCGTGATGTCAATGAAGACAGTGATGATAAAGACATTAATGGTGATACAAGGTATTAGCATTACTGTGTTAGTGAGTCAAAACTGAAGCGTCAATAGGCTAATGGTGTGGGATACGGTCTGCCAAACATAAGGTCGTAGGTTTGAATCCGCCATTCAACTATCGTCGTGAACCATCTCTTAGCACAAGCATTTTCAGATTAGCCGGAGTGGTTAACCGGAATATTAGTAATTATAATAGCATGTTCTTTGGAACAGTGGCCCGGATCTAATGAAATCTTGGAACCGACATGTGTCAGCTATGTCGGTTCCAAGATTTCATCATGACAGATGTTTTAGTAATCATAATTTATGTAGAAAAAGTTATATACAGTACTATAATATAAATAAATATTCTGCAAAATATATAAACATATGATAGCACAAAAAACGGAAAATATAGTTAAAACAAATATCGAAATAATTTGTATAACGTTTTAAATTATATACGTAAGCTAATGGGGAACAGAGTTAATGATAGCAAAACTTTTTTTAACAAACGTTGCACAGAATGGGTACAGGCTTGCAGAAAAATTATACAACTGTACTATTTAACTTAAAAACTTTTTGCGGTGCTAAAAGTTTTCAACGTAGAAAACTATATATGCAGAAATCGCGAGAATTTATTTTCAACAAAGGTGTCATGTAGTAGGAATGAGCCGCGGCGACAGCTTTAACTTTTAATTTTAGCCTTATGCACATACTGATGCAGCTAAAAACTGTCTATTGCATGAATCGGTCCGTTTGACTGGATAACGTAACTTTCACAGGCGTACGTAATTGCACGTAATTCGTACTCTAAATCGTTTTCGTAATAATTACAAGCCAATAAAAGGAAAAGAAGGATAATTTGACATCAATACATCAATGGTAGAATCAATGTATATTTTGATGTTAAAATGAATAAAAAGGTTTCATTATTATTTTCTTTAAAGTAAGTATTTTCCCAACTATGTTTCATGCAAATCAGCACTTAGGAATAGAGTAAGGATATATTAAATTTATATTGTTAACTCTTAGATAGTATAAGATATAATAATATATTAAAATGTTTGATAAATAAAATAGTATAATTATGTAAATAACATAAGTGATAATTGGTGAATAACTTGAATTTTAAAGAGCTGTAATACAAATAATGAATTGTGTATATTATTAAGTCTTTCATAATGTATTTGTCTGCCTTATCAAATTTACTTACAATATTGTTGCAAAAAAAAAATTAAAGACGGTTATAATAATTTTCAGCCTAAGGAATTGTGAATGTATTATATTTTTGGACCAACAATTAAATATTCGAATAAATTCTCATTTTTTACAGAGTTTCGTATTGACTAATAAGCAATTTAAATTTAAATTCTTAACAAGTGATCTCTTAATTCGAGAAGTAATTGCCAACTACACACATCGATTTTAAGACGCTTATAGAGATAATTTAAAAATAAATAAACTGCATTCCTTTTTTCATTGATATAAAAACAACTAACAAAAGACTGGAACGTTGTAAGATATAAACTTTTCTACAATAGATCCGCTGCAGAGAAAAGAGAGGAAAGTTTTAGTCGCAACTTTTTTGTTAAGTTTTCGTAACCTTTTGGATTGCAAATATAGCTATAAAACAACTTTGCACCAAAAGGATTTTTGAGCAAAATTTTGGTATTGCGTTATTTAGGTATAATTTTTTACTGATTTATTTCATATCAATTGAAGGAAATGGATCAAAAATATACTGAACTATGCTATTGAAAATTTCGTTCACTATATGATCTCACAGCGACATTCATTTATAAGAGTTAAGGTTTTACAGCTGATAAAGATATCCCTACTGCTTTTCCACACCTGTCGACCTCTGACATTCCTTTGCCAATTGGAAATGAGAAAACAAATTAGAACACACGTACTCTACATTCTATATATATTGATAAAAATACTCGTATATTCGAACATGAGTAAATGACTAAGTCGTCTGCAATTATTAATAGTTTAAACAAATCTTATTATTTCACAACTAAAAATTGCCTTAATTAGATTGACATACATAAGCCGTCTATCATACTCTTGAGATTGTCCAGGGATATCTATTGTGGCTTCTATGATGGTCATAGAAAAATAATAACTGTATTGTTCTTTTTTCTAAGCCTTACACTATATATATTTAACGAATATTATCAATTTAATACTATATTACCCAATTTTATAATAAAATATTTTATCATATTTCTTTATCGGTACATAAATTAACAGCATTATTTACAATAGTTGGCAGTCTCTCAGATTTCCCATTGTACTGAAAATATTAGCTAGATAAGCAAGAGCTTACGTATACGGAAGCATCCAATTAGTTTCAAAGCCTGTCGAGGTACACGACTCTTATCGTTAAGTTCTGATTGAGTTCTCGCGTCGGATAAATTTACCGAGTTAACTAAATCAGGTTATAACATTAACTGCTTATTCTGGAAATTTTTAGATTTTTTTGGGCACATACTCAATTTTGATTTTCTGAATAAGAAATCTAGAAAATATTGCTGTTCCCTATAGTTCCATTTTATTAGCTTTGTGAGATAAAAGAAGCTGAGGGATTCTTATAACGCTACTACGGAGCAAAGATGAGGTACTGAAATAAGTTGGTAATTTACATTTAAGTGCGTATAACGGTATTTCTTTGTAATGATTTGTTTCAAACACAAAAAATGCTCCTAGCACTTGTGCTCTATGTCCAGCTTAGGCTCAGTTCTTGTCTCTTTTTGCATTTAAAATTAACGATCGTATTGGGTATTACTCATTGCTGTATTTTTGGCTATAGGTTTGTTGTATAAATCCATGTCTTAGACACCGCCTCTGAACTTTCCTTCTATCCAATCGTACATGCCTTACGTCATACTTGGACGACGAGTGACCAGTGGCGGTCACTCGTCGTCCAAGTATGACGTGACTGCGCAAATATTTGTTTAATATATCCTGTGAAATTGATGTCATATGTTAATAACTAAAAGATGATATCTTTTGACCACTAAGGTGATATCTTTTGGTTATAGAAATCGAGGCCATCACCATGTTACATAAGACCTTATCTTAATCAGCGTAAATAAAATTAATAAGCTCTAAAAGTTTATTATTATATTATTACTATTGGAACATTGTAACTATTATGCGGGCAGATTTTTTTCTCTCTAAAGTATATCAGTCTTACAAATAAACGTGGCATAAAGATAAACTTAGGAATTAAGTAAGAATAAGCAAAATTTGTATTAATAAACCAAGTATACGTTATACCTGGTATAACGTTGACGTCTTTGTTCATACAACCGTTATTCCGAAGTTATAACATATTAAAATGTTGTCGGTAGTTTGTTAATAAAAAGTTTTTTAATTACTTGATAATTTCAAAGAATTAGTTTAAAACAAAAGCTGAATAGCCCGTAAGAACCCTTTTCATTTAAGATAAGAGTATTCAAACGGCACATTGAAATAGAAAGTGAATTTATCAAAAGATTTGGCATTTGTTCACAAAGGCTTATGTTGATTAATTTCACGGGCCTTTTCGTTAACATCTGAATGGTGAAATCTCTAGCTGAATTGACTGAGGTACTTGATTATGAGACCGCTAATAATGCGATTGCAATAATGATTGATATTATGATGAGAAGATTATCCAATAAGAAAGGATTTATTAACAATGTTATGATAACCTAGTTTAAGACATCGGATTATCTATTGGTTAATCTCGTATGTCTTGTGCTACGATGAGCGATCGCTTTACAATAGTCTATGGTTTAGGTTTTTAGTGCTTTCATAGTCAAGTCACCCCTCTTCTGCTGCCAATATTTCACAACACCAGTGTGGCACTATATTGTGTATAAAATGAATTATTTGTTTATTTAATGTAAATTAAGATAATATATTCGAGGAAATTAAATATTCATTATTAGTTAGAACTGTAGTGTCTAGGTTACACTTGAATAGGTCCACTGGACCAACGAATAACCGCGCCCGCACATAATACCAGCGCAAAATGTGTTTTCGTATGGAGTGAGCCATTAACGGGTAACGAGGTATTCCATTTATATCCTGCGGGCTAAGAACGCATGTATTCTTCAAAAAATTTTGAGGATAGATGTAGTTGCATGAGCTTTAATCACATACTATATACCCGTTTGTTACCTCTAATATTTTAAATAAAATCTGAAAGAATTTTAAAATTAAGATATATTAAGAAACAAAAAATCAATTTCCCGTTTTCGGCCAAAAATGTTTATTCATCAACTAGCTAAAACTCAAAACCAAGTTTAATTAAATAACGTCTTCTTCATTTATACAAAAAATATAATTGAAATACAAAAGCAGTCAAACAAAGGAAAATTTCAATAAGACTGGCTAATCGCAGATGCAAATAAAGGAATGAAACACTCCACAAAATGGAAAAAAGGGTAAAAGAAATATTAAAAGTAAATTACGACGCAACGAACGAAACTTCCATTACTAATATGGCCGATCCGAAAAGAAATATCCAGCCAAAAGGGAATAGAAAAGAAATAAATGACGGCATAAAAGAAATGCGAAACAGGATTTACAATTTTTTAAAACAAATACAATTTTCCAGGCTGTGACAGCAATAACAATACTAACTTATAAAAATGCGCTATTAATTTTTCGTACTATACTACCCTACCTTTCAAATAAAAGAAAAAAAAAATTATATGTAATAACAGCCGTTTCACAAGTGAAAACTAAAAATGAAATCCTGTTTTAAATGTACAAGTTTTTTTTTTTTTACATTGCATGTCCAATTTATTCACGTAAAAAAATTACTTACGTTTTGAAAGTAAAATTTCTTTATTCATTAAAGTCGAATTTGAGTGAAAAGTTTTATATATTTATATAACTTTAAATAAAAGCGTATATAGCCTAATGATTTAGGGTATAGTCTGTGAAACTTAATGTCGTAGGTTCGAATCCGTCATTTGAGTATCGTGGTGTCGTATCTCGTAGCACTTATACGGCACCCGTAGCTTAAGCAAAAAGCTTAGTGTTAAACGGAAATGCTAGTCATTAGCATTGTTAGCGTTTTATAAGAAAAGGTTTCTAACTCAAAACCGATGAAAAATAGGTATTTGGATAGGTAATGGAAAGAGTTATGCTTTATACGTTTATGGGCTCATTTGTGTTCTCCTTTATCTTTAATGATGTTTTTCTCTCTCCCTGCTGATTTGCTTTACAGTTTTATTGCTTTTTTACCTATTGGTATATATTATAGTTGGTGTACCTGTTTTGTTTCTAATGCCTGATTAATATAAAATGTACAGTAAATACTAAAAAGGATATAAAAAAGAAAAGAGAGTGTTTTGAATTTACTTCCTGATCTTTTTAATTAATAAAGAGTTAGCTTATAAAAGTTATTACTATTTAACAATGATAATCCAATTACTAAAATACTTCTCTTTGATAACTAATAGCCAATAAATTGTTAGAGTCCTAATTAAAAGGAAACTCCCTAATTGGTATTATAGATTCCAAAGGATATCGTTTACAGCTGAAAAGTTGAAAACAATCCGTCAAATGAAATCCCATTTCTGAAGTCGATTTATTCCCGTTTCGTATTTCACTCCAATTTACTAAAATACTATGAAACTTTAACGAAAATTGATGAACTTAGTTTAAATAATAAATCATATTCTTAAATAATAAAATAATCTATACTTTCATTACCATAGAGCAAGCGCCTATCGTTGTAAGATTTACGAATTAATTAATGGTTCCGGGGTTGAATCCCAACATATTAATAAATTTCTATTAGTACAATGTATAAGTATATAAGTCTAAATCCCAACAAAACTCTCCCCCCTCCCTCTCCACAGATTACTATCAAGAACAATCTTGAGACTACCCCATTGTCTGTATATACATATATAGATTCTCATACTTTATCTCATAATATTCATAATTATACGATTGTTATTCAAAAAATTAAAACAATACCTCGAAGCCCAGAGCTGACTTGACATTGGTATTTGGCATCATCATCCAATGTTACGTCTCTTATGTCCAACGAATAATCACCTGTAGATATAAAAAAAAACAAATTAAAACAAAAATCAAGATTAAAATTTATATTTGATTATTTAATTACAAATCTCGAGTAGGCTTAGACCATACAGATGGTGCTGTATTACAATCTAATAATTCTCATGACGAGGAAATAATTTACTATTTGCGGTCGAAACTATGGATTCATGTAGTAGTTATCAGATGATAGAGTTAAAAAAACCAAAGCCACGACTTGTCATTACCACTGGTAAACCCTGGAGAACTGGCTAAGACTGATTATTTTCTTTGCACAAAATTTGAGTATATATAAGAGTTCAATGATGATAGAGCGTAGAACGTACTTGTTTCTTTACCAAGAAGGATATTTTTACTTTTCAGGTTATTGTAACGGTACATAGCGTACTGTTGTTTTGGTAAGCATTTAAAAAAAATACATGGAAATATGTTCAATATCAAAGAGTTTACCTTCTTCATCGCTTCCAATCATTTTGTATCGATCGTATCCACTAAGGTCTCTATGCAGACCTAAACCAAAGTCATCCTTCGTCCACTGCAGTTGACCAACTTTATTCTCAACTCGACATGGTAACGTCACTCTGGATCCAACGACAGCTGTCTAGAATTGATAAGATTACATAACTTACAAAGTCGATATAAAAGAACAAAAAAATTTTTGTTATCAAAACTGTAATATAAATTCATGATACATATATATATATACATTTTTGTACAATCTAAATGTAACTTGAATTAAACCCATCAAGTTATAAATACATAGATGGCGATTTTCTTCGATAGTGTTATAAATTACGGCGGATAAGCTCAATGTGATTTATAATGTTAGAGCCTATATAAATTTAAAATATAAAGATCATTTATGTATGCTAGATTAGACTTCTATTTAATTAAATTTCAGTAGTGTATTTATATATTTATATAATATGATATTATTAGTATTTATATAAATGATAGTGTATTGAACTAATTAATATAAATAGTTATAGGTGATAAATGTTTTGTGTAAATGCTGATAGAACTTAGAAGTAAATTAATAAAATAAGATTCTCAAACTGGAAAGTAAGGAATAACTTCTTAACCAATTTATTTATGGATTAGCTTTGTTAATATAATCAAAAAACTTTTTTTTTGAAATTTATTAAATTTGTTATGTTTTGATTAATCGTTAAAATAATCACAAGAAATGTAACTGGACTAAGTTAATTTTATTATATTTTTATAATATATATTTTTATCATAGTACTGAATAAAGATTCAAAACAAAAAGGCGCTATTTCTTGTAATGTGTATGATATCCCTTTATGAGGATGATTTTGCGTTTATATTGCCATGAGTAATACTTTTAACTTTACTTGGTATTGACTTTTAATGAATTAAATTAAAAATAACAAAGTATTATGCAAAATAAACAGTTTAAATAAAAAACACAAAAAAAGACGTATGAAAAGTAAGTGCACACAAAATATTTATCTTAGCTCAGCTTTCATCACAATTAAGTTGTATTACTCAATACCACTTAATACAACACAACAATAATACCTTCACTTACAATGCACAGTAAAATATGTTATTACCGGCATAAATAGGGGCAGGCCTTATATCACAAATAACTTACAGCCCGCAGCTACAACCCGATGAGTAGTTAAGAGTTAACATTCAATTTTGTTTACTATTATTAGAAGGACGCAGAACATATGAATGTTCCACTTAATATGTTATTCTGTTTTTAAATATCAGCTTACTTCTAGCATTGTTCACATAATTTTACCAACCCCTATAATTTGAAACAACAAACACAAATACTAAAACACGTACTTTAAAGTGTTCAGTATAGTTAGGAATCATCTCATTATTTGTATATTATCTGTTGACTTCAAGTTCCATGGAGTCGTATAAATTTTTGGCGTTTAAAATAAAAATGAACATTACCTGATCCTGAGGCTCCATTGCAAACTTCTGTTCAATATAACCACTGCACACACCGAATACAGTTAACAGCACTAAATAACACATTCTACGAGTCCGTAACAGCAGGAATAAAGGCTGCGCGCACCTACTAGTGACTCGCAATCTACTTTTATAGTTAGACATTTCTGTCCCGTCACTCGGCGACTACACACGGTTTCCGTTGTTCTGTACCAACATAGGGATATCCGATCTATTTTGGTAAAATCACATTTTGAGCGGAAGCTCAGCTTCCCCTATATGTTGAACACGAGATGAGTTCTATTTTCGTTATAGACACGATGAATTTAAGCGCCATGTTTATTTTCGGACACTTTTTAGTGGAATGATAAATTGATGGTGCTGCGTGATTTATTTTACATTGAGCGTTCACGATGAAGGCTGGGGTGGGGTCAACTGAAACAAAAAAAAACATATTTTAATACTTTATTTTATTTAAAATTTAACTATAAGGAACTATAAACGTTAATTACATAAAATTTTGGTGCGTTTTGTTAATTACTTGGGTTGAGCAGAAGAGGTATGACTGGGTTATGCACCCGATATATTTCATAAATAATATAAATTTCCTTGCGACTGTCATAATAACTAATTACAGTTCGTTTTTCGCGTTCTTTGAGTAGCTGACTTAAGATGTATAAATGTCTTATTTATACTTCATTAAAACTTTTTTTAAGACAACTAATAAGTAACAGTGTCAGCTTGCATGCACAATAGTTCTAAAACTTCTAAGCTAGCATCTAATTCAGGCATTAAAATTTCCTAATAATCAATTAGGAATGCTCAGTAAATCAATAAAGAAAATATTAAATAATGGAAAGGGTGGGATTTGGATCCGGAACTAGGTATTATTTGATACAATTGAAAATGATAGGAGGGAGGCAGATTTCATACATCCTGTTACTAGGTATCATATAATAACAAAATAACATATTATGTCGCGTCTGTACAAAATAACTAATTATAATATTAGTAACTATTTGGGAAACATTGATTAGTATTATTTGGCCACGTGGTGTGCTGATTTTAGTATTTGGCTCATTCGTCGATATATATTTATTTATTTACTCTTTATTGCATTAACCTTAACAAAGTTAAAAGTTTACAAAGGATCATCAGGATATCAGATTAATCAGAAGATATCCACCTGACGGTAAGTGGCCCATGGCATCGTAATCCATTAACAACTTAGATTGAATATGCACATGACCCCCGTAAAGAAGATGGGACATGTAACTTTTAAAGAAACTTTTGTGACGGAAATATAACGGAATACTGATGGGCCATAGAGATGAGAACTTTGTAGGCTCTTTTTTCTGCTCTGCAATTTCACTACCTTTTTCTTAGTTGCTTATTGCTAATAAAAATCTTCCTGCAATACACACTGGACACAAGCACGCCATAAACAACAATGGTATTTTAGGTGTATGATAAAAAAATATATACTATATATAAAAATATAGATACATTTTTTGCGCAAACTATAAATAAATATGAAATTTTAGCATAATCTTAATAACTATCAAAATAATTTCCCAATATCACAAGAATAATCAACAAATTAAAATTAGGGTTAATTGGTTAACCCTACTAATTGGAAAGCGCCTTGACTCTAGATACGTTATGATGGGATGTAAACAAGGAGATTAAATTATAATCTTAAACATAATGTTTCGTACTTATTGAGCGGGTCAAAAAAAGGATAATAAATATTTTTTTTTCCTCATTTATTTATATTTAATATAACACTTAGAAATACTTTTCTTTCTTTTTTTATATTAAATTGAGAGTTGCAAACGAGCACATAGTTCACCTGATGTTAAGTGATTCCTGCGGCCCATGACATCTATATTCATCCTTGACAAAGAATCATAATGTAGATGCGTTGTCACTCTTGCGGACTGAGATGGAATGCCTCGTCACCAGTAATAAAGGCCTCCGGATCCCTTCACTCACCAGACGAAACACGGCAGTGTTATGCTCTCGTTTCACGCTGGTATTCTGTGAGGGCGTGGTCGTACCCCGGTCGAGCTGACCCATTCGTTTTGCAGCTAGAAACATACTGTAGTGTAGCTCTACCACTGTTAAAACTACCACTAGACCAACACTGTTGCACTGTTGTAGTATGCGAATACGAACTATGAGTAAGAAGAATTAGTTCACAGGAGGGATGACAAATCAGCACTTTAATTCTGTAGCAAGCTTGGACATGAGATGACAAATGATAGCAAAAGTGAAGTTAGACCAAGTTAAAAAAAAGTTAAATAATAATGATTAGCTAACAGGAGAACTGTGTAAATTTTCTGCCACCCACATCTACACTGTGGAATCAGTTGTCGCCAGCAGTACTCGAGATAGGAACCTCCAAGAGAAGAGCCTGCACTTTAAGGCCGTCAGCGCATCTGCGACTCCTCTGGTGTTGCAGATATTCACGGGCGGTAATCGCTTACTGGTGGCTACTAGGTCGTTTGCCACCTATTATATAAAAAGTAAGCATGATACAAAAACACATAGGCCAGCTGATGATAATTGATTACTGCTGCCCATAAACTGGTATCCTCAAAAAATGATAGAGCCACGCTGAGTAGTTTCGCTACGAAGAGCCAGATTCTGCTGTATTTTGTTCGGTGAGTGTAAAGGTCCGGGGACCCAATAAGAGTTTGTATTGTTACCCTCGAGGACTGAGATGGAATGCTTCGTTACCGGTAATTTTGTGTTCGGTTTTCTACACCCAATATTGACACAACAACGTTATACGCGGAACATATGAATGTTTAATGCTGGTTAGTACTTCGTCCTTACCTGGTCGAGCCAATCCATTCGCTCGCATTTTCAGCTTAGTTGGAGCGGTTTACCGGAATTTTAGTAATGTTGCTAATATTATTTTTGTACAAAAAAAATCTAATGTCCAAAGTTTTAGTTCATTAATATTTTCTATTACTGATTGAAAAAATATATAGGTTTTAAGGTAATGTAAATAACTGGTGAAACTTGTCAAGTGGCAGAAATAATTTAACCTAGACTTGATCTGTACAGGAAGCTTCCATATCAATTACACGTAAAGATGTATTTGTTCTGTTAATATATCCTGGGTGTCATGGTTCGCAGAAGTTCGTTGAACTGTGTGCTTGTTTGTTCATCCCTTCAATTCATATAAAACAAGCTTACGTTCATTAGCAGTTGTTCAAAGCTAAAATTAAAAGACTTACAAATAAGCTTAGTTTATACCTTATATACCTTTAAAAAATGCTCAGTATAAAAATATAAAAGCTTGATTCGGTTAGTTATGTTTAATACGACAGTCTTTTATTATAATTCTAGGGTGATGAAACGCGCACAAAAATCGCCTAATAAGAGATGATAGCGGCACATGAACTTTTTACCCATCCTCAATATATATTCATGCTGCACCTAGATACAAACTACTATGTTGGTTTAGTACTGTTTTAAAATAAATAAGTTTAAAGAAATCTATGTAGCGTATATAAAACCGTATTAATGAAAGCATTATTTCTGGGTCACATTTTTACGCATTCAAAGCATAATTAATTTTAATTATAATGTCAACTTTAATAAATCCCACTACAGAACAAAGGATGTTCGCTTTTGTGTAAAATAAATGACTAAATACAATAACTATATGATAAAGTAAATTGTAAATTCAAAGGATTAATTAGGATAGGAATTTTCTGTAAAAATACGCAATATTTAATAGGAAGCTAAACCTTTGTTAAATTTATATTAACAGTAAAATAAAATATAAATAATGATATAATAAAATAAAATAAAAGTTAATTATTATGACTACGTAAATACTTCACTGCTGGAGAAATATCTGTTAAGTTCGGAAAACAAGCCAGATCCCTCTTACTGAGTAGGACGACCAAAAGCTTAGACGCTTCTGTTAATTTTTTAAATGGAAATTCTCCCAACTCAACTTTTGGAAACGGTCACATTTTATCTACAACTCTCATCTGACAAATTTAGAATTTTTCACAGCAATTGCTACATAAATAATATTTTAAAATAAGTTAATCTAAACAAAATTATCAAATTGATAATAAGTCCAAAAAGTCTTAAGCAAATTTAAAATTATATGTATGAATTCTTACCAAAATTTCCCGCACACACACTTCTTTAACTAACAAAAAATATATTTACAAAGTTAAAACTACTAAATACAGATCGAGCAATATCATCCACGCACGACAACCGACCTTTACTGACTAAACTTTAAATATTAAGACTACAGTGTTATTTTTAACCTACCCCGTTGTAAGCTATACGACTCACGTTGCGTTCCTATACAACTTACCTCCCTCTTTTAAATATTTTCATTTGATTTTGTTGCATTTAAATAGCTGGATTCGAATTGCACTTAAAGAATTAAATAAACTCTATTTTTGGTCCTTTCAAGAAACGTAAAGTTTCCCAAATATGGATTTTTTTCCGCTACCAAAGCTTTTTGATTACATTATATTTATTATGGGGCGAAATTAGAATCAATATCAATGGTAATTTATGTGCCTTTATTGTTGTAATACATGTATGTACCGTAGGAACATCACGAACAGATCGGAGTAGAAACTCCTAGGCTCGTAGGAAATCAGAATGAGAGATCTGAAAATCGAACGTAACGAATGTGAAGAGGACGTCGCCAGAAAGATGATAGTACCACACTGGTGCTTGGGGTAGGTAACATTATGCATCTACAAAGTTAGACCATAACATCTAGATCGGAGATCCTGCGACCTATCATTAGCGCTGAAGGCAACCTCCATAGCGTTTAAGGTGATAGGAGTCTGACGTAGCCCGGAACTCACACTCCCGATGAGTTTTCCTACTAAACGTTTAACGATATGAGCGCATAATAAAATCTTTCATTAATGACAATAGTATGAGAATTTACCACCTATTGGACGCTTTAACCTTTGGATGCTACCAGATGATAGCAATTATATTTTGAATACTCTAGCCCACGTGCAGGACCCGACCAGCTGACTTATTCGTGCTGTACCTAGAACTTAGTGGAATGAAATAACATATTGAAGTAAATGAAAGTAACTGTAATTGTAAATTATTTAAATATAATTTAATATTTATTGTATCTATTTGTGTTGTGTCTATTCATTTAGTAAGGTTAAACATTAATTTTATAAAGGCTGCAATAATTTTACTTTTGTTATGTGACACATTCACTGTCGGCATAACTTTAAATTACCAAAACATAACCAATTGCCTTTTTTTATTCAGCCTATGATTGTAGGACACAGCGTTCAGTTCAGTTCAGTGACACACACTTACTGTAACACTCAAAACTTAACTTTGAACAGTCAAAAGGCAATATTTTCAGATTACTGTCTACTTGTCACCTTAACTTTAAACATATTGCATTACTCGTACTGTCCATTTAAATAACAATGAACATTAGTAATATAAACGAACTACGAAGAACATGTTTCTAAGAGACGAAACTCAAAAGACAAATGTTCGAATGGAGTATAAAGTTGACCAAAACTTTGGACAACGACAATTCCGTAAAACCGCAGACAGTACAATTGATATTCCCCAATTTTCTATGGTCGTGTATTTCTAAATCCAGTTGCAGCTGCCTTAAGAATAGGATAGAATATAGCTTCACCCGAAATTGAACCATATGTTATGAACGTAAATAAATAAGTTTTTACTTTACTCGCAGCTGAATACGTTTGTTGCTGCTTAATGCTTCTATATTTAAATTGTGACGTTCTATTGGCTAGCCGGAAACGAAATGCATTCTGTAAGACTTGAATGCGGGAATAATTTATTTGATTTACTTTTAAGTTGTGTAGTATTTTAATTTTATTACTATTACTATTAAGAATTAATTACTAATTTGGTTTCATATAACTGCTTTGTACAATTTAAATCTGTTAGTTTTTTGTATTGTATTGATTAAAAATAAGTTATAGTACATTTGATGGTAAGTGATTCAGCGCGATCTGTGACAACCAGTTTCATCCTCGATATGAAATCATATTGCAGATGCTTTTCGGTTCTGTGGAGTAAAATGCATCGATATCCTGACCAGTAATGTTGATCTCCGGATTCATACCCTCTAAACCATTCAGCGGCGATATGCTGCTAATTTGTGAGGGCGTGGTCCTTCCCCTATCGAGCAATAGTGTCATGCCGCTGCTAGAAACGAACTACAGTGTGGCTCTACCACTGTGTTGTATGTTATTTATTTATTATATAGTTGTGATAAGTAAAGTCTATGGCTTAAGGTGGTTTGTCAGATCGTTCATTACTAGACTTATGACAATTGATGTTGACAGTTATCATTGTATCATTTAACACGATCATACAGCTTAATCTTATGAAGATTTAACGTTTCTGGTATTTTTCATTGAATAGTAAAATACAAAAATGAAATATTTTATTAAAAATTAGGCTTATTCTTTTCACAAGGTAAGGCACGCAATATTGAAAGGAATATTAAATTTGATTATTTATGAACAAACTTGTGAAAATATTTGTTCACATTAGATTTTATAGAGAATTATTCACGAATTATGGTAGATAGTAAAATTTTTATTATTACATAAGCCTTTTAAATATTTTTATAGTAAAAAAGGTATTTTTTATTCTATTTTTTTAATAATTCTGTTAGAATCTTTTAGTGCTAGATAGAGACTAATAAATATCTGTACGATGATTACTGCAGCCCATTGACATTCTTAACACCGGACGAGTCGCTATTGCGTTGCCCATAAGAAAGGAGTAGGTTGTTGAAGAGGCCCCTAAGTGGTTGGAAATATTACATCATTATTACAATTATGTTGATGTTGCAAATTTATCTTAACTCTATACAAAATGTTCTGAAATCCAGTAGAAGGAATTTAATCTCATCAAATATACTTTTCTACTAATACAAGTAAATGTATAAAGGTCCTTGTACTAAGTGGAAACAGATTTATCCCAAATATTGGATTAACCCAATCAGCATTGATTAATTCAGTTATAGCAGTTCCACTTGACTTCGGGCCAAACGGTGTTTGCTTACATTCTTTGGACTGAATACAGGTTGATTGTGATGGCACGTGTGGAGTGAGTACAGTTCGTATATTTGTATTACAAGGGTAAGGAAATCTCATTACAGTGGGTCAATTTTGATATCCGTCGCCTTTTAGGGACGTCTGATGGAAGATTTAATACATTTATTGAATGTTTCTTTAGGCCCATATCCTTTGACATGGAAAGGGATGTTTCATTTATCGTTTTTATTTAAACAGTTGTTTAGTGTTTGCCAAATACGAATCATTTTTATTTGAATGTAGCTAGATTGTGCTTATTTTTAAGTATCACTTTTAATTGTTCTGTTTATTTTCACATGTTTTTTTGTCACCCGATGGTGAGCAATTCCCGCATTCATCCTCGATAACGAATCATAATGCAGTTCTGCTGGTCACCTTTGAGGACTGATACGTAAAGACTTGTATCCTGTAACAAGCATCTCCGTATCCCTACATTCACCCAATGAAAACACAACATTGTTATACTGCCATTTTAAGCTGGTATCCTGAGAGGGATCATGCCCTCTCAGGATACCAACTTAAAATGGCTTTTCCCGATCATACATTTTTTGTCGACCATTGTGCAACTATAATATATATATTAGAATTTGTATGCATACACATGTGTTATGTATATTTCTATCTTCAGCATGACAAACGAAAGATGACGTCCTCATCCAAAAACAGCGTAAAATGATACCATAGCTCATCCTTATATAAAATAGTGACGCAGTCACTTCTTTACTCTAGAATGAACGAATTATGGACCATGGACCATAGTGATCACTTAGTATAAGATAAACTGTGTATGTTAACTTTCATATCAAAATTAGATTGATTGCTTTCAAAACACAAAGGCGCACAATCCTCTTAACCTTGCCAAGTACTGTGTAACGGATATGACGCTAGATCAAAGGAAACGTTAAATACAGTGTCAGAGACAAAGGATATAGGATAACATCCTTATCTGAAAATCAGTAATTTGTGATATTCACGAAAACATCGACTAGAAATCGTACATAGATTCACATTTTACGTGTTTCTAATAATAGTAATAAATAAAAATATTATATCACATTATATATTGTAAACGAATTTTCTCACGGTAACTCAAACTAATAGTATGCAGATCACAATCGTGAACTACTGAATGTGGATCACTAACAAATTAACTTTCACCAAAGCTGGTTTTGAATGATTAGAAAGATTGCAGCCGATAAACTCCTTCAACCATCCTCAGTAGTGATTCAAGATGTTCAGGCGCTGTCTACCTTGATAACTGAGATGAAATGCCTCGCTAAAAGTTACTGGGTAGGCAGATCATCAGATAAAAGTTTTATGCTCTACCCACCTAAAAGAATTCTATATTTTTTATTGTTTTAAGGTGGATAGTAAGATAAGATTACGATGCATGATATCAAAAACAATGATTCAAAATGTATTGGCAATGGCCTATGGACTGAGATTGAATTCCTCGTTATTTGTAAATGGGTCTCCGGATCCCTACACTTAAGAAATGAAACCCTGTTATTCTATGATTGCGTGGTCCTTCCCCGATACAGCTGGCTCGTTGATGCTGTAGCTAGAAATAATCTGCAGCATGACTCTGTTAAAACTCACGTAATAAACATAATTTTACAGATCACATCTTAGGAACAATATTTTTTGTGACCTAACGTGGCGTTTAACCGTTAAAAAAATAAGAGAACTACTTTAAAATAAATTATTACATCTAAAATGTTACCTGGTCAGTGTTGAAGTAAAACCTCTTTTGAATATTAAAGTGATGTTGTACCGCACTGACGTGGACAGGACACCTTGTGGTGTACTATAAAACCCTGTGATGTCATGTTTTTATACATTTAAAACAAATTATACTATATTTATTATATTAAATAAATTACAAGTAACAAAATTAAACTGACCTAAAAGAAATTTTCTTTGATAAAGAGAATTAGATTTCTCTCATGTATTTATGGTCCAATATAGCATAGCCATAAATAATGACTTCGTTACCATATTGATTGGTATGTATCCCGGTGGCCGGCCGCCCGCTGTCTGCGTATCAAAACAGATCAATCTAACCGTATGAACTTTGTCCTAAAATAATCACGAACTCACGTTTCAATGTTTGATACGTGAGTGCGCCTTACCATCCAGGACTGCATTTCCAATTAACATCAGGTGGGATTGTAATCAAGCATTTGCTTAGAAAGAATAAAAAAAATGAAAAATTATGCACAAACTTGTTAGTTACGTGCATAAAATAATCAATGTATTAAATCACTATTGGCCTTATATTAAACTAAAAAGGTAGTACACTGCACTATGATAGTATAAATAAAGTCCAGTTCAGAGAATTTAAGTTCAAGTTATTATAAAGTTTTCTTAACACAACTGTATAACATTGAGATACCAATTATTAATTTACTAAAATTTATACATTAGTGCTCTTTAACAATTTTTTTGACACTAAGATCGATAAAAGAGTACACAATTCACCTGATAGTAAGTGATATCTGTACCCCATAAACACCGTTGTACATTCTCAGAAAAGATTCAAGATGCTCATATATTGTCACCTTTGATGACGATGATAGAATCTCTCGCTACTAATACATGGATCTCCGAATCCTCACACTCAACCATCGAAACACAATCAGCATTATGCTGCTATTTCGTGCCAGAATTTTAAGGGGCAACCCATTTATGCGGTGGTATTAAGTTTTTACACTTAAACAATGATAATTGTCGACGTGACACAATACTTTCTTTCTTGATAAAAGTACACGCTTCCGTGGGTCCAATAAATGAAACTTTTTATAAAACGTATTTAGAAACCAATCAATACAAAACGTATCATTTGCTCAAATAGGTCAACGCACTCAAGAAGGCGTGAAACTATACCTCGAAGTTGTGATCGTACAACGGGTTTTAGAAAACAAGTAATTTTATTAAGTGAAGGGCACAGGAAGTTGGTTGTAATAAATAATATTGATAAAGTTGACATCTATATACATTCGTGAATATTACTATAATAATACAGTTCGAAAACCCAGAGATTATTTGTTATAAATTAAACGATAGTAGTCACTTCCCATGAGAAAAAAAAATATCTTTTGTAATCTACTCTCACAGTTAAATTTCAACGTTGAGTTCCATTGGGGGCATCTTGATGCACTACAGGAATTATTAATTGATTTATAACGTCGTCGTCAATCGAATTAAGTATTCCAAGAATAGTATAGCATTTCTTATCATATATATAATATAAATATTATTTATTCTATACTCTAGGAGGATATATCTTGTGTGTTGAGAAAGCCTTCCATCTCAGTCCTCAAATCATTGTTCAATATGGATGTAGAAATCCGTAATCATCATTTGCCATCAGGTGAACAATGTGCTCTTTTTTCAGGCTTTATGTTATTAAAAAAAAACCCGAATTCTATATTAGACAGGACTTCAAATGATGATGAGGCAAAGTTTATTGATAGTTTTAAGAGGGTCAAAACATATTTCATTTATAATAATAATAATGTTGTAGTATATCTATACCACACATTGTTGGTAAACGTTACATAACATTACAAACAAAAGCAAGAGAAGGACAAACTTATTGTTTTTTTTTACTGCCAGGCCAACATGGAAAAATAGAAGGGTTAGTCTATTGGTCTCTACAACTCCGTTATTAATAAACCGCTCTATAAATAAGAACAGATTCATTAGTTCTGTTTCATCATTAAACTCATATTTATATTAAAAGAACACACCTTTTAATCACAGATATATAATATAAAGTGTCCTTGACGTTAAATTACACAGAATTATTATCCACTATTCTAAAGGCTAAAATAAATGCATAAAACAACTTCTTTGACGAGTCCCAGCAAAACATAGAACAGTACGTTTTTATATCTTCGCTTCGCAATTCACAAAGGCCTCTGGAGACAGAGTTTGTTATATAACTTTTTTATTTGCATTCCAATTTGAAAAGGCTCCCACCCGATAAGATGTTTTGCAACTGTCTGTTGAACATAAAAGCTACGGGCGGAAGGCGGGGCGTGGAAACAGTCTCCGTAGAGCGGACGCGTCGAACATTTAAAAGCTTCGAGATACATTTGTGACACGTTCAAGTGTTCGTGTCTATAGTCTTGAGTACGTGAAACTAACAGTCGAAGGTTTCGAAACGTACGTATGTTAGATTTGTACTAGTATGATACGTTTATATATATTACCGTGTATAATTTTACATTTCGTTTATGATGATGATATCCTCCTAATCAATCCCGATCACGGCGATGTGTTCTATTACCAAATATATCAACTGCGTAGAACATTATAGTGCCATATACATTTGCGCAAACACAGAGGCACTCATTTGTCGTCACCTTCCTTAGTATGATGTAATGCATTTGCAATAAGATCATTTAGGTTCCGATCCAGTGTCAAGTCTTTGACACTGGATCGGAACCTGAAATGGGCCATATATATAGCATCCCAAGAACCGGAAACCAATGTAATACACAAATGCTGTTGGCAAAATTAGGTTGGGAATCGAACGCAGGATCTGCGACGCAATAGCCAGATACATTAACCGGGCACATGGTAAATAATCCATAAATTAATGCAAATAATATCAATAAAATGTTCGTATCAATATTTCTTTTTATCAAATACATAGTGCACGTAGTATCAAGTTATTGCATTGTGTGGCATTTATATTATGCATAGTACATACCATGCATATATGTATAACAAGCATAAATAAACATAATTTTGTTTTTGAGCCAAAAGTACAGTTGTACAAAATAATGCATTAAAGCTAAACCTACTTATATACGTCATATTTAATAATAAAGAACATATAATTTAGCAGTATTTAAACGCTGCGCTAATCCGCTAACGCTTCCGCCAGAAACTACGAAACGCGGCTGTGGTAGAAACCAAGGAATAATAGACGAACATACAAAGTTTTCCATCAAGACTGCTCCCAAGAGAGCTGTCGGTATTAAAACGGTGCGAAAGAGAAAGCAAGATTTAATTTATAAAACAAGAGGTATCGAGTATTTATACCTGATATCTGTTCTTTGTTCGAATCTCTAAATTGCTGTTGCGGTAAACAAAACCTTAGACGTCTACAAAAATAAACATGTCAACCAGGGGCAAATACAGAAGCATTTAAAACTCTTCTGTTTAACGTTGTTTTTTTTAAGTTTTGTTATTTTTATTATATATATATATATATATATATATATATATATATATATCATATATTTTATTACTATTTATTTAACTTAATTTTTAACAATATTCATTACGCGTGATTCATTATAACAATGGAATTTAACAATTTTTACAACATAACAGTATTATGAATTTGAAAAAATATATAAAGTTTTTCATTTCGGAAATAGATGAAAGAAAATCTTCGAAACATTAATCTACTTATAAAAATCGTGTGTATACACACTTGCATGTCTAACACAACCAATTCTTAGGACAGATTTGTGATATTGAAAGTATTATTACAAATACTGTTTTACATGGTTTTTAGCTGGAACGAATGGTTCGAGTAGGTAGTACTCTTACAAAATACCAGCGTAAAATATCAGTATAACGTTGCCTTGTTTTATGTGTTTAGTGTAGGGAGTAGAAGAATCCGATTACAGGTAACGAGATATTCCAAATCAGTCCTCAGGGATAACAACACATATGCAACTTGAAATTTTGTTAATGACGGCTTTAGATCTCATGGGCCATGAGTAATACTGACTACTTCATCACTTACCATTAGGTGAACTGAATCATAAGAAACAGAAAGACTTACCTAAAAATATTTTAAAATAATAGTTGTGTAATAATATATAAATATATCAATAAAAATAAAAAAAAATGAATACTAGCGTGATATAGCAATATAGTGCTGCTATATTTCGTATGGTGAGATGATGTAAAGATTCGAGGGATTCGAGGAGGAGGTATAACGAGGCATTCTATCTCAGTCCTCAGGAGTAACAGAGGTAGAGCTACAATGCAGTTTGTTTCTAGCTGCAAAATGAATGGGTCAGCTCGACCCAGCTATCACACCCTCACAGAATACCAGCGTAAAATACCAGCATAATGCTGCAGCTTCGTATGGTGAGTGTAGGGATCCGGAGAACTTTATGGGTGACAACGCATCTGCATTATGACTCGTTGTCAAGGATGAATGTAAATGTCATGGACTGCTAGAATCACTTGCCATTAGATGAACCGTGTGGTCGTATCAATGTACTAAATAAAAAGAAAACACAGCATGTGCATCTTGAATATTGGTAACGGATATATATGTCATGGGCTGCAGTCATACCTAACCATCCGGCGAAATGTGTGCCCGTTTATCACCCCTTATATTATTGAATAAAGAAATACATGAAAGTATCGTTGAAAAATCAAGCACGCAATATTACGAAGGGTAAAAAATATCTAAAGCATCTTTAACTATGTGACCACGTCCTCGCTTAAAAATAAACGACCGTAGTCCGGTAAGACGGTATTCAAAGTAACCGGTCGTATATCCGCCCTTGCACCTGTTGGAGCGGAGGCTTTATTTTTATTTCAACTGGTTCACATAAACCATTCCCGATATTGGTACGGCGGAGCCCAAGTTGTGAAACGAGTAGAGCACTTGTCGCGAGTCCTGGGTTCCAGCAAAGAAACAATATTTGTGTAACACAAACTATCGTTTTTGGGTATCGGTATAAGTATCATAAGCATATAAAACTCCCTCCGATCTTATTATGCATGCATTACATAGCATTGGGACATGAGTGTTTGAGCAAATCCCGAATTTTTAGGAGGACATAATCATTATCATCTTAACAAAAGGATTAGTTTGAATAAAATTACTTTTCACATTGGTGAAGATACATAAGTGAGTGATTATTGCGCCCTACACACACCTAAATCCACGATGCAGAATAAATATATGAATTAACAAGGCCATCGAGGCTAGAAGGATAAACGACGATGACATCAAGTTATACCAGACTATTCATTCTTTGAACATCTCTTGTGATGTATCGAAATATCTCAACATCGAGAACTTATTATGCCCGTTGCTATAAGCATATTTTTAGATATTTTTGTTTTTATTACATTGAGAGTAACAAACGGGCACACAGATCACCTGTGACCTATGTCAACTACATACAATATTGACAAGGAATCATAATGCAAACGCGTTGTCACCCTTGAGGACTCTGATGGAATGCCTCGTCACCAATAACAAAGGATTCCGGATTCCTACACTCACTAGACGAAACAGGAGCATTGTACTTGCTATAGTAGTAGACTATATGTCGCTTATTTAACTTGATGATTGAAAAGTGTGACTTATATTTCCAAAGATTAAAACTTTGTTTTAAATATTGAGGTATTCAATGAGGAGATATGCCGCAATATCCCGAACGCTACATCCTCCGAATTGAACCCTGAATATTTGCCCTTGATAAACATACTCATCAAAAACTTCGAGCGTATTGTCGTTGTGCTAAAGTCCCTCAGCAATTCTGCCATGATCACTATATAGTGGGCAAAAAAAGGTGAAGATTTTCAGGGTTATAACATCATCCTATCTAAGACTTTTCTGCAGTCGGATACGTTTCGTATTGCTGGACTGTACTCGGACAAACATCGTAGTCATGTTGTACAAACACCTCGGCACTTCGACATACCGACAGTCAATTTTGCTCCCGCCGAAATTTTGACGGAATTAAATCATAGTGAACATACGCCAAGCATAGAGGCAGATTATATTATTTTGTCTATTGTATTATCTGCGGAAGAGTATGGTACTAAATCCTTATCGAAATGCTTGTCTTGTGGTTGGAATTCGTTGAGGCTGAAAGCTAGATTCGATATATATCTATTATTATAATTAATTTTGTTAATACTAAGGTTCACTTTGTTGTTGACTTGTAATTATAAAACTCTAAGTATATTGGCGTAAAAATATAATTTATTAAATTTATAGTTGTTTTTGTGCGTGTTCTGGTGAAAAAAATAATAATTTTAGAGCAGTTGAAGTAAATCGCGTTGACAAAATAACCTCTGCACACATTTTTTACTCTCGCGCTCTTTTATTTTGCAATGAAGCAGAGATAGTGACATATTGTTCTTTCCTGGCAGCTATAAATAAATTTAGTCGACGCCACTGGAGCAAAATAGCTTTGTTTCGGAGCTTTAAAATGTCTGAAATTCCTCTATATTGTAAAACTTTGCTAATGTTTGACAAGTTGACTACAGTTTTGTCTTATATATTTAGGAAATGTTGTGATATTAAAAAAAAATTTAATAGTTCGAGTATATCAACTTATTTATTTAATTAGTACGTACTTCACGTACGCTTATGAATTAAGTACGCAGTAAATTAATTCAAGAAAACGTCTTAATAAATACAAACAGTTAATATACAAACCTTATACATATCAAAATTATTAATAAGTAAATATAAGTATATAGGCAAAATGTCTAATATTTATCTATTCTTCTATTATTTTCTATTATTTTATTGTCAAATATTTCCAAATTTCAAATTTTCATGCGTTGAACTATAAATGATTTTTATAAATATATTATGCCAAAATTACTTTCCATTTATCAGCAAACAGATTGCAATGTGTCGTAGCAAACATGTAGAATATACGTGGTGTGAGAAACCTTGATCGAGTTACAATACGAAAGAAAATAGCTTGTGCTTCCTGGTCCGACGGTACCGATTTTCTAAATGGCTAATAATTGGTCAGACCGTCTTATGTTCTTTGATACCTAGAATACTAGATCAATATATATATATTTATAATAAAAAAAGTTCGCAAAAGAAAGTTTGCAAAAAAAACATTGGTGCATTCAAGATATGGATATTACACATTGTACGTCCGGTTATAAAAGTATTTCAGAAACCCTATCTAATAAGAAAAGTACATAGGTGCTAATAAAAGTGTCCAAATAGGGATGCATACACAAGCTCTCGCCTCCTGCTTGCTTCGAACAAAAGCACAAAAAATGATTTCAGGTGGTTAGTCTAATAATCATTTTCAGCATTAAAAGCTAGTTGATGGAGCACAGCAATTGACCCTATTCAGCGTTGGGAGAACTTGTAACCGCACCGCTACGCTTTACAGGCATATTGGCAATCGAAACTAAAGAGGAAGCGCGTCCTTAACATAACTGCTGGTTTGGTTCTTTTAGATATTACTTTTTTTAGGGGCTTGTTTCGCCTTTTGTTAAATACAACGAGATTATTAGGTGGCTCTAACAACGCGCAAAATATAACGGGATGACGGCTTACGCCGTAAATTATGCCATGAATTATAATTATTATTATAATTAAACTGATGTTTCCTTGAACTGTCCATGATTAAATTTTTTGCTATTTTTATCAATACCAAAATATAAGTATTGTATTTTACACAGCATATAGATAATTATATATTTAATTTAACAAATCTATTTCAAAATCTATATTAACATATGGGATACATGAGAAAGCTTTTAATCAATGTTGATTTATATCTGTATACATTATCTTATCGCTTTCATGCATAAAATAAAACCCAATGAGATCCTAGGAGCAAAAAGATTTTAGTTAACGGAAATGGACATTTTAAAAGTAAAAAATATTAATAAGAACTATTCCCATTTTTACCCAGTTACCTTCCCGCCTCTTAAATAGCCTTTTTTCATTTTGAAATGCACTGTGCACTGCAAACAATTTAAATTAACATATGTATAAACTAGATATCGCAAAACCAGTTGCAAGTACATTACGCGTGGCTCTCTTGTTTTACCGTTGAAAAGTTGTAAGCATTAAAATCTTTTTACGCGAAATTGGATCATAATGATAGAGCAATAAAGTTGAAAGAGATACGACCTAACTTTTCCTGTTCGCGTGGCGGATTGGTTTAAGTTTAAGTTAAAAATGTTATAAAAGCATTTTTAGCAATTTTGAATCTTAAAACTATAAGTTTAAGTACAGATTTTTGCTGTTCGCTATTTGCTTAGTAAATTATCGACTACAATGTTTTGCGACGTTTCAACCCGTCATTTAGCTACTAGTTTAGCTGTGACTGCGTTAAACTTGACGTGACTTACGTTAAAATTACCTGTAATTTTATACCAAAACCACATAGCATTAAAGTGTTTAACAACTAAATATCAAGGAACGTCACGTCGATATTGATTTCGATTATTAGGTATCGTACATATATTTTAATTTATAGAATAAAAATCAATTAGAACTCCTGTAATCTTCTATCTTCATCTAATTTAAGATAATCTATAGTCTAAATACACGACTCTCGCCGCTGGGCATGCTCATCTCAGAGGGTCTGATGAAGCACAGTCTGCTTTTTTATTTATTTCTTACACATGCCGGTTTCCCCACCATATTTTCTTTTAAGTCGTAAATCAGCACTTAAATTGCAATTTATTTATTATTAACTTCTTTGGTGCCGGCACAAGGCAACAAAATCGGTTCCCCGCGTACCTTGAGTTAGTAGCAAGCGTCTGGATACTAACCTCCAGGGCTTCTTAGATACTTTTACTTTTCATTAAGTAATATTAAATGAACACTAGAATTAATTAAAGTTTACTTTGTACATGTTTTTGTTGTTTAACATATAAAATTTAACTTAATATATATATATATATATCTTTTATACTACTCTCTGGTGATTTAACATACAAAAGTGATTCTTTTCTTAGAAACTTTTACTTACCATACAAAACACTTGTTTACACTAATCCTGCTTTTTGTAAACAGATATACTCTGATGTGAATACACTTGTTAAATAATGTACGAGTAATGATGAAACGCACTTATACGCGCTCTACGCGTTTCTTTTAAAGATTTTATTCCCCCTGTTGATGAAACTCCATTAGAATGCAACAAAGTTAACGTATCTTTGTGTCGGTTTTGACAGTATTCGATTAATTTGTAATAGATATTTTCGAAAGCTTATTACTTACTACATACTTTTATAAATTATGATATATTATAAAAGTGATTTGAATTTAATTTTCGCGTGTTACCAGACGTAATAAACTAGACTAAACATATGTTGCCTATTCGTTTACCAAATATGACAGCTGTAACTACTTATTATACTTATTGGTATTAGGCAGTATTTCAATGAAACTCTTATTAGATTTATTTATAAACACGATATAATATATTTTCTCATACGGGACATTAGTCTATATTCGCAAGAGAACAAAAGCCACCAGCGGCAAAAACTTAAAACTTAACTTACACATTTATAAAGGCAGTCCTACTTACTACTAATGCACCTATGAACTACTATATGATTATTTATTCAACAATACTTCTGCTAACACTATCGCTTCATCCACAAAAACTAAGTAACTAACGTATTTTTCAATCTTTTCAGAATAGCAATTTTAACAGTGGTAGAGCTACACTGCAGTTAGTTTTAAGTTGTGGAATGAATGAGTCAGCTCGACCGGGGATGGACCAAGCCTTCACAGAATATAAGCGGGAAATAGCAGCATGTTGCTGCTGTGTTTCGACATACATTTGCATTATAATTTCTCGTCGAGGATGAATGTAGATGTCATGGGCCACAGAAATCACTTGCCATCGGGTGACCTGTGTGCTCGTTTGTTACTCTCAATGTAATAAAAAAATATGTTTGCCCCCCAGTCTGAAATACTGGAACAAATACCTTATTCCATGGCCATAGTTTTATTTTTGCAAAGTAAATAAAGTATTCATCAATATACAATATACATACCAAGAATAATATGAGAATTCAAAAGATAAATCAAATTAAAGAATCTGGAGATTAAAATTGAAACACTGGCCGATCCATAAATATTTATTTTCTCCATATTCCATTTATAATGCAGCGCTTCCGTTTTAAAATAATTCACTATATAAAATATGCGCTCATTCACAAAACTCGTACGTTGAGTCGGAGTATTCATTTTACGCGGACTGTAAAAAAAGGTTATTGCCAAATACCGGTTATTAATAAAACTCTGCAGCCAATCCCGTTTAACGGTTAAACATCAAATTGATTCGCTTACATGGTATTGTGCTTGAAGACCTGTTTCGATAGCACATTTTATTTATAAAAGCGAATTACTGGTCATAAGAAAAATAATAAAAAGAGAAAAAAATGTGTTTTAAAATGTCACAAAATCGAAATATTTGTGTTTAATAAAATATTTTCTCCTTATCGAGGTTCTCATTTATTGACAAATGCACATTCGTCCATAAATATCTAAGGAGAATGAGTAGAGTTTGGTTGCAATTAGGTCTCGGCTGATCGTCATAAGCGCTCGAATACCTCTGAGCCCGGTGAAACTGTAAAAGCCTAAGCCCGAGGGCTTTTACAGCCCGAAAAAAAAGAGATCGGTTTCAACTCAATTGAATATTTTTTTTGTCTAACGGTGTACCCATTTATCTAGTAGTGAATGATAGCTACGGCCCATAATACCTATATCTATAGGTATATAGTAGATGAGTTTTTTATAGCCGAAACCTAAAAATTGACCTTTTTTTTTTGCAAAATTTTAAGCCACCTTTTAGGTGAAATTTAATAATTGTGATTCAAATAGAATAACAACGTTGACAAATTTTTGTTTTATATCATTTTTATACTAGCTGTCCGCGCAATCGAGCAGTGTTTTTCTACAGACTTGTATACACGTCACATGGAGCGCGCGTGTATATAACTATAAAATTGTCATATCTCTTCATTTTTTCAATTGCTTTAAATTAAATAAACTACATCAAACTTATTTCACCACGTTACCGAAAACAAAATTTGCAAAAAAACTAAAAAAAAAGCTACATCCAAAAACTTTGCTTGAGCTATTGTGGTTATTAGCCTCCACAAACGCACAAGCAAACAAACAAATAGTCTGTTTAATATATTATTATATGTAAAGATATATTTTGTTATAATTTTATAATGTATGATATAATTTTATAATCTTTATCATTAATTAGTTATTCATTATTTAATCCATTGTAAATATACAATTTATTTATCTAAGATATATAAAGAAAATTATAAATTTATTCAACACAATTATGACATCACCAGAATGTCATGTCTGACAAAACACCGATTTGTTTGTAGTAGAACTATGTAATACTACTTTTGTTGAGTATTTAAGAAAACTTATGTACATACAATAGGATACATGATATCTGAAATAGTCTTTGCCCATCATGACGTATGTATTACCATAATTTAATAAGCGAGATTGTTATCAAGCCATTTCAGGATCGATAAGATGAATGGGGACAGATTCAATGCCATAAGAAACTCCCCAAAGGTATTAATAGAATTATATATTATATATAAATATATATATATATATATATATATATATACATATTTATATATATATACATATTCGAGTGACCCTTCAGTAATTTCTAACTTTTCCGAAAATCTTATATTCATATAGGAAATCTTTTTTTAACATAACTTATCTACTGTACGATATTATTAATAAATCCTATTGAATTATACATAACCCTAACGTTTGAGTTTTTTTTTCAATTGTTTGTAATAAAAGTCTATAATACTTTGTGCCCAATTTCTGCGCATAAATGTTATTAGGTATAATTCACAAGCAATTGTAGCAGTTTTGCTTCTTTTATTGAGATAAGGGTTTGTTATAAAATGTCTCAAAAGTGTATAAATGTTCGGTATATATTTGTGTAAGATAATATAATAATCTGAGGATAGGTCGTTATACTACTGAATGATTTGTAGATAACCATTTATGAGAATTTTAACACAATTTACACATATATATATATGAAATTGGAATCAATTTAGCAAATAAAATTAGCGTAACAATTGAAACTCGTGTGAAATTTTCATACATACATGATCTCCATTAATTACCGTACTTCCAATACGCAGATAACGTAATTAAATCTTTACAACAACGGACACAATGAAAACAAAACATCGGATCAAGCCAAACAAAACAAACGAGAAATTTTAATTAGCGAAACGGGAAATTATGAAACGGCCCTATAAAGCTGTATTCTATTTTCCGCTTTAGGGTCGCGTAGGTGATATTGGTTATAAAAAATACTAATACATTTTTTTTACAACGAACATTTCCCATGACACGTCATGTTGGATGATCCGATTAAGATTTATTCATGTAATCATATTATTTCTTATCTTGCGCTATGGTTAAATGAACTACTAAAAGTTACATAGGTTTACTTTAAAGTGTAATGAATTTATATTTCTAGTAAGTCAAATTTGCGTATTTGAGAGATTTTTGATTTGAAAGCTACCATGTACATCTTAAGATAATATGATACCAAATATTAGCCTTTTTTTGCCAAACACCTAGCACAATTATTATTATATATAATTTATTTTTCAGAAAGAAAATAAAGTAAAAAGAAATCACTAACAGAAAAAAGAAAGTGTTAGCTAATGACTATATTTTGCACAAAATTTTGGAAAACAAGACCAGATTCATACAAGCGTTCCATATGATTCCAAATATTTATTCCACTAGATAATGAATTCCAATAATGAATTCCACTAGATCGTATTAAATATCTTAGCCTAGTAAGGAAAAAAAAATAAATATCATTTAAATGGACAACATTTGGGACTTAATGACCTCCAAGTAAAATGTGGATAGCACTTGATATTACCGTCTACTTTTTATATTAAAGTTTAGGGAGACATTTGTATTAAAAAGTCCGCAAATGTATACTGAAAAATATAATTATTAGTATAGAACGTTGAAAAATTCAAAAGTATTGAAGGTAAGAATTTATTGACCGCAGTCCATGGTAAGGTAAACTATGTGCCACTAACCGCCCTTTTGTTCTATAAAATAAAAGTATACAAGATATGTTTAAAATACACTCGCCTAGTTTAAGTTTTACAACTGACATAAAAATTGTAATATTACGATAGAACACGCCTCCGTACTATAAACCAAAAAAAATGGCAATCAAGTTTTATGACATTATAAAGGTTTTAAGTAAATACCATAAATTTTATAGAAAACTGTGGGCCTTGGTCATACTATGATGTTTGTGTAGGTATCTCCAATCCACATAAAAACGCAAACTTTTTTATCTCTATGTACCTTATACTTTTACTTACTATACTTTTAAGTTTTAGAACTCTGTTCCCGTTGTGAAAGCTGTTCTGAGGCGTTCCAACGCTTTTATCATTGTATTTACAGTGACAGAGTCAGGTTATATCTAATATCCGCCTAGGTAGGTTAGATCAGAGAGGGACAAAAGGGCCACGCCCTTACAGAATATCAAAGTGAAATAGCAAAATTATGCTGCCGTGTTTCGTATGGTGGGTGGAGAGAAATGGAATTGGAGTGGAGAGACCGGTTACTGGAAACGAAGAATTCCATCTCAATCTTCAGATGTTACAATGCGTCCTCAGATGAATTGTGTGCTCGTTTGGCACCTTTATTTCATATAAACAACTTATTCAGACTTATAAAGAAAAAATGATTTCAACAAAAGATTCCAACTTCGCTTTTACTAAGCGGCCGTCGTTGCCAAGGCGAGATATAATGTTAGATACATAAAACTTCGGTAAAAGGCCCTTAAGATTGTAGATAGAGCGGTAAACTTATATAACCCATCCTATCTCAATTCAATTATACCTATAATATATTATCTTCTGATAAACCATCCTACATTCTTCCGTAGAAGGCCCGCAAAATAAAAAAAAACACTAAAAAAGGCCAATCTGATAGTTTTAAGGAAAACTTTGACATTTATTGCCAGTATAAATGACGTACGACTATACCCACCATTTTGGTTATAGCGCAAACCTACGTATAGGTACAAAAATATATGTATATAACACAGAATTTATGAGTTGCACACTTTTGCGGTTCGGAACATCGATTTTATAGTTTAACTGTACCGTTAAAGAACTAGGTTTGATGAGTTAAGCTATTTTAAACATAAAATATTTATGACGTAAGATAACAATTATTATTAATTAACTAGGACAAAACTGCAGTATGGAGCTACAACTTCTGTTGTTGTATTGATTCCTCCAAGTATATTAGAAGCAGTATTTTCCGTACAAAAATATTATATTTAATAGTTTCTGTTTATGTAGATCTAATTCAATTACATTTACCCATATACTCATTGTGTTAATTGAGTAATTAAAGAATAATATAACCTGTGAAGTGAAGTGCCTTTTTGTTCGAATTTCACTAGGTGTTAATTGCGCAGAACTTGTAGTGCCCTAAGCTATTGCAAAAAGGAAGAGGCACTCACTATTCGTTCTCTTTCACAGCCCCGTCGTTATGTATGTGTATTAAGTGCAGTGTTAAGGACACGGGGCATACATACAATAACACCAAGACCGACAACGAAGAATTGGTGTTGCGTATTATGTCTCGGTTACTGATGTAACCCAGGATCTTCGAAGATGAGTACTATAATCACTAGGACAAGTGGCTATCGTGAAACCAGTAGAATAGCATAGTCAAAATAGAATATATTTTTCTTATAAGGGGATAATGTCTTAAGATTGTAATAATTTATATTATTTCGGATATAACATTGAATATAAATTTAGACCCATATGTGGTTATTGCCTCTTTAGATTTATGCGACCATTATTTCTTTCTTGAATTGGTTATATAAAGAAAAAATCCAAAAGAATCAAACTAGTTTTGGACCTCTTGCATAATAAAGTAATGTTATATATAACACACACACTACCTGTGTTTTAAATAACTATTAGATTGATGATCAAAGTGTTGTTGAAGGTCTTTTGGGAGTCACACTTTTTCAACTATATACACATTTCAGGAACGAGAACGAAATCCATAGTTTGTGCCAGGTTATGTTAAGATATCTTCGCTGTTGGAATATAGTTTTGTGGTCAATAACTTGGTATTGTCCATATTGCAAGGGTCATTAAGTAATTTAATAAGCAGATATTTATTATTGTGAGAGAGTTATCCTTGCTTAAATGTAAACACATTTCCTCCTTTTCTTATAGCAAGCTCTACAAATTTTCATTGATTATAGATCAAACCTCGTCGTTAAAATGCTTCAAGACGAAGCCTCTTTTTGAAACTTTTAGCGTGTCATTCAGCCATTTATTTCATGCATTTAATTATTTAATACTGCTAATATCTCTATCAATTAAAATACATTATATAATTCTATTATGAATTACATAGGCATATGTTGTATAAACCGTGTACAGTATTATATTTATATATGTTTAGATAGTATATTTAGTTTATAACGTTGCATAATTTTAGCAATATTATTAAATAATCAAGACTTTAACTAGATATGTAAATCTTAATTAGTTAAAGTCTGGATAAGCAATCGACCTCCAAGCTTACTCTAAAATCTATAAATAAATTGTATCCGTTCCACGATCAAGCCTTGCCTAGAGTGAGTATCGTAGGACATATCGGCATCTATGTAAATACCTCTACATATACATCTACAATTCTTTGATGATCTAATACTTTTAATGCAGCAATAAATACTTTTGTATTTTTCATCATTTCATCTTTTTCTTTCTTTCATTTCTCTTTCATCGTTTTATTATACATATAACTTAAAGATGATATCAACAAAATTAGACATGTTACATATATTTATTTTACACTACAAAAATAAGCTCAAAACCATGTTCGCATACGTGAGTGTAAGTGTCTGCTAACTATAAAGGATACAACGCGTTGCCTTCCTACCTATCCTCTTAATGAAGGCAGTCTTTCATAAATAGTACCTAAACATGTGTAGAGATTCTTAGATTTACTAACATTCCGGCGTGGTTTCCTTCTAGGTTAATATATGATCAAAGCTGAGCGCATTAAGTAAGGAATGTATGCCGTGGACGCCTTTTACGTAATTAAACGCTATACAGAATGAGATTTCCTTGACTACCATAGGGTTACCACTTTCTAAACGCGGGTAAAAATGAAAAAATATTTTATTAACAACTTACAATGGTGACAAATCAAAAGTAATTACAGTAGTATATATTAAGTTATAAACAACATTTCTATATAAATTTCGTCGCTAAAGCAATCAATTATTTACGTAAATAAATATTTGACGGCAACGCCACCGGCAACTGTTCGAGTTTTCACACCTTTTATTTCTATAGTCCTTTATCACAATACATCTAATGCATTCATTGTCCCGGTAATTGGCGGTCAAACAAGCTTTGGAGTGAGTAACAAATATTTTTGAGCTCACAAAAATATCGCGTGGGTGAAATGAATGCATAAAATTCTCGCCATTATTATCAATGCTACCTGGTATTTTTATAGGTAGCATAAATCATTTCTTTGTATGGCTTTGGACTTTTTTTCCATGTTAAACGTAGCGAGGTTTAAAATTAATATAGAATGATGGTCATGAAGATCGATGGAATTAAAATAAAGGATATAAAAAAAAATTAGGACTAAAGTTTTATGCACCTAGGCGTGTATACTATCAGCTTTGCTAAGGAGGAACAAAAGTATTATATGATACCAGCATCAAATAATAGTAAAATATTATACTTTACTTCGTATGGTATTGGGTATTGCTGGTAATGAGGCTTTTTAATATTGAGCGCACAGTTTACCTAATAGTTAGTGACAACTGCGGCTCATAAACCCCAGCATCCATGCTTATGCTGCGCTGATAAAGCTTTGACACCTGAGTGCTGAGCGTAACATCTCTCTAGCAGTATCTGTACCTCAGGATCACTGAGAGAAACGGACGTTGTTATTTCACGCCGGTATTCTGTGAGGGCGCGGTCCTCTTACAATTTAGTTGACCCATTCATGTTACGCTTCGAAACAAAGTACAAAAATTTTAATCTAGTCCAATAGACACTCGCTTTCTAATTTGAGAATGTACTCTTTCACTTTATAATATTATCAAAATGTTATTATGACACCGTGCTTTAATCAGATACGTTATTATTTGAAAGTTTCTCAACCACAAACTTTTTTCTTTTTTTATTAACCCATATATAATATAACTATTTTATCTGGTGAATTGATTTAGCGTATGAAGCATGTGTTTGGTACCGTGATGGAGTTACAAGTTGTAATGACGGAATTTAAGCATTTTTTTTTAAGACTGATCAAATCTGAAAAGTTTGTAATAACAATAATAAATTTATTTGTTGATCATGTGTTTAGTGTTAATAGAAATCTCTTATCTGACGTTATAGGCATTTTCAATGCAAACATTATAAAATACAACTAAGTCAGATAAAGACAACAATTGTAATAATTAAATTTAAATATCGGATTATTGAAGATAAAAAACAATTAATAATAATCGAAAATATTTATGCATATGCTTAAACTTGTCAAATTTTCTCAATCTCAAATTAATGAATTCTTTAATAAAGTATTTTACCTTTTCGACTAATAACTCTTGAATATTTCTTTTAAAATATATAATCGATAATTTAGTATATACTGTGGATGCCATTCCTATTACAGTTTTGCGTAACAGAGCTTTTATTCCTGGAAGGTTAATAATCCTATCATTTAAACGTCCGCTATTTCTTTGCAGTTGAGCATAGTTCAATTAGCACTTATGTCCATTTAGTCCAAATAAGTGACGTGAACTCTTGTGACTTTTTATAACTGAGATCTGTCGTGCTTCGGAGCGCACGTCACTGTCAAGTTGCTGTTTTATTTGATTATCGTTGTTAGAAGGCGTTCGATGTTTGACGGGAAAAAATGAAACATAAATGCACTTTAAAGCTAATTTATAAATATATAATTATTAATAACTTATAATATATTATAAATAATTTCTCATAATAAAACAACGCTAACAAAACTAGGTTTCTTGAAAATGTTTCAAGCTCTAAAACATTTTACAACAGTACCCTATCAATTAATAAATTTGCTTAAGCCATAAATCCTAACTGAACATATAATTGGGTTCCGAATTCAGAATAATAATGCAATTTCGAAATCCGCATACGGATCTCCAAAACTTAATAACTCTAGAGACTCGGCGTGGGCGAGCGAGACATTTCCACAGCCGTGGCGCCTCTCTCGTGACCGCATTTCACAACGCGTTGACTACAAGATGCATTAAAAATCTTCCTAAATAGTCTTGGCAGCGCTTTAAATGAAAACCGCTTCGCAGCCGCTGCATATACTAAGTTTAGCTTACGGCTCGTCGGCCATTTTACTAGCGTGCCTTTTTAAAAATAACCGTTTTCCGCATTCTACTTAAACGAGACACTTCAGTTGTAGTTTAAAAAGTTTAAATTAACCCAGCTAGACAGCAACTAAACATCGAGAGCGATTAAACAAAACTAAGAATTTATAAGTGGTGTCCTGTTTAAGCAAAAAAAATATTTTTTTTTGCCAATGGCGACAACTAAAGCATCAATAGCCCAATGGTTATGATTACGGTCTGCGAAACTTTAAGGGTAGGTTCCATCCAATCCACCTTTCGTCTCTTGACGTTAACAAACAAGCAAACATTTTGAGCTAAGTTGGAGTGCGTATATTGTACAATCTTTAAATAATTATTAAAGATATGGGTGTAATAAGTAACTGCTCATTTAATAATCGGCGGCGTAATAAGTTGAAAAATTACACCAATGAAGTTTGCTGTCAAATAGGGATAAAATAAATATACTAGATAACTTTATTGTTAAGATACAAAAAGATAACTTCTAATCCTCGCATATAAGCATAATTATTTTTAAAAAGCTCGGACAAAATTTATTTCACAAATAATTGTGTGCGTAATTGCTAAATTAAAAAAAAATTGTTATAATGTTTAAATAAATTAATCAACAGAATAAAATAAAATAATTTGATACTCAAATGAAAATTAATAATCAGAATACGCTGTAGTTGTTTTATTTATACAGCAAAGTTATGACACAAAATAAACAAAACTATATTTCAAATTAAGTAAATAACAACCTTCAGAAACAAGAACAAATATTTAAAATGTAACGGAATTATTTCAATTCCTCAACCCCGGTTAAGTAATAAAGGCTCCAGAAAAATATGAAAACAACACGGCGTTCCGGTAACGAAGTTTTCCTTCTAAGAGTGAAAGAAACAACCGTCCTAAACACACAGACCCGAGGCAAATAAACTAAAAAGAGCACACTTTGGTCATGATCCACTCAAAACAATACGCCGTAAATAAACAGGTCACAATAGGGGCCATTTTGTCATATATTTACTTGTGGACAATAGACGAAAATAACAGTATAGAGTATGTATGCGCTTTGTTAACTTGAAATGAAAATGTTCTTCATTTTCCTTAGTTAAAGTTTCACGTTTTAATCTTACTCTTACGAAATATCCAATTTACTATTGTGTAAGCATGGTTTGTAAACGTAGATTAGTTTCAGTTGTAATGGTGCCAAGATTTATTAGCCAGATGATACTTAGATTTATGTAACGACTTATTATTTGATATGATTGTGGTATAACTGAATATAGTTCAACAGTGGTAGAACGCTGCAGTTTGTTTTTAGATGCAGAATGAATGGGTCATCTCGACCGTAGTACGATCACGGATTACTGATGACGAGGTGTTCTATCTCAATGGACGAGTGTGACAACGTATCTGCATTATGATTCCTTGTCAAGGATGAATGTAGATGTCGTGGGCCGCAGGAATCACTTGTCATCAGGTAATTCCTTCGGCCCATCTCAATGTAATTAAAAAAAATAGTTTCTTGCTGCACCATGTATGACTCGACCGGGGAGGACCACGAGCTTACAGAATAAAAGAAAACAGTGTACGCCGCTGTGTCACCATACGAAGCACAGCATCGTAGAGATCCGGGGTCGCAACTACACCGCGAGGCATCCCATTTCTGCCCTCAACAAAACACGTGCATCTCGAATATTTGTTGAGGATTGAAACATCATATTGTCCTATTCCATCATATTGATACGTCGTAAGTATGGTACATTGTTGACGTACATTAGGAATACTTTACTAAATGCTCTTGGGATTTCTTGTCTGATCACAATTAACGAGCTTAAAAATCTTTTTTTAAGATTCGTTTAAGTACACAAGGGAAAGCATCATCTGACTTTGCAAATTAATTTATATATCTTTATCGTAATATATAATAGTATATTTATCGGTATTATTTATCTAGTATATTATTTATTATAATTTATATATTAAGTATATTACACAAATTTTAAGGTTCTATGCACATTTTCATTATTGCCACACCTTCAGACAATGTTTATCTATCTCAAGAGTTGATTGTAGAGAATGCACAATTATTTTTAAATAAGGTGTTTACAATTAAAAATTAAATAACTAAAAAATAAAATATGTTTATTTGTGTAGATTATAAGATTAAGCTAATTGCATAGAATTAGTCGCTCACATTGCGTACACCTTAACATATCTGTATTAATTATGAAGAAGAATATAATGAAGTCCTCTAGTTGATTTCAAACACGGTCATATCCTAAAACACAACATAATAACATATAGTCACTCATCATCTCATCCGTATGATGGTAATAACAAAATATGAACTGCGTGGATATTGAAGCCCCCTAGGCTTAACTATAGGTTACTACTCTCTAACTACTCGGTAACTTAGACCGTTTAGAGACGTGATAGTTTATAAGTATTAACACATTTCAACGCGATATCACATTACTTTTAAAGAGAGATTAAACACGTACGGTGTTCGACTAACTCAATATGATTAGGTATTAACAATTCATAACAATGGTCAAGTTTCTGTGAGAACTTGCTTCTGTTTGTATTCTATGTTATACCTCAAATAATAATTTCTTTACTGCAACCCTTGTTAGTTGAGTGGTATTTTAATATTTTTTTAAGTAAATTATTAAAGTTAGCATTTATCTTTTAATGTGATAAAACTATTAGGGCATGTCTTCAGTGTACGAACGCTCTCTTTTATAATATCTTATATATCATGATTATCGTATGAAATATGTTAATCAAGCCGACTACGATCTTCGGTAGGCATCAATGAATTAATTGACATTTTATGTTCTTGTTTACCACGAATCTGGTGATGATATATAATATTGTATGTCTTAAAAGTTGTAAAATTAATTTCGAAAACGTCATGTTTAACAAAGGCACATTGGCTACCATTGTCAACTACTCGTATATCTAAACTGTTGTTTTGCTTCACTTTTAAAATTGCATTCAATGAAACAAGGAATAGAGTAACGGTTAAATTAAATTTTTATAGATTAAGTATTTAACAATACTTTATTTATTATATTTAGTCAATAGATCACGACGTCCAACCCCGGATAAGCGTGGCATAGGAAGGAGATGAAGATGCTGCGATGGATGTGTGGCGTTACGTGATTAGATCGTATAAGAAACGAACACATCCGTGGCAGCCTTGGAGTCCGTGATATAGCAGACAAGCTGCAGGAAAGTCGTCTCCGATATATAAAGAATAATTTTTGATTTGCTTTTGAATTTAAAACTTTCCAGTCCAACCCAAAATTAAATAAAAGCTTATTCTCTTCATTCATTTTATTGCTTGTATTGTTTGAATACGTTTACGGTTTTAAACAAAATTGTCCTAAGCTTAACAATTGCCTCGGTTCAAAGAATTTAAAAAAGTGATATAGCCTCCTTGTCATCTCATCTCCATCTTGACATCTCCATTTTATCAAGAAATTGTAACATTAGCATTAGCGTGGTACATTCCCAGTCAAGTAAACTCAGGTTTATTGCAACTTTAACTGTACGAGGCAGGGTGCTCCATGAATGGGTCGGCGCGGGAAATGACAACGCCCTCACAGAATACCCGTGTAAAGGTTGTTGCGCATGAATCTAGGGACTTATGGGCTTCAGTAATTACTTACCAGCAGGGGAAATGTATACCATTAGTTTCATAAAAAGGAGCTGAAACATTTTTTGAAGTTCTTTTGGCCTGTTTGGGAAAAATAATGGGAGTAAATCTTAACGATGCGCGCGCACACCGACACATAAAAACGACACCATGAAGTTGGTTCGTAAATGTCTCTCAAGTTTTCGTGAGAACTGATAACTATATTCATGGTTGTTATTTAAATATATATGAATCTACAATACGTGTTTTATATCAGTGGAGATAAAGAAATAAATAGTTCATAAATATACATGTGTATTTGTGTGTGATTTTAAATTTTATATGGCAATGAATGCTATTTTTTTTAAATATTAATATATTTTTAAAACGATATCAATTGCATTAAATGTCTTTGCCCGGTCTTCGGCATCCTCGTTCGTGAGATTGTTCTCCAGCATATCCGCTTTCAAGACGTCAAGCCAGCGCTTATTTGGCCTACCGCGGGATCTTGGGCCTTGTACAATGAGGTCTAGGCATCTATTTCCGACGTAGTCTGAAGGGATGCGGCTATATATATATATATATATAGATAAAGAAAGATGACATAGCAGTTTGAAGGATATTACGGCACTATCTGCATATCCTAAGCATCTAGGAAATAGACACTCACTCGTTGTAACTCGGCTCAGTTCAATTCTATAACATGACTTCACTCAGTAATCTGATCAAAAAGTGACAGTCTCTGTATACATAGATCCAACTGCTGGGCATGGGTGTTTTCTCTTAAGAAGGTATTGGAGCATAGTTCCACACTCGACTCCACCGTGAATTGGTGGATCGATATATTTTTTAATTTAAATATTAGGACGAACCGGCCTATATATATCATTCTGCACATGTTTGTTGACATCAAAATAAAATAGGTACACGTGATAATTTATTGAACAAACATTTATCATCTATATAAGCAAGGAATTATATAAGATTTTATTGAATCCCACAAAGTTCCTGATAAGAGAATGAGTTGCTCTCGCAAAACGAATAAAAACGCTCCAGTGGAAACAATAGGCCGGCAATGAAACAGTGGGCAGGATTGAGTTTTTACTTTGCAATTGTTTCATGTAGGTGATTTCCGTGTTAGTAAACGTTTTGATATAGCTGTTCACATGTTAAAGATGAAGAAAGAACGTTTACAAACGCAGATTACGATAGAAACGTAAATAAATTAATAATTAATGTTTTCAGGATATTATCTTAAAACCATGTAAGGTTGGGCCTGTACTCATAATCCCCCCACGAGGTTTTCGCCTTATCGTGGCGGGAGGCCTTAGTAGCCGTGGTTTTAGGTCAGCCACGGTGAACCTAATAAGAACCCAAACAGCCGGCCTAAGGCGCTCTAAGGCTGGCTCAAGTTGGAGAGGGGAATCTCTTCCCCCAGGGGAGGGGCCTCCTTGTCGGCTAGCGCAGGTGGGGTCACAAATGTGTACGAAGCGTTCCCATGACCCCGCCATACGGGATGATGGAAGAACACCATGGTGTTTTATTCAGCGCGAGTCCGACACATTCCATCCTTGCCCCCACAGGGGTGAATATGCGTAGGTATTTCCCCATGTAAAAAAATTTACTTAAAATAAATCACATATGGTTTCATTAGATAGAAAAAAAAACTGAATTTGTCAATATCTGTCAGCCTACAACATGCGACACAAGAAGGAGCTAGAACCGGCTAGAACCCTTTTCCTGACACTGATTAGGGTTCAATTTTATTTTTATTTTATATATGTTGTATTAAAGAGTCAAAGAAAAGTAGGAATTCACAAAAAAATGTATGTGACTGCATGATTTTTTTGCAAAAAAGGAAGGACCTAAAAATAGAAAGTGAGATGTCTCTAAGATCCTTATTAGAATGTCTTATTATATTCTCGGTTTCTTCCACTAATCATACGAAATATACTACTATTTTTTGTTGGCGTAAGTACATTTCCGATCAAGTAGACCCGTCTGAACTGAAAGTTCCTCGATGAAGCGTGGCTCCACCACCAAATTCTTGATCTGGTTGAAATTTAATTTTAGACCATAACTTAGTAGAGGCTACCCTATGCATGCTAGTAGGTTAAGCGTTAAAATATTAATAGTTAGTTCAAACACCCTCATTTGAACCAATTCTTAGCGAACTAACTTTAAATTGACTACTCTTCCATCCATTAAGCATGAACGATCGAATATAACCAGTTTTTAATTACATCGATCTTTTATATATACAAGAATTAATCATGTCTTAGAATTTGATTTATACTAACGTTTAGTCCCGGTAACTGCTGTGAGGGTAAGAAATCTTTCGTTCGAATGATATTTTATAATTAAAATCAACTTGGTTGATAAAACTACACTTACATGATTTATAGAAATAACTTGCGTAAAGTAAGCGACATAATCCTGCGTTTTATTGTGACGAGTGGAAGAAAACAATCAATCTATTACTGTTTTAAGGAGATTATGCATCTATGACAAATTTTTTAATTACTTATATCAATAAAAAAAGGCTATGGTTACAAAAGATTCTTGCGGATTCTTCTCATTAGTGCCATTCATGTCAATGATAGGTTAAAGATATGTCTTGTTTGTTAAAAGTACATAATTCATGTCTACACAGAAATAAATGATTTTGACTTTTTGGTTTGATTGCTGGAAATGGTATACCATCTCAGTCCTCTGAGTAAACAACTCACGTGTATGTATTTTGAATCCTTTTTCAAATGGATTTAGGTTCATTTACCAACACGTGAACTGTGTGCTCATTTGTCACCTTTAGTCACATAAAAACTTAGTATCGAATAATTTTTTATTCCTTTGTTAGGAGAAAAGGGACACAAAGTTTTCAGTGTAATTTTTAACAATCCACTTAGATTTTTTTTACTAAATGTCAAACTTATAAGCAGTAAAGTACAAAGACAAATTTGACCTCAATGTATAGTGTTCGACCGAAAACAATAGTCTATTGAAATCGGAATCACTGCAAACTCGTACTCTCTTAAAATTCTGAAAGCTTGTTGTAAAAGAGACAATTTGTTTTATTTTTCTCTCACAATCTCGATATCCGATTCTATGAATGAGGCCGCAATTGAAACTTGAGAACTCTTACAATAAAAATAACAAGGATGGCCGTCACTGATCTCAAGTCAACAAAAAGTAACCTTTGATGTGACTTTCGAAACGGTTGGCTTACTATTAGTTCTCACTCGCATCTCGCATAGATAATAATAATAAAAATCGACAAAATAGACTATTGTTATTTCTGATTTATAAGTCATTTATTTGATTACAACATTAATTGGAATATATATTTTTAGATTTTAAAAGAATCTCTGGATTGATGATGGACTATAAAGGCAATTGCCAGCAGTGGACTACCTTATAGCCACATACAAATATTTTTAAGAACATTCATACATGTCAGTAGTCAATGGAATTAGCTTTCTTTTTAATAACAATTCCACTTTCCATCGACTTATATGATTTTATATTTAAAATATATGAAATCATATAAGAAAATATTTGAGACAATTTTCTTTACTGCCAATCAAATAATAAACAGAGCTCGAAACTGTAAATAATATATATTGATACACTAACCGTTAGTGCTCGTTAAGTTCGGGAGTGAACTACAAAGCTGAAAGCTCTACTTGGCTTCCCATATATAAGATTATAACAATCAAACCCTTCTTAGTTTAGATTATGAATAATATATTATGATAATAAATATACTATATTTATGATATTGATAAATGATAAAAATTTATTTCAAGTATCATAAGACTATTATTAGTAACCACACTCTTAATATCTAGGGTTAGTAATAATTACATATCATTCAATCTAATTTACTGTCATATGTACCCTAGTGCAATGGTTAACATATGAACAGTCCAGTCTACTAGATATCATAGCTAGTAGAATGCTGGAACCTCTTTCGCATTGTCGGGTAAAAACAGTCGACGCGTGCTTCTGCAAACATCCCTGATGCGTTACAGAACCGGAGAAGCCCCAACAGCACTCTCAACGCGTTATTGTATTGTACGCGTAGGGCGTTATACGATTTTTTCTTATAGACCGCCCACAAGCTGCCCGTTTAAAATGACGTACAGTACGCTCGGAATAACGTAACTTTTACTTCTCTTGAGCAACGCGCAAACCTGCGTGCGATCATGTTTGCCTAACTGACAACGCCCTTCGTTCTCTCTTCAGGTCAGAGTCATCTTTGAGGGCAGCGGTATAAAGCGGTACATTTATGACCTATATCGTGAAGATCCTAGTTCTACAATTAATATTTATTGCCCTAAGCAATGTTCTTTATTTTTATTATAACATTGAAAGCACATGTGCATAAGTGCCATTTGTAAATTAAGGTGACCAAAATAACATTAGACTAAATCACTAAAGTAGACTAATATAGTACACCTAAGCGAGTGACATTTAAACAAATAGTAACGCGGCATATTACAAGTTAAAACGAGTTTGTCCGGGAAACCCTGTCTTGGGATAATTGACCAACAGGTGTGGTGGCTACCGTTGTTTATTTTTGTTCCAAAGGCTTCGGGATTCAACTTCCATTCTGGAATTACCTGAGATAATAAAGGTGCCCCGATATTACCTTCGATTTCGGCCAAAATTAAGCGTGTACCGAAAAGTTCCGACCCTGAATTAAGTGGAACGTTAATTTACATTTTACATGAGCGGAATCAACAATTTAACGTGTAGTTGGAATTTAAAATGATGCGGGGCTTAATCTTCTTGTATGTTGCATGTCCAAATGAAGAATTACATACAAAAATATATTTGAAGGATATTTCATTTTATGACTAGTATATACAAAGATATAAGAACTGTCTACCACAATGGCACTCGGTGAAGAATTGATGTTGGTGGAGTGGGTGTTACCTTAAAAAAGATTTTTTAAGTATCATAAATACTTTAATTAAAAAAATACATATGCCCTTGGTATATGTACCTACTTAGGATTCCATGCTTCTCTTTTATTTAGACACCGTTTGGTTGCTGATATTTTGTATTTATTTGTATGAGTAAACTCAAATACATCACCTATGTTTATTTTTTAAAAGGAAATAAGTAAACATATATACGGTTTTTGTTAAAAATATGTTGAATAAACTTTACGTCATCCTGTCAAATAAAGAGTTTTGTTATTATAATTTTACCGGAAACTTATCAGATGACAGTATATCACCCTACCAAATTACATCGCACAAAAATATATATAAAATGTATATACTTGTAAATACGATTAGTACAAGTTAACTGATATTCGAAAGCACGACTGCTAGATCATAAATCTATGCTCTTATCTCTACTAAAAATTTTTGAAAATAGTTTTTCCAACACTCAATATTTCTAAATATTTTCGCTTTGTTATCTCAACTATTTAGGGGTGGTAAAACCGAGTACATAATTTTTGTTGCGTGACTTACAAGCCTGAATACTAAAATACTGAATAAAATTGTTTTTAAGCTCATTGTGTTGAGCTATTCACCCATCTAAACTGAATAAGTTGCTTTTACTATCTGTGTATTGTTTTTTATAATGCTATAATGATATGAGCATAATAAAATCTTTCTTGAATTACAGTAGTATGAGTGATTACCACGTGGCCGGTTTCAGTAACACTTTACCTTTTTCTTCTTTTCTTATTTTATTACTTTGAGAGTAACAAACGACCACACAGTTCACCTGATGGTAAGTGATTCCTGCGACCCATGTCATATACATTTATCCTTGACAAGGAAACATACTGCAAATGCGTTGTCACCCTTGAGGGCTGTGATTAAATGCCTCGTCACCAGTAATAAAGGTCTTCGGACACTCTACACTCACCAGACGAAACACAGCAGCATTATACTGCTATTTTACGCTGGTATTATGTGAGGGCTTTGACCTACCCCGGTGGAGCTGATCTATTCATTCCGTAGCTAGAAACAAACTGCAACGAAGCTGTACCACGTAAAGTAATATATATGTACATCCATCCTGAACAAAGATTCAAGATGCGTTGTCATCGAGACCAGGACTGAAATGTAATGCTTCGGTACCTACAGGTACTCAGATAAGATCCCCAGATCACTCCACTCACGATACGAAATAGCAACGTGATCATAATTTTCCATACCCTTTCATGTGGCTAGGAACAACCTGCAGAGTGGCACTACCTATCTATTATGCTTCTTCGTCTTCTTACGCCTTTTTTAAATATTCTAATCCTCCGAGCAGCATAATTTCTGCCAGAATCTTTGTCAAGGTCTATCTCTCTAAGATCCCTTTGGACCAATTTCTTATTTATTAAATTGGTATAAATATGCGTAGTAGTACAGTTATATAGAATTAATAATAAAATCTAGATTCACTTAGTGGGATAAAAATATATTTAAGACCTCAGCCAGTTATGCTCATTTTTATAATAATAATTCACATGTCGACGGTAATGACGTACGAAGCCGCGCTACGAGGAAGTTATTATCGTATCAATACCATTTAAGGTACACCTTAAAAGCTGCTTTTATTACAAACAGTGGCATCGTTCCTGAAATACACCCTTTTGTTGTCTAATTGGGTGTATTTATAAACCTGAAAAAATATGACGAAATATGTTTATATAATTATTGGAATGTATTGATAAGACATAATTACTGACAAATCTTTTAAATGTAACGGATCTTATGACTTGAAATATTCACTTTTTGGACTGTCTTATGTTAAGATTTACATTTATCCATAAATATAAACTCTACAGAGTATCCATTTTATTTTCTGTCACGATATCATCATGCTTTATTATGTAGTATTATCGTTATCATCATTGAATATCTAATATTTTCCACATTTATATAACTTTCCGTTTCTAGACCAAATCACAATAAATTAAACGTCATTACATGACAATGGACGTCAAATTCTTCTGTCCAACCTACAGTTTTATATAGGTTGTATGTTATCCATGTTCAATAATGTTATAAATAATTTGAAGTCAATAATTTCTCAATACTGAATGAGGAATACTAAATTATTTGATAATACTGAATAAACCCTTATTTCCAATAATTTATATTATGTAAAAACTAACAGTAAAAATTGGCACTATACAATTTGAACGCTTTCAAAATAGAGGAGAATATTGAGAAATATAAGAGAATTGAAAATCAAGGTGGAAGGTTTTTGTCTAGGTAAGGCTGCTAAAGACAGAGGAAGGAAAACTGGAGTCAGCCGTAATTGAGCGGAAAAGTTAGGGCACGCTGCGGAATGAACCGGCTTGACGGATGAAGGAACACACCTCCAGAGAAACCCAAACTGGTTTTTCGTTTGTAATCATTTATTACAATAAATGTATACGTAACCATATTTCTGAAAAGTCAGTTTACAGCCCTCCTTAAACCACCGGCCTCAGGCATTTACCCACTTCGTTCGTTCTTAAGAACACGCCCTCGCCCACAAGCAGTGCGCGGGTTTAATTACCGACTTTCAGAGTATGTATGTATGAAAAAGCAAGTATGGACATGTGATTTTCTTTATGTTACAGGTCAGCATTTAAGATTTATAGTGAAGCTAGTTTTGCTGCAACATGACAGAGATACAGCTTGACCGAGAATCCACGCCCTCACAACATATTAGCTTTAAATAGCAGCTTCTGTGTTTCGTATTTCAATTATTCATTCAATTAATCATTATTAATACATATTTTTTCAGGTGCGAAGTTTGAATACTTTTTAAATATGGATGTAGTTGTGTTAAGGTTCGCTAATTTACATCTTTATTTAATTAATTTGGAACACAAAAAGACTAGTTTCCTTCAATAATTATTTGATTCGAATATTTTGTACGAGCAATACTTTCGTTTGTCGGTTGGTTGCAAAAATTATCGAGAAGCTGGGAGGTAGAAAAAGGTCGGTTGGACATTCTGGCTCGAGCTGTTGGACGAGAAGTTCGTGAGAAAGAATAAAGTTGTGTTCCGCATTACCTGGATTTTCTTCAGTACTTCACCTAGGCATCCTGAAAGTCTAAATTCAGTCCATAATATCAGTGATGTCCAATGTTGTTGAGGGGCCGCAGTTATTACTTACCATCAGGTGAACCAAAAGGTAAGTCTGTTTGTCGTAGGCGACCAGCCTGTACTTATTTACAGTTAGTAAACGAAAACAAATCATGTCTTGATATCGTCCTGTAATCATATAACTTATTTATCAATTCAATTAAGTCTCATTGTTTTTATCTATCTTTAGTCAAATGTTTGCATTTGTATAGCAATACATGGTATGTTGAGATAAGCGGACGTTGTTTCAGACATTGCATCTTTTATATGTAGAAGACGCAACTGGCCGTTGCTGGTCTTGGGCTCTATTATCAGCCGAGTAGTAATATTTGTACATCACAAACTGTTGGGTATTGGTATGCTGTATATATTCCGTGTCTTTGGAACTGCATCTGAACCTTCCTTCATGGGGCGACAAATGAGTGACTCTGTATTTGCTTGAATGCTTACGGAACACGGTTTATGTCATCTACTGACAGAACCAGAACTATACCACCATGGCCGAAATTAACCAGAAGGACATTATCATCAGCATTCAGCATTTAGAAGTTGACAGGCTCGCTTACAGGTCTCGTCAGTCCTTAAGGGTGACAACGGAAGTTCATCTTAATTTTTTGTTAAAGATAAATATAGTTGTTTATGGGCCATAACTATCGCGCCATATTTTGAATTTTATAGATGATCAAAAGTTGAAACATTTGATGCTTGTTACAAAAGAGCCGTGATAGCTGAGTGCTCGCTTATAATTAACGCGAGTTAACCGAGTTCAATACCCTGTTCTTTAATCAATGAAATTTCATTAGCAATTTTAAGTGCCGATATACTAAGTGCTCGGGAGTGAGGGAAACATGTTGAACAGATGTGCAAATTGCGAAATAAATTAAAAAAAATATATTTTGATATATTTTAATATACAACTACACCAGTGCCTAATACTGATCAATGAGGCTGTAGCTTAAGAAGTGTACGAGCAAATTTCACCCTTCCCCAAAACACAATTACCACTATAACGGCGTGCACGTAGCCCGCACATGTCACGCAAAACGTGTTGCCTTGTGTACGTCAGTCACACACCTCGCAAATTACTCTGTCGCTGAAAGATAATTTTGCTACGTGACTCGCACAATACAGACTGTCAACTGACGAGAGGTTATGCGTTATTGCAAACTCCCAAATTCAGGTGGAAAACATTATGGGGAAGTGTTACGGCTGTTTAAAATTGTGCGCTATGTTTTTTAAGGCTATTCATATTAATTAGTGTCATTTTTTTTATTACACTGAGAGCAACAAACGATTCACCCGATGGCGCACACAGTTCACCCGATGGCGTACACAGTTCACCCGATGGCGAGTGACTCCCGCGGCCACGACATTTACATTGATCCTTGACAAGGAATCATAATGCAGATGCGTTGTTACCCTTGAGCACTGAGATGGAATGCCTCATCACCAGTAATAAAGGTCTCCGGATCCCTGCACTCACCAGACGAAACACAGCAGCATTATACTGTTATTTTACGCTGGTATTCTGTGAAGGCGTGGTCCTACCCCGGTCGAGTGGACCCATCCATTCTGCAGCTAGTAACAGCAACTTGCTAAAGCGGCGATATCTCCTGGTTACATCGAAATCACAAACATCGTGACAACACATCTGCATTATGATTCCTTGTCAAGGATGATGTTATGGGCCGCAGGAATCACTCATCATGTGAATATAAATAATAAATACAACAACAAACAAATTCGTAATTTAAAATATCGAAGCAACGTGACCTCAACTAGATAACACAGCAATATGATATTTTTACGGCCACAAGTCCTAAGCATCCATGCTCAAGAATGATTCACGTAAGATGTCAGTCCTGGAAACTGAGATGAAATACCTGATATTGGGTCCTTCGGATCCCTACACTCATCATACGAAACACAGCAGTGTTATGCTGATGTGCCACACAGATATTCTGTGGGGGCGTACTCTCCCAGTCGAACCGACCCATTGCCATATAATTATTACTATATTTGAAGTAAAGGTGATAAACGAGCAAACAGATCACTTGATTGTTAGTGATCCATCCTGGGAATTCTCATCCCTGATAACTAAATTGGAATACCTTGTAATTTGTATCCGTTCCTCTCTTTCGTTAAGCTATAATAGTTTGGTATTATTTGATAGTATGGTCGTTCGATTTATTTTGATAATTTACAACAATATACTCTCTTGAAAAATTAATTGTAATTGTGGGTACTCGTTTATTAAATTTAAAATTTGTTATTAACTTTGTTATTGATTCTCTTATTTGGTGATTCGCTTGAAATATCAATATATGATTATCATTTATGTGCGTGTTTCATATATTTAAGTGAATCATTACTATTTATTTTTATATATTGTGTAGTATAAGTATCTTAGTTATTAAACGTCTTTAATAATAATGAAAGACTGAATCATGAATATTATCTCCGCCACTCATTAGTCTACGAAGTCCGTAACTACTCATCAATTACGCATATTTTTTGTTTTATTTTTTATATTCTTGTACAATATTTTGAAACTTAAGACACGCCTTAATTTATATGCAATCACCTGCAAATATTTTATAATAAATGTTTACCCAATTTGAGTGTCTAAATACGCATAAAATATACGTGCTCATTAATTTATACTTTTAGTTTAAGTGGATACGCCACACATTTTGCAATATTGGTACACATTTTCGTTTAACATACATAATACATTAAAATTATTACTATTTAGTTTTTAAAAAGTTTTTATGATACTAATCTATATTATAAAATATTCTCGTAAAATACTGGGACATTACTAAAATTATTTTTCTTTACTTTATACCGTAGGTATTTAATACAAATAAAACTTTTTAATTTATAAAATAATATTTAAAAAAATATATCACAAACCTTTCCTATTAAATGTCACACAAGATTTTAAATCACTCAGTCAATCCATTAAACAGTACGCACAACGTAAATTCCAAAAAAATAATAATCAGCTGCAACAACAACACTGTTTTTATTTATTCGCACTGAAAATCTTTTTAAGGCCAATAAAACATAATTTTCTTATCGTCTGCAATTTTGGAATAGTCACTCTCAAAGTTATTTTTCCAATGCATTCGTCTTGGAATAATCAAAATACCGCGTAATACGACCGTGTCCGATGTGTAAGGTAGTATACTCAGCACCACGTTTCGCGTCCAGGCGGTAACTGAGGGTATATTGTAAGCTCTGCTCGCCCGGCCAGACTAGTTGTCAAACACTAATGAAGTAAAGACTGTGTATTAGGTAGAAAATATTAATTTTATATTATGCCTATGTGACCATATTGTAAGCGTTGGTATTGTTTTAGAATGTAAGAGGAATGTTGACAATCGAACACACTTTACCCATAACCGATAAACACCTACTTTCATGCCCTGCTGCCTGCATAGGCCAGCAGTGATGGCTAGCTTCGATTATCTTTTACACATCTATTGGGTTTTACAGCACTGCAATATTCTGATCTATTATATCAGAATAAGCTGCGTGTGGTTTGTCCTAGGTCGAATCTTTTTATTATACGGGATAACTGCTATAATAGTATTTTATAATAGCATTTCAGATTACAAAATTATCATAATCACCTTTGTAAAAAATAACTTAATTATACAGACACGTACTCTTTCTGTCGCGTGAACCTATAATTAATAGATATTATTATAAAAGAGATATTTACCTTATTCAGATTTACTTGGAAGTAGATCTTAAAACAGTGCATAACATTTTAATTATTTCAAACAGTTTTGACATTTTTATACGTCTTATATATTGAATTTAAAACAATGTAATCCCATCCCGAAGATTAATAATAACGAAAATTTTTCTACTTCCTTATTTTCCTTCTCATTTATCGTATATACATAACTTACTTTAATTGTATCCCTAAAATAAGTATCTACACCTGCTTAATCTTTGACTCGACAACGACCTTAATCTGAAATCCCTTTTCAACTCCTCGTGCCTCTCATTATTGATCTCTTTCACTCCTTACTACCGGTGCAATAATGTTTCCACGCCGCTCATGTAAGCGAAAGCTTCATATGACCGTCTCTTTCACGCGGCACTGCAGAGCTTCAAAAACAAGGTAGAGGCGTCGTACTATCAATGTGCGCGTTCGGAATTAGACTTTTTTCTATATACCTGATAGTGATAGTGCACCGTTTTTTTTTTGTTTATTATTTTAAATGTATTGTTTTATTTTGAAAACATCTCATTATTAATTCATACTCCAGAAAAGTAGCAGTTTTAAATTATAAATATTAACAAGCGGTTTCAAATAAATGAAAGAAGTAAAGATATAGGACAAAAGTTTCGTAGCTTTTTGTGTCAGTTCGAACCGTTTTTAGTATTCTTGTGGAGAGTCCGAACTCCTGAACTGGACTGAAGTTGAATAAAACATATGAAACCGTTACGAGGAGGCTATATTTTCAATTGAACAGCGTTGTCTTAGGGTACCATTATTATACTAGAACAATTCAATTTCCTTTTCCCAAATTTGTTGCTTTAGGTTTGTTTGTTATTACTTTGATTGACTACGTATTATTTGCCAGCCGGCCTTTAGTTAAAATGGATACAGATTCTATAATTTTATAAAAAGTAAAGAATTAACCGCAATTCCTATTCTTTTATATGTTGTAATAACAGGGTTTTTCGTGGTAGAATTCGTTTTTTGATTAGAAATCCCAAAACTGCTGCAGCAATGGGTTTATGTCACTACCTACGAAATGGCAACAAATTATCGAACAACACCTACCAGTGACATAAACCCATTGCTGCAGCAATTTTGGAATTTCTAATTGGGATATTAATATTTATAGATATTTATTCGATGATGTTATTATAACCTTATTCTAAAAAAAACTATAATAAAAATATCTTGAGTTTGTTACTTTTTCCCTGACCCATTATATAGTATTAATATATAATATTTATAAATTATTCGATCAATTATAAAGAGTAATTATATTAAGCTCCAGAAAGGAATTTATGTATAACCTTCGAGTCAATACTGTTTTATACTCGGAATACATTTAATTGAGTTCGTTTCCAATAAATAAATGCAATTGTCCTTTTTCCATTTCGTTGTAAATATAACAGAATTCTAGTAAACTTTTATTACTGACTAAGAAGAAAATTTGCATTGTTGCTGCAGCAACTAAATTTACGTATTATTATTATATCTGTTTTTCAGTGGTAGACCTACACTGCAGTTTGTTTCTAACTGCAGAATGAATGGGTCAGCTCGACCGGGGTAGAATACCAGCGAAAAAATAGCAGCATAACGCTGATGTGTGTCGTCTGGTGAGTGCAAGGATCCGGAGACCTTTATTACTGGTGACGAGGCATTCCATCTCAGTCCTAAAGGGTGACTACACATCTGCATTATGATTCCTTGTCAAGGATTAATGTAGATGTCATGGGCTGCAGGAATCACTTGACATCCGGTGAACTAAAAAAAAAATCTAATAATACTGTTTAAGCTTATCTCGATCACGTGACATTCTGGTTATAATTAGATATCAACTACACAGAATATAATTTAGTCCGTAAGCATTCATGCAAACACAGAGGCACACATACGATGTAATGGATATGCTATAAGATCGGGGAAAGGTTCAGTGTTAATTGTTTTTCAATAATGCTATCATAGCCCTATTTTGATATTTTATTATTTTTTATACAATATGTGGCAAACGTGCAAGCAACGTCGTGAGGAAATCTGCATGTCCTAGATTTTAAAAAGAAAAAAAAAATCGAACACACGTGACGTCCGTTAATTCGTAGATGAGCCGCGTAGCGGAAATTGTTCCTAACAGCCTCTTAGGTAGAAAGTTTAAGCCCAGCAGTAGGATGACAACATATATAATTTACTTTTACTGTGAAAGTATTTATAAGCGCAAAGGAATGCAAATTTATTGGAATAAAATTTACGGATACAATAATGTAAAAACAAAAATTTTCATAAAGCCCTGTTTCTCGTAGTAATTGTCTTGTTTCTTGCAGTAAATTAACAAGAACGTTTTTTGCAATTCCTCGTTGTTATACTTTCATATGTTTTATACGTTGTACCTTTGAGCGTGAAAGGACCAGAAGTTATAGAACATAATATTTATAGTTTATTTCAACTCTTATACATTGTGCACTTATGTATCTGAATTTGAAAATTCTAAACGTGGTCGTGTCGGAATTCTCAGTGTAGGTCAAAGTAACCAATAGTGCATAGTACACGGTAGACGTAAATCAGAACTTTCTATGTTACGCAAATTTATCGCGATGCAAAATCTCTTTGAACATCTCACTACAGGTACCTGCATCTCTTGATGTTACAAGTACTGCACGAATACAAATAAGCAGAAGGTAATAAATATACTCTTTTCTTTTTTCTTCATATACCTGTGAATCTCACATTTCACTATACCATGTTCCCAGAAAATGACGAGTGTTATTTTCTTTGTCACTATATGTTAATATTTATTTTTAAATAAATTTCTATGTACATATATGAGTTTATAGAAGACTAAGCAAATTTCTTTTAAAAATAACGCACACGGGATGAAATGTCAAAGTAAATCTCCACGTTAGCAAATCTTTTTTTATGAAACTGCCCTATATATTAGTTACACAATTAATCCAGTGACGATAATGCAATGGATTTTTTTTCTTATCCTTAAAGTATTTGTCATTAATTAATAGTTTCTTTTTAGTTGATTGTAATAAGAGACCAGAGCATATTTTTTTTAAAACTTCACGGTGATCAAAAATGAGCACACCCTTAATTAAATATCTTCATCAGCGGATTATTTCAGCTTTTAAAACAAAAAGATATACACGGAAGGAATTGGTAACCTTCCATTATTTGGTCGAATATCTCTAAAGAAATTTAGAATCCGAAAATGAAGAATATGTTTCTTACATATTTTTCATTTACTACATTAACATTTTCAAAATTTATAAATTTTCGTCGTTATCAAGTGCACACAGGTAAGCATAACAATATATTCCTGACATCAAAGCCGACGTGTCAAAGGAAACGAGCCGCAAGGCGAGGCCTTTAAGAATTTACCCCTTCACTTAGAAGGGATTTAAGTCCTAGCTTCAGAATGACTTTGTTTCAATGCAAATTAAGTTGGATAGCTGGAATCTAGGGCTCGTATCACGAAATCCCGGTCGTTTTTGTGCGTGAATCGGGATTAAGTCTAAAGATGGGATATCAGAGGATTAATTAAGGAATAGAGGCAGGAAAAAAAAAAGCAATAGTTCTTGAGTTTTTGCCTCGTTTTTTTACATTTGTAAAATCTAAATTAAAATATTTTCTATACTTACATATTGTATTTATGGTATTTTTATTCCCAGAATATTACGCACTGCACTATTAAAAGAACAGACGGAACTTGTGCATTACGGGAGAGATTAGCATTTTTGTCGCTCTTTTAAGGCTTCAAACAGTGTTTTAGAGTTGCGTTGTACCTTGTTGACACAAGCCGATCCATTCATGATATAACTGGACAGTTACAGCATGAAGGAGTCAATGAAATTGAAATGGCATAAGACTACTGTGTTTCATATGATGAGTATAAGGATACTCAAATATACGTGCCACATATATGTCCACTGTCCGGGCGGGCATAGCGGGCTTGAAGAGGCTTTATTATAGAAGAGAGGAAACGAATTAATGGCTCAATATCTCCGCCACTTGTGTACATCCGCAACTTCACTGCTGTTCAGATGCTGTCGTTTTAGAAAGGAGTAGTTTTCTTGAACAGTGCATTGGCACTTGAACATCAAGATGGTGGCGATGAGATTTTATTATCTATTATAAATTGTACACCCTATGGTATTCTCATACGTTGTCGCTGATGATATACATAGATGAATATCACATAAAATAAAATATTTTTTCTTATTTATACCATTACTGGACATATTTTTTAATTTCATATAAATTCAGATTACGCTGAACAGCCGATCGTGTTTTGATACGAGGATTTCCCGCCTTAATGCGACATAAATGTCAAATTGCAATCGTTGTCATTAAAAATAACGATGTACACTAACCGCCTGCGTAGCGTGAGCAAGTAATTAGGAATTTTTTATTTGGTTTCGTCATGTTTTTTCTCACTACAAATTGTTTTGATGCACAAAACTTTTAGAAGAATACAAGTGTCATAAATTATTGAGATAACACTCATGTATGCTATACGTTTTATGATATGAGTGACAGTACGATGGTCCAGGTCGGTTACGACCAAGACGATATATTCAACAATATCAATTGCGTATGAAATATTGAAGTATATTTACGCAAATACAGAGGCATCATTATTCATCCCTTTCCAATTGAAAGTAATTCTTGTGCAATTATATCAATGGGAAGTTACTGTTGACGTGTCAGGGACAATACGTTCAGATACAACACACTCATACCCGAAAACCAACAATATGTGATGCACATAGTTTTGTACAGTTAGGAATCGAACCCAGCAACACATCAGCCAGATATTTTCACCATTATTCCACTCAGTAGTTTTGTATATAAGTTATGAATATGATGCCCGTATCGGTAACAAAACTGCCAGTTAGGTAGAACACTGTTATGTTCCAAATAGATTCGATTTTCACTATGGCAACTCTTTTGATTGTTAACTGACCTCTCGTTATCTCATTCCCTATTATGGATAAAATCTTATGATGGTTTGAATGCAGTGTTTCCGAAATAGAATTTCTACACATGAACATACTCAAAGTCTGATTGTTAATAAACTGCTACAAACATCAGAAACTCAGGACACAAGGTGATCATAATTTTCATATACAAGATATTTAAAAGAACCAATTAAACATCAATAGCCTAATGGTTAAGGGCACAGTCTGTTAAACTTAAGGTCGTAGATTCAAATGCGCCATTCGACTATTGTCATGAACTATGTCCTAGCACAAGCAGTTAAGCTTAGTTGGTGTGGTTAACGGGAATGTTAGTAATTATAGCTGTACTACTAGCACTTTTTTTTTAATTTTTTTTTTTTAAATAAATATTTAGAAAAGGGCAATTTAATGAAACAAAATGTACTATATTATTAAATTATTGCATTTCTAATAATGCTATTTTAATATATGTCCATAATTATTCAAATAAATTCATCGACATCAACGGTGCTTCCACAATATCTGCATAAAATATTAGTGTTTAGTACAGGAATTGGAGCTCCAATGACTGGTCAATAGTAATTGATAATGCGTCTCCATCTATAAACAGTGGTAGAACTACACTGCAGTTTGTGTTTAGCTGCAGAATGAACGGGTCAGCTCGATCGGGTTAGGACCACGCCCTCACAAAATACTAGCGTAAAATAGCAGCATAATGTTGCTATGTTTCGTCTGGATAGTGCAGAAATCCGGAGACCTTTATTACTGGTGTCGAGGCATTCCATCTCAGTCCTCAAGGGTGACAACGCATCTATGATATTATTATTCCTTGTCAAGGATGAATGTAGATATCCTGGGCTGCAAGAATAACTTACCATCAGCTGAACTATGTGCTCATTTGTTATTCTCAATGAAATAAAATAAAATAAAATGAAATTCCTTTATTGCTGTAACACCAACTACTCCCACTAATGTATATCCGTTCTTCTGTTCAGTATAGATATCTTCCACAAAGAAGAACTTATTTGAGTATAATCTACTTATCTTAATATCTAATTAGTGAATATGTTTTTCAAATAATTGAATTTATGCAGTTCCTTAAAATGTATTGCACCGAAGTACTAGTACCATCGCTGGATCCTAAATTGCAATCAACAATGTCCTTGTTTTATCAATCAACATAATTATCATCACGGCCTATCAATAATGCTGAACACAGGCCTGACATACGGTCTAGAAGACAATAGTGTATTCAAAATAATATGTTGGTGCAGGCATTCATTATTAAATACTCTTGGAGTAGCACTAGACTAACAGCTTAATAACATCGTCCTCCATTAGAAAACTAATAGAGGAAACAATAAATTAGTATCCACTACACAACCAGACATCGAAAATAGCGTTATTAACAGTTATTACTTTGATTAAATAAGATTTATCATTAAGATTAATTTTGTTCAAGTATCACCTACAAATAAGAGTTAATATATTTAATCCCCGGTTGTTGTATCTTCGTTAACGGATTTTATTAATCCACCACCAATATATTGTGTATCTTATTTTGTGTTTCATTTTAAATCGTTGTTTTAATTGTATAGTTAAGGACAGTTCAATTTTAGTATAGAGATGTTTATATCTAAGTTTTAGTGGCAGGCGATAGCTTGCAACCGTTGGTTTTTACTTATTATTTTTACTTATTGTTTTTTTGGGTTATTTCACTGCTACAGCCTATGCTTAAACTTTGTCTGACAAATATGCTTGGATTTAAGCTTGAAGCTCAAGGTACAAAAACAACTCCTGAACGTTTTGTAACTAATTATTTAAAAAAAAGAGCAACTAGGCAAGATTCATGGCGTTTATTCTTGCTAGAAACTGCCTTCCGTAGCGGTGGACCGATTGTCTATCTTGACAATTCATTAGTGTTTTGTATAAACCTACTTGAATAAACCTTCTTTTGATTTAAATTTTTGATCTTAAGTCGTATCGTTCGGTAATTCCGCTAACGTCAGCTGATTGCACAGACTAGTTGTGAGTGGCAGAAAATTTAGCATAAAGTGCACGTTTGTGGATTGTATGATCCGGAGTACTAATTAGAGATAACGAGGCATTCCATCTCAGTCCACAAGAGTGACATTAAATATGTATATTGAATCTTTGTTAAGAATAGATAGGGGTGTCTTGGGCCGCTGTTATCACTTCCATCATGCTTGATTGTGTTTTGTCATACATAGAATATGTTGGTTATTACTTATAATATACCTATAATATTATATAATTTGTGATTATTACCGGTAAGTTATTATCATCGCCGATGGACATCCACCAGAGGAGTCGTAGATGCGCCGCCGACCTTTTCGGATTTTTCCCTGTATTGTTATAAAAATGCCAAATTTAGAGATTGTGCAAATTACTAGTTTTAATATCCGAGTTCTTACTCATCTATCAATGATTAGGCAGGAAGGCTTAATTTGTTCTTACCCCTTGACCTATACCTTTCTTCATTGAGCTCAGTTGATCTACGTATGAATGATTACTCAATGCTAATAATCCTACTGAAGTCTTCTGATAAAAGAAAGAAGATGGCATCATTATAGTTGGCTATAAGAACACCATAACCATACAAATACATATACTGTTATAAAAATTAAAATCTTGGAACAATTTGACGAAGCGTATAGGATTTTCTGATTAATCTAATTTTTTTTGTGTATATATTGTTATTGAGATTGACTATTACAAGATTATTTTCATGTTTTTATTACAAGTTTAGAATATTCTATTTCTTTGTTGATACATTTTAGTCACAAATACATTAATCTGTTTATTGTTTTCGTGGCTCGTTGTTTTAGTTTACTTGTACTTTTTACGCTACTATATATATATTTTCTGTAGCTAAATCGTCACCATTGACACGTTATTCATAGAATTCTTTAGTTAATTGCCTGCAAAATTCAAGTTTCAGGACTTAGACATTTTTAACACAAAAAAAGACAGTTTTAAAAAGGAAGTTTTAAAATTATTGATGGACGAAGTGGTATCATAAGCAAATAAAATGTCCATAAAATGTTCAGAAACGACACACGCGCATGCAACACTCTGTAACACATCTTCAAGCATACACACACACACATTCATACAGACACATACGCACACAACAAATCACAATCAAACATACATTCACTTCCGTGCACACACACTTTTTATTATAATTAATTTTTGTTTTTATTAATGTTTTATTTAATTGTAATTTTGTTTGTACACTTTATTACATTGCTTTCCCAGATAATGTAAATCCAATCTGGCTTTCAGTTTACGTAAATATTTTTATTTATGAGCTGTGGATTTTGTTTCAAAATAAAAATAAAAATCAAGCCGTGGGTGAGTGGGTGGTGTAAGCAAAATATTATAATATAGCTAACAAATAGTTGCACGGTAGCTCAGTCTTTGGATTATCTTTTAAAATTACAAGTACATCGATCGCGAACAATCCGAGTTCGATCTTTGGAAACGGCTCCAACAAAATGCTATTTGAATTAAATCCAACATATAATTAAATAAAATTTGAAAAGTATATCATCACGAGTATAAATATCACGAGTGGCGGCAAAGGAAAATATCACGTGGTGTATAACTCTAAATAATTATAAAAAAAAACATATTTCCAAAAATTAAGTCACAAATCCGTATTGAAAAAGAGACCTATGACCAGCAGTTAGATAAATATGCTGTAACTTATATACCTATATACACATATTATACCTTTTTTCATAGCTTCGTTTAAATTATAGGAATTGAATATGGGGCAGGCAATCAAAATCTAATGAATAAGACAAACCTTTTAGTTAAATATGATCTAAGTTTGTACCATGAAGATAACGAATGTAAGAACAAGATTAATACTTTGTGACATAAATCTCTAACCATTATCCAACAACTTTATATTGCTATTTGAAATGATTAAAACTGTGTTAACCGTGTGCCTTTGTAAAATATTTAGTTACTTTAAATAATCCTATATACTTCCAACGTTAATATACTATACTTTCGTAGGTAATTGGTCTCTTCTTGTAACGTGCACAAGATTTTGCCGAAGCAGAAATTGTCTAGTCATTCCAACAAAGTCCGTGATTGTAAAGATAGTAAAAAGTTCTTAAATGTTCACCTGCACTAATTGACTAAACGTGCATTCAAAACTATGATAGATGACAATGAAATCGAAAAAAGATAGAAGCCGAGTTAGCGACCCGTGGTAGCTGTTTCTAAGCGTTCGCTTTTACAGTAAGCGACTAAACCGAGGTCTATTCCCGGCACTTAATGATTTATCAGTTAATTGTTAATTTTCAGTCATCAATTACAATGTGCTCGGCGGTGTAGTAAAGAATCGTGAAGATCTGTTCTGATCTGATCTCAACCTCAATCTGATCTGTGTACACGAAAAAAAAATTAAGACTTCTGATCCAACTGGATCCACATGGCGGAGTAAAGTTGAACGTCATTGTTTTTTTTTTAAATTCCTATTAATGCTATAACATTATTAACATTCCCGTAAACCGTCCAAGCTAAGTTATAAAACATGTACAAGTCTATGATTCACGACAATTGCTGAATGAAGAAGTCCAACTTAAAACATTAAGTTTTGCGTACCGTGTCCTAGCCCATTAAACTATCGATTCTTTAATAAAATAACTTCTTATTAATAAAGTGTGGTATTTTATATATTATTAGAGAGGTAATTTGATATCACAAGCTTCCATGGCACACTTACATCTATGAATTAAAATGTTAACTTAAGTAATTGATAAAAATTTACATTTAAGCACGACATCGATGTTACTTGCAGTTTTTACAGTGAAAATTTTATTTCAATAAGCTTGCTATTCACGCGACCCGTGTGTCTCTGACATACGGGGCGTTTATCGAATAAATGGCTTCATTAGGTGGAATTTAAGACAATCTGTCTCGGGTTACTGGGTTCGCACTTTTCTAATCAGGGTAATTGGAAATGCTCGTGCTATCTTATTTTCTTGCTTTGTTTCGAGATTTAGCTTAAGCCATAGTTTTAAATGAATGTTTTCGAAAGTAATTCGAATGTTTCTCTCTTTAATCAATTTGAAAGTCGTGTGTTTAAAATTGATAATTAAGGTTTCAAATTTGAAGTTAATATAAATTCTTTATGAAGAAAATATCTATAAATTGTAGAGCCACACTACAACTAGATTTGGTTGAAATGGGTCGACTAGATCGTGATAGTCATACACTTCATAATATAGCGTAAATGTGAGACTAACGTTACTGTATTGAGCTAAATAACATAGTGGTAGAGCTACACTGCACTTTGTTTCTAGCTGCAGAATTAATCGGTCAGCTCGACCGGGGCAGGACCACGCCCTCACAGAATACTTGCGTTAAATAGCAGCATAATGTTGCTGTGTATCGTCTGGCGAGTGCAGAGATCCGGAAACCTGCATTACTGGTGACGAGGTATTCCATGACAGTCCTCAAGGGTAACAACGCGTTATGATTCCTTTTCAAGGATGAATGTAGATATCATGGGCCGCAGGAATAAGTTACCATCAGATGAACTGTGTGTTCGTTTGCTAATATTTTTTTTTTAAATAAATGTACCATATTACTGGAAAATGGTCAAGGACAATAGTAAAAAAAGGAAATAATTTTTTAAAAAAATATTTATGACGGAAGCAAATATAAACGCCAACAATATACGCGTTTCCGCATTGGCAAGCATTCAGTCGAAAAATAAGTACCACTAGAGTCACCGCAAGAATCTTTACGACGAATGTTTCATTCGATACATTACAGCAGTAAACCGATATAGTCGTCTCGCAAGTCAATACATAGTGAAATGGAAGATCAACATTCCTCATTACAACGTACCAGTAATATAACGCTAGCGCCACACCTGCGGTCAGAATCAGTGAGGTGTATAATTAATATCGAAATTTTCTTGAATACGTTTGCATATGTTGCCTCAATTATTAATATAATATAGGCTAATTTATGACCGCGTGGCATGGTTGTATATATAATATTTCAAGGAAAGGACCAATATTTGTATAACATAAATTGTTGGTTTTGTGTATATGCATGTGTTGTGTATGTCTCCCGTGTCAAGTACACGAAGCATCTGATCACCTTCCTCCGACCTTATTGCATATGCATTATTATTTAAATTGGATTAGGAAAGGGGACGACGAGTGAGTATGCGTAAATGCTGGTGGGTGGCTAAAATCATAATTAATAATATAGGCTGAAAATTATATTCCCCGTATTTTTGCCCGGTTTTGATTAAGTTGACATTTTATACAAATAATGGTGTTTTTTATTAAATTTGACAGTAACAAACGAGCGCACAGTTCACCTGATGGTAAGAGATTCCTGCGGCCCATGGCATCTACATTCATCCTTGACAAGGAATCATAATGCAAATTCATTGTCACTCTTGAGGACTGAGATGGAATGCCTCGTCAGCAGTAATAAAGGTTTCCGGATACCTACACTCACCAGACGAAACACAGCACCATTTACTGCAATTTTACGCTGATATTCTTAGAGGGCGTGGTCCTACCCCGGTTGAGATGACCCATTCATTCTGCAGCTAGAAAGAAATTGCAGCGTAGCTCTACCACTGAAGAAAAATAAGTGTTGGCCCAAAAATACGACTCGTTCTTCCTTGACAAGAAATTGAGATGAAAAATGTCAACCCTTAGGTTTGAGACAGAAATATTCTTAGGGAAAAATATAACTTAGGGCCTTTTCACTTATCTTAAAATATTTAATTTAGTAATATTGTGCTTTACGTTGATATTTTGTAAAGGTGTGATGCAATGAGCTATTTATGTATGCCGAAGCTTTGCTACAGATTTAGACTTCCTCAAGTCGTCGTGACAAAGCTTAATGCTTGCAGTAATAGCACATTCATAATTTAATATTTCGATGTATATTATATTAATATATCTTAAGTGTCACTATGGTTTATCTACTAACATCAGGTAACGAAGATAAGTTTTAGTCACATTCAGTTCTTATCATCATTACCCTTACCGAAACTCATTACTAGGATTGCGGCTGCATGTCAAGTTCATCCATTAATCTCTTTTTTGGTCACATTGCACATCCATTTCTGCTATCTTCATAAGATCCTACACAATCCCTCCACTTTTCTCAATGAAATACCCTCTCCTAATATATGCCTTTCTTACATCCTCATTATATGCCAGCCTGTGACTTCTCAACATGTACGTCCTAGGTGCAACTTTCAACTGACTCTTAAGTATTCAATACTCATGGTGTCCATTCTTGTGTTTCAGTTCGATGTTGCACACAAACATATCAATATTCTCGTTACTGCCGTCGACACATAATCGAAGGCGCTTTTCATCCGACACCTTTGCTACCCAGCGTTACGACGTGTGATTCGGTAATACGACTTGCGGTAACGGCAAGTCGTATTACCAAATAATGTCTTGCATATGTTTCAACGCTTACAGTAAATTGATCTGTTTAACAGTACGGTTAATTTCACCGTCATACTGGAGTAATATAATCAACATATTTCAAGTTCGAATAAACTGAAATAGTTAAGTTACCAATATTTATTGTCGTAGGAACGGGGACTCCGCTTTTTTCGGGCTGATGACCGCAGTTTGCCGTAGGGTTTTTACAGTTTCACCGGATTGAAATGGCCAAAAGTCGAGACCTTTATTTGTGGGTAACCAGCACAAGGGCTATCAGAAGCCTGGGTTGGACTGTTACCCTGTTACGCGTGAGCGTTGTGATTCCAGGGTCCCCGAGAGAACCGAACCTCGGCTCAGTCAGTTGCTTATGACTAAGAATTATCTATATTAATATCACTATTATTATTATTGGCTATCTCTACCATCACTTTGGAATGCGTGGGCGCTGGAGAAGAAGTGTCGCAAGAAATTCCAGCAACGCTTATATCTATATTAATTGGAGAGAACCGGCCTGCGACATGGAGGTTTCGCGAATAACCTTGTTTGCGACGCCCTCGCCTTAGGCGGGAGCAGGAATCGTAGAACATACATACTTGGTTTTTATCTTCAGATTTTCTGAGCCATTGGTCTCATGCCACTTTAACTTTTATAGCTTTTCTGTACCACTGCACTATCCTCCTTCACAAGTACGATATAATCAGCAAAAAACTCAGCCAAGTTTAATAATTGTAGTTATGTTATTTTAGTACTGAGGTATATAACCAGCATACGAGGTGAATTGTGTATTGAAGTTTCGTTGTTCACCTTTTCTGCTTAAATATATTTACAAAAAAATGAATAGCTCTGCCATATTTGAAGTGGACCGATACAATTGGATGTCGGAATCGGTCCACTTCAAATATCCATTGGGATAAAATTAATATTAAAAGGTAAAGAAAAAATATAGTGGACTTTTTTCTGTTTTCATACAATTATTTATCGGTATTTTTTAATGTGTAACCTCGACTGAGGTAAGACCACTCCCTCACAGACTACCTACGTAAAATAGTAGAACAATGATGCAGTGTTTCATATGGTGAATTTAGGGATCCAGGAAACCAATAACAGGTACAAAAGCAAGTACATATACTCGGGCGTAGCAATGCATGTACAACTTGAATCTATATTGAGAACGGATAACTTCACTTACTATTAATAGAAATATACATAATTTTATCGCATTTATTTTAATATTTTTAAATGTGTTTGACGCTCTGATGTCATAGTTAACAGTTCAACAGATCTTGATTTCAAATTTTTGGTCAACGCATCATCCTTAGTAGGAAACTTTTTTCTCTTAAAGATAGAATATATAGGACAATGACCAATTAGAAAAAAGTTTCAATCGGTCAATTAAGCAAAGGCTTTTGTGCTTTGTTTGTTTTCACGATATTAGTGTAATAAATTTTGTCGTAATCTTGGTTAAAAAAAATTCCAAGCCGCTTTCCGATACCATCTTAAGCTTACTGCTCGTAACTTGAACGGTTTATTAGTGCTATTATTTTATTATATTTATTCCCTAATTGATGTAATCTTTAAGCAATAGGATTCGCGAAATGCCTAGATTTTGTATCACCAACGATCAAATTAAAATATAACCTGAAAACCAATAATTTTAGGTTAGGGTTACACATATATATGTATATATATATATATATATATATATATATATATATATATATATATATATATATATATATATATATATATATATATATGTGTATTTATTATGAGGGAGTGACAAATGATAAAAGAGCCTGATACCTTAGTGAACGCGGCGTATATACAGATTCAAGATGCACATGTATTCCACCTGAGAGGACTGAAATGGAATGTCTCTTTACCTGGTCCCCCAATCCCTACTCGTCAAACGAAGCATAGCAGTGATTATGCTCCATTTTGCGCTGGTTTTCTGTGAAGACGTGCTCCTTCCCTGGTCGAGCTCAACTGTTCGTGTTGTAGCTAGAAACTAGTTACAGTGTAGACTCCACCAATGAAAAAGTGATGAAAGATATATTACAGTGCCATAAGTACTTACGCAGAGTACAGGGACTTATCACTATCTTAAAGTGTTCCTTTATCCGATGTTAACATATGCGATATTATCAGAAAATGTGTGAATGCACAGACAGACAAAGCTGGAATCGAACCCAATACCCAATTTAGCAACCCGATCCTCTGATCAGGTAAGCTAATATATAATATATGATAAAGCAAGCGATCATGAATTAATTAAACTATAATGTAATTAAACTCGTAGGTCCGCTTACGTTAAGAATATATTAAGTCATATTTTCATTACATAAATAAAACTTACGAAACTTATTACGACATAAACCAAATTTGTCAGTGTACTAAACTGTGTGTATAGACCTTTATTTAAGCTTAATCTAAAACTATTACTTAAATATCCTGGCGTATCAGCGAGATAGTCAACTTAACGAAGCAAATTAAACAAGTCGATAAAATCTACGTCGCTTTTATAAATAAAACACAAAATAGGGTGACAACGGCTTTAGGAGGCACGTTTCACGCAACACGGAAGGGGATAATTTACCAAATTGCTAGCTGCGCTCGTTTATTGTGGTATCATGCCGGGAAATATATTTTCTGAAAGTTTTATTATTTCCACGTACAATGCTCGTTTTGTAGCTGCACGGTAATGGAAATATGAAATGCATGATGTAATGAAACCAAATATGTACAATACCTTAATATAGACCGATTGTAGACGTTCACTAGAACCTTTTGGTTCGCTCTACTTATAGTTGTGATATATTTTATCTATAAGGTTTTTAGAATAAATATTTTTGTTCTTGTTAATTTTTTTTAGTTTAGTTTATTATTTATATTTTTTTTATTCGTACATAAAATAAAATCGTAAGCAGTTTTTCTGTTAGTCTGTTAATCTGTGCATTTGTACAGGCTATTCTCCACAATGGCTAGATCAATTTGGACGTGGTTTAAAAGATGTATTGCGACAGTATTGGGCTAGGATCTGGTGTTTATTTCACTTAATTTTATTTTCATAAAATAAAGATATATAAATTTTAAAGACCGTCTTATGGTGGACCTCGATTTGGTGCGTCTCTATTAGGAAAGTCCATAAGTTGGAAGAAAAACTGCAGCTCTTTTAGGCGTACGAAAACGTGGGCACATGTAGTAAATAATAAATTTATATTAATAAAAAAAAAGAAGCTTCATAATAGGACCACCTGAAAAATTTTATAAAGCACATAATTAATATTACATTTTGCTAAAAAAAACGCTTGTCCCAATTACTATACGCCATCTTATTACGCATACAGTTAATCCGACGAATTAAACCAATACTCGTTCTCCGATGAGTTTCTATCCATCGTGAAGGAATAGTAAAGCATAAGGTAAGTTATCTTATGTGAGAACTAACACGAAATACCTACGAGTGAGTTGCTAACTTCATAAATAAAGATATAAATACACATAAAACCTACAGCAAATACATATAGCACATACATATGTCCCTGAAAAATATTTTCCGAAGTTCTCGCCAACTAAAAGCCATGGCTGGATGAACTGCAAACACGACGTCTTATCTCCCCCCCTCCTCTATGATGTCTCATAACCAGTTTACCTTCATTTTATTCTTCTTTATAATTAAATTATTTAAGGGTCTCAAGACATTTAGCTCTCTCTCTTTCTAGTGAGATAGTTTGGAGAGATTTGTGTGCCAATGTAGATCATGGTTCACAGGAGATACAGTTTGTGGACCCACCGCTTCTGATATAAAAATAAACGCAAAAATATTGATGATTTATTTCGTTTAAACAAAAAAAAATACCAAAAAATAAGTATTTATTAAGCCTTTTTCTTAGACGTTACATTATCCATGGAAACCGTCGTCGAGATAAGAAGAATAATCTGTTAGATTATAATAAAATAAAGAGAATCTAATAATCTAATCTGATAGAAAAATAGTCTTTCTTTGGATGTTGACTAATGACACAGTAGTATGACCAACGCAGTTCATACATTATAATAATATTAGATTTAATCACAATCGGCTAGTCATAGACAATCAATATCAAAAGTAGTAACTCGCAAACAAATGTAGGTTCATTTTTTTTTAAATAAAAGCTCTTGATCAACTTGATACGTATATATTATAAAATATTCTATAATATTAAAATATGTAATAATATATATTAAAAATAACCTTAGATATTTTTTTGGATAACGATATTTTTAGATAAAGTTTACACATTTTCTGTACTTATAAAGACACTGACCGACTATAGCATTTCGTAAGTAAATGTGTTATATACAAATATATACAGTTTATAGATCTTGTACATAATACTTAGATTTATTTCTATTCTATTTTTATATAGTATTGTAGTATATTGAGTTATAATTTAATTGATTAGTTATAAAAATATTAATAAATCACAAATATAAACAACAGAAACAAGTATAAAGTTTTATAAGTAATATATTTACAATAATTTCCTCATTTTTTTCTAAGAATGCTTTATTGAAGTATGTATGAATTCTTATTGAGTCAATTTAAATTTCAATGCAAAATCTCAATACCGGGAACGATTCACGTTTATCCATTTAATCAGAATACCAGCAATCAGCAGCGTAAGCGTTCCTCTTTTGAATAGCCATCCCGCCAGTAATAGACGATCCATATACGATTCCATTCGCGGATGTGCTCGGTACCTACAGTGAATGCAATTTCCGATGTTAGTCGAGCCCGTTACAATGTCAATAAAGAGGTGGGTGCGTGAATAATGACTGCGGAATGTTTCAATAGTTTTCGGTGGTCGATTTTATAGCCTCCGCTTTGTAAGAAGAGAGATAGCGTTACCGAACTTCTCAATAATGTCTGCTTGGAGTTTTATAACGGATTCCATTCTCGAAGCTTTACCCTTATAGAATTTAAATTTGAATTGTTTTAGTGTCGAGGGATAAAATAATAATATATTAAAACAATTTTCTTACGAATATTCGAAATAATTTAAAAAGTATATATATTTTACTAGAAAAATATATTATAAACTTATAATTAAATTGAAAAAATTAAATACTGAAGAAAATTCTCTACTCTATAATTATTTTTTTTACAAAGAGTGCAAGAATTGCTATTAACATTTTTAACATTCCGGTTAACCGCTCCAACTAAGTTTAACTGGTTGTGCTTAGATATGGTTCACGAAAATATTCGAATGGCGGATACGAACAGATGAACTTAAGTTTCGCAGACCATACCGTAAACCATCAGGCTAATGTCGCTTCTAGCTACAAAGTGAATGGGGAATGCCCAAGTATCACGCCTTTATAAAATACCAAAGCGTAACACCAGTATAACGCTACTACGTTTCGTATGGTGGAGTACAAAGATTCGGAGACCCACTTTAAGCCACTGATGCTCTCTGTTTCAATTCTCAGGCGTGACAGAAACAAAAACATTTGTGTATTTTTGGTGTAGTAGATGTCATGACTCCCAAATGAAGCAAAGAAAACTAAATATATCATACTCATGCTACTAGAACGGTAAATAGTATATAGTAATAGTAAATAAAGCATCGTCCATGATTATTTGATTTATTTCGATTTCGTATATTAATTCAAGAACTTTATTTCCTTACAATTTTACTTTATAAACTTTTCGACAACTTAAGGGAGAAGCTCTTTAACGTAATTCCCGAATACCACTCCGAAAATTTGGCGCAATACCTATCAAAACTCTGTTAATATCAGTCATTAATGAGTTGGTTGGGTTGGTACTTCATAGACATTTAATAGACATAAAATTAATGTTTAAAAAACTTTATAAGTGGTAAAGCAACGCTGAATCTAGTTTCTAGGTGCATCAGCTCTAATCCCGGAATACATGAATACATGAACACATGAAATAGTAACATAACACTGTTGACCCTTTACAAGTAACAGAGTTTTACATTTCAGACCAAGGAGTGACAACGCATTTACATCTTGAATGATGAGGGTAAGTATGTCAGGGCCATGGTCATCACTTACCGTCAGGTAAACTGTGTGTTTCTTTGTAGCCCCAAACATTATAAAAAATATGAACTAAAGCATATATCGGTCGTTAATTTGGAACACAAGTAGATAAGGTTTCAATATTAAGTTATTCAATATATATTTCTCACATGTATAAAATTTTAATAAAGTATGATCACATATAGTTTTGGCTGTTATGTATTGTAGCATTATTATGATATTCGATTCGACAATATCCGGGTAATAGTTGGGTAGGGATCCGGAGAATCAGGTACTGGATGCGAGACACATCTTAGATCTCAGGGGTGACGTGTGCATCTTATTTATTTATTTATTTTCGAATCTAGAATCTATTTTGAGAATAGATGGTGGTATTTATGGGTCTTGTTCCTGTGGATTTGTTTGTAACTCTTAGTTTCATAAAAAAAGCTAATGTATACAAATAAAAAACATCAGTCTATATATGGTAAATTAATGAAAATGACTCTGGCTCTGGTTGATTTTCGTGTACGAGCACAGAATAATATACTATAAGGTCAGAGGAATATCTGGAGATTCTATAGCAACGAAGAAAACTACCCATATTATGAATTTTAAGGAATCCTAGCAATGCTATGTTACTATTGTTTTAGTTAAACAGTCCTACTATTTTTAAATAACCACTTCACAACAATAATCTAATGGTGGTTAGTTTAAAAAACCATCCAATTCCCTCTCAATAATTTAGCCTGAAGTTTTTTTATCCTGCGGTTACTGAAAACAGTCACTTATCTTTAAATGTACTCGTATCCTCAGTATAGATGTCGGTTTAATCTAAGCAATTGCTTCACAATCTGATAAAGCCCGGATCGTTCTTGTAATTAAAACACCCAATAGGGTGACGACGTATTCAGGAAAATGTTAAAGTCATTGCTTTTTTTCAGTAAGGAAATTTAAATTTTAAATTTAATTTAAATTTAAAAACTAAGATACAACACTCAAATTCTGGATATAGATGTGTACCGATTATGAAAGTGCGATAATTTAGTTCGAACCTACAAATAATTACAAAACACTAATCGTTACTGAGGACAGTAGTGAAGGATTGAGAGAATCTCAAGAGATGCTGTATGGGTATTGTATGCCACCTTAAAATGCAGTAAAGCTGGACGAACTTTAAAGTATTTTTTATCAAGAAAGGAATGGCGACAAACGTATTATCCGATGGTAAGTGATGGTCATGGAGCTGATGGTAAGTGATTAGTGTATCTCTGGTTCTCTACATTGTGGATTGTTATGCGACGGAGAGGGTATACCATGTCCTCCTTGAACCACCCTAACTGAGGCAGAGGCGGCAGACACGGGGGTTGTCCGTCACCATGAAATCAAGGCCTCGACATGGCGCGCACGGTGCTCACGCGCGTCTTTACATGAAGAAGAAGTGGGGAGCTTCGGCTCCAGCACTTCATCAGCGAAGAGGGGCCTGTAACGGGTTAACGCTTTCGGGACTGCGGTAGTGTGCGAAAGCGTTCCCGTAGTCCCGACGCAGGGCGTCGAGCGATCGAACACCGTGGAGTTTTAGCCAGTAGGAGTCCGGCATAACCCTTCCGTCACCCCCGAGCCGGAAGTGTATCTATGAGGATTTCTCCACGTAATAAAAAAAAGAAAAAAAAAGGATATTATGATCGTTCCCCGTTCGAGTCGACCCATTCAACGCTCAAGACAAAAATTTACTTATTTATCTGGCATGTAAATTTCTTTATTATTATTTTTTTGAGTAATGCACTCGAAATTAAATATACTTTAACATAAAATTGTATTTTAAAGTAGATAATAAAACTTATTTTTTATTTTGTACGCACAGCTACCAAAATTATGATTATTTATTGTTTGTTTATTTATATTAAATTACTTTAATGAAAGCATTTTGTTTTATTTTACATATTAAGAAATTACAAAATGCTGAAGGTAATTTATGATCTTATTTTCATCTTAAGCTTAAATAAAATATTTTATTCTGCTAAAGATTTTCAACAAAATTGCACTAAGATACTTTTAATAAGTCAAAATCTTACCACGATAAATGGAGATCGTAATTTCAAAGATAAAATTAAGTTACGTTATTTTGTTTCTGCCTTTTATTGAATGACAACTGATATACTGCTTTCATGTATTATTTCAAAATAATAATTTTCATACACGAGAAGCCTATGGCAACGGTTACTGTAATATATATGTAATTGATATTAGTTAATGATTTTTTTGTATAACTAAAATCACTCCTGAGGAGCAAAATGCCTCGTCACCAATAATAAGGATATCCGGATCCCCACACTGACCAGATGGAGCAGAGTTATGCTATGGTTTTACGTACGGAAGGGTATTTTAATCATAAGAAGACCTTTGTTACGACCATCAGACCTAATTACTGGTTACGAGACATTACATCTCTATCTTCAGTTATGGCATATGCACCTTGAATCTATGTAGAATATGTATCGTCCCTTACCATCAGGTCAAAAGGATGCTCCTTTGCTTTCCTTAGTTTCAAAAAATACATTCTCATATCCAGAAAAGTTGACTGAACTGAAAGGACTAAGCTAAACAATAGACTAATATTATATACCAAGGAAATATGTATGCGATAGATATTTTTAATATAAAATATAAATGAGTAGGTAAATATGAGTATTTCTTTTAACCTTTTTTTATATGCCTTAAATGTATTGCCGTTCATGTTCATATTTCAACAGAAGGTACGGCTAGTTTTTACGTTCATTTTTCTTTATATCCCCTTCGCGAAATCCACAATATTTCTTTCTTGACCTTTACTTGTATGAGAAACGGAATAAATATTTAAATATTTTTTTTTTAACGGAACTAAGGTTGATATACACGAACACAGTACACCTGATAATAAGTGATGATTACAGTTCTAAATCTACATATGCATATCTACATCTACCCTCAAAAAAGATTCAAGATGCATATGCGTTGCCACCCTTGAGGACTGAGATAGGATGCCAGTATTGAGATTACACTAACTAAAGTAAATACATTAGCGTGGCTATTTCATGCTTCATTTAACGACAACGCATATACAACTTGATTATTTTTGAGGATGGATGTAGTCGTGACAATGTATCTTAATTTCGCTTATCTGATTCTTCTTTATCAGTACTGACTAAAAAGCTTTCACGTGGTAAGTAAGTGACCCATATGGCCCATGATAACTTCATCGATATTCATTAATTGATCAGGATGTGTTGTCACTTCCAGACATAGATATCTACTTAGAAGTAATAACTCTTGCGTCTTCGCGTTCTTTCTTCATTCTCTGTTCTAAACCAAAATATTGGGCTGCCGTTTTACGATGGTAATTCGTGAGAGCGAGATAGTTGCTATACTTACGTTACGATGATGTCGTCATGGTAAATTTCAACCACGGCGATGTTTTCTGGTTGATACGAGAAATGAACTGTGCTGTATATATTATTGCAATACCGTAAACAATCACATTTATATATATATATAGTCTGCATTTTAATTGGAAATAATAATTTTATTCGTGCCGGCATTGAAAATCGAACTAGTTTTGTGTGTAATAATTGTGTAATAATCATTATTAACTCAGCATTTTATAAATAAAAATATGAATCTGACTTCGTACCGCTCACTAAGTCTATAAAGGTTACGTTAAATTCGCATAGAATAATTACTTAAGGTATAATATATACCCTTTCAAGACATTCCTTTCAAAATAACGTTAGAAATCATACCGAAGTAAGTAAGAATAAGCTTTTATGAAATTACTAAGAAGTAAATAGCATTATAGAAATATTTAGCGTAGAAATTAATCCAATCAAAACTTCTTACAACTACTTGTTTGACTCAATTTTGTTACAATGATTAAAAATAATTTGTCCTTTAATCAAAAGATACTTTCAAATGTCCTAAGGTTTTATTATGAACACTTATTTAATAAAACATTGAAGCTTCATATATTAAAAACCATCTCGTTTACAAAGAACTTGTAAATTGAGTTATTAGCCAATGTTTGGATTCCATAAGAATTCGTAAATATTATATTGAACATAATTTTGATTGAACAAATAAGGGGTGAAAAACTTGTTCATTGTTCATTTGATGTTTAGTAATGGCTGCGGCTTATGACATCTACATTCATCCAAAAACAAATTTTCGAGTGTTAGAGCTACACTGCAGTTTGTTTCTAGCTGCAGAATGAACGGGTCAGCTCGACCGGGGTAGGACCACGCCGTCACAGAATACTAGCGTAAAATAGCAGCATGCTGCAATGTTGCTGTGTTTTGTCTGGTGAGTGAAGGGATCCGGAGACCTTTATTACTGGTGACGATGCATTGCATCTCAGTCCTCAAGGGTGGCAACGCATCTGCATTATAATTCCTTCAGGGATGAATGTAGATGTCATGGGCCGCAGGAACCACTTACCATCAAGTGAACTGTGTGCTCGTTTGTTACGCTCAATGTAATAAAAAATTAAAGAAGCACTTTGTTGCCCCTGAGAACTGGAATGGAACGTCTCGTATCCTTTTATTAAGTTTCCTGATCCCTAATCTCTCGATACGAAACAGAGCAGTGATATGTTGATATTTGTATGCCGTTATTCTATGAAGGGTCTTTCCTCGATCGAGACGATCCATCATGCTGCAGCCAGATAGAAGCATTACGCATTACGCTCTGCATTACGGCTCTACTCTTGATAAAATGTATCCACCACAACTAACAGAACGCTTTCATATCATCATAGTGTATAATTAATTGACCATTATCTTGTGAACTGAAAATTAGTTTAGTTTTTGAACTGACAGGTACACGGAGAACAATTTAGATTTCACAAGTAGTTAAAAGTAAAAAAATATATACCAGATCGTTATAATTGAAATCAATAAAGATTTATTATCATGGATCATAATAGTTTGACGCATAATAGATTCGATAGAATTGGAGCTATATCGAACAAAACATGGTCATAGTGTGAGCGATAAAAGACGTTCTTGAGCTGCAGATGTAAAACGTTTGAACGTACACATATTTTGCGAAGTAGCACAAGTATTATAAGACGATAAAACATTGCGGGTTTATAATAACTAAATATGCAGTAAAAAGTATGTTTACATACAAACGTATAGATACGATATGCGTATTTACAAATTTAACATTACAATAAATTTATTTTATTACATAATATTAGTTATTGTTAATAGGCAAAAAAAATTCTACAAAAGCGCACACGCTTTCAATACAAAAAACAAAAACAAACTTGTGTCGCCTTTTCTTCGTTTAAAGAAAGTTCGTCTCATCATCGTTATAAAAATCATCCATGTACATACGCACATTTAATCAAATTCGTCAAATAATGATCTTTTTGCCACGCCCCGAATTTCACTATATATACAACAAAACTTATCATAAATAAGCTTTTCCATTCATTTCAATATGTTTGTTACAGCAATAAATTTACTTCGCATTACGCTCTAATGAAAACTTTAGAGAAATGATCAAACTGTACTGTGTGTTAATATCGAATTTCACTATAAAATCAGCAAAAACATCATAAATTAAAATAAGCATTTCTAATAATTTTAATATATTTTTTTAAACAGAAACGCTAGAACTGTAGCAATATATTAACTTCGCATTACGCTCTAATGAAAACTTTAGAGAAATAATCAAACTGTACTGTGTGTTAATATCGAATTTCACTATAAAAACATCATAAATTAAAATAAGCATTTCTAATAATTTTAATATATTTTTTAAACAGAAACGCTATAACTCTAGCAGTACATTAACTTCGCATTACGCTCTAATGAAAACTTCAGAGCAACAATCAAATTGAACGCTTAATATCATTAATCTAATCATTAATAAGTCCGATGAGGCACAAAAAACCTGCTCCATATAGTAATACCGTTCTCGAAAACAATATACTAGCACAAGGTAACCCATTACGTTATTAAAGCGTGCTTTATTGGTAGTGCATGGTTAACTCGTAGTTCTAAGGTATATTTTGAGTTAAGTGCAGTCTTGCTCCGTACATGTAACATTGTAGTTATTTGTTGAAGCATATCTGATACAATGTGGAAAAATATTATGTATACATACACGTGGAGTTATTTCAAATAATGCACTTCTATTTATGGTTTTGATTATATACTATATATTTCATCCATGACAACAGCTGTGCCTTTAAATGGATGTAAGTTACGTGGAAAATATTGTATTGTCGTTAGTATTTAATAAAACACAGAGACACTCATTTCTGCTCTCTATTTCTATTATAAAGTAAGGCTTATGCTATTGATCAAGGGAAGTACAAGGCTAAAAATCAACAATGTGTCAGTGTTAGAGTTACACTGCAGTTTTTTTCGTAGCTGCCGAATGGGTTAGGACCACGCCCTCACAGAATACCAGCATAAAATAGCACCTATGTATATACACTGTATGCTTGTTTGTTACTATTAATGAAATAAAAATAACAGAAAATCTTGTCAAACCGATTGGAGACAAAAAACTGGTATTTTTCTTATCACATGGGCTATTAGAGTACAGATAAGATATTTGCAAATAAAACCAATTTTTTTTAAAAGACAATTACTAATACCTCAACCAATAATAAACATAAATCGTTGTGATTTCTTTTTTTACGAGAATAGTGTACATTGGATGAAATTAACTTTATGGATTTTATCACTTTTTGTTTAAATTAATCACTTAGGGCAAACTGATTTGAAGCATGTGGCTGAGATCGGCGCCACCATTGCACCAGATATGATGAACCATAAATCCTTGCAAAACACCAATTAGTCGAACCAAGCCATGTTTGATCCGGAGTGTGGTACCTCTCTCGTGCCCCTTGCAATTTGCAGTGTGTGGCACTACAGGTCAGCGGATTGCGACGGAATGCGTTCTTTTTTTCCATCCTACCCATGGGAGCGGATTTGCTTCTCACTGGATGATCTCAACGCTGTTGCCGTCTCTGATGTTGTACTTAAGGGGATGGAACTCTTCATTCCATCCGCAATAGTCCCAATCGGGGGCAGATCCCAGCCTTGGTTTGACCGCACCTGTAAAATAGTAAAATAGCGTCACGCAGGAGTAATACCAGGCCCGGGCAGATGCATCGGCGTCACAGGATGCAAAATCCGTTTTATTTAAAAATAAAGTACAAATCTGCCTCCAGGACCTCCAAAACAGTTATTGCAGAAGCAAAATCTGTGCACATTGGCAAAATAGGCGAGAGACTAGTTAGTCTCCCTTCTGGAACCCGTGCATTTTGGTCTCTATCTAAATCTGTCCAAGGAAACTTCTGCCAGCCATCTCTTCCATATCTGTACAAAGGAAACGACACCCTGGTCCATTAAGTAAAGAAGAAAGCTGATTTTGTAGGCTCCATTTTTGCGTCCAACTCGACTCTTGACGACAGGGAAAAATCACCACCGACCATCTTGCAGTGTGAGAGCTCCATGCCAGATGTCCAATTTCTGCAGACATCAGTGTGCAAAGCACTTCTCTCCCTGGACATCCACAAGTCGAGTGGGCCTGATGGTGTCTCTCCAATTGTGCTGAGGACACGTGCCCCATAGTTGGCACCGGTTCTTACGCCTCTTCTTCGGTACTCCTAGTCTTTAGGCGTTGTCGCGAACTGCTGGAAGACAGGTTTGGTGATCCCGATCCCTAAAAAAGGGGATCGCTCAAATCCGTCAATCCGGCCTATTGCTATTACGCCCTTGTTCTCGAAAATAATGGAATCAATTGTAAACTTGTAAGAGGCCTTGGTGGTTAGTCTGGACGTAGTGAAGTCCTTCGATAGGGCTTCTTTCGAAGCTTCTTTCTTATGGGCTTCCCGAGAAATTAGGCAAGTGGGTCACCAGTTTTCTCTCGAACATTAAGTTCGTAGTCGATGGTGCATGCTCTGGCTCCAAACCAGTGAATGTTGTTCCACAAGGTTCTCATCTCTGGGCCGGGGCACCCCAGTACCAGCTTCTTCCGTTTGACCGCATTCAACGAAGATCAGCTCGAATCGTTGATGACTAGGTACTTTCTGAATCGCTTGACACACTGGCGTTTTTTACCGAATTTACAAAGGGGAATTTTCTGTAAAGTTGTTCGGATTAATTCCAGACGCTGAGTTTAAACATCGTACATCACGACAGAATTTAAAATTTCATCATCATCATCTCGATGGTTAGCAATCCACCACTATGCGCTTCACGCGAAATTTTCTGCCACGCACAACTACCATGTGGAATCATCTGTAGCCATCGGTGTTTCCGAACTGATACGACTTAGGTTCCTTCAAGAAAAGAGCCTACACCTTCCTAGGCTGGCAGCTCATTTGTGCCTCCTCTGGTGTTGCGGATGTTCATGGACGCCGGTGATCACGGACTACTTGTTGGCCACCTATACTATAAAATAAAAGATATTTGCGAGGCTAGTGAAACATGAGACTAAGTAAATCAGATTTAAAAATAAATAACTAATAGCTGGCTGTAGTTCGAATTAACTATGTATGACATTAGGATATAAGTCACCTTAGTTGACCATCAGTGCTGAAAAGTACTTGAAATGTCGGGAATTAAAATAAACTTAAAATAAACGAGACAAAGTTCGTAAAATTAGTCTTACAATGTAACGGCATCATAAAGCATATTATTTCTCTTCATCAACCAAGAATAAAAGATTATGCTAGTATTACAAGGATTAAATATAATAGTAACGGAGAAAATACAGTAACAATTGTGTAAAATAACCGCATTAGTGATATTAAATCCCTCGAACCCGAACAATATTCACTAATACTCCTTAATTCTTAGTAATGTTTTGTTAAATTCTGCGTTGTAATTATTTTCATTCTCAGTATAATATATTTAATTTACCTCCAACACTGCACTGAGTGAATATCAAAAAACCAAACGTGGCAGCCAATTCTCTCGGCTATGCTGTAGTGAGTAAATAGAATGGAGAGTTTTATTGATTGTTCAGTGATTTTAGTGATCCGCTGACTAAAAACCAAATTAGTTAATAAGGCAAATTGTATATTTTGTCATATTTTTGGTCGTATTTCATCATCGTCGTGTATCATCAGTAGCAATATACAACGTGGTATGTCTATTATAGTCGTTTTAATACTTTCCTAACACCGTGATACTCCGTCGTGTTCTTTCTCCCTAACCTAATGTTATGGATATGAGATAGGAAGAATATCGTCTACGTATAGATATTGTTAGATGGGTTGTAAATATCTTAACAAACGTTATTAATTCCGTTTTCCTCGTTAAAATTCAATAGCGTATTATTTTGCATTCAGTCCCTCATTAAGCAGGCTCGTTTAATCTATTTCCCGACATTGATATTCTTGGTTGTCGGCGGATATTACACAGTACTACAGAATAACCGACTACGTGACGGGAAAGCAGTATCAGAATTATTGTAATTTTTTTTCTAAAATAAATTTTACAGCAAATTAGTTATCATTTTATCACTCAATAACTAAATTTGAGTTTTAGTTTATGAGTTTCCTGGTCATAGCCTAGAACTGCGTAGGACTGATATATTTGTTATAATGTTAATATTTTCGAAAAGCCGAGATACTCCTTTTTCTTCGCTCTCGATTTAAGCTTTACGTCAATAAAGCATATAATGTGATAGAAGAAAGATGGTCTACTTAAACATAGTGATAGATAGTGAGTAAACGATATATGTATGTACAATGTGAACTGACGTATTTCCCAATAAAGATCAATATCTTATTATTATGCATTCTGATCCTTCTTAAATAAGCTCATTTAATCAATTTCCTGATTTTGATATTCTTGGTAGTCGGCGGATATTACTATGAAATAACCGATTACGTGCTGGGAAAGTAGTATAAAAATTATTGGCGTAATAAATTTCCATAAATTGATAAATGTTAAATGATTCAATGTTTTATTGCATTCTCCACTCTTAATAAATGAAGGAATAAACATCCAGATAAATAGCAGTGGTACAGCTATGCTGCAGTTAATTTCTAACTACAGAATGAATGGGTCAGCTCGACCGGGGTAGGACCACACCCTCATAGAATACCAGCGTGAAATAGTAGTATAATGGTGCTGTGTTTTGTTTGTTGAGCGAAGGGATCCGGAGACCTTTGTTTACTGGAAACGAGGCATTCCATCTCAGTCCTTAAGGCTGACAACGCATCTGCATTATGATTCCTTGTCAAGGATGAATGTAGATGTTATGGGCCTCACGAATTACTTATCATCAGTTGAATTGTGTGCTCTTTAGATAGACTCAATGTAATAAAAAATATATAAAATTAAGCGATGGGCTGAGTAAATTGCGTCATGTGCACAGGTAATAGACTCGCTTGCCACTGGTCGAAGTTTCATACGAGGGAACATTTTGATGTTCGCGGAATGAGAGACAAGAAGTGAAAATAAAAAACCAAAATTATTTTTCCTTTTCAATATATTAAACTGAAAGACGAATACATTTTTCTGACCTTTCACTTAGCATTGTTCAAAATATCAAAGCCCACCTCATGCCTTGCAGCTAGCGTCACGACTCTTCTGGACGGGAGCATTGTCGTAAAGAAGCAGCCTACACCTTACATTAATTTTCCTCTGCATTTGTCTTTAGTGGTGGGCGGGGGATGCTGTTCTTGCAGTGGCGTGAGCATTCTCGGCATCCGCCATGCGCTGACCTTAACCATGTCAAGATGATCTTGAAGAATTTTAAAAATTGTCGTATCAAACAGTCCTACCATTTCTCTTAGATGTTACTTCTTTATCCGAGCATCTTTTTTGACTTTATCAACAATTTCTGAAGTGATTAGTTCGCTGGGTTGCCCGGTAATTGATCGTTTTCAAGTGATTCCCTGCCTTGAAAATAGAGATTTTTTTTAAAAAAATAGTTTATTAACAATTTTATTAATATTATTAATATTTCGGTTAACCACTACAACTAAGCTGAAAATGTTTGTGCTTGGAGATGGTTCACGATACTAGTCTAATGGTGGATTCAAACCTACGACCTTAAGTTTCGCAGACCGTACCCTAAACTATAAGCTAATGTCACGGCTCGGCTGCTTGTGTCACTTTAAAATTATCCTTTTACGCGGGAAATAGTAAGCTGATGACATCTCTTCTATTAAGATATGAACCGACTTTCTTTGCTTGCTATGGAACTTTATTACTTGCGCCATAATCAAGTTCCTTATCAAGCAAGGAGTCTCTTAGTCGACGAGTCAATTAGTCTGTTCAAATCGATTTTTTCCATATTTCACACTTTCATCCCGACTGAGTTGCTTAGTCGACGATAGTTCAAACACTAATGATACAACTTTTTTGTTTCTTGTTTTGTGTGAGTATTGCTGTTGGTCCAGAGACCTCCACAGTTTCATCTAATTAGACTCACGAGTGGGAGGACCGCTGAGTAGGGAGACACCGACGATTGCTGCAGTGCTGACACGAATACTGCTGCTGCACCACCGCTGCTATCTCACCTCTGTGGACGAAGAACTTCGACGACAACGGAGGGTGATACTACAATCCGAGGGCCCTTCATAAGGAGGTTCGAAACCTCGACTCTGTACGCTATTTAAAAGGAGGAAATGACACAATAATGTTAAAACTTCATATTTATATTAATTATGAGTCGGTGAACACTTGGCGAATTGAAAAACTCATGTATATCGATTATAATGTGAGTTTACTTAATGTTTGTCAATTCACATTACTCTCAATCAGTTCATGCCCGACCAAATTTATAAAACACTAGTTCCATCCCCATATTTACTAAATTCGTAAATGTTTATGATATAAATTTATTAACATCATTATTATTCTTGCGGACCATGGTACCAACATTGATTATTAATGTGGAATCATAATGCAGATGCGTTATCACCTGGAAGACTATAATGGAATGTCTCGTTACCGGTAATTTTATATAATATTTCGTGATATTACCTAATCTTCCGTCGTATTTAATATTTCTTAAAAGTTATCACGTATTAAAAGTAACTTGTGTATCTTAAATACTATTTTATATATTTATTACACACATAAAGACATTTAATGTAAAGCCAGCTTTGACTGGGAACTATACCCTGGTACACACAAATACATCCTGACAAACGTGTTCTGATGTCTTAGTGTGCGTGTTGGGCGTCACTCGTTGATTGCTGGGTACGGAGACCGAATTCAGTGCGGGCTTCCGTTTCGTTAAGTGATACATAAGTATGGATAGGTTGCACTACGTATTCTTAGGTTGTATTTATACTTTTATTTTAAAGAGTTTACTTAATAATCTAAACATACGAGTATAAAAAAACTGACTAAACTTATTCTTCCTGTTGAAGATACTACTGATACTAGAAACTTCCAAGATAATGAAAAGAGTTTTGTATAAAGGTTTGAACATCTCAATTAGCTCCCTCTGTCCAGCTAGATTGTTATGCTCACTCCAGTCTACCTTAGTAGTCAGTTCGACAAGTGCCAGTCATTGTTGCATCTTGATATTTTAAGTTTATTGTATACGAAAAGATTACTCTGCAATCGGATGAACGCCTTACAATTATTGTGTCATTACTACAATTCGCTTCGTATTAACTCTTCGCTAGTACGTGTGCTGTTGAATTTATATGCTATACAATGAAGAATCGTTTTACACCACAAAAATATAATAGTCTACTTACCTATTTATCTTTTATCTGTTATAAAAATATTATTATAATAGTGATAACGCTCGATAAAATATACAATGATTATTCTCGGTGCAGTATCAGCCTATGGGACATCCCCGACAACATTTCGATTTCTGAAATCAATCTAAACATCCCCATGGTCCAGAAAAAAAGTGAGATCAAAGCAGAAGTAGACATACTATACTGTGGCAAAATACCTGAACTGCTGTGGGATTTAGGATTACGAGACATCTAATAAAGCAAGGTGTAAGGAAAAACCAAAAGAAACAGATCCTATTATCAGATATGATTTATAATTGCTAATGAGAGAGAGCGAGAGAGATTTAACCGGTAATAGGTTGATAACTGTAACATTTTCTTCGTTAGTAATAATTAAGGAAATGTTAAAGTATAAAACATTTGTTCTTGTTACACGGGAGTATATGCGAAAACATCAGCGAACAGAATGTTCGTTCATGTGTAGAATGCAACCCACTTTCGCTGGCACAGTAGAATGAATATAAAAAATACAAATGCATTGAAATATAAAAATGTTTTTTTTTAACAAAGGACTCAAATATAAACCGTTTGCCGCTAAGGTACAATATTAAAATCAACTAACATATAGAGTACGTCATTAGGGACAATACGGGAAAAAAACTCTACGTAGAATAAAACAAAAGCTCTCTCTGTATTACTCTGCCTAACCACTGGTTACCTGTGGACCAGATATCAGTAAAAAATAAAATAACTAGCGGCACAAAATGAAAGGCTTCTCGTAAGATCGGGTTTACACCGAAAGTTATATTTATTATAACATTTTTTTATCTTCTCGATCGTCTTTTTGGTTTTTATCATAGTCATAAAAATAATTTTTAGTGGAACTGTTATGCGTTTACATCGCTATCTTAATAAAATACTTAACAGGAAGCTACTGCACTATAAGACACGGTTATAAGTAAACACTAAACAAGTATATTATCCGGATAAAATAATTTTGGAGTATACTAAAATCGGAGAGCTTTTCCAAATCAATCGATATTGGATGTAAAAAACCTTACTATACTTCTTTATCTCTATCATATCCTTTGCAAGGTTTCTCATTTATTGTACTCACGATGTTTTTAAGGTATTGTGATGTTATATTGAATACCCTGAAACTAGTAGAAGTGTACTTACGAGTTGATCTTGGTTTTTCTATAGTCTGTGGAGCTTGGCTGCCCTTTGACAATGATCTTTTTTGCACGTTCTTGTCAAATCAACTTATCATCACCACCACTTTGGATCAATCTTTTCAGATATGGTTCGGTTTCATTACATTTCTTTGACTTTTTTGACTTTGACACCAAAATATCGAGCTTTTTTTATATCCAGAGTTTTACCAATGGGTCAACTGTTTTGTGGTCAACTCCTAGCTCTTCACCTATATTGTAACTACTAATATGCCAATCTTCCTCTACCTTTTCAAAAATGGCATCACCTTTATCTTCAACTAGTCCACCAGAGCGAGCTTCTTCTTTGACACTGTGTTAAGCACAGTCTAGGCTGGGCACTGTTTTTAATTGTATATTTCTGTTTTTAAAATAATCATTTAATCATTAATTTGATGGTATTATAGTTTGTCAGATACATAGGGTACCAAAAGACTTTAACTGCAACTTTTTACACTTACACATATATAGGTACATATATATATATATATATACCAGTACCGTACCGTTGATTATTTTTATTAAAACTATGTTTCATTATTATTACTACTAATAAATACAATATTTTAAGGAAATGATAACGACATTAGAGGTTGTATAGGATACATTTTAGAGTATGCCTGTTGCAATTTCATAAGATAATCCCTCAACACCATTCCACCGTCGGACTATCAAAGGTTAGACAAGACTCTATCCCTTCTCATTCAATCATTAAAATTAGAATAATACCAGCTTATATAAAAAAAAAAAAAACACTGTTGAGCATAGGCCTCCTGTCTAGTGATTTTCAATGTTATATTTTTATTCATTACATAGAGAAAGAGTTATAATAACAGTGGCCCCAACTAGTTTCTAGTTTCAAAACAAATTAGTTGACTAGATTAAGGTGAAAGGCGTGAAATAGTAATATAACGGAGGAGTTATTTGGACTAATTCCAGTTCAAACATCGTACATTAAAACAGAATTCAAAATTTCATCCTCATCATCTTGATGGTGACAATCCACCACTGTGCGCTTTACGAGAAATTTGGTGCACAACGACTCCGTGGGATCAGCCGCTAGCGGTATTTTCGGACCGACACGACGTAGGGACCTTCAAGAAAAGAGCCTACACTAAAAGTCGGCAGCGCATCTGCGATACCTCTGGCGTTGCGTATGCCCATGGGTGGCGGTAATCACTTACCACCAGGTGAGCTGTTTGCTCGTTTGCCAACTACTTTATAAAAAAATAACGCTGCAGTGTTTCGTTTGGTGAGCGTATATACCCGGACACCCAAACAAACTAGCGAGGCATTCACTCTCAGTCCTCAGGGGTCACAAAGTTTGTTTGTGTATCTTGAAACTTTATTGAGGATGGATGTAATGGTTGCAGTTACCAGTGCCCGTTGACCACAAGTGAGTTTTGAGCTTGTTTGTCACCCTGCATATTATAAAACAGAATTGTGGTCACGATTGGCCTAAGATTATTTATTTATAAATGAATCTTTAGTTCCTCTTAACATTTACGATACAGCATTGAAATCTAGCTATTTTATATCTTATATTCGATGTGAGCGTCATTTGTTCAGAGAAATTATATCATATTATTTTACAATGTTGTTTAGCATATAATATGCTTCTAGTTACACTTCGTTACTGGTGGATCTTCAATAAATTAAAGCCTAAATATTTATGCAGTAATTAATTAATAAAAGTTCAACTAATCTGCCATTTAATATGAAGATAGATTTATTAAAAGGAAGGTTACAATTTATACGAAAATATATCAACAACAAACCAAATATGAACACGCATTCGCTTTTCGCCAGCCTTAGAAGGTTGCCTTAGAGGGAAGTAAATAATTATTATTTGGCACACAAATCACGTCCCGAAGGTAAGGGAGGGTTGCGCACCCCACGTGTGAATTTCACTTGAATAACAATGATATTTCCTCGCGCCGCAACATATTTTTACGGGTTCGGAATTAGCCGAGGTAAGGTGAAAGTGGCACGTGTATCTAATATATATTGCTTGTTGTACTTTTCTGTATTTTTCTTCATCACGGTATATTTAATATTTAATGAGCACACAAATTTTCATGTCAATTTATAGTTGAAAGAGTAATTTGGTTAAGTAAGAGTTTTTAAAAGTAGTAAATATTTAACACTTAACATTGCTTAAATATTTTAATAAGAAACGGAACTATGCATTATAATAATGATTGAAACTAAAACACTGTGGGAAAAACGGCCGTTATCGATGAACCGTTGAAAACAAACTGCGACACCAATTCGTGTTTGTTGATGATAATGCGCCTGCACATTGAGCTGAACGATTAAGCACCATTCTTCGAGAGTACATCTCACGATTAGATTGGTAGACCGGCTCACCTGAATTAAACACGATAGAGCACGCATGGGATGTTCTTAAGCAAGCTGTTTGGAATCGTATGCCACCCCCACAGACCCTATAAGAGATCACAGAAGCTGCCATTAAAGAATGGGCCACGCTACCGCAACAGTTGTTGGATAACTAGATTTTCAGCGTACCCAGGAAGATTTCTACATGTATTTAAGCTAAAGAAGGAGTTATTTTCTATTAATTTGTTAAAGAAAAAACTTTTAAAATTAAATACATTGATGTTTTATGTTACAATCCGTTTTCTTTTTTCGATCATTTAATCGTTTGACTGCATTTTATTGAAAAATACAAAATAATATTAATTTATTTTGTAGCTCAAATGGTACGTATTTAAACAAGATGATATTATTAAAAAGTTTTTTTTTAATATATTTCATCACACTCATAAAATATCTTAAGTTTACCAAGCGAACGTAAACTTTTGTTTTCCTTCCTTGAAGGCCGGCAACGCGGGCGGCGGTGATCACTTACCATCGGGGGCTGTATGCTCGTTTGCCGACAACATTATAAAAAAACACTAGATCTGAACCTATCTCTGATCCTACATGCATTAGACGGGAGGGGACAACGAGTGAGAGCCTCTAATCGCACAAATGCTTACGGCACTATCAAGTATTCTGCGCAATTGATGTCATCTGGTAACTAGACGCTGTGTTGAAATCGACCAGAGGGATATCATCAGTCCTCGGAGATGATAACGTATGCGTATCTTGGATCTTTGTTGACGATAAATGTAGAGCCGCAATCATCACTTTTTTTTATTACATTGAGAGTGATAAACGCAGATACAGTTCACCTGATGATAAGTGATTCTTGCAGCCCATTCATCCTTGACAAGGAATCATAATGCAGATGCGTTGTCACCCTTAAGGTCTGAGATGGAATGCCTTGTCACCAGCAATAAAGGTCACTTACTACTAGGTAAACTGTGTGCCCCTTTTGTTGTTATGACAACTTTGTAGAATTTCCTAAACCGTCTGTATGTAATGTATGCCGAGTATTCATTTATGATTTTATAGCACCTATTGCTCTAAATTACACTACATCTCAGTTAAAGGAGGTTTGTCATTTGCGATGTGAGAATATATAACTATATCTGGATAGAGGGATAGGATTATCTGGAAATATATATAAATTATAGCTAAGCCTCTACTTATTGTTTAGTGCAGTTAGAATTTGACTTAAACCATGTCTACTAAAACTAAGTTCGTAATGAGAAATAATCGTGAGAAACAAAACTAAACTAGGCGTTGCGCTAACAAATATAAATGGAGATCCGTCCAGGAAGATAATTAACTGAACTGTATCAGCTTTCGTTAAATGTTACACATTAGTGGGCGCTAATGTATTGTGAGTACGAACGTAAACCATCATTTTAGGCTGTGATTTTAGTATTGAGCTAAAGCGGTTTACACACAAGCACTTATATGTTTAAATACGAGCTATTCATAGCATATGTAACTCGAGATTACTGTACGCATGTTGCTTTATGAAACTCAGGGTGACAAGAACTGGAGACTATAGTATGAGTAGTAAATCTTTAAGTTTATTGACGATGAGGAATTCCATGTTAGTCCTTTGTCCTCCACCTGCATATGATTCCTTGTTGTCACTATGAGCTGAATTGTCATTCCCTAATATAAAGAAAATACATATACAATATGTATAGAAAATCTCTACCAGTCTAATTAAGAAATAAAGATACATATAATATAAATTATACAATATGGAATAATAAAGGTATAAATGACGAGTATTCTATCTTCAGCTTCCTGGAAGTAGGCATCTCACAAACTGTGCCGATTTGTTCAGTCGAATCGAATAAACATCTATATTTTATATATTAGATATACCTTTCATGGAGTTAATAATTTATAGTAGGTAATTAATATAAAATTACTTAATTAAACTTACAAACGTATTCCCAAAATGTTTACTCAATAAATTAATATACGCTCCAGCCACCTAAATCACAACCTTACATTTTTTTTAACGTCCGCCTTTCATAAACTGTATTTATCATCACTTAATTCCTAGTCTTAAGGTATGTAATCTTACTCTGTAAATGCCATACTTAACGATGATTAAATCTATTGACCAATGATGAAGAGCCACGCTGCGGTTTAGTTCTAGCTGGAGCAAGAATGAGTCGACTCGATTGCGGTCGCGCGGGGATTAACCACGCCCTCCCAGCTACTAGCGTGCAGTGGCAGCTTAACGTTGCTGTGTTTCGTATGGTTAGAAACCCAGTTATTGGAGGCATGGCATCCTTAATCCGTCAGAAGCAACTGACTGAGCTGAGATTTGGTCCTCTCGGGCACCCTTGAGTCAGTCGCTTTCACGCACTGGGTCCAAGTTAAGATACCCTTGTGCTGTCCAAGTTAAGATGTCCAATAATAAAGATCTCGGCTGTGTGCTCTAAGTGCTCGAACACCTTTCAACCCGGTGAAGCTGTAAAAGCTCTCGGGCTAACAGTGGCTATCAGCCCCTAAAGAAAACCGGTGCATTCCATCTCAGTTCTCAGTTGAAACAACACATTTGCATCTTGATTCTTTGTTGAAGATGAATGTAAATTTACGTTGGCTGCATTTATCAGGTGACCTGCTATGTTCTCGCTGTATAAACTAACTTAAATGTACCTGTTATTACATTTAAGACAAAATATGACATGAGATATGTATGTATATAGATGTATGTATCCATCTTTTCCTTTGGAGGCACAATTGGTAAGACTTCTTTATGAAATAGGAATACTCTTTTTTATTTATTTTTTAATTATATCAATAATACATATTATATATAATATAATATACCAAAGATCATAGTAGTTCACAGTTCATATACATCGCATCCATATGGAATAAAATGCACTTGTGGTATAATCCCTTGAAATCTTTTCTTCTTAGTTTTGCTTAGCTAATAATTATCAAATTAGCAATATATGTAGGATTACTATTCAAGCACTTTACGGGCTAAAGATATATGGTCGCCTCAAAGAGCATACACACGCTTCACTTATTATACGTAATTAAATGAAAATTGGTGAGAATTGTTATTTTAATTGAGTGTCAGGGGCTCAAATTCTAACACAAGTAAAACATAACTGACCATCTTATATCCAATGAAATTCTATAGATTTTTAACTACAAATGTTTAGTTAACTAACGGGCATCCTTTTTTTATGTCCCCCAATTTTTGTTGAACAAAATGTGGTTTTACATCAAAAGCATTGACTTCAAACAATGTGCTTAGCGTATCCTAAACAACTATTAGACTAACTTATGTGAATATAGGCTACAAGTATAACCCGATCACTATTATATGTATAGATTTTTGAAGTCTTAAGAGTCTAATGATTCACAATACAAATATAGGGAACTAATGTGTTGGACGCAGAACACTATCTTTGCCTGAAGCTGTTGTTTCTGCAATACTTAATTTGATAGTCTTCAACTTTGGGTTCTTTGCTTATGTTCCGTGATATTTCAAACGATCACTTACCTTGGCATTAATTTATGTCGGATAAAGGAAGACTCCGGAAATATGTTTGTGTTTGCTTATACTTATGTAATAAGATATATCCAATCATCAAATACATATGTATCATTATTTATTTAAACTTCATGCACAAAGTAAATTACATAGCCGGACTTAATGCTAAAAGCATTTTCAACCAGTCGATCTGAGGGTGGTATTGAGAAGCTAGGGTAGGTGCACCTATAATATATATTTTCTAATAATATACTAAATATACTTAAAAATATATATATGAATACAATAAATAAATATATTATTTTATATAATACATACTTTATAACATGATGGTGTTATCAATCTGCTGAGAGTTTATTCAAGACATACTCACGCGACTTCCTTTTAAACACAAAACGATTCTCAGCCATTCTAACTCCAAGAGGTATCTATATTATTATCATATTCTAGCATAAAACAGCAAATAAAGAGCATACTTTTAGGCTATTATGGTACAAATATTCTCCACCTAACGATTACAAAGTTTCGTTGTTACGACTCGTTTTAAATCGTAACTATCCCGAACTCCATTCAACTCCGACTTGGACTGAACAATTTAAATGTCGGAACGTAATTAACTGCACTGCCATAGGCATGACTTCAAATTATGTTTTAATTACATTTTACGTAATATACACTGCTTATACCGTTATTGTTATATGTAAATTTAGAGATTTACTTTGAGAAATTGTTTCCGTAAATTTGGAATCTTTTGATCTATCATCACAATATAACACCGATGGTGAAGTTAGGTTCGTGAGTAGCGTCATCGTATTGACAGACCCAGCTTAGGACGTTTCTTTTTAATTAAAATAGCCTTATATTTTTAAATCTCCTACTCTGGAAAGGGAGATTTTACATCATTATGCTGGTAGCTGCTTCTTGAATAAATCGTTAAGGTATATTGAAAGGGATAGTGTTAAAATAATTAATTTAATATCAATGAGAACAGTGATGTCGAGTGCACGTGCTTAATGAGCTGCCTACATATGGAGATAACTTGTGTAAAGTGAAAGTAACGACATAAATTCCAGCTATCCAGCTATACATACAGCCCTCTTGTCTAGAGCTAATTTTGAAGCATAATCCACCACGCGGCCCTACTGGGCATTGATGAACTTCGTCTTTGAAATATTGCTCTTATTTTACTTTAACTTTGGTTTCCTTATAATGTTTTATTCAACGCGGAGTGTAAAACAGAATTATTTAATTGCAATCAACAATTTAATTGTTGCCGGCACCGGGGACCGAACTGGGTTTGATCGCGTATTGTGTAATTAAAAGCGACACTGAGCTACCACGATTACAGGCTATGAATAAATGTATCCATTTAATTATGTATCAGTAGATAATTATTAAACTATAAGTCGATATGCACTAAGCTTTTGCAAACGCCAAAATAGTTATTTCTTTTCAACTTATACAGTAGTTAATATCTTTCCGTATTAGGTATAGCACTGTTGAGTTAAGAGCGATTTAAACTTCTGGAGAAACCTGATCCACCGCGGGAGGCTGGGATTCATAGCTTTTCTAGACCCAATAGCCAAATGGTCTGGGTGGCAGACTCAGGGGGGATCTGTTTTCATCTACAACAAACGACTGTGTGTTTGATGTGAAAGATTCTCCCCGAGACGGAGCTTTCGACTGGCGGGTGGCTGGCACTGATGAGGCAGCGAATGTGTGCCAGAGCTTTCCGTGGCTCCACCTTATCCAGTGAAAATGGAGCATTGTGAATTTTGAGACGTTGCGAGTCTAATATAAGCCTGTATCTCCAGCAAAAACCCTACCCTATTTCTTCATCCCAAACATGCCCTTGACGAACATAATGTCAGGAGAACAAACGACAATGCAACCCTAGCGACCGCAGACCATAAACATAATGTACGTATATATAACACGTTTACAATGGCGTAGGGGAAAGACAAGTCAGCCCTCTTTTAGTGTCTTTACGGTATACAGTTTGTCGATAAATTTTATTCTTTAAGTTATTAGTAAGGTGACATACCTACATGATATATATTTACGGGATTCCAAAATATCTATAGCGATCTAACATAACGAATACATAACAGAACTAATTTTAACAGATTTTATCGCATTACTTTTAACTTTTTTAATTACTGTCCTTAACGGTTTAACTATGACATTACGAAGTCAAATGCCTCAGTCAGAGTGCTGTAAACACATGACAGCAATTAAAAGATAATCGATGATGATAAACCCGTTAAATTTAGTTTTATTTGATCCTTAAAATATTTGTTTCACACACAATTATGACGTTGTTGAGGCGCTGTCGTTTAGTTCCATTTATTCGAGTTTAATTCCCGGTAGTAACAATTAAGTAGTCAAATTAATAGCAATTTTTTCAGACAAATTTATTACGTTCTTTAGGGGGTTCGCATATGGCAATTCATGCAATAATGCCAATTCAAAAAAAAAAAATTTTTTTATTATTTATTTATTAATTTTGTCCTATAAATTAGGTTAACAATGGCGGACTTAATGCGCCATAATCAGGCAACCTTGGGTAAATGTGTGAGAAAATGTTAGTAGGCGCAATATATATACAATTTTGTGTGTATCGTAATCCTAGTTTGTACTGTACTATATAAGATTTATTTAAATGTTACTGAAACAGTATAGACCGCCTTTTTGTACAATGTTTGTTTTACTTGTGCAAATAAAGAAAGAATAAAAAAATATTACACATGGGGTAGTCGTCATTTTAATGGATAAATGTTCTATGAAAATGCTCATAGAAATTGTATTAAGTAAAAGAAAAATATCCAGACGAAGCGGCCGTGCATTAAAATGCTTTTTAACAGAAAATCTATATTCAGGAGTGGGTTTTATAATACATTACTACGCGTAGACGAAAGAGGTGCTAAGTGCCTAGGTTCCTAACTAGGCTACTAGGTTACTTCTTGTAAGAGCTCCTACACTTGGTTATTTATTTTACATTTCTTTAAAAATATTCCCCGAAAACTGTAATAAAGGTCTGGATACCTGCAGTCACCAGACGGAACACAGTCTAATTTACGCTGGTATCCTGTGAGGGCGTGGTCCTACCCCGGTCAAGCTAATCCATTAATTCTGTAGCTATATATTATATACACACACAACTAATACATACACTACTCAAAACCTAGATAAAGTCGTAATGCCTAATTCAAAAAGTAGATTATAGTCAAATAATTGTTATCGGATTGTCATTGAAATATATAATAAAATCCCCTTAAATATAAAAAAAATTGAGTTACGTCGATTCAGATGTCACCTAATGCAGTGGCTAAAAACAAAATAATTTTTTCGTTTTTTTTTCTTATTTGGCTGATGCCCACTGTTATCTCGGGGGCTTTTAAAGCTTCACCGGGTTGAGTTTTACTCAGTAAGATTACTCAGTGAGATGCTATATTCAAATAACGTATATTAATTGATGAGAGCTGCCTATATATTGAATTAACTTATTATTTTATATAAAATATAATTGCATGATTATTTGTAATTGAATTATTTATTCATAACCTTGTTTCGTATGTCGTGTCCATATGCCAAAAATGGTGAAATGTGTGAAACTGGAATCGAATGTAAATTATGCTATCTTTGTACCAAATTTCTTAAGGATAAATATATTTATTATTATCACAGGTACCCTTGATATTAACTTGGGTGATCTTGCGTTGACCACTCGTCAAAAGTCCACTTCAACTGTTTATGTCCATATCTCTGTCTTACGAATGCAATAACAATCACATACTAGCTAGTTGTGATAAATAATATTTATATCAATGTACGTGATTACACAGGGCTGCAATATGTATCCGTCGGCTCAACCAGAGACGCTCACCGAGGTTCGAGTTTCATTTCATTCATTTTTTTATTTGACTGAGGATGCCTAACAAACACACAGTACACCTAATGGTAAGTGATTGACACCTACCTACATTCATTCAGGAATCATAATGCAGATGCGTTGTTTCCACTAAGGGCTAAAATGGATGCTCCGTCACCCCTAATAAGGGTCTCCGGCACGACGCAGCACCCAAATATTCCATCCATGGAACAGCATAGTTTCATGGATCAACTGCGTGAATCCTTAGCACAATTTGCTCGTTTCGTATAATGGGTGAAACCGGAAACCCTATTACTACTAACAAGACAGTCGATGGTAAGACTTAGTGGTGATAACCTATCTAGATGTAGGCTGTGATGATCATGTTCTCCTGTTCGATTTCGAACTCAATGATATTTTAAGATTATTACCGGATGACGCCCACTGGTACGAAAATATTATCGTGACGTAAACATTTACACAGAAGCGCTCAATCGTTATTTCATTCCCTAGTAACCCAACGTAATGTACCCGAAAAACCTGAAAACCTACAATTTCTGAAACACAAATATTCTTGGTAGTTATCCCAGGACACGTAACGCAATGGTTACGTACAGCCTACTACGTAACCATTGCGCGATGCGGCTGTCAAACTTACTGTGGGTCTAACTGTGTGTTCCTTTGTCACCATTCACAATAAAACCCATAATGACATACGCAAGCCCCGTCTTTGCGCATGCCTCCCCGCGTCACATTCACCGACTTCAGGTAATACAAAATCGCTTCATGCGCAAGGCCACCGGTGCACTGTGCACCGTGCACCGTGCACCGTATTTCTTGCGTAACGAAAATCTACACATAGATCTTGAGCTGCCGACCATAGCTCAGTACCTGAAGCAGGCTTCCCGCCGATATTTCGACTCTGCCATCACACACTCTACCCCCTTGATTGTAAGTGCCGCCACTTACAATCCCATCGCGAATCACAGATTCACCCGCGTCCGAAGGAGACCGAGGCACGCCCTCGATGACCCCGACAACGTGACCACCAGGGCCCAAGCCCTTCATAAAACACAACACACATACATTGCACCCTCATATCGCCCACGCGGACGGCGAGGGCGTCGCAAACAAGGATATTCGCGATACCGTCATGTCACTGGTCGGTTATCTCCAGTCCATACAGATAGAATCGTCGCTTGAGTTTCTTGCGCCATTTCTTCTCCAGCGCCCACGCATTCCGAAGTGGTGGTACAGATAACTAATAATAATAGCGAATTTAAAGAATCCTCAGTCAGAAACAAATGACCGAGCCGAGGTTCGGACCTCTCGGGCACTCTCGAGTCAGACGCTCTCACGAAACAAGGTAACGGTCCAAGCCGAGGCTCCCTCTCGGGAGCCCTTGTGCTGGTTACCTATATATAGAGGTCTCGACTGAGTGCCATTAGCGCTCGGTCACCTCTCAATCCGGTGAAACTGTAAAAGCCCTCGTGGCTTCAGCCCGAAAAAAAAAATCACAATAAAATTGTCTATAAATATATGTAATTTTAATAACAATAGTAAAGGGAAATAAAAAATAATCGCGACTTTTAAATTGCTATTTATTCGTGACGATTGAAGCTTTACGGTTTTTTTTTGCTATTAAAATTTCAAATTCAATTTTCAACAGCTGCTGAATAAAGTCTTCCCTTTTATTTTGTAACAATGCCAGAAGAGCCGTGAATATTTTCGTTGTAAATACTGATAAGTAATTGACGACTTCCCTTTGATGGTACGGCGTTGTTCGGTGATTATGATCTTAATTGTGTCTCCTTATGCTTTCCTAAGCGGATTAAATGACCATTTCATAAAATATATTAAGGGGACGATAGATCTAAGAAGAAATGCCCGTGGCTTTATTTTCGTAAGAATGGGTTTAAAGTTTTGCTTTTTCATGGAGGTTAAGGTTAGTCTTAGTAATTAAAGAACGATGACTGAACACGACAATAGAATGCGTTACTGTATTTATCATTGAGGCTGAAGTGAAACTAACTCTAATAAAGACATTTTTCTTTTTTGTTATATAAAAAAATGAAGTACTACATTTGATACGAATATCGCAGCTACTTTTTAGCGACAGCGTGGTTAGATCTAAATAACAACCTTAATTGCATGATTGTTAACACTTTGGTTATATAAAGCAATGATAAAATATATATAATAAAAGTGAGTCCGACCCTTAAACACATGAACCGTTCGACATGTAACCTGTTACGAGCGCCGCACTATATCGATCAACAACCTAATACGCGTTAACTGAGTATGTACTGTGATACCATCGTTATACCAATGTATGCAGTATTATGGACTGGTTTAAATATGTTTTACTTATATTATTAGACTAACTGAATCCCGCAGCTTCGCATGACTAGCATGGCTCGTAGTTTGAGTCAAAAAAGCTTAAAGCTGCGTAACGAAACCATAACGATTCAGAAACAGCCGTGCACAGCGCCACCTATCGCTCTTAGATGTAAACATACTTATAATATCTTTTCCTAAACTTTATATAAGAAGTTTTCATATTGAATTTCGTCCTTCTTCCTTTAAAATGGACGAACATCCCATATAAACTTTTAACCCACTGCCTTAGATGTAAAATTTTGAAAAACGCCGTATACGTACACATCAGTCAGTCAGGAGAAGTAATTATATATGCATAGATAAAGTAGCTTTAACAATGGCAGCAATTCCGCAGCTAATTTCGAGTTGATCTATCAAACTGAAGAGGGACCAGGCCGTCACAGAATACTAGGGTGAAATGGAAAGTCTTGGTGCTCAGGGGTAAGAATGCATCACTAATCGTTGTTGAGAATGAATGTACATGTTTATGGGTCGCATTCAGCATCAGGTGGACTGCGTGCAGTTTCTACCCTTAGTTTCATAATAGAAATAATAATGTGTGAGAACCTCATATGTACAAGTAGTAGTCCCTCCAATTTAATGCATAATCTGTTCATATAAGCTTTAAGCTTTCCGAAGCTAAATCTCTTTGGCTAATGACGTTCGTTAGAGTATAGGTACGCCCATAGAATAGTTATTTTTATGCTAATTTCATGGAAAGACGTATGTCATGTGTACATAAAACGCTTTGCAATTTTTTAGCCTAATGTGGTAAACGAGCATACAGCTCACTGATAGTAAATTACCACCGCCCATGAACATCCGCAACACCAGAGGGGTCGCAAATGCGTTGACGGTCTATAAGGTAGGTCTTCCCTTGAAGGTACCTAAGTCGTTTCGGTTTTGGAAACACCGCTGGCGTCAGCTGATATCACAGAGTTGTTTTGCGTGGCAGGAAATTTCGCGTAAAGCGCACAGTGGTGGATTGTCAACCATCGAGATGATGATGACGAAATTTTAAATTCTGTCGTAATGTTCGATATTTGAACTCAGCGGCTGGAATTAATCCGAACAACTCCTCAAACATTTTTTGTAATATTAAGAGTGACATACTTATATATATTATACATTCAGCTTGATCTCTAACTCAAAAACGATTCAAGAAGCCCAACCGTGGTCACGCCTGAGGTGTGAGATGGAATGTTTGGATTCTTGCATTCACTAAACGAAACTCAACAGCGTTATGCTGATATTTCACGTTGGTATTCTTTAAGGCTCCCCCCAGTCGCCAGTAGGGCCAAACCTAATGCTTTAAAAAAATTTACGATTATAACGTGTGTTACTTTTATTATTTTGAATATTTTTTTTTATTATTACATCTTTTATTAATATAACATAATATTATTAACTTTTTCATAGCTTTCTCTATAAATCATTTTATATTAAATAGAATTTACATAATTTTATACGTAAAAATGTAAGAAATTATACAAATTTTATTGTAAATAACTTAATATAGTGTCATATTCACATATCTTTAGAGATGTTTTGTATATCATGTGATTGAAATACAATGCAAACACGATTTTATTTTTAAACCATTTTCCACTTTATTTAAAATAATGTTAAAGAGGTGCACTGATTTTTATCTTTATATATTTATATAATTACGTTACATATTTATTCATATTATGAAATCAAAGCTTAATTAATATTTCCCTAGAAGTGTTTATTATATTTGAATATTAATTAGCTTACGAAATTATATTAGATTAATTAAATAAAACATTTATTAAATTTGTTTTTAATAAACCGCCATAAGATAATACTCCAAGCTAATAATAAAGCAAGATAATAAATATGAAAATATTAAATAGAGTTCTTTAAACAACAATAAAAATATTATTTAATAATCTTTATCGAGCCCTTATCCATATGTATTCCCTTCCTGCTCCGTTAGATGCTGTGATTTGTGGTCGGGGAGCAGACAACTTGCCAGGTGAGTTTGACAAATTACTTTTTTTTTTTCAAAGATCCCCAGCTTGCGGTCAGTGTCGGTTTTTTGGAACGAAAGAAGTTAGGGGAAAGTTTTGATTTATGTTACGGATATTATCGACACTTGGGTAACTTTATGAAATGTTTACTATTACACATAACGTAGTAACTTGAATTAATAACCTTAAGACCGTTAGATTTATCAATAAATTAAAATAATACTTTTTCATCCAAAGCATCCAGCAGACTAATAAACGTCAATAGACTAATGGTTTATCCTAAAAGTTAACTTAAGGAATCATCTCCTAACACTTTACTAAAAAAATTACTAGCGTTTACTAACCTTAAAGCATTTACTAGCTTAGTCGGATCGGTTAACCGGAATATTAGTTACGTTAATAGCTGCAAAGAGTGCTATTATGCAATCTTTAAAAAACAGAAAAATAATGATGCTTTTATATATCTTTATTTCATATAAAGAACATTGTCAATAAAATATTTATATAATACGACATTAAATCCCAACTTACAAATACTAAAATCTGATTTGAGTATGAGTACAAATTAAAATTAGTATAGTCTAATTTTAAATAAGATATTATATTAATTATAATTTCAGATTTTCCAATTATCTACATTAGATTTTCTTATCCAATTATCAAATTATGAACAAAATTTCCGTGTGAATATTCCACGTTAACTTGTTGTACAGACATTTAATAATAGACCGACAGCCTGGTTACTTTTGTTACACCGTCGGATTTATTTTATTTGTTTGACCTTATAACGGGTTAAGTTGTTACGTTTAAAGAGATGCTCGATGTGAAATGTATCCATTTGTTAACTTTAAATTTTTATGAGCATACCGTGTAATAACGCACGAGTTTTCTTTGAAAGTTTAAAAAGAAACGCATCTTAAAAATACATAAGCACTGTCAATAAATTACTGCGAGGGAATAGAATAGTACGTTTTACAATAAATTATATATTATACTAATAGGTGTATACTATATAATTTATTGTTGTGCTCAGTTCAGAAAAGCATTCTTTAATGATAAAATAATATTAGATTGACGTTAATCATCACAACCTATCAGTAGTTCAATGTTGAACATAGGCTTCTGCCAGGATTGCCATTTTTTAGATACGGCTGCCTTTCTTCAATATCCTAGAAGGCAAGGCGCGCCGTAACTTCAAACTCAAAAACTTTCTGTCGATGGGAAAAGAGACAGGGAAGGAGACCATGGGGACCAAGGAATCGCAGACCCCTGCAGCTCCACCGCTGACGTTAATTTGATAGGACAGGGAGAGCGACAACTCAGCACCGACACTCCTCTTCCCGCTTGAGTGGTGAAGAATAGAGACAGTAGCAACGAAACACCGCGACCTCGCGTCGGCGGTGGAAGGCAGGGGAGACGGCACAGCGTCACGACTGCCCCCCGCAGTCCACCAACACGCGTTGAAGGCGAGCTCTTCGAGCCCACCTGGAGCGGCCACATCGGGCCTGCCGTTTGGGTTCTCATTAGTATCACCAAGGGTGACCAAGCCACAGCTACTAAGCCCCCCACTACGACAAGGTGTGAACCCTTCGTGGGGTAGGGTAGGGGGGATCCTGTGCCACCTATATTAACAAAAAAAATCAATCAAAAAAATCTAACTAATATCCCGACTCAGTTGACTGCACTGACGGTGGTCACGACTTTAAAGTATGCAAATACACCAACTTAATCTAGAGATAAAGGTAACCATTAACATTATCATACGATAAACAATCTTCTTTCCCCATAATTACTTCAAAGATATGGGTCGATAGAGAATTACATATATGTGAAGTATATAATAATAGTAATCTATAATATAATGAAGTCGAACGTATTTAGATTTTTCTACAGTCCCTTTTACAGTTTTAACTGTGGTTGAATAAGGCGGCTGGTTAGTTTCTAGTATAGCCTCCACATGAAAAGTTCAGTGCAACTGGTAAAGGACCAGTTTCGTAATACAAGCATGAAATAACAGCTTAATGGTATTGTGTTTCCGAAGCATTTGATTCAATCCACAGGGATGACGACGCATGTTCCTCTTTAATGTTTGTCTAGAAGCCAGAACATCAGTCACCAACACGTGAACTGTGTGTTCGTTTGGCATGCTTACTTTAATACCATAAAATGCTTAGAAGCTGAATCAGTCCGTCAATGCTGGTCTTCATATATATGAAAATATTTTTTCTTCTTTGCATCTTACAGTAGTTTGATTATTGAGATTACTTCACCATTTTTCACGACGATTTCATTTACAGCCGGAAGATTCTTAGACTTGTGTTTACATCTTTGCGAAATATTTTTGCTTTGCAACTTAAGCACAGTACATAAAGAATGAGATATGGGTCTGAAATCAATATTTGCAAGCTACCTATTGGTATTCATATTTAGAAATGTTTTCCACTATCCCGCGACACTGTATCCGAAACATATATATATATATATATATATATATAGGCATGGTGATAAGACCTGGTTGCTGCATCGCAGGCCATGGTTTTAAATCCCATTAGTGGAATTATATTTCACCATGTTTTAAAATAGACTAAAAGTTATTTTATAACTTTAAATCCGTTTTAAAAACGTGTTAACGATATATTAAAAGTAATAGTTTATATAACAAACAGTTCGCATTTGGATGAGATATATGTATTTACGTATATCTAGTATTGTTGACACTACATTTCAACCTTGATTGCACATAGGATCAGTGAAGAGAAGTCGCGTATACTACTACGCGCTATAATAAATTCTGTATAGTCGATGTTACCGGATAATAACCGGGATATTATCGGGCCCAGGAGAACATCATATCGAAATAGGGAAGGAGACGTTGCGTGACTCTGTTTGAGTAAATGCTTACGATAGTATAAATTGCGCCATGCATAAAAAATGGCCAAGATTAATAAACTTAAAACATTCATTGGACTAAAAATATTTAAACAAAACATTATAATCAACCTTTGATGGAGACAATAGTGGTGGTAAACACAGAAGTTCGAGAACCTCTATTTAACGAATGTCAATAAAAAAGTTACTCAAACAAAGATCTGTATCACAACGTCACGACTTCCACATTAGGTATAACATGGCCTACGGAGCTAACAAGTTAAATGTTCAAGATCTATGGGATTATGAATCTTAAAATTTAACTGTAGAGGTGTTTTTTCCATGGAAATATGTTCCTTCAAAATCAAGTAGCATGCGTGACAGTGGTTAAAAATGTTTTGTACAAAATACTATCGACAGTATCGGCCCAGTGTTTATGATAAAGTTTCGATTGATGACACGAAGATGTAAGTAAAGTTATGAATACATTGAAATAAATAATAAAAAATTATTCGTGTTAGAACCGTGTTAGTTCGACAGAATTCAACATTTCATCCTCATCATTTTGTTGGTTGGCAATCCACCACTGTGCACGTTTATGCAATATTTTATACCACGTACAAATAATCTGTGGAATCAGTTGTCGCCAGCGGTATTTCCAAATCGATACGACTGAGGGACCTTTAAGAAAAGAGCCTACACCTTTCTTAAAGGTCGGTAGCGCATCTGCGTCTCCTCTGGTGTTGTGGATGTCTTTGGGCAGAGGGGATCACTGACAAAAAAAGAATTGTGTGTTGTTTGTTAGCCTTTCTTGAAAGTATGCACTATTTCTTAATCCTTAAAGATTCGTCTCAGTCTCTCTTAGATAATAAAGTCCATTCTTAAAAACGAACTTTATGTAGTTGATAGAAACATATTCAGTCCTGTAGTCTAACATGGATAACAAAGCAAACTTAACTTCAGATTTAAGTTCAGTAGTAGTTCAAACATGTAAAGAGTTTCCTTTTTATATTATAAGCAATGAAAAAGAAGGTAGGTGATAACAGAGGTTCCCATATCTCTGCATTAAGCATACGTACAGCATTATGCTGGTACTCTGCGAAGGTGTAGTCTTACCTTACGTCCGAGACGATCCTATCATATAGCAGCTGAACACTTAATGCTCTGAGGCTCCGTTGTCGTTGTTCTGGGATTTAGTGTGGTTTCTCTTGGGCATTATCTAGATATTTAAATAGGAAATAATAACAATGCTACGAGTGTACAATGAACTTAACAGAGCTATGTCATTAACTTGTCACTAGAACAAGTCTCGCATAGCGGATACGCCCACCAGTAGCGCATTTATTTGTCGAAATAATTATCGGTGGAAAAAGATACGGTCTAGGATTATGTCTTTTAGATTCATAGATATCTTTATTTTAACTAATATCATACTTCTATCTTAATTCATGTGTATGTAATGGAACGACAAGATAGCGATATATCCCCCAAAGGATAGTATTTTTCAGGCTTTAATTAATTTATTTACTATATAATTGCATAAACTTCAACAAACTTTAAGATCATGCAAACCTTAGCAAAAATAATGCCGATAGCTTTTATTCTCTTCCAATGACCCAAAGTTTTGATGAAATATTGTATAAATGTAGCAATAAACTAATTGATAAAAAAGAAAACATAAAAAATCAAATAAGCAATTATATATATTGGAAATACATGTATAAACATACCTTAATGTTAATAGTTATTGAAAGATAAAGAAATGTACATATTTAAAGCTAAAATAAGTTTGTGTAGGTCATGAAAAATTAATTACGAAATTGAACTCTCTGGGAACATATTACTTTTTAATTTGCTAGACTATCATTAGATTTTTCACTGTGGCGTCCTTTAAAAATATGTAGCAATTATATATATAAATATTGTTAAAAAAAATTAAGCGCAAAACATTTGCCATATGCCATTTCGGAAACTGCACTCGATGGATACCGCATGATTTAACGGTGGACCAAAAACGACTTCGTGTTGAGTGATGCCGTAAAATGATAAAAATAATTGAGGACAGTCATTATTTGTTGTAATAGGTACCTATGGGGTGTGCAGTACCGGAACCTGAAATAAAAAGCCATTCGGCATAATGGGTCTTTCCTTTTGAAAACTTGCGAGTAAAGTTAAAAAGAGTCACAGCACCTGGAAGAAAATTGTTGCTTCTTTTTTCAGATAGAGACTCCACACTGGTACATGAATAATTGTTTGCCCAGAGTGTTTGAAAAAGTTCACGAAAAGCAACCACGCAGTAATGTCGTCCTTCAACACGATAACGCGTCGTAACATTCCGCATAGATAAAAAAATCAGAAACTTTCAGTATGGCCTAAGTATAACATTTCTTTTTGAATTAGGAAACAACAATTCACGGCGTTATTTTATGATATTAGGAAAGAGAAACGAACACATAGTCAATGTTAAGGTGAGTGATATCTTCAGCTCTATAAATATACCCTTCCTCCTGTCAAAAATCAGAATTATTTGGGATTTACACCTGATTAAACTTACCTAAACCCTCGGAGCATTGGAAAGGGCTGCGGGATCTCTTACAGAAAAACTTTAGCTATGCTACGACTACAGTGGACTACAACATGTTGCCGTTCTTACCGGTTTTAGCTTTGATGGACGATTAAGAATCTCGCCTATTAACCCAAAGTCTCCTTTTTGTCCCTTTTTGCCTTTCGCCTGTCGCCTCATACGATAAGTAGGGGATACCCTATCTATTCTATAACCCTGGTGTTACATGGTCGATTTTTTACCAATCCTATTACGCGTACTTCTGTCTAACAACCATTGTACCGAGCACAGTAAGTATTGGGAAGGGTAAAGAAGTATAGGTATGCTGTATTAAGATATTTATATCATATTTAAAAAGTAAATCAAATCGTAAAATATCATGAAAGAAGTTTTTTTTGCAACACGATGTAACGTATTCTTATTATAATTGATAAGTAACAAATTGTCGGAGCAACTTTAAGTTTAGAGTTTTAATTCAGAACTAGCAACAACTTTATTGACTCTACTCACGATCCGCCCGTTTCAGTTGAAAACATTATTTCACGGTAATCACGCAGTTGTAATTCCTTTTTGCGGTCGTTTTATAGTCAGCATTACTTTTACAACGCCTACTAAATTTACTCGATTTTATATTGTCAGTAAACCCTCTTTTATTTTATGCTTAAGCCTATTCTAGGAACGACAAAAATTGTATTACTTGAAATAAGTAAGCCTATTGACATACCCCGTGCGAAAATATTTTTTTTCGTCCATAATTACCCGAAAATTTTTAACAGGTATAAGCCATCCGGGACGACCATCTACAATTTAGTCTGACATTTTAGTTACTGCGCCGTTTGCGCAAAAGTAAGCGCTGATTAGAGGAGAACTGTTTCAGCATTTTGTCATTGAGAATCCGATCCTTCTTATTCAATTTAAATAGATTTGTAAATATAATATTAGAAGATAATGTACTCTAGCGGATAACAGTATGTACTGCCACACTGCTCTAGGCAACATGTTGAACATCCGCGTGAGGCTTGAGCGGACTAAGTCTTGAGCTGTACGGTCGAGAAAATGTTCGACCGTACACGAGTACTTGATTAAACAAATAATTCTTACGCAGTCATACCCTCTCATAGAGTCGCAGTTAAAAAATAGCTGTAACACGAATTGGTTGGCTTGAACAGGGTACGTTCGTTTTCTACCTCCAACTCCCTTGATCTCCTGACATTCAGTCTGAAGCCACAGGAATCTTGGAAACAGGTAAATTGTGTTCTCGTGTTCAGTTTTAACAACATAACAAAATGAGTTTTTAAATCAATACCCGAATTACTTTACTATTTCATCACATTGTTTATAGATAGATTAATAATAAACTTAGGTTTTTTCTTTCATATTTGTACTTTCAATATTTAGGTACGAAAACCCGATCTTCGTGTTTAATAGAAAACTGAAGTGACTCGTTACAATACTTTGGTACAAACAATATTTGTTAACCCGGCGATAGAAGAGAATCGTGATTACCTTATTTCCATTGTTGTATTTCCATATTTACGTAATGTCACACTTTGTAAACCCTTTGTGATAATAAATGTGTAGCGATGGAGTTGAATTTTTTTGTTTAAGTTTACACGAGTAAGTGGACTCGTGCCACGATCGGTTGTTTTATTTTTCTATTATTTTATTTTACAGAAATTGTACGGTTGCGTCATAAACCACTTGCAAATAATAATAATAAAATGAAAAACCACCTTTCCTAATGTTGATGTATAAAATTTATTCAATTTATCAGGCTTTGTACCAACATGTTTATGTTGGTAACAGCATTATGATTCGTATGATGAATGGACATCTCAATCTGATTGTTTTTGACGATGGATGCGAATATTTATGGGTCGCATTCATCACTTACCATCAGATATACTGTGTGCTAATTTGTCATCCTTCGTATTATAATATAAATAACTTAGATGTAAATCATAAGTATTTGAGATAACGATAAATAAGCATTTTAAATATATGTTTCATAGTATCAATAACATACGTCTCAATCAAGCTCGTACGTCCAACGTTAATTTCTGCACCGTTAGAGCAACTTAATGTCAATTGTACACGCAACGCATTCCGTGTCGCTAACTGTACATCCGTAAACAATACGCAGTCACATTTACTTACACCCACACAAAGAAAATGAGTAATTGTCGTTGCGTCTGTGCTAACGGTCCGCGATAAAGCAATCGTAATATGTTTTTGTTTTAAGTACCAGTAAATTATATTATTTATATTTAAGGAAGTATTTATTTAAGCTTTTTGTGAACATCTTTCAAAATAAGTTGAAAAGAGTTACGTTACGTTTTTTTCTGCTATTCAACCCATGGACACAGATGGACAGTATTTTTTTATAATTCTTGGAGTGACAAATGAGCACGTAGTTAAACTGCTGGCAAGGGACAGCAGCCTATGACCTCCACAAACATTGGAGGTCAACTCTTATATGTAATTAAATCCCCGGATCCCTACATACTCACCATACGAAACACGCAGCGCTTATTTTTCACTCTGGTATTATGATGAGGATGTGCTCCTTTCCCTGTGAAGTCTAGCAATTCATGTTGCAGCTAGATACTAGCGGCAGCGTGCCTGTACTTTTGTAAAAAATTCTGATAGGTGCATTTATTATAAAATAAAAAAATATTATACATGATTTTGTTACATATAATATTTTGTTATTATTTATAATGATTTTTATATATAAATATACTCTTATATTTACGGTACGGTCAACGAAACTTAAGGTTGTAGATACGAATCCTTCTTCGACTATTTTCTTGAACCATCTCAGCAGATGTATATTATTTTCATAAATTTTTAATGATAATAAAAAAGTTCTGTTTGCAGTACCGACTAGAAGATAAGTGCGTCATAATCTTTCTTAAATCAAGCCTCTCAAGTGATACACCCACTTAACAGGGCTTCTTTTAAAGATTGAATATTTTTATATTTTAGTCGTATTCATTTTTGAATAATCATTTCTCATCTCACGTCAACTATATTGAGTAATTATCATCATTTCGGCTAAATACAAGGAACCCGCTGACACAAAGCACGATCCTGAGTCATCCATCGACTTCTCGCAGACATTTAATGGGTTGTCGTCCTCCACAGCGATGGCCAATACGAGATTGTCATGCGAGAAAATATTTTCTTCACCATCGGTTATAGGTACTACGAGCTATATGGTAGAGCTACACTGCTTGAATTTGAATGCTTTTTTAGCTGCAGAGTGAATGGGTCAGCTCGACCGGGGCAGGAACACGCCCTCCAGAATACCAGCGTGAAATAGCAGCATAATGCTGTTGAGTTTCGTCTTGTTAGTGCAGGGATCTGGTGACCTTTATTATTGGTGACGAGGCATTTCATCTCAGTCCTCAAGAGTGAGAACGCATCTGCATTATGATTCCTTGCCAAGGATGAATGTAGATATTATGAGCCGCAGGAATCACTTATCACTTACCATCAGATTAACTGTGTGCTCGTTTATTACTCGCAATCATATAAAATATATATATATACACAGGGTATTAGGATACCGCTTCCGAATACGAAGACAGACGATAGTACTAATGACGCCTTTGATGATGTGAAGGAAAAAAATTGATCTTGATTAAAAAAAATCGTATTTTTGAAACGTTTTATTAGCATTATTTACATCATGTTAGTACAGCTAAATGAAACGAGTTTCATAAAAAATACATTACTTAACAAAAAAAGTAACATATATATATATATATATATCTATTTAGATTATAATATTAAAAATATAATTTATTTACGAGAAAATATTATTCACGTTTTAACCCCGAAGTTTTCCAAGCAAGCGTACGGAAATAGTTTGTGATTCCAAATATAATATAATATGCTGATTACATAGCTTTTAGAATCGATAAGCAATCGGTAATTGAGGTTTATGATGAATATCTTATATAACTATACTATATAAATATGTTGTATCTGTTTAGATTATATATGTACGTTTCACATGCTTTCAATTTACATCACAGAAACAAAAAATAATTAAATTATTTTGTATTGCACCCTGATTTTTCTACATTATCCTGTAAGAAGCTTCTTATCGCGATACATAGAATTACGAAAGACAACAATGGATAAGTGATTTTTTGTTTGGGGAAATAACTCCGGCAATATAATAAATCCCGCATTTTGATTCTTTGGAGTAGATGATACTTTTGCTTGTATCTGCGACACTAATACAACATAGATTAGCACAAACAAGCACTCAATAACAGAATCGATAATGTGATTTTTTTTAATTAATCATTTTTGATTTAAATATTTTTTAATAATTCGATTTTCTGAATTATTGTAGGTAGAAGAATAAATTATTTTGATAACATGAAAATGTTTATACAAATAGTACTTTCTTCTTCCTAGTTGCTCTTATATTACCACAAACTAAGTCAATTTATTCTCATTCATTGCTGCATAGAGAAGTGATAGAGCCAAGCTAAATCACGTACTGAGAACTCGGTACCGAGAGTGAACTCATTATCCGATATAATTAATTGAAGCTCAGTGGAAAAGTTCCTTTTCAGTCTGAAGAAATTTTGGTCCCCTTGCAAACTCTTCTCCTGGAAAAGCTTTGAACTGTCAAACCGTGTTACCGGTTGTCACGCGTTACCGACATTTAAATACTTGTAAGATGGTATTAAAATCTGCCATCACATTTGTCTATGATTTGATTATGAACGATTTTTTCACACATTAACTTGAGAAATTGTTATATCAAAATAAAATGTACAATCGGGTTAAGTCAGGTTAAACAGTGGTATAACTACGCTGGAGATAATTTCATGGTCAGTTCTATCGGGAAAGGACTACACGAAATACTAGCGTGAAACAGTAGCATAACGCTGCTGCGTTTCTGCTGTGCTACATTGAGTAAAGGAATCCGAAGGCCATTACCAGCTAATGAAACATTCCATCTCCGTAATCAGGGTTGAATCTGTGCTAAATTCGTCAATCCTAATATTATAAGAAAAGAAATAAAACCATAAATTAAATTACTACTCTTGCAATTTTTGTTTTGGGTCGGCTTACAATTTGTGTACCTTATAATAATATATTTCATAACATTATAATTAAAAATAAATTCCCTTCAAACATTTAAATATTAATTAAAAGTATTATATTATATTATATTAGCGTTAAAAAATAGTTTTTTTAAAGTGGAAACAAGATCATTATATGTTATTGGCGATCAATACAAGAAGGTGAAATGTTCTGTCTATTTTTAAATAAATTTAAATAAAATTCTGCATGTCGTATCTAGAGAATAAAATCTTAGGTCGGTATTGGGGTGTGATTCGAATCGATAAGAAAAGTTTGACTTAAAGTTTTTGTTCCATTCCAGAAGATTAAATGATAAAATACTTATTCTACACTTTGGAGTAATGTCTCGAAAATGTGTCACAAATTAACTTAATGAATTTTAAAAATGTCTTTGACATTTTTAACTTTAATAAAATTAATTAACTACATAGGAAATGATAAAAATTTGGTAATGATGTGGGAAGGTACAATTATAGTACATGAGACAAGAACATTAGTACAAAATATTTGTATGATTTTGATTTCTGATATCGTGTTTTTGAAATAATTTCTTAATCCTACTATACACTTTCCTATTCCAATTATACACTTTGGCGTAATACAATCCGTATTACGCCAAAGTGTTAAAAGTCATAATCTTTTTTTTTAGTGGGGACTTAAACAGATTCGATGAAAGGTCTTATATTCAGATTTTATCTCCACTAAACTACTTTTACTGAACTACCTGCATCCGTTACTGACGCAAATTTTCACCGGTCGTATCTCCGCCTAGTGTTATTATTACACTAAGTTTTCCGGTACAAAGTTAGGATTTTATAACCTTTCTTACTAGAAATTATTGGTTCTAAGAGCATTGTGCTAATCTTCCTTTACAACTTGTTTTTCCGTTGTATTGCTAAATTATCTGTCAGGTACTTATCACATATAAAACAAAATATTACACATTTGAAGGAACCTAGATCATTAACAGTATACCGGTAAAAGGTACCTTACAGATTTACCCACCCATGAATAGTCCAGTAATAGACACGAGTCTTTCTTTCACCTGCTTCTCAACAGTATATTATAATAAATAAATTAATTTCGTAATTATTCCGCCATTATCAGTGGTTAAAAGATTTTCTTCTTTGCATTTCTCTTATTTGGTTCTAATGACGTAAGTATTTTTAAATTACCAGCATGCAATTGACAGTTAAAGCAAGAATATATACACTTTAAATATTTAGCTTCATGTTTTGCGTTAAAGAAAATCGAAATATATACATAATTCACCGATGATCGCATCGTTACGCAAACTTGTCGTAACGGCCTAAATTTAAACACCCACGCTCCTTGTATAAGGTTTGCATGTTTGAAAATATCGAGTGTATATTTTCAAAGAGTATATTATTTAAGATGGACATGACAATCGGATATATAAATACTTGTCAATATTTTATTTGAGTTGAGATATTTTATTTTATTCCTATGTGTTCATACAATGCTCAAAATTAAATGAATCAAATCACAAAAGCTATTAAATAGTTCACATCTTTATCAATTCGAAAGAATATGCCGCAACCGATACCCTTGCCAAAAGAGTTATCCAATACTGTACCAGACACCTTTAATAAGAAGCGAAGAAGGCTTAGTTCAAAAATATCTGGCAGTACAGTATAGGGCCGCATTACAGACATTCTAGGGGCGGTCACGGGATTCATATGTTGGTGTTATAGAGTTGCATAGAGATATTTATAAAACATGTTGAAATTACGAAACACATATATATTAAAAGCTTAAAGCTAATGGAGAAAGGCTTCCCAAAGCCAGAATATTATATATGTATGTATTATTCTTTAATTGTATAAGTTATATTTAGTTTTTCCTTTTATTAATTAGCTTATTTCTACATCTATCATACAAATATCTCACCCAACCTTGAGTTGACTGGTAGAGAATGCTTTTGGCATTAAGTTCGCCCATTGTGTACTTTTAACTATGTTAAGGTTAATGCAATAAAGAGAAATAAATAAATAAATAAAATATAGCCACTTATACACCTATGAGATCAATGCCAGAGATCAGTAAATAAAAATGTACACGTATGCACAAACGATCTAAAGCTGTCGAAGAACTATTAGACATAGTCCGGCCCTCAAAAATTAGATAAGATAATGCGAATAAGTTAAGCAACATATCTACTCTCCTAGGCGTAGAGAGTATAAACGAAGCAAATTGTGTGGTAGATTTGTTTAAAGATCACTTTACTCTAAAATCACCACCGGGCCGGCACACTCAATATATGACGTTGGGTTGTTTGTTAAGAAGAATATCTACCAGATTTACAGCAAAAGATGTAAAGTGATGCTAATTAAACCAAGACATTTTGAACATAAACGTAATACGACATAAGAAAAATATAAAATAAAAATGAATATAATACAACAGTTTTACCATTACCACTATTGATTCCTATCGTGTTTATAATTTAATCAAGTGTGTTTTAAATACGGTATAGCGTTACTAATCCAACATACTAAACTACTAAGCCTATTATTGCAGTGGCGCCAGCTTTTGCGCAGGCGGTAAATAAAATATTCCGATTTGAATAATCCAGTTACTTGATTATTTAAAACTTTATATTATTAATAACAATGGCTATTGTATTCTTGTTTTAATTTTATTGTCTTATTGTCTTGTTAATAAAAAGATTGTCATCTTGTTAAATAACAAAACGTAATTTATCATAACCGTGTAATGTAGATTCCTCAGCTTTTCAGAGATTAATTGTTACTCTATTCCTTTGCCCCAAATGTTGTCCCACATCTTAGTATTGCCAATCATTCGAAAATTAAGATTCGTTTTTATTATTTATTTATAACAAGGCATTCCATCTAATTTTCGTTCATCCGTCTATATCGTCTCCATTGGTGATATTAATTTACATCGTATGTCCCTTGAGTGTTTGATGGATCGAGTTGTACAATATGCGCTCTGTCCCCAGCGTCCATTACCATCAGGTGAACAGTGCTCGTTTGTCCCCGTAACATATATTCCGAAGTTCAAATCATTTGGTCACCACTAAAACATGGCAGTAATGAAAATCAACTTGGAGAATAAACAGCGTTTTCCTTCATTTTCGTTTCCTAATACGTGCAAGTACAATCCACAGCCTAACTACGCTAACTTTTTACTCTACTTTCAAACTTTCTCATGTTTACTGTAAACTTTTCTAATTTATTCCTTCTTTGAGCTAGTAAAAGTGTACAACTTTTTAATGTTTTATTTATTTATAGTGACGTTTTAAAGAGGAAATGAACAAGTTATTTCTCTTATGTTGATTTTAATCAACTTTTTTATTTTGATTTTGTTATAATACTAAATAAGATTAAAAAAAACAAACACGGGATAGCTGAAGTCGTTTTTATTTATTTATTTATTTAAGCTTTATGTACAGTTGTGTATAAAGAAGAATAAAGTGCCTTAGGTATTCTCTACCAGTCAACGTTACATTACAAAATTTACAGAATAAAATTTCAATTACCAAAACATTAGTTTTTTTATTATTATAAATTACACTTCATTCGTAGGATGGGTCTGTAACACAGGTCTAGGACCTAGCACGGCTGCTAAAGAGAAGAAATAAATGGTTAAAATTGTAATTGTAAATCAAATGAAAGTTATAAGTTAAATTATGTGACAACGAGTCCGATTGAGGCATTTATTTTGTTTCGTCTTTTAGATGTTGTTAGTTTTGTAAATTTATCTTTTATGTATCCTATAAAACGATGTATTTTGTATATTTAAAATTAAATCTATAATCTATATAAAATGTATAAATAAATACTTTATTATTATTATTATTAGTACTAACACCAAGGATCGAACTCGATTTAGATAGTAGTTCGATACAAAATTAGTTTATTTATTAATCTTTTCTATAATTATTTGTATTTTTATGAATCAAATCCTATTATTACGGTGTTATGAATGTGTGAATTGTGAATTAACTTGGAAGGCTCAAGATTATTTTGTCATTTATCTAGCGCGACATCTAATCGTAGAAAGATAGTTATTAAAAAATAATAGAAACATATTAATTCATTTGAAAGTGTAATAGAGAAATTATAAACTTTATAAACAATTAAACGATTGTGTAATTTACTTCCACGCACTGAAAACTCCGCCCTCATTGTAAGCTAAGGTAGATGAAATTAGATAAATTAAACATTTTAAAAATTTTAAGATTTTATGGATCACGAGAAACACATTACAAAAATTTTCTTTAAAATTCAAACATCAAAAATTCTCATACCAAGAAACGGTGACGTTATTATGCTAATTGTACTTTGCAACAATGGTATGGAGAAAATAAAACAACTGAACCTGTCGCCTGACATACACAATTATTATTGCCCGGCCGAGAATCAAACCCAGGACGTAAACTGGATTCGACATACGGTGCCTAGCTAGCATAGCAGCCAGACACTAATCACAACGCCACGCAGGCTATTCCACCCTTTTTGAAATTAAGTATAAACCATTAAACATTAAATAAACAATAAAAATAAAAAATATGAACATGGTCGGAATCACCAGAACATATTTTGTTTTCAAATTATAAATTTCAAGTCAGTTATTTAGAGTTATTATTAAGAGTCATTAACACTTCGGCCAGCTGTGTATTAAATTTAAAACTCTTCTTTAAATGTACATATATAGTTGCTATCAATTAACCGGTCCCAAATGTACATTGAAGTAATGTAATATTTTTGGTTTAATAATAAAAATATAAATTTCTAGAACACTCATCAGTTTAATAATAAATTTCAGCGAACAGACGGTATTCAGAGAAGTCGTGGGAGGTTGTAATACCGTAACAGCTTATAGGAATATTGTCATAATTCAGAATATCACTGCCGTGTTTATCAAGCTGTTCTCATTACTTGTTGTATAACTTTGAAATGTTTTTTACTAACAAGCATGAATTGAATTTCAATATAGAGTTTTCTATTGTATAAAACTAAAATTAAATTGTAATAAAATTAACGAAAAAAAATATTTGGCATATTATACAATAATATAATGTAAATAAAGACCAACCAGCGTGGTCATCTGGAGGTGGATATGTATGAGGAAGTCCAGACGGCCGAGGGTTAGAGAGAAACGGGAATAAACCGATAGAAAATACAGACGGTATCGAGGGCAACCGTCTCCTGTATTTCAGCCACTAATTATAGTAAAGTCTACAAACTAATATAGCATTATTTAAAGCATTGTTTGTATTAATCTCTTAACCACTTACCCAGGAAACCTGATAAGGTTATGAATAAGCCAATAGAAACTTTGTTATTTACTTCGATGGGCTAGTAACTCAAAGGATATAAGCCTCCTAAACGAAAGAGCGCAATTCTAGTTTATCGTCTAAGACCTCACTTACCTGTACTGAGGACTTAAATTATTTACAGATCATTCGAAACACAGGAGCGTACGAAGGCGTAGCTCTCATAATGATTGTCATAAATTCCCTTACATCCCTTATGGGGGGTAGAAGAAGGATTTATTATAATTATTGTCTTATGGTGGAAATATATATATCGACGAATATTGTTAAAGGCAATTGCGGAAAATATCAAAATATCATTTTCATTGTGCCCAACTACTAACCAAACTAAACATTAAGTTATGTGACATATTGCAACATGGATCTGAAATTTTGGTACTACATAAGTGAACCTCGTTTTTTTTTTGACGATCTACATTTAAATTACAATTCTTTTAGCGATTTCAATCTCTTTCAATTCTTATTGTATATATAATAGATAATATCAACTGCGTACGATATATGAACGAGGTAGGATATGACTTATACACAAAATCAGAGGTAAAAAATCGTTCAGAAAAATCAAACACAACAACAATTTCATATCTACATAAAATTTCACTAATAACTTTTATCACTTCTGATATTGATCCGTCGTGTATTAGCATTGTTACAAACAATTAAATATGTTTTCCCTTTATTATTTTTAAAATAAACCAATTCTCATGGTGTTAAATGACTTTTTCTAAATGATAAACAAAAGAATACGGGCGAAAGTAAGGAAAGTGAAATATTGTAAAAGTAAGGGAGGAATAAATTAGAAAAGTTTCTTAAAAAGCGTAAACATCGAGAACTTTGCAATTCACATTTAACAAATTACAACGTAATAAGATCTTTGAGGGTTCTTGACTATAAACGAGTGCATAAACAAACAACAATTCAAGGATTAAATCGCTTTTTATATTTTTCTTAACAATTTCAGGATGAAGAACAGTAAAAACATAGATCCATTTATAATTATTAGGCTAGATAGCAAATTTTTGACAGTATTTTTAAAATAAATTTCAAAAAATTCAGGGGTTAAAATATGAACTACAGACTCATTATCATCAGCTCAAGTAGACACATGTTATTAATAGATCATTTAGTTTACAGTTTTAAGCGAAAAACACCTTTCGAAATAAAATATCCAATTTAATGACCTAAAGTCTAAAGCAAGGACATCAAAGAGTTAGAAGTTTAGTGCTTGTGCAATTACTTAAGGCAGTATGTGTAATACAATTAAATATACGTACATAAATACACATACACATGGATACATAATAAATTTTGGGTAAAAATAAAACTTGAGAAATTAAAAAACAAAAATATGTCCGAGAACAAATAAATATACGTTGCGATCCTAGTGTGATTCCTGACAGCAATTCCTCTTACTAATAAATACCCCTGGATATTTACTTCACTATAGTCCTTTCGACCCAATAAACATCATCGATACTAAATTTAAAAATGGTAGTGGTCAAGACCGAGAGGATATTATCATCATGAGAAAAATCTGGGGCATAAGACCATTAATTGTGCTATTGAAGAAAAAAATATTGGGCTCTTTTAGTAATAGTAACATTTTTATTTATTATATCGGGGTTGATAAACAAGCAAACAGCCTGATAGTAATTTCTGAGGCCCATGACATCCATACCGACATCCTAAGATAGACTACCTCGTCACCAGTAATAATTATCAACGTTTTTTTTTACTAACGAATGACGAAACACAACAGCGTTATACCATTTGACACATAATAATTTAAGATTATTGATTCAGAAAGGTTAGTGACTGCAAATAGGTCACATATGCACGGCAGTGGAATGAAATGTCACTTTTAATGGAAGCCCTTGGAGCAGATACACTTGGAGCGGAAGTACGTGACACGCACGCAATGAGCTCGCGTGCATTCGCAACTTCTAACATAAATAATATAGTACCCTAGCCAAAAGGAGGTTACGAATCTCATAAAAAATTTAAGCCATACAACTTATGTAATCTGTTGAATGTTGGGTTTTCAATGCGTCTTATACACAAGACATTTTTATCTGACCTCGGAGCTTCCATGTCAATAAAATTACGGACTTCACCGTAAATACAAATTTAAAAATAGACGCCAAATGTGTATAAGAGACATATAATACTTAGTATTTAAACTCCCACTAGATTGAGTGACGACAAATGCAATACGTCTGGGAATACTGGTGGCTAGGAATCTGGGCAGTGGCAGTTTGTGAGGTACTCCTATTTTCAGCAGTGGACTAGTTATTGGGTGAGATTATGATTCATGAGTAAACAGTGGTACCCTAGAGTCTAATCAACTCACTTTAAATAACAAACCCAGTTTGATCCAAACCCAGCGGTGTGATCATTGCTAAATTTATTAATTGCATGTTTTTGTGCTATTTTTTTTATAAAATAGTTGGAACACGAGCTAGCAGTTCACCTGATGGTAAGTGATTACTGACGCCTATAGACATCCGCAACAATTACCACGTGTTCGGCAATGACGGAAAATATCGTAAGGAAACCTTGTCTTAGAGATAAATAAACAAAAAATATTTTAAGATGGGTGAAGTACACCAATTCACCTACGGCGTAAACTGTGTGCTCGTTTGTCATATATTACAATAAATAGAAGTTGAGGATATAAGGAATAATATTGGAATTTAGGTAACAAATTTATATGCGTGCACATGATGATAATGTCCTGGTCAATTTCGATCACGGTATCACCATGATCTGTTCTTCTGATTTATTACCAGATATCCTTTTTTTTTTTTTTTACATGGGGAAATGCCTACGCATACCCACCCCTGCGGGGGCAAGGGCGGGTTATGTCGGACTCGCACCGACTAAAATCCCATGGTGTTCCTCCATCGTCGCGTATGGTGGGGTCACGGGAACACTTTCGCACACATCCGCGACCCCGCCTGCGGCGGCCGACCAGGCGGCCCCCTCTCCGGGGGACGACATCTCCCTCTCCACCCTCTCAGGCAAGGCGCGCCGGAGCCCACCCGGAGCGGCCTCCTCGGGCCGGCCACAGAGCGCCTTAGGCCGGCCATTTGGGTTCCTCTTAGCTTCACCATGGGTGACCAAGCCACGGTTACTAAGCCCCCCCACCACGACAAGGCGAGAACCCATCGGGGGGGGGGGGGGTTACCAGATATCCTAACCTAACCTACCTACTACGACTAGTTAGGTCAGTCATGAACTGCGCAAAATAATGATGCGCATCTTTTTTTTTTTTTTGTGATTATTGGTGTTGGACCTTTACAGCTTTATCTAATTAGACTCGCGAGCGGGGAGCCCGCCGAGTAGGGAGACAACGACGATACGGCGACGCTGGCGCGGAGACTGCCACTGTACTACCGCTGCACTCCGACTCCTGTGGATGAAGAACGGTACGAAACCTCGACTCGTATCGCTATCTAAAGGGAGGAACATATGCAAGAGCTGTAGAATGTTCAAATACAGTGTTAGGGACACGGGACATACAACACATCAAACACCGAAAACCAACAACGTCTGTGATCATATATCAGTATTAACCACAAAAAGCATATAATTAAAAAAAAACATAAACCTGAGAAGGTTAAGGTTCATTATATGTTTGATACAATTGATGTCCACCTAGTCGTTTTCGGCCATAGTGTTATGTTCTGGTTATTACCGGAGGACATCGGCTGCGCAGAATATGGTATAGTGCCTTAAGCATACCCACAAACAAAGGTCACCAGTTGTACCTTTCCCTAGTCCGACGTAATGCATGTTCAATAAAATCAGAAGATTCAGATACAGTGCAAAAACAGTGGGCATATTTATATACAGCACAACGGAAATATTTCCTTTCAAATTGTTTTCTTTCACGTTTTTTCGCGCTTTGAAACCGATCGGTTCATTACTTATAGTTGTCAACAGTATTATACTTAATTAACTAAAGAATGGATATCGTAGTTTGTTTTATTGCTCTTCAATTTTGAACTCTATGACGTAAGTCACTGTGTCTATGTATTAATTGAATACCTTAAGACTTGCGTGACTGATTTGCGACAAAGGCCTCTAGTCCTACTTACTATAGTTACTTCATTAAAATTTTTATCTATATTCCTTTCGAAGTTCAATAATATAAAAGAATGATTATAAAAATAGTGTAAATATTTGATTATTTATTTTTATGTGTGAGTATTGCTGTTGGACCAGATACCTCTACAGCTTTATCTAATTCGACTCGCAAGCCGGAGGCCCGCTGAGTAGGGTGACAACGACGATGCTGCGAAGCTGGCGCGAAGACTGCTGCTGCATCACCGCTTCACACCGACCCCTGTGGACGAAGAACGTCAACGATAACAGAGGGGGGCGATAATACGATCCAAGGGCCCCTCATAAGGAGGTACGAAACCTCGACTCGGATTCCTATCTAAAGGGAGGGTCCTTATTTGAACAAATAACAATATTGTAATGGTGGAGTAATTTTTAAAAATTTAAATCCGAAATAAAAATATGGATCTGTGTTTTGATAATTATTGATCGAGGTTTTACATTGTGACACTAATAAACTTTTATATAGTGACACTTAATATAATGTTGGGGTAGTCAAACTTCGTAAAACTAAGAAAGATATCAGAAGATGTGATTGTCTCTTCCATTGCTTAAACAAATCTTCAGTATTGCTAGTTTTATATTTATTTTTTAACAAAGTAAGTACAACCAAATTGGATCATCATTATAATAAAATAAATTGGTGAAAAGATTTGCAAATGTTTTGGAAATGATAATGCTTTAAAATTAGTTTCTCTTAAAAGGAATATTACATTATATTAAACCATATGTATTACATATTGCAGTCCACACGTCGTTCCACTGATAAAGTAAACTCGTTTGGAGAATCATTACCCATGGTTGATCAAATAGCTACCAAAAATATCCTTAATCCATGCTGAACCTTCGGCCTTGGCCATCTCCATAAAAACAGCCATATAGTAACCGTTAATTTACGTAGGTCGTCCGTCACTCCATCTACTAAAGAATTTAATTAATTATTTAAAAATCTTATATCATAAATACTGATGCTATTCTATACTTTTTTTTACCACGCTATTAAACCATAGTCAATTGACCAATCTGTTTAATTAAAGTTGGCAAGTCGCCCAATTTTAAATAGTAGAGTCACGCCTCAGTTATAAAATATCTGTAAAACTAATAGTAGGTCGACTTGACCGGAGTGATCTCTATTTCCGGAATACAATGGTGAAAGAAAGAAAACTGAGGCCCAATCATTAATAATATTTACTTTTAATCATGTGGGCATCCAATATAAAATTTTCTATGATCATTTATTTTTTCTATTAAGTTTCTGTTATTTTTTAACGTTTTATATACTTTGTCTTGTCAATTTTCATGTAATAATTTTTTATTCTGTGTAACTTTTTTTTTGCTTTTGTTATTTTTTATTTGTGTTATTACTTTTTTTTTAATAGTGTTTATAAAATGATGACTACCACTTCTCTTATGTAGGCTTCACGGAAGATCAGGGTTGTGACCTTACCATATTGTAGAACAGTACCAGAGTGTAGATCCTTTTCCTTATTTGGTATCACTTGTCTTTCATTTATTTATTATTTTTTCTTTTTCTTTTGTTGATTAGTGAAACGTCTTTTTCTTTTTTTATTGGTTTGTTTTTACTGTATCTGATTTTGCTATGTATTTTTGATGTATGCGAAGAAGGAATAAATTCATATTATTATTATTTTGGGGATATCTTTTTTTCCCTAACCGCCGTATGTCAATGCCCTTGGTCAATAGAAAAAATAAATAAAATACTATAAACATATCATGAATTATTATTTTGGTGCAATCTTTTTAATTATTATTATGTAGAGGATATTTTTTTCACCTCCGCCTGGTTGGTCAATAGAATAAATAAATAAAAACTTATTATAATTACGTACAATGCATATGCGTTACGATTATTTATCAAGAATGAATGTGGCCGTCATTAGATCAGAAATCACTTGCTATCAGAAGAACTTTGTATACGTTTGTCACCTCTAATACGATAAAAAAGAATACTCCTATTAGCGTAAATATATAAACTTTGAATAAAATTCACAGACGTAGGTACTATATCTGTAAATTTTATTCAAAGTCTTTATCACTTTCATGGTTATAATAATAAATAAAGAATTTATGCGTATGTAACAAAGTGTTGAACAGGTTTTATTCTAGCACGAAACTACATTGTGTCTTGCAGCTGGTCAGCAAGCGTTAAATTAACCCTTTAACATACGCGTCAGAATGACCCCGCGGTAATTACTACGTGACCGCCGTCCTCGCTCTAATAAATATGTGAATTTAACAAGCAAAGGCTACAGTTGTGTACTGAAATAATAATTATTTACCAATCATATTACTATTCTTAATTAGTTCTACATCGGAAAACCTTTCGTAAGTACATTTTTAATCACACCAAGAGTATTTTTAAATATAACTAAATGACATTCATAAACTATTAAAAATTTTAAGGACGGTCAACAAAATTTTTATCAAATAAAATGTCGTAGAACTAGCAGCAGGTAAACTAGTGAGTCATCCGGAGCATTGACCGGGGAAAGTTCAGCAATAATCAGCGAGGAATAATCAGATGTGGTTGAGCTAAGCATCAGCTATTGTGGTCGAAGGAATGGGCCGGCTCGACCGGGGAAGCACCTACCAAGCCTTACAGAATACCGGCGTAAAGTAGATGTGGCATACACTTCTGCGTTTCGTCCGGCTACCTCACTCGCCGGAACGCAGAAGTGTTTTCACCCCAGAGACTTGATTTGAGTAATATTAACAATCATTGGGCAGAGTTTTATTGTTATTACATTGTGAGAAACAAACGAGCACACAGTTCACCTAATGGTAAGTGATTTCTGCAGCCCATGACAATGTATCTGCATTATAACTCCTTGTTAAGGATGAATTCAGAATTCATCCTTAACAAAGAATTATAATGCAGATGCGTTGCCACCCTCGAGGACTGAGATAGAATGCCTCGTAACCAGTAATAACGGTCTCCGGATCCCTGCACTCACCAGACGAAACACAGCAATATTATACTGATATTTTATGCTGGTATTCGGTGGGGGCGTGGTCCTACCCCGGTCGAGCTGACATTCAATCTGCACCTCAAACAAACTGCAGTGTAGCTCTACCACAGTTAACTGTTAAGAATAATTCAATAAATATGATATCCAAAAGTCGACATATGCATTAAAATACTGTGCTCATTCATCACTAAGCTTGTTCGTTATAACCTACATGAATTTAATAAGCAGTTCGTAAAAATATCTCATGTTGATTTATAGCTCTTACAAAAGTTGATTTAAAATATTAGTATTGCAGTTTTAAATACTAGTGATATACCAATTTGAGCGTCGTATTTACTTGCATTCATTTTTGCAAATTGTCATGAACATACAGGCATTTTGAAATTATTGCGCAGCTGTGTTCCAGCAAGCGGTTGACGCAAGTCTGCGTTGACAAAATGTCCGTTTTTAATGTATACGACATACACATATCATGTCATATCTCGTTTCTATGATCAACAGTACACATAATACGTATATTATTGTCAAAAAGGAGAACTAGCTATATAGATAGGTAATATATTAATGATGAAATGAAAAAAATAAAGAAATATATGCTTAATATTTTATTTATTAACAAAATAAGGAAAGCGCTAAGTGTTTTGCTAACAAACGAAAGAGATATAAACCATAAAATAAATAAAAGCACCAGAACCTTAATGCACAATTCAGTGATTATTCCGATCTGGATGCTTGTGTATTTGAAATTTAAATTGGCTACTCAACGGGATTGCCAGCTGAATGGCGACTATTTCAAAGATCAATGCGTAATTGCCCCTTTCCCCACTACGATTCTTAGGTTTAATGGTTGAATTTATTTTTAGTAAAAAGACTATTTGTGTGTAATGTAATTTAGTTTGCTGAAACGTTAAAAGTTAATACTTATACCGTTCAGTGAAGTATAATTGTCGAATTGAAAGCAAAAATATTGTTGATTAAGTAACAGATAAACAGAATGATCATTATAAAGGTCATAATAAAATACAACTCAGCGTAGAGTCAGATACGGCCAGAGCGACAGACAAGAGAAATATTTTGTGTATATATTTAAATAATATTTATACACACAATTAATTAATGCTTATTTATAAATAAAAATGAGCGATATAAAACTAAAACATAAACGAAAAGTGGAGATATGCAAAGATATGGTTTTGGTCCACATGCTGACAACACATTTGCATTTAAATTCCTTATCAAGAATATAATGAATGTGGGTGTTAGGGACCGTAAGAATCACTTACCATCAGGTGAACTGTGTGCTTGTAACTCTCAATACAATAAAAAAATATGTAAGACATATAATGCATTCATTGCTCATTGTATTAACATTTGTAAATTAAATAAGCATAGTATAGTGATATAGATGATGTAATTGAAGCTAGATTTCCAATCGGTGACGGTATGTTGTTCCAGCAATTTGTGGCGGAGTAACGGAAGCTAATACGAAATGCCACTGTACCACTGTACTGACTTCGACAGGCGAAACGGATTGGTTTTCCTACTTGTCGTCACGAAAAGTATAATTTATTATAAATATACGGTGCAATCTGTGTCTTGAGGATTCCGAACTATAAAGTTGCAAATGAATGGAAGGTCCGGACTGCATATTCATTAAACGTGGGCTATGTTATATGGGTATATTATTTAGATCTTTCAGCCAATTCTTTCTACCCAGAACCTTTGAGAATATTAAAACTAAAAGCATTAGCAGCACCTGATCAAATATTTTTCTGTCACCTTTTGGAATAATTGAATCATAGAATTGTTTAACATCTGCATTGATTAATTGCTCCCCTTGTTCCTATATCATTCAATTTTGTTTAACCGCTTTGAACCTGTGAATCCCATTCCGTTGCAGATGTTGCATGACAAATAGCAACGCGGTCTAGAGATGACTTTAGAATTCTCATAAATCTTCCACGGCTACGAAACTAGTTAGTTAGTTAGTCAGCATACACAATAGTAATACTCAATTCGAAAACAAAATACGAGAGAAAGAAAAAAAGCCGCATGTTTCTTGCTAGATCTTCTCTAAAAATGTTTTTATTTTTAAACTATTTGAAGATTTGACATTTATTGGAATTCGATCAACCCAAATATTATTATTGATATAAAAATTCGCGCAAACTCAGAAAAACTCCCTAGTCCTATGTAATGCATATGCTAAAAGATAGTAGAAACTATAAGATTTCATGTCAGAAACATAGTTACGAAACCTGAAAACAACAATTTGTGATTTACAAATATATTACCAGTTCCTCTACTGGAAATCAAACCTAGGATCCACAAATTAACAGCCATATACTCTAATCTTTACACCTATAGGATAAGTGTTATTTTATTTGGTTGATGTAGAAAATAAGTGAAAACCGTGGCATAATGAATAATCAAATAGACGCTTTTTTCAAAATTGTATTGATAGAGATAACAAGTTTATTAGCCCATTTTTGTCGCAAATGTAATTAAGAGTTTTTAATTTCCAAGTAGCATCATACATCGCGACAGAATTTTAAATGTCATTATTCCCATCTAGATGTTTATAAATCCACCACAGTGCGCTTTGCTTGTAGTTTTTTACCAATATGGTTATTCCAGTAGAATTTACGAATACGATTTAAAGACGTTGACAAAAAGAGCCCCTTGTAACACATTTGGTTTTGCGGATGTTTGTGGGCGGCGGGGATCACTTACCATCACGTGAGTCACCACGTCATTTGCACGTTTGTGTCATTTATATCAAAAAAGAAAGTGAAAATTAGGGGAGAAATTTCGAGATAAATTATTTGAAACAAGACAATTGGGATTCGAACATAGAACAGCTGTGTCTTCAGCAGGATGTTACTGTTGCTGGATAACGATAACTTTATTGAATTTCACACCATGCACAAAGGGAACTTTTTTTCTTACCTAAAACAAATTATGGAAATAAATTACAATGCAGCAAGCGATTTGTCATCATTAACATAAAATATCGCTTGATAGTTGACCACTTAGCGATATTCTTCCACGCCCGTCGCAATTTAATTATCAACTGCTTAATTATTTATACAATATTTATCTGTTTTGAATTGCGCGACTGCCTTGGTTTTTATCAGCAATGAGTTTGATAATGATTACTAAATTGTTATTATGACTTTTTTATTTTTGCATTTACATTAAGATTAGAATATGATATTATTACATTTCTTTTAAAGATTATTACGTGTTTTATAATTAACCTCAAATATAATACACCTTGCAATACGATGATCGATTGCCTTTTTAGTCACTGCAGGACAAGGTCTTTCGATCGGCAAATGTGACGCTTATAGCACATTTCTCTGTGCTCGCAAAAGTAAAACCCACGGGTAAGTGATGTCTAATCACTAGCCTGTGATTTGAAATTAAGATATTTTTTATGAACACTCAAAACAAAGACTTATTTCTGAGACGTATTAAAATCTGTCCAGCAGTTTTACATAATTCACGAAACGGTGAAATAGTTATAACTTTTGGATTGAGAATTTTTACTAACAGGTATGTTGCATTGACATAAATTGATCCCCGGATTACTGTGCAGCATCTCTAACCACAACAGCACTCGGTTCTGGGATTCTTTCGTTGTCGTTTGTGAATTACCATCATACGTACAGTTATATTGTCTATATAGATGTTTACTTGGTATAATTGTAAAAAAGCGAGTGTAAGTGTACTTCATTAAAGCCAAGAAAAACTCTCAACGATCTAATCACGTTTTAATTTGTGAAATATTTTTTCATAATATTTTTTATCTACCTATATCATAAATAATTATTTTAATATTTTAACAATATTATATACAGAAACGTTTCTTTTATTATATATGTGTATATTTTATTATTTTGCATACGAAAAGAGTCAATACACAGACAATTCTTTATTCTTTTAAATGATTTTTTTTACAATAAATACCGATGACCACTGCAAGTAGATAAAATTAGAAGAAACGCAGAAAATGATTAATAATTATTCCTTTCTATAATCATTATATCCCCCTGTTTTATTTTGACTGCAGCAATATCTTACCATACCTCAGTACAATGTAATGCATATGAAATAAAATCGGATAGTGATTCAGATGCAATGTGAATGACAAGCGCCATGCACACAACCAGACCCAAGAACTGATAATTTGTGATGCACAAATAATGTTCCTCGGCTGGGAACTAACCCAGGGGACCCATAACGCAGCGGCCAAGAGGAACTCTAATCTCTACGCCAAGGGGGCGTCATAATCTTTGCCAGAGCAGAGATTACGAAGGCCCTTTTTGGATTCGATACCCCATGTTTGCGCTGTACCACAATGCAGTCCAATGTTAAGTGTACAAAGTTAAGCTAAAGCCGTCTATTAACTCTTCTATGACCGAGTTCTACTAGAATGGAATCACTGACTCATATAAGTGTTAAAAAAATATTTTTTTTAATCTAAACTCAACAATGGGTTATTATGACGTAAATAGTTTTGTATATCCTTTTATGATAAGAAACTTCAGCTTAGAATATTCTTCTTTAACCTACAAACAGTGCTATTAAATATAGATTTCTTTCCAGTTATAAGAATTAGCCGAATTCACAACGCAGATTAGAGATCCGTATACTAAAAATATTGCTCTACATACTAAGCTGTCATCACTTGATATGAATGCCACCTTCATAGAGCTATGTTAATAATTAGATCCTTTTGATTATATCTAACCTAACAGCTGAAAATACACACCCGAAGCCTACCACACAAAGTAGATAATTTCTGCCGTTATATTTTTCTGTTCAATATTAGATTAAAAGATAATGCATTATTAAATTAAGCCGTTGTATTATTTTTTATTATTTTGCGTACAAACAACTTTAATATAAATATATAATAGCATACATCTCAATTGATTTAACGTGTAATCGTTACTTGCTAACTTAACTGGTATGTAATACATTGTGCGACAAGAGAATATTCCCTGCTTCCTCCTCTTCTTATTTATCAGTAGTCTCAAAGACACTTAGATTCTTTGTTTTCTCAGGTTTTGCGGAATTGAAATCAAACGAAAATGGTAAATATAATTTATTATCATATACATTTTGTAGAGTATTACATAAAAAAATTAAATTAATTTTGAACGTTTTAGCAGTTGCTTAAACTATAAACATTATAGTAACTTGGGAGAGTCATTACAACTTAGCTAAAGCTTCCATTAGAAGCTCATATTATCCAACGGCGAAGTTGTGCATTGCAATAGCCGCAGCTCATTATGTTATATATTAAATAGTTTAGTACTTTACCAGCTTACAATCTAAGTACTGCTTTACAACGCGGTGAAATTGGCTTATGGCTGTAAATCGTAGGCAAATAGATCGATCTGTGTGTTGATGTTTGCTTAGCCAAGCGTAATTTTTAATTACCACACAACCACTGTAATTACTGCTTTCTACATCGTAAGCAGGCTGGAGTTGATGAGGACAACACGACCTTTGTACTATGAAATTACATCGTCGTTACATCAATGGTGAATAGCATAACTAAATGTATTCGTTTTTACCTTGGTGCCCCTCAATTTCAAGTCGAGCATTATAAATACGTCCTAACGTATAGACCTAAACACGTTCGGGACAATCAAGTGGCTCTGTCCCTTATACTCTGTAACTTAATATAACTAGACTCCTGGTCCTGCCCTCCACTGATCTTAAGATATAGCACTGTTAGGTATACCTCACACCACTTCTAGAATACAAACACACACACAATAATACGCTGAAATAATGAAAATGACCGTGTTTTAGTGGAGTTGAGAATTACAGAACGCAACGGCTACGGAACTACCGTCACCTCTAGCTCTTCCAAGCTACGGAAACCCAGCATTGTTGCCATTCTCCCCGAGTTCACTTAAGCAGATGATTTGGGCTCCACTCAGATCGCTCGCAAACTAGAAGTCCTTCCTCACGTCATACGACTATGGCCTACTTATAAATATTTAAGATAACAAATGTTATCTTATATATCCCTAGACAGTCAGAAACTAGCTGCAATGTGGCTTTATCACTGTTAGATTAATACAAGCATAATACTCATATTATGGTTCTATATAATTTTAATGTTTATAATTATAATTTCATAGTATAGTGAAGTCTCGTGGTAGATTATGGTACAATACCTTTTAGAAAAATCTGTAGCAATTGGACATATTACCAATATATTTACTATAAAGAATAATTATAGAGTAACTGTTAGTAGGCGCAGTGAATATTTCAGACTCGTAAACGTCTGGCTCTTTTCGTTTCCCATTTTTACTTTATGTTTAAATAACCTAACATTAATAGCTGTATAAAAGTAGTATTTTTTTCCATTCAATATGATTTTCGTAAGATATTTCAATTTGTAAAGGATTTAATGAAGATTTAAAACCGAATGAAAGCGGTCTCGGCAACGCCATTATCTTCTAGCAAATTTGAAAGGAGGATTTAAGCCAAATTTAAAATATCATAACCCTCTAGCGGATTATGATGATATTTATCTTTACCATTATTATATGATTAAAATAATTTAACATACTGGCTTGGTAATGGAAAATTGAAAAAAACTGAAAAATATACTACGATCAAATCATACGGAAATAAGGGGAAAAAAGAACAAACAGTTTACCTAATGCAAAGTGATACCTCATATAGTTTACGACACTCATGCCTGGATTTACACCCTGATAATTGATATCGAATGCCTGATTACCAGTAACAAGATCTACAAGAAACATTTATTATGTCATCGGCGAAAAACAGCTACCCATCTCACCTTAATTCATAGACTAGACCACATCTAGTTCCGCATCAAAATGCGTTGTCGCCGATGAGTATGAATGGATAACCTAATTACTATTGGTAATTAAGTTTAGTAGTTCTCAGAAGAAAATATCCATATATACACCAGATCACAATCTTATTCTGTTTATAAAGCTTACGGCTTATATTTGACATGATAAGATATGACATGGTGGTACCGCCATCTTTTGTGTATTATAATAATGGCATTAACAATTAGGAAGAGGAAGTTAAGCCGAAGAAAAACATCAAGGACTTAAAGGTTGATAAGGATCACGAAAATATGATAAGTGCACAAAAAAATTGGGATGTATGCTGATCTTCGGTGATGAAGTGGTGACAGATTTTGAAGTATAAAAAATACATACTATCAATTAGTCTAGAATATTCATAGAACTATGATATTAAATTAAGAAATAATACCGTAATTTCATTAGAGCCATAAGGGAGTGAAAAGCTATAAAATGGAGTGAAAAGCAAATGCAGGTAAAATATGTCGTAAAATTTTAATAGTCGTACAATTTGGGTCTGACTCAGCACGGTAACAATTTTCAGTTAATTCAAAAAGCTGGGTGTTTTATGATTGTGAATATTTAATGTTCAAAAGTTTAATAATTTTCCATGTATAAGGAACGCCTAAGAAAATATGTTTTTATTAATATTTTATTTGTATATAAAATAACACGTTACATACGTAAAATAGCATAATGTAATTTTTATTAAAGATATTTTTTTAAACTAGTTTACAAAATGATCTCTGCGTTCAGTTGTATACATGTTTGTAAAGTAAAATGTATAAATCCCACTGCTGGGCATAAGCTTACTCCTAGAGAAATTGTTGGAACATAGTCTGCCATTTGGCATTGGATTGGCGAACTTCATATGTCTTTGAAATATTATTTAAATTTATGTCCTAGGAAATGTCTATACATGCAGGTTTCCTCAAGGCATTTTCCTTCACCGCGAGCATGTGGTAAATCAGCACTGAAAATTACAATTTACAATTTCATTAGTGCCAGCACCTTGGATCCAACTCAGTTTGCTTGCGTACCGTTAAATTAAGACCGAGAGCTTAGCATTGAGCAACCACGGGTCTCTACATATATATATATATATATATATATATATATATATATATATATATATATATATATCAAAATGCGAGAAAAAGGATATATAGTAGGTATATAGTTAAAAAATTTTTAAAGTTAATGCACCAATATATGCAAAGAAGTAAAAGAAAGTTTCCACTAAATTGCAACAAAGAAAATACAACCAAAACTTTGCAAAATTTCGGCAGTAAAAGTGTTACCGTAGCGCTTACACAAGTATGCTAGAGTCGCTAACAAAAATTTCACAAGCAAACGTTGAACATAATTATTTCGTTCTTTTAAAAATAAAAAATAGAAATCATATGAACATTTCTAAAATTCCCGAGAGATGTTCACGACAATAGCGAAATCGAGGATACGAACCTACTAAAACTACAAATTTTTATATTTTATTAATTAACAAACTCGTCTTGAATTCAAAGTTAATACAAAAAAAGGAATTATATTCGTAAAATAAAAATATATTGGAAGTGACATTACGACACTGACTGACAACGACATTCGTTATCTGTACTAAGGCGAATCGTCACGTGATCTGTTATCTTATGAATCCATTATTGTGGCATCCAAAGACTATGTCAATACGCCATATTGGAATAGTGCCTAGATCCATCCTTACATTGGTAGAGTGGCTCACTACTGTAAAGATGGATCTAGGCCCTATTTCAATATGCGGTATATTCGCTTCATGCTATTGCTTCATGGCATGTTCATCAAGGTAAGACCACACCCTCACAGAATACCAGTGTGAAATAGCAGCTTACTGTGTTTCGTATGGTGAGTGGTGGGTGAGATGATCATGTGCATCTTAAATCTTTGTTGAGAGGTGATGTCGTGGGCTGTAGTCATTGCTTACTATCAAGTGAACTGTGTTTATTTGTTACACCTTTTATATATAAAAAATATTGTTGAAGATTATTCCAGTGCTTAGTTACCATTGGTTGTCACTAAGAGTTGAGGAACTAGTTCTCGTATCATTGTTCTTGTTTCGGTAACTCACAAATTACTCCAAGGCCTAAGCTGCCATTTTACTCACGATATTTGAGCAAACCTATTCAAGTTATAATCAATTTTCGTTGTATTGTAGCTCTACCACATATGTATACGAGCAGTACAATGAGTATGAGGTATCTTCGTTCATACTATCGACAACATGCCTGCTACGATAAATAAAACAAATATTTTTGTTCCATTATACCAGTAGATTGCCACAATCACCTAAATGAAACATATAGAACAAACCAACCAAACAGGAAGCTATCGACAGGGGAGTCCAAACGGTCGAGGGTCAGGGTGAAAGGGAGAGAAACCTGCGGACTATACGAGCAGTTAAGTCCGCACGAGGGGATGTATTATTATTAATATTATACAGTATTTAGAATAAACGACTTTCTGATATTGACTTTGATGAAAATAAAACACTATACACAATAAAAGAAAAAAGGTCTCAGGCACTCAGTCAAAGCAATATGGGGGACGCAGAAGATTGAAAGATAGTAAATCGTATTAATAAGGATTAGGTATATTAAGACTCTACAGAGCCGTTGATCTTAATCGGGCTTAAACTTATTTATTGTATTTTAACGAACAATCTGTCTATTGTGGTGACATGTTGACGGCAAAAGGCATGTTAGCTGAAAATTTCACTATAGTTTTGGATTTTGTTCCTACCAATAAATCTTGCGTGTGGAGACCCAACACAACGAAACTATCTTTCAGGAATCTTTTGAAAGCAGCTGGACAACAATCATTTATCTAACCTTTTACATTTAAATAAACATTCACAGGACAAATCTATATAAATAAATTAAAAAGGATTACAAATAAAATTTACTACCCTTGGTACCATCGCTCAGAACGACGTATGAAAAAATATTGATTTATAATTATTGACATAGTTTTAGCAGGATAGATCATACGAGAAAAGCACATATTACACTAGAACGACAATCCACTAAACACCAACGTAAATAGTGGATCAGCTCTACCGGGTTTTCGAAGGTGTAGAGATCCGAGACCAGATTAATAGTAGGTAGGCTTTAGAGTCAGAGGCGATGACACACCTCGATGATGAAATTCAAACATATTAATTCAAATAAGTTATATAAACTCGATTCTGTTGATGCAAAAAACTTAATCATTTGGTTACTTAAGTTGTTAACTAATTGTAAAATGTATTGAACCAAACAGAGGCTGTCAATCTTGTTCGCATTCAGTTACTGGATGGTGTTGGGGTTGGCCCCACATACTTCAAGGACATATACCACTTGTGCATAGTGTCACAACGCGCATTCGCGTTTATTCCCGTTGAACTATAATAGCGCTATTAAATAGGAGCCCTTTTTTTCAAATTGTAGGCATATAGAGTAATCTTAACCTCCATAGACCATCTAGCCAGATTCCCAATCTATGAACTACAGTACTATCAAGTCTTTTGCTGACATATAATATAGAAATATGATTTAAATATTTGCCTATCTAAATTTACATTTATGTTTTTCTATTCTTCCTAACTTTGATTTCTAAAAGTAATATCATTAAAAAAAGAAACAAAAGAGTTATTTGTGAATCGACTGCAGTGAAATTTACGTTTCTTATTTTACGAGTTAACTTTTTAAGTATTTTCCGTTTTAGTGTCATTTGATGGAGACTGTAAATCAGATTTTCTAAGAATTTTATTAACGATTTGCGTCTGTATTTTATAAATTTGTGACTGAAAATGTCTGACTATAAATAAATTTCTGAATTCCTTCCTTTCGGTACAACAAAGGTATGAAGTTTTAATTTAGTTTAAATAGAGAATTGAACCCTCTAAACTTTTATCCTAATCAAACTAGACAATCAGTGCTATTTACATTTCATCAGAAATCGGTGAATGATACTATTAAAAGATAGCTTTGATAAATTTACATTATTTTGACATATCATATGATCTAATTTTATTTCAGGTGGATGGGCTGGAAGAGTGGCGAGTTAAAGCAAACCATTTACAAAGAACTCTTGTACCATTCACACTAAAATGCCAAACTTTTCCAACGGCATAACATGTTAATGCCACAAAAAATCACGTAAATTCAAACTAGTGCAAATCACCTGGGGATTCTTAACCACATAGTCGATGAAAACACATCAAAATAAAACATTAAGAACCGGTATACCACACTTAGTGAGCAACAAGTGTAACACATGGATCTGAATAAATGTACACTCAGGGACGTAATACACTACTACATACTAAAACCGACTCAGCTTACGCGTACGTTGTACTGGCTACGAAACTCATCGAGAGAAACTTATATATATATATATATATATATATATATATATATATAATAGGAATAATATATATATATATATATATATATTATTCCTATTATAGAGAAAAGTATCAGTGCCAAGCTGTAACTCTCTTAAAAGTTAGTAAGTTCTTTCAAAAGCATTCTATTGTTGAAACAAAATCAATAAACGCAAGCCTACCATAAAACATCTCTTAAATGAAAATCGTAACCCGGTCACTACTTTTTTTAACTATAACCATATGATTATTGTTAACTATAAATAATTATTGTCTAGTACATATATACAGTTTTAGTTCTATATTCACACATCTTTTTGTATATTTTTTTTCTTATCAATTTACATAAGGTGAGTGACTGATAATGGGGTAGACTGAAAATAAGCATTGCATGACCATCATACGTATACACATATATCATAGTATACGTTGAGTCCACTACCTTTTGCTACCTTCATTTGTTGCATGTCCTTATTGCGATTAATATTTGTGTTAGACATAAGATCTTTTTATTTATTGGATTTATGTATTATACATATATCCATTATTTTATTTTAGTGACTAAACCTTTATTATTATTATAAATAACTTTATTTGTAAAGATATCAAAATATAAGAAACATGAAATACTGATTTATTGTTCAACTAAGACATGCTATTCTGACAATTTTATTTCGAGGTCTCCATCATATTTTTTGTATTTGAAAATTACGGTATAATGTTTTATTTTTAGACAAAAACTGAACCAATGAAAACCTGAAAATTTGATTTCCTATGCGATTCAAAGAGACCACTGATAAACGTCGGTTGGATAGAACACCGCCTGTGTATTAATATTAAAATTATCGTTTCATATTTTGTGTGACACAAGTTCTGAAATACTATAATTAGAATAAAACCGTCAAATTGAGAATAGATCTTAACTAAAATATATTTAAACAACAATATTGTCATAGTGTCAAATAGAATATTTGCAACGTAAAAATTGTAATGTATTTGTACCTCACAAAGTGTAAATGGCGTGGTTTTCCAAATTATCAACAAAGATTTTTTACGGGAATAAAAATGATATTATGAAATCCCTTCGGCTTGAAAAACTACTTCCTGTATTCTTGAGAATGAATCATGAATTAAATGAACTGCCATCCCAAGAAATAACGAGGTGGAGACTTTGTTGTAAGTAATTTTTAGCTACAAAATAATCTGGTTAGTTCTACCATGGTAAGATCACGCCCTTATAGATTAACAGCGTAAAACAACACCATGATACTGTTATACTTCGTAAGGACAGTGTAAGAATCCGTGGGACACTATCACAGGTTTATATTGCTATCTATGTATATTTATATTTATTACATCTTATATCGATGTGTATCTTTGTATAATTTGATATTTTTATCTAATTAACCTTTTTTTATTTTTATGCCTATGAACATATCCTCTTGAATTCCCAGGGTTGGCTGGTAGAGAATGCCACTGGGCATTAAGTCCGCCCTTGTAAACCTGTTGTATAGGGAACATAAAGAATAAATAAATAAATAATCATCTTATATCATAATTGAGTGTAGAATGTAGCTACCATGGGGCGCATTTATCGCGTAAAATCAGATGAACTATTAATAATTTTCATTTATTTCTTCGTGGTACACATAAACAAAACATCGTAAAATCAGGTACAGTAAAAAAAAATTAAAACAAAAAAAGAAAAAAAACAAGACAAAGACTTTTACCTAATCAAAAAAAAAACCAAAAATAATAAGTGAATGAAAGACAAGTGCAAAGTGCTGTGCGCAAAATAAGGTAAAGGATCTCCACTCAGATACTGTTGTAACTTAGGGTTACAATGCTGTTCTTGCGTGAAGCCTACACAAAATAAGTGGTGGTCCTCATTTTATAAACCATAATAAAAAAATAATAATAAGGTAATAATAATATAGGTATCGGTGAGGCGAGCATGAAACAATCGGTTCGCAACGTGTTTTATGCGCGCCTAACAAAGGTGCTTAAACATTGTTGTTGGGCATGAATAAGGCACGCGCGTATTGGCATGCCTGTCCTCATATATACTTTTTGCATACTCAAGTGGATTCAAACTAAATTAGAAGCCCTGGACAGAAAAGTCCGCACAACTACCATGACAGGATGCATCATGCGGGGTCGTCGTTAATGAGGCTGTACTTACCGCGAAGCCATGGGCCGTGGCCTTTTAAGCGCTGTAACCATGTACAACAGCGAAGTGTGCAGCCTCCGTAACTACTTTCTGACGAGATCGGGAGGTGCCTTCCATACGGACGTTATAGCATGTGACAAAGGGCTTACCCCTCTGCCCTTAGCCAACGAGCAAAGGCAGGATGTAGAGAGCATCTCCAACCGGGAAGAGAAGGAGCTCCATGGGAGGTACCACAAGGCTCTTCACGGTCCATTTGTAGATACAGTTGCCCCCGTTCACTGGCTACACTTCGGTGACGTTTTTTGGGAAACTGTGCGATATAGGATCAGGTTATTAAAACCAACAACTATCGGGATACATCGTGAAGGACGGCACCGTCGACATCTTTCGAGCTTGCCATCGCCCTGGTGAGTCGCTCAGGCATGTTATATCCTGTTGTTGGGCGCGTTCTAACTCTGAGTATCTGCACAGGCACAACCTAGTAGACAGGAAACTCCACTTGGAGCTCGCTCTGAAATATGATCTTGTGGATCGGAGATTGCCTTAATATTAGTACATACCGGAAGCCGTGCTCGAAAATAACCTCGCCAGGCTTTATTGGGACCGGCCCATCATCACAGACAGGACTATTCTTGTGAGTAAGCCTGATATCGTGTGGATGGACCGGGTACAGTCAAGGATATTTTCGATCGACATAACGATTCCATATGACGAGAATCTCGTGAAAGCCACAATGGACAAACAGATAATATATCGGAACCTGATACACGAGGTGACCGACATGTAGGGTGGTATGTCGACCGAAATCATTCCTATAATCGTATCTGCAACAGGGTTAATCCTAACCAGCCTCTCAAACCACCTCAGGTTAGGACTCCGAGACGGGCAGCTCTGGGCACTAATGCAGAAGGCCTTCGCCACCGCTCGTATAGTCCGCAGGTTTCTCTTCGCCCTAACCCTCGACCGTTTGGACTCTCCTAGCGACGGATTCCCTTCTGGTTGGTCTATAAATATGTATTATATTGTATTTTATATATCTGTTTTATTATTTGTTTACAGTATTTTATTAATTTATTTTATTGATGAACCAAGTGCAGATACAAAATAAAAATGTATAATAAATGTATTGTGTATTAATAGGTTAAAAAATAAATAAAATAACAGAAACATAATAGAAAAAAAAACTTTTGCCTTTAAACGTTTGTTACCCCTAAAATTATTACAGAAAACCATATGAAGCTGTACTGTAGCTACGCTACCGTTCTACTGCGTGATGGACGGATTTTTCTTGACAACTAATACGAGTAATAGCTAATTTATGTTACGGTTCATAACTAGTTGTATAAGTATAAAATATAATTTTAGACAATAAATTTGGCAAATGAAGCATTCATAGTGTAAGCAGAAGGGTCGTGAGGATAAATGATTCAAGTTTTTTGGAACGCCTAAATATAAAAAGTTGAAACGTCGCGCTGAGCAAATTAGAGTGAAGGGAATTGTCATGAGTACTTTTCGAAATTTTGTAATGTAATGTTATGTATATCTTCTTTTTAAAGTATAGATTTTATATTTTCTGATATTATAATCTGGAACATAACTTAGATATACTTAATAGTTTCGTTGGAACACTTCTTTTTGAGTTTTGTCCTAATTTTATATTATTATAATATAGTTAATATTATAAATATTTTAATGATAAAAAAAATAAGTAAAGATTTTGTTCGAGCAATGTAGAATGATGATTCATTATGCTTTTGTTAGATTAATTCTTCGGAAAATAATAATATATAATATAAGTTGTATTTTATAAGGTATTTCAGGGGAGGACAAAATATATATTTATGTAACCAAATAATACATGTATATGATAATTACCCAAAATATGTTTTTAAAATATTGTCTACAAGTGACAATATATTTTAATTTGTTCATGTTTTTTAAATTTAATAGTGGTAGAACCACGCTGCCGCTAACTTCAAGTCGCAACATAAATGGGTTGATGCATTTACAATATACCAGAGTAAAATAGCAGCATAACGTAGCTATTTCGTTGGTGAGTAACTTAAGCTTTAGTGCCACCGCTAGCAATAGTGGCCACCGCGGTCTCCGCACGGACCCGTCCGGAACACAGAATTCAACCCTTTCTAATAATTAGCTACTGTATGTTTGTTTTGTTTACTATTAGGAGTAACAGACGGGCACAAAATTCACCTGATGATGAATGATGACTTCGGTCCATAAAAACCTACATCCATAGTTATAAAGATGCAAATGCATAATGATGTTTTCACCTTTGAGGAATAAGATGTAGTAGCCGTTAACACCCAGAGAAAATAGGCAGCTTCTGGAGACGTAGGAAAAGATAACGTCTATAAGTACAAGCTAATTATAAGTACCAGCAGGAGGAAATCTTCTAAAGATTCTATATGGCTCTGGGATCTCCAACAGAACAAGTCAGTGCCCCTCTGCACTAAGCTTAATGTCACCCTCTCGTAACTACGTCCTGCTTACTCCTTCTAGACCATGATGGTTTCGTGAAAGGAGACCTTCGCCATCCACGCTTTTTGCCGCCAGTAGCACCACTGCTACAGCTAATGAAATTTCTTTCTCCAATTCTCTTGACAAGGATTTATCGCTTGGACGCGAGCTAACGCTGCGTTCCCATCCTGGTCCTCGCCTTTTCCACCATTACCATCTCCACATTCCGTTGCCGGTTTGTACCCTATCCCGTTCAGTCCACTCATCGAAGGAACTAAAGTACCTACTACCTTATGTGGTATAAAAAATATGAGTGGACCAAATTTCAAAAACTGCTCTCGGTAATGGACTTAGGGGATCGAAGACCGTCGCAGTTACTGCGATAAATGAAAGAACTGTAGTAGGTTATTCTCAGTCCACGACGCATGCAGATCTTTGTAGAGAATGTATAACTTGTGTATGGGCCACTTCAATCAATCTTCACTTACCATCAAATGAAATAATGTGTTAGTTTGTCGCCCTTAGTTACATAAAAAAAGTAAGGGACTGGAATATTTTGACTGTATCAGTATTACCGTTTGAGAATAATGTGTTTTGAAACTGAATTGCCATTTGCTAAGGAGCGCGTCACCAAGTGCATCACTTCTTAACGTCAAGTGAAGTTTTGAGCAATTAATATCTTATTTTACACTAAATGTTTAAATATATGAGTCGTAGTACTATTTAGAGGCTAATAAAGATGAATCTGTAGAATTTAAATTTCAAAGCATTTTTTTTTATTTTATTGGTAAATGATTAACTAACGGTTACAAATTAATGGAATATTTTGCTCATCGTTGGGCATATACGAGTAATAATCTCGAAAATCGAGATTTTCATGTGTTACAAATATCTTTCACATGACTATTTGCTCCGGCAGAGCCGGTTCATTTGTGGAATTGTAATAACGCGTGAGCTTCGCTCTCAGATGACGGCTTGCGTCATATTATTTCATGCTGCAATATAGAAGTTTTAATTGGCTTTCAGCTTTTCTATCTGCCTAGGTGAAAGAGTAAAATGACATTCATGCGCAGGTAGGTTTGCTCACAACTTAGTATCAAATTGATTTCGACTCCAGTGTTCATACACGTGTTATCATTATTTTTTAGTTATCGTTATACATTTCATCGAGACTATCTTAAGGCATATAAAGTTATTGAAGTACGAGGCTAATTTGCTTTTACTTCATATCCTAAATTAATACTCCTTATAAATTCAATATTATAGTGGTGGAAGGCCACAGAGTGACTTTAAAGGAAGTAGTCCAACCAATTTATGTCTCATTCTTGGATGGTAGAGCGCGGTGAAAACTTCTTTCGACCAGCAAATAGGTGAGAGTACTAATGCCGTGTTATAGCTCCATATATTTATTCCATATATGTGGTACGTTGCAAGGTCAGGGCTATATAGTGGATGCATTAACTCTTGCCAAACAAGCTCTCTCTGTATTTGCCGAGTGGCTAAAGATGTGTGTGGTCTGGTCTCATGATGAAAAACCACACCCTTTCTGTTGATATAATTCTGGCCATTTTTTCACAATTTCTTACTTGAATCTCATCAGCTGTTGGCAGTAGAGATTGTTTTACCTGGCGGTTAAAGCTCATAACGAATGATGCCCTTCCAATCCTACCATATACACAGCATCAATTTATAGCGAGTTAATCTAGGTTTCGCTATAGTCTGTGAAGCATGACTGCCCTTTCACCATGGTCTTTTCATGTCGCACGTTCTTGTCGTAGGTAATCCATTTTTTATACCAGTGATCAATCTTTTCAAAAAACGGTTCGGTTTCATTACGTGTCAATAGAGATTCGCGAATGAGTACTCCATTAATTCGGTTTCTTTCAGTGACCTCGTGTGGCACCCAAATATCGAGTGTTTTTGTGTATTCAGACTTTTTTAAATAGGTCAAAACTCTTTTGTGGTCAACCCTCAAGCTCTTCAGCTATTTCGTAACTACTAATATGCCAATCTCACATCACTTTTTCAACAGGTCTACAAAAGCAAGCTTCATCTTTGACATAAAATTTCCCGGACTGAAAACGCTTGAACCAATTTAGAACCAACTCTTACTGACACGACATTAAGATCATAAAGTCACATATTTGGTTTTCGCACTTTTCCTTTTTTTGTACTTCAAAACGAATGTTAGTTAGATTTACTCATTTTGGCGGACAGAAAAGCAATAGCGGAAAACCGTTTTTACTTCTTATTTTTCTGTTATTAAAACGTCATCTATTTAATGGCATAAAAACCAGCCAGATACAAACAGTACAACCATAGAGATTTTACTGCAACGTTTTACTTATAAAATACGAAACAACTATTTCCCAGATCCCAGACATACATCATGTTTATCTATTACTTAGTTTAATGGGAGATGTGAATAATTGTTTTATATATAAAACTTAATTCTTTTTATAAAAGTACGTGTACCCCAACATTAAATAAACCGTGGCTATATAAGAATTAGTATCAAATTCTAATAAAATTAATTATTTTTACATTAATTAAAATTAACCTTAATATTGAATAAAGAGACTATGTATTAACAAGAATATATGATTATTTTAAAACATGTACTCACAAAAGGCAAAGGAAGTGGATGAATAATAGATTTCTGTAATTCTTATGTTACTCTCTAGAAAAGAAAAACCTATACAAAGTCCAGAACAATGTATGTCCCAGACAAGGATTATAAAGAGGCGGCTGTAGCTGAGAACCCTTCGAAGCTAAGTTGTTTCAAAGAAACTATATGAATAGACCTCTCTTATATACTAGTTTATAGTTGTTTACGTATGCTTGGTATATTTCGTTTAGAAAACAATGATTTAATACGTACGGTAAACATAGTACGCACTTTAAATATATTTTATGCATAAGTAGAAACTATTTAGTAATAAAAAATAAAATTTTAGCTTCTATCTGGTTCTAACAAAATTAAACAAATGTTACATATACCCTTAATATTAAATATTTTTTATTTAATATTAAGGGTATTTATTATACGAACATACAATTGGCCTGATGGTCACGCATGACTACAGTGTATAAATACCAGCATCAATCCTCACCAAGGATTCAAGATGCGAGTGCAATAAACACTGAGATGGTTAACCTCAAATTGGGTTTCCGGACCCATCAAAAACTCACCATATAACATAGAAGAGTTTTGCTGCTATTTTACGACTGTATTCTGTGAGCGCGGTCTCATTCCCCAGTCGAGCCAACTCCGATTGGATTGTTGGAAGTTGATAGATCCAAGTGGAAGTTTAAAAATGCACTAGTTATAGTCTTAGATGACGTTGATGATAATCAAAAATAATGCACGTTGTTCAAAGTTTTATTCATTCATTAAATTCTAGTTTTTTTTGGATGCAACTAAACCTAATTAGGATGGCCAAAAGTCGTTTTGTATTCAAAAAGAAAACTCTCGAATACCTGTTAAAAAAATTATCAGCTAATTAAGTTCATCATTAATATATATGTATATATAACTATATGTGATAGTATATGTATTTTATGTGTATATAAATATTTATTTATAAATTGTATTATATTTATATATACTTAGAATAAATGTATGTAGTTCTTGTGTATACCCATGTTGTTTTATTTAAAAATGTATAAATGCACCTACTCAATCTTTCTGTACCATCCAAAAGTTAGACTGGGAGATAATGCCTTAGGCATTAAGTCCGCCTGTGTACACTGTTTGTGCAAAAAGTTTTAATAAATAAAGAAATAAATAAAGCATTAAAAAGGGGAAGCATAACTTATTCAAGTATTCATGTTGTTTTATATTGTGTATTATAATGCTCGTTCGTTAACGTAGCGAAATTTGATTTTGATTCCAGATTAGATTGCAGATCGACTGACTATTTGTGTAGTGAATGTCTGCGAATTGAACGCGATTGTGTGGTATCCGGATACGTAATAAATAGTCTATGTGCTTAATTGGATTTGAATATTTCATAAGAAACTTCCTCAAATAAAAAAAAATAACAAACAACTGTCTTAATTCTTGTTCACATAGAATAGAGAAATATACAATATATTCAATTTTGTATTATATTCCACATTGTTTAATATTTGAATAATGTTATAATTATTATATCACCTGACAATTAAAGTGCATTCTAGTGTTTCACGTTAAGTTAGAAGTGAATAGATTGTTAAGAACTACTCTTTGAAAATTTATAACGAATGAAAGAATCGTAGGTCCTTAGTCTGTCTGATTTGGATTAACGCAGCTGGGTGGTGCAAAGTTATGTTTACCCTATTAGGATATGACTCAATATACTTCTTCCAAGCCAATAACGTGACGTACTTGTACAAGCATCCGAAAGCTGTGTTAGTGGCCCTGGGTTTTAATTCCGAGTTAAGGAATTACCTCATTACCTCGGTCCACCAGTGCTACCTAGGGAAGGGGATGACCAGTGACCAATTTTTTCCTTATCTGTATTCGCGTAAATACTTACAGCACTACAATATATCTTACGCAGTTGATTTAATCTAGTCCAAGTAATATCCAAAAGACAATACGTCATCAAAATCATCATACTTCTCTCAAAATCATCGATGCTTCTATTAAATAACATGAAACAGAAGCATTTTACCTGTCGTCAAGCAATGGAAACGCTGAGTTTAAGCCAAACTATTACAACTGGCTTTCGACCCTTCAGCAGTTTAACTAGTTAAATGAAACTACGTTAATAATGCAATGGTTGGTACAAGTTCTCCAGCTTCCTTTGCAATAGATAACACAATTGAACTATCCTGTTCGTCTTAATTAGATTAACGATAAACAATACAACAGGCAGTTACTGTTTTCCGATTTGATGTTGACGACCGCTTTCATGTCGCGCCTTCTGAATTCAATTCCCAGCTTAGGGCACAATTTTGTGACACATATTGTCTGTGGGTATGTTTTGATTGTACGGATCTCGTAGCATGGACACTTCATATTCATTATGAAACTTTTATTGTACATTTAGTGCATCACGTCAATACTTTGACATTGTAATATCTGAGCTATCGACGTCATGTAATAATTATCAGAAAATATTTTTTAATGAAATAAAGTGACACTAGTTAATAATTCCAGCTATGCAGGTGTAGCTACAAAGTAACTACAGCGCAGCTGCACTTAAGTAAAGTTCCTAAGGTACATAAATAAAACTCACCATAACAATAGAAATTGAATATAAATAGAAATTTACTAGTAAAAACGCTTCCTTTATACTGATATTATATTGACAAACAAGAATACGTTAAAGAAAGTTATTATTAATGTAAGGTTGGACAACGTTTTATATACATATACATATAAATCAAACTATTCGTTTCGTTTCATTCTTTTGGAGGAATAAATAGTAGGAAAACAAGTAGAAAATATTAAAAAAAAAATAATTGTCTAATAATTCATCTATAATATTGACTATTTATCAGATATACAAACAAACCAGATACCAATCTAAGAAAATACACTGAATCATGTAAATGGGATGTTAATAATTTAACTGTAATTATAAAATTTTAATATAAATTTTGTAATATTTTTTCTATTAAAAGAAATGCTACAAATAATATTAAACACCCTGTATATAAAAATTTGTGCCTAATTTTAGTTACATTATACTATATTGGATAATTAATAAAAATATTCTTACTAAGAAAATTTATAATAGATGATTGCAGGGCAAGAGACGTCGTTTCCGTATACAAAGACGCTTTGCACGCTGTGATGACTTCCTCTATTTCAACTTCCTACGACGCCTTTAAATATCCGGCGCTGTTTTCCGACAAAAGCAAGTGATATACATATACTTTCTACAAAACTTTTCTTGGAAATGTGTTTATTTAAAGAGCAGTTAGTGGGGGCTTTAAAAGTATGTATCTTAATCCATTAAAACTGTGCTTACATGTGATAATAAGAAAAGAAAATAAAATTTATTCACAATCATACCTCCCTATCATGAATCGTGATGGTAGGTTGATGATGAAAGGCAATTTTTATGAAATACTATACAAGTTGTAAATGAATTTTCTATTCTTCTTGCTGTATAAAGTAGGAGATATGTATATATTTATATGAATCACTTCTTGTATGTATGTATGTCTGTACGTTGGTGAATGCTAATATACAACGGCACATGCAATTAAAATGTGGTTTTCTGCTATGTATTCAAATGAGATTGGATTTTTACAATTAGTATCTATTTCGTTTAAAGTATATGTAAATTTTAAAGCATCTCATGCACTTGAAGATAAATGTCTGCGAGTATGAAATCTAATTTTTGTAGCCATTAAGCATCAACTTTAAATTGTGAGTAATTGCTCTTAATTTAGTGTCAATAGATGGCAATCAAAGATTGAGTGCCCGCCTAGGACTCATGAACTAAGTTATGAAAGTTGTTACGTTGATAAATATCACCGACCATTGGCAAAAATCCAAAATTTAAATTTTGTCAAAGCCATAAAGTTAGTTTGGTTTATCTTTTTAAACGTTTCTGCGTAGACGTTTTAGTTGGTCTCCAATAGAAATATTTTATTCCTCAAAGGATTATCAGTTGAAAAAAAGCTTGGATCTTGCCTTTTGGAACTTCAGCTTGCTGATATCAATAGCCTGCTTGTAATCATCACTCAACTGAAAATATCTTTGTTTTTAACGGGCAGACATGAACTTTAAATCCACCTTCTAAAAGATTCAAGGTTCACTTGCATTTTGTCATTTTAAGAATAAAACGAACCATGTTACCTCATATTATACGATACACAGCAGCGTCTATATTCGGTCATTATGTTAATTTAAAACTACATGATAAATATTCAGACTCAAAATGGCTTGTTAAAGATGTACAATTTTAATTAAATGCAAATACATTTTGATTACAAGTAAATATTAATTTAATTAGGAGGAATTATTTTATAGGTTCGTTATAATTGTGTTTGCTATTATGATTTTAGTATTCTATATTAATAGGTACCTATATTACTAAGTGGATGGCTAATAAGGGAAGGCGATAATAATTATTAAAAATATTTTTCCAAAAAAAAATGATTAAGACTACGGATTTATGATTTAGCAGTCGTACTAGATTTTAGGAGTTTTTTCAATGAGTCAAATTCGCCAATAATGTTTGATATTGTTTCCCTTGCAGCTAGGTTTTAATCGCTGCGATATGTCCCAAAAATTTGTGTGAGGATTATTCCATCTCAGACCTTGAAACTTTGTTGAAAATTTTATGTGAACACATTGTGCAGTCATCGTTTTCCAACGGGTTAATTGTGTTCTCCTTCGTTTACCTTTAGTTTCATAAAAATGTAATAGCATATGTTGTAGTAAATATAATAAAAGTTTCGAATTTTGTATAGATAGAAAGAACTGATTAAAATCTTACTTTACTTTATTTTGGGAAATTAAATTTAAAACATGATTAGTAAACTTACACCATTTTTCTTTGTACTAAACAGAATTGCAACCAGGACAAAAAAAAATATTAAACATAACAATATTGTTTAATAAAATAATACTGTTACTAAAATGAAATGTAACTTTTGTACCATGGTAAGAAGTTAGGTTGTAAAAATGAATTAAAATTAATTAAATTTAACAAATTCCCAATTCCAAACAAACTCTATCACGACATATCACAATTACAAAAAATACCACACAGGTTAAAATATTGACTGAGAATATTGCTCCATTTCATTGTTTTATCCGACAACGCTCCATATCATAGCACGCTCGAATCTGATACTGCATAGTTTAACTTTCTATTATTATTATTCCTATTTCGACTACTAATAGTATATGACAGTCCCTTTAGTGCATAAAGACCATAATTTTTGGTGTATAAATACAAGTAATATGTAGTGGTGACATTAAAAAAACTGGCAATTTACAATATTAGGTTGACGTCAAAGAAATGTCCATTTACCATAAACTAAGTAATACTACATTATTTATAATGTCTTTATAACATTTCGCCAATTCACCAATTAGCAGTATAGTTGTTTATGGGCCTAAGGTCCATTATTATGATCTCTGGCTTGAGTTAGGACATAAATATGACAGACTTTTTACATAGTTGCTCCTGCACTCACACTCAACACCACTTCTTAGTACGCTAATTTATCCCTCTTCGTAAACATCATAATTTTGATGATATCTGTCCTACTACCTTTTGAGTAATATAATAAAAATATTAATTTGACGTTATAAGTCAGCTGAGCAGGATGTACCAGAGAGCTGTAGGCTTTTTCGTCATCGTCATTTGTCGCCTCATTTCTTTCATTCTCAGATGTGAGGGATTCTCAGATGCAACGAACAACTTAATGCGAGAACCAACAATATACTCGTATGTTAGGCAAATATTTCTGTATCCTTTGACTGGATTGGACATTGAACCTTTTACATAGCACACATTTATTCCCGGTTACCACTAAACTTTTTTTTTCGGCTAATGGTCACTGTTAGCCCGAGGGCTTTTACAGATTCACCATTCCACGACCCTTAACGATCGGTCACCATTCACATTGAAAGGTGACCGATCGTTAAGGGCGATATACTAGTGGGTAACCAGCACAAGGGCTGTCGAGACGGAACTTCGGCTTGGACCGTTACCCTGTTGCGTGAGAGCGAGTGACTAGAGGGTCCTCGGCTTGGTAAGTTGTTTCTGACGGATTATCTAAATTAATATCAATAATATTAGTAACGATCCACTGAACGAGTCGAGTTAAAATTATGTTAGTTTTTATAATGATGGAGTCAGATCGCAGCTAGTTTCTACTTCTAATATAAATGAGTCGGCTTAACAGGGGAAGGCCCATACTAACAGAATACCAGCATGGGATAGGAGCATAACACTGTTGTATTTTGAATGATGAACGAGACATTCCATTTGGTACTTGGGGTGACAACGAATGCGTATCCTGAATCTGTGTTGTGGATGGGTATAATTGTCATGGGTGGGTCAGGTGATCAGTGATCATTGCCATCAGGTGAACTGTGTGCGCGCTTGCCGCTTCTTATATTATAATATAATAAAATAAGTTTAGTCGGTCATTAATAATAATATTAATATAGATAATCCGCCAGAAGCAAATGACCGAGCCGAGCTACGGCCCTCTCGGGCACCCTCGAGCCAGTCACTCTCTTTATAATAAATATAATAAAAGGGTAGGCTAGGGTAAAATAAATTAAACCATGTAACGTAAGAATCAGAGTTAGAAATGAGGTAGTTATTAATTTCAATTTAAAATCGTCGCGCGCTATTCAGCGGGCAATCCAGCTGAGTAGTCGATTTAAATTTCAAATACACAGGCATCAAGATTAGGATAAACAGTGAATAGAGTCCTAAGATTTTCCAGACATCGCTTCGTCATGGTTTACAGCTCAGCTCTTTCGATATGCTAAAAGAGATATTGTACAGTTTCTTAAGCAATTAAATATTTATATAGTAATTTTATGTAGATTACGATAACTCATCATAAATTAACCTAATCACAATATAATTATAAAAAAATAAAACATTAGATAAAAACAAGATGAAACATTTAATTAAAACGCTGTAGTGACGAAAAGGCAAAAAGTTTTGTCGTTGGCTTTAACCACTTTGTGGGAGGTCATGTTCAGAATTGGACTAGTGACGGGTTGAGGTGAGGTGAGGTTGTTTGAGTGAAATATATTTCTATTGTAAAATATATAAGAGCCGCGGCCGCGATTTCTTGCTGAAATATGAATGGGTCGGTTAGGCCAGGGAAAGACCACGAATTCACAGAAAACCAACATAGCGCTACTATGTTTCGTTTGGTGAGTGTATGGAACCGGTGACGCAATTATAGGTAACGAGGCATTTCATCTCCGTCCTTCGAGGTGACAGCAATGCATGTGCTTTTAGAATATTCCTCCATGATAGATATATAGAGTAATAGGCCACAAAACGTCAGTGAAATGTGTGAGGTGTTTATTACCTCTAATGCTATAAAAAAAAATATATATTTGAGAGAGGTAAGAACATTGAAAGTAACAAGAGAACACACAGTTCACCTGATGGTAAATGATTCATGCATCCCATGACATCTCCAGAGAGAGATGGAATGCCTCGTCACCGGTAGTAAAGGTATCCGGATCCCTGCACTCACGAGACGAAACACAGCAGCATTATGCTGCTATTTCACGCTGGTATTCTGTGAGGGCGTCTTCCTTCTGCGATTGAGCTGACCATGACATTCTGCAGCAAAACTGACCCCTAAAGACTAATTAATAAAAATAAAGTGCTGAGTGTCGTTGAGGTAGCCAAAGAAATTGAGGGTTAGTAATGAGTAGGTATATTGTAAGCAATAGGTTGACAGTGGCTTTTTAATTTAATAACAGGCAAACGAACATTTTCATTATTGATATAATGGTCTTATTACTCTAGTTTTAATAATATTCACGATAGGATACTTCTTTCATGGGAAGATCAACATGTTTTCATCACAGTCTTAAGCTTTTAATTAAAAATTAAATGTATAAGTAATTTTATAGTATATTAAACGACATGTTATTCACGACGTTCAACGTTTACTAATTGGCAGTGTTGACGGTTAAATATCACATAGTGTTAATTTGATTCCACTGAAACCTGAATTACTTTATCGTCAAAATGGTTAGTTGGTTTCATAATTCATTTACATTTAAAAAAAAATCACAAACTAATGAAAAATGTTAATAATTAATATACAATTAACAATAATCATATATACATACAGAACTTTTATTTATTTAATATATATATAAATAGTTTATACAAATATTTCTTCTCCCTTTATGTAGGTATCCGAGTCGGGGTTTCGTACCTCCTGATGAGCGGCCCTTGGATCGTATTATCGCTCCCTCTGTTATCGCCGAAGCTCTTCGTTCACAGGGGTCGGAGTGCAGCGGTGGTGCAGCAGCAGTCTCCGCGCCAGCTTCGCAGAATTGTCGTTGTCTCCTTAATCAGCGGGCCTCCCGCTCACGAGTCTAAATAGATAAAAGCTGTAGACCAATAGCAATACTCAAACACAAAAAAAACAATAAAATTTCTTCCATCCTCCTCCTATGAATAAATCCTCCAGTAAATATTAATGTAACGTGCCGAAAGTATATTGTTAACAATTGCTAATATACACCCTACACACGTGTCTTCTGGAAGAAAACATAGAAGCGAAATAATCCGGTGCTGAATACGTGCAAAATACCAATCAAACAAATCCACTTCGTCGAGTAGCTTTTGTCGTGTTCATGAGTAATGTTTGACGTAGTGTAGGTTTTAAATAGTGGTAGAGCTCCACTGCCATTTGTTTCTAGCTGCAGTGTGGGTCACCTCGACCAGGGACCAGGACTACGCCCTCACAAAATACCAGCGTTAAATAGGAGCATAATGATGCTGTGTTTCGTCTGGAAAGTGTAGGGATCCGAAGACCTTTATTACTGGTGACGTGGCATTCCAACTCAGTCCTCAAGCGTAAAAACGCTCTTGCATTATGATTCCTTGTCAGGAATTAATAAATGTCATGGGCCGCAGGAATCCCTTACCATCAGGTGAACTGTATATTCACTTGATTCTTTCAATGTAATAAATAAAAAAAGAAATAAGGTGGAGGATGGGCCTAAACAATAGCACTGCATATGTAAACCAATGTTACAATATGCTTGGTTGTGAATGATAGTGGGTTCCGCAGCTCGGGGTTTCTTTGATCACTGGAAGTGGTTCATTATGCAAACAAACCATTTATGAAATGGTCTTCCACTAAGTTGCGAGTTTGAAGGGGGGTTCAGATGCCCCAGGAGTCAGATCAAGCACTTGACTCGGTGACTCCGATCCGGAATAAAGCAAAATTGTCCTTACCTAATGTCTTACCAATTCACATAATTCAAAATACTTTAGATAAAACAGTAAACATTTACGAAATTCACGAGGAAAACAATGGCAGGATTGATCTCATGAGTCATTCCAAGTTATATTGTGGAAATCCGAGCTAAGTGCTAATTTAAATTTCAAATACCTGGTTATCCAGATAGAGGTTAGCGATGAATGGATGCGCATTAAACACTTCAGTGTCGCAACGGTTTCCATTTATTTCCAGGGCTCGTCTGTAAACGCAGATGATCTTTAAATGTGGGGGTTACTTTATCATGACTGTGTAAAGTAAATCTCAAACGATTTAGCAGCTTTTACCTAATTCTTATTGTAACATTGTTTTTAGTCATGTTTATGAAACTTACAATTTACCAAAAATTTAAACAAACACTCAAGCTTTACCTAAAACAATCACAAATAAATATATATATATTTATATATATAACGGTGTCTAACGAGCACAGTTCACAGTTAAGTGTTTAAACTATTACATAATTTAATAATTGTTCAAAAATATGGTAAATTGGGAAAGATATAAATTAAACTACGTACAGATCTCGGATATAGTTTCAAAGCGGATCACTGATTTAAATTTCAAATTTTTGGTTGAACAGTTATAGGTTTACAATGGAAGGGTCTATTAAACACTTAACTCAGCTTGCATTTTTTTTCTTTTGTAGCTTTTTCGCAATGGGCCATTACATTCTATACCTTTCTAAAACGTTTTGAATTAACGGAACAGTTGAGTTAATCATAGCGCTTTTCAATATATATATATATATATATATATATATATATATATATATATACATGTATATATATATGTTTATATAAATTGCAATATTATAGTATTATCTTTCAAAGTAAAAAGTTCACTATTTTGCGAGATAAAATCTATATATATATATATTTATATATATAACGGTGTCTAACGAGCACAGTTCACAGTTAAGTGTTTAAACTATTACATAATTTAATAATTGTTCAAAAATATGGTAAATTGGGAAAGATATAAATTAAACTACGTACAGATCTCATATATAGTTTCAAAGCGGATCACTGATTTAAATTTCAAATTTTTGGTTGAACAGTTATAGGTTTACAATGGAAGGGTCTATTACTATTTTACGAATCTATATATATATTATTACTTCTCCTGACTGACTGATTTATCAACGCAGATTCTAAACCACTGTCGTTAAGAAATTGAGCACGTAACCAGTTATAAGTCTCTGGATTCGTACAATCTCCAATCTGTTTTACGCTGGCATTCTGTGACTGCGTGGTCCCTTCCCGTTAGGGCCGACTTATTCAAACCGCAGCTAATACAAACTGCATCGTAGCTTTAGGACTGTAAAATAATATTTGGATGTATTGTATTTGGATGCCCAGTTTTACTCTCAAGGCAAATAAAACAGACCAGCGGTATTCTGTTTTCCTTCGATTTGTATTGTAGTCGTGCTGTGGCACAGCACTCCTCTAACACTAGCAAAATAATAATAAGTTGGTGATTTTCTCAAATCGTTTAAGCATGTAAGTATCCCAAGTATTTAAGTATATTTACTTTTCATTTCATTTCATCATAAAATTACAAGTTATAATATATTTTTAAAGTCATAAATAATGTATTTCAATCGCTTCAATCAGTCGCTTTTGAAGCAAAACATCGTGGTCATTCGACTAAATGCCAAATAATTTTCTATTGCCATATTCACGAGAAGTTATTTCATATATTTTTTAATTATTTCGTTCGTTAAATAAAACATTATCAAAATGCTAGCTGAATGTTCCGTACTTAATAATTGTTATCTAAATAGGTTACGAGAATAATTATAAGCATACCACACGAGAGGTCTTTTCATTTATGGATTCTTTGAAATAACTTAGCTTTGAAGAGTTCTTAGCTTGAAGCGCCACTTTGTAATCTTTGTCTTGGACATGTATTGTTCTGGAACTTGTATAGGTTTTTCTTTTCACTAAATAGTAGCAAAATTTTATATAAATCTATAATTCATACTACATTCTACTATAACCTACTGTATATAAATAATGTAAATTAATTTTCTAATGTAAATTGATGGTAAAGTATGGAATAGAATTTATTATAAACATGATTTCACAATCTTATTACCATCACATCTTAGTTTAGTTAGAGTGACTTGTAAGTTCTGTTACAAACCATAGATTAAACCATTTTTTTACTTTTAACCGACTTAACGTTACCCCGCACTATTTGGTCCATGGCACACTTGGCATTTGTTTCATTCTAATACAAACGAGCAGATGTGTGAGTTAACATGATGGTGAGTGATGGCTGTGACCCATGACATCCGCAGCCATCCTCAACAAAGATTCAAGTTGCATATTTATTATCTCCCTAGGGACTGAGACGGAATGCGTCGTTACCCGTAATTACGTCTCCGGGATGAAGGGATACATTCAACATACGAATCACAACAGCTGCTATTTCACACCGATATTATTCTGTTCTTGTTATTAAATGTACAAAATATTTTAGATGTAACTTTACGAGGAGACCACAATAAAATTTTTACACGAACACCCATAGTGTATTTTAGAATTTTCTTTGAAATTTATTTCCTACGTCATGTGTTGAATAACACCATCCAAGTACGTGGTTCAAATACCGCGTAATGTTATTTAAATGATGCACCAACTGGCTGGCTGACTGGTCGCTTCAGGCTGGGAATAGTAAAGCTTCTAAATATTGACTGCTATGAAACGATGGAACTGTTTGAAATATCCATTGCTCAAACATCAATAGACTTGCTGAAACTACTAAAAGTGGAGGTATTTTTATATATATGTATCTGCTTTCATATATTTTTTTTGGTTACTTGTAATTCCTTTTCTATTATAGTCTCACACTGCAGTACTGATGAATATATGGTGAGAGCAATCCATGGAAAACCTGGAAGTATCTGCCTCATCAAAATGAATGTGGATACCACTAGCAGCAAATATCAAAAGAAAAGCATCATTAGCATCATTCCACTTTAATATTCATAACTTTCATCCTTTCTCGTTACAAGTTCAAACCATATCAACCTATGCCTCCTCAACTGTTATCATCTTGGTACATGTAGAAATAATATTGCTTTGCCTTTCTGTATAGTTTTATTACGCTATATCAATTTCAGTCGTATATTAAAGTGCATTAAGTTGATTTTAAATTCTTACTAAATTATTAGCTTCACTGCCATTCCGTCGGGCTGCGGTGATCCGAAGAGAGTAAAAGTAACATATTATTATACATTACACGCATCAGAGTAATATTTATTCGGTCGACTTGTTCGCGAAAGACCAATGCTTAGACTTCGATATTATTGGCTCTATTCATTTAGTCATACCTACGATCGGGCCAATATAAGTGCAAGGTCACGAAACCACGGTCCTTCTAGACCAGACAAAGTGCGGCCAATGAGCGTACACCGTAAACCCCAACCTAGAGTTATAGGCATGAAAATTGAACGAGCTGTTTTTATCCAGTACCTTGTGGTTTTCTTCAGGTTCAGTGTACAATAGATCTACGAGGGTAGTCCCAGGCAATACTTGGCCTAACGGGGGAAAACAAATACTTACTCCATTTCTTAACATAGCCTCCATTTCGATCGATAGATTTTTCCCAGCCATGTTCAATTGCTTCGATACCCTGTTTATAGTAAGAACCGTCGAGATCTCACTATAAATAGAATTGGTAAATCTTTTACCACCAAACCATTTTTTTTGGTTTGGAAAAAGAAAATAATCCGAGGGGGCTAAATCTGGCGTAGGTGGAGTAGTTTAAGGAAGCAAATCGAACGTCATCTGGTTTATTTTGGTCATCACAATAGCGGATATGTTAACTGGTGCAGTGTCTCGGTGAAGCAACACCTTTTTTTTGCCAAATGCGATTTTTCTTGATTTCTTCACTAAAACGCAATAAGTTCGCATAATATGTTTTACTTGTTTGTTTATTTTTCTTTTTTAATGAAAATTATATTTTTATTATTATTAGATATACGATGAAAATTATCCCACCCGCATCCCATAAAACTGACGCCATGACCTTGCCAGAGGATGAAACTGTCTTCGACTTCTTTGGATTCTTCCCTTTCATTCCATTGTTTTGACTATTCTTTCATTTCAGGTGTATAGTGGTTGACCTATGTTTCATCCATGGTTATGAATCGACGCAAAAACCTGACTTTATTGCGGCGAAACATCGCTAAACCCTCGATTGAAACATCTTCACGACGCTGTTTTTGTTCCGTTTTGAGCAACGCGGCACCCATCTTGCATGCAGCTTTCTCATTTCTAAATTGTCAGTTAATATGCGATGTATACAACTTTTTGAAATGCCTACCATGTCGGCTAGCTCACGCACTTTTAGTTGGCTGTTATCCAATACCATTTTCTTAGTTGTTTCTGGCGTGGACACCTGACTTGGTGGACCACTACGATGTTCATCTGGACAGCTCGTATGGCTACGTTTGAACTCTGCTGCCCAATATTTTACTGTTTTAAACGAAGGAAGCAGACTCTTCTCGAGTAGAATCTCAGCTTTGGTACCGGTGGAACTGAAACCTTTCAAATGAAAGTATTGTATCGCATAACGATGACCAGTTTTCTCCATATTAACAAATTCACCGGGAGCGTTTACTATTGATGGCTGTTAACCAAATACTAAAAAACGTAGCGTAAATTAAGCTATATAAAATTGTTACTTCCGACGACAGCAATTGTTTTCAAACAACAAATGCAATCTATGAGTCGCTTCGGGTACTTCTGGGACTACCCTTAACAAATGAATATAAGTAGTATAACATATGAGGTTACCCTCATATCACTACTTCAAGGGCATCATATGCATTGTTTTTCTTGCAAAGCTTCAAAAGGATATAAGTTGTGTAGTGTTTTTTGCTAAATCAAAAACACTTAGACTCTCCGAACTTGAATTAATATCAATATAGGAAAAGCAACGTTTACTCAGCCCGATCTTTCCTGCCAGAGAGAATTTCATGACGTATATTTACAGTTTTAAATCGCACAAATCTTGTAGAGCTTATGGCCGGCCTATGTACTAATTGTTAGCGGTCACTCTTACAGAATATATACTGTTTAGATTAAATACATAAAACTTTTCAACCAAAACGAATATCAAAAGTCTTTGTAATATTTATAGAAGTGAAATAATGTTAAAGGATGATTAATAATGTTTGTGAAATTATATACAATTATATAGAAAAGTTATAAACTATGTATGGTTAGCGGATAGTTGCACTAAGTTTACTTTCAGATCAGTTTAGTATAAACGTAACATTACACCTGCTTCTCTATAATATAATTATTCCTATTTTGATGTAATTAAGTATAGTATTTGTTTGTTTATAATATATATCTGTAAAGAAAAAATGTATTTTAGAGACGGTAGAGCCATTCCGCACTTAGTATGACCACGCTCTCATAGATTATCAGACTGAATTCTCTTAGTCCTCGCAGATAGACTTAGACAACGCAAATAGATCCTGAAATTTTGTTGTGAAAGCATGTAGATATTATGGACTGCAGACATCATTTAACATAAGGTGTACTGTATGATCTCTAATTTTATTTTTAAAAAAAACTTGTAAAACTTACTATGATGAAATAAATTATATGCACATAGATGCATTTATTTTATAATTTGATTTTCAAATTAATCAAATAGTGTACACAGTGTGAACATTAATTACGATGTAGAGTGAAACGTTCTTGACCCGAGTGGCAATAGCGGTGACCTGCACAGCTTCACGTTTCCGCCCCGTAACTCTCTTACGTTGAAACAAGCCTTTTTATGCACTTACGTAACTTTAATTTATATACCTTTAATAATTATCTAGTATTATTTCATTATAATGTATTTGCACACTTGTTATTTCTATTTAATTTAAATTAAGAAAAATGTTAAGAATAATTATATTATTGGATCGTCAATAGCCTTTTTTATTATTATAATAGCGTAATTTAGGACACGGTTTGTGAAACTTAAGGTTGCAGGATTGAATCTGCTGATCAACTATGGTGATGATGCATGTCCTAGAACTAGCATTGAAGCTTAATTGGAGTGGTTAACAGGAACGTTATTACTCTTAATAGCAGCCCTAGCATTCTTTAAAAAAACAATGAAAAATATGCATTACACACTTTTAACATACCAGTAATTATATCTATTACAATTATAATTAATCTTATATGTAGGAGGATTTTATACATCATTTAATATTTATTAATAGTCGATGCTGATACATACGTGTTCCGAGTTAAACCTTTGCAACACGCGTTTTAATATAAAATTCAATATATATACAATTATGAATTTTTATCTTTCTCTATGAGGTCAATTTCTGTAAGGCCAACTAAATATAGGTATTATTATATTATATATAATACAATAAACATACATTGAATTTGCTTAATTCTAAGGATTCGTTAGCTTGAACTAACGAAATTTAGATTTCAGGATTCTTATATAAAAACAATCACTTGGTAATGTTTGTTCACCATTTATGGAGAGCCTGTCACCGTAAACGGGAATCAAACAAAACTGTCCGTAACTGTTGTTCCCTACTAGATATAGATATCACTCAGTAACTCTATCTACCTGTCCGGTATCGTTTACGTCTAAAAACTCTAATAGTATTTATACCTAATAAGCTCCCTCAATGTGAATAGTGATCATATATTACATCTTATTAAATAAGAAATCCCTCATGCTGTACCTAAAAAATAAATTTTGTAATCTAAAAATATTGCTTAGAAAATTTACCGGAAGAAAATGAGGTCGTTCTACAAAGGCTTTTCTGCGACCGACACCTTGTAGTTACTCTGCAAATAACCCTATAGGGCTGACCATAGAGAAATTAACTACTATTATTTTTCTATGAATTATTTATACTTTTCAATAATATACATGTCTCAAGTTTACTAGAGTAGGTTAATTGATTCAAGCGATGAGAAAGCAAATCAGTGGCAAAGCTCGCCACCGGTTGTATCAATGCATTTCCTTAGGAAAACTAACACATAAGTAATTAAACTATTTCCATACTTAAAATATGACATATAAAACTTCTATGTAATATTATAGACATAATAACATAACAAAAGTAAGTAACAAGTCTACATATAGCGACTCTACTCATAGATTACCTTGAATAGTATCATATCGCGGATGTATCGCTTCGTAGGTGAGAAGAACTAAAGATCCAATTACTGATAACTTCAATTCAAAGATCAGAAGTAACTACATACCTTCACTTTGATTCGTCTTTGGAAGAATGTGGGAGCGACACAAGATTTAGATTTGGGGTTATTGTCATGCAATTTTCAGAATTCTTGATGATTTTGAACAATTGTTAAACTGACACTCGATCCAAAAAAAATAATAATAATAAAGCTTGCAAATACCAAAAACCAAATAAAATTGTAAAATGAAATCTAATTTGATTATTAATTGATTGTGTAGTGAATTATATAAATAATTAACACAGCTGTAGTAGTTTATTGTCATAATGTACAAGTAATCAAAGAACCTAAGTTTGGCCTGATTTATTAAAATTTTAACTTATGATTTACCACATTCATTTGCCTAATATTTGCCTGTTGCAAATTGGAAAAAAAAATTGAGTGGAATCGTACTACTGTTAATGAATATTCCGCTAGAAAGAAACTACGTCTTTATGCACATATTATTAGACCATCGTGTAAAGATAATGGATAATAACAAAGTAATTTAAATGTATTGCAAGTTAATGGTGATTTTTAGATATACATATACTTATACCCACATGTTATTAGTTTTATCATTTTTCTAAGATTAATATTTATATTGTTGTGAAATTATGGAATATTTAGAAGTTTCGTTATAAGGACGATTTAAGCAAGGAAATTCGGCAACATTTACTAAGGTTAATCTTACATTTGTACACACAAATCCCGTTAAACTATCTAAAATTGACTACCTTAGTCACTCTATCCGTCGAACCCTCGACTGAAATAAAACCACAGGATACTAGATAAGAACTGAACCTATATCCAAGGCCATCTTAGTTCGGATTCCATGCTCGTTGGCCACATATGGCTTGATTGGTAATGACTTTTATGTAATAACAAAAGCTTAACTAGGGTAAAAGGTAACTTTTAATACAATTTTTTTTTTTAAGGCACCAAGATAAAACTATTAGGATATGATTAATGTTTTTAACGTTCTTACGTTTTTATCATCACATTTTTCATGGTGAAAACTTTCTAATGATTAATTTGTTGATCACCCAGCACATTGATAAAGCACTTATAATTTTAACTACAATTGTATAGACATACTTAGAGCTAGTAACTAGCTGCAGCATTAATGGGTCGACTCGACCAGTAGGGGAACACGGGCGTATATCACAGAATACCAACGTAAAATAACAGGATAACGTGTTTAGTATATTGAATGTAAGGAACTAAAAAGTCAATTCACAGCATTCCACTTTAGTCCTCTTTAACTTGTTTTTTTTTCTCGCAGAGGGATGTAGATTTTTACAGGCCGTACTTATAACTAACCATCAATTAAATATATCCTCGTTTGTCATTCTTAATTCCGTTAAAAACTCGTAGATAACTAATATGTTATATTTTCGATTGTTTTCTCATTGTAATCTATAGATTCCCTGCTACTAAGAGTACCGTAGGGAGACAGTTAATTTTTATATTGTTATTTTATTAGAAGACACAACAATTTATGTAATCGAATTCATTAAGAAAGATTAAACAACAGATGCAGATAATATAATGGCAACAAAATTTATAATAGAAATGAAAGAAACCATTAAAAATCCACAAATATATACCAAATCACAATTAACGCGTAAAATATATTGGAGGTTTGCCTTTCTCATATAATTTTATAATTTCAAACATATTTCTTGTGAAAAATTGCAATGAGACCCGCAAAAACTATACAAAGCAAGCATCAGCTATATTTAATATATAGTAGCGTTAACGGTCAAATTACCGCAAGTACACATTAAATGCTATGGGGCAAATGAAATATTTTAAATGAAACAGGTGTTACAATAAATGTCTCCATATAATTTTGGATATATAATTACTGGTAGAGAGGCATTCGATCTTATGTTCAATGGATTTAAAGGATAAATTTAATGATAGTTTTTAAATATTACATAAGGGAATTTTATGTTCTTAATCTACGTTAGACTTTTACTATTATACTATATTAAATACACAAACGCTAAAAATTCTTGACCGTATTTCTTAGTTTATTTTTCACAAAATTTCACTTAAAACGAGAGCAAAGGAATTGGCGTATAAAGGCTTTGCTACGTACGACACCCTGTTACAATGCAAACAATTCAGTAGGGTTGTGAAATACGATCCGTAAGCATATTTCCGCTTAAAAGTATGAAATGAAATTAATACCGTATATTACAACTGTTGGGAATTCTATTTTCTTATTTATAAACTGTAATGATCACCTTACAGCGTATTTTAGTTTAATTTATTTTTTTATATTTTTATTTTTATATTAGTATAATTTTAGTGTAATTACTATGTCTAAAAGTCAAATTAATGCTAGCGGTATCAGATAAAACACTTTTTAGATTCTACTGCGTAGTACATCCCCTTTTTATGACTGGGGGGCGGCTTATGCATACCTGCTATCGCGCATGCAAAGGCGGGTTGTATTGGAGACCCACCACTAAAACCTCACGATATTTCACCTTTGTCCTAATCCCACTTGTTATTGCTACGCTATTAGATAATCGCGTTGGAACACTGGGCATATCTTTCTACACTGCCTCTTATATCCACGTAGGAAACCTCTCAGTGTCCACAATGTGGGGCCAGGAGAGCAACCACCAGCCTTCCCGGACCACTGTGGTGGGTTAGGTCTATGGCACCTCTTCGGATTTGGGTACGTACAGTGGTGTGTTGTAGTACCACCACTCCTCTCCTCCCTCGGTTCCACTGCTGCATTAGCGGTGTGACTTCACTTGAGTTCGCTACCCTTACTACCCACCGTGATAGGAAGTTCACTTTTATGAACTCTATTAATCATTAAATTTCAAAAAATTCATAAAGATTATGCTATTAACTTTTACTATCAATTAGGGTAAAACCCTTCATAAATAAAATATCTTAAATACAGTTAATTATATAAATTGAAATTGCAATATATTTTTTGGAGTTGAAACGATTTATCCACCCTAAAGAAAACTGAAGGGTCTTATTTCAATAAATAACTAAAATACTATAGCTAAGAAGTAAAGAAATGAAATTGCGGCATTTTAAATATTTAGAGTAACGACGGGTTCTATAACCGAATTCAAAAATGGAAGTTCTAAAGTTAGTGTCGTTGTAAGTAATACTTGACGCATACTGTAAGTTTCTGAAACTAACCACTTACAAATAAAAAATCAAAAACTATTGACAGAATTCGAAAATGAAACTCTCTGGGAAAATGTTACTTTTTAATTTGCGAGACTGTCAGTTGTTTTTTGCATTGTGGCGTCCACATTACAAAACTGTGTGTCGTAATAGCGACTATGAATATAACCTTTAAATATTTTTTACGAATTTCGCTGTGGTTTGTTAACAAGAGAATTAAGTCGGACCAGGTAGAAAATGATTACTTCTTTATTCGGCAAATAGGACATTACATTACAGTGTCGCCTGGAAATCAAACTACTGTTGTGTCTAGTGCAGTTTGGTACGCAAACAAGTGCTTGCAAAAGTTCGTGAAAAGCGTCGCAGCAAAATCGTCCTTCACCACGATACCGCATCCACACATTTCGTAAAGATATATTTTTTTTTAGATAAGGTGGCAAACGAGCAAGCAATCCACATTTTTCCACGAGATTCCACAGAGAAGTTGTGCGTGGCAGGAAATTTCGCGTCAAGCGCACGGTGGCGGATTGCCAACCATCGAGATGATATGGATGAAATTTTGAATTCTGTCGTGATGAACGATGTTTAAAATCAGCAGCTGGAATTAATCCGAACAACACCTCAGAACACTCCCCATGGTAAATTCAGTAAAAAATGCAAAGAGATGCAACATCTCATCACGCCAGTGAACGTAATATGCGTATTTGAATGCTTCAAATGTAAAACTGATTACGCATCTTCCAAACAGCCCGGATTAAAACAATTAACTAAAATTAAAGATACGCTTAGATGATTACAATTTACAAGTCCAAATGTGGTAATGAATATTAAAGTATTAATCTTTATTTGCAAATTTTTTTATAAGGTAGATTTAGTCTTTTATTTTTAATAATTAGATTATTGCTACACCTATCACTATATCTCCTTGGGTTGACTGGTAAAGAATATCTTTGTCATTAAGTCCGCCATATGTGAAACTTGAACTTTGTTACGGTTGATGCAACAAATAAATAAAATAAATAAAAATTATGTTCCACAAAACCATTGAATTGATGCCTACTATTGATGAAGAGTGGATCGACTGCTTCCAACGAATGCAAAAATATGTAATTAGTGGACACATACTTCGAAAAACAATAAATATATCTTAAATATAATATCTGGTCTTGAGTAATGGTTAAAAGGCTTTCTTAGTACATTGAGGTAATAAGTCATAATCTTTCAGTATGACTAGACTCCTATATCCTTGACTTTTAATCTAGTGAAAAATGTGCATATTTGTCATCCTTATTTTCCTAAAAATATCATTAAATAAATGGTATTCGCTAGAGACATTATTGACATTTAAACTTCTGCGAATATTTTTATTTTTTCTTATATAATCTGTTGGTTTCTTAAAACAAAATTGAGCTACAATCTATCACCGAGAAAATAAGAACAAATAAAGTTGACTTAAACAAGCCTACGCAAGGGCTGTTGATCTTAGAACACAGAATATTGGATATAGGCCCATCGTTTCATAGCAACAAACATTTAAGTTCGTTACTATTCCCCGGCTGAAGCCAAAAGTTAGTACATCATTCAAATAGCATTACTTGGCATTTCAAGCACGTATTTGGACGGTGTTATTCAACACATCACGTAGGAAATAAATTTTCAAAGTGGTATTCTAAAATGTACTAGGGCATTAGAGTTAACATTTTATTGTATTCTAACGTAATACTGTATAATATCCTATACATTGAAAGATAAGAAAGTGTACGCAATAGTTTTGTTTGTTTAGTGTTATGATTTTTATATTCTGAGTAAGAAAAGTTTCTACAAAAATTACGATTAGAGTTTCTTTGTCATTTGTTCATATCGTTGTTCTTTTTAGAATAAAATTTCGTTTCATACACAAAATAAACTTTTAATACCTACAACCATGTGGCCAGTTTATCAGGCCAGATAGGCCTCAAGCAGTAGCATATTCAGAGTTCAATTCCCAGAGAACACGATTTTTTGTCTGGTTTGTAAGCATCCCATTTCGGCAACACTGCCGCCCAACAATCTTAACATACAATGAGTTATTGGCTAACCAATGCCTATGTTACAGCTTGTCTGGGCATAATAAGCATGTCAACCACCGGTCTTGTAGACCGGTCACAGTGCTGGCCAGCATAGAACCCAAACCCATTGCCAAGAATTCAGCTTTAGCCTAATAATTTTTGGTTTTACAGATTCAAGACTCAACTGTTCACGCACATCCTTGCAAATGTTTAGTGTATGGTCCTTGAAACATATTACGTGTTTTTTTTCTGAAAGAAGGGAGCAAACGAGCGGCGGGAACATCGAGGTGCTCATCTATGCAACACCAGAGGAACTAAACACCAGATGAACCACACGAGGAAGGATCCGGTGCTGGCCTTTAAAAAAGGAATAGGCTCGCTTCTTGAAGGACCGTAAGTCGTACTGGTTTGGAAAAACCGCCGAGGACCTTTTCACAAGGCAGCTGTGCGGGGTAGAAAATTCCGCGAGAAGCGCACAGTAGAGGAATGCCAGCACGTAGTGAGAATGGAATCTGGTGGCCTGTCATGTCGTCCCATGACGGAACTCGTCGGCGGGTATCGTTCCAAACAGCTTTTCGGAGCACTCCCCGTGGTATATACGATAAAAAATGCAGAGGGAACTGACGTCCCTCCGCAGGGCCAGAGAATCTAGCCGATCGGTGAGAGCTCGGTCATTCAGAGTTGTTCGGATTCGAGTCACTCTCTGTTGTATGCGGTCAAATAGAAGAAGCTGGTATTGGGGTGCTCCCGCTCAAAGGTGCGAGCAGTATTCCATGTGGGGCCGCACTTGCGCCTTATACAGTTGTAGGCGGTATCCCAGCTGGAAATACTGCTCGCCGTACTGAGCACGCCGTGCTTTATTGAGGCCAGCTTGGCCTTGTCTTCCAAGTGACCGTGAAACTCAAAATCACGATGTCGACGCCGAGAATACCGATACTGAGTGAGGCAACCGGGGTGTTCTCAAAGTGGAGATTTACGATGAAGGGATCTTTTTTAGCAGTAAAGGCGCAGACTTGTGTCTTTTTGGGATTAAAATCGACAAGGTTTTGTCCACCACAATCCGTGACTTCACCCAAAAGGGATCAAGCAAGTTCTTGCTTCTTGAGTATGCCTATCTTCCTGTCTAGCAACGCTTTAATCCTCCAAACTGGGACTGAAATGATTTTAGGAAAAAACATTGAAAATTTGGTCCTAGAGTGTAATTGGCAACTATTTATCTTTTTAATGTCGTTACACACAAATCTATTGTACAACTTTTTAGCCGCCAGGTACAGTATATTTCTGTTCAAAATAGAACGTTTCTGTACTCACAGATATACTTAAGGTTCTATGTATCTGACAAATTGTCACCTGTCTTAGAACACTAGAATATTTTAATAGGTAACGAAAATAAGTAACTTGTACCAAAAATACTACTTATACTGTTCTAATTATAAATTTTACCTTGACTACTAAGACGTTTTTTTATATTTTTTTAAGCTATCTTTCGCTGCATAGCGCTTCAAAGGAAGCTTCTTTGGCAATGTAGCCTACAGGAACGGTGAGCGTAATTATCCTTTTCGTCTCGGTGCTACTGTCTAAGTGAAGAGGGAAACGATTTTAGATGAAAATCATTTTTAATCAAAAAATTAACAAGTGCATTCTAACTCTACTCTTCTAACTCAAAATCGTAAAATTGAGATAACTAATTATTCTTATTTTATCGTGGTAATTTTACCTTTTTTTATCCTACGTAACAATAGTTTTAAAATAAACGTTATGCAATCCATATAATAACTACGTGAATTTTTTTTATTCCATGTGCAATATTCACGTAAATATAAGTAATCACCAAATTTGTAAAAGTTAAATACAAATCTAAAATAGAGGCTGGATGTCATTGTCATTGTCAGCTAACTACATTATAGCAAAAAAAAAACCATATAAACTTTACACTCACTAGGATAATGTCTATTAAATGACAACTAAATGATTTATTAATCATGTTAACTAAACCAAGACGTAGGAAATAACAATTATCACTGATGCGAGATACCCAACACTGCGCCGTCCTGTCCCATATAGCCCAGTGCAATGAGGTAACACTTCTAAAAAGTACAAATTTTGCTCACGCATTGACAAAAAGTCGTTTCATGCTTTAGCATGTGCACTTCAAAGTTGAAAATATCGTAAACAGATATAAATCTTTGATTGAAACTATTAACGAGAGTCTAATAAGATTAGTATTATACACAAGAAAAATAAGTTTTTTTTTCGGGCTGTTAGCGCTGTTAGTCCGAGGGCTCTTACAGTCTCACCGGTTTAATAGGTTTAGAGCTTAAGCTTAAGGCGCTCTGCCGAGACCTCTATTAGTAGGTAACGTGCACAAGGGCTTCGGCTTGGACCGTCAACCTATTGCTACTGACTCGAGGGTGCCAGAGAGGCCGAACTTCGGCTCGATCAGATGTCTGGCTATGGATTATCTAAATTAATAATAATAATAGTAATATTATTATTGACTAACTGTACCACCGCTTCGGAATGCGAAGACGCTGAGGAAAAAGTGGAGTAAGAAACTCCAGCAAAATAAGCTTCCGCTTCTGCTTATGTTACATCATTATCTTAAGGAATGAACATTAGGGTGAACGTAAAAGGGATTTTATATTTAATTTCTGGGTGTTAATTTCTTTCGTTAACCCTTTGAAAAGCCGATGTCAAGGCAGCAAAGTTGTAATTGAAATTGTTTTACAGTTAATAATACAGATAATGAGGATTAGATTAGTTGTTTGTGTTTCTTTTTACTTATTATCTTCTTTTATTAATATTGTAGCGGTATCAATAACATTGTATGATTTTCTGACGTTTTAATATTAAAAATAAGAGATTAGAAAATTATGGTGCTGCATGAAATGCGTTTAGATTTTTAATAATATTAAAGGTGACAAACGAGTACACAGTTCATCTTACGCTGCGTCCCATTACATTAAAATCCACCCTCAACAAAGATTCAATAAGCATATACAGTGACCCTTAAGGATTGATATGGAAAACCTTGTTGTCAGTAATTGGGTCTCTAGATCCCTACACTCATTATAGGAAACATATTAACGTATACAAACATAATTAGTGGAGGCGTGGTCCAGTCCTGATCGAGCTGAACGGTTTATTATAAAAATAAAACTAGAATACTCTATAAAATTAATAATGGTCGCAGTAGGTCCGGACGCTCCTTTTTAATTTCACACTACCCGAGTTATCCTAGTTTTTTTCCCAGGGCCGGCGTCCATGAAATTGTTGATTACTGTTTTAAGCGCTGAATTACCACGTGTGTGAAAGCAAAGGATAATATTGAGAGAAAAAAATACACTTCTAAGTAAAATGAATAACATTCCTTTCTATACGCTATTTGAATTACCATGTAAACATTTAAAATAAGCAAAGTACAAAAATTTCGATAACTATTATAAAGGTTAAGTAAGTGTCGGGCAACTTGTTCCACCGATCGCAAAATTAAGAGAGTTTGATGTAAGTCCTCGAACTGCTAAATGGACGGAAGCTAGTTGTAGTAGTTTGGTTCTAATTTTGATAACAGCTAGCTAGTTTCAACGTCGGTAGAACCACCCTGCATTTTACTTCTAACAAGCTGCAACATGAATGAGTCGGCTTGACTGGGGATTATCTAAATTAATAATAATAATAGTAATATTATTATTGACTAACTGTACCACCGCTTCGGAATGCGAAGACGCTGAGGAAAAAGTGGAGTAAGAAACTCCAGCAAAATAAGCATCCGCTTCTGCTTATGTTACATCATTATCTTAAGGAATGAACATTAGGGTGAAGGTAAAAGGGATTTTATATTTAATTTCTGGGTGTTAATTTCTTTCGTTAACCCTTTGAAAAGCCGATGTCAAGGCAGCAAAGTTGTAATTGAAATTGTTTTACAGTTAATAATACAGATAATGAGGATTAGATTAGTTGTTTGTGTTTCTTTTTACTTATTATCTTCTTTTATTAATATTGTAGCGGTATCAATAACATTGTATGATTTTCTGACGTTTTAATATTAAAAATAAGAGATTAGAAAATTATGGTGCTGCATGAAATGCGTTTAGATTTTTAATAATATTAAAGGTGACAAACGAGTACACAGTTCATCTTACGCTGCGTCCCATTACATTAAAATCCACCCTCAACAAAGATTCAATAAGCATATACAGTGACCCTTAAGGATTGATATGGAAAACCTTGTTGTCAGTAATTGGGTCTCTAGATCCCTACACTCATTATAGGAAACATATTAACGTATACAAACATAATTAGTGGAGGCGTGGTCCGGTCCTGATCGAGCTGAACGGTTTATTATAAAAATAAAACTAGAATACTCTATAAAATTAATAATGGTCGCAGTAGGTCCGGACGCTCCTTTTTAATTTCACACTACCCGAGTTATCCTAGTTTTTTTCCCAGGGCCGGCGTCCATGAAATTGTTGATTACTGTTTTAAGCGCTGAATTACCACGTGTGTGAAAGTAAAGGATAATATTGAGAGAAAAAAATACACTTCTAAGTAAAATGATGTTATTCATATATCCATATTCCTTTCTATACGCTATTTGATTTACCATGTAAACATTTAAAATAAGCAAAGTACTTAAATTTCGATAACTATTATAAAGGTTAAGTAAGTGTCGGGCAACTTGTTCCACCGATCGCAAAATTAAGAGAGTTTGATGTAAGTCCTCGAACTGATAAATGGACGGAAGCTAGTTGTTCTAATTTTGAAAACAGCTAGCTAGTTTCAACGTCGGTAGAACCACCCTGCATTTTACTTCTAACAAGCTGCAACATGAATTAGTCGGCTTGACTGGGGAATATCTATATTCACTCCCAGAATACTAACGTTAAATAGCAGCATAACGTTGCTGTGTATTGTCTGGTGAGGTTCGGGAATTCGGAGACTCTTATTACAGGCGATGAGGCATTCCATCTTAGTCCTTAGTAGTGATTACGAATCTGAATTACGATTCCTTATCGAGGTTGAATTGGTGTGTGATGCGCCGCTGGAATCATTTACCATCATTTGAGCTGTGTGCTCGTATGCTTTTAATGCAATAACAACAGATGTCTACTAAATTATTTATGTTAATCAGTATATACTTAATTCGCAATTGTAAACATTAATGTTATTAACTTATGTAATTATTTATTAATTAGTGCCAAATTGTTTTCTACCTTATGAGGTTATCAGATAATTTAATCAACTTTTTTGGTTTTAGGTTGTCGCAAAGTAACGGTTGTTTATATAATATTAATCATCATAAGGTCCTCCTCTTCCTCGCGTCAGCTTCCTCAATGCTGAGGGTCGTGACCATTTCGTGGGAACAGTCTGTCGTTGGTGATTCGTCGCCACTTTCCCCTATCTGTCGCCGTGTGCAAAGCATTGCTAACCGATGTGCCGAGAGTGGTGTGGATCTGGTCAGACCAACGTGTTGGGCTCCAACCTCTAGGTCTTGTCCCGTCGTTTTTCCCTGTGACAACCAGCTTTTCTAAGTTGTCACTGTTTGTTCTGGCAATGTGACTGAAATATTCCAGGATCCTGCGTAGGCATATGGTGGACAGCCTATATCATAAAGTACGGTGATAAAATTAAGCACCTATAACTTATTTTTTCTTTTAGGTATTTTACAGATTATTTTGAGAAGATTGCTTTAAGAGTACACAAGAGTACAATAATGAAAGGAAGAATTTAATTTCGGATTTTTTCCATCTCTGTCATGTATTATTGATTTACTAACGTTATTAATGTTAATAACAATAATGTGCCGAAACCTTCGTGATCGATTACAAAAATGGTGGCAATTGAAAAATTTTGATTGTTAACCGTAAGCCATAGCACTCATTTTTAAGAGTTCTTTTTTTTATTACATTGAGCACACAGTTCATCTGATGTTAAGTGATTTCTGCGGCCCATTATATTTGATATTGACAAGAATCGTGAAATAGAAATGCAGATGCCATGTCACCCTTGAGGACTGAGATGGAATGCCTCGTCACCAGTAATAAAGGTCTCCGGATCTCTTCACTCACCAGACGAAAGACAGCAGCATTAGGCTGCTATTTCACGCCGCTATTATGTGAGGGCGTGGTCCTACCCCGGTCGAGATGACCTATTCATTCTGCAGCTGGAAACAAACTGCATTATAGCTGGATTACACAGTACGCTAACAAACTAAGTTCGACCCCCGGCACCAATAAAATAGGTTATTGCAATTCTTAATGCTAAAATTTACCACGTACTCGGCGTTAAAGGAAAACTACAAAAGGAAACCTGTACGACTTAGTGATACTTTAAAAAAATATTGCAAGGCACTTGAAATCAACGAAAATGCATTAAAGCAGCGTTGACCTTAGACATAGAACCACGAACCACACAATTTTGATATTCATGCGTCACAAAAGATATCGATGTCTTGCAACCTTGAGCTAGTACCAGAAAACGAGTAGGTGTCAAATTTATAGTTGGAAAAATATTGCCCGTTTCTACGTTCAACCCTTAAACATTTGAGCGCCTTAGCGCCTGGTGATTTTATATCATTATACCAATTTAAGTTTTAGAAAATTTAGTTGAATATTAATTATTAGTAAACCAGCCGCTTCGCCACCATTCCATTGTAATGCGCTGACCCTTATACATGCCAATCCGTCTCGTGAAAAATTTTGTCATTTAACTTAAAAAAGGCAGGGCAAGCACACCTGTATGACGTGACACTGAATCTTAGTTTGTCGTATTGAGAGAAATTTAAAATACGAACGTGAATTTCCAATTTTTATCCAAAGATTCACAATTTACAGTGGTAGGCTCACATTGCATCTCGTTTTAGATGCAAAATTAAGGTCATCTTGACTGAAGAAAACGCTTTCACTTAATACCAGCGTGAAATAAGTAAAGGTACTCTAATTCTATTTCTTCGTAGCTTCGCTTAGTTTCATCGAGTGGTATTTCAGAAAAATTTATCCCACCCATTATCGATTTTGCATTTAGATATCTTATTAAGTCTATAAAGTAGACCATCACTAGAATAATTATGTTATCATCCACCGCTAAAAGTGTCCTCGTTTCTTGCATATAATTAAATAAAAAAAAATCCTTATCAGAATTACTGTTGGTACACGAAAATAATCTCCGAAGTATCAGGGAGTCGAACTATCAATTATATATTAAATAATGAAAAATAAAAGGATGCCTTGAATATGAATATTTATTTATTTAATCTTCATATACAGTATGTATAAAGGCGGACTTAATGCCTTAGGCATCCTCCACCAGTCAACCTTAGGGCAATGCAGAGATAAAATGATGTATGCTTAAAGAACTTGTCGTAAAATACTATAATATTATATAAATAAACAATAAATGCGTAAGTATAAATTACATACATAACTAGACATATGTATATAATAAATACAAATATACATTATATATATATATATATATATATATATATATATAAATACATATACATTATTTTTGAGACTGCCAATCTGTTGATAAATAGCTCCCGAACCTTTACCTTAAACGCGTAACGATTTGTAGCCACCCTGACTTCAGGAGAGGAGAGGGTGAGCATTCCAGAGATGAATAGATTGAACAAAGAAGGAGGAGTGGATAAAGTCGGAGTTATTAGAAAGACACAAAAGCAGAAGGTTGTTGGTCGGGCGAAGGTTTTTATCATGGTTAGAGCCAAAGTATTGAAAATATGAAGATACATAGATTAATAGATACGAAAAGGGTAAAGGGTGGTGAGCACGCAGACTTTGCCTCAGACGAATGGGTAGCCACTTTAATTGAGAACGATAAGAAGACACGTGGTCATTCTTTCGAAGGTTATAGATGAATTGATGCAGTTATTTAGAAGACGATCAAGTTTATTAAGGAGGTCGGCATAGTCAATCAGGGGAAAATTAAGGTCTGCATAATCGTTATTTTGGTCTTGGATGGGAGAAAGTTTTGCAAGGGGTATAGAGCACGCAGGGTTCCGGTAACTTTTTGGCTAATATGAGTTACTTGCCAAATTGGCGTTGTGTCAATGTGAATACCGAGGTCTTTAACAGTAGGGCACATTTCTATAACAAAGCCATTAAAATAATTGCGGGTAGAACGATTGTGTTTAGCTTATATATTGAGTGATGACTAACAATTATTATGGTCTGGCACTTAGACGGGTTAATAGAAAGACCGAATCTATCAGACCAGCTTTTAACATTTTCTAGGTCTCTGTTTACCATTGCCACCGCTGCAGATACACAATCGATAGTCGCCTGTGAATATAACTACAGGTCATCGGCATAAAGATGATGACATATACTGAAAGTTTTGAGAAATGAGATAAATAAAAATTGGAAAAAATAACAAAGGAGAAAGAATACCACCTTGAGGAACACCAGCATGTAAGCCACACCAGCTAGATGAAGATCCGTTGATGCGGACCGACTGCTGACGTCCTCGAAGATAATATGAGAACCAATCCAGTGCTTCGGTAGAAATCATGATATGAGAAAGGATGGATGGAAGGATGTCTTGACTGATGGTATCAAAAGCGTTAGAAAAATCAACCAAAACCAGCATAGTGACTTTGGTATCCTCCATGCCCGCTTTAATTTCACCAGTGACTTTGAGAAGCGCGGAAACAGTACTAAGACCGGGTCTGAAGCCAGACTGCAAGGGGCTTAATAGATTATTCAGGTGGACAAAGCGCGATAACTGTAAAAGGCTTCCTTTTTATGAATATTAACACTGAAGTGAGGGCTGTTTTAAATACTTTAAATAAACTTTACATAACAGCCATATAAAATATCTTTATAACTCTAGATTAAAATCAAATATAAAACAAATCAGATGGAAATACATGAGAAAAATCATTAAGAAGAAAAAAGAAACAATTGGTTTGTACATCATCATAACACTTCAAAATATCTATGGATTTTGCAGATCTATTTTAAATTAAAACTACAGTCTGGGAATGCTAAAGTCGTAGGTCCCAATCCGCCAATTGACTATTATCGAGTACCAACTTAATTTTTTTTATATATTTTGGGTATGCCATGTCGATATCCTACCGACTAAAATCCCATAGTGGTTGCCATCAGCGGTCACAAAGAATTACATCCAGACCATTGTGGTCTAAAATTTGTAATATTTAAATATGAACAGCTCCTATAAGCTCTTCATATTGAGATACATCATATACGTATCTTGTTTTAGTCTAAATTAGTGTATGGTGGAAAAATGTTTTTGAATAAATAATTTAGTAATTGTTTTATCTTTTCTTACTTCAAAGTACGTGAAATGTGAATTGACATTCTGGTAACGTCACCATCAAAACTCTTAATCGGTATTGAAATAAGTCGTAGTATAGAAACAAACCTACATGGCTAAAAAGGACGATGTCCAAGAAATGAGAAAAACAAATGTTTAGGGCTACTATATTTCGGTTAGTGATACGTTATACACTGGCTGCTGTAATATTTCTCGGGAACACGTCAACGAGTGCCGAAACAAACTTGTATTTGGGGTCGAGATTTTGTCGACAGAAGTCTCAGATTGGGGCCGACAATGTCTATTCCAATTTAACCATACGAATGTCCATGGGCGGTGGTAATCACTTACCATCAGGTCAGTAGCTGGCTCATTTGCCATCTATTATATAAATAAAAATACTATGAGAAACCGAAGATCTTATATGTGATGACATATCATCCAAAAGATAGCGTTCCATCTTATTCATTAACGACGACGACTCATCTATATTATGATTCCTTACCGTTGATAATTGTGGTTTGCAGGAATCAACTAAAATCAGATGAACTGTATATTGGTTTCACAATTTTTATATTATAAAAATATGGAGTCCACCAATCCGCTGTAGAAACATCGTCATTTATAAGGTAAGCATTGTGATTACAAATCAACAAACATGCTCCTGATTCGTGTGGCGGAGCAAATGTAATCTCGTAGTAATTTGTCGCTTTGACGCGATGCTGTAGAAATAAGCACGAACCTCGACAATGTACTAGAACACAATAACTACAACTAAAATAATTGAATAACGATAGAACATTGAAAATAACGCTAGATTTTTTAACATATTTTATAGCAGAAAGAGAAAACATTGCGAAACCACCTAATGGTTAGTAATTACCGCCGTCCATAAACATACGTAAGTATATACGTACGTATATAGTACATACGTACGTACTAGAGAAGTCGCAAATGTGCTGCCGGCCTTTAAAAAAGTTGGAGGCCATTTTCTTGAACGTCCCTAAGCCGTATCGGTCCGGAAATACTGCTGGCGGCAGCTGATTCCACAGAGTAGTTGTGCGTGGCAGGAAATATCGCGTAAAGCGCACAGTGTTGGATTGCCAACCATCGAGATGATGAGGATGACATTTTTAATCTTATATAAATAATCAAGATGCATATATTAAGCTTGTGGACATAAATGATTTACCTCATTACAATAACCTCATGTTATCTTTCATATCCTATATATCCATACCAAAGAACAGGCCTTTTCTCTTCATTTTTTTTCAATTTAACTTAACAACGAAGGGTTCTTACCCTCAGCCACCACTTCATAATCTTTGTCTGAGACATGCATTGTTCTGGAATTTGTATAGACTTCTATAGCGTAAGAAAAGCTTATGAAAATCTTTATACTATCCTCTTATCTAAATATATCATCTTGTTTTATAACAGTTGATTAGTAGTTGTGAACAACGCAATCCGAACTTCCTTTACATAAACTTCACCCTTTTGGTGTAAGTTTAGTCTCAACCCTGGGGGCTGTTATATACTTACTGTATATGATAGACCTTACCAAAGCCTTACCCATCCCGTAACTGATCCTATGCCTAGTCAGCATATCCATGAGCCTCTGTACATTTATTACATTAAAAACTAGTTCGTCATGCGAATCCAAAGCGGCAACACTTGCCCATTGTTTCAATGAAGATTTATATTTTGTAAAAGTAATTTTAATTCAAGTTAATTAAATATTTCTAATTTGTTGTTTCCAAATAGTTTTTTAAACATTCTGAATCAAAGATTCGTACAACAGCGCACAGTTACCTGATTGTAAGCGATGTCTGTGGCTTATGATATCTAACTTCATTCATTCTCTATAATGATCTTATATGTACACGCCTCGATCGGTTGGATCGATCCCTCGGTCAATCTGACGCATTCCTGTCGCCGATAGAATAGCTTCAGCGTGACTCTACAATAGGCAAAATTAATAAATAATACTATGGAGAAATGTCCTATCCTCAGCATCATCATCATTTCATAAACTAAACATACTTCAGCGTTAAATATTCTAATGAGCTAATGAAAATTCAGAATACTTATTATTCATGGTAATTAATTATGGGAAAAAGGGGACACGGTTCAATTAATGTTAAGTGTTTCCTGCAGACTATTGATCCCAAATCGATTCTCAATAATTAATTCAATCTTGTGAGCGTTATTGTTACTTGAATCAATTAATAATAACTACATTTCAAAAAAACAATAACGGGTAACTAATAAAGAAAGAAAAACTGAATCGCGGTCTTTCCAGGATCAGAAAAGAAAACTATTACTTCCCTGACACGACTGACTATAGATCCGGAAAATTGTTGGGAAAGAATTAGCATAAGAGAAAAAAAAGTTTTTATTTTATTTATCTCTTATCTTTTGTCTCTGACACAAAAAGAACCAACTCCATCGTTCACTGGAGTACATAGTCGAAATCCTTAATTTACATTGCCTTAAATTTAGATAGCATATACGCCTCGCCAAATTAAGCTTCGAATAGAATAAAATCAATGCGTTTGGTGTGGAGGTTCATGCTACCAAAACGGAATATTTAGCACAATAAGACAGGGACATACACAAATGTGTGATTACATAAATGATGTGAAACTATTGAATTAAATTAAAACATTACATACTAATATGTTTATACGAGTACTTCAAACATCATATTTATTTATTAATTACAATAATTTTGAACTGTTATAGAATTTGCTCACACGTATCCAACATATGAGAAAGGATCACTCTCAATAAATTCGTAACTAGCGTATTGCTTAACGAAAGAAAAACAGGCAAATTTTAATTTATAATTGTCGAGTCGTGATCTTCTGCCGAGAGGTCTACGTTGTATGACGTAGTACTCGGCTGTGACGTTGAGTATCCCACTCACTCATCCCACAGAATAGATGACAATGTTTTGTTTTTACCCCTAATAAATATCGCTCCCGCTAATTGAGTCACCGGTTACACGCTATAATTTAGTTTTTCGCCTAAATAACCATGAGTAACCTTTTGACGTACATTTTACGCTGAAATTTTGAGGAGAAGTAGTCCTTAGTAAATAATAGCAGCACATGTGCCCCAGATATATGCATATAGTATGCTTTTTTTTACTTTTTTTTTCCGGGCTGATGGCCGTTGTTCGTCCGAGGGCTTTTACAGTTTCACCGAGTTGAAAGGTGACCGAGCGCTTGGGGCATTCAGCCGAGACCTCTATATATGGGTAACCAGCACAATGGCTCCCAAGAGGGAGCCTCGGCTGGGAGTGTTACCCTGTATCGCGAGAGCGTCTGACTCGAGGGTGCCCGAGAGGCTGAACCGCGGCTCGGTCAGTTGCTTCTGACAGAGGATTATTTAAGTTAATATCACTATTTATTATTAGCTATCTGTACCATCACTTCGGAATGCGTGGGCACTGGAGAAGAAGTGGTGCAAGAAACTCCAGCGACGTTTATATAATATGCAACAAACCATAACTGTTCGGATTTTCGTCTAAACATGGTAAGTACATGTTTTTTAATTATATTTATGGTGGCAAAAAAGCACGTAGTGCACCAAAGGGATTCCATAACCGCCTTGGTAAAGAATGAATATATGTATGCACTATCACCCCTGAGGACTGAGACCGTATTCTTCCTCTGAACATTTTGAGTCTCAAATAAACAAAAATCTGGAATATGCTAATCGTAAGCAAATCATCAACGTAAGTCTATCTCCCAAAGTTTTTACTGAAATCGATATATTACGGAACCCTATCCATGCGATTGTTTCATTTTTATTATCCAAATCAAACAATGTAACAAAACTATACGTGGTTAGATAATCGACGATTACATAAGTTACCTAACTAACTACCTACTTAACTTCCTAGGATTTTGGTTGTCAATTTCTGCTGACTAGTAAATTAGATTTGAATCTAAATTAAGACGCTTTCTCACTAACGAACGCTTATTTCCGTATAGCACTCAGCCTTCAACATGAATTAATTACCGATCTGCATCAACATCCTATACTTAAATAAGGATATAAGCGATGTCATGTAGGATTACCTTCCAAGTTAGTAATCCTATAATCCATTTGCAAATTTTCAGACATCCTGCCTTTTCATTTCATATTCCCTGAAAATATTTCTATCGGGTCCCGTTATCAATCGGTACGAATTAGTGGACTATACAGGGCACTCTAAAAATGAGACTTTGTAACGGAATACATTCAGTATTATATCCGCCGCACGTATACGGCGGTCGCGCATAATGTCTTGCATTAATAGAAAATTTTCAGTCTGTGTGAAATTATAATGAGCATTATCTCATCGCCATTTTTTTTAGCTTTCAAGATGCTTGGTATCTGAACGAGATCTGTCTGCCTACTGAGGCACATTCTGGTCCATATTATTATCGTGCTGTCTTGCAATAGAACATACGTGGTTCCCAACTGGAGTGTCACCGCCTAGTACCAGTACAAAGGGGCAAATTTGTAATTAAATATATAAAAATAAAAAAATATAAATAGATGAACAGATAAAAAGGCAAAGATAATTTGTAGTAATACTGAAATATTCGTTATAATTAACTAATAATGAAGAGTAATATTGTGTTTTTTTCTTAATTTAAGGGTTAATTATTAAGGGAGCGGTACACCAGAAAAGGTTGAAAATCCATTAATTAACACCCTAATAGGAAATTCATCTAAACAAGGGCAGTTCAAACGACGTCAGTTTCGGCGCGGTTCAGTCGTTGAGTTGCGTATGCATTGTCTTAAGACTTTAAATTATAGGAGTTGGTATAAAAATCAGTTGTTCCAGCGAAGCAAGGGACTTCCCCATGATAGAAAAGCTAAGGTAACGAAAACTAGTTTAAATGCACTACTTATCAAGAAACCTTACTTGCCAAATTATGTTCGGACACACTCCAATTTATCATGTAACATTTGGCGTGAATTGGGTACATTTACGAGTATTGCAGTCTTATAACATGGAACAAAACCGCTTTGCCGTATATAAACGTAATTGTGAAAATGTATTTTTTTTGCAAATGTTGCATTGGCTTAATTTATTATGATAATACGCTATTTGTAATATTAAAAAAAAGTACACCGATCTAAGTTTAACAGATGATTAGCGACCGGTAAGAAGTGAAGATCATGTTTTTTATAATTTCCTAACAATAAATTAGTCATTGAGACACGTTGCAGCTAATTGGAATATGAATGTGTGGACCCGATCAGGATAGTATCACCCCTCACATAATAGCAGTATATAATTAGCAGTACAATGCTACTGTGTTCAGTGTGATGAGAATAGGGGTTCAATCCAATTTCAGTTAACTAGGCATTACATGTTAATCTTCAAGGGTGACATGTGTATTTTGAATCATTGTTGGGGATCAATGTGAATGTCGTGGGACATTGACGTCGGACATCAGGCGAATTATATCGTATGTAATCATGGAAAACGCATTATGAGTAAACGTATACATACGTGCATACTGATGATGTAACTCGATTTGTGACCTAAAGTACAGGATGCCCAGGAAAGAAAAATATGCCTTTGAATATGGTATGTTAACCACTACTAAAGCACATAAAACAGTAAAGCCATAGGGTTACGAGGGCATGGTCTTTCCCCTGTGGACCCATTCAAGATGCATCTAGAATAAATCTGTAAAATCGTAGGAGCTGGACCGATGTTGGTGCCCGGCAACACGTCGACCTGTACAGATCTTTTGTGTAGAGTTCACGTCTTAGTCGACACTTATATTTGTGTAACGTAAAGTTTTGGGGATGTCTTTGTGTCATTTCTGTTTTGCTAGACACCGGATTTAAAATTTTCTTCCATTCCATATCCTTTACAAATGTTATTATTTTACAAATTAAAGAAGTATGAAGTTTCATGGTTTCGCATATATTACACTTATATATTACACTTATATATTTTGCGTAGTTGTCACTGTCGTTAATAAATAAAAAATATTGCCGTGGTCAGCTAAGATTACTTAATCAATGGATTACTACATGGTGATAAAGTAAATAATGTAAAAGTAAAGAGTAAATAATGAAGATATACGATATGTGTAGTTGATAACGTTTTTAAATTAAAGATCAAAGATAAAAGCGGGTATAATGCAATTAAAGCCTTTTTGAAAATTTCCATGATAAAGTAACCTCTACAATTTAAGCACATTTGCGTTTAGGGAGGTGCTCTGAAAATAAATTGAAACCGTTGCGACACTGTGAAGTGTTTAATGCGTCTCTATTCATCGCTAACCTTTATCTGGATTTGAAATTTATATAAGCAATTAGTTTGGATTTCAACAATATAACTTAGAATGATTAATCCGCTATTGTTTTCCTCGTAAATTTCGTTAATGTTATATAAATGGTTTACTTAAGGATGTATGCATTTTGCTATTAATTTTTGGACGTTGAAAGTAAAGATGCTTAATGATTATTATAACGTTTACTACGTAATATAAGACACTTAAAAAAGTTTTATTGTTGCGTTCAAATATTTGCGTTAGGATACTTGTCTAGTGTCGAGAGTCCTCGACACTGAATGACTCACTGAGAGTGTTCGATTACCAGTCAACGAATGATATTTGTTATTGTTAAGTTATAGGTTCGGTCTGGTATGTGGTATCTGGTATTGTACATGTATTACTTTGGAATCCTAGTCCTGGGCAAAGGGACTATGAGTTATTTTTATTTTCGAAACTTAAGGTGACAAACGAGCAAGTAGTTTGTCTTATGACTGCAGCCTATAAACACGAACGACCATCATAAACAAAGAATCGAGATGCCAATCCGTTGCCACCTCTGAGGACTGATGTGGAATGTTTTACTACTAGTAACGGCATCTCCGAATCTGACCCCGAACGAAATACAGTTGCATTATTTCACATTGCTATTCTGTGAGGGTATTGTCGTTCTCCGGTCATAGTATTCCATTTATCTGCCAGGCAGCAAATAGATACAAGGAAGGTAACGCATTTAAAATTTGTTTTGACATACATTTTTAATTTAAGCAAATAATTTGACTAGTTTAAAAAATCTCATTAAAATTTAAAGTTTACTATTTTATCATCATATCATAGATAGTGATAAAAGTTAATTCTAAAAGAAGAAATAAGTGAGGTTAAATAGAATATTTTGTCGTATCCAAATATATGCGTAATTACAACTCTGGCATTCAAATGAACACTCTGAATAATTTACCATTGGATGTAACATTTTAAATGTATACACCAAATTTAAGGATCCCCACAATGGATCTCTCACAAAGACAAATCGTTGATTTTTTATGTTCAGTTTTTTTTTTCCATTAACGAACATGTAACTTCTACGCGTAAGAAGACTACGAAATTCCAGGAGACTTATCGTAACCGACCTTACATTTTCAAAAATGGATGCTTATCTTAATACATATTTGCTTGTAATATCTCTTGTGACTAATTCTCATCTTTTTTCAAGTGATATATAAATATTAGACGTTTCGGCCTTTAATCAGATTCTGAACTCATGATCCACAAAGTAATAATTCTATTTGCATAGTTTTAATGTTGCGCTATGCACCCGTATTTCATGACGCCGTGACAAATATTCTCAATGGAATAATGGCTTATTACATTGAGAGTTACAAACGAGCACACAGTTCACCTGATGTTAAGTGATTCCTGCGGCCCATGACATGTATATTCATCCTTGACAAGGAATCACCCTTAAGTCACCCTTAAGGAACGAGAAGGAATGCCTCGTCACCAGTAATAATAGTCTCCGGATCCCTTCACTCACCAGACGAAACACAGCAGCGTTATGCTGCTATTTCACGCCGGTATTCTTTGAGGGCGTGGTCCTACCCTGGTCGAGCTGATCCATTCATTCTTCAGTTAGAAACAAACTGCAGTGTAGCTCTACCACTGTCAAAAGCAAAAAGAATTCATGATTGCTAGAAAGTATGGACCTCACCTAGGATTAAGGACCCTAAACTATCGTCAGAAACCCAGAAATTAAGCTCTGGAATGTGGGTGAAGCTAGTGTAACCGGTGTGATCAAGGTTACGCCGCGCTCGAAATTACTTTAATTAAACTAGCATCTTACCGAACTTACGACGGCCCATCATCGAGTCGAGATTCTTGATAAAATCTGATTATGTGATAAGTTTCACTTAGTGTTAAGTTTTAGTGGACGTGGAATGGTAGAACTTAGGATCGATAAGAAATAAATAAAACAAAAACAATTTATTTATTTCATTTTAATACAATTTACTTCTCAACTCAATTTAATAATAAACTTCTGTAGGGATAAATATCAACTTTTCAGTCTACCATTCCAATTAAATAAACAACCCTGCCCTACGTCTATCGCTATCGACGTTAAGGCTATCAGACGGAAAATTCATACTGTGATAAAGTTATAACGAGATATCAACTAACGTCTTCGTAGTCGATTTTAACTTTAGATTTTTATCTTCTGTTTAGTACCAGATGAAATCAACTGCGCAGGATATCTAATTGTACTTTGAACAAACCTTTGTGGTACATATTTGTCCCTTTACCTAGTACAATGTAAAGCTTGCATAGTTCCACCATTTTTTGTTAAAAATGCTGAAATGCGGTCAGATGGCAGGATCCATTACTGGAATGGTCAAGACATGAAGACAAATTTAGATGGCCCCGATCCGAGTTTAGTTTAACAAATCTGAACTAATACGACAACTCCATAAAATTAAACAAAATAGTAATATTAAATATTTTAACTGTTTTGTAATGAAAAATGCGATCAGGAAAACACTATAATAACAAGCCGTCATTCATGAAAATGTGTGACGTAACTAATTTCCCGTGTGTTGTAGTTCGCTTATGTGGATGATTTATTGTTCAATCAGGTAGCGTCAACAAGTCGTTTGCAGCAGAAAAATTATATGACCCGCCTTTGTACGTTTTTATTAGCACAAATGTATTATTAGATATTTTAAAATAATAGAAAATTTCATAGAACCAGATATTTTAAACTATATATTTTCTATCATGGTAATCAAAATTTACGTTTTTTTTTATTCGAATTTTTACGTGAACATTTATCATTATCATTGGCGGGTTTCATATTAAAAAAAAATGGTCATCAAATAGTTTAAAAATATTAGTAAACTTCAGAACCGCTTAAAATTATGCTATTTCATTATAAATCACATATGACAAGGAAAAAACACACAACAGACATCAAACTATAAATCTGCTGTGGAATCATCATCAATGCCAAGATTAAATTGACTATTAAAATTATAATACAAATTGCGAGAATATCGAAAATATTTAATTCCTTAATTATTATGAGTGCTAACCATAGTTAAAAAAAATTATTTTAATTTTAATCTGTTTTGCAAGGAAAACTAAATTTGTATGGTGTTAACATTACCTTTGAATACCTAAGGACTAGATTAAGCTACAAGCGAACAAAAAACATGAAAACATTGCAATATTTTACACAATATTTTATTCACTAAATGCGACATATCAAAGTTAGCTGGAGGTCGATAATTGTAGATAGTTTGAGTTCGTGCTTCATGGCAGTCGGTAAAGGAGGCCAATATTAAGCAGAAGACTAATTATGGGTATAAACGATGAAGACACCATTCAACATATTATCAGACATCAATAATTATCTAATTTTTCGCCCATAATTTACGGATATTTATAGGAGAATAGTATCGCACGTGCATACGTTATTTGTATCATTCTACAAAATGCACAAAATTAGAGATTTTAAACCATTATAACAAATGAGAATTTAATAATGACATTTTCTCACCTGAGCATGCGAGTACCTCATTTATAAAAATCGTGTAATAACATTGTGTAGTAACAGTTATTTGCTATAGAAATCCAATCAAGAATAAACTAGTTATTTTAATGCTGTAAATTTTGCCAATCAATGAATTCGTAAGAATAATATCGCATATAAAGCTTTAAGGATTCCTTTTAGTAGTTTCAGTTCAAATGTAGTATATCAAAACCCGACGTCTGTAATGTCGACGCTAGCGTATAGTGTGAATAAAACCCGCACGTGCTTCGGTAACTAATACAAAAGGTAATATTATGATATTGTATGTACATCAACAAATAGCAGCAGATAAAATGTATTGGATTTTCACGAACATTAGTCTGATATATTGCTAAGTTTTTTTTCCCGATATCTATAACACACGGGCCATTGCAACGTAGCAAGGGTGATATACCCATAACCCCCAAAAATTTGGTTAAATAAGGCTTCAGCGAGACATGGGGCCAAACTACCCCCCTCCCCCCTCGAAATGGCTGAAGTAGGGTGAGTAATTGAAGTGTTTAAGATGAGAGCAAGCATTTACCGCAAGAGGGCTGAAACGCAGAACTCTCCCATATTTACGCCATGTTCAAATGACCACCAAAAACTGCATGCGAAAAGGCTGTTTTTATTTTCGGACTGGTGGCCGCTGTTAGCTAGCCGAGGGCTTTTACAATTTCACCGGATTGAGAGGTGATCGACAGCTTATGGCACTCAGTCGAAACTTTTATTAGTGGAGCACAAGGGCTCCCGAGAGAGAGCCTCGGCTTGGACCGCTACCCTGTTTCGCGAGACCGTCTGAGTCGAGGATGCCAGAGAGGGCGAGAAAAGGTGAAAGACTAAGAAGTAGTTCTTAGTCTCACTGTGTAATTAGATAGAATAATAAACTAGACATGTTAATTATTATTTGATTTTTTTATCATCTCAACTTGTTTAATAAAGAGGATTTCGTAAGTTTTGCGTTTATCTTGGTTCAATATCAAATGTGAGTCATGCCGTGCGACAGTGTATTAAAAACTGCATTCATAAATGTCAATATACTAGAGAGCTACTAGGAACATTAGCGAAAATGGCAGAACAATGGTACTTTGTTTCATGTGGTGAATGAGACAGCAGTTCCTTTCACCTTGGCCTTCGGTGGTGATATGGAAGGGCCCGCTTCTTCACTTACCATCTGGTGGGCTACTTGCTAGTTTACCACTTATTCTTTAAAAACAAATGTCGGACTTAAATTATTGACCGCTACCTTAGACCGTAGAGGCAGTGACGGTAGTCAAAAGGGAAAAGATAAAAGTAACATGCAGTGCCTGCATCTAGTTCTATAATAAGATAGATCGTGATTCTACTTACCGTCAAGTTAATTGTGTTTCGGTTTGTCGAGCTGATATTATAATACAGGAAAAAACATAAACGAACTGTCTTCTCGAATGTAAAAACACGTCACACACAATAAGGTCAATTCTTTTTTAATTATTTTATTTATTAATTTTTGTTATCAATACGTGTTTCGAGGAAAGAAAAAACTACTTTAGCAAAGTTAATGAATTTTTGTAGAACGTATTCCAGAGGATATTGATACCTAATAAAAAAAGGATCGGGCAAGAAAAATCTGAGAAAATGCTTAAAATATCTAAAGAACTCATTTAATAGAGAAACCCATCCTAAATTCGGATAAATCGGCTTCTATATACATATTTTTAATCCCGCATATTTGAGATTCCCATTTGATGAACTGTTCCAATACATCCTAGCGATTACTCTAGTTAATATATACAATAGCAATAAGACGAGAAGGAAGAGAGAAAAGGCAATTTAATGGCACTACTAAAAGAGCCGTGGTGTACGGGCGCAAGTAAACCGAGTTCAATCCCCGCTGCACCAATGAAATTATAGATTGTATTCATCGGAGAAGGAACATCTTGAGTAAACTTGTATGATTAAGAAAGCATGTGAAGTCTGCTTAAACGTAGTAATGCCGCTTAGTAGTAGAAGCATCTATGTATATATCCTTATATATATACCTATATATATATATATATATAATATATACCTATATATAAATCGATCCAATCGTAGACGTAGAACATGCTCATTTGTTATTTTTGAATATTTTTCAACAATGAAAATTGAAGTGTTATGTTTATAAATAAATAAAAAAATTATTACATAATACATTTTAATACCCCCATGTAAAGTTGTATTTATTAAGTTAACAAACAAGTTGTACTAAATAAATTAGTAACTACTTACATGCATGTTCCATCAACTGAACTAGAATTTCATACGCCTTATTAGATACTCTGTCTTAACGCTATAGGGGTTTGAATATGCAATATTAATACCAGATTATATGAAATAGTAAGCAAACGCGTCTTGCTCTAAATAACATTATTAGATTACATGCATACATGTAAAAAAAAATAGATTTAATGGAAGTATTAATTTGAAGCTTCTTTCGAACCATTTAATAAATATAATATCACTTTACTCTAAGGAGATTAATTAATAATTAAAAAGAATTACAGGTTTGTCGGCAAGTGGCGCGTAATACATAAATAATCTGCTGGGAAGTAAATTATTGTGTCATGCAGTTATAATTGTGTGCTCAATAAATACTAAATTATATGAAATTAATTTCTAAAAATTACATGTATATTACATTTATAAAATTAAAAAGAATTTGTACGTAGACTCTGATAAATTTCACTACCATTATCATATTTGCTTCAGTGTATATTTTAATATTTATTTAATTCGAATGCCTAGCAGTAAACCAGTTTATAATACCATTTGCTAAGAATCCCGATACCTTAGGTTATTGAAAGATTGGAATCCCCAAATTACATGTTTAAGTGATATTTTATTTTGCGGGCGCTTGTGTAGTACCAATAATTTTGGGATTTATTACTGCTGATAGTTGCATACCAAATTTTAAAATAACCGTTCAATAAAATTACCCAAAGGTTATGTCAGTAAGATGGACTTAGTATGAAAATACGCTTTGTAGGGCGATATCTTTTTATTGCTTTGAACTAAAATTTAAATTTTTACATATCGGAGGCTATACTTTATAATATTCGATATTAATTTTTAAGTGATATCTAACTAAAGTATCTACCTAACATAGGTTTCTTTTGAGACAAAGGGTATATTGACACAGACCGACAACAAAGTGATCTAATAAGGATTCTTTATTTTTTCCGTTATCAGAACTAAAAGATATAAAATCAGATCCTATCAGCCTTTGTTTGGAAAACAACAATACAATTTTGTTAACATTTTCAACTTCTACAGAATTAAACATTTCCTAGCTAAAATTTAATGTTTACCATGAAACGGTGTACATATGTAAATAGTGTAATACACGGAATATTTTATTAAATAATTATGTTAACACGAAATATTTGTTGCATCTGTTTAAGAAGCTTATTGATACAGTATGAGGATATAATTAAAACAATAAACAGGTTCGTCACAGAGCACAGATGCAAGCCTTTTTTTTAATTATTTGCATTGCTGTTGGCCCACCACTGCTTTACCGAACAAGCTCGCGAGCAGAAAGCCGCAGGCAAGGCGCAGGTTATACATATCACAGTGTTTCATAGGATAAGTTTTAGAGAATGTGTTACACAAATTTATTTTGTAGGTCGTGGTTGATCTGACCCATTCACTATACAACTAGAAATTAACGGCAGTGGCTCTTCCATGTAAAGATAAATAAAATTTGTTTATTTTATATAAATATGTGTTGTTTTTACACAGTAAAATTAAAATTTTAGTCTCCATGTATTCCGCACTCACTACACAAATAGCCAGTCGATCTGCAATCTAATCTGGAATCGAGATCACATTTCAGTACGAAACCGAACGAGCAACTTAATTCTCAATACACATTAATTACCAGTTGCAACTTGATAAATGTTTTCATTAATTTTTATTTGATATTATATGATACTATGTATATTTGCGGTTAATTTTTATTGAAAAACATTGTCGTATCTTTAAAATATTCCGATGGCGTGTTCTATAAAGTCCAAATAAAAGTTCCTTGACATATGTATAAACGTCATGTGTCTTTTTCTTATTAAAGACAATGATAGTACTAAATCATTAATAAGAAAATATATCTTCACTACTGAGAAACAATATGAAAATAAATCTCAATAATGACATAGCACGATAGCTTAAAAACTTTATAATATTGATTTCACGCTTACAATGATAGGTATTGATGCTAAAATATTTTTTAATGGTGAATTAATATTATAAATTTGCTTATTTATATAACTATTTTATATAATCAATAAATCTTTCTAAGGATTATATAAATTAACTTATATTTATTGTGCTATATATTTGATGACGATTATAATTTAGTCAAAGACGTCAGGGTAGTAACGCAAATTTTAACAATGTTAGAGCTACGATGCAGTTAGTTTTAATTGTAGAATCAATGGGTCCACTCGTCCGCGGAAGGACCACGCCCTCGCAGAATACCAGCTTGAAATAGCAGCATAATGCTGCTGTCTCCTCTGGTGAGTTTAGTGATGTGGAGACCTTGGTGACGAGGCATTCTATCTCAGTCCTCAAGGGTGACAAAGCTGCACCATTTATTTATTTATTTATTAGGACATCACGCCAAAAGGATACATATATTATAATACAATTTTTGAAAAAAAAAACAAGTTACGTTTTACATATGCATGCGAATAAAAGGCATGTACAGATTACATCAGATACGTTTATAATACTGCTTATATTATATATTTACTAATTTAAACAATTCATTTTTAAATGTGATCAAAGCATTATTTAATACATGAACTATAATACACTATGATTCCTTGTCAAGGATATATATGTCATGGGCGTCAGGAATCACAGGTGAACTGTGTGCGCGTTTGTTACTCACAATGTAATAAAAAATATATATAAAAACAAAACACTTTGTAAAGTATGTTTTAACTTCTGCTTCCTAAATTAATTTCAGAATTTTCCATCCCGCACACACGTTTTCGACTTATAAGCTCACAAACTATTGACTTTAATTAAAAAGCACATGTTACAATATTATATATAGTTATTTCTTTTTCTACAAATATTATGTAATGTTAACACCTAACTAGTAATAAAGTCATATAATATTTGTAGAACATATAAATTAAAATGTACCAATTGTTACTTTCCTAATTTTAAAACAATAAATGTTATATAAAATATCAACTTAAACTCTCTTTTTCTCACAATGCCCAAATGATGTAAGCTCAAAAAAGTAAATATTGCCAGGCTGTAACTGAGTGCTATTGCGTTTCACATGTTGCCTACGTCTTACTCTTTACTGATGACAACTGCATTTCGTTTCTTTACCCTTTATTTATAAATTTGCTCATCTATTATCTATGAATTTCATTCATGACGGGTATCATGAACTTGGAGACCGAGGCAAAAGAATTACTAATGTAAGTGTTTCGGTATATGACTTAAACCGACGAGATTTTAAGCAATCATTGATTAATTGGCTAAAAATTAGATCGGAGACAGAAGCATTATTGAAGACGATCGTAAAATTTGTTGTTTGACTTAAACATGCACCTGTATACCATTCATAACACACACATACATTTTGTTTCTCTTACTTTCTTAAAATATTATAATTTTAAATTTTCTTAATGGTCAATAAACGTATGGTAAGTAAAGTAAAATTAGATAAATAAGTAAATTAAATATATGGTGAATATATATTTACTATAGAAAGGGCGGACACAGTTGGCACTTACAAGAAAATCCCAGCCCTGGTTATATACGTAAAATGTAAATTTGCTTATAGAATAAAGATTATTATTATTATTTTTTTGGTGATATATTTCTTTTCAAACTTATAATAAAACAGTACAATATAATACATATATAAAAACCAACCAGACGGGAATCCCACGACAGGGGTGTCTACACGGTCGAGGGTTAGGACAAAAGGGAGAGAAACTTGCGGACTATTCGAGTGGAATCGAGGAGCACCGCCTTCTGCATTTGAGCCCGGAGCTGAACGTCCCGGCATTCTAAAGTGATTCGAGAGGCTAGTTGGGATTAACCCGTTTGCAGACCCGACTATAGAAATCATTTCAGTCAGCACACCGCCTCACACGTCGGTCACCTCATATTCTCGTCTCGGTATATCACTGAATGCGCTTTCCCCAAGCAGCGATTCTTTTCTTCAGGTCATCTATGAGCTCCGTCAATTTTTGCGAAATGTCAGGCCGGGACAAACTTACACAATCCTTGAGCTGTTATTACCGGCCTAAAGCTTGTCAGCTATCAATGAGGACTCTTACCCTTACCATACGGTCCTCAATCCTTTTTCTCCACTTCAAAGCAGAGTTACGTTGCCCCTGATCATGTCCAGATGTGGGGAGTTTGGCACCAATTCAACGGCAAACAGCCAGCGCAGCAACAAACAGAATTGAGTCCGTATTGCAAAGGTCCCGGCTTATTTTCAAACAGGCCCTCACGACAGTTCAAATTCGCTTACTAATTGGAATGCGGGGAAGTCGCGATCGATTCTCGAGAGGGACACTCCTCGTTTCCGTTATCACCTCCTCGAATTTGCTCCTCATCTACTCTATGTTCTGGGTGACTTTTCCGTCATCATCCTTCTCCACTACCTCTGGGAGCCCAACTATACTTACAGATGTAGATTGTTTTACAGGTTATGGCACAGCGCCGTCAGCTGTAGTAAGGGAATCCAACGATAGAATATATACAGTGGTGGTGATATAATTAGAAACACTTCTTATGAATAAAGTATAACTTCAACGTACAAATGTTCGTAAAAAATATACACATTCAATAATCAATAATTATGCAATAATATAGCCACTCAAATAATAAACTCATTAAATGTATAAAATATAAAACACATCTTACTTTTAATTACAAAATGAGTCTTACACATGTAGGAGTTTATTTTCTGTCACTGGCCGCTTGGACGCCTAATTAGAAACATTTTAAAAAAGCATCCATAGCTCGTTCTTTTTTGAAATTGGAGAATAACATTTCTTTCTAGGGTTTTTCTATTATTTTGGCGGTAATTCAAAATTTAATCAAAATTTTATTTTGTTCAAAATTGACAAAAATAACAGTTTAGACGCGGTAACTAGGCAAATAATTTTTAATTTACATATAGATCATAAGTGGGCTTACAGAAGCTGAGCATTTGAATTGTTCTGTTAAGAAAGTTTTTAATGAAATAATTATTATAAAACACATGGAACTGTTGAAAATGTTCTTAGAAAGGCTCAGCCAAGAAAAACCTCTCCGAGAAGATACGCTAATCGTTCGTGTTGCTAAAAAAGACCCAAGTAAAGGCCCACCTAGAAATAAAGTTATTCGCCTGATGACCCGAGAAACATCTCGTCAAGACTGATACGCTGAAGATTAGTGGAAGCTAAACTGTTTGGAAGAATCTCTCGAGAGGTACCGCTTCTTACCAAGCAACACCGAAAGAAGCGATTATTATTCGCCAAAAATATGTTAATTGGACGGTACGAGAATGGAAAAAAGTGTTATTTTCAGATGAAACAAAAATAAATATGGTAAATTCCGATGAAAAGCGCTATGTTAGACGTAAACAATGCTTTAAATTGTAAATCCACAAGGAGTATAGTCAAGCACCATGGCGGTAACATTAAAGTTTGGGGTGTTTTCCCGGATGTGGAGTTGGACTCGTTCGGAAGATTGAAGGTACAATGGATCAATAGCAATACAAAAATATCTTAGAGCACACAATGATTCCCTACTCGGACGATTATTTGCCTGTAACCTGGATCTTTCAGCATGACCATGATCCTAAACGCACGGCCAATAGCGTCAAATGTTTCCTTAGCGAACAGCGTATATCCGTTTTAGACGAGCCAGCAAATAGTCCGGATTTAAACCCGATAGAAAATCTCTGGTATATTGTTAAAAAGAAGGTCTCAAACAAACGTAACACCAGTCAAACGAACTATATGAAGCATTTGTTGAAGCATGGAATTCAATACCCCTACAAAATTTTATGAAATTGATTGAATCAATGCCACGTCGTTGCAGTGCTGTTATTGAAAATAAGGGATACGCCACTAAATATTTATTATAATTATTAGGATGGTAGCTATTTCGTAAATAACAATACTAATTATTAATACTTTAAAAAACATTGTTTTTTATACTTTTTTGTTGTTTTTTCTAATTAGTTGACCATTATTGTTAATACTTTTAAACTGATTTAAATGTTTGTCCGTAATGTAACATGGATATATATTGTTTTTCTAATAAATGATAAATCGTTGAACATATTGTTGTCCTATTTATTGTTTAATTTCAAAATAAAAACGATTGCGGTCAAGTAGCTTACATAATGTCAAGGGCCGTTGGTAGTGTTTCTAATTATACGACCACCACTGTATGTAATAAATAGATAGAAATCCAAGAATAGCCCATTTAGACGTTCGAGCTCAGTATCATCAAAGACTTTTGCACGCAGGGTGTATCGAACTCGGTCTGCTCGGTGACGGTTAGTAACGCCTCCAGCTCATTATTAGCCCCAGCCAACTTATATTATTATTAGTAAAGCGTAAATAGCCCGGCTCGACTGGGGAAGGACTTGTTCCTTCCCCAGCCTCAGAATACTACCTTGAAATAGCTGCCCCAAGCTGCCGTATTTAGTGGGGGTATTACGCACGAGCATCTTAAATTTCATTGCGAATGGACGTAAGTGCTTATGAGTCAACGCTGTCACTTATTATAAGATGAACGGTGTAGGGTGTTTGTCACACTTAGAAAATTATACTTCAATCAGCTAGAACTTGGATCTCCAGTTTTATTTTAGAGTGAGACGATTAGCCGTTTAACATGTGAAAGTCTTAACGAATAAGCGGCTTGGGTACAACATGTCATTAACGCCTGAGAAAAATCTTTGAGCAATATTTTTTGCTAATGCAGAATAAGTCATTATTACATCAGGTGTTTATATTTTAAAGAAACCAAGGGAACATATATATATATATATATTATTAAAAGTGTGGGTCATGTTATGAAAATTGTGAATTAATTTCCATTGCTCATTTATTTGTGGCTTTTGGACTGTCAATTAATTTTGTATCAACCGAGCTTTTTCAATAATAAATCAATTCGCGTTCCAGTTAAATCAGGTTAAACTTTGTGATACATAACTGACAGCATTGTCAATTATTGCAATCGTTATTCATAGCATTTAATTTGAGATAATTTAACACTTTTTATACAACTGCAGTTTGTGAACATACGTGTTTCATTAATTTAAAATTGGATCTTGTGGTTATTATCTTTACACGTTTAATATTTTGTTTAAATCTTCTAGTAACCAAACTCACAAAGCTTTCCATCTCATGTCAATATCAAATTCTCAACACAGTCTTTGTTTCTTATAAAATCTTATAAAACTGCAATTAGGTATTTTATACCGGTACGATGATTCATAGGAACTGAGATTAAGAGAGAGCACCGGGAATCTGGGCGAGCACGGTTTAAGAAAGATTAAAGCATTATTGGAAGCAGTCAATATACTCGTATAGATTTCGTATATTGGAAAGTTATTTGCTTTATCAACAAGATTTTAAATTATTGATTTTTATGTACATAAAGCTACCCTTCCGTCATCTTTGGTACCAACAAAGTCCTAGTGAAATCTAAATAGCTCTGTCCACTTTGACTAAGATGTAAATGCGTAACAGCTTTTTCGTTCGTTTCAATACATATTAAGGTTTTAGAAAGTTGAGTTTGTAATTATAATATTTTTTTGTAATTCTCTCTATCTCTGTACAAGTTTTCTTAACACTTAAGAATTTACGACAATAAATGCCCATAATACAATATATATAAATTGTAACATATAATAAGTTTAATTCTGACATTGACCATCGTACCATTTATTATTTATTAAACTATATCAAGTAAATTCTCAAAGGAATGATAACGTAGACTCCATTTATTGAGGCTTTCGAGAGATATTGTTTTTACGAACATACATCCCTATAACAAAGAAATCCTTTTTTTCAATAATAAATCAATTCGCGTTCCAGTTAAATCAGGTTAAACTTTGTGATACATAACTGACAGCATTGTCAATTATTGCAATCGTTATTCATAGCATTTAATTTGAGATAATTTAACACTTTTTATACAACTGCAGTTTGTGAACATACGTGTTTCATTAATTTAAAATTGATCTTGTGGTTATTATCTTTACACGTTTAATATTTTGTTTAAATCTTCTAGTAACCAAACTCACAAAGCTTTCCATCTCATGTCAATATCAAATTCTCAACACAGTCTTTGTTTCTTATAAAATCTTATAAAACTGCAATTAGGTATTTTATACCGGTACGATGATTCATAGGAACTGAGATTAAGAGAGAGCACCGGGAATCTGGGCGAGCACGGTTTAAGAAAGATTAAAGCATTATTGGAAGCAGTCAATATACTCGTATAGATTTCGTATATTGGAAAGTTATTTGCTTTATCAACAAGATTTTAAATTATTGATTTTTATGTACATAAAGCTACCCTTCCGTCATCTTTGGTACCAACAAAGTCCTAGTGAAATCTAAATAGCTCTGTCCACTTTGACTAAGATGTAAATGCGTAACAGCTTTTTCGTTCGTTTCAATACATATTAAGGTTTTAGAAAGTTGAGTTTGTAATTATAATATTTTTTTGTAATTCTCTCTATCTCTGTACAAGTTTTCTTAACACTTAAGAATTTACGACAATAAATGCCCATAATACAATATATATAAATTGTAACATATAATAAGTTTAATTCTGACATTGACCATCGTACCATTTATTATTTATTAAACTATATCAAGTAAATTCTCAAAGGAATGATAACGTAGACTCCATTTATTGAGGCTTTCGAGAGATATTGTTTTTACGAACATACATCCCTATAACAAAGAAATCCTTTTTTCATAATAATCTAAAAAAAAAATTATATAAATATAATTTTCTCTTGATAAAAACACAGAGCAATAGAGAAAGAAGAGACTTGAGAAGTAACTTTTTTAGTATATAAAATTAAATAAATAATTTCTAAGTAGATTAATAATAAAGTCGAATAAACGTCATATCTTTTTAGTCCAATTGTAGAGCAAAGCCTCGGCGTTCGAGGTGTGCAATATGAAATAGACTACTTGGAAAAATTTGTTTCTGTAAATAGGATGTAAGAAAGTGGAATGAGGTTGAAAGAGGGAAGTCATTAGCGCTTGTGGAACGCTTTTGTAGAATGGAAATGACATTTTATATACTTATTTATTTTTCACAACTATATGGATTAACTTGTTACATAATAATATTATATAATAGATTAGTATATGTACCTTGCTACTAAATTAGTCGTAGATTAGGTTTGTTAGGACCAATATTTAAGCAATATACTGTTTATATAATAACTATGTGGTATTTTAATACAAGTTTACTTTTGATTATGATGGATATAACATATCCAGGAATTGGATCTTTGTTTCTCTATTAGAAATAAAATAGATCCAAGTTTCTCTTATCTGTCTTATATTTTATAAGTTATTTCTCCGATTAAAAGGATTTACACTGGAAGGGCCTATATCAAAAATATCTATGATATAACCTAACGTGATAGTGTCATGGTCCAGATCAAGTTCAGTCCAACCCTTTCTAGAACACCAGCGTGAAATATTTAATATATTAACACTGATTCTGTTCCCTAATTTCTCACATAGTAACTTCTGAGACATAATTATGTTTCAATTAGCATCTTGTTATAGCGGAAATATGTTATTGTAGTCGTAATCGCGAAATGATTTGTATCAGACTAATTTTATTATAATAATTGTTTAAAATTTAGAATTGTAAGATGTACTATATTACCAACAGGTAGATCCACGCATGCATGAATAGATCAGCTCGATCAGGGAGGGATTCAAATGATCTTTATATCGTCATAAAATACTAGTATTGCTCTGTTATATGTGGGAAATTTAGAGAACCTTAGAAGTTGTGTTTATGAGCAGTTATTACTTACCGTAAAATGACCTGTGTGCTCGTTTGTCACCCTTATTTTCATAACAAATAGATAACCAATTTTCATAGGAATTTATCTCCAATAATAATATATATATACAAAAGCCACACACACAAAGCTTCAGTAATTTTTTTATAGAATGTTCCACTTGCTTTATGTAGAGCACAGGAAACAAATAATAAAGGTCTTTATAGGAATAAGTGAAGGTATTTGTGAATTGTAATCCACTAGTTGTTTATTTGTGACTACAAATTAAACACCATATTCTGACCATTTAATAATTTTCTAACCTACTAGGATACGAGGGTGTAAATGAATACATATTTGCTTCATATGATATAAATTATTTACTCTAACTTTCATAAACCAACACGTTGAATAAAGGTAGAGGCAATCGTTTGTCTGCGGCAGGAGTAATTCATGGCGAATAATTTCAGAGCAATAAATTAGAGAGCATTGCAATGTTAGATTACATAGGCTTAAATGGTCGCACAGTTGCAAATTAACTAATGGGCGATGTCGGCACAAAAACACAATGTCTGTAATGCCGCATTGCGCAAACAGGAATAATATAAGCCGTAATGTAAAGAAAATTGAAAGATCTATAATGGCTTTATTCATACTATTAACAAAGGTAGTTTCGAGAAACAAAATTAGATATAACCGTGGAAGGGTCAGTAATTGTTTTAAGTTGATGCATTCGTTTTAAATTATATATTAAGTTAGTATTTAGCAGAATTTTCTGAAGTTTATCTTATTTTGCACTCGGTAAAATCTTACAATCCTATTAAGAAGAAAACAGCCACGACTTTATGTCATGTTAGTTTTTGCAGACTTACCGTTTACGTTATAAGGATAATAAAATCGCGAATGTTTTTAAAATTTCAAATATAATGTTAAATATAGTACAAATGTTAAATATATCTATCCCAAACGAACTTTCTGAATATTCTTATTACTGGTGAAGTATGTGAATGGTTTAACGGATTAATTAAAATATAAAAATTCTATAACTTTGACCCTAAACTTTAAAAATCTAAAAATTTGTGTCATACATAAATTTACATTAATAGAACATCCAAAAAAATTATTCCGTAAAAGTAAGATTCAAATTCCATCATCAACTGGTATAAAAAAGTTCCTCATCGACTTCTACCTTTCTGAAAGCACTCACCTCAGAGAGTACTGATTTTACAGATTTTATCCTCATTCACTACTATGGAAAGACTGATTTTGGAGGATAATAAGGATTTGTATGTAAAACTAAAAATTCCAAAATAAAAACTTAAGCAAAAATGTTACTGAAGCAATAATCAAATCAGTTTGCCACGGTAAGAATACTTAACATTAAAATTTACTTTTACATTTTCTTAACCCATAAAATATATTTTCCTAAGCACATGATTTGTCAACGCCCAAAGTTTGGTTTGTTTTTATTATTTCTTTTCATACTTGCTCCTTATGGGAATAGGAAGGTACTGTTAAAAGTTTTTATCAGAATATTATTTAAGATTTAACATTTCAAAACATTCGGGAAGAGTATTTAAAACTCGTACTTGATAATAGATAGATTCAGGTATTGGGAATCGAAATTTCATCGAACCTCAACTATGGATGATTCATCGAGTCCAAGGCGAAGATAGCTGCAAAAAAAATTTGGGATCCTGGTCAAATTGCAGTGGTATTTCTCTGCGGGGCAGCTTTTAACGCTTTATAAAGCTCAAGTCCGGTCTACACACGTAGAATACTGTTGTCACATTTGGGCAGGCGCCGCTAAATGCCATCTCGCAGCTTTGGACTTGGTGGAAAGGCGGGCTAAGAGGCTAATTGGTGACGCAGCTGAAACCAATCTGGTCAGTCTTGAATACAGGCGTAAGGTGGCAAGCCTTTCAGTGTTTTACAGAATGCATTTTGGAGAGTGTGCTCAGGAATTACATGATCTAATTCCCCCATCCCCGTTCCACCTTCGGACCTCACAACGCACTGCTGGATTTCATCATTTTGTTGTGAACATCCCTCAAACCCGAACGAAGCGCTTTGCTTCGTCTTTTTACAGCAAAGGACTGGAATAGTTTGCCCGCGTCTGCCTTTCCCTCCGATTACAATCAGGGTGTTTTCAACAGTAGAGTGAATAGGCATTTACTGAGCTAGTGCGCCTTACTATCTAGGACTGCATTTCCGCTCAACATCAGGTGGGATCGTGGTCAAGCACTCGCTTTGAAAGTATAAAAAAAAATACCTATTTAGAGTTTGAAATAAGAGGTTTAGTCTAAAAGAAGATATTACAAGTTTTTTGTACGTGGGCTGTTCTGAGCCTCTGAATTTGTAAGGCTCGTTTCTGGTGCATGAAAATTGGAAGCAGACCATCTCAGCTTATCTCACGGTATGCATACGAGTATGTATGTCAAAACAAATCGAATCAAATGTTATCTTTTTTGAGTTTTAAAGATAATCTATCTTTTTGTGGGATTTCGTTCTCAAAATATACATTGTCTCATACAGATTTCACTTTTTCTATGCAATATACTTACTACTTAACTTAAATGTGTTCCTAGTATTAACATCATGCATCACGCTTTGCCTAAAAATATACTGAGAAACGACAATCAATATTCTTATCTCCTTGGAACAAATTTCTTAGTGATTCTTTGGGGACTATCTTTTGAAGGACCAATATGGTATTTATGTCAGCAACGTCTTTCCAAATCAAAATGCCATAAGACATTATAGTATGGATTTAATTATTATACCAAACTATCTCTATCTACATCATTCAACCTACTATTTTTTTAACCGCATATGCTAATGAACTGAGTCTACCGTCATGTTAATATACACGTATCAGTTGTATAGTAGGTTTACTTTATTTTTTTATACAGGTATATAAAATCTGTATTGCTTCTTACGTATTGAAATATAATAACATATGATTCATTATTATTTTCTCATTAGTTTTACTAAAAGTAAGGAGCACTAAGATAGGTCTAAAAATATTGGTATCTTTAATACTAGCACAACTCTGGAATTATTTTACGTTTAATAAGGACATAAAATTCACCGCGTTTAATTCAATAATTAAATATGATTGTTAGGTAAAATAAAATTACATCAATAATTAAAGTGATGACCTTCACAGAGATCCTCCATAGATTGGTTAGAAGATCAATCTAAAATGATACAAATATGTTTACAGTGTCTTTATTGTTTACAGAAGTAAAGTTAAAATTTTCTTTTCATTCCGTGACATTTTATTTCAGTAATAACTCTCCAATTGTCATAGAAGAAATAAATGACCCTTTGGCAACATTTCAATCCAACCGCATAGCATTATTATCAACATTCAAAACTTAATCAGAATTACGAGTTTTGACTATACCAGTTTCGCTAATAGCTATTTTCCAGAGCTTGTACATTTTGTCAGACACGGTTTTAATTATATTCGGAATTTTGAAAATTGAGCTAACATAACCTAAATTCACTGTAAACTTCATTTAATTAACCCCTACTTTTATAAATTCCGACAGTTGCACAGTAACTACAGAATTATTTGAATTGTCTGTCTTATTAGTAAATATGGCATAACATTTTGCTTAGATCAATTGAAATTATACATTGTAAAGTGCATCAGGATTGTAATTATATTGTACATATAATCGTGTAAGTATTGTAATGTAATAATACTTCTACCCTTATCAATATGAATTCTATTAATTATATAAATTAATTGTTGTGATAATATAAGTTGGTTATATAACTGTAGGCAAGTTGTCATAAAGGAGGTCAAAGAGCGCATAAGATCACATAATGACACCAAATGGGGCAACCTGCTAGCAGACCTCGAGCCTTAATACCGCATATTGGCGCCCTCGCCTTCGAGCGCGGCATAATCTTCGCGACACCGCGTATACTACATATATTCGCGAATGAGAGCGATTCTCACCGCCCACAGGTTCCAACGTTAATTAGAAAAACAGGTGGCGACCGTCAGTGGCCAGGTCCGCATATCTAACCTCAGACGGTAAATAGACATCACCATCCATTCTCCACTCTGGAGAATCTTCAGATAGCTAGGAAACTGGCAACTTAGGTGGCAATGAGATAGAAAGAGAGCGCAGACTGACCCGCTCAGAGAAAGAGTGCTTTTTGGGTAGGTAAGAGAACCAAAATCAGCTAGCTCACGGACCTCAGTTCCGTGAACCCTGAGTACGATGAAGCTTTAAGAGCCACATAGGCTAACAACATAAACATCAACAGGATCTAGTAGTACGCAAGCTGTCCACAAAGGTCGGAGGGACCGCCATATCACAGGCCAGTTCATACAATACATTATTGATAGAAGCGTCGCTGGAGTTTCATGCGACATTTCTTCTCCAGCGCCCACACAGTCCAAAGTGGTGGTCCAGATAGCTAATAATAATAACGATATTAATTTAGATAATCCTTAATGAGAAGCAACTGGCCGAGCCGAGGCTCCCTCTCGGAGCCCTTGTGCTGGTTACATACCAATAGAGGTCTCGACTGATATTCATAAGCGCTCGGTCAGCACTCAACCCGGTGAAACTGTAAAAGCTCTCGGGCTAACAGCTCGAAAAAAAACACCGAATTGGTTTCAAAAATAAATTATCTAGGTTATATCAAAAACACAACAATCTGAAAGTCAACATTTTCCTATAAATTTTTGTTAACGTCAACCCATACAATCATATATTTATAACATACAGATAAATTAAAATATCAATTAAATTTTCAAAATATTCATATGCTTTGCATTATGCACCTGCATAATGGCTTTAGCACTGTTGACGTATTCGCTATTATCAGAAAATAATGCGAGAGTTGTTGATGTTCTTTACAACCCGGCACAAACACATTCTTAACTTTATCGCTCTCCTCATAACTTTGATTCAATTAACTCTACTATTTGTTTTATAGAAACTTTTTCATGTAGAACGTAGATACCGTCTACTACTGTTTGTACACTGACGGTCCAATTTACATTTTAGGTCCGTTTAAGTCAATATAATCTAACATCACCACGCATACTAATTTATTAGTGGGAAATTATTCACAGGGACTTAGTCGTGACCTGACAAATGATTACTTGGACCTTCAACTAATATAATTGGGCTTCGTGGAAACTGGGACTTTGTTAAATATTTCACTATCTAAAATTAATTCTGAATATTTAACGTATACGACGGCAAGTTGGAATACTTAATGTGACATGAACCAATAATTTCGTTTTATGGAAACAGATACAAAATAGTAGCGAATAGGAGTAATTTTTATTGATAATGATTCTGAAGTCCTTCTGGCCGATTTTGACCAAAGCCATATCCGCTAGTTATTACTAGATGATATTGCACAAATTTTAGCATTCATAAAAATAAAGCATTATTCACTTTGCTTAATTACAGTAATGCCGAGTGTATAGACAAAATGACATTTATTCTGACATAACAATATACTATAACATATTATAAGATAATATATGTTATACATATATGACAAAAACAGTAAGGTAACAATATTAGTAATCAAAAATATATAATTATAGAGCCAATATAGCTCATTCGTACCACAATACACACAGATTCCGCGTCTGTGTGTATTATGATAAAGCGGTGTAGGGGACTCATCATGAATCGCGAGATAACAGCACTACTTTTCAGCTACTTCCAAGTATTAAGTAAGTACGGACGGGCGGCTAAAACTTGCAAGATGTCAAGTATAAATACATGATTTTAGACCCATTCCCGATCGTAACGATTCAAAAGTGTTTTTTATTAAGTTACTTGCTTATAGCTTCATTTCTTCCTTTGACTTGATTTGATTTTATTGCATGTGGAGAGTCAAAATGTAGATCAATTACGTCACCTAATATTTATAATTTTACAAATTCTTGCTTAAGGTGAGTTTTCTCCCAAAACTTTTCTTCTGCTGACTGTGTTAACGGATGAAATTGTCGTAAACATTTGCTCAAACACGGGGGCACTCACTCATTGTTTAACTAGTCTGGTGTAATGCAATTGCAATAACATCGGTGGAAGTAAGCTCTGTTATAGGACACAGAATATACACAAGACACCCAGCCACAAAAACCAACAACTTTTAAAAATAATTACTTACCCGGGCTAGGAATCGAACATTATGGTACTTTGTACATCAGGAAAAACTGATATTAGTATAAAGAAAATGAGGAAGGAACCAGAATCAGTTTAGTTATGAGACGAGGAAGCATTAAGATGTTTAAAAAATACTTGACCCTTGGTATAGATATTTAGCCCATACAGAAGAAGATCATCTAAAATGCTAAGGTTTGGTTAAATAAATTGAGGTAACTTTTTATTTACATACATCTGTTAGACAACGACATCATTCTTACACACGATATGCTAAGTGCTATTATGCAAAGCTAATAAGTACGGTTGACGCTTTTTTAAACAAACAAATAGTGACAAACGAGCAAGAACTCTTAACGTTTGATTAAAAATATTTCTTTAATTTAAAACAAACGCAATATAATATAACAACTATAATAAAATACCTCCAATTGTGACGTTTTCTCCAGAGCTGGCACCGGTTCTTACGCTTCTATTTCAGTACTCCTCTACTACTCTTTCGGCGTCGTTCCGAATTGCTGAAAGACAGCTTTGGTGCACCCGATCCCTAAAAAAGGTGATCGCTCGAAGAAGATCCGTCCAACTATAGCCATATTGCCATTTCGCCCTTGTTCTATAAAATAATGGAATCTATTGTAAACTGCCAACTCATTACGTATGGCGTCCGTCAGGACGCTCAGCTTCTGTCTCAGCCTTCTGGTATACTTTATACATCGATGGGCGCAGGAAGTCGAGACCAAAGAGGAGGCCATGGTGGTTAGTCTGCACTTAGCGAAGGCCTTTGATCGGGTTTAGCACAAAGCATTTCTTTGGAAGTTTTTTGCCCAAGCTGTTTCTATGGGCTTCCCGAAAAATTGTGCAAGTGGGTCACCAGTCGACTAGTTCAGGTAAAAACTTATGTCTGGCGTCGATTCTTTGTTCGAAATCTCAGATTGGGGATGACAAAAGTAGTATAGTCCAATTTAGCTTCATGAAGACACAAGTTAACACGTTTACCGCTAAAACCTCTTTGTCCCATCTCCTAACTTTGATATTCACTCCTAATACTCCTTGTTAATTCAACTGGTATCGGAATCCTTGGCATTGAAATATCGTGCGACGTTCAATTCCACAGCCGCTTGAAAGGCAAGGCCAAGAGCTCTAAAAAATTGGACATACTCAATAGAAGATTTCGTTTTGGCCCACCATGTGCAACTTTACAAGGCGCAAGTTCTTAGCTCAGAACCGGGGTACCCCAGTACCGGCTCCTTCTATTTAACAGAGTTTTTCACATTCAACGAAGAGTGGCTCGAGTCGTTGTTTGGATTAATTCCAGCCGCTGAGCTGTTTCAGGATGTGCAGAATTCAAAATTTCATGCACATCACCTGGATGGTTCGCAATCCACCACTGTGCGAATGCAAATAAAAAAATTAACATGTATCATTGACTATAAGCACTTATTATAAAATGTTATGGATTTTAATCCATATATGCATTCTTAGATAATTACTTCCTTCCGCTTTTTTCTCTCATAACCGCCTACTAATGTACCGTGTGAAGAAATGGTCACAACAACAAAGCAAGGGCTATTATATTATATTACTTTATTAATCCTTGAAGTATATGAAATGTTAGGTGATCTGATGTGTGTGCTTTGGTTAAATCCTTAAAAACACGAATACCTAACATAATATAACACAAACTACTATCAACTTGTTCCCTTTCCCATGTAATGCCCAACATACAAAGTTAGATACACAAACATACATATCGTTTAAACGAACAAAGTTTGTCATTTCATATTTAAATAACAGCTAAGCAATTTATTCAGAGGTAGTATTTATCATAGTTTGAACAGTAATAAAAATATAAATATGATGTATAATATAGTGAATTATATGTTCATATTTTTAATCATAAAATTTAGCTTGCTGACTTACTTAAAAAGACTAAAAGGATTGATAATAATTGTTTAAAAGTTATCATTCGTAATAATAATTACGAAGATAAGTAAGTTAGAAGATATCCGAGATATATTAATGTAATAAATACGTAATTGATTCTCTTTATATTACCCCAGAGATGACTATTAAGGTATTACGTACCCCCGTTAGTTTTCTAGGCACGTGCGAATTTTATGTATACTACACGCTAACGCCGATGGAATAAGGGCGTGTGTTGATGTATGTATGTAATTGAAATAAAGAGGCGTATTGTGGATGCTTTAATAATACATAAATAGTTATTCCAATAATAATATAAATATGCAAGCCTATGTTCTTTTGTAAGATGGGCAGAAGAACAAGGAATTATAAAGTAATTTATTTATCTTTTATTAGATATTATCTTTATAAACCTTCGTGTCTCTTAGCCGCTTTATGCTGCTTCTGTCTTTTAAAGTCGATTCATAAAGTAATAATCTAACTTAACGTACACTAAATATTTTCTATCTTCAAGCAGACATAGACTCAGATTATATATATGTTTATTTCTATTCTTAATAGCTTAGACTGTAAAATTATTTGTGTAGGAACTTACTATTGCGGTCACGTAGGCCATTGTTTTGAAGGAATTAGGAAATTGACTTAGTTGTTTTGAATAATTCTAATTTGTTATTAATAACGTTTTGGTACATAAGGATGTTCGTTCGGAGTGTTAGTTTTTTTAATTCTTGAAATGATTTGAAATGATGTCATTCGTTCACATCATTTAAGAGTGGTGGACTGCATTTCGTAAATCTTCGCTGAGCATGGATGAAGGGCTGAACTTACCATCAGGTGAATGGTGTGTTCATTGTAATTTTTTTAGTAATAAAGTTATTGTTAAGTAAGTTGTGTTTGTTCTTTTACGTTTTTTTTTCGGGCCACTTTTTGCCCGAGGGCTTTTACAGTGTCACTGGGTTGAGAGACGACCGAGCTCTTATGGCGCTCAGTCGAGACCTCTATTGGTGGATAACCAGCACAAGGGTTCCCGAGAGGGAGCCTCGGCTTGGATCTTACCCTGTTGAGTGTTTGTTCCCATCCCGTCTTTACTATCACATTTACAAACCCATAAAATTTTAAGTGTCATCGTTGTCTTGAATAGGAACACGTGCTAGCAACATCGGTTAATATTGGACTTACAAAACTATTTCCAAAACATTTAGAAATTATAACTCTATACCATAGCGTGTGGATATTTTGGCATATACTTGCTTCGGAAAATAATAAAGTAGATATCGACTGTATACTCAATAAAATTATTGAGGAAAGATCTTAAGAAAGTGCTTTTGGATACACCAAATAATTTGATTTGTACAATAAAATATTTTTGTTTATCTATAAATATTTTCTATGTAAATGTTTTTGAGAACAAACAAACATGTTTGATGTTATAATTAGTTGTAACGACGTGTCACATATAAATGTCAAAATACTAAAACTTAATTTAACTATAAAATGCATTTGAAACTTGACGAATATGGCGTATTTGTGTGCCCTGTATGATATTAATTACTTACTATTTAACACTGGTAGACCAACGCTGTTTCTAGCTGCATGCATCGGCCGTCACGATTAGAGAAAGGTCACATACTCACAGAACACCAGAGCAAAATAGTAACATGCCACTGCTGTGTTTCGTCTAGTGAGTGAAAGCATACTGTGACACATTGTTATTGATAAACGTAGAGACATTCAATTTTAGTGCACTACTGTGACAATGCATCTGAATTATGATACCTCATTAAGGATGTATTTTGACGTCATGGGCGGCAGGAATCACTTACTGTGTGCTCGGTATTTACCCCCCAATACTATTGTATAAATTAATATAAACCTAAATTAATATTTATAACAAACACATATACAAAATTAATATAAAAATAAATATAAACCTAACTTTAGTATTAGATAAATGGAAAAACTGCCCGAATGAGACTTCACCTATAAACATTTTGTCCCTTTCAAAATATGTAACCCGAAAATTCACTGTTCAAAGTGATCATAAAAATGATAAAGTTTCAAGAAAAGATACTAATTATTCATATATGTACATACGTCCTAATATACACAATGGCAAAAGAATATTGATGATAATATGAATCTCTTTTAAGACTTTCTTGAGATCTTATGCCTTATTGTGTATACTGTCAACATCCATTTTTATTTGCATCTCAGCAGATCTTTTGTGCAAAAGTTAAGCGATGTTTGTTTCAATTTTAAATAACCTGTAAGGTGTTGTCTAGGAATATCCCCTGTGAGTTTTTATATTTAACACCAAGGTAAGAGTTTCCAACCACCAATTCGATACGTCATGTCAATTTTGGACTTGATTACCTCTAAAGTACTTTATATTGTTTGTAATTTCTCCTATTTCGCAAAATTGGATAATGCAAGTTTGGGTAAATTCTTATGGTCAGACAGTATAAACAATGTACCCCGTAAGTGGCACGACAAACTTAAGGGAAATATAGATTGACGGGTCACCAACCATGTTCTCCAAAATTGATCTCACTACTATGGTATGGGCGTAACAATGATATCACAAATGTCTGTAAAACTATTTTGTCCTTAACACAATTTTCTGTAAAAGATTTCTTTTTGATCTATAACACCTGTGAATCACCCCTATTATGTCTCTATTGCGTTAGTGCAGCAAAAGTGTCTATATGTAACGTTGTAATGAAATTTTTGCGACGCAAACAGATAATAGATATATGGTCAAAGAGAGAAAAGGAGAGAACTTTTCTTTTCCGGACCTGGTTTTCTTGTCCATTTTCGCCTTTCTCGTCTCATATTTTATTTCTTATTGATTTTATTTTAAATACTACATATATACTTATAAATCTAGGTGTAGGTCACCAAATAAGTTTCATTTTTGTAGAAATATTTTACTTTGGTTACAAAAAAAGAGAGCGAGCAGCACGAAAAAGAGATACCTCTCTTTTTTTATTCCAGCTCTCTTGAATACCTTTAAGAAAATCTTTAAAATATTTTTGTTTAGGTGCAGAACGCCATTTCGTTATATACGCCTACCGCGTAGTTGGATAGCGCCGTTTTGAGGGTTCCATATGATAGGCCTAAAAGGGTTCGGAAACGATCAGATGCGCTTGTGAACCGAACCTTGTCTTTTTAATACAAATAAAATAATAATACTTTTGTTTTCTTTGTGTCTTTTTCATAACAAGAAAAAACATAGATCGGACTTTTATTGTTCATATTATAAACGTATCATAAAGATATTAATTAATTATTAGAACAAATATTACATGGAAATTCTGTTATCAAATGGCGGTATAGAGATAATATAACGATAATCCATAACGTGTGAAAATAAGAACAAAGTATTTTGCATTCAAATAAAAATATATTCGTCGAATTGAAATATTCCCCAAAAATATTGTTTCAATCAGCATACTGACCCAACCACGTGAATTTTTATATTTAAGCAATTTTTATGTTTATTGATATAATTAGTTTATTGATTTATTTTGCATAATTTAACTTTTATAAACGATAAATTACATTTAACAGTGAACAAACACTTCGTTATGTAGGTAATTTATATTTTCATAATATTATTTTGCATTAATAATTCTTGTAAACAACACATACATATTTATTTAAGGCTGTGCTTGATCTGGTTATAGTCATAGTGCTTACAAGAATGGACTTTAATTTCTCTTACATAAATTTCCTGCTTCATGACCGACTACTCTTTGGGTACATTTGGGGGTTTGGGGACTTCACGGGACAACAGTAAAGCGGGTTTTAAACACACGGTCCATAATTGTAATTGTTTTTTTTTCAAAAAGAGTTGTTTTGTAGGCTAAAAGATTCAACACTCAAACGTTTTCCTAAAATCCTTACATTGTACATATTAGTTCCATGAGGATTGAAATCTATTTTATATCAGAAGACAAATTTGGACGCCCATGTCAGGGTTCCAGGTTTTGAGAGGTAAAATTAAGGAGGAAATAAGGAGCATTAAATATATTTCAACGAGCTAACTCTGATTTGGTTTAATTAAATATTCAATTAAAAAACAAGTTTTCATAACACTTAAATAAGTAATAGATTAGCCTTTAATGTAAAGCTGAATTCGTATTACCTGTCAATTCCTATACTGTTCTGATTATTACGTTTAAGATAAAAATAAAAAATAAACATACGTCGACAAAATTAAGGTCTCGAATTTACCGTTTTTTTGATTCATTGCCTTTTCACATTTACATATGAAGGGTATATGACATGATAAGTGTGTTCATTGGTGATTCTTTTTCGTTTTATTTAAGTCCTAAGGAAATGCCACATACATAGTCACTCTCACGAAAGCTACGATGGTTTATAAGACTTTACATTAACTAAAAACCCACGGCGACAGAAGCACGAGTATGCCCGCGGCCTAAACAGCGCCTACCAAACATCGACGTCGCAAATCTTTAAACAAAATAAAAGCTTACTTTAGATTACCATGTCTTGTCTATGAGAATTGTATATTTTTCGATCAAATATACTTTTTTGGTATTATAGGACGGATCAATATTCAAAATCGTCTTATACTATGTTTCCCTAAGTAGCATGATAAACTTAAGGGGAAGATAGGTTTTCGTTTAACCTGACAACCAAATAAAAATATATTAGTAAAAGTATGCATTAAAATTAAATTTCCAAGATATCGTTATTTTTATTTTTTTCTAAAGATACAAAAAAAAACTAATCAATGTTATAACTTTCTGAAATATCTATTAAACAGGTAATTAATTATTAAAGAATGAATTAAGATATAGTAGCAGCTCAGTACATTTTGTTTTCACCGCGGAAGGCAAAAGTTAAATAAAATAAATAAAAAAAATCTTTCGTTCGCAAATTGTTCAAACGAAATTGTTCAAAATGATATTTGAATATGGTAGAAAAAATCAAGAGTATGTAAAAAAAAATAACTAAATTCTCCAATCTGCCAATTTATACGCACAGTAACAAAATGGAGAGTATTTTTAGAAAAAATTAAAAATCTTCAATATATCTTATAATTAGTCTGATTGGTGACCCGTCAACCTATATTCCCCTTAAGTTTGTCGTGCTACTTACGGGATATATTGTTTACACTGTCTAAGCTTTAGACAGTGTAAACACGAATTTAGCTATTTATATTTATATAGGAGAAATTACAAATAATACATTAAACGTAATCAAGTCCAAAATTGACATGACGTTTCGAATTGGTGGTTGGAAACTCTTGCCTTGGTGTTAAATATAAAAACTCACAGGTGATATTTCTAGACAACACCTTACAGGTTATTTAAAATTGAAACAAACATCGCTTAATTCTTTTACATATTTAAGTGGAAGTTAGACTCCCTTGTTTCTATTTTGCAAATTATTTATTTGTTTCTTACGTTCTTACAAAATAATCATTAATTATATTATATGATAACTCTGTTAGTTCACCATAACAGGCTTATTCTTCGTATTACGCAAACAATAAGTAACTTTATACTCGGCCACATCTCGGAAACTAATTTGCAAGTTTGAAATAATCTGAATAGGATTACACAAGCCCAGTTATTTAACTTATAATAATATGTTTTGTGCTTAAAAGAGAAAGACGAGTAAGTTATTAAATTAGGATTTTTATAATAATCTTTCCGTCTGTTATAAACTAAATGTTAGTATGCTAAAGATAAGAGTATATATAATAATTCAAGATTTACAAACGAACAAAGGAAATTTAATCAAAAAAGTTTTTTAAAAAAATTACTTACATTCAGTAGTCTGTATTATTTTTCTTTAATTGTCTTTTATTTAAAAAAAATTAAGTATAATATTATATTTAATTATTTCTATTATATAAGGTGTGACAAACGAACACAGCTGAGCTTATGATAAATGACTGCAGACTATGAGATGATCTATCACCAACAAAGATTCAAGTTTCTCATATCACTTCTGAGGGCTGAGAACGTAGGTAATGAAGCATCCATGCTTCATTACCTACATTCTCTCTAACTCTACACCCGCCATACGAAACCTGCTGCTTCGCCTTCGTTGGTCCAGACCCGGCCGAGTCGACCCATTCACACTGCATACTCCATAATGTGCCTCTACTATTGTACACTTGAAAGTACTAAGTCAGTGATTTTTAGAAATACCGTACGAAACAAAAGAAGATGAAAAGAAGATACAACCCTGCAAATTTCTCTAGGACTAGGTATAATTATCTGACTACACACGTTTATGGGTTTGCTTGCTATAAATAACAAAGCATATGAATGAAAATATTGTAAAATTAATCTATGAAGTTCTAAAGCTTAAATCTGGAGAGATTTAATTGGATTGTGGTTATTTTGACTTTAACGATAAGTTATGGTTATGCGGAACGATGTCTACTGTACAGAACATGATGTTAACACAAAGACCAAGACATTTTTTAAATATATATTTTTCAATTGATAATTTGTGTGTAACACAAACATTAATTAAGAGATATTCCATCTCAATACTCGTGACGAAACCAGTGCATATTCATCATTAACTCTTTCTTGAAGATTAATGTAGATATCATGTCACACCACAGTCTTAACTAACTATAAGGACATAGGGGCCTACATTGTCACCTTTTGCTCCATCAAAATAGCTACAGAATACTGAATAATGGTTTTTGAAGCAAACGATAACTCCTACGAAAACAGGGCTGAGAATCGAACCTAGCACCGAGTACGTTAAACATCGCGGTATGCGGCCGAACTGTACTTATTTTTCACTGCTATCCTAATTTCATATTCATTTTGTAGTTTAAAGCCTTGTATTTTACACGTTTGCTTAATTAAAATTAAACATGAAATAAAAACGATACAAAAATTTGCATATACTGTCATCAATTCATAAAAATATATGCTACAGATTGGAACAGCTCAGTCCAATCAAACTTCTACAAATTTTTTAATGAAACAGTGAATTCTATGAATAGAAATAGTGTTAATAAAAACCTAACATTATTGTTCAAATTCGTATAACATGCTTCATAGTTAAAAATTGGAAATTTTTCATTAATTTTCGTGTGCAATGAAAACAAGTTTATTGGTGGCGGCCCCGGGGTTCGAATTCCATGAAAATAATAGCATACACCCGAACACCTAGCAACCACAGCTCAATTAGTGAAACTACGAGTAAAGAATTGCGTTATACACAAAAAAAAATTAAGTATAATATTATATTTAATTATTTCTATTATATAAGGTGTGACAAACGAACACAGCTGAGCTTATGATAAATGACTGCAGACTATGAGATGATCTATCACCAACAAAGATTCAAGTTTTTCATATCACTTCTGAGGGCTGAGAACGTAGGTAATGAAGCATCCATGCTTCATTACCTACGTTCTCTCTAACTCTACACCCGCCATACGAAACCTGCTGCTTCGCCTTCGTTGGTCCAGACCCGGCCGAGTCGACCCATTCACACTGCATACTCCATAATGTGCCTCTACTATTGTACACTTGAAAGTATTAAGTCAGTGGTTTTTAGAAATACCGTACGAAACAAAAGAAGATGAAAAGAAGATACAACCCTGCAAATTTCTCTAGGACTAGGTATAATTATCTGACTACACACGTTTATGGGTTTGCTTGCTATAAATAACAAAGCATATGAATGAAAATATTGTAAAATTAATCTATGAAGTTCTAAAGCTTAAATCTGGAGAGATTTAATTGGATTGTGGTTATTTTGACTTTAACGATAAGTTATAGTTATGCGGAACGATGTCTACTGTACAGAACATGATGTTAACACAAAGACCAAGACATTTTTTAAATATATATTTTTCAATTGATAATTTGTGTGTAACACAAACATTAATTAAGAGATATTCCATCTCAATACTCGTGACGAAACCAGTGCATATTCATCATTAACTCTTTCTTGAAGATTAATGTAGATATCATGTCACACCACAGTCTTAACTAACTATAAGTACAATAGTGTCCTACTTTGTCACCTTTTGCTTCATCAAAATAGCTACAGAATACTGAATAATGGTTTTTGAAGCAAACGATAACTCCTACGAAAACAGGGCTGAGAATCGAACCTAGCACCGAGTACGTTAAACATCGCGGTATGCGGCCGAACTGTACTTATTTTTCACTGCTATCCTAATTTCATATTCATTTTGTAGTTTAAAGCCTTGTATTTTACACGTTTGCTTAATTAAAATTAAACATGAAATAAAAACGACACAAAAATTTGCATATACTGTCATCAATTCATAAAAATATATGCTACAGATTGGAACAGCTCAGTCCAATCAAACTTCTACGAATTTTTTAATGAAACAGTGAATTCTATGAATAGAAATAGTGTTAATAAAAACCTAACATTATTATTCAAATTCGTATAACATGCTTCATAGTTAAAAATTGGAAATTTTTTCATTAATTTTCGTGTGCAATGAAAACAAGTTTATTGGTGGCGGCCCCGGGGTTCGAATTCCATGAAAATAATAGCATACACCCGAACACCTAGCAACCACAGCTCAATTAGTGAAACTACGAGTAAAGAATTGCGTTATACACAAAAAAAATTAATTACTGTTGAATTGAATACTATTTTTTACGGATTTTATAGCGTTTGCTTTTAACTTTTTATCCCGACGTTTCGACTGCTTTACCATACATGGGTACGGTAACAGACGTAGGATTAAAAAAAGACCGAACAACATCCGAAAAGTGTTATTCAATGTATGTAGTTAATACTTATATATAGGAAATAATTTTTGTACTAGTGAACATGTCTCTGGCTACTCTACACGATCTAGTCAATGCCTCTAGGTCGTCAAGACTGCAGAGGCAGCAATCCTCGATTTTTATGTTACAAACGAACACACACTTCCCCTGATGGTAAGTGATGATGTGATGATACAGCCCATAAAAACTGAAATACTAACCGTAACTGTAGATTATAGTGTCATATGCATCCGCACAACAAACACAAAGGCACTCACTCGCCATCCCTTTCCCTAGTATATTATAATATATAATTATCATATAAAATAACCAGACAAGAATATTGTTCATTTTCTTGGAATTTTAATCCCTTAATCCGTCAGAAATAACTGACCGAGCTGAGCGTCGGCCCTATCGGGCACCCTTGAATCAATTGTTTTCGCACCCAGGTTAACGGTCCAAGCCGAGGCCCCCTCTCGGGAGCCCTTGTGCTAGTTACCCATTAATAAAGGTCTCAGCTGAGTGCCCTAAGCGCTCGGCCACCTTATACCCCGGTCAAGCTGTAAAAGCCCTCGGACTAACAGTGACAATCAGCCAAAAAAAAGAAATATCACGCAGCAGCCATATACTCTCTAGATAACAATTCCTATAAATTGATTAGTTTATAAAAATATTTGGAATGAGTTCTACACTTGATTTAAACCTCAAATGAAAGAAATTTATGAAAAAATGGTCTGTTTATCCGGGTATGCATTAACCTACAAATCTCTAGAGAACAACTCTTCAAAAAATCTGTTTCGGCGTACCGTCGTTGTCAGTAGGTACACTATGGCATTGAGTGAGCTGAGCAGTAGGCATATTTAACTGTATACATGATGTTAAAGACAGCTAATAGATTTTGAAAGCATCGTCTGAGATAGTGTTTGGAAGAATATGTATACCATCTCCAAAAGCCTAGCTTAACATGGTGAGTATATTATTTAATATTTAAAATTATACTAGAACAAATACATCGAAATGGGTTGCGTGCATTCAAACTGATTAAAATGCAGAATAAAATGAACTTAATTCCTGTGGGTATATAAATCTACTCTTAAAATTACATATATATGTACATAAGTTAATATAAAAGAGTTTGCTTATGTGTGTGTTACCTGAAATGATTACTTCAAAATAACCCTGTCATTACACCTAATAGAGAAGCCACGCAGAAGAAGATCTCATTATGTGTTATTGTATTACACTAAAATAATAAATAGGTATATTTAAACTTTTGTTTTTTCCAGTGGTTTAAAAATTAAATAAAAGAAAATGTATGATAATTTATTACGAAAATCTGTTTTAAACATAAATTGTTCTAAATTTATGGTTCTAAGTAGAAGGTTAAGATTTTATTTATTTACAGCTTATTTTTCTCAGTTATTTTTTATTACATTGTGGTAAATTATCCATAAATATTCAAGGACTATTCCATAATTTTATTTATTTAAAGAGTCTTCACGTTGACATTATGAAAAGTTTATTTTTTATTTTTCCACGGTTTTGATAGATTACCCTATTTTTGAGGCCATTCGGTAAAGCTATTATTTATTAAATAGAAGTAATTCGATGATTGATTAAATGATAAATTACCCGACCATCAATTTACATTAAGTTAATTTATCATATTTATGCAGATTAGTAGCTGCTGTGTGGTGGAAAAAAGATAGGAGGGAAACTTAAAGGCTCTTGCATAATATTTTTCAAAGAAGTTTGCAGTAGGTATTTTTTTTTATAGATTAGCTGGAAAACGAGCAATCAGATGAGAACCCAATGGTAAGTAGTCACCGCCGCCCATGTACATTCGTAACACCAGAGGAGTCGCAAATGCATTGCCGGCCTATAAGAAAGGTTTAGGTTCTTTTCTTGAAAGTACCTTAGTCGTATAGTGCCGGAAACACCGCTGGCGGTGGCTGATTCCACATAGTAGTTGTGTCAGGCAAGAAATTTCACGTGAAGCGCACAGGGGTGGATTGCCAACCATCAAGATAATGAGGAAGAAATTTTTAATTCTGTCGTGATGTACCATGCTTTAACTCAGCGGCTGGAATTAATCCGAACAACTCCTCAGAATACTCAATGTACTGCGTGATGGCAGTAGGCCTGTATTTGAACGTTTCTATGACATCACCTTTTTTAGAGGGGTATAGGGTGCACAAAATCTGTCTTCCAGCAGGTCGTGACACCTAAAGAGTAGAAGTACCGAAAACCAAGGGTAAGAACCGCTGCCAGCTCTGGAGTACACGTCTTCAGCACAATTGGAGGGCCCTCATCGACTTGCTTGATCAGGTTTGATTTTCAGACAATAATAATATAAATTGTTAAAATATATTTTTTCGTCGATTTGGGTGAATAATCCAGCATCGGGTTTTGATATAAGTGCTAGAGTATTTGTGTGGATAAGCTAATATGATCATATCAGCCTATTATTTGTCTGTTGTTGAACATGGGCCTCGTCACGTCCTCGTCCTTAGCCACGGGCTTCCATCGATTTTCTGTGAACTTGCAAAAATGGTCACTCCATGTATCTAGTGAGACATCATACAACACCATTGTAGGCTGTGCATAGTTCTTACTCGTAATTATCATTGAGGATATTCAATATATCAGGACAACGCCCACCGTCGTGGGCCAAGGGTGGAATACTTTGGACTCGCATCGACTAAAAGCTCTTGATGTTCCACGTTTTCTGCATGATAAAGCCATGGAAACTCTTTCACATCCGAAGCCAGAGGAATAGAGGTACGGATAACCCGGAGCATCAGTCTTGGAGAGGACAAGTCACATGGCTTTCCATCTTTAAATATGTAAGTGACTCTATAGAGTTCGTTACCTGGAAGTTATGTAGGGAATAACAAAGCTTAAGTCCTTACACTGTCAATTGGTGTATTTTTTTAATGTACACGTATCAAAAAAGTACTTTGTAGTTTCAAAGGCATGACAGTTTCTTCTCTAAACATGATAATTAATCCTCCGCAATATCCACCGCAATTGACTTTAAGCCGACTAATACCCAAACTTCTCCGTAGTCAAAAAATGATCGAGAAGATATTATGTAAATTAAGAGCCGAGAGAAAAGTAATTCTGTCATAAAATTCTTTTATCATATAGACGAAGGAATTAGGTTTTGAATATTTAAAAAATAATATTAATAAAAAAACATCAATATGACACGTAGGATTTGTTTTAATGATAATTACACCATTTTTATTTTATTATAATCCTATTTCATTAATCATCATAATTTTATAAATGGATGAATTATTAATTTCTCTCAAAATTTATGCCAAAATGAAGACTGACAACTAAAGCTCCAAATTATTCGGAAGATGTAATTTTGAAATGAGCTCATGAATAACAGACAAACGTTATTTAATTACTTATTCAATTAAAATTTGATTTTAAATTCGCAGTGTCAGCGCAATGTTACAATTAGAAATAGGTTCATTCGGTCACTTCTAAATATAATAGTAAATTGGTAAAATGATTGACACTAATAATAAATGAAGCGTTGCGGAAATATCTTTCAAATCAATCAAAGTCAATATTTATTACTGAGACTGTAACTTGATACACTTACTACTATGTCACGACGATCAGACAGAAATGACTATCTTGTTGAAATGGGCGAACCTCTTGATAGACAGCCTAAGGGTTCAATTTATAGTAATTTATTAAATTACTACGTCTTTAACTATCTAACGATTTAGATAGTTTATTTATCAATTATTGAACTTTATTTAGATGTTAGAACTATTTTCAGTAATAAAGATGCAGCATGAATTTGGTGTCTTCCGTATGTTGAGTGGGGACATAATTATTACTAGACCAAACATTCCATCACAGTCCTTTGGTTTAACAAACATGTGTATATCTCTATATTCATCTTAATTGTCACTAAGATTATGATCACTAAAACCATAATAGTGACATTTCCACTTCGCCTGAGCGCTTTCTACAGTTCGAGTATATACCTTTAAAACAATGTTATTTAAGTTGCTTTAGTTATTAAGTTGAGACTAAAGCTACCGAACTCTTTCAAATCTACCAAAATACATTTGGGAGTTATCAAGTTTGTAGAAAACAAACGTACCAAAGCTTGTGAACTTGGATTCAATAACCTCTTATAGTTTGCGAAGCGTTCCCGTGACCCCGCCATACGTGACGTTGAAGGAGCACCATGGGGTTTTAGTCGGTGCGAGTCCAAAATAACCCATCCTTGCCCCTGCTGGGGTGGGTATGCGTAGGCATTTCCCCATGTAACAAAAAAGGACCCTACAACGGTCGCCGTGGATTTCTGCTATATCAAGGGACACGAAGGGATGTTTTCCAACCATAACGCGGATGTAGCACTACCATTTAGACGTTGAAGCCGGCCTTGCTTTTTCTCACCAAGCCGCAGATATCGTCTCCGGCTGCCACCTCATATTTCTCCTAATCCGTTTACTAATTGGAAACTCGTTTGTGCCGCGGACCGGTGTGTTGATTTATCATCTGACACATCTGATCACTTCATCTGCTTGGGTTCCAAACTTGGAGGATCATACATCTTCCCTGTTCCCTGATGTACTACTGGCCTCTCATCCATATAACTATCTACTCACCGTCAATATTCCTTCGTCATCGTCCCTCTAAGCTGATCGGACCATTTTTTTTGAACATTAAATGGATGTACCATAGACGAGTACTCTCATGATTTGTTTGGGTTCATTCCACTCACTGTCACTGACTTTAAACATCGAACATCTCGACAGAATTGTCATTCTCATCATCTCGATGTTTGGCAAAATTATATAGCTATTTGCGCACCATCTTTTCTGTTTAATATTTTAGAACATAACTAAGTGTATTCTTATGATTAGGACGCGGAAATCATTCTCATGGAATGGCTAAAGCAAATATTTTAATACACACAGACCATAAGTTTAAGCAACTTATAAGGCAAAATTACAGGGGAACTTTGTGCGTAACTTAACGTGGTAGTTTTGAAATCGCCAAAAGTTGAAATATAAAAGTTATCATAATGTGATTAGTAATTAGTATTCAATATAATAGTAATATTTTGCATGTAGTTGCATCCTGATATGACCAAATGAAAGAGCATTTTTTGGCGATTATATCTATATTAATTAGTCATACTGAGCAAAAATGTACTTATCATTGTCTGATCTATGACCACAGATATATATCTATATATAAATATATATATATATATATATATATATATATATATATGTGTATATACGATTCATAAGTATAAGTTGGCATTTACTAAAATAAGAACTATTACTTCACATAAAAAATATCAGTATGTTTACACGTGTTGATTACAGTACAAAAACGATGCTGTTTCAAATTTTCATCCATACCGACTGTTAGGCATTTTATAGACTTACCGTAAAAGGATTGCCGATTCATTAATTAAAGGAGCTTTAGAATATTTATCGTTAGATTGGATCCGTCTTAGAAGGGCAGAGTGCTTTATTGATAACACTTGAAGAAATTGACGCAGCGTATTTATTTGAAGCTGGTTGAGGTTAAATCAGTGTTGACATTAATTGATTATGGGGTTTATTAATATTTATTTACTATTACTGCAAATTATTTTTATACAAATTTCATCATTAGTATAGAATTAAAAAAAATACATATCTGCGATATATATTATTATATATACTTATATAGTTTTTTGTACTTTTATTTTATAGTCAGCAGTATAGTAGGATAGGTACTAGACTACTCACTACACAGGTCTAAATAAAAAGAAATCTCCTTTTAAGCTATGGTGAGAGAGGAATTCTATTTTGCGCATAGGGTTATAACATTGACTTCCATAACGTGTTCCATGAAGGTACGCATTGATACTGTAATGTTAATTATCCTCTTTATAAATTGAATAAACAACATGCGTCGACTCAAATAATCGAATGTTAAACAATTAATTATCTATGTACTTCTACTGCAAGATATGTAATATCATCATCGTTTATATTTTTCAATATCAATACATTTTTTGAGAAATGGAATTGGAAGGATGAAGTGAAATCGTATTTACCAATTATTCATTCATTATATGCAAACGAATAAATTATGAACTCCAGGTTTACTTTACATTACGAATATAAATTTGAAATAATAATAGTAGCTGTGACATATCTTAAAGAGGTAGATTTGAATTTCGCAAAAAAAATATTATTGTAAATTGTATTATGACGTTTTTGCAGAGTCATAGTTCATAGTCCTGTAACTATTTAGAGAGAATGAAGATTTATGTCGATAAGGGTTTTAAAAAATTATACCTGAGGCCCGTAAACATCTACATCCATCATCCAAGAGGACTCAAGATGTACGTACGTTGTTCTCCTCTCCTTCCATTTTCCATTTGCAACACAAGAGAGCAGGAGGGCACAAAATTCCCATATACTGATATAGTATTAGTAGGGCAAATCTAGCGTACGATATGGCCCTATGGCTTTTATTTCAGCTACCTAGTTTTATGCGAACCTTAGTAAACGTAATTTGAAGTGTTAGATCCCTTAATGCCATAGCCAATCTGGACTATCAACGGCTTTTAATTATTAGCTTTTCATTAGTATCTTGTCTTACATTGCTTATATACATGCTATATCCGTTACTAATATTTTAACCCCTCCATGCCTCATTAGCATGGCGTGAACCATTTTCTACCATAGCCAAATGGTGAATTCGATCCTACCATATTAAGTTTCGCAGATCTTGCCATAAACCATTAGGCTATGATGACTTATAGCTTTGAGCTTTGATAATTAATCTTTAATTCCAGGATGGTCGTAGCATTCAGCATTTTTGAGGGAACAGTATTTCCAATTTCTTCCCTGTTAAACCACTTTCCTATTTACTCCCAAACGTGGAAAAAAAATATCAGACGAATCTTAATGAGGTCATCTTTGATTAAACTCATCTAAATTCGGTTTCCTTGGGTTTAGGTAATACAGTATCTACAATAGAAAACACTAAACTAAAATGGTTCCAACACGATCTTTCACCCTCGACCGCGTATATTTGAGAAACGATTTTTTTTTGAACGGGATAACGGCATAAGTTGACCTTTCAATCCGTTGGGACCGAGCTCGAAGTGCTAGGTCAAGTTCTAAGATATTCATGAGGCAGACCTATCGAGCATATAAATTTGTTTTCCATACATTATTTGGAGTGTTTGTTGTTTATACGAGGCTCGTACTAGCTGTCTCTTTTTTATAGTATTAAATACACAAGTGTTTGATACAAATTACTTAGTCTAATAGTATTAGTAATGCTCGGTATTTTTAATTTGGTTGTTGTCAATCGATTTGTGATGTGTCAAGTCAAATAGAGTCTGAGTATCATACATAGAGAACGCGCCTTGAGTATAATATTTAACTAAAATATTTTTTAATTTAATTAAAATGCTGCTTAAAAGTAATCATTATTTATATGAAAACGAATAAATTATAAACTCCAGTTTTACTTAACAATACGGATATAAATTCGAAATACAAATAGTAGCTGTGATATAACGAGGTAGATTTGAATTCGCAAAACAAATACTATTGTAAATTGTATTATGCAAATAACACAAATTGTTGGATTATGGGTCTAAGCGTGTTAGTAATTTTTTTTTGTCCTGCCTTTAAAACCTCTCACAATATTACAGCACATAGATTGAGGGAAGAGAGACGGTTATTGAGTGACATTATGTTTGCGCAAACATGTGTCTACCAAAATATATCTTAAAAAATATGTTAACATGGCTGAAATCGACCATTAAGGTAATATTATCATGTACCTTTTACACTAGCCTATAGCGTTAATATTCTTAGCGGGTATTATTTATTACTGGGGTTGAATCAGTACTTCATGTACTTTTATTCGTCCTTATATCTTCTGTCACACAATCCATTCATCTTATCCTTCGTTTTCCTCTCGCATTGCATCCCTCCACAATCTTATACATCACTGTCCTCGTAACACGACTTTCATCCCTTCTCATTACATGTACAAGCCATGCTACGTGTCTCCCCAACCTATCTGTCAAAGGTGCAACTTTCAAACTTCCTTATGTATTCATTCTTCGTCTTGCCAATTTTAGTAACTCCACATATCTATCTTAATATTCTATTCAGACCAATGGATACACTTTCTCTGTATTTGCTGCCTAACATTTAGCGTCATAAATCATTACCCTTTGAATTTATTAAGTAATTTGTTTATCATTAACATTCGTTTAGAAATAGTAATTACGTATTAGAAACAGGTTTGTTTAAATTTCATCTTATGTAGAGATGGTAAGACAAAATTTCGAATGCAAGCGTGACGTAAATAGCGAATGTGCCGCGGCATATATGCCAATAACGTAAAGCAGTTGACAGGCGATCGATTTGAATAAAGCCATGTACGGATTTATCACTGTTCTCTGTTAACTTGTATTACGTAGGATATTAGGTTACGTTGTATTTTGTAGGATTTATAACAAAAGTTCATATAAGTTTCTTGCATATAATTTTTGTTTCTAAAAATGTAACAGTATTTTCAGATATTTAGAATATTTCAGATCACCTCGATTAGAGTAAGACCACCCTTTCTGAACTACTTAGCATATAATAGTAGTGCAGTAGAGTGTTTTGTCCTGTGATTGAAAGTCACGACTAGACATTCCGTCTTATTTGCTCACAGGTAAAAATGCATATATTCTCTGAAACAAACGTGGGACTTGTGTATGACGGGTACGTAACTTCGCGTGGCGTAGTTGCATCCAAAGTATATATAAGTAGTTATATTGTTACAGAACCTGGGTTATTTCCTAACCGTAGCCAACATTTGTGGATCACAATAATTTTCATTTTCTGACTCTGTGTGTTGGATAACCCGTGCTGCTGACATTGCATCTGATCTTTCCACCGGCGTGGAAATCTTCCATACATGCATTAATGGAATATCATAGGCCGCAGCGCCATTGTAGCTGAGTGGTCGGACCAGGCGCTTGACGTTCCGACAAGGGAGCAAACCGAGTCTGTAACCCGATACCGATGAAATTGCTTATTATCATTTTAAGTACTAACAACGACACCTGCATGTCTAACAAATAAAAGAAAAAAAATAGGAAATGTTCGTTAGGTTAGAGTTTAAATTTGATTAGATTCACAGATACCGCTAAAGTTCAGATCTTATAATTGATAAAAAAAAATTAAAACGAAAACGAAAACCTTTTCCGAGAGATAAAAGTTATAGCAGTCATAACTCATACCCACACACTGAAATCTATTCAGTCGTCCTTGAGATTAACTGATGGTGAATGACTTTATCGTCAGTTTCGACTACGGCGATATCTTCTGGTAATTACTAAACATAGCTACGCAACTGACGACCTATGCAGGTTAGTCGAAAGTCTTTTCGGAAGATTTATGTTATGCAGGAAAAAGATTGTTTATTTACGTATATAAATGCGTTTGCCGCTTCTATCGCGTTATTCCGGGTTATGTGCTTTTATGATATACAGCATGTCCTTAACCTTTTTACAAATAAATTATATTTATATAATTTTATACATAACAATCCTTTATTATTAATAAAATATAATATATAGACGAACTATACGAAATTCATATGAAATAACACTTTATGCCGTATAAGCTTGCCCATTACCACATTTTATAGGGTTATGCACCGCGTACAGAGTATAATGCAAATTAATGCCCTATGTGAGACGTTCAGTTGTTTGAGGGCTGTACATACATTGTAAATATAACGATCCAGTTTATTTTATCTATACATACGTCTAGAAGTGTCATTTATGATTAAAAATAAAAACAGACAAAGAGGAAATAACTTGTCGATTTTGACTTTCAAAACATAATGATCGATCTTAATAAACACCTTTAAATATACGCAAAATGATAACTATCAGGCTTTGACTGATTGAAACCTTTATATATCACCATTTCTAAATTAATATCTACGAGGATACTTGTACTACTAAACTCAATGGTTTTGAACGATAAATCATCTTTCCAGATATACCCTTTGTAACTAGTGACGAGGCATTCTTTCTCTGTCCTCAAGGGTGATAACGCATCTGCATTATGATTACTTGTCAAGGATGAATGTAGATGTCATGGGCCGTATGAAATCACTTGCCAACAGGTGTGCTCGTTGGTTACACTCAAAGTTAAAAACATACGTAAACTTTGTATTTATTGACGTATATACATCGATGAACTATATACTTACTATCTTCGGAAATACATAAATTTCAAAACGTTATGGCAATTTAAATTCCGTGATAATTAGAATAATTTACAAAATAAAGAACCTAAGGCTCAAGTTAAGATATTCGTCTCAATCTCGATATCTAATTAAAGTAAAATACCATGTTGCTAATAAACGGATTAGAAATTCCATAAACAGATTATAATAGTGAATGGAATAAATACCAGTGGCAACCCTAAGAAAACAAGCAAGCGGTATTGAGCGGGCTCTAAGCTCTATGGCCCTCTCAGCGTATTGCTACCCTTATAACCTATCCAATTAAGCCTAGTCTAGACTATAGAAATACTTGCCGCGTTACTTTTTTCGACACTTACCTACTATGTTTTCACGCGCGAGCTTGCGCTACTTTAAGAAAAAAAGGCTTAATAGTAGACTAAGATAAGATAGACATGAAAAATAAAATATTATTTTTTAAGAAATTAGGTTTAACTGTGTATTTGTAATTGTGAAATTTTATTTATTATTATTCAACGAAATAATGTTGAATAAACAATGTTTTAGACACCTGCTTATTAACTATCTATCACCGTTCAAGTTATACATTTCTATTGTATCCTTTTTGTTTTCTATTCTAAAGTTTCGATTTATTTTCAGAATTTAAATGTATTTTTTTTTTTTTTAATACAGTACGCTCTAAACTGATAAGAAATTAAATCTTATGGTCCATGAACACCAATATCCATCCTTGACATGAAATACAGATACGCATGTAAGTAGAAGTTCAAAGTAAAGCGAATTTTATCAGTAATAAATTTTTCTATGTCTTTAATCCACTACACAAAACACTTTATAACAACACGTGTTCTTACAGGTGAAATATACTCGTAGTTATCTGTTAAAGATTTATACGGATTATAACAGACAGATTGAAAAAGTATTTAAAATGTTTGTTTGCATATCCTTTTATTTGAGGAATGTTGAGTTTTTTTTTTTGTGTGTGAATATTGCTGTTAATCAGGAGACCTTTACAACTGTACTAATTAGACTCGCGAGCGGGAGGCCCGCCGAGTGTGTTACAGCATTATGTAATATTACTAACATCCCCGGTAACCACTCCAACTAAGCTTGTGCTAGGAGATGGTTTCATGGAATTAATCTATATTTATCTATACATACATCATGACCAGTGTCAGAGTCCACTGTGTTGTCGGGGCTGTAGCTTTTTAAAATTCTTTTAACGATAAAAGGATAAGTATAAAACGAGATTACTGTTGAAATCAGCTTACAAAATAATTTTGTATGAATAATTACCGTAGTGAACTGAAGAAAATTCTACATACCTTACGTTATTGACAAGGTTAATCAAGAAATATTATGGCAATGAACTTTTGGGAACGGGTGCATTAATAACAAAATATTTTTTAAACTGATACATTATTTGATTATATACACTTTACTTACTTAATGCCAAAAGACCTCTATCAGCCTATCAAAAATATAGAGCAAAGAATATGTTACTTCTACTGGACTGAAAATATGTATAAAATGCGCATATTCGCTACCTGAATAGTATACTATAAACGTTTGTAAAGAAGGTTGCAATACAAGGGTGACAATACTTCAAGTCGAAGTAGTTTATATGTTGAACTTTTAACTATTATCGACATGGGCATCAAGAGACTAAGCCCTTGATGCTATGCATATCGTGCGAGGAATTTTATGAGTGTGAGGGGTCAACATCTGTTAATTATGCACGATTTTTATACTGTTAAATTTGATGATTTTTTTTTTAATGTAACCAGGATTTTCATAGTGAAGAAATTAATGAAGATATTAGCAGCGTCAATAGTTTAATGGTGTGGGATACTATGAATACAGGTAGTAATGTTAATACATTTTTGCATTATTTAATTATTTTGCATCAGGTAACAGAACCACCCAGAGTGGAATAAATAAGTCGACCCGATCTGGAAATGACACATTGTAATTAGCAAAATGACACTGCTATTAGACTGATCAATAAAAATAGAGACCCATATTAGTAAAGAGGCGGTCCATCAAACTACTTAGGGCACTTTGTGTTCAATTGATAATACTAACACTTTCAACTTGATTTGTCGTCGAAGATGTATGGGGATTTTGTCATAGTACGGGTCCTCCATATCCCCATATGACGTATAGAGAAAATAAAAAACTAAATATATCTTTAAAATTAATTCATTGGCGTAAATCTAAAAAGTATTATAGTATTATATTTTATTACATATGTAACATTATCAAAAAGAAACGACATTGTTCGTGTTTACATCGATTATCATTCCGTCACTATATACGGTAGAATTTTTGTGTAGAGGCTTACTGCTTAGAGAACTTGGCTACTACGTCGCGGATACTGTGTTCAGTACCAGCTTAGGAATCATATTGTTGTATCAGAAATTGTTGGTTTCGGGTTTGTGTGACTCTGCATTTGAAAATTTCTCTGATCCTATTCCATAAATATGACGAGGAAAGAAAACGATGAGTAAATGCGTCTATACTTGCGCAAATGATATAATACGGAACTATAATATATCCGGTGCAGTTGAAGTCTTCGACTAAACAGAAGATGCAGAGGTGAGAGATGAAGAGGCAGCGTTCAAAACGGATCAGCAGGTTGTCATACATAGTATCATTATGTAGATTTTTCGAACATCAAATTTTTAGCTGTAACTGCCACATCAGAAAACCAATACGCAAACAAGTTGGAACTTAATAAATCATATGATTTGCCAGCTTATTTCCTCAACTCTAAAAGCGTATTCGATCATATCTAAAACCTATTACTTTTTCATGTTATTGTTATTTGCTTTGGGAAGCAATCAGTTTGGCTATGATCGAAAATATTTTCGATTTACTTATACATCGGCTCAACTGGAGAGGATCTTTTACCAGCATAAATTGTATCGTTGTTGTCTTCTAAAGAGACTTTAAAAACAATATTCAAATTCATTTAATCCAAATAGATTTTTTAAATCAATTTAACTCGTGAAATTATTACAAATCCAACATGGACTGCAGATTTATAGTCGTTCTTTTCCATAACGTTTAACGTTTATATTTTCACATAAACTAGTCATCGTGTATATGAATAAATGTGTTCTAATTCCAAGTATTGTGGCGCTCAAATTGTATTGATGATAATAAATTTTAGTCTTAGTATATGAATGTGGGTTTGTTTGAGCTGCAAATCTGAACATCACGTAAATTCTATCCATTCTTACAATATACATATATTTTATCGTAAATTTCAACAGGAGACCCACGCATTAACTAGTTTCTACATGTTTGATTGTCTGCATGTTTGACAATTCAATCTAGGAAGGACCGTGCCCTCACAGAACACCGGTGTGGAATAGTAACGTAACGAGCGAGTTTAGGGATCCGGGGACCCGATTACAGATTAAGAGGTATTCCATCTCAGGCCTGAGGTTGACAAAGCGTGTACATCTTGAATATTTGTTGAGGATGGATGTAGATGGCATAGAAGGCAGTCATAATTTTAAACTCGTTTTAACTCTTAATTCATTAAAAAAAAGAGAGTAACAAACGCGCCCATAGTTTATTGGCAAATGATTCCTTGACAAGGAATCAAAATACAGATACAACGTTGTTACCCTTGAGGACTGAGATGGAATGCCTCGTCACCGGTAATAAAAGTCTCCGGATCCCTACACTCACCAGACGAAACAGCAGTATTATGCCGCTATTTCACGCTGGTACTCTGTGAGGGCGCGGTCCTTCCCCAGTCGAGCTGACCCTTTTATACTCAGATAGAAACAAACTGCAGCGTAGCTCTACCACTGTTAGACATACATATATATATCACGCAATCTACAAAAACACGGAATCTGGGTAAATAATCTAAATAATATGCAGCTGAAATGATAAAAAGAATGATTTTAATAAAACTAAACAATTATTAATAAATACAAACATTAAGAAACCGAATAAACTTTCTCCTTAAGGTAGATAAAACACAATACTATCACATATTGTATTTATAGTTAGAGTAATGTTTACTTTTTTCACAAATCGAACCTAAATGCCGGTTACTTAAAATATATACAAGAAAGAGGATGTTTTTTTTTTCTTAACCTAGTCTTATTATTCAGCTGACTTGCTTTTTTTATAGGAAGCAAACTAGAAAGCAGCTCCCACGATGGTAAGTGATCATTGTTAATCATGAACATCACCAGAAACGAAACATGAATTGCTATAGCTTTGATAAAGCACTACACCAGCGAACTTACTTGCTAGTTTCGACCTAGTTTTTTCTCCTTTTAGTAGAGGTTTTAGAGGATGTAGAGTTGTCGTTAAAAGTTTGAACGCCATTAAATACTAGTATTTATTTATACCCTTACATAAAACAATAATTAATAGCTAACAGAATGGAATCAAGCTGTGATTTAATAAAACTTTATAACACGTTAGCTGCATTTTTAGCAAAGCATACAGTAAATAACGAATGCACTTCGACAAATATGCCAATATAACGCAAAGCAATTGACAGGCGATCGATACAATCCCAGTTTTGCATAGATTTATCACTGTTGCCTGGTCCAGTTAGCATTACGAAACTCCTATGACTTTTATTAAACCGTACAATTGTATTAGGTTGACTTCTGTAAAGTTAAAAAAAATCTTGTAACTAGCGTATTAAATTTTTTCGCTGATAATAATTTCTGTTATAAATATATCAGTGCTGTTAACATCGCTGGGTATGCTCTAAGGTGTTGAGGCAATAATAGAAGACGTTCATGTCTATTTTCGTTTTTCGTACATCGATGTAAGGTATGGCGCTAGGCCGAAGTAATTTTTGAATGCTGCGTCATTTTGGATTCGAATGAATTCTGAATGAAAAAAAGGAATTCTCGCACAACATCAGCATTATTAACATTCCCGTCAAACACTCTCCAACTAATCTAGAATCTAAACAATCTGTTTAGGACAATAGTCTTCAGATTGACGCATTCAAACGTGCGATATTAAGTATCGCACATTACCTTAAACCATTAGGCTATTGGTGATTTAAAAATGTAAGAAACTAAATTTAAACAAACGTTACGTTAAGTAGCTGTAGTAATGGTCGTAAAGTTTTACGAAAGTAGTTTGCAGAAGATAACGATGTAAATTTTTGCAGCTGTAAAATATAAAAAAAATATCAGAATAAAAAACGTAATACTATGCTAGTTTAAAACTGGCAAATAAAAGCACGTATTATTTTTATATCTCTATTACCTAAGCACTTAAGATCTTAAGGTACTTATATCAATATTCACTCAAAGAAAAGTTTTTCCTAATGTGTGTGTTTTTCAACAAAACAACAATTTCGGTAAATTTGTGTAAAAATTTACCGAAATTGTTTTGAATAATATACATTAACAATTATTAATAAATATAAATTGTAGCAAAAAATGGATATTATGTTTTACATATAGTATATTATAATCACGTTATTACTTTCATATAAAATATACGTTACGTTAACGTATTTTTTACATGAAACTAATGGTAAGTGATCCGCCAGCCCATACACACATTTCTTTTTCTTTTAGCGCGGGGAAATGCTCTCGAGGGTGCGAGGACGGGTTATGTCAGACTCACACCGACTAAAACCCCACGGTTGTCGCCACCTGCAGAATGGTTAAGTCAGGTCGACCGGGGTAGGTCCATGCCCTCACAGAATACCAGCTCAATGCTACTGTGTTTCGTCTGGTGTGTGTAGGGATCCGAAGACCTTTATTACTGAGATCTTCCATCTCAGTCCTCAAGGGTGACGACGCATCTGCTTTATGATTCCTTATCAAAGATGAATGAAGATATCATAGGCGTCAGGAGTCACTTACGACCAGGCGCACTGTTATTCTAAACGTAATGAAAAAAAAGTCCGTCCTCGGTGACTAACAGACAGTGCAACTTTAAAAGTAATATAGGTCCCGGCGTTTGTATAAAATAATTGTAACACCCATTATATATGTCCAATGCTGGACGTATACCCAGTCTATAGGGAGAGTATTTGAGCGTAGTCCACCACGAGACTCCGCTGCGGATTGGACATTCCATGTATGACATTATTTTTATTTTATTTCCGGTTTTAACATGCAGTTTAATTCAAGATGTTTTCCTTTACCTCTGACGTGATAAATCAACACTTCAAAATGCAACTAACAGTACGTAACTAACTTCAAGCCCAATAGAATAAGAGATTTAATTGGGCACCATATATAACCATTCAGGTAGGTAGCAAGATTGTATATAATACTATATTGTATTATATATGCAGCTTATATACAATGTTATATAAAACGTAGCGCAGTGTCCTGGCGCTAACTTTTAATTTCACGGTACGCTGGTAAACCGAATAGGATCCCCAGTCCCGGCTCCAATGTTATTGTTAAATGCAATTATAAGTACTGAATCACCAGGTGTAAGGCGATGAAGAAATATATCGTGTGGAAACCTAGAGTAATAATCTCTAATATCCTCTTTTGACAAAAAGCTTAATGCTTAACGCTTACAGCTGTAGGATTTATATACTCGTACAGATACATTCTTTAGTCACTTATAATATATTTGTAGAGCTTCACTGCAGTTCATTTCTAGCTGCAGAATGACTAGGTTAACTAGACCGGGGAAAGACCACTCCCACACAGAATACCAGAGTGAAATAGCAGTCTGCTGTATTTCGTCTGATCGTTGCAGGGTCCGGAGACCTTTAATACTGCTGACAGACCTTTATAACGAGGCAGTCCATCTCAGTCCTCAAGAGTAACAACGCAACTGCGTTATGATTCCTTATCAAGGATGAATGTAAATTTCATGGGCCGCAGGTATCACTTACCAGCAGGTGAACTGTGTGCTCGTTTGTTAGTCTTAAATTTGTTGTTGTTAGTTTTAGTTTTACTCTAGATTTTTGTAACCGACTTACAATTTAATATTCGATTGTGTACTAATTTTATGAATTACTGTTTGGTATTGACTTATAAGTATCTTCTAGAATTATATATTATACGTGAGAAACTATCTATAAAGCTACAGCAATAATTTAAAAACAGTTTTTATATATGAATGTAGTAAAATTTGTTTTATTTTCCCTAAACTCAACATACTTCACCAAGTTATTACAACAAAGTATGATGGATGATCCCTTGCATCGTCAACCGCCTGCATTCTTGACGGGTACGGTATGTGCGTTGCAGACATATAATATAAATTTGATTACCCATTTAGTTGTATATATATATGTATGCATATACCCTGTACTATTTAATTTTTAGTTAAAATCAAATGCTTCGTTTCAATATGGTATAGTAGCTGATGTGATTTTTGATGTACTTTTTATTTCAAATTTATAGCAAAATAGAACAAAGCATTATATCCGATTAAAATATGAAAGGGCCTTCACGTAGCAAGTTTAATTTAAATAATTGTGTCACGTACACATATAAATTTTGACTACGTGCAACGTTTTCACAAATAAATAATATTAAATATGAGACGACAATATGAATTATCTTTAAGGCTAGTTTCCTTTAAAAAATAAAAAAAAATTTTTTCAACTTCTATCGTTGTCTGTAATGGTCGGTATTACCCGTATCTCGCGGTCAAAATGGCTTCTGTGTTTCATTTCATTCACACGTCCAGATAAAGTAAATTATTCAATGGCTTGCTGTACATAAATACAAAAAAAACTCGGTGTTTTTATACATTTATTAAATTGCATCACAATATTGTATGTACACAAACAATGCGATTCCACCTCTGACAAACATAGACCCTTCAATCATTTCAAGTGGACCACGTTATTTTAATTGATCACGTGTATCCACTCATTTTGAGAGCCATTTAGGTGTTCATACGAATATAACATGTTTTGATCTACGCGTGACGTGATTGCACACATAACACTTCTGTTAATTATAATTAATAAAAAGTGTCTGTGATCACAACCCTCTACTTCATTAAAATATCTATTATCTTTCATCGTTAATAAAGTTGGATAAATATGGGGCTTTACAATGGAGTTGATTAGAGAGTAATGGAAGGTCAGCAGAGGAGGAGGAGGATTCTCCATCAGAGCAAATAAAGAGTAAAAAAGTTTATTTTAACTAAAGATCCGCAATACCGAGGCCAAGTACTGCGACTAAGATTCAACAACATGAACGGGTCAGCTCGATCATGTAAGGAACAAGCCTTCAGAGATAATATCTCAATGTATTATAAATTACTAAAATAGCAACATTTACATCAATTACTGGTAACAAGGCATTCCATCTCAGTCTACCGAGTTGTTTTGTTTTGTGCATCTGGAATCTTTGTTAAGGTTGTCTTTATAGCTGCCATGGGTCACCGACATCACTTATTATCAAGTGAACTGTAGGCTCGTTTATCAACCATAAAGTTATAAAAAAAACAACTATGCATGTCTACGTGCAATAGCCGTCTATTGTTAACAGAGTCAACTAAAACTTGAATCTTAAATAAGAATTTTTTTTGTCATCACTACACATCATTAGGGCATTGCTGTCTTTAACAAATATTGTCATGAATTTCTATCTTAAGACACCTGTTTACCTGCTTATACACAAAAGTAATTTGAACCACATGAATATATAAATGAAGTTGATTTTTAAAATTGTAAACTTCTGATTCATAATTCGATGTATCGTCGACAAAAACACAGCATTACAAACGTCCATAAGCAGAAACGAAAAATTCTCCCTTTCCACTGCAATTGAAACGATTTCGACGGAATTTCCGCGAATCAATATCACCTCCCCTAATTTTAGCGCTAATTGGTCACGTGCCTGCACTCGAGTCAAAGATTTTCGAGGGACGTGGAGTTAGGGGGTTTTTTTTGATTGAGGATCCAAGCGCAGGGATTTTTCTTATATCGTATACCGTGTAAGAGCCCTCTTTACAGTACTAGGTATTTATATAGTATGTCATATTTTAAATCAACCGTGTGTTTTTATTTTGATTGTATTTTGTTTTTGTACGACATCATGTAATCCCAGTTTTCTTTATTAGAGTAGATTTCATATATAATATATCAATTTAATGATGATGAAGATCTTTGAAGATGAAATAAATTATAAACAAGTATTGTAAACAGGTTATCCTCTCCTTACCTTTATTAACCTTATATTCGACCGACGAATTGCACAATCGATGTGTCTGTGAAATCCCACTTTTTCGTAGGAAATGTAGTAATGTAGTAACTTTTGGAGTGATCTCTATACTTGCAAACTAAACGAGTCTAGATGGAGCAGTGGTCTTTTCAAGTTTGCTGATAGTCATTGCATGCAGTTTATTCCGAATTGTGCTTAGTGACCTGAAGTAAAAATATCCTAAAATAACAATGACGTATGTAACGACACTTAGCCCGATCTGCCCGATTGCAAAATAGGGAATAATACGCCATCTTAGATTGACTGTAGGTTTTTGCCCGTCATGCATATTTTTTATTATTTTAGTAATAATTACTTTCATAATTCAAAATAGCTCTATGCTGCTGTCTTTCCATGGTCGAGCTGGCCTATTATTATTGTATAATATAGTAACAGTATAATTAAGGAATTTATCAACCCTGGAAGTTATTTATTCAACTAGAGTAAATGTTTCTTAATTTTTTACGCTTTTATGGTTTAACTCATTATAATTTAATACGGATAGGTAGCCTCATAGATTACCTGTTGGACGTGAAATAAATGTTTAAACATGAACTAATTCACAAAGTACTTGGTAAAATTAAATCCATTCATTTGATATGCTGCGTTCTGAATATTTTACGTTTAACCCAGCACTTTGGCCTTAGGTCAAAGGCAAAGGTCACTTAATTGCCTTTACTCTGTGGCGAAAGGCTTTTGTCATGCGCTTAATAATATCCGTACTAAACTGATTATAAAGCGAATACAAGATTGTCTTGTTTATGATTAAATTACTTAGCTTATGTATTTTTTATATATAATACAAGCGATGAGAAATGAGCACACAGATCACCTGATGGTGGTATATGCGGCCCATTGTATATTACGTTAGTACTAACCTTTATTAATTAATTTACTCTAATCACTTCTCCACGCAGCCATCAATGGACAGATGCGGTTATATAATAACTTTTGGAGTCTCCTACAACATCGTTGAAGTAAGTTATTATCATCAGCTATCATTTATTTCACTTCCTAAGCGATTCAATTATTATTTTACATTAATATTAGAAAATAAAATTAAACATTTATAACAATGTAAAACTCTATGTATAATGTATACACTGCAGCCATCAGGTGAACTGTGTGCTCATTTCTTACTCACAATGTAACAATAATGAAAATAAAAAAATACTAGAAGCACATCATCTGAATTGCTATAAATGTTTCTAAAAGGTCTAAAATTGAATTATGATTATGGCATAACATCATTTGTTAAAGGTTATGATAGAGGTAAAAACTGGATATGAAATTGACATTTAATCAGTGAAACGTATATTTTATACATAACCTTACTTAATATCACCATCATCAATAATACCTTTTCTTTTTAACTAGTTTTTTATAGATATTTTTGACTTATTCACATATGTACATCCATATTGTTAATAATTACTGCATAGCTTCATTGTTGAAGAATTAGATCGAGATTGCTACGATTCTTAGCCAAAGTATGTATATTTCACATAATATTTATGCATACTCATTACAAGTTGTAACTAATAACGAAGAAAAGAAATAACGGTATCTAAGAAATAAATTTAAGAAAAACAATTTCGAAGACACGAGAAGTCAGGAAATCTGCAGTGAAAACGCATGGTGGACTATGAACCAACTATATACAGAGGTTAGTTTTGAACTTAAGCGTAACAAAAAGTTAACACTTTATTGTATTGGCATTACATTGAATTTAATAAAACGAGATAACCTGCTCAGTCGCCACCTTCGGATATTTGTTTAAAAAACTATGGATGGCAACACAAACTGTGTGTTGATGGGCATTTATGACTATAGCGCACAAACACTTTACATCCATCCTCCAGAGAGATTCGAGATGCTCCTCGCTTCCAATAATTAGGGCTTCGGATCCCTATACTCACTAAACGAAACACAACGAAGCAGCGTTACGCTAGTGCTATTTTATGCTAGCGTTCTGTGAAAGCCCCGTTGAGCCGACCCATGCTACATATGCTATACATAAACTGAAACTTGACTCTACCTGTATGAAAGGTATTAGAAGATTTAAGCCTGTATACTGTCATTATTTTAAGAACCACACTGTTGTTTTATAATAGCATCAACAGACGATAACAATGATATGATATGACAATGAAAATGTTACAAATACGATCAAAACAGATAGGAGACATCCTTATACTCTTATCACCAATAACTCGTGAAATTTTACATAATTGCCAACAGGTCAAGTAACTTTATTCATGTTGGGTTCCTGATATACTGACCGATGAATAAAAGCTCATGAGACAAAGAGGAGGAACGAATAATGGAAAGAAAATGAGAATGATGGCAGATACCTAATGTTATGGCAGTCAAAGATTTGACATTCTAGACACCAAAAAATTAATTAATGCACAATGGTATGGTGTACTTTACCAAACGTATTGGATACATCAACCAAAACCAACGTCTTGGAACAGGTTTTCCTAATCATCATGACATTGCTTTACCATACAAAGAAAAACTAAGCCAGACGTTTTTAAAAGGTAAAAGGATTTTACGATTAAACCCCTTTTACAGCCTTATATAAGCTCCATACGAACTCTCTTCTCGAAAAGTAAAACTTGAACATCGCAGTACATATTTTGACAGCTCTGAGGGTGCAGTGCTTGTGGAAGTTAAAGATTTCCCTAAAGAACGCAACGCAATCTCTTTAAATCACATATAATAATATTATCTCAAAGTGATAGAGCCACTTAGTTAGTAGAGTCATCTTGTTTCGAACTACGATGAGTGAATTGGCTCGATAGGGGAAAGAATCAGGTGCTTAGAGAATACCAGCGTGAAATAGTATCGTAATGCGGCTGTGTTTTCGTTTTGTGAGTATAGAAACCTCGCAGACCTCGTTACGGATGTGGAAGCAATCAATCTCAGTTCTTATTGGTAACAAGTATCTTGTATTTTTTCGATAATGGATCGTTTGGATATTGTATCTTTGTATATCACTTGTTATCAAGAGAACCGTGTACTCGTTTGTAATGCTAAATAAAAAACTAAAAAGAAAGACAAAACTTGCCTAGTCACCTAACGTGAATATAGTTTTATTTTATATTCATTTGTATATTTTTATTTACTTTAATTTTATTTTATTGTACAAACGAGATGCTACTAAGGAACACATAAAATATTCTTAGCCTCTATGATCTTCACGTGTAAGAATACAAAAGGTGAACTTTGTATCTGATAAAACTTTCTAGCATATTATGGACGCTTGCATATCGCATGTTTCCTGCGAGCTCCGTTGTTTAGATGTATTGTACGGTTGTCGGTAACAACACAATGAAGCGATTGTTCGCGAGCGCAGAGCGCCTCATACAAAGGTGGACGTCGGTGTCGATACAAAGTTGTATTATAGGATCGTGGTGGCGAACAAAATATTAAGTATAAAATACAACTTGTCATAATGTTTTATTACAATAAATTAATATTATATAAATATAAACAAACTTGAACAATCTACCATTGTGTAAATTCATTTGCCGATGTAAAAGACATTTACTTAAAGCATATTTATTTAAAAACATCAAACCCGTCTAATACCAAACCCTTGTCGTCCAACTAAGTAAGTCGAAATGTATCTAGATTGATGTCTCATTAATAAAAGATCGATAATATAAAATTCCGCAAGAATTTCAAATTCAAGAAGAAATTGTGAGAAGTTCCAACACTTCATTTAATAAACAAATGTGGATTTTGAAGTCTTCAAGTCGTTTCAACTTTAATCGTAAGTACCAGCTTGTAAACCTCATAGATATGAGGTTTATAACTGGGTACTTTGGAATTTTATATATTAATAAATTGGGTGCTACGTTTCCGATTAATAAGTAAAATGAATACAAGTACGCAATGAGATTGACGTTCCCATAGCTTAGTGTTAGAGATGCTGAGCTGGCTGCTGCACCGAGGGTCCTGGCTTCTTTTCCCAGCGGAGGAACAATATTTGTTCATTACAAATACTTGGTTTTCGCGTCTGAGTGTATTGCGTGTATGTCACGTGTCCTTGACGTTGCATCTGTACCTACTTACGATCTTTTTACATATTTTATTTATTTATTTATTTACTCTTCATTGCATCAACCTTAACAAAGATAAAGGTACACAATTACGGACTTAATGACAAAGGCATTCTCTACCCGTCAACCCAATGTGTGGTGAGATATTGTGATAGGTGTAGCGATAAACTAATTAATAAAAAAAAGACTAAAAATAACTAACGTGAAATAAACAAAACAAATGAAGAATAATAATCACCGCTAACCGAGTTTACTCGTCATACTGGTGGATTGATATTGAATGCTTAGCTACATGTAACATGTGTACATGGGGTCTTAGGATTTCTTCATTTACCGTACGCCACACAGAAGTGAAATACTGCTCTATCACGTTGGTATACTGTTACGGCGTAGTCGGAAGGACTACCGGATATCGTCGAGCCAATTACAAGAATTCAAATCGATCAATGTATCTTAGCATACACAGTTTACAATATAATATAAGTAAAGATAGTGTTCATTATTGTTTAGTTTTTTTTAAAGAACCACACCGGTTAACCACTCCAACTAAGCTGGAAATGCTTGTGCTAGGAGATGGTGACAATAGTCTAATGGTGGATTCGAACCTGCTGTCTTAAGTTTCGCAGACCGTACCTTAAGCCGTTAGGCTATTGACACTTCATAATACTTTGAAAAGCATATGTGACGCTGTAGTAGTCACATATAACTTTTTTTTTTAAATGAACTTTTTATCTCATTAGGTCTTACGTATACCGTTGACAGTTGTCAGTCAGTGATAGGTATATCAATGTTTGTTACATTATTTATTCGAATGGATAAAGCTCACATATATGAAACGTAGTCACATTTTGCACTAGATATTTGATTTCAATTGCTAATATTTGAGAAGATAGTATTTGCGTTCACAATTCGTCTCCCTATTACTAGAACTCAATCGGCACCTCTATCAAACTTCACAGATAGAACTTTACGTAGGTATGATATTAATAGAAGTTTTGTTGAAAGATGTACGTAAACTATTGAAAAATCGGTTTTAAAATAATGATCATGTTGAATACTTTTCTAGAAATGCCTACTGACCTACCTAATACCTAATACTCTTCAACTTGCTAATTATTTGGGTATGTCGGTGTACCTGATCTAGACGGATTCAGTATTATTAAGTTGTTTTATTTTTGTAAAATCTTTATTTTATTTTATGAGCTACATTTGATTCTGATTTGAACTTCTTGATATATATATTTTACTTACGGAATTTTGTTTAAAATAAAGCTTGACGTAAACCCAATGAAACATAAAACCAAACCCTGTAGGAGAGGACTTTGATTTATTTGAAGTAGCTGACCCCACCACCATGGGACCATGGGACCAATAGCTGAGAAGAGAGAGAGAGAATCACAGAGTAATAATATTAGTTCTATACTTATAGTTTATCCTTCATAAAAATCAAGAAACTGTCTTTTATAAATGTTAAGATTCTTAGAAATTGGAAGATAACTTACTTGCAAACAACGCAATAACAGATGTGACTTAAAACTTAATACAAATATTTTTTGTAGACCCTTTCCGTCGGAACCTTTCTATGGCAACGGGGTCTACATAACCTGTTACTTTTTTTTTATAAAGGCACATAACGAAGAAATGATATGACACTTGACAAACTAATCTAGTTAGGCTATATAGGTATAAAATTGTTCTGTTCTGGCTGCCACAATGCAAATCATTCACAACATTATTATATTTACAAAATAATACATTAAAATATTTAACGAATTTAAATAAGTAGTAGTTCATTTAATTATGCATTAATTCACGTTTAAATTTTTTGACCTATTTGTTATCTATGTAGATTTTCGATATTCTTTAAATAGTGTTGCAATAGTAAAACATTTATACTTTTTATAAAAGTGAAAGGCAACGAGCTAGTTCTTAAGACGAAGTTAAAATTACGTCTTGCAAGTTCTTTCTTAAAATCTGGTTTACAATATCTGGGTAACCAGAGAACTTCTGGTTCTTAATATAAACTTAAAATTCAACCGAGTACTACTTTATATATTTCTTATTGCACTTCAACCCGTTGAATGGGTATTTTCTAATTTTTCGAACATTTATTTAAAATTTTCGAATAGATTGTAACATATGCGTAAAACTCTTTCCAGTCTCAGAGCTCGTGGAATTTAAACACACCCCTTCAGTGTTCATTCGAAGTAAACGTTTGTATAAAGTAAAACAGGGTACATGTAAATGTAGATTGTTTTGAACATGGAAATGTAATCTGCAGTTACTACCTAACATAGATGTATCTTACATAATTACATCACATTTTGCCAATTCAATTTAAAATAAATATTTTTTCTCGAATTGCGTTTTGTGTGATTGATTAATCTTAAATTATAAAAAGTGTTTTCCAATTTTTTTTATTGATTATTTTTATTTAATGTGACGTTTAAGACAAATAGTGATATATACATAGTACTGGTCAACATTCCTTTCAGAAGGTATTTCAGATCTCCAAACTTCATTAAATATATACACTATAATATACAATAAACACAAAACATACATTAAATTTTTATTCCGCCAGAAGCAACTACTCCAGCCCAGGCTCAGCCTTCTCGGGCACCCTTAAGTCAGTCTCTTTATCGCGCAGGGTAACGGTCCAAGCCGAGGGCCCCTCTCAGGAACCCTTGCGCTGCTTAACCACTAATAAAGGTCTCTGCTGAGGGCCCTGAGCTCTAGGTCACCTTTCAACCTGGTAACACTGTCCCTTAGCCTGTAGCCCTTGGGCCCTGTAGCCAGTGGCCGTCAGATCTAAAAAATAAGAGATAATTATATGGTTACATTAATTTTTCAAAGACATTTACATTACTAGAATCGCCAGGAAAAAAATAATGCACTTTTTCAAATACTGACTAGCAGGGGATACCTTAGCCTTATTATATTAACCCATGACTACAGGCCTGGGCCCATAAACACTTACTCCACATACATAAACAGACTAAAGATGCACATGCGGTGTTAGTCCTTACTAAAATTGAAGGTGGATGACAGTCATTTCCTTGTGAATATATAAATTTATAGTTGTAGAGCTAGACTTCAATTCCTAGCTGCAGAATGAATAGGTCATCTAGACCGGGGTAGACCCACAGCCTCACAGAATACCAGCGTTTAATAGTAGCATAATGTTGCTGTGTTTTGGTGTGGCTAGTGTGTGCAGGGATCCGGAGACCTTTATTACTAGTGACGAGTTTTTTATTACTATTTCAGTCCTTAAGGGTGAAAAGTCCCTGCTTTGTAATTTCTTGTCAAAATTGAATGTAGATGTCATGGGCCGCAGGAATCGCTTACCATCAGGTAAACTAAAGTATTAGAGATGATAAAGTTAATGAAATGAAAAAAAATTGGCAATTCTTTTTTATAATACATATTATTAACATATTTATATTTTATTGTATATTTTTAATTCAAACGTTTGTATTTTTATCTGGGTATCGTAAAATTCATTGTCAGAGAAGATCACCGAAATTTTACTGTTTTATCTGGCGTTGGAAAGGACAATCGAATAATAATAGGCTCCTGATTTATGTAACATGGTTATATGTATGATACATGGTACATGTTATTGGCATGATCGTCGAAAAAGTATTTTCGTATTTTATATACAAATTCGAACGAGATATTTCACATACATTATATATATATATATATATCAAAATAGTGTCAGATCAACATCTAAAAACTCTTGATGTTAACCTAACACTACCTAAACTACCACCAAAACAGGTGAAAATCTGAGGGTGCAACGTCAGGGTTACATGGTAGATGAATGATTACTTCCCAAACAAGCTCTTTCAATATCTGCTTAAGTAGATAAATATGTCTGTGGTCTGGCGTTATCATGATAAAAAACCACACCCTTTCTGTTTCCGTCAATATCAATTCCGGCTGTTTTTTCTCTATTTCTTGCTCGAGTCTCATCAACTGTTGGCAATAGATATCTGAATCTATGGTTTTGTCCAGTGGTAAAAGCTCATAATGATACCCCGATCACGATACTCTTCTAATCCTACCAAACAAAAGCATCACCTTATTGCGATTTTATTATAATATATTTTGGTTTCGCTATAGTCTGTAGAGCTTGACTACCCTTTGACCATGATCTTTTTCGCACATTGTCGTAGGTAATCCACTTTTCATCCCCAGTAATCAATATTTTCAAATATGGTTCGGTTTCATTACGTTATAATCATCAGAAATAATTAAAAAGATGATCGATGGATATTTCTGCCTGGACTGTGGGAGAAACACAAAAAGCATATGCCAACTACATCTACCGAGGTAACATGAGATGTAGAAACGTAAGAGTCTTGCTACATTGTGGGCAGTTCAATATTGACAATCACTTTCACTTCTAAAATATGACTTTTCATGACATGTATGTAAATTAAATAAATATGAAATATGAGATGTCATTATACTCGTCTTGCTTATGTGAGTGACTTAGGATATAATATTAAAATATGGCTTCTGCAGATAAATAAAAATAAAATAGTAGGTGTAGTAATATTCCTAAAACGTAGAAATTAATATTGAAAATTTAAGCGTCATTAGCCTAATAGTTACGGTCTGCGAAATTTGAGGTCGTAGGTTCGAAACCGCCATTCGGCTATTGCCGTGGACCATATGCTAGCACAAGCTTTTTCAGCTTAGTCGGAGTGATCAACTGGAATGTTAGTAATGTAAAAGAATTGATAAATTTCTTTAAAAAAAAATAATTACAACACAATAATAAGAGTCATGAATTGAATCATTGTCTCTGTGTTTTGCGCTGGAATTTTTAAAACCATGCATCATCTGGTATTGTAACATCATGAAATTATTTCTTAAATTGGACGAGACTTGGTGAGTGCAGATACACCTACCTTATAAATTCCATATTAAATGCATCAAAGAGTTCAGAAATACATTTTAAAATTATTAACTATAGTCGTTTCCACATTCATATTATTTTTAAAGGACGTGCGAGTGCACAGTACAATATACTGTCATTCACAAACCGTCGTATAAAATTCCATTTGGTTAATTTTTATAATATTTTTAACAACTAAATTGATTTCCCTATACATGTTACACTTTGAAATAAATTTTATCGCTAAAGCTAAGCTTTCAGGTCGTTGCTTACGCACCAACAAAATCTTTGAGCCTCCATAACTTCGTATGAACTATACGTGTGAATATGCATTGCATTAATAGACAAAGAATTCTGTGAAATCGATGTATTTGATTCAATACCTTTACAAACAATATATTTGTAACTACCTAGTTTGTATATTTTGATGTGTGTACCTATGTGTATTTTAACTTAGATTTAATGCCAAACTATATGTAAGTGTATTCTTGCTAGTAGAGTTACCTATCAGGTCAATATATAGTTTAATATAGGACAGGCTTTGTCTATAAATAGTATTTATTTGTTATGTATATTTTGTAAATCGACTGTTTGTATCAAAACAAAAAAGAAAATTCAACGTATATTAATAGAAGTTATAAAATACTTTATTAATTTCTGAATTAGATATCGAATATATTGCGTGGTGCATTTTATATTGCTGAAACAAAATTCTAACGATTACAGAGGTTATTTTACTACTTATCAGTTTTTTTTTGATAATTAGGTGGTTAATTAAATATAACTTTAAGGTATAAATTTATTTGTAATTCCTCCGAGTATTAACGACACTTTCTATGTTGTCTTCCTTGGACTATCTGGCCCAAAGAGTTGAACTAAATTTAAGTTTTAGACTATTTGTTGTAAGTCACTTATATATATAAAAAAATGGCAAGCTAAGATTAGTTGACTTCGTCCTGCGTAAATTAAAAATTATAAAGAGTTTAAGCTGCAAGAGAAATATTTTTGCGAGTAAATGGTAATTTCCTACTAAGCAATAGTAGTACGCAATATTTTTGTAGAATATCAAATTTTTCTATTTTATTAAAAAATAAAGCGTTAAAGTTTTCCAAAAGACGAAAGTTTTCCTCCGCCTGTATAAGAGTTCAGCTTGTACATTTATTAACTTTTCAATATCTTTTTCTGTTCATTTTCCAAATGTGTTTGAGAAAAATCTAAATTGTTGTATTTTTTGTATCTGGTTCTTATTTGTTTACTTTGTTTATAAGGGTCCCTTAATCTTAAAGTTAATAACTAAGAATTTTACGGAATTTATTATGTCTATTTTAACTTTTTAATTCCCAACGTACTTGGCCCAAACATTATAACGATTACTTCAACATCAGGATGTCAAATAAGACAGTCCCCTCGTAGTGTTGTAAGATGTTGTGAGAATGAGTGTTGTAAGATTTTTCTGTCCGTGTCTCCTCTTCGTGAGGTCAATGTGTTGATGAAAAGTTGGCGAACAATGGGCATAGCGGTGTTAGAAGTATGAGCTGTTGCAAAATCATGTTAAAACCAGGTACGCGTATGGAAAATTCTACAATCGCTATCGCTCTGATGTAACTGTAACCGCGCGACCTCTGCCATCCTCAAAAATAAGGGCCTACGATGCCACTGGCTGACATGATGACCCAAACTGTCACTTTAGGCCTGCTGATGTTTACGTTTCGACTCCAGTAGCGGCAATTTGTCTTACTAACTTATTCATTAATGGAATGATGAATGAATGATGAGATGGATGTGAGCTTCATCGGAGAATAACACATTATTAAACGAAGAAAAGCGGCTAAACATTTCATTCGCGTGATTTAGTCTATGGATAGCGTCAATGTCTTTTAATTCCTGCACCAACTGGATTCCCAGATATCAAACTGTTTTTGCCCCTCCCGCGCCCTTTCCGCGCATCATATGCATTTATAACATATGATACACGGAATGGATATAACACTCTGTATAATATAGTTTAGACCAAGGTTCTTTCTTGAAGATGGTTGAACGACTCTTATGCGAAATAATTAAAACAAAGCGGTTACTTCTAAAGTTGTCGCATAACATATACTTTTTTAATAGTACAATCCGTACAATATTTCGTTCTCTGAACGATAAATGGCAAAATTATTGCATATTTAGGAGTAAGCGGATCGATAGTTAATTTTATAAAATCGCCTGATGTTTTTGTTTTTTTTTATACACAAATACTGTTTTTAAATAGCGATGTAAGAGTTTATAGTAAAACGCTAAACCTTAATCCGAATAACTTTTTACTCCAACTTCTGATGGAAATATTGACACTGGGGAATAACATCAGTTCCTATCAGCAACACAAGCTCCAGAGTTACCACAAACTTGTACATTACTTGTCCTTTTCTTTTTTTGTAGAAAATTGCAAATTTACAATAACGAATAATGAAGCTACTTGTATCTAAGCGGAGTAAATTAAGTTGCAACTGTGATTATAATTTGTTGTTTAAAAAATGTAATATATTACCAGTACAAGAAAAAGTAAAATTTTTATTGGCAATAGATCAATTCCAAAAGTCAGACTAAGAACCTAAGACATCATAATGATTGTCTCAGAAATAAAAAATTTAAAATGTATGATGAGCCTAAGTAAGCGTAAGTAATTATTATGGGAAGAGAACAAAGAGGTATTTAGTGCCGAAAATATTTAATGAAATATTCTCTGAAAGTGAGTGCTTGAGTAAAAATATCTTTAAAAGAAAGTTGAAGGCATTTTTAATAGATCATTATAAGAATAGTGTTAAGTAGATTTTATTTTGTGTTTATTTATCATTTCCTTTTTTTTGTTACTTTATCTTATGTTCAATTCATATACTATGATTAATGTTATTTTGTTTTTTGACTAACTAATGTGTAAGAGTGCTTTGTTTGTTTTGCCGATAAATTGTTGTCACAATTTGGCGATATTTGATGGTTATATTTCGTTGTTCACTTATTATATAAATAAAATTAAAAAAAGTAATCATTTGGTATTACCAAATTAAAAATCTTTACAATTTTTTTTCTGACACAGCATTGATCCACAATTTCGTAAATATTGCATACATTTACACTTGTTTTTTTGAGAAAATGTTGCATTTCTTTGGATTTTTTATCGCCTTTAAAGCTGAGAGTATTCTGAGATATTGTTAGTATTACAATTCAATTTAAAAAGCTGTGTATGGTGACAATGTTCTAAACTGCTTCCTAGCCATCTTGATGGTGGGCATGCCACCACAGTAGGTTGAACTCGTGGAATTGACTATCGCCAGCGACATTTCTAAACCGATTTAACTTTGGGATTTCCAAGTAAAGTCTACTCCTTTCTCAATGGCCGCAAACTCACCAACAAACTCTAGTCTAGTAGATATGGCCGGTGGTAAACACTTATCCTCAGGTAAGCTTATTGCTCATTTGGAAAGATTAGTAGGTTTACATACCGTGAATTTTTAGCATAAATACAGTGCTACTAACAAATGTAAGTAAATATTATTCGAGTTTCAACTTCAGCTAAACGACTAAGGGCCCATCACAGTATATATCTACAATTTATGGAATTTAAAATAATTCCATAGTTAACAGTTTGACAGATTTATTTTAGATGAAACGAGACGATTCCAATCTTGGGCACTAACACTTTTAACCTGGTAGTGATAGCGGTACTGACTTAGCAATGTAATTAACGTATTATTATTAAAAATTATTATTTAAAAAAAACAAAGTAAATGCCAAATATTTACATTTAATTTCGATTACGAAAACGAATTTTTGATTTGTTAAGCGATATCAATTGATGAAGCATCGTTCCAAGATCAATTCCATATATCAGATTCGCAAGCCTTTTTGACGTAAAACTTTGCTGAGACTCGATAAATTACCTCTGGGAACTTTGTTTTCGTACTCCCCTTGAAAACTTAGGTAATTGTCGGTCCTCATCTCACTTTTGCCCGTTGGCAACATTAATATCAACGTTAAGTTGAGAGTTGAGGCAGACTTTTTAAGTTGATAAGAAAATTTAGTCCTTGGGGAGCCCTCTCTAGTGATATAAAGAAGAAATTGGAAGTTTTAGTAGTTAATCACAATTTTATTCCATGGAAGTCTATATATTTTAGAATAAGAACAATTTAGATGATAAATAATCCTAACGTGCTCAATTAAGAAATTTCTCTTGTTTTAACTTTTAAAGAGAATATCTGTCTGTTCCAAACAATTAATACCAAACAGTACATGTACACTAAGCTTTAATATTTTATACATAACTTGTACCTGTTTATGACGTCATTATAGAAATATTTCTCAGAAGAAAGCTAAAACAAGTGACAGCCCTGTAATTATTATTATATTCTTATTAGGCGTGGTACTTTTCTGGTATTGCTGACCCATTCATGCTGTAGCTAAAAACTGGCTGGTATTGCCTGGCTGTAACACTATTGAAAATCTAATAATTATATAAGGACAAATAAAAGAAGTGATGAAGAAATAATTTATTTATAGTTTTAAAGAAAATATCTCAATCTAAGATATCTGATATTTTCTATCTTCATCATGACTACTATGGTACAAATGAAGCCTTATCCTATCTGATCTCGTCTCAAAGAATACATTGTAATTAAACTTTATCATGGAGTTGCTAAAATTTGTTATATCCTGGGGCATTTACCGTGCCCGTTATAATAATGGTAAGTGCAAAACACGCAATGGCACATTCATTCAAGGCCTGCCACAATTACAGTGTTACATGAAAAGTCACTCCACTGAATTTCCTTCGCCCGCCCGTTACGGACCAATTAGCTAGTTTTAACGGCGAATTATGGACAAACGTTGCGCTTGAACCTGTGAATCTCTCTAATTGACGACTAGGGTGTGCTATATATTTTATTTTAATGTTAGTTGTAATGCAATCATTTTCTACTTATGTTTTTGATAATTTTATAACTTTTGGCTTGCCCAGGTAGACTGTTGGAAGTGAGAATGACTGTGCCAATATCTTTTTCCTGCCTTCTGAAGACGTAGTGGAGTAGTGTAGAGAGAGAAAGAAGTATAAGTATTACGTTACAGTACTCTCCTTATTATCTCTGTTATGTTCTCAACCCCTAGAACATTCAGGATACTATAACGTTGACACTACACCAGTTCAAGCCATCATCTTCCTACCCTTCAACTCTCAAAACCAGCTCATTACGATTATCTACTATCGGAAAGGAAAACGATCGTTTTTTCTTCACATGGGAAATCTTATGGACACCCACCCTTGCGGGAGTAAGTACGGGTTACGTCAGACTTGCACCGATAAACCCTTTGGCAGCCGCTCCACTGGGGAAGGACATGCCTCCCAACCATTAGGAGGGCGGTGACTCAGGCAATTCCTACCACTAGTATGTGCTCCACCTCTACTTCCAGCTTCACTAAAACTAACTGAAGTGACTAAAACAGTAATGGCTGAATGAATAGAAAAATTCCTTTGGGACTGGCTGAAAAATAAAGAGAGCAGAGTAATAAATAATTTTGTTGACTATCATTATTGGCCATATGCCGCTTAGCTTATGCTTAACTTATTCTCTCTGAGATGGAATGCTATAAGAATATGAACTTAGTTATTAGTAGCAATAAGGATTCAGGATCTAGACAATCATAAAGCGAAATTCATCAGCGGAACACTGATGTTACATGATGGGTATTCTGTGAGGACGTAGTCCTACCACGGTCGAGTTAACCCTTTCATGATGCAGCTAATTATCAAGAACGTATAGCATGCAGCCTAGCGATCATAATATGACTCCATTTTTTGGAACCAACGTTCACAGAAAATATTTGTTGTTATTATATATGTCTCGTAGATGGGCATAGCCAAATTTGCCACAGTTGCGAGTTTTCACAGCACCTAATTGTATAAAGTGGTTAACGATGTACAAGAGTGATAGTTAGGAGTACCAAAATGGTTTATTTTCTTTAACGTTAGTCATTGCAATCAATTTAATAACTAGAGTTTTTAATTAAAAGAAGAAATATTGTTAATTTTCCTGAAACATCTTTTGCTAAGTAATCTATTCGTTTATAACTTTTAGGTTAAAATATCATCAGATGCTGTTAACAGATTAAAATTTTAAAGAAATAATACATACAAAGCAATTACGATTAATTGGATAAAAATATTTTATGAAAGTTTAAATATTATAACGGATCATAAAAAAGTCGAGTAGAGAAATTTGATTTGATTAGTTCTATATAAAAAAATACAGTAATAGCCTATACTTATTACAGATGCTTTATCGCAATAATATATGTATATAGTATAGGTCAACTTCGCAACATAGATAATGTTGCGAAGTTGACTTTGTTCGTTAACAATAACAGGATATCTTCGAAAATTAATAATATATGGTTGTCATGAGGGACCAGTATCGCATTTTTAATTTCTATTTTCTAATATCTCAATATGAACTTGGTTACTATTATTAATAAATTAGAGAAAGTATTGAGTTAAAATATAAAATAAAGGTATTATTATTATGATTATTACATATGTACATACTCAACATAGATTTAGTTACACATACATTGTTATCACAGAGCAGTCCCTAGTCAATACCTCACTTACTGTATCTGGGCTCTACGCTCACTTCTATTTGAAACTCGTTTTCTATGAAGCCGTACACTTTCCCCAGTCGAGCTGAACCACTCATGCTACAGGTGGTAGCTAGCTGCAATATGGTTGTACTATTGTAAAATACCGTCGATTACGTAGTCATATTTTAAATGCACTTTATTATTATTATATTCGTAAGATCGTAGAGGCATTTTCTTGGCTTTGCTTGGCAATGGTCTGATAAATTCGTCATCATCAGCCCATAACTAGACAACAGCTGTAATAAATTCCCCGACTTACGGATTTATACGAAACGACAGGGCCTTAGCTTCCACTCTATAAGCTCGAGACAACAGGGCTGTACCAAAACATATATGTACATGGCTTAGAAATCTTATGACAAGCGTTTGTGCGGATTCTTGTGAGTTGGTTTATCTAGCGTTCTTGGAAACAAACTTCAGTTTATTATTTTATGTAATTGCATTCGAATGTTTTCATGTGTATAAATATTATTATAACGTACCTCGGTTAGGATAAAACCCATAGGGTTTTTTTATTTTCCGTGTTCATGTCTGACAAACCCCAAGAAAAGAAATGGAGTATTATACAATTTTACTTAATCATTACTGTGTTAATTTAAAAAAAACCATTAATTGTTTCAGTGTTTCACAATCTCTTAAGTATTCATAGCCCGAAGTAAAAAAATCAAACTATTTCTCCACATTTTTTATTATTTTCACTTAAATGAAAGGAGCTATGTCGAACAAAATGAATCTTTGGTTTGCATTATAAAAAAGTATATCTAAAATTACAAAGGCTAAAAGAGAGTATAATAAAATTTTGTTAGCTTATTATTTTTTAGGAGCAAGCCTAAAAATCTGTAACGGATCCGATCTGATTTGATTGTATTAAGAACTTGTAGTCCATAAGGTTATAAATAACCTTTGTGTACTGTACTTTCTGTAACATTAAAGAAATAAAAATAAAATCTCGTATAAGCAAATACATTTCTATTGTTATATTACGTATCAAAAAATTTTCACTGTTAACAAGTCAAGTCAGTGAAAACGATTATAAGAAATTCAATACTAATTGGATAAATTATTTTACGACAGTGTGACAGGGAAAGATTTATTTCCCATTGTGTTAATTGATTACTCAGGCCTATAATATACGAATCCATTTACATTGCGTCAAGATATAAAGGTTAACATACTTAGGCATTAAGAGATGGGTGCCGTTAATATATTTAAATAAATAAATAAGCTTTTTATTGCATATAAGCAAAAAAAAGGAGCACATATAGAACGTCCGTGTGCAACGATAATATTAAAGATTTAGTTACGACATAATTTACATTTTGTTACCATGTGGTCATTGTATTCTTTAGATTTGTAGTAAAGTAAAATAAATAGAAATCACCATTCGAAACTGAATCTGTATACTATTTTTTGTAATTTATATTCTGTTATGTCGTGGACTGTCTAGATGTACACCTCTTTCGTTTACAGTCGCGTTTAGTTTAGTTTTTGAGTCCATTGTGGGCCCTGATTTATGTTCAGTAAGGTTAAAGTAATTTCACTTACTAAGTTCACCTTGTTCGAGTATCTTTGTTCATAATGAGATAAACAAAATAAAATAATTGTATCATGGTTGTATTCTTAGGTTATTATGTTTAATATACAAAAGAAAACTATCTTATATTAAAAACTTTAAAGGTCATTTAAACTTTGTGACATTTCAATATTATTTTGACTATGATATTTAATAATTCACATTTTTATCCTTAACCATCAATTCAATAAGAATTTTATGAAAGAAAAACATTTATCGAGTGAATTTCATTATAATATTACAAATTTCCATAATCGGCGACTTAACAATTCAGGGGAAGGGGACGAAAATTAAAAGGTTCCCGACTTTAATAACCGGAAAAAATGTCCAATTTAAGAGGACATTTCCCCTCCTTCTTCATTATCGTAATGCGACGCAGTCGCGTTGCAAAATTGACTGAAAGCGTGAAATATAACTTTTAGTGATCTATAGTGGAAATGTTGATTGTATTTGGTTTAGTTCAATTTGAAATTATTAGCAGGATTTGTGAGTCATGCTTAACCTTTTGCAAGGAAAATAATATCCGTTTCTATTTACCCACTCACAAATATTTCTCAGTATCTTTGTCTTTATAAAATAAAAAAGGAGTAACATATTTCGTTTATTTGTAATGTATATAATATAACATTAAAATGTAATATAATATGATATACAATGCTACTGAGTCGGGTATTCTTGTGAAACCTAGCCAGGCGAAATAATAGTGCAATTATGAAATTATTTCCATTCACTCCATTCAGAGTCAATTAATAATATAACTTTAGTAAAATTTAGAGCGGTAGTCAAGTCTCAGTTTGTTTAGCAGGGGCGGAGCAAAGTTGCACCTCAATTGCCAGTAGACGAGCCATGTATCAGCTTGTTTTTGGCTGGAGCATTTATGGGTTAACTTTACCGGAGAAGATCACCCTCCAGTTCTCACAAAATATAAGCGTGAAATAGCGTAACGTTCCTGTATTTCGTATATAATAGGGATTCGAAGACGCAGTTAACGAATTCGTTCCATCTCAGTCCCCAGGAAAAATGAATTCTCATTTAGAATCTTTTGAAATTGTTATCGATGGATGAAGATATTTACGGACTGCACTAATTACTTACTGCCAAGAGAACTTTGTGCCCGTTCACACTGAGATTTATAAAAGAAATATAATTTTTTCGATGTGACGAACATAGCATTGAATTGAAATGCTCTGAATGAGATCGTCACAATAATATATCCCGATCAGTTGACATGTTCTAGTTGTTAACAAAAAAAATCAGTTATAATCTCTAAATAATACGAGATTAAAATCGACGACCTAGTATTAAAAATTCATAAATTAAGAGGATAACTTTCCATTCTGCAGATAGTTCTTTCCGTGCAGATTTTCAAAGCTACCCTCTTAACTGGGGACAAAAGTGTACTTCGCACCAGCAGGGCCCTCGGAATCAAGTGGCCTATTGTTCTTTGGAATAATATGTGCCGCCATTTTGGGTAAGGCTGTGTTGTTACACGTTTTATTGCAGCACATTGTGTGTTATGTACTTATTTAAATATATAATATTACAACTCAAGCAATAATATATTTTTTCTCTTTTTAAAAATTTGCTTTTAACTATGCTTTTGGCATTGCCAACATATTTTTTTACCACTCCAACTAAGCTTAAATGCTTGTACTAGGGGTTGGTTCACGACACCTTCCCGAAGGGTTCTCGCCTTGTCCTGGCGGGGGGGCTTAGTAACTGTGGCATGGTCACCCATGGTGAAGCAAAGCGGAACCCAAACGGCTGGCCTAAGGTGCTCTGTGGCCGGCTCGAGGTGGCCACTCCGAGTGGGGTCGTAAAGAGCTCGCTTTGGAAGCGTGTCGGTGGACTGCTGGGGGCGGAAGTGACGGACCGAGGCCGTCTTCCCCGCCCTCAGCAGCCGAGGCGAAATCGCGGAAGGAGAGGAGAGTCGGTGTGTCGTTGCCGCTCTACCTATACTCCGGGACTCAAGCGGGGGACGCACCGCATGATGCGGCTGCAGTGGGGCCGCGTGTTTCGTTGCCACTCTCCCTGTCCTCCACGGCTGAACAGCGGTCGGTGGTGAAGCCGCAGACCAGATCCACCGCATAGGGCTGGGATTGCTTACTGCTTTCCTGGCCCCCATGGCCTCTGGGGGGTGGACTCGAGGGATTCTGCATCCCACCTACAGAGGATGTCGAGTTTGAAGGTGCGTCCGTATTGCGGCGCGCCGTGGTCCGTATTGGATGTCCTACGACCGCAGGTGGGGTCGCGGATGTGTGCGAAAGCGTTCCTGTCACCCCGCCATACGCGATGATGGAGGAACACCATGGGGTTTTAGTCGGTGCAAGGCTGACATAGCCCATCCTTGCCCCCGTAGGGGTGGGTACGCGTATGTACTTCCCCAAGGAAAAAAAAGTGTTGGTTCACAACAGTAATCGAATGACGGATTTGAACTTACAACTTTAAATTTCGCAGACCGCAATTATAATTGACGCTTCAAATATGAATATTAAGGTTATAAAATTAAACTGTTAACGATTTTAATCCACTGATTAATATGTTATACCCTAAAAGTACGCATTTAATTAGTGATGAGGTGAGTTTTTCAATTATGATGATAATTATTAGATTTTCTCTCGGTTGATTTCGACTACGGCGGTATTTTTCAGACATGAACTGAACAGGATATGTTTTTGTGTGTATGCATGTACAAATATATATGCAGAAGGTTCAGATGCAGTATGTGCACTACGTGGAAACACCCACAATTTGGGGGCAAATATTACTCTTTGGCTGGGAATTGAACTCAGGAAACTCGACATAGTAGCCAGTTATTCCCACCACTATCGCCACTTAGTCTGTTCTGTTTATCATTATTAGATGATATAAAATCAAGTCCCCGCGGCATGTCTGTCGTTAATCTCAAATAGTTTTGTTCAAATATTGTTCAAGCTTTCACCTTGGTTTAGCTTAATGTCAATGAAGATTTATATGTATAAATTTAGACACATACTTATATGTACTAAAAATTGGTAGTCGAAAATAAAAAGTTATTTACTGATAGAAATATAGAGTACATATATTTATCTACAGCTAAAATTTATATATACGAGTAGTTAAATAACGTTTAATTTCATCTATCAATATTTTTCTTCATCTACGATTCACAGATAGAGAATGACACTTTCGTTGACACATTAGTTTCGCCTTTTAAAACTTATTTAAGGGAACAAATAAACATTGACATAAGACTTGTGCTGTGTATGGTGAGTAACCCAATTACAAGTATCAGTCCTATAGTATTCAGTCCTATAGTATTCAGTCCTCAAGGATGAATGTAGATTGATATCTTTTGCTAGAGTCATCATCAGGTGAACTGTATATTCTTTTATCACGAATAATTTTCATTAAGGAAACTTTAGATAAAGAGGACTCGAGCTGCTTGAAATATTAAGTTTCTTTACAGTACAAAGAAACATTAAATATTTAATTCATTTACTTATAATTTTACACTGGGTCATCAATTATTTTAGGACAAAATGAAGTGATCCATTTGTTAATTTTTAACTCGTTTTATTGTGAACTTTTTGAGCAGTCATGAATTAACTTTGAGTAAGTTCGTTTGCCATTCTTGAGAACTTAAATAAATGAAGGTTCGTAGTTACGTTTTACAATATTAATACAGCAACCTTGGATAATATACTAAATTCCTCGCTTTTATTTTGCCTTTAAAATGTAAATACATGAAATTCATGAAATCAAAACATATACAAATACATCTTTTATGATTTCATTTTAATGGTACTGATGTTAAAAGAAGTTTGACCCTTAACTCACGATTATACAGGAACGCAGAGAACAGGTGAGAAATATTGCTGGTTTGGAACAATGAGAAGAATACCAGATATCGAGTATGCGGATGTATATTCCCGGGCTTATAGAATAGGGCTACGGTATCCTCAGCCTATCCCATAAAAGAGAACCATAAGTTCAATAATCATCTACTTTTGTGAATTCGGTGGAACATCAACAGTTTGGTACCGTGTTTCCATAGAACAGGGAGGATGCAAGAGGAGTCGTTGACTGTACTGGGACGTGCTCATGCTATATAAAGCGAGGCACCGATGCGTTCCGTAGAAGACTTTTGTGTCCTTCTCGATGAATGGAGTTCGGCCATCGAGTGGATTTTAGCGGGTATAATTCCCACTTCACCATATCTTTCCCTTGAAGGCACTTAATCTTATAAATACTTCTCCCTTTACGTAAAATGTATATCTACGGTTAAATCTATTGTAATATTATAATATATAATATTGTAAATATGTATTAATATTGTGAAGAATGAAGGTTATGTGGGTTTTTTCGACTTCTCCCCCATTATCAAGTGCGCCTGAACAATGACTAGTTCTTAAATTAAAAATTATCGTTCTCTTTAGTATCGTTTTGTGGGATTTTCTTCATATATATATATATATATTTATATAAATTTACTATTGTACGTAGAAAGTCCCATAAAACGACAGTAAATAGGACGATAATTTTAATTTAAGAAGTAATCAATATAATAACAAATAAGTAATCATAAAACCTAGAAGATGTTGCCGTGATCTACAAAACAGATGTGTCCTTCTCTTTAAAAGAGTAAATATTGTTTGTATAATTAAAGACTTTATATCAAACTTTGTAGGCAAGATAAATTAGTTTTGGAAACTTCGCTTAATTTCTGGTTCCTACTAACTTTGGTAATGGTAGAAAGTCACCGGCGGTTTGACCTTTGGCGGCAATTCAATTATAAGAAAAATATACCCAAAAGTCGCACAGAGCAATTTTTGAGAATTTTATACACAACGGCCACAAAAATAGCGATCGATTAGTTTATAAATAAGAAACAAAAAAAAACGTTCTTGGAAATTCCTATATTCTAAGTCATTAGTTTTACTACATATAATTCTTAATATTATTTACATAATATATTATTATCTAACAATAGGACAGAGCAGTAGAGCCACGTTGCAGCTAATTTCAAACAGCAACATGATTAGACTCCACTAGTTAGAATGATGCCTTCACAAAGCCAGCGTAAAGTATGACAACGCATGTGCATCTTTAACATTTACTGAAGACGTATGTATGAGTAGGCTCAACCATCACTTAAAATCAGTTTAACTGTGTACTCGTTTGTCAACCTTAATGTAGCAAAAAAGATCCATTTTAATTCACCTTACCTATTGTAAAAGATTTCATTGAAACAGTCATTGCATTCCATAAAACGTATTACCTCGGTTCAAGTTATAAATTTCTTCAATTAACGTGATTTCTCTCTTCACTCAGAAAGTACCTTGCTTCTCGATTTAAATTCTTACCCCTCTTTGTTCGAAACATAAGTGTGCTTAACACCGGCAGGTTCCTTGCTTTAAAGTGGTACATTGTTCCTTGGAGTGGGAGCCGTCATTTACTTTGTAGTCTATGTTAACGTGCAAGGCAACCACATACGTTTTGAACGTTTTGGTAATGCAAATATGTTGTGACATATTACGTTAACGCATTTGGTAAATTTATGAAGTTTTACATAACATTTAAAAAAGTTTTGTAAAATGTTTATAAAACATCAAAGAATCGGTCCGAGGACCACGGGTTCTTAGATACAGGACAGGACCAGTGTGATAGAGCAACATAACGCTGCTGTTTTTTTATTTGGTGAGAGTGTGGGCCCAATTACAGATATTGAGGCATTCCATCTCAGTCTCTAGGTGTGAGAGCATATATGCATCTTGAATCAGTGTTGATGTAATGTAGGTCGCAGTTACCACTTACCATCAGGTAAACTGTGTGAAATACTACAAAAACAAATACTTTATTTTAAACGTGGCTTCGCACGCCTAACATCTATATTTGAATTTTAGTATTCTGGTGTTATAGTAAAATTAAAAATATTTCGGCTTAAGCTAAGAACTTACTATCAACAAAAACTACATTAAATTCCAAGCAAAAATGTCAGAAAAATACTCGAATTGAATTGGTTTTTCAAAGTAATAAAATTATACAGATCTGGGAAACAGAGGGAAGAAGGTCGTTCCACTATTAGTTCTACTGCTATTGATGGATTTGGAATTGCAATATACAGAGACCCTTTAATTCTCCAAAATGCAAAATGAATAAAGGTGCGTATGTCACCCATGAGGACAAAGATGAAATGCGCCTTTACCCATTGGCAAGTTTAAAATTTATCTCATTCACACCCAATACTGTTGGCCAATTAAGGATGATAGTTATTTGGCACTGGTATTCTGTGAGTAGAGGACTTCTCCTATTCATGTCGACTTATTCCTTGAAAGATTACTTACCCAATACAATATTAAAAATAAGTTGTGTACCTCCTTGAACAAAAAAACATTGGACAGAAATATTAATTATTCCACAAAAGCAAGGTTTTCTTATCTATGTGCTTTCATACCCCCAAACCTTCATTTTTTAAAATAACAAATGTTTTTGATGTAAAACTTTACAGAGACCCGACAAATTGCCTTTTGGAAACTTTGTTTTTCTTGAGTAATTGTGAGTCTTCGTGGTTCTTATGCCCGTTGGCGTATTATACGAATTCCAGTTTCAACTTTATGCTTCCATATTAACTGGCAATTATAAGTATAATGACACAATTGTAAACAAAGTTTTATATTATTTTGTATCAATGTAAGTTGTACATCATAGAATTTGTAGGATTTTTAAAATCTCATGAACTACGTATTGTCTATTAATTTTAACAATTAATTAAAAACAACAGAAAAATAAATGAAAAATATTAATACCTTTAAAATTATAATCATGTAAGAGTTATCAGTATAACAATACTAAATCCACACTGTAGCAATTTTCTAGTTTCAACATGAATCTACCGGTGCCACCGGGGAGGACCGTCACCGTGAAAATATGCTGTGTTTCGGATGGTAGTTTTCAATGAGAACCAGGAACTCAAATTGTTTGTAGCCCATGACATTCTGTGATGACGGGATCCTACCGCGGTCGATCTGATCCATTAATTCGGCAGCTAGACACAAATGCAGTGTAGCTCTACCACTATCAATTATAGGTAAGGCATACCATCTCAGTACTGTGCAACATGTGCTTGTTAAATTTTGAGCCGCAACCTTCACTTACCATCAGGTGAATTGTCTGTTCGTGTGTTACCGCAAATATTATAAAATAGATAAATGTTGTGGAACTTGCAGTCAAAAACCTGGCAATTTAAACGAGGTATGTCTGCAATAAAGATTAATTTATATGACAAAAAAACCATAAACAGTTTACTGTAAAACATCAGTAAAATCCTTATAAAGTACATAGTGTTATTAATGATTCTAATGCTACCGTTATCCGTTATATAAATGTTGGTTCGAATACACTGAAACAAGCTAACTAACTATCTAGCAAACTGGGAACATCAGAAGAAAAAAGTTGTATATCGGTTCGAATTCATATTAGTAGCAACATTTATAACGTTATTCTGAACATGCTCTTAAGATTTTAACAGAGGCATTGATATCATTCACTTTAACGCATTTGCTCGGGCCGTGCTTTAGAATTGCTATATCGAAATTGCTTTCAGTTCCAGCAGTTATTATATTTTGATCCGTTTTTAAAGGAAATTGCTTAGCGATAGACTTTTGTATTTGGATAACACTTTTAACTCTGTCTGTATAACTATGTCAAAGATGTGACGTGCACACTTGTAATTAATTTGGTCAATCAAAGGGTTTTTGCTGTATTCCCATGACAAAGCTATGGCGTTCAATGCAAATATTATGAGACAAAACGAAGACTATGGTGCCTTGAATATGGTCCCTTTGAAGAAAGAAAATGTATGAATACATCATTACGAACGATGAACGCGGATGTCATGGATCTCAGGAATTAATACAATATCGTTGCAATAATCGCTAAGTTTGACGACTTGATGTTGATAACTTCGCATTTCTATATCGATGGTAATTTTGTGTAATAGGCAAGAAAACTTATTAGATCAAATGAGTTCTATTAAATATGTTACTTTTTAAATATTTATTTTCTTTGGCCTCGTATTGACATAGCATGAGAGCTTGAATTACAATATCGTTATCGGATCAATCCGAACGAATATCGAATATAGATGCACCATTGAGTTGCCCTGTTGATATTATTTCATCATTCTGCTAAATTGGAATATTCCATGGAAATTAGGTTCTGTATGTTCAAAAGTGAGCTAATAAAGGTAGCAATAGTGATGATGATATATATTTTTTTGGCATCTTAATTTTTATTTACATAAAACCATTTTTATAATAAATTAATTAACCTGAGCATTTTGTGTCTTATCCAGCAGCTTGCAATAATAAAAGACTTAAAATACACATGAATGATAAAAATGATTATCATTGTTTTGCAGAATACTTCTTTCAAAATAAAGAGACCAATGTGTAGATGCAAGTAAAGAAAATTGACAAAATGACCATTCAGTTAGCGGAAAAATATATTTTTGTTCCAAAGTTATTTTTAGCGGCAAACAATTTTTAACTATAGAAAAAGATTTTTTTTTATATCCGTAACAAACATCATGCGTCACCCCGCACCACCACATTCAACGCTTCGCTACCATCAACTGGATGTCCGCATTTCAATACCCACGAAATAAACGACATCAACTCAATGCTTTTTTACTCTGGTATTCACTGAGGATATTATCTTTCTCCAATCGACCCACCTCATTCATCCTAGATCTAAAACAGCAACAGTGGATAAAACCATTGACACACCTATGTTGCATTACTGACTACAACTGGTATAAATTACGTATTTAATATAACCTTAGCACGTGCCCGAGAGGGCCGAACTTTAGTTCGGTCAGTTCCATCTGACTAATAATTATCTACATTAATATCGCTAACTGCTCCGTTCTTCCATTAACAAGTTGTTTTACAAATGAACGTTATTATACGAGACAATTATTATTAAAATTAATTTAGGTAACTATTATAATTTTAAGTTTTTTATATTGTGAAATTATCGTTTTGTTAACGTACGCACGCACGTGTGGACTTGTGTGTATTTATGTGTGTATCTATGTATTTATGTCACTTACGTAACCTTTTTTGTTAATGTTTAAATTTTAATTTGTTTTAAAAAAAATATTTTGTTGTAAAAATGTTTATCTAACATTATTTCAACTAATAGCATATTTTGAAACAGTGTTATTACTTCTATAGGTAGAAGTAATAACACTGTTTCAAAATATGCTCTATGTAAATATGCAATATGCTCTATGCTCAATACATACTGAGTATATAGCTAGAAGTAATAACTCTGTTTGAGTACATACTTAAAGTATGAAGGGTACTTTCTTACTTCATAAAAAACAATCTTATGTTAAAGATATAGATTGTTTGAAAATGGTTTAAGCCAAAATTTTAAAATTGATAAACCCCAATTTTCTCATCCTACAAAAGCTACAATGTCTCGTTTAATCAAAGCAAACTTACATAAAACGTAAGTACATTTTCTTATACCTTTTTTATTTCATTTATCTATTATATTCATGTATGTGTATGTAGAAATAAGAAATATATATGTACAATCCTTAGAGTGGTAATTTTTTTAATTAATTGAAACTATGGTGAGACTGTACGAATTTTGTTTTTTAAAAGGTAAAACAAAGAATGCAATATCTTCGAAAATTATATTTTTTCATATTATTTATTTGATATTTTTGATTGGCTCTGTAGTATTTTGCTAATTGATACGTGATTAGAGTAATAAGGGACTACGAGTCCTTGACTTAAATCCCAATTAAGTAATTAATTAGTGCACCACAAATTATTAAATTTCCTTATCTCGTTGTATTATTATTACTAGTAAAGGTTGTCTATGTTTCGTTACGGCACTATGTTATATAATCCGCAGTTGCTACATCTGATACGTCAGTCTTTATATAATCAGAAATATAACATTATTATAATTTAACTATTAACTTTTACTTCTTAAGCAACTGCGTAGAATTTATTACGAAGATATTATCCTGCTGTATTTGCAAAATGCCGTCTACGTTAAATCCGGTATGTTACCGTATAGTGTTATTACTGTCGTAATAAAATTTTAATCTCACTCAACAAGGTCAACTCATAACCCATTGCAATAAAACACGTAACATCATAACTTCACACACAAAAACGTGGTTCATATTATTCCATAGGACAATGGAATCCGAGAGCTTTGCTGAATTGCACTATGACGAGCTTTCAAAATGTAATGGCAAGAAGTTTCGTTTGCCATAGAATGTAATGTTGCTTTGTTTTTTTTTGTATATATATGTATAACTAGTCTGGCCATAAATACTGTTACATAAAAACTTTTCTTTTTTTCAACTTTTTAATTATTTTGAATTTGAAACACGTATATTATTTTAAAAACTTCTTTCGATTTTGCGCTATTTCACATATTTTTTGCTATTCATTATCAAATTACAATATGGAATAGGGTGTTAAAGAAAATAGGATTGCAATGATCGTCTTGCACAAATGGAGCCGTCGGTCATATTCCAGACAATTCAGAACCTTGGTATCAGCCGGATGTTCGTATATCGTACTATCAACAGTTACAACAACACTTCTTCTACAGTCTTGGATCATGTTGTGAAACCTTTCAGCAATACACTTTTTAAAAATAAACCGTGGACTATGCACCTCGTCACAAGGCACGAAATGGCTTGAAACCAATATTCCGGACTTTATAAAAGCTGAAGACTGGCCCTCATCTAGCCCAGACCTCAACCCTTTAGACTTCAAATTATGGTCAGTTTTAGAGGCCATGGCCTGCTCTAAACGCAACTGCGAGATTAAGTCTCTTAAAAAATCTTTGGAACAAGCAGTGGCGAAATTTGCCTTGGAAACAGTGCGTAAATCCATAGATTCGTGGCGAAACAGATTAAAAGCCTGTATAAAAGCCAAAGGTGGCCATTTCGAATAGAATGTTTTTTTATTTTGCTGAGGCTAATAAATATGTAGGTATAGATTTTAGTATATATATACAATACAGCAGTGGTATATATTATTATACCTTAACTTAAAACTCAAAGCAATTTGGTATCAGCATTTTAGCATATAAGTAAGTATATAATCCAATTTTAATGGATACACAAGAAAATGATTACTTCATTACAATAACTTTTTCAACGAATCTCACTTGCTAGGACGATTCTACAAAACTAATAAAGCAAAGCAAAAAAAATTGATCTTTTTGTTGCAGCAAATTTATTTTTTATTATAAAAATATTTAAGAGGACGCCATACACAACGTAAGAATACTGATGGACAAATGGAAGTGGAATGATGAAAAAAAGTCATCATCTTAATCTCCTCTTTAATTTCTTTGATTTGGAATTTTGGAATGAAACAAGACTGTGACCTACAAATAACTTTGACCTATCATAGGCAGGTGAAGTCAATCATATAAAGCTTTTTAAGCCTCCAGAATCCTTCAGAGTAAAAGTATACTGTGTAATAGTTAAGTTAGTGTAATAGTATAGACGTGTGAGACATGCTGAAAAATTTATGCAGCCATCTTGCCTAAATTTTTAATTCATCTAATATTTATAAAAATACCAAAGTTAGGGTATGGTACATAATGATCTATTATTTAGTTTGTAATAACAAGTACTGAACCTATTTTGGTAAATGGTATAGTTTTTCATATATAATATAAACCTATTAAGAAAGTTCGAAATAATTAGAATTCATATTATTAACAAAAAGACAACTTTTATCGTTAGAGCAACAACTTTAATCACATATCCACCTAGTATGTCGAAAGATTAGTTTAGGGGTAGAAGTGGCAGAAATGTTTTAAGTTTCATTGTCCTTATACATAATACATTTACTAGGTGTCTATTTTGTCTGATATAGACATTGTTATTATTAAAAAAAATATCCTGCGTCATGAGGGTACTTCTGCGTAGGTTTTTAATTTACGATGAATTCAAAGACATCTATTGCGACACTTACGTCCACACGAATGAATAACAATATTGTAATAAATAACGCTTGTAAAAAGGAAAATACAATTAAGGATTATAATTATGCAGAAACCAAGGATTTTTGTGTATTGTACTGAAGCAGCGATAGGAACTTCACAAAACTACATTCGTAGGATCAAATTGATGATTTATGTATATTAGACAATGCTCCAATTTGAAAGAAAAGTAATAGTGACATATCATATAAACATTCAAAACTTACTATCTCATTTTTTATTATATTACATCAAATAAAATTAACAGTCTATGTACGAGTATATATTGATACAACTGCTGGGCATAATCTGCCAACAAGCTCCAAATTACGGTGGCCTTCGTAATATATTTTATTATTTTTTTTTCTCACTACATTTTCCTTAACCACCGTGGAGCACATGGTAATTCTCCCGGTAAACATATTCTCGTCAATTCACATGTTTAGAGACGTATAATGTCTGACCTCCGAAATTATGTTCATTAAATTGTATTAAGGTCTATTCTGATCTCCCAAAACATGTTTATTATTTCGTCGGTCTTATAATTAGCATAATACATAAATTTAAAGATATATCTTTACACTATACTATTTAGTTCGGCCATGTAATTACGAGTGATACGAGTCATATTACATCACAATAGATGAATATAGGTAAATAGTGAAAGGTGCAATGTAAGAACACCAAGGAAATTATGGATTAATTGTGTGAAAAACAATATACCTCATACTTTTATTTTGTGTTGTATTGAATAAGCTACAAGTTCGTAATTTAACGAGTACAACATGAAGTAAAAAATATAAATATAAAATAAATCCCTAAAAAGTCAAAGGCCTTTTTGACGAACTGTTTGCTTTATTTTATATTATTATTAAACCTTTGGAATTGTCATAGGTGGGAGCTGTGTTACATTTACTAACATCCCGCTCACGAGATGTTCAATTAACGGAATAAAGAGATGATGGATAGAATTTGACGTACTGTGTCGACCCCAGTTAGAATTAGGACCTGATTAGGCTCATGATTAAAATGTTGACCATAATAGCATTTTTAATTATTAATGACTTCTGTAAAGTAAGTATCAAAGAATATATTATTTTACTTTTATCTAGCAATCTTACTTAATACTTCTAATCAACAGCACATGAGATGAGTTATTTTGCTATTATTTACTTCAATTTCCTTTGGAAAGACCAATTTGTTGATACGGGACAAGAATGATTGAAAATGTGACATTTCAATATGAGAAACAATACTTGTCTGTTATTTTAGAAGGCGCAATAACATTAGCCTGAAAGAATATTCTCAATATTTTATCTGAACGTTATTAGTAAAAAAGTTCATAGTGTATTTGTAATTTCTTTTTACCAGTTCTTGTCCTGTCATTTTATAAATTATTCCATTTTGAGGGTTCCGTACATCAGATATATAAACAGAACATTCTATATTAGTCCAGCCATCTGGCTATGATTATCCAAATCTTAATATTATTTTTCAATAAAGCCTTAATCCTTTCGGTCGAATGGCGCCATTGACGTGACATTATAAGGTACGTAGATTTTCCGTTGTCGCCGCTGATACGACATTGTTGATATTCAAAGTTAATCTTTTTTTATGTATATTCCATTATTTAAAAGTAATTTTAAAAAGTACACACTTTTTGTTAATAGCTTTTACCGCTCTTTTTTTTAATAACCATTTTCAAGCTTCTATGAAAGAAAAAGGTGTTTTTTCCTAGTCTATAGCTGTTTATAAAAATTAGTCTGGTAGTCCATATTAGGTCGTTCCGAGTGTAAAGGATTAATTAGAGAAGAAAGTATTCGTGAAAGAAAAAGCATATAAAATTTGTTGCTTCATTTCACAGCGGATTATTATGTAGGTATGGATACATACAATATAATTCAAAACCACTTAACACCATGGTAACTTGCTGACGATACGATATTTTTTTTATTTTGCAAAACTGAAAGATGTGTTCGTGGTCTAAGTAGCTACTGCAAGTGCCGCTCGGCTCTCTCATGCGGTCAGCTCCATATACGCGTTGAGCACGTGTTGATATATTACTTAAGGTTAGGAACTAAGTTCTCGTTAAGTTGCGATCAAAAATATTATCACAAATAGAGAATCAATGAACTCGAACACGACCGTTAGGATAATCATTTAATAGCACAGGACAATAATTATATACAGATCTCACCATAAATGGCATCAAATAGACCTAAATACTAATAATATGTTGAAAAATGTTACCGTAGGTTATAAATTGAATTTCAGCCTCAAATTTAGTATGTAGTCCTTGATAATAAACTAATAATATATCTGATAATGCTCTACTTAACGCCTGTTATTATCATGGGTACAAAAAAATCTTTTTGTAGGCCATTCATGAATAAAAATATGAAAGCAAACTTGTCCGTTGCGCAAAGAAAATGATAGATTGAGTATCATTTTAACCACAGATAGTTATGAAAACAGGTTCAAACGAGCTTTATTGTAATTAATGACCACAAGATTAAATGTCAACCGTAATCTAGATTGATAAAATTTATTTCTCAATCTAGATATCTAGTAAATACTTACTGTAGCTCCACCAGTTGGAAAGTCATCATTGCAACAAGCATTTATTGGTTTAACTTCTATTTTTAGTGTGTAATCAATGTTTCAATGGGAATTTTTAACATTGGCATATACAGGTATTCCTCTTAAAATGCCAATGTGAATAAGTAGTATTACTGATGTTTTTCGTTTGTCGTTGGTTTGGTAGACACAGCCTCCTGGGAATACGGAGACTATATCTTTGTTACGGTAAAATTCGTAAGCCGCAATTGACACTCACCATTATTTGTGAACTGTGTGCTCTTTTGTCACCCTGAATATTTATAATAAAAATTGGAACATGCCTTTTACATTAAATTTCGTATGTAACATCCTTATGTTCCTACTACACAGAGGTGATACCGGCTTATATATAAGCCGATATAGTTAATTCAATATATAATTGATACTGCTCATAACATCTGCAGTACACTAAAGCGTATAAGTACGTATAAAAAATAAATTCAATAGTAGTGTCTAACGGTCTTATCAATTTGTAATGTAAGCTTTAATGGTACCAACGTACTAAGAGGATAGACAATTACTATGTTTTAGAGTGAAGTACAAAAAGTTCTAAACGTAATTTATTGGATCAACGTAAACTTTAACATCAAAGAGCTTTGCGCGTATAATATATGAAATAAGTTTTTAAAAAAATATGTTTATAAATAAATATGTATAAAAATATTTAAAAGGTGTAGACTTTTTTTAGTTTATCTATACAAACAGTTGCTTCACAAAAGTTGTAGACATCTCCCAACTTGTAAATAATGAGAAATAAATAGTATTTTTTTTTATCTTTAGATAAAAAAATAATACTTAAAACTATATAAGTATGAGTATAGGTATGTCAAACCACCCATAGTGGCTTAGTGTTCGGGCACTCTCTTTTAATTTCACGGTTCGCAAACAACGTGAGTTCGGTCCTGGTACCGACGTGAAAGTGTTAATACCAGTAAAACATGCTCAACAATGAACAAAAACATAAATATATGTACATATATGTATATATATATATATATATATATATATATATATATATGATTCCGATTTCAATCACGACGATATCTTCTGGTTATTACCCAATGACATACGCAGTATATTTTTCGGTGCTGTAAGCGTAAGTCTCCCTTTTATAATATTATTAATGTATGTAATGAAGTTCAGACGCAGTGTTAAAGGCAAAGGATATACACTACACTCGAAACCTGCAATATTGTTTCTAAGGTGGAGAATTGAACGCAAGATGCGCGAACAAAATAAACCTTAGACCAATGTCATAACTGTACATTTGATTGCTTGTAATATTTTTTCTTATGTTTGGGGGAGCCTATCTTCAGCAGTGGACAATCGATAGGCTGATTACTTTGAGAGTAACAAACACACAGAGCACACAGTTATTCAGATGGTAAGTGATACTTGCGGCACATAACATCAACAGATGCGTTGTCACCCTTGAGGACTGGGACGGAATGCCTGGTCACCAGTAATAAAGGTCTCCGGATGTACTACACTCACTAGACGAAACAGCAGCATTATACTTCTATTTTACACTTTATTCTGTGCGGACGTGTGAACGAATGAATGAATTCTGCAGCTAGAAACAAATTGTAGTATATCTCTATGAGTGTTTTATGAAGCGAATATTAAAATATAAATGATAATTTGTTACTTAGCACTCTTAACAACAAAATAAAAAAAACCCCTTCACGAAATAAAAGAGTCCATATTTGATATCAACTATTATATTTAATACATACTACGACTTACTAATACTATATACCTAAATTAGAATTATAACAATTTATTTCATCAGTATTACACTCACAATGGATTCCATATAGATGTTTCGGATATCTACAGCCAATATTCCATTATGTTTACATAGTCTAGTTCCTACTGCTACAAAAATTGCGGATTGTATGATATAGTACAGAATAAGTAGGGCAATTGTGGGACCTTGCCTTCTTTTACCCGATTATTCATATACCAACATATGAGGAAGGTAGAATTATGACACAATAAAACTGAGTATTCAACAGTTAACAATTTATTTGTTACCAATATGCTATATTTCATCATGGTATGGAATCACAACTCAACTAGCCCGTCAAATAACATTAACATTGATAGAGTGATAAAAGTTAAAGGGAAATTGCAAATTATAACAATAATGTAACATGCAACAGTTGATAGGTACAACAATACTGTTTCCTATAAACTTTGCAATAATCGCTGAAGTTTGATGCCGGAAATCGGATAACTGTGCATTTTGATATAGATTACGATATCGAAGTGCACATTTATCAACATATGGGGAAGACAATATATATTTTTTTTTAATTCAAGGTAACAAGCAAGCACACAGTTCACCTTCTTTTCTTTCTTTTTTTTACTAATGGCTACGCATACCCACGGGGGCAAGAATGGATAATGTTGGACTCGCACTGACTAAAACGCCATGGTGTTCTTCCTTCGTCACGTATGGCGGCATCACGAGATCGCTTTCAGTTCGATCAGCATCCGCGATGCCACCTGCGCAGGCCGACCAGGTGAACCCACCGAGGCGAGGACATCCCACTCTCCAACCCTCCAGGCAAGATGCGCCGGAACACGAGCGCGCCTTTCTACTAGACTTTCTCTGTAGGTGGGAAGCCCCCCCCCCCCACGAATCCACCTCTCAGAGGCCATGGAGGCCAGGAAAGCAATAAACAATCCCAGTCCCCTGTGGCGGCTCCACCGCTAATCATAGTGCGGCGGACACGGAGAGCGGTTGCGGATCCGACACTCCTGTTCCTCCACGATCCACTGTGGCCGCATAGGTGGTGCGTTCCTTGCTTGAGTTGCGGAGGATAGGGAAAGAAACTCCCATCCCTCCGCGACTTTGCCTCGAATGCGGAAGGTGGGGGCGACGATGCGAGGGACTGGTTGTTATATATGTTATATATCCCCCGCACCGCCACCCTATCTTCCCCGACTCCTGTTCGGCCGCGGAGGACAGGGAGTGTGATTTTGGCTGTGTTACGTTGCCATTGTGTTATAATTTCTATTAATAGGTTTGTGTATTTTGGCATTTTTTCGGTATGAGTGTTGGGAAGGTTATGTGTATTGCAGATGGCAATATCAATTAAATAAATCATTTTATTGATTTTTCTAGGACTGTTATATCTGGTCTATTCAAATGTATGGAATAAATATATCTGTAAGTATAGCTCTATCCTAATAAATCCTACAGTGGTTGTTTTCTAAAACAGATTATGGTTGATAATTAATTATTTAATATATTTATAGTTTATAAATAACGAGCTTGGATTTTTGTGCTAAAGCTCGATGAATTATTGCAGCAACTTGGTCATGTCTATATTTACAATCAGTCTGAGCTATTGTTTAGCATGCAGCTGTGATATGTTAAATGGTTTTGGAGTTACTATGACAGTGCCTTCACATGTGTGTTGGTAAATTAGGATCTTATGTGCAATCACGAAAGCTTCCGTCTCCGGAAAGAGCTCACCCCTTCTTAGCCAATAGTTCAATGCATCTTTATCGGCATGTGGCTGTTGTAGATCGTTACGGTATCGTCTTCCATGGTGTGCCATCTTTTCCCATGTCGCAATCTTTTCTTTATTGTTAAATATTTTTCATGGTGTTTATTATCCTGTCCTATAAATTTAGTGATGTTTGCGCTGAGTGATCATGGCTTTGTTAATTATTCGTTGCATGTTGATGTTCATGGTTGACAAGTAATAATTCCATATGAGTATATCAGTACAGGAACTGTATAAGTTTATTGATTTGATTAGATTAATGGTGATGGAATTTAATTTTAACTTAAGTAGTATGTTGTCTACTCTTTAATTTATTTTTGAGTTAAAATTGTGTATATTTTTGATTATTTTTATGTGCTTGTTTTAAACACAAATATTTATACAGTTCGGCTTGTGCTATAGATTCTATACGTATTTCCAAGTCTGTGATATAGTCGGATTTTGTATTTTGTTTCTTTTTGGATTGTAAAGGTATCACACTTATCAATTTCAAATGCCATATGTATGCCTATTGAGAATGTATGTCTGCTAGTTTATGAAGTTATTGTTGTATATGGCTGTAGATTTTAATATCGTCAATATACAGAAGATAAGATAGTATAGTTTGGCTGGTTTGTATTGTAATTCTATAACCCTGATTACTTATATTTAGCATATTAAAGAGTTGATTTTAATCTAAACAGAACAAAAAAGGGCTCAGAGCATCTCCCTGAAAAATACCTCACTTTATTGGGATTACATCTGTTTCTATTGAGTTTTTCCTATATGAGTCTATTGTTCCAGTGTAGAATAGTCAGTCGCAAAAAATTAATTAACAAGGGATGTTCTTTGTAATAATGTAATATATAAATAAGCCAGCTATTTGGTACAGAATCAAAAGCTCAAATTTAATAACTTTATATTTGAGCTTTTTATAATCAACGTACATAGTGCTTATGTCTTTTTTCTGCGTGTGTGCTTGTCTCATAACAGTGGAATCTAAAATAAGTTGTTCTCTACAGCCTTGACTTCATTTTTTTGCAGCTTCTGTTTCTGCTTTGCACACAGTAAGTATCATGTAATTGGTCATACACATGTAAGGAGACAATATTTTGCTGGAATTTGGTAGTCAGTATCTTTGGGTATCATATATGTTACACAATGATACGATAAATTAATTAATCTACTTGTAACGCAGGGGGTTCGCAGTAAAGTAAATTTCTTAGTAAGTGTAAATTTCTTAAACCATTAGTTATAAATATCATGTGTTCCAGAAACCTACTGTTTACATCTATATTCATTAATTTCTTGAGATAATAATCTATTTCTTGTTACAGCCCTGCGCTGGTCTCCTAGTCATTGTCAAGTTGTATTAAAAGAAAGGAACTTTTTAATTAATTTTTCATGTATCTTACTTAGGTAATCTACTATTATTGGTTTCTAATTTGGTTATTTCAAGATAATTTCGCCATATGAACGTATTCATTTCCTCCGTCTACTTTCGTCGCGCGCGTAGTGCATAGTACTGGGCACAGGTTTATCAGTGTATGCTTCCTGCGCAGGATCGTATCAGCAGAATCGTAGATCGTAGCAGATAAAAATAGTATCAGCATCCCGCAAGCCCTTCCACCACGACAAAGTGACCCCGAGGGATGGTTATTATTATGTTGGGGATATTTCTATAGTATAAATATATATATATATATATATATATATATACATGAACCATTTTCTTAACTTAACAAGACGATAAAATGACAAAAGAAAATTGAACAAAATACTGACGGAAGTCTGCGATTCCACCTTGGCTGCGGAGGGCAGGAGAAACGGCCCATAGCTTAATTCGACTTCCACATACCTGCAGTCCACCTATGCGAGTCCACGGTGGACCCACCTCTTCAGGCCTAGCCAAGCACGCTCAACGCATTAGGCCAGTTTTCTAAGGGTATCCCTTTGATTCACCGGGGGTGACCGAGACCAATTTGAAGCATCAATATCCTAATGGTTTAGGGTTACTACAGACGTGATCCATCTCCTAGCACAAGCATTGTCAGCTTAGTTAGAGTGGTTAACCGAAATATTAGTAATGCTAATATTCTTTAAAAAATAAAAGTATATAAAAGACATGTCTACGAAGCCACGCCGCGATAATCTTTAACCGTGGTGGCGAAACCTACTTAGACTAATATAATTTAGTAATCCTGCCTCCAATCTGCGCCAAGATAATATTATAAATTTAAAGTTGGTTTCAATTCTTAACTTTACATTGATATTAATCTTACCAATGGGCAAAGAGGAATAAGGATTGACAATTACTTAAGTTTTAGAGCGCAGTATGAAAAGTTCCTTCAGGTAATTTATTGGACCTCGTAAACTTTCACCATCAAAAAGCTAGACGAATGAAATATACGAAGTTTATTATGTTTTTTTTAACAGTTGAATATTATATCCTTAATACTAAAAATACTTCAATGTTATAATGCAAGATTTTTTACTACTATATTAAATTGTTTTTAACAAATTTATAACAAGTAAAAACTAAAAAAAACAAGAACTGCCACAAAATATCAAACAACTTTGTCAAATTTGAAGGTTAAATATTGTGTCTTCTGTATTCAAAGAGAATAAATACGACAATCTTTGGTTATATATCATTATAAAACACCAAAAAATCTATCATTCTTCTCTTCTTTTTTCTCATCTCTCTCATCTTCATTCTTTAATATTAGAGAAGATTACGAAGAAGTTATTTAATCGTATATATATCGATAGTTAGTCTACTTGAAAATGTATACTTGAAACAAATATATAAATCCTTGGTTTTATTTTATTTAAAGTATATTTATATAAAACACAAACTCAAAATACACTCACAGCATGAACATTCTTAGCGCCATTAGCGTTCGGTCACCAGGTAAAAACCCGATTTAAACCCGGTTTAAGCCCGGTGAAACTGTAACTGTAAGACCGATCATCAGCCTGAAAAAATAAATATCACGCAGTGGCACGTTATCGGAAGATATCCAAATAAGGAAACAAATAAGTTTTGTCGGTAATGATTAAGGAAAAAGACCCGGCAGCCTATCTACCTATCTATATCTATCGGCCTACCTAGCCGTCCTTATGACCAAGTAACCACTTTCGCTGATCGCCTAATGCAACTGAAAAGCGGATAGTCGAAGCAGCTGGTACTCAAAACAACAATAATAATAATAATAGTCAGATCAAGACCTTCAGCAACGGAGATATCAATCAAAATGAATTATTTCATATAAAAACTGCACAGTTTTTGTTGCGTAAATGGTATCCTACCCTAATATACACTGTTGATACTGACGTAATAAAATTTTAATCTCACTCAACGTGGTTGTAATACTCACAGCGTATTGCAATAAAACGTGTTACAACGTAATTTCGCACAAAACGGCGTTCGTATTATTCCATAGCACAATGGAACTCTTGCATCTGTACATCTTGGTAATATTAATGCAAAATATGAGAGATAACTTGGGTTGACTGGTAGAGAATGCCTTTGGCTTTAAGCCAGCCCTTTGTGAACTTTTAACTTTGTTAAGGTTAATGCAATAAAGAGTAAATAAATAAATATATAACTACCCATACTAATAATTTTTAATCAAGCACTTATATTTGAAATAGAACATGATGTATAAAGTATATATGACACATAATATGCATGAGAAGCATATATATGATAGCGGACAAAGAGAATATGTATGTATAAAGATTCCGAGTCCGATTGAACATAAATCTTACTTACACTTAATACCAATTAGTAGTAGTCAAAAACCAGTTTATTTAAAAGTATAAAAACAGGTGGCGTAGATCATGTACCCCTGTATTTGCATACAGCACTACTGCATAATATGAGAATGATCAAATTTTAGAGAAGAAAATTAATAAAATTAAAAGTTATCTCAATTTATTGGTAGAATTTTTTTTCTTTGTTTAAAATAATATTGTTTAAATAACCACTTCGTTGGTGGCACTGCTCAATCTCTTCGCGAAAATTTTTGGAGGCGTCTTAATAAGTTATTGAGGTATCATTTGCATTTTTTCTTCCTAAATGTGGCAAATATTTGAGGGTTGTTATCATCGACGATACTCTTAAGATAACTCCTCCATAAAAACTCTGGTGCAGTCAATAAGTCAGGGCTCCGAGGAGACCATCAGAAACAGAAGATTGGTATATTTGATTGATATCGAAGGACAAATACTAATAAGTTCGCGTATTTAATTTTTTGTACACTTTCATTTACTTTTATAAATAATTCTAAAACGTGTCTAAATCTTATACTGATACAACTTATCACGCGTTAAAATTATAGCATCACAAGAATACAAGTGAAAAAAATATTATATCAAGTAAAGTAACTTCGTAACTTAACATGTATCATACTGTTAACAACGGCCAATAAGAAATAAAGACGGGCACATGTACAAAATACCTTAACGTAATTTATTGGGCATTTTACACATTATGTCCATAAAGTCCCTTTACAAAAAAAGTTGGTGAAATATGTAATAAATGATGTATTCAAAAATTAGAGTATTATTATAAAGACACTTGATTTATAGATAATATTGCGCTCAATTTACAATATTATACCTTTTACCTATCGTAGAACCCTTAGGGCATCTAGCATCCTAAACACCATCGTTCACAACCCGTTAGACCCTAAATATTTGAAATGTAAATTTCAATATTAAGGTGACTCCCATGAACGGCATCTCCACTTCGAACAGTTTTACACTTTATTATTTTGAACACAACCAGTCTTAGTTATATAAAATGGACCATGATTTACAAAAAAAAATATTTGTTAACATAACAGGTGTTAACTAAGCGGTTTATATCACGAAAAATCTACGGACTAGTCATACTTTTTCAGGAGCACGAACCTTGCCTCCTTATAGCCTAAGGGGAAGACACCGACACTGAGGCATCTGTTGAACAGATATCTCAGTCGCACCCCTAGGGTGGCGATGGATATTTAAAAATAAAGTAATTAATCTATTGCACCAGAACAGCTAAAAGGTTCTAAAAGAGGCAATCAGCAGACAGACTTATTTAGTAGACATTCGGTAGTTATCAGACATTTGGGACGCAGGAACTGAGGCTTTTATATCAGTGATGGTTTCATGTTTGTACGAATGGTACAAGTACTAACAAATGTATGTGGAAATGCATCAATACTTTCTTGTGTGGATCTTCGATTTCTATGACAATAATTACAGTCAAGAGACCGTGTCAATAGTTATCGTTGAATTTTAAGAATATTATCGACATTCACGAAACTGTTGCAACCAAAGATTTGTTTAATATTTAACATCAAATAAGTTTCAACTGAATTCATATTTATGTTAAATTCACGTCTGATACAAGATTCTGAACTTATAAGTCCGTCTCAATTTGTTTTAATTACTTAAACGATCAATACGCGCTAGTTCAGTTTTGATTGCAGACAGTATCTTATTATTATTTATATAGTATTTTATTTAAAAATAAAAAAAAACACTAGTAAAATTAATAAAACAATGGTAGAGCTACACTGCAGTTTGTTAGAAATAAATATAGCATAGCTTCGGCTTAATGGTTCGGTAGGACCACTCCCTCCAAGAACACTAGCATGAATCAGAAACATTACTTATTATTTATGACGGGGCATTCTATCTCAGTCCTCTTTTTTCCCGCGGTCGGGCCTTAAGCCCTAAAGCGAACAAATATGGACGCCAACATCCTTATGGCGTTCATTGAGGCGACGTGCCCCGACGCGTGCGCCAATTACGTGCGCCAAGTAGAGACTCCGCGGGTCACCTTCAGCGACAGCCCGCAGTCACCGGACCCAATCAATACAGTCGAAACCGAACCCGTAGCGCCTTCCGCGCGCCCTTCCACCTCCGCCTCTCCCCGATCACGGGTGTCCTCCGACTCAGACTCGGAGACCTCCGAATCGGATTGGAGGTGGGCCAAGCAAACCAGACGAGGGCTTCACCCTCGTCACCAACAAGCTGAAACACCCCGCTCAGCCGGCTGTCATGAACACGGCCACTTTTTTCAGGCCAGGTTCAGTCTCGCCGACCGCCACACCGGCAAAAAGGCAGCCCCTCAGGCTCGCCAAGCGCCCCCTGCGGAGCGCAAAATAAAGCCCCCGCCTCCAATCATTTTGCAACAAAAGTCCAAATGGACTGATGTGTCCAGGTGGTTCACCACCTACAAAATATTGTGCCCGAAGGCCCAAAATACGCCACAAGGCATTCGCCTCAACCTACAGACAGTAGGAGACTTCCGCGCGGCCACGAAACTCCTGCGCGAAAAAAACGTAGGGTTCCATACCTACGCCCTCCCGGAAGAACGGAAACTCCGCGTCGTAATTCGCGGCCTCCCATTTGAGACAGAGTTAGAGGAAGTCATCAGATCCCTTAAGGATCAAGACCTCCCCATCATCGAAGCGCGCAGGATGACAGATCCGCGCACCAAAAAACCCATGCCCTTATTCTGGCCACCCTGGACCTGACTCCGGAAGGCAAGGCCATATTTAACCTAAAAACCCTCTGCGGCCTCTCAGGCATATCCGTGGAGGCCCCCCTCAAATGTGGACTCGTAGGACAGTGTCACCGCTGTCAGTACTACGGCCACTCGTCCAGAAACTGTTTCGCCAGGCCCAGATGCGTCAAATGCATCGGTGACCATGGCACTCCTGATTTTTCGCGCCCCTCCGGAGCGACAGAGCCCCCAGCGTGCTGCCTATGCGAGGCAGAAGGCCACCCAGCGAGTTACCGCGGGTGTCCCAAAGCACCGCAGAGGCAACGCGGCAGGACTGGTCACAATGGCAAAAAAGCCAAGTCGAAGAAAGCGACACCAACCCCAGCCATTCCCGTAAGGGCCGCGCCTGCTCCCAGGCCCGCCCCCAATCCAGCTGCAGCTCCAGCTCTAGCCCCCAAACCCGCTGCCCCGTTGCAAGCCCCTAAGGCCACTGCAAAATCAGCCTGGGCAATGCCTCCGGCAATGGCGCGCGAACAAGTCGCGCCTATCTCTAGGCCGAACCCCTCCCCCGGGCAGCCTGCCACCTCAGCGCAGGTCACACCTCAACCTCTGGGTATGCAAAACCCAATTACCTATTCGCTGAACTTCATCAGCTCTCTAGATTTCAACGCCCTGGAGGACCTCACCAACATGGGGATCCGCCTCCAGCAGGCCAAAACCCCCTTCGAAATGCTGCAGATCACTGCAGAACACATGGGCACCATACGCTCCTTCTGGGCACTCCAAAATGGTCCCATGCCCAGTAGGGCAACCCCCTAACTCTGTCTCAAATGGCTAACGCACCGTTAGGTCGAGTCAAACCCCGCTCTCTGACTGTCTCGTATTTCAACGCATCGCAAATTACAGAACCATCCGTGGTGACAGGCTGACCGCCCCCAGAGGCGGCACCCTGTTCTACTACAAAAGGTGCTTGCACTGCGTACCGCTCGAGGTTCCGCGATTAACAAACATAGAAGCCACCGCGTGTAGGGTGGCTATGACCGGTCATAGCCCGATAGTTATCGCCTCGGTTTATCTATCACCGACGAAAACAGTTCTAGAATCGGACATCAGGACCCTAATCAACCTAGGTCCCTCGTTCGTCATAGCAGGCGACCTAAACAGTAAACATGCCTCCTGGCACTCGATAAGGGAGAATAAAAACGGTTAGGCGCTTCACGCCCTCATGGGCTCTCATAACTTTGATGTTATAGCCCTCGACTCCCCGACACGTTACGCTCTAAACTTTACACGTCAAACACCCGACGTTTTAGATATTGCGTTAATTAAAAATATCACCCTAGCGGTCGACTCCATAGAACCACTACACGAATTATCATCGGATCATAGGCCGGTGCTCCTCAAGCTGGGCCAATCGGCAGGCGAGGTCCCTCAGACCAAAACCATAGTCAACTGGCGTGCTCTCGAAGGTAAACTAAGAACCACGACCACCCAGCAGTTAGACATTTCGCTTAACGAGATCGACTCACCTGATAAGGCGTTTCGGGCGATCGACTCCTTAACTTCTCACCTTAGCTCGGCCGTCGAAGACTCGAAAAGGACGGTCCCCGCGTCGACCGATCAATTCGGGGTCCTACCCTCGAGTCTCCGTCGACTGATAAGATTAAAAAATCGCGCGTAGACGTTAATCGCGTTAGACTGCGTCACCTCCAAAGGGAGGTCAAAGAGCGCGTTAAATCATTTAACAATGAAAAATGGGGCAACCTGCTAGCAGACCTCGAGTCTTCGAATACCGCCTACTGGCAGGTGGCGCGGGGTCTCAAAGCAGACACCATCTCACCAATGCCCCCTCTAATTTTATCGGATAATGCTACTCTCGCATTCGATGACACGGAGAAAGCCGAATATCTCGCGGACAGTCTAGAGAGTCAATGCTCCCCGTCGAACTCCCCCGCGGACCAAGACCACCTCCGAAAGGTGAACGCCGACGTGGCACTTAGGGCGTTGTTACCACCAGCGGGCGAACCGTTAGAACCCGTGACCACCAACGAGGTCACAAACATCATAAAAAACATCAAAAAGAGGTCAGCTCCTGTCCCGACGGGATTAACAATAAAATAATTAAAGCGCTTCCCGCTAATATTATCTGCCTCCTAGTGACAATATTCAACACGCTCCTCTCCTTCCCGGATGCCTGGAAGGAAGCGGACGTCATCGGAATCCCCAAACCGCACAAACCGCGGAACCTCCCCAGCAGCTATCGCCCAATCAGCCTCCTGAACTCCGTGGGCAAGGTATACGAAAGGATTATTCTTGGGCGACTTAAAGAACACGTCCTAGCTAACAGATTACTTCCCGACGAACAGTTCGGGTTTAGGAATACGCACTCCTGCGTTCAACAGGCCTTCCGCTTAACGGAACACATTCTTGCAGGGCTAACCCTGAAAAACCCCATCGGTACTGGTGCACTATTTTTCGATGTCGCAAAGGCATTCGACAAAGTCTGGCACAATGGTTTAATTTACTAACTTCACTCTATAAACATACCAGACAGGCTCGTGCACATCATACGAGCCTTCTTGTCGAATCGCACTTTTCGATATCGAGTCGACGGCACGCGCTCCTCAAGCCGGCCGCTCCTAGCGGGTGTCCCCCAGGGCTCCGTTCTTTCCCCCCTCTTATTCTCACTTTACACAAGTGATGTCCCGAAAGATCCGCAGGTCAGTCTTGCGCTTTTCGCAGACGATACCGCCCTATACTATTCAAACTTACACAAGGGCCGTATCACCATTCGACTCCCAGCCGCAGCCAACCGCCTCGCCGAGTGGTTTCGGTTATGGAGAATCGAAATTAACCTGGACAAAAGTGCAGCAGTCTTCTTCTGGAGAGGCTCAGCCGACCCATTCTGCACCGCATCGTCGACCTAGTCGTAGAAAGCTAGGACGTATCACGATCTTCGACCGACCCCTGGGTAGAAACGGTCAAATACCTAGGGGTCACCTTTGACCGCAAACTTAGCTTCCGCCCGCATATTAAAAATGAGAGAAATAAGGCCGCGTTTGTCATGGGCCGGCTTCACCCACTCATCTGCGCGAAAAGTAAAATGTCCCTAAGACATAAACTCCTTCTATATAAGTCCTGCGTAAGGCCTATTATGACCTACGCCAGCGTCGTCTTCGCCCACGTAGCCGAAATCAAAATTAAACAACTTCAGACGGTTCAAAACCGTTTCACTAGGATTGCAACCGGAGCAGAACCGTACCAACTCGACATCGATCTGCACAGTGACTTACATCTCGTCACCATACCGGAATACATCTATCTCACAGCGCTTCTTCGAGAAAGCGTTTTCGCACTCTAGTGGTAAACGCCGCAACCTACGATCCGGTACCGAATCCGGAAATCATGAACCGTAGACCCCGTCACGTCCTCGACGACCCCCACTTCATGGGGGAACCCAACGCCAGTCCGTCTTCAACGGACCCCGGACCCACACACAGTGCATACATCGTCGCGTCACCCTCGCCTCCGAGCGCGACGCAATCTTCGCGACACCGCGTACACTCGTTACACCCGCGTGTCAGGGCGGTTCTCACCGCCCACAGCTTCCGATTGATTGATATGAAAACAGGTGGCGTCCGTCAGAGGTTAGGTTCGCATACCGAAACCTCGGACGGTCATTAGTCATCACCATCCATTCTGCACTCGGGAGAATCATTCTACAGCTAGGGAACTGGCAACTTGGGTGGCATCATCAGATAGGTGTGAGACCAAAGAGTAGAGCGACACGCTCAGTTTATGAGCGCTTTGTGTAAGTAAGAGAACCACAGTAGGCAATACGGTTTACAACCAGCTCACGGACCCCTCAGTTCCGTGAGCCCTGTGTCCGATGAAGCTGTAAGAGCCGCATAGGCTAACAGCATAAACATCAACAGAATCTAGGAATGAGCACGGTTATTGAGTAGTTTCTTTTCTCTTTAAATATAGAAAAACCATTACAAAGAGAACTTTTTCTTTCCATACTACGTAGGAGGTTAAGATCTCGATCTTTACTCCCATATATCACTTAAAGCAACTACTATTTACAAATCTGTGGCAGCTTTTGCTTTAAATTCAGTATGGGAAACTATGTCTTTCTCCCAATTAGTAAATCGAAACTTAAGACGTGTACAAAGTGTGTGCGTGTTTTTAAATTCTAATATCGTTATTGGTTTTGAATAGTAAGAAGAACGAAGTCCAAGTACAGATTTTTAAAATAAACATACACACACAATGCTCAATCACTAAGCACTTAATGTTCGTAATTCAATGTGGAAACACTTGTATCACTTGTTACTAATCGCTGTATGGCACGCACTGTAGCTCGTAAGAATACAGAGTGACCTCGTCGCGTTATAGTCACAGTAATAAATATTTATTTATTTATTTTAAACTTCATGCACAAAGTAAATTACATAGGCGGACTTAATGCTAAAAGCATTTTCTACCAGTCGACCTGAGGGTGGTATTGAAAAGCTAGGGTACGTGCATATATATTATAAAAATTGGAAAAAATTACATTTACTCTACAAAACATAATATATATTTTCTAATAATATACTAAATATACTTAAAAAATATATATATATGAATACAATAAATATATAGGATACATAAATTAATATACTTTATAACATACAATACAATTAATAAATATATTATTATATATATAATACATAATTTATAACATGATGGTGTTATCAATCTGCTGACAGTTTATTCAAGACATACTCACGCGCCTTCCTTTTAAATACAAAATGATTCTCTCAGCCATTCTGACTCCAAGATGTAGCTAATTCCACAGAAGAATAGATTGGACAAAGAAAGAAGAGTGCATAAACTCAGTACGATGAAGAGGATATGGAACGATTATGCGATGAGCGAAGGTTCTTATTGTTGACTGTATTAAGATAATGGAAGTGTGGAGACAAATAAATTGGAGAAGGAGACGATTCCAAGAAAGAGAAAAAAGTGGTCAATACTCTTAAAGAGCGTCACTGGCGAATAGTTAGCCACTTTAATAGAGACCGGTAGAACGAAACATGGAGAATATATATTGTTTTCGAACTTTTTGGAATGCTTTTGATGCGACATAGCCGCATGTGGAATTCGGAAAACTTCGAAAAGACAATGAGAGACAGAGACCTGTATCAATCTCATCTTTCTGCGTTTTTCTTGAGCCTATGCGCTCCAGAGGTTCTTGTGGCTGCCTTTTTTGATGACATTTCTAGATCTTTCATGAGGGTTTTGTGTTTGATAACGTGTTTTTTTTTATTACACGCTTGTTATGTTATACAACAGATATATATAAAGTGATGAACTAAATAATACATTTATTACTTGATAAAATATAGATTAAACTTAAACATAATTCACAAAATATATATTTATATTAGCTTTTAAGAACTAGACGTATCCAGCAATATACAAAACTAGTATGGCTGCCTAAAATCTATGTTACGGACGATATACCATAACGATGCTCTCCAAGCAATTCAATTATTTTTTACGATCAGGTGGAGCAAAATGACCGTTGGATAAAACGGGACTGTCCTGTATAAACTTGTCCTATCATAGGTAAGGGCATATCATAGGCATCACGCCTATAGTTTAAAACTTCTAACTTTTACAGAGGTTAGATATTTTTTAATCATTGTGGGTAAAATATGTTATACCCATCTTGCAATATCCTGATCGATGGTAATATTACATGCTTAAGGCATAATTCTATTTTCTCTAACAAACAGCAAACTCTGTTAAGTTAAGTACTGTAGTCGGCAATTTTTTTACATTTAGTACGTCAAAAACGTCTCTACTAAGAAATTCAAAAACAACTTCTAATTAAAAAAATAATTTATGTTCAAATACTAAATTAGTAGCAAATAATGAAGAATTATAATCTAGTAGATAAAGCTACATACGGTCTGCCAATCTAGACACCGAAGGTTAGAATCCCCCATTCCATTACTAGCGTTAAACATTTTTAAGCAAAAAAAAATTAAGCTTAGCTGGACATTCCAATATCAGTAATGATAATACCAATAATATCATAATCATTTAGAAAAAAGTAAGGTTATATTTCAATGCACGGCATCACGATTAATACATGTTTAATGGCAACCGCAACACCTACATCATAGAGTATTATTATCAAAATATATTTTCTATGCTCTTTAATACAAGTTCGTCAAGCAATATTACTCCGTCTCAATTAAAAAAAGGAGACCTGAGCTATGAGTGTAAGCGTACTTTTCATCCTCATTCTTATATCAAGGCTGGATGTTAGGTTTCCGATTTGTCATTACATAAACTGACAAAAAAGACTGCGTAATAAAAATGAGTAAGCCCAGAGCCACTCAGCGAGCTATGGAGAGAGCTAATTTCAATCTTTATCTTCGTTATAGAATACGCAACGAGGGGGACCGATATAGCTTAAAAAAGCTAAGCTAAGCTTAAGCTGAAGTTTTTTTTCTAGGATAGGTAGCAAATGAGCAAGCACCTCACCCGGTGGTTAGTGATTACCGCTGCCCATGAATATCCGCAACACCAGAGTCGTAAATGCGTTGGCGGCCTTTAAGAAAGGTGTAGGCTCTTTTCTTGAAGGTCCCCAAGTCGTATCAGTTCGGAAACACCGCTGGCGATAGCTAAATACTGTGGCAATTGGCTTGCCTGTGGAGCCGATAACTGATGGAAACAAAAGTTCTTGGGACGGGTTCTCGGACTGGTCGCAGTGAAAAACGACCTTCCACTAGATGGAGTGGCGATCTATGCAACTTTATACGAAGTTGATCTATGTATGTTGATAATGAAGATGTATTAAAAATTGTATTAACTATGATTCGTGTCTTAATATTTACATTTAATAAAAAAAATTGAGTAAAAAAAATGTTTATCTTTATCGTTTTCGTTTTCTTCTTAAAACCTCGGCCACCATTGAGTATCCTTGTTTTATTTATGTTCAATCGAACCAGATGTTTTTTCCTTAAAAACTTACCTCTTAATCAATGAAATTCAACATAAATATTATTGAATAGATATTATTGAAAGAAATAAATATTTTGAGTTGTTTTTATTCGAAGTTTATTTATTTTGAAAGGGTATTATAATTACTTTGATGTGTTTGAAATTTTAGAAATTTTAACGTTTTTTCGTACAAATTTATCACGTTAATAAATTGAAAAGTAGGATTAGACTCTTGATAGTATAGTCACGGTATAGTACCGTTATAGATGAATGTTAATTGATGATTCATTCGGAATTTAGTCTTTTGTTTCTATCTTTTGTTTCTTGGTATAAACGTGATATTCCTTATTTTATTTATTTATTTGAGCTTCATGTACAGTATGTATAAAGACGGACTTAATGCCTTAGGCATTCTCTACCAGTCAACCTCAGGGCAATGCAGAGATGAAATAAGGCAGGTGTATGCTTAAAGAACTTATCGTAAAATACTATTATATTATATAAATAAACTTTTACTTAATAATAACTAATTTTACTGCTTTCTTCTTCTTTATTAAGGTAAGACCAATTCTTTATGAGATACCTGCAGTTTTGTGTTGATAAGTGAATTTCCTCTAGTGGGACAACTTTAATAAGAGTCCTTCCTCGAACCTATTTTTTTTTATTACATTAAGTGTTACAAACGAGCACACAGTTAACCTGATTTTAAGTGATTCCTACAGCCCATGACATCTACATTCATCCTTGACAAGGAACCATAATGCAGTTGCGTTGTCACCCTTGAGGACTGAGATGGAATGCCTCGTCACCAGTAATAAAGGTCCATCCCTTAAATCACCAGAAGAAACACAGCAGCGTTATGCTGCTATTTCACGTCGGTATACTGTGAGGGCGTAGTCCTACCCCGCTCAAGCTGACCCATTCATTTTGGAGTTAGAAACAAACTGCAGTGTAACTCTACCATTGTGTCTGAGAACACATTTGTACTTTATTGCATTGGTGGAATCAATTTGTACCGGATTTGTAATGAAATACACCAGGATTACTAAATCCATTGGGTGTACCGTGTGAGTGTTTGTGGCCCTTACTTTCGTGACTCTTTAACTAGTTGCCACAGAAGTGGGTTTGTGTCAGAAATGGGTCGGTGGAAAAGTGTGACCCCTCACGGAATACTAACTTTAACAGTAAGTGTTGGGAATCGGAGGCTAAAAAAACTGGTATCGTGGAGTGACATCATTTTAATGGCAACCCCTGAAGACTGATTTCAGGAGGTTTACGCGTTATTTATAGTATGTTTAGCCTGCTATCATCACGTGTAATCAATTGAACTGTGTCGACGTTTAGTTTCTTAAAAAGAAAAACATGATTTTTCCGTTTACGGAAGAAAATTTTCAATTATAAGGTGTTTGTGAAGAGTTTTAAGAGTTAAGGCAACATATAAGTAAGCTTAGATAATAATAAATTAATACATCAGCTAAATCTCTACTAAGAAATGGGAAACGGTAAGAATAACGACTGAGAAATCTCATTTATTTAGTGAATGAATTTTCTTCCTCCGTTGTTTATTTGCATCTAATTAGTTTACTGCAGAACTAAAACTTGAGAAAATGGAATTTAAACTTACAATACGCACTTAAATTTAATAATAATATTGTTTGTGTAATCATACTTTTGAAAATGACTTCTAATTATGAAAACATTATTCTACGCCATAAGAATTATTCTTTATTGGATTTCGACGCGAGATATATTATAGTTCCGAAATGATTAGTGCGGCCACACAGATAATCTCACTCGTCATCCCCTTCCGGAGTCCAAAGGAATAGGCAATAAGTAGGAATCAATATGGTTTAGAAGCAGTATCAAAGGACGGGGCACATCAAAGCACAGCACACCCAGAACTTAATGTCAAAGGATAGACTTTGCTATATTTTACCAATAAGTGTTTATATAATTTAATAGATTCTCATCAAGTTCAACATACAAGTTTTTTTTTAAATACTTTGTGAGATAATAAAAAAAATTGTTACCATCAGTAATGGTAAAAAATAAATGTTTCGCATATGATGAAAATGAGGACGTATAAGATACAGGAGAGTACTAGGGTGGAATTAGGAATATATAAAATAAAAAGCATAATTATTATAAGCCGCTAGATTATGCGTGGTATTATTAAAAGACAAGGTACAGAACCTTGTCTGTACCTTTATAATACCCGGTCAAAACCTCCTACACGCTACTGCAAGTACTATGTAAAAGTTAATCTGTTAGAAGCAACTGATCGAGTCGAGGTTAGACCCTCGCGGGCATTCTCGAGTCAGTTGCTTTTATGCATGGTAACGGTCCAAACCGAGGCTCCCCCTCTCGGGAACCCTTATGCTGGTTACCCATATATAAAGGTCTCGGCTGAATGCCCTAAGCGCTCTACTACCTTTCATCCCGACGAAGCTGTAAAAGTCCTCGGGGTAAAATAATAATCAGCCATAAAAAAAAAACGTATTTGCGTACCATTGATTTATTTAATATCACAACACAAAACAATGCAAAGTAATATAACAACCGTTTTATATATTTAGCGTTAGTTTAAGGCTTGTAACAACCATCCCCACCAAAGATTTTAAAAACACACACGTTGTCACTCCTAAGGAATGCGATGTTATGTAGTAAGTGGGTCTTGTTTTATACAAATTCAAATTCACTTTATTGGAGCGATTGAAACGAAACGTCAATAGCCTTATGGTTTGGGGTACGGTCTGCGTAACTTAAGGTCGTAAGGTCGAATCCACCATTACTGTCGTGAACCATCTCCTAGCACACAAGCATGGCTAATGTTCTTTAAAAAGAAAAGGGTGTGCGCTCGTAGATGTTACAAATTATAATTGTCCAAATCAAATTAGGCCATTTTTGACCTGCATGTATTACATTTTAAAACTTTCTAATCTTACATGTTGAGTGTCTAATTATCAACATTTAAATTATTATAAAATACAAAAGCATATTGATTACTTCATATTTATTTGTTGTTCTTGGAGGTACTCCCTGTCGTTATAGATCCGTTGAAGCAATCAGGATCGTAGCTTACCCTTAAACGAACTTATTGTTTCTATTTTAAAATTAGCCGGGAGCTTATTTTATATCTTTACACCCATATCATAGCAGCTCTTATGAAAAAATTCTAATCTAGGAGTATGATCGCTTACCACGCGGTCAGTGTATTAATGAAATGCCGTTCTGGTTCTTGTAAATTGATTCTAAATTATCCTAATTAGCATCCCTATGTATACAGGCTCCATAAAATGAAATAAATGTCAATACTATATATGACTCGGCGGGAGTTTCAGACCAACCATCATACGAACAAGACCTGGCTGTATGGACTAAAGTCCTTTGCCTTTCCCATTAGGGATAAATTAATATCATCATCATTTGACTCGGTGACACAGGTAAGGGGCACCCTCCTCTCTTGAAAAAATCTGGGGTAGTAAAACCCGGATTTTTTTGTTAACATATTCTTACTTTGTGTAGTAAGCTACAATGAAAAGAGCAGTTTTCTTGTACAAGTTTCGCTTTATTATTTTAAACGAAAAGAAACTTCTTAGTAAGCGGGCTCTGTCGAAGAAAATTAATGTTTGTTTTGTGAAATTAAAAAAGGCGCCGTGTGCGTTAAAGACACGGTACAGTGCCAGGCTATAAGATTGCCTTAAGACTGATATTCTTGTTTACCTATTGAAATTGGATTTTTATATAACTTATGATCGTAATTTCAAAAGTAATTTTTTTCTTTGATTTCGTCCATAATCTTAATATGTAACTTTCCGATAAAGTAAACGAATAATAAATGAAAAAATATACATTTACCTATTAATATTTCGTTTACGTACGTTTAAGGATTAATATTTACATAGTTACATATTTTAACATTACACGAACATGAATTTCATGCGAAAGAGTAAAGTTGCAGCTCTAAATTGCTGCTGTCTTGTGTTCTACGTTGATCAATTATTTTAGGTTATGTTTGTTTAAAGAAATAAATTCTCATCCCCCAAGGAGTTCGCATCTTAAGGCTTTGAATTTGATTATTTTATAGTAAAATGACCATCAGATAAAGATAACATATTTGTATTTCCTTAGACAATTTACACTGTGTTGTATACAATGTTGTTGTACTCAACCTGTTTTGGTGTAAAAATGTAAATATATATTTATCAAATGCCTTATTTGTTATTGTTAATGAATATGATATGTGTTAATCTTTTATTATTATATTTTATTTTGAAAATAAATCTATTTTTATTCATTCAACACAGTCAAGTTATTAGAAAAAGGCCTATACTATCTTAAATTATGTTTAGTTATTGCAATACTATAAAAAAAATTAAACATTAAAAAAAAAAATTACTTTATGATTTTTTTGATTTATTGAGCGTGATAAAAGAGCATACAGTTCAGTTGATGGTAAGTGATTACGTAAAGCCATGACACTCGTATGCATCCTCCATAAGTTATCATAATGCATATGCGTTGTTCATGTTGTCCAATGCCCGGTCACAATAACGATTGATTATCAACAACTTCGCCTGAGCGGCTACATACAGGTGTAAAGGGATAAAATATATCGGTCTACTGCTGTTCCTCATAATGAATCAGTAAAATTAAACACCTGTTATAATAAAATAAAAATAAACCTACTATTGATAATATTAACATCATTAAATTTTTCGACAGTGGTAGAGCTATACTGCAGTTTGTTTCTAGATGCAGAATGAAGGGGTCAGCACGACCGGGGTATGACCATGCACTCACAGAATACCAGCGTCAAATAGCAGTATAATGCTACTGTGTTTCGTCTGGTGAGTGTAGGTATCCGCAGACCTTTATGACTGCTGACGATGTATTCCATCTCAGTCCTCAAGGGTGTAAACGCATTTGCATTATGATTTCTTGTTAGGGATGAATGTAGATGTTATGGGCCGCAGGAATTGCTTTCCACCAGGTGAACTGTGTGCTCATTTGTTACTCTGAATATAATCTAAAAAAATCATTTTATAAATAATATTTAAATCGAATGTTAGTCATGGATTTTTGTCCAAAATAGGTCTATAATAAATGAATATAGATTTTATCAAATTTGATATATAATATGTATACGTTACTGATGATTACGTTGTATACGTTAAATATTGGAGGTTCGCCTCTGCTTCCAATCCCGACCCCGTCGCATGTGCTTTGTGCTTTAACGTCTTGAAAACTTGTTCATTGTAAAGTTTTTTTGCTTTTAAAAAAACTTGGTATACACTCGTGTATATGGGAAACCTTAGTATTAGAAATTACATACACATTAAACACCATATCATTATTAACCACATATTACATATTTTATAGCCTTTACACCTAAGTGACGGCAAAAATAAAATCAAAATTAATTTCTATAAAAACCTCTGGCCAAGCGATATGAAGACATTAGTCATTACTTTAGTCGTGGACACAAAATTATAACTAATCAGATTAAACTAAAGTTTACTCGTAAATTGTGTAATATTCAAATCGTTAATTTTATCGTAAAATTATATTTCATTGAAAGTTTGTCACTATTTGTAAACTTCTCTAAAATAATTACTATTTTAGCAACATGTATTTAGCGATTTTATCTATATCAAACAATCCTTCAAATAAAGAATGCTTGCCGCCTTCTATATAATTACCGGAATTAGATTCTTTTACACTTTTACTGAATTTTTGTTTAACTACTTATATTGTTTGGTTTTTCCCATCAGGGACATACGAGAATAGATGCCGAGTAGCCAGTGGTTTTAAAAATAGAATAAGTTATCACTTAATTCTAGGTATAACCTATTCATCCACAGATTTCATGATTACTTATTTTGTAAATATACCTGATCATTGTACGAAAATATTTGTGGCATAATTAATAGTAGTATTCTATACGACCATGCCCTCACAGAATACCGGCAGCATAAATAAATAGCAGCATAACGCTGCTGTGTTTCACCTGGTGAGTGGAGGGGTCCGGAGACCTTTATTACTGGTGACGAGGCATTCCGTCTCAGTCCTCAAGGGTGACAACGCATCTGCATTATGATTCCTTGTGATGATGTAGATGTCAGGGGCCGCAGGAATCACTTAACATCAGGTGAACTGTGTGCTCGTTTGTAACTCTCAAAGTAGTAATAAAAAAAATAAAAAAACGATATTTTAGTCCATAAATAAAATATAACTATTTCGTATTACATAAAATTTATTATTATTGGACGTTCCAATTTAAGAGATAAAATTATTATTCCGCTTTACGGTTTGATTATTCTTGTATGTATTTGTAGTTTCCTATTAATCAATTTTAGCTTGTTATTGTGCAGGCATCAAAGCATCACTAGTGATTGAAAGTAAACACTGCAGTAGATTGCGTTGCTCTCAATAGATCTTGTTACAATTTACTGGAAGTTGTTATTACGAAAACTTTAAATAACGATATACAGTATAGTTTACTCTTAAATTAATTTTAAAAATTCTAAAAGGTGATGTTTAAAATTGTAATATAAAATTGACATTAATTTTTTTTATGTTATTATATTATTATTTTTTATGATACTAAGCTTGACAATTGAGCACACAGTTCACGGTGGTAGAGTTATATTGCAGTTTGTTTCTAGCTGCAGAATGAATGGGTCAGCTCGACCGAGTGTCTACCCAGGTAACGCCACACAGTAGTGTGATTCTGCTGTTTCGTATGGCGAGTGTAGGGATCCGGAGAACTTTATAACTGGTGACGAGGCATTACATCTCAGTCCTCAAGGGTGACAACGCATCTGCATTATGATTCCTTGTAGAGAATAAATGTATATGTCATGGACAGCAGGAATCACTTGGCATCAGGTGAACTGTATGCTCGTTTGTTACTCTCAATGTAAAAAAAAAGTCTTTTATGAAGCCTATACACCTACATTCAACCTCTACAAAGATTTAAGATACAAATAGAGTTGTCAGCCGGGGGGCTGAAATGGAATTCCTTGTTACCAGAAATTGGTTCACCTGTTCCCTACCCTCACTAGACGAAATAGCAACGTAATGATACTCTGTGAGGGCTCCATACGTGCTAAATACGTGGTTGTTGGTATTAATATCAACACATCCTTTACATGTTAATGATGATGAGAAATTAACAAAGATTTTAAACATTTTTTTTTCAAATAAAACCTGACTTTACCACGAGCACAAAAAGAATTAGAAATTGGATTAACTTTATGCTTCGCCGTCAATTTAAATAATTGACATTTTAAGTGTCGATATGGATTCCCTCTTCGGATTACGTTTGCTAGGACCACTTAACATACATAATATAACAACTTTACTAGATATATGTAGTTCGTAATCTATATTTTTTAAACCCAGTTTCATCAAGTAACTGCATGTGAGACATTCCACCGTAGTACTATGGGAGACAATATGCATATTGAATCCTTGCTATATATGGATGAAGGTGTTGAAAGACTGCAGTCATCACTTTACATCAAATTATGTATGCGTGTTTGCAACACTTAATTGAAAGAAAAAAACAACTGAACGGTTTTTGAAGAAACTGTAGGCATTTTAAAAAATATCACATAGGTCAAATTTTGTACCAATTTTTTGGAGTTTTTGAAGTATGGGAGTACGTGTTTTTTAAAGAGAATGTCAGTTATTCGGATTGCTAATGTTAAGGAAAAAAAATTGCTAAAGAACTGTCCGTACTTATATGTATGGGTACCATTTTTTCTAAATCTGAAGACAACTGGACAGTTGAATTTGAAGGAAATTTAATAATTTTTATTAGCATTTATTTAATAAATAATGAATATATAATAAATATATAATTATCTATTATAATAATCAAGTTTCAAGCTTCTGAAAAATTGTTCAGACCATACAATCCTTTTGGGCACCCTCGTGTCAGATACTTTTACGCGCAGAATAACGATCCAAGCCGAGGCTCCTCTCGGGAACCCTTGTGCTAATTACCCTTAGATAAACGACTACCTTTCAACCCGGTGAAGATATCAAATCCGTCGGACTGAAAGTGGCCATCAGCCATAAAAAAATGAGTCCATGAAAAGACAAGGATATCTCTGAGAACATCAAATCTCTAATGAAGTGCAGAAAGGTAGTCCAGCTGCATCTATTATACCTTTCCTAGTAGCAGGATAATGATGGTGGGATATTAGTCGAATGGCCGAATCGAACTTACGACCGTAAGTTTCACAGATCTTACCCTAAACCATTCGACTATCGACGCTTACGTGGACCGTGCGATAATTTGTTACTGATCTTCTAGGGACCGCGACGGGAAAACCTGACCGCAGTCAAATGAGCTAGTAACTTAAGAGCTGACTTACCTTAAAAAGAACAATTTTGGAAGGTGTCGACTTTTTAAATCAAGTGAAGTATATACACGCCTTCCACCTGAAGAACGCTGGTTGGACAGGATTTCATTTCACCAGTTACGGAGTTTACGTATTTACCCTGGATTTTACGTAATTTTTAAGTATATTATATATTATTAGATGATTTTAGGAATAAGAACGAATTATCGAGTGTATTGATGAATATTTTATATTAATTAGTGGAAGAGTGATAAATCCGCTTTACACAAACAAAATGTTTAATTTTGAATCGCACTTTTTGGAGATGTAATCAAAGATAATTTGATATTGCAGTTAATTTTTTATCAATTTAATAAAGGGATTCTTTATTAAATTGCTTAAAAATAAACCATTATTGGTAAAAAATAATGCATATTCGATTTACTTGTAAAACATTGTCAACGATAGACGTCTAGGGTAACGTTGCCAAAGCTGTTCTAACATACTATAAATGACCTCTGTTTGTTTTATCTATTTACTTTATACCTTCTGTGTTTGTCATGACGGCAAACTACAAACAAATGTTCCCGTGTCCGTGTTTAAATACTCGAATGATATCCTACTATTGATTTCAACCGTAAGGCATTCTCTGATTATTATCTGATGATGTTAACTCAGCAATACCCTTCCAAGGTACTTGCCTGATACAAAGAAACTTTTTCAATTCTATGAAATATCTAATACAATATTATTGACACGAGGCAGGTTAAAAGATATCCAGACCCAAAAATCAAACAAAATATATAACTAATATATTTGAAGTGAATCTATTTTAGGCGTTGGTTGAACGTAATGCAACGTGTATAACTTTGTAAAATTGATGAAACGATGAAAAAAGGAAGGGAAATATGTATGTACTTGGCGAGATATAAAATGAGAATACTACAAGTATGCTATATACCTTGCCGAGCTGGTTGTAATTCTTTTCTTATCTTATTTTTGCCTAGCTCTCTTTTTGTGCCATTGTTACCCTTACTTTTTTTTACAACTTTAGGGTTTACATCACCAAAGATGTTTTACTTCTGTCTCGTGTACTCAATTTGAATCTTTTTATATATTTCTTTTTATTTATATATTACACAGATCATTCTGCTCGAAAGAACATCACATATGTCGTATTCGGTTTTTATTATAATCATTATTTAATTAAGATAATCTGCTATTGAAATGAAGTTATATCCCCAAAGCTATCCACCCGCTTTTTGGAAGAAGTTTTCCAGATACTGGATAAGAATTAAAATCAATAACGATTACACCACCCATCTTTTTGCCGATGATATAGTCATAATGGCAGAATCACTGCAGGACACTAACACTATGCTCAGTAGGTCTTAAGATAAATATGGACTAGACGAGAATAATCTCTAACGTCCATACCATACCTACACTTGTTGATCTTTGGAGCAGAACGCACGAAGTTGTTGACGATTATGTTTAACGAGGGCAAATAGTCTGGTTAGGTAACTTCAACTTCGCCCCACAGGGCAATAGTTGAGCCCAATTTGTGCGAGCTGCATTCAGGAAACGGCGTATCTTCTCAATAAAAAGATCCATGGTAGCTCAGTGTATAAGCGCTCGCTTTTAATTTAGGGTAGCAAACCAAGTTCAATACTCGGTGCCCGGGCACCAATTACATTGTTAATCGCGATTTTAAATGCTGATTTACCACGTGCTCAGCGTTGAAGGAAAACATCGCGAGGAAACCTGCATGTCTGAGAATCATTAGAAAAAAAATCAAAGACATCAGAGCCACGTGGTGGTTATGCTCTAATACTCTCTCTAGAGAGGAGGTTCATGCCCAGCAGTGGGATTTATATATAGGCTGTTACTTTTCTACTCAATATTCCTTAAATTTTAAAATAAAAAGTCTTTAACAGTGCATGTTGCCAGTGATGACATACAGAACTGATACTGCAAGTCACTCAGCGAGGTATGTTGAGGGCTTAGCTCTGCGCGTAATTCCTTGTGTGATCAAATTGAAAACGTGGATATTCGCAATAAAATGAAGGTCTGTTACGATGTAGTTCAAATAATCAATAATCACAAATGGCACTGAGCCTTTCATATATTTCGTAGAACCAAGAAATCACATTGAAGAAAGGTTATAGAGTGACAATCTGGTATTGGTCTCAATAACTTCTATAGTCGACGCATTTTAAACTGAGTCGTCGGGCAATAAATGTCACTGACAGTAGGAATGTGGTATCGATACTTAGCTACCTGCGCACGCAGGGTCGATGAGTCACCGTGACCTTCGTTAAGAGTGCTAACGAAGGTCTGGTTGACTCCTGATTGGTCGTTACGAGTAAGGGTTGTTGCTTTTTTCTATAAATATAAGATTTTTTGTTATGACACTCATTACATTACTTACGCTTCATTACGCAATACGCGAAAGAATAGAGAGTATATTTTCTAACGTGGTGGATATAATGAGGATTTTTGAAGAACTATCACTATCCCTAGAAAAGATAAAAACGGCACTTTTCAGGGCCACATTACGATCTATACAGCTTTTAGTTTCAGATAGCGAAAAATTATTCCTATTAATACTTAATATAATGTAGCATATCGATCGTACCTATCCCGTTATCGATATGCACGTCTACAATTCATACGCACATCACTATACCCCTCCATAAGATCTGTAAATGCGAGCAATACAGACAGATAAATATGATTTAAGACCCGAAACCATAGTTCATAATGCGTCGACTATAATAACTAGTCTGGCCATAAATACTGTTACATACAAACTTTTATTTTTTTCAACTTTTTAATTATTTTGAATTTGGAACACGTATATTATTTTAAAAACTTCTTTCAATTTTGCGCAATTTCATATATTTTTTTGTGTTCATTATCAATTACAATATGGAATGTAGGTGTTAAAGAAAATAGGATTGCAGTGATCGCCTTGGACAAAGTGGGTATGGAGCCGTCGGTTATATTCCAGACACTTCGAAAGCTTGATATCCGCCGTATGTTCGTATATCGGACTATCAACAGATACATACTTCCTCTGTCGAAGACCAGAAAAGATCGGGGCGGCCGCGTGCTGTTAGAACTACAAAGGCGTTTTACGCTGTTAAAGCCAGAATTCGTCGAAACCCCAATAGGAAGCAAAAAATCTTATCACGAGAAATGAAGATTCCCGCTAGGACTCTGTCGCATATTATAAAACAAGACCTGAAGCTCGGTGCTTATCGTCAATATACAGGACATGCTCCAAATCAATCTTTACAATTAAAGAGAGTGGATCGATCAAAACGCCTTCTGTCGCGATACGCAGATGAAAGGCACAGAAATATCCTCTTTACCGATGAAAAAAAATTCACGATTGAAGAACACTAAAATAAGCAAAATGATAAAGTGTACGCCCACAGTTCTAAAGAAGCTGCTCAAGTGGTCGGAAAGGTACACATGGTCATCATCCTGCGTCAGTGATGGTTTGGTGGGGCGTGTCTTATCAAGGAGTCACAAAACTATATTTTTGTGAAAAATTTAAAACTTCAGCCAAAGTGTATCAAGATACAGTCAAGGACCAAGTTGTGAAACCTCTCAGCAATACATTTTTTTAAAATATACCGTGGACTTTCCAGCAGAACTCTGCACCTGGTCACAAGGTATGAACTACCCAAACCTGGCTTGAAACCTACGTTCCGGACTTTATAAGAGCTGAAGACTGGTCCTCATCTAGTCCAGACCTCAACCCTTTAGACTTCAAATTATGGTTAGTTTTTGAGGACATGGCCTGCTCTAAATAACACGGTGAGATTGAGTCTCTCAAAAAATCATTGGAGCAAGCAGTGAAGAAATTTCCCTTGGAAACAGTGCGTAAATCCATAGATTCGTGGCCAAGCAGATTAATGGCCTATATAAAAGCCAAAAGTGGCCATTTCGAATTGAATATTTGTTTTCATTTTTTGCTGAGACTATAGGTATAAATTTTAATAATATTACATTACTTCATTAAAAAAACTGCATTTTCATATGTAACAGAACTTATGGCTGGACTAGGTAGATGGAGTATATGGTTACAGAATTATCATTGCGCCAGTTTTTGGGGGAACCGTATTTTCTAATAGTAATGGGCTGAGATGATGATGTATCTAAATCACTAAAATAAGTATATATAGTCAATTCATTCGCATTATATATCTTTAATTAAGTTAATGTCAATCCATTATAATTTCTAACTGAAGCAGCAATCCATTGTCACCAATACAAAGCAGCATTAAATCCATGACGGTTATTAATTAGTAATTTAAGCCTTATGAATATATCTAATTAATAGGCTTGAAATGTAATATAATAGAAACATATATACTTCACAACTAATAGTTTCGCACTTGCAGTTTTTTAGTAAGTAGGTATTGGATATATCCAGGGCTTGAAAGCCATTTTGAATACAGGGTAATTTTGATTAAAGTCTATTTGAGTTAGAAAAAATATAATCGTTATATATAAATTTAGATCAAAACCAGCTTTCAGGCGGCTTTGAGTAAAGAGATATTTCGATTTAAATATATTACTGATATATAAAATCTTTACAATGAGCCTAATTAAAACTCATATCACATTTGTACGGCGGAAGTTCCATGATAGATGAGTTAAAACTTCAATTATAATAATATAAAACTTAGCATTGGAAGGGTGACCCTATTATCTAGTATGTCAAGCATATTTTCTATGTGCATTTTTAAATGATTAAAGATCTTAAAAAAAAATATATATTATCAACCTGTAAATAAATAATTATCATATTCAAAAACTCAAAAGCATTAAAATCTTTAACAAGTTTTCAAAAATAAAGCGATTTTGTGAAGTACAAGAAACGAGGAACAATTCTAAACGTGACAAGAATTCTTACAAAATGCAATTTTGCTGACAATCCCACGAAACAAAAAGAATGATGACAAGAAGAAATACACAGGGATGAATTATTTCATTTGTAAGAATTATCTGCTTTTGGAAATTAAACTTTACCTATTATTTTTTTATAATATAAGGGGCATAACATATGAGCACACAGTTAATTTGTTGGTAAGTATTAATTGTGCCCCGTGACATTTAAATCTTCCATAAAGATTCAAAATGCATATCACGCCTGAGAACTGAAATGGTACGACTTGACATTTATTAGGTTTCCGGATTCTGATCGAAGGTAGGGCAGGGCATACAAAACATGTGTGGACCAAGTGATACATAACTTATTATTTGAAAAATGCTCAAAATAAGATTGGATAATATTGAAAATATCTTTTGGGCACTATAAAAATATTTTTACAACAATAAGATAATAAAGTAATAAAAAGTAACATAATAAATATTAAAATAATAAGTTAAATTGATATAAAATAATAAATTGCAAATTCGGATGATTTCCGTTGTATGCTCAGGAATCGTAAATAACACACGAATTATCATCATAAATATGTACTTATTTAATAATTTTAATTTTTTAAAATGAACTTAATAACATTAAATAACAAATGATGAGATAAGCTCAGTGAGCTTTGAGGAATTTTATAGATAATATTATAAAACTAAAAGCAACTTTAACAATAGTCAAGTTAAACTTATAAAAAGTTCAGTTTTAATAGTTTGAATTATTAAATGTTGGATTGGTATTAAAAATCCCATACATTCTGCATAATGAACTTATACTGATAAATAATGAAGATTAAATACTTATTAGGATTTCACAAGTTAGTCTCTGTCACAACAATTTTCTTAATTATTTCTTAGACATGCGTATATCACAAAGTCGTTTTCAACCTGAAGCACAAGTAAATCAGAACTTAAAATCGTGGCATACTCATTAACGCCAGCACGAAGGATCGTAATACCCAAATTACAACCATTCAATACTTTTTTTTATAAGTTAAATGTTACAAACGAGCACACAATTCATCTGATGGTAAGTGATTGCTGAGACTCATGACATCTATATTCATCCTTGACAAGGAACCATAATGCGGATGCGTTCTTTCCCTTGAGGACTGAGATGGAATGCCTCGTCACAAGTAATAAAGGTCTCCTAATCTCTACACTTACGAGATGAAATACAGCAGTATTATGCTGCTATTTTACGCAGGTATTTTGTGAGGGCGTGGTCCTACCCCGGTCATTTTGCAGCTAGAAACAAACTGAAGTGTAGCTCTACCACTGACGTCATTTTTACGAAGCCGAATAAAATTCTTGTTATAGTAATAATAATAAGATAAATATTTAATGAAAAGCTACAATAAAATATGCTTAATATTTCACATTTCACACAACAAAGTCAATACATATAGAATATTTATATTTTTTTATGAAAAAATATGTATATTTTCCAAAATATACACTTAAATGCTGCCTTCATTTTGTAATTATTTCAATTCAGCAAAGAGCTCTTTTATAATATCCTTTGTTAGTAAAGTGAATGAAAGGTCAAGAAGGAAATGGCCTCAAGTACTATAAGTTCTTTTGTACATTTACAGTTAAAGAGTATAATATTACATTATTTATTCAAGTACTCGTTTTATTTTTAATTATTGACAAATTACATACAATTTGAAATACATTTATTATACCGGTATTGTCTGAACCTCAGACAATACAGTTATCGGATTATATACTTAAAATGCTAAGTGTAAACTACATAATTTTATTTATATACTACTTATTTTATTAATATACTTAAATGTATGGGATAGTATAGTGGAAAATAATTTACATTCAAGTACAATAAAATATAAGTTCTTAGTTAAGTTATTGATTCTACATGGTTATCTCGTCAAACATACATGTTGTCAATGGTCGACAATAATCACTTATCATGTTATTATTTTTTCAATTTTCAGTTTCATTTTTGTTAAACATAGCTGCAAAATGTATTAATGGTGAATCTAATTTTTTAAATGCAAACTTATATTACCAAAACTTTTATTTTGACTTTACTCTTTTATTTAACTTGACAAGCTACAAAACTGTGGTAAATCACAAAATAAAAAGAATACTCTTTTCAAGTTTCAAGTATACGAGCTCGCGGCCAGTTGTTAGATAACAATAACCACAATGGCTTTCATAGTTGGCAAACATTACAACAGTGACCGGAAGTGGTCGCGAGCATAGCTCTTCCGTTTTCGAGATGGCGCTTTAGCGTATCCGCTTCCTTTAAGTGCTGTCGAAGTTAATGGACCACAATTAAACAATAAACAATTATTTTATAGTATTGTTTATACCATTTCAGTGGATCCGAAAGCATCTAACATAACTAACACTCAGTAAATTTAACACGACACTTTTTGTTTCTGTCTCAGGGTGTTAAATGGGTACACAGTACACCTGGTGAGAAATTATACTGTGGCTCTTAACAGATACGTTCAAGATCGGCTCGATCGTAAAAGTACCGTGGACTCTGCCCCACGATGCGCTCACAGAATATCAGAGATAAATGTACACTATTGTGTTGTTTCGTATGGTAAGTTTAGTGGTTCGGACACCCAAATAATGATAACAAGTTCAGGCTCACATGGAATCCTTCACTTTTTTCTTTTCATCCAAATCAATTACTGTTCTCATCTCTGAGCCAAATGATAGCATTAAACAGAGAGCGGCTAGAATCGTTAATGAACAGGTACTTAGTACCTATACCTACTTTTATAAATATGGCGTTAGTATTCTGAGGAGTTATTCAGATTAATTCCAGCCGCTGAGTTCTATCGAGCTGAGAGGAGCACCAGAAGTATTTCTGAACCGATACGACTTAGGGACCTTCAAGAAAAAAGCCACAGATATTTAACTTTTTTTATACCAGATAGTAGAATATTGAAAATGGATTCAGCTAAAGAATATTAGCAATGGCAATGCAAACTAGCATCGACGTTGACTAATACAACTAAGCTTAAATGCTTGCGTATTTATTAAATATGGTTCACGACAACATCCTAATGACAGATAAGACCTAAGACGCTAAGTTTACGTTGTACATAATGTTTACCATTAACCTAACGTCTTTAACCAAAGTAGTTTTTGTGTTCAGGTTAATAATATAAAATAAAGTTGGGAACTCGGACATTAAATTGTGGATAGACGAAGACCTAGTGAATGAAAATATCATTAAACAATAGCTCTGCCGCTTTTATGCCTGGGCGTAAAAGGCCGATGTAAGGGTCTAAAACAATGAGCAGCGACCGACGTGTCACTTTAGAGGCTACTACACGACGGATCTTAAGAGACACTTGAGGTTAGGCTAGCAGAAAAGACATACATTTTTTAATATACAAAGTTCTACAAGTAACTGACCTAAAAACTGTTATGACATTTACGATTTCAAAACAAAATTTAGCAGCCAGGTTGATTGTTCAACTTGAATAAAAAAATTTCCCCTATGTTTCACAAAATTAAGTTCCACTTTTTTCTTCTTCAGCGTACAATGTATAATTAGCCAGATAGTGCTATTTTTTAAAATAGCAATGGTATCAGCATTACAAACTTTCCTGTGATCCACTCTAACTATGGTTAAATACTCGAGCGAGGAGATAATTAAGGACAGTAGTCGAACGGAAGATTTGAAACTAAGACAATTTTGTAGACCCTTAGGCTGATTTTGATCTTTTTTAAATAAAAATAAGAGATTGTATTATTATCACCCTCCTAATCTTTGTATTATTACTTTTTGAAGAAATATTATAAATTTAACAAAAAACATCCAAAACTTAAATTAACTTTAATATTATTAAGATTTTTCATTATAAACGAAAATACTTTTATTTCCTATATAAATAGACATGTTGGAAAACTAATTCAAAATATTTTTCTGTCATACGTCTCTGCATTTGCCGGATGTTGTTAGACAACAATAACCACAATGGCTTTCATAGATAGCAAACATTACAACAGTGACCGGAAGTGGTCGCGAATACAGCATTTCCGTTTGCGAGATGGCGCTTTAGTACATCCTCTTCCTGTAGTTACTGGTATACTTAATAGTTAAACAAATATGAAGTTTAAATTTAATTTTAAAACTTGTATTAAAGATTCGTTAAGTATTCTTGTATACTAATATTTTTAAATATTCAAGTATCAAGGTTAAGTTATAACTTATATATTATTAGGACGAGCAATGCTCACACATATTCTGGTGACCTTTTGGCCTCATTTGGACCTAAGCCCTCATTATTATCAACATTAGCACAGATCACCTGGCTCCTGGATATAAGCCTCTTCAAAGACGGACCACTGTATCGATTCGTCGGCTAAACCTAACCTAAACCTAACCTAAACCTAACCTAAACCTAACCTAAACCTAACCTAAACCTAACCTAAACCTAACCTAACCTAACCTAAACCTAACCTAAACCTAACCTAAACCTAACCTAAACTTAACCTAAACCTAACCTAAACCTAACCTACACCTAACCTACACCTAATCTAAACCTGACCTAAACCTAATCTAAACATAACCTAACTTACACCTTTTTGCACACCCTCCGACGCGGGACGGAAACGGAAGGGTTATGCCGGACTCCTACCATCTAAAACCCCACAGTGTTCTTCCGTTAAACGTTAAGTTTCTGTCCTGCTGATATTTTGCGGAAACGTCAATCCAAGAGCGAATCTAAATTCATGTCAGTTACTTTCTAATATAAGCATCTTTCTAATGAAATTTTATGGAACAGTGACAATTAATTAGGAGTCCACACAGTTCATTACTGAGTCAGGCTTCTTCACTGCTGGTCGTATAAAAAATTTCGGCTTCACTCGGCGTTTCCTTACGTGATAGAATATACAACTTAAACATCAGCAGTAGAACAAGGGTGATCAATGTAGCCCAAAATATCAGCAAGCTGAAGTGGCGTGTAGGTTCGAGCTCGTAGAACCGATAACAGATGGGGAAGAAAATTTTCTGAGTGGCACCCTTGGACGGACAGTCACAGTGTACGACGACAGCCCATTAGCCGGAGTGACGGCCTATCAAATTTGCGGCAAACCGATGGATGCTGTTGGTGCAATTTCGTGTTTCTATGAATTATAACAACCATAGAAGGCCTATGTTCAACAGTGGACTATTCATTAGTTGTAGTAATGGGAATACAGTTCACCCCATGATAATCACTATAGCCTATAAACACCTAAATTACTAGGAATATTTACATTATAAGGGGGTGACAAATGAGCACAGTTTATCTGATTGTATATACTTACCGCCCAACACATTTACATCCATCCTAAACTACGATTCAAGAAACATATGCATTTTAACTCCTAAGGACTGAGATGGAGTGCTTCGTTATTTGAATTTTGGATTCTACCAGCGTCAAATAGCACCTGGAGCGTCAATAGCGTAATGGTTTAGGGTACTATCTGCGAAACTTAAGGTTACGTTCCAATCCACCATTAGACTAATGTCGTGACATCTCCTAGCACAAGCATTTTCAGCTTAGTTGGAGTGGTTAACCGGAATATTAGTAATGTTAATAGCATTGCTAATTACGCTGCTGTTTTTTCATAGTAAAAAAAAAAAAATTCTAAAAAAAAAATAACAATAATATTTTATTTTGATAAATTAGTGTGTTTTTTGCACTATACTCCTCGAGGAAATCCTTGATTGTAATTTTATGTGCTGATAAATCAACATGAGGCTGTTACTTATATTACTTATATTTTAATGTATGGCCCTTAACGGATCCATCAAAAATATGGTTTTAAATTGTTCAATACAAAAAAATCTAAATATTTGTGGAATGCGTTTCCCGTTGTGTGAATTCCTTATATAATTTGCAATTATTATTTGACACGGTGGTTATTGGATAAGTAACTCACTATATATACACTCGCACTATGTTTGTCTGACCCAAAACTGAATTTAAATTTAGTTTACAATATTGCCAATATTTTAAGAATAAATGTAATAAATTTTGTATTGATTTCGTTATAAAACAAAAATATTTATTATGTACATTGCAACAAAAAGCAAATTGAATGAGATCAATTAGCGAGGTTCTTAATTATAACAAAATCCCTTATTTGGTTCTAAACAATTTAGCGCATTGTTTACTTTCACAATGGACAGCGCCTGACCGCTTCTTAAGCTGTGATAAGGGAAATAGGATCAATTGAAACAGCTTGATTGAGTTTAAAGAGTAAATAAAATTGTTAGTTTTAAGGATATATTTAAGGAAGTTACCGAGTTTAAGAAAGTGTGTCAGACGTAAATAGATATTCTATTGACGTCTGACACATTGAAATGACGTCTGACATAGAATTTTTTAAGTCAGAACCGCGAAGTAATGTTTGAATATTTCTCGCCCAAGCTAACATTTTTATCAATAAATAAAAACCTGAGGTTCCTATCCACTCAGAGCGAAAATTCGGACTTAACATATTTAATAAAATTAATTATACAGATTTTATCGTATTTATTTTGATATTTTTATCTCGACGTTTCGTAACAAGGGGGGCGGGACTCAAAGCTCGTTGTTATGTAGAACTTGCTTGACATGCTCTAAACTAGCTTGGCGGGCAGGTGTTCATTGTCGCAGATATGCCTACTGAAAGAAAGATTTGCCCACGGTAGCTAATTGGGATGGATGGTGAGATTCACCGTCTAAATGCCTATACGTATGGGTCTTTTTCTAAACACAGTATGACTTAAGTGATTATTAGGATTCCAATTGACTGTTACATGTAGTATATTAGGTTTCCCACACAATTTCTGTAGTTTAGAGTAAGATGGTATTATCAAATTAACGTCTAGATTAAAATAAATGCGATTAAATTCTTATAATTAGTTAAGATATAATTAGTCAACAAACGATGTATATTTTGTTTTTTTGGTAATCAAAATTCACAGGATTCAATGAACACAAAAGCAAACATAAAATTATCGTAAGAATCGTATCACTACATACTTTATGCACGAAATATATGTCTAGGGCAGTGACGCACGGACTACTTTATTAAGTCATTAAAGATTAACTTTTACAGGACTCGTCATAAGTATTAAGAGATTTTTATATTTAAAGTTTAAGATTTCACGAATTATACTTTTTGATACAAGTTACGTCCTGGAAGAGTTGAGATGATTGTATAATAAAACCCAGATTAGCGTAAGATTTATGAATTATAGTCATTATAATTATAGTTGATTCAAAAAAGCTTCCAGCGTATGGCATTTATCCTAGCTTGATCACCTGGACAGGTGACTTCCTGAAGGAGCGATCTCTGAGAGTAGTCATAGATGGCTGCTCGTCTGAGACAATGGCTATAAACGCTGGAGTTCCTCAAGGGTCCCGGTATCTTTGGGTATGCAGATGACAGCACAGTTGTAGAGAGTTACCAGTTAGGTGCTAATGCCACTAAGGATCAAGTACAGTCCCAAGGAAGAGCCATGGTAGAGCGAGTGAGTCTCACATTACAGGAGGTTTCTAGTTGGTTCGACGCCAATCTTGTGATATTCAATGCCACCAAAACACAGGCGTGACTTTTGCAGCCAAAAGGAGCCAGTGCATCTTGACTCCTACTTTCCAAGATCTATCTGTGGAACTCACCGATCGCCTTCAGTTATTGGGAAACGAAATTTCATCGAACCTCAACTATGGACGATTCATCGAGTCCAAGGCGAAGATAGCTGCAAAAAAACTTTGATCCTGGTCAAAGTGCAGCAGTATTTATCTGTGGGGCAGTTTTTAACGCTCTATAAAGCTCAAGTCCGGTCGTGTGTAGAATACTGTTGTCACATTTGGACAGAGGCGCCGCTAAATGTCATCTCGCAGCTTTGGACTCGGTGGAAAGGCGCGCTAAGAGGCTAATTGGTGACGCAGCTGAAACCAATCTGCTCCGTCTTGAACATAGGCGTAAGGGGGCTAGCCTTTCAGTGTTTTACAGATTGAATTTTGGAGAGTGTGCTTAGGAATTACATGATCTAATTCCCCATTCCCGTTCCACCTTCGGACCTCACGACGCACTGCTGGATTTCATCCTTTTGTTGTGAATATCCCTCAAACCCTAACGAAGGGCTTTGCTTCGTCTTTCATTATTCGTACAGCAAAAGATTGGAATAGTTTGCCCGCGTCTGTCTTTCCCTCCGATTACAATGGTTTTCTTTAGAGAAGAGTAAATAGGCATTTACTGAGCTAGTGCACCTTATCATCCAGGACTGCATTTCCGCTCAACCTCAGGTGGGATCGTGGTCAAGCACTTGCTTTGAAAGTATGAAAAAAAAAATTAATGAAGTCTCCTTAATGATAATGTTGTTAATTTGCTAATTATAACGAATTTTATACTATACATGTAAATGTTATTTTTATTGACTTTTTTACGTTGATGCTGATTCTGTTTTCCAGATAATATTTATTTTATCTATTTATAAATCATCCTGCAGTTAACGAACTATTTTATAAATCTTAGTGTCATCAGTGTACATAGTAAATTTAGCATATTGGAAGCAGCTAGCTATGTCATGTAAACAAGAAATGTGAACCAGTGGGCCTAAAATTGATCCCCGTGGTACTCCCGATGGAACTGTGTGACTACAACGGTACTAGACTTGAATCCAAAATTCATTATATCCGTGTAAAAATTGTAAAGCCTCTTGTAATATCCCTCGTGTGAATGAGCCATTCTGTCTTATTTCCCCTTCTGGTTTAAACATCAGTGATCACTTTCCATCAGATAAATTGTATGTTGCCTTCTATAACCCGTTACGACCGCGTAGCATAGTGATCAAAGTGCCTAGGCTTAAACCCAGGACGGTTCCTGCAAGGATTGCTTAAGTGTAATTTCATTGTATTACTTTAAGGGGACAATGTATTTATGAAAATAAAATAAAAGACTGTCCGTCAAATGACTTTTTATTGTATTTTATTAGCTGATTCAACTCATTTTTAAATTTTAATTATACTAGAAACCAATATAGAGACGGTAGTTAATACTTAATATTTACATGTTCTTAATGAAATAATTCTTCAATGCCAATGTAGTCAGATACTGTAGAAATTATTTTCATTTATCAATTTAACACAAGTTTGCAAAGGCACATTCACATTTATACTTCCCCGCGCATAATTATATACACTTCTGTCCAAAAAAATGATATACAATGTTACACGATTTTTTTTTCAGTATGGATCACATCTGATAGATTTGTGCAAAGTGTTATGGGTTCTGTAAGGTGTTCACTGTTAATATTATAAATTGTGACCTAGAGGTATCTAGTGAATCTTTGTGATGTTTAAACATAAACATTCGTTCGTTTTTTTTTATGTTGTAATTATATTATATTCCTTTAATTATTATACTGTTATCATATAAAACTGTTTTTATGATTCGATGTACAAACGAGTATAAAGTCCACCTGATTGTAAGTGATAATTACGGCCCTTTATCTGGAAGACTCAAAGCATTGTTATTCCTGAGGACTGAGATGGAATGCCTCGACACCAATTGCTCACACATCATATGAACCTCGGCAGAGGATCGATCTGTTACATCCCGGTCGCATTATTGCCGCAACTCGAATATTATACATAGTGCCAGCTGCACTATACATGTGTACATTTTTACGCCTTTCTTTTGATTTATATGATACTTATAATTGTAATAACTAATTTTTTAAAAAAATCTGCGTCTGTTCGTAGTAATTTTTTTGGCGTATTAAACATTACTACTTTAATATGGGAGACTTTGTAGTTTTAATGAATAAATATTTTTAGATTTGATTTTAGTTTATTCACAAACTGAGAAGTACAGATGTAGCAATGTAGAAATATATTCATCTTCATCACAGCCTATTTAGTTCACTGCCGAACATGTCATCTCCTATAGATTTCCACAAAACACGATTCCGAGCAACCCGCATCCATAGACAATAGAACACAATTAGAATTACTAACTTTGAATGTGGCATAAAATAAACCTTGAAAAAATGAAAACAACGTAAAGGTAAAATGAAGTTTATTTTACTTTTATTTAAATAATCAAGCACAAAACAGCATAATTTACCTTATATTTATTATATATGGTCATAATTCAAGCATACAGAAAATCAAAATATAAAAAAAGTAAATTTGTAAATATACACCTAAAGATACCTGGCGATACGATAACTGGCGATTTAGAAATATTATTTCGGTGAGCACTGATCAGTACTGGTCTAATATAGGTGTTCTGTTTTTGAAAATTACGATTGGAAAAGGACGATCGAAATATTTGAAAGCAATAGCAAAAATGTCTAAAACAACATTTCGTGAGACAATTTCGTAGTTCAATTCTTAGAATATTCTTTAATAGTAGACACTACTACACTTCTCTAATACATTAGCTTAGAATCAGTCTTAGAAAGTAACTAAGAGTAAAATCCCCAAATATTTCCCAATTATTTAAATTTTAATCCCTAAAACAATTATATAGTAAAGCATTATTGAATTATATAGGGACTTTACGAAAAATTTAAATTATTTAAGAAATGTTTCACATTTTAACTATATCTATAACCTAAACCGTAAACGTTATAAAAAATCTTAATTAAATCTACTTAAGTTTATTATTCTTTGCCATTTATATTTAAAGCTTCACATTTTAGGCTTATTTAACAAACATGTAATTAAAGCGTTGTAAAGTGTAATACATACCGAAGATTATTCCGGTAAATAACCAGATATTAATACTATAATAGTTTGATATCAGGACGTTACGTTTTATATGTAGATTTCTTTTCTATCAACAATTCAACAACTAGGAAATTAATAGGCTCGACTTCGTAATTATTCAGTGATCTTTTTATTCAGTGTTGGAAACTTAACTTTATTTACTTTATTTTTATTAAATTAACTTATCCTAAACACGAGATCAATAAAGTTCATGAATTAAAACATTCTATTTTTTATTCTTATCTAGTTAAAAGCTACAATTCATGTTAATTATTTTTACTAAACAAAATCACACTGTTAATGTCCGTAAGACTCATAAAACATGTTCACTCATTAGTTAATGTCTATAAAATAAAATTTACATTTTAAAACCTAGCTACGTACTTAATTAATTACACATGAGTGCCGGCTGCCAAATGGGACCCATTACCTGCAAATGCAATTTAAAAATAAATGAATGTACAAAATATATAATGTTACGCGGTAATGACCGACCACAATATGTATTGACGTTTTTAATATGAACATGCATGCAGCCAGTATAAGTTTTTTTTTTCTTTCGTCTTAAATTATTATAATGTACACCTAAAGATTTCAATCCTGCGAATACCTGGTAGTTGATATCAGTTGTAGTTGACAATTAGAATCGATAACCAACTAATATTTTATGCTGCAAGAATATAGTTTATTTACATTTATCTTATATCCAGGTTGGTAATAAACATTATCAGTACTCTAGCTATCAATGCGATTGGTAGTAATCTGTGTCTCGTCAGCATCAAGAGGTCAGTAGATAAGTTGTATCAGTACTGGACTTTTCACGCTGAAATTTGCCGTCGTGGGTTGGATGACGAATTGTCGTCGTATTTTACTTCATACCTTTGTGATTCAGAGATTTTATAGCAATTGAAACAAAAACGTCTCCAGTACCTTTGGTTGTTAGATGGCATGATGGAAGATTTCCTTGACTGGACGGTGGGAGGATGTAAAGAGCTCCTGTTGATTGAGGAGAGGCCTTAGGAACCTAAACAAATAATGATATGTACTTTTAGAAAATAGAAAATAATATCCAAATACCTTGAAAACTTGTAATATGTGTATATGTATGTTGTTATATATATATATATATATATATATATATATATATATATATATATATATATATATATATATATATATATATATAACAACATATATATGTATGTTTTACAAAAATCATTACTTGTGGTTGAGCTGTGCTGTTTGTAGATGATGAAGATGCTAAAGGACTTGTAACCGGTCTTGATGATGACGAAGAGCACGGCGATATCACGCCTGGTGCTGGTAAAGAAACATAAAATAAAAACAATGTTTTGAGCATAAAAAAAAACCAAAAATAAAGCAGAAATAATTTGCTATTGCTGCCACATGTTTTTTCACTTTTTCAAAACGAAAATAACGCCAATGACTTTAGATATCTTTCTGATTAGTAACAGCGACAAATTTGGTAAAAAAGCGCAAAGAGATACAACATCTCTTCGCAACGCCCGTGAATCAAACCGATCGAAAAATACATGATCATCAACGATGAATTATAATTTCTAAATAAAATAACCTTTCGAAAACACAAACTAAGTGCCCCGTGTGTATAGACAACATAACATTAACATTTTTTTTTTAATGAATACATACACTCACAGATTATTATAATTTTGATAATATTCCTTAAAACAAAATTGTAAGAAAATTTAAAAATATATTAATCAAATAAAATACTAACCGAAGTTTAATTTAAAAGATTAATACATTGAACTTAAAGCCGCATTAAAATATTTCACTCTTTGTATAAATGGTGCAAGTTTAATATTTGATTCCCAAAGTTATGCCATAATATTTCTAACGTCTGTTTAATCAAAATATGTTGTAATTTTTTTTTCTTGTTTTTTGTTTTTTATGAAACTCACCTGTCGGTGGATGATTGGTACTTCTAAGTGTATAATAGGGTGGTGGTGCAGGCTTCACTACTGGACCTGTATTAGCATGCGCTGAATAAGCTAAAACAATAATTATATATTACACACTCATTTAGAAATTACAAATGGTCGCTTCGGCTTATGAAACCCTCGTCCATCCTCTCTAAGTAATCAGAATGCAGATGCGTTGCCTATCCCAGGACTGCGTTACCTATATCTGGACTTAGAGCAAATCTCCTGTAACTCTACCAGTAAATTTTATAACACTAAGGATATAACAATCTTGCACTTAATCAAGTTAAGTTGAGTGATGACTGCAAACCATAAATACCTGCATCGTGAACAAAGACTCAAGATAAACATCCGTTGTAACTCCTAACTACTGAAAAAATAATATTAAGCATTCAGTTATTTGACCTCCTGACACTGCACTCACTATACGAGACCCTCAAGCTGAAAGCATGATCCTTCTCCAATCGAGCTGACCCACACCACTTGCACCTTTAAACTAGCTACAGCGATACCTTGTCTTTCTTTAATCTAGTATTGGTTCTATTGCATAATTCTTATCAAGAAAATAAATATTTTAATAGCTTCAATCAGATTTCAAAATCGTTATTCCAATCAACAATAATCCATCGCTAATTATTGTAGTTCCACTGCTGACAATCTCACCAATCACGATATTTTGAATCTGAAGACCATCTAGTGAGAGTTCTACTACTTGCCTTTGCCAATGCATAAGAATTTATTTAGATAATCTAATTAGGTAAAACAAAGGCTTGTATTCTTACGTTTCAATTTGCTGCAAATATTTTTGCTAAAATGTCTTTGAATTATATATGTATTATATTCAATGAATAGTTACACAAATAATATTATGACATTGTGGTTTAACTCATAAAAGTTTTAAAAGGAATTATCAACTAGAAAATTAAGTACATTATTGAAAAGCTGAAGCCACATTGAAATATATTTTTATTATTATATTTTATTTAGTTAAATAAAGACAAATATATTTAATTAATAAAAAGATGAAAATTATAAATATGTTCTGAATAATAAATATTTATTTTTAAGCAAATACAATAATAGAAACAAAATAAAAAGTAAAATGTGCCTGTACAGTCATTATAGCATAAATACTAAAAGAGTCGCGAGAAAGTTGTATGTGATGGATTAACCACTTATCAATATATTTTAACTCTTGATTGTATGTTAAGCGGCTAGGTTATATATATATATATATATATATATATATATATATATACATATATATATATATATATATGTATATATTTATTTATTTATACTTTATTGTTTATTTACCCCTAACAAGAAGAGTTTAAGTGTGCCGACTCAATGCCTATTGGCATTCTCTATCAGTCAACCCAAACTGTGATTAGATAATATGATAGGTGCAGTATATAATAAACAAAAAATATATAAAGAAGACAACATACACTTTTTTAACATAAAAATTATAAATCTTAAGTCAGACAGTATCGATACACATAAAACCCAAATAGTATTATACGAACACCCGATTCACATAATAGTTATGAATACACGTTTAAGTCACTTAAGTAAGCTAAGTAATAATATAAACGTATTATAATATATAAACTGCAGTAGAGATATATGTATATATATATATATAGATATATATACATATATAAATATATACTTATAAAGATACGGTACGGTTTATTATAAAGATTAGTTGCTAATTACGTGTTACTCACCTATTGGCCCACTTGCTCTTAAATAAGGATTCCCGTAGGTTGCTGCATATCTAACATCTACGCCTCCACTTAAAACAACTCCAGGATTCCCCATAGGTATAACTAAAAATATATGTCTCATTAAATCTATACTTATGTACTTAACTAAAGATTATTATATATATTTATTCTACAATAATCATACATCTTTTATACATGAGAAAAAAAATTAACACGTGACGACAGCATATTGGCTAGGACCTCGCAATTGCGGCCTAGCACTTGTTTGTGGGGTCAAAATATACTGACTGAGCTTTTATATAAGAAAATCAAGAACTTTACTTCATCTTGAAAAGATGAATGTTTGTCTATTTATACTTAGATTCTGATACTTTATTCCATTAACATTAATTCCAACGGATATGTAAAGTTATTAAACATGTTAAATGTTACTTACGGTCAGGGCCTACTAAGCCTCCCAATCTCCCGCTGCTACTCTGACGTCGCAAAGAACCGCAATGGCTTAAATATGTTGACTCATCTGTGCTCCTCGACAGAGACCCTGACAAGGAGTCGCTTGATGGTAGCGGTGGTGCGTAGTCCCGAGCATAGTCCACGTATGGGACGTAACCGTTGCTTTGACCTTGAGCCTATTGTAAATGAAAATATTTGTGAAAAAAGTAATGTTGTCCTATATATATCGTTGTTATGGTCAGTAGGGTAATTAAAAATGAATTATATTGTGAAACACATGATTCTATATAATTATAAATAACATGAGTTATATATATATATATATATATATATATATATATATATATATATATATATATATATATATGTGTGTATATATATTTATATAATATATAAATATACATATATTAATCCCACTGCTGGACATAGGCCTCGTCCCTATAAAGGATATTGGAGCATAGTCCGCTTTGGTAGAGTTACAATGTTTTCACAAAAACTTGTTGCTCCGACATTGGAATTTCCTTACTGTTTTCCGTTACCGTATATAAATTCCTTTTTGAAAATGTTCAACAGTGGATTAATGACGATGACCAGAATCCAGTAATTTTATACATAGCTTCAGCTGCTTCGGGATGCAAAAAGAATGCTCAACCCCTCATAGAATACCATCGTGAAATAGCAGCATACCACTGCTGTATTCGTTAGTACGGATTCAAGGATCATTTCATCTCATCAGAACCATTGGAATGTGGTTGACCACGCATGTGAATTTTGAGATTTTTGAAGGATGGATGCAGCTGTTTATGGATATCAGTTATCATTTCTCTTAGTTTCATAAAAAAAAATACATGAAATTTTTATGGAATGGTTCTATGATAATTATTATATAACAAGTTTCCAACTATGAACTCCATATGAACTATATCGTAAAAGTAAAACAAAACCGTGAGAGTATTTCGACATTATAGTCAGAACAATGCCCCTAGTAACGTCAGTGAGACTTGAGTAATTATCTAGAAACTGTAAAACGATTCGGTTTTATTATTCCCTTTTGTCTCACGGGACTCTGCATCAAATTACATTTTGTCGTGTAAAATCGTCGCGTATTATGTTTCTTGTCACGTACAATAACTTATAAGGTTTGAAACACTCATTTAGCGCTTGATGGAATGTTTTCGCTTGCGGTTTCATTTTGTTTCATTGCAATTTTAGTATTAACTTTATTACACTTTCAAATAAGTACAAAGATGCAGGTGACTGAGGGTCTCGCTTGGTGGGGAGTTCAATGTTTGGCAGTAGATATTTTATTTAGATATGTTGTAAGAGATGGTGATGAAATACACACCACGTCATATCATAGTTATCGTTAGTGCTGTTGTAAATTAAGGTTGATTATGGTTGCACGCAGTTCACATGATGGATGGTAAGTAATGATTGCAACCCTTAGTCACTTACAGTATGTCATCTTTGGAGGCTGAGATGAAATATATCGCCACAGATACTAGAACTCATAGATGTCACTACAATACGAAATACAAAAGTGATATGTTCGTTCATGCTAGCCCTTTCCAGGTCGTATCGACTCAAACATTATACACCTAGAAACTGCTACCTGAGTCTTCTATTATATTTTCATGGAAGGAAATTTGTCAAGATAACAGAATAAATCAATGGCTCATGGGTACATATGCTTCAACGTATGGGGTTTTGCAATATAAATTATATATATATATATATATATATATATATATATATATATATATATATATGTATATATATATATATACATATATAAATATACATATATTAATCCCACTGCTGGACATAGGCCTCGTCCCTATAAAGAATATTGGAGCATAGTCCGCTTTGGTAGAGTTACAATGTTTTCACAAAAACTTGTTGCTCCGACATTGGAATTTCCTTACTGTTTTCCGTTACCGTATATAAATTCCTTTTTGAAAATGTTCAACAGTGGATTAATGACGATGACCAGAATCCAGTAATTTTATACATAGCTTCAGCTGCTTCGGGATGCAATAAGAATGCTCAACCCCTCATAGAATACCATCGTGAAATAGCAGCATACCACTGCTGTATTCGTTAGTACGGAGTCAAGGATCATTTCATCTCATCAGAACCATTGGAATGTGCTTGACAACGCATGTGAATTTTGAGATTTTTGATGGATATCAGTTATCATTTCTCTTAGTTTCATAAAAAAAATACATGAAATTTTTATGGAATGGTTCTATGATAATTATTATATAACAAGTTTCCAACTATGAACTCCATATGAACTATATTGTAAAAGTAAAACAAAACCGTGAGAGTATTTCGACATTATAGTCAGAACAATGCCCCTAGTAACGTCAGTGAGACTTGAGTAATTATCTAGAAACTGTAAAACGATTCGGTTTTATTATTCCCTTTTGTCTCACGGGACTCTGCATCAAATTACATTTTGTCGTGTAAAATCGTCGCGTATTATGTTTCTTGTCACGTACAATAACTTATAAGGTTTGAAACACTCATTTAGCGCTTGATGGAATGTTTTCGCTTGCGGTTTCATTTTGTTTCATTGCAATTTTAGTATTAACTTTATTACATTTTCAAATAAGTACAATGGATGCAGGTGACTGAGGGTCTCGCTTGGTGGGGAGTTCAATGTTTGGCAGTAGATATTTTATTTAGATATGTTGTAAGAGATGGTGATGAAATACACACCACGTCATATCATAGTTATCGTTAGTGCTGTTGTAAATTAAGGTTGATTAAGGAGCACGCAGTTCACATGATGGATGGTAAGTAATGATTGCAACCCTTAGTCACTTACAGTATGTCATCTTTGGAGGCTGAGATGAAATATATCGCCACAGATACTAGAACTCATAGGTGTCACTACAATACGAAATACAAAAGTGATATGTTCGTTCATGCTAGCCCTTTCCAGGTCGTATCGACTCAAACATTATACACCTAGAAACTGCTACCTGAGTCTTCTATTATATTTTCATGGAAGGAAATTTGTCAAGATAACAGAATAAATCAATGGCTCATGGGTACATATGCTTCAACGTATGGGGTTTTTGCAATATAAATTATATATACTGAAACCTTTAGGTGGAGCCCTGTCGAGCTGCTGGAATATTAAACAAGAATATTTCAAGTTAACTTCTCTGCAGTTTGAATTTTTAATAAACAGTTATAGACAGCGTTTCTGTTTTATGAATATAAAAGTTAGTGCATCTAACAGAAAATTATTGTACATTTCCAAGTATCGCTGTCCGCAGTGATAAAACAAATGAAATGCGAAACTCGCTGCAATTAAAGTGGTATGTACACTAACCGATGTCTATTAAGATTGTTGGATTCACTTGATCTACACAATTTACCCTGTATGGAACTTTAAACTAACACAGGAACAAACTTTACACACACACGTAATTATAAACCTATAATTTACATAAATATAAACCTAAAATTGATATAAATTTTATTTGAATTCGTTAGCGTTTTTTCTGTTGGTAATTTAATGATTGTTGCGATGTTGAAAATAAATGTTATTATTATAATATAAATTATAATTAATCCATAGAAAGAAACCATAGGCAAAAGTGTAAATAATTTACACACATATTTTGTGTTTTATAAGAATTTTCGAAGAATCTTATTTTTGATTGGACATAAAAGAATCAAATAATACCGACACGCTGGCTACCGTTAGCCTTTGCTCAAAGCCCACTAGATTAGATCGGTTTTAATCAGACCCAGAATAATCGCTCTTAGCACACCACTCTATTAAATAGTCAAAAGCTGTTTACACTGAGGCACTCGGTAATAATATTTTCATAACTGTGGTAAACGGTAAAATATTTCATGGAGCGTAGGAATCACTTGATCCACCAGGTGATATGTGTGCTCGTATGTTACTCTCAAAGTAATAAAAAAAAAGTCAATAGATGCAGGTGACTCAATCGCTTTGTGGGAATCTATGGTTAAATAGTAAGTAGTAATCTATTTTTGAAGAGTTTACTGTGTATGTTTATCTAAGAATAGAGAGAATTATTAAGTTACCTTTACATGTATATTGCCAAGTGGTTGGTTAAAATCACCACTGTATCTCTGGTATTGCTTCATGAGTTCATTATCATATCCAGAATCAGGTAACGGCACTGGTCCCGCGAGGGGTAGTCCAAGATTTGTGGTTAAATGAAGGGTTGAGTGAAGTTCCGTCTCCGAACCGTTGTTAGAGTTGTCCTGGAAAATGTGCTATTTATCATATACAATGATAAGACCAGATTCGTATATCCTATTGATGTTAGTATTTATAAAACCATAAATAACGTCATAAATGTATTTTTCCGTGTATGCATTATTTAAAAGTTTTCAAAGTTTCAAAATTTCAATTCATTGTATTCAAATTATATTTAGTGCGTTTAAAAGGCCTGTATAGATCCAGTCTTTATTCTTAAAAGGAATTATAATAACTACTTTTTATTCCTTTCAAGCTCCTCCCTATGAGGAGGTATGAAATATTATATATCCTTCATGTATTTTCTTTTATTTCTTTTTGTAAGTTAGTAAACGTACCATGTCACAACTTCCTTCAACCTGTCGCAGTTCCATCTTCAAGTCGCTAATATTAGAGCTGCGGTCACTGTCCTTAAATTGGTCGACGCAATTTTTACCTGACATGACATCAGTAATGTCAGGTTTCTTTACATCGGTCTTGTTTGACTTACGATGACATAGCATTATAAAAAGCATTACTATTAAAATAAGGATTGCTGCTGAGGCCGCACCGCAGATAACGATGAGAAGGTTAAATGATTCTGAAACCATGAGTATTAATTTATACAATTGTATAGTTATTATCATATAATTGAATTTTGCAAAATGGTTGTTGGCTAAATTGGCAATCAACTAAAGAAGGTAAAGCATTTATGTGCTTTAGCAAAAGTAGTATCCAATAAACATCTCGTTCTCTTTAAAAGGTATTCGACTACAGCCGGCCATCCGGTCCAGTGGAGTTTGGAGATACATCATAGATTCCCTCTTATGTATATTTAACTTTCCTGCCTTCTATATCTTCACCTCATATCTATCGTGTATGACCCTCAAAAATATCGACAATAGTGTACGTACTAATAAAAAACTTACTATCAAGTATCAAATTTATTTCTATAGTATCTGTCCCATATGAATTAGACACGCTACAGTTGTATATACCAAAATTTTTTGCTTGGCTTTCACGTATAATCAACGTTGACTTAGTCATTCGATCCGTTAAAGTTTCCTCCAAAAATGCGTATTCCTGTAATAAATAAGATGAATAATAAGAAGAAAAAATTTAGAAGATAACAATTCATTAAATCGTCCTGAAGGGATCATCTCTACGGGCAGTTTCGACTGATACTCGTTTAAGACTGTGATGATTAAAGCTGAAGTTCCGCAGAGATATCTATTGAGTGCTCAGGCTAGTCAGAACCAAGTAAAGTCTGAAAGGATGGCCATTATCCACACATATCATTAAAATAAGCCGGTTCATCTTGGATTCTACTTTCCAGAATATTCTACCATAGCAAAAATCCGCCCATCTACAACTTGCACTCCTCAGTATTTCCGACCGAGTACAATGTCAGAGAGTCAAAGTACAACGTTTAACACAAGTTAAAGTACAAAAAAGAAGTGAATACGTATTTGTTAATTTTGTGCGCTGTAGTATGTCTGTATTACAAGTACCTCAATACCGGTTAGGTCTATGGTTAAGAACTTACTCATGATATTTAACAAAAAGAAATGCAAACAAATATATCAAACCATTCTTCAAAAATTGTTTAAAATTTCTTGAAATAATTACTGATTTTAAATCCAATTAGTACCATAATCTACACCGAATGAATAATAAAGTGGATATGAATATTCGTTTATACAATGAAAAAGTTTTGAAAACTTACGTGATTATGAAATGAGTTGATTTCTTTTCCCCTAAAAGTCCAGGTAACGAAATCCGGTTTGGGGATGGAGAACGAAATACATTCTATTCTAACGCTGTCTCCCTCTACACCATATTGCGTTTTGTTTGAGACAATTTTCGGTGGACCTACAAACATATAGTTGTAATTGTTTTTCCATTAATGTTTACAAAACATGTATTCCGTAAACAACATAGACCTCCAAAATCCCTCTCTTCAAAATATTGTTTTATTTCTCACTAATCTAATAGTCTACTTATTCTAACATAATTAAATATAAGTAGTAATAATGTGTCATTTGTGCTTTACTAACCAACCAATTCTAATAATTAAACAAATTAATTCGATATAACAACTAGAGAAACAAAACCAACAAAAACTTAATAAATTAGTAGAGCACTGGAGATCTAAACAATCAAGGAGCAGTTCCATTACAACTTAAATTTTGAAACAAAGTTCAGCTGATTTATTTAACTGTTGGCTTAGTTATTTCGTTGTAACAATATTTTATTAATACAACAGTATAAATAAGGAGCGAAATTTTACAGCAAAATCTTTTTAACTATTATTTTTATTTTACTTAAACTGACTAAAAATTCAAAATTAAAAGAGGTCCCTTGTTTTATAGTAAAGCAATATATTTAATGGTATCTTAAATAATCTATTGGTTATTATATTTTTAGATATAATAGATATAATTTTATTAAAATAATTTAACTAAAGTAAAATTTAAATAATAATTCTAGTTTACGTATCTGTCGTATTTAAGGATTAACGATCAATGGTCCAACACAAAATATTTTTCGTATATTCGGATTATAAAAGACGGAAATGGATATCAGCACAGGTCTCGCTGAAGATGGTATGATTAACTAGATGAATCTCCCTCAACTAGCAAGAGATTGATTGCGATTGAAAACAAGTGGAAGAATGGTGATGAATCCTTTGCTTAGCTGATAAATAAATATCCGATTTGTATCGCTTGACATTCTGCTAACTTTTTCGCATTAATACTTCACGAAAACATTCCTTTCAAGACAATAGTAAATATCCCTCCAAAAGTATGCAACTGCAGCCACTCCTGGTGAGGTGAGATACCGTAATATTCTAATTAAAGAATCCTTTTTGCAAATTAGAACATAACGTCATTTTGTAGAAGCCAAATATCATTTTCATGACTTACCTTTTACGAAGATCATAGCAGGTACTTCAATGTCTTGATAACCTTCGACACTAGCTCTGCACCAATACTGACCAGTGGAATGTTTTGTTATCGTCACTGTTAAGTTTGAAGTCTTGCCCACTCTCTGTGTAATAAAAATAAAGTAAAGTAAAGAAAAACTCACTGCTGGGCCTTACTTTCCTCTTTATCATTGGAGCAATCAGACATCACAACAGTCTGCGACGCGCTCCACTGAGGGTTAATGGAATTCACGTGTCTATCTTTTTTTAATTACCTAAACATGCAGATCAACATCACTATGTTTCCCAACACCGGCCATCACGTAATAAATCAGCACGTAAAATACTAATAAGTAACAATTTTATTTGTACTGGAATTGGTACTCGAAATCGCGATCGAAAAAGAGAACGCTTAGATAATAAACAAAATACTTCGGTTCTGTATATTAAATTATGTAATTAATCTATATATAAACAGAATGCATGTATTTTTCTACTATGGTGATTTTTTCTTGTTCTTACCAGAAATTATGCCTTTTGTCCTAATCTTCCTATTTCTCAATTGTAAACCTTATCTAAATCTGATAATATACTTTGCACACATAAATTGAAAAAGGGTAAATTTGAATAAGGGTAATCTGTTAAATTGTTTTTATACAATAATCGTAAATTTATATATGCAAACGCGAATACTATTAGAAGTTTTACATTGCAATTTTAGACTAAACAAAGATAGACTAAACGTCAAATTTCGGAAATTGTTACTTAAACAATTGGTTGTTGTTTTAATTATACTTACAATTACTCTGTCACTTTCATACCGCAACCACGTGATTTTTGGTTGTGGATGTCCATCGACAAGGCAGTTCATAGTAGCTATTGATCCCGAATCGCCCTCCACATTTTGAGGTTTTGTTATAAATTTTGGTCCATCTGCAATATTATTAAAAATGTTTGTCTAGGAAGATTGTTAAGAGTATTGAAAATATTAACTAAAATAAGTAACTTATTTGACAAAAGAATTTCGAGAAATAGTATAAGATAATCCACCTTGAAAACCAAGCAAAATCTAAAAAAAGCAATAAATAATACTGGTTGATTTTAAGTTATTCTCAAAATTGTACTGTTTATTATGTTAACGTTAAGTTATTCTTTGCCAAACCAAGAATCTCTTTAATTTTTTTTTCATTCTATTTACTTGGCTATTATTATATTTGATTTAAAAAATAAACAATTTATATTTCTATAAGTAAGAAGTTACGAATTTTATTGAATTCAATCTATTGTTGTCTGTTTACATAAAGCTATTATCCTTCTACACAAAAAGGACATATTAAAAGTAAGACTTCATCACACAATCATGTTTGTTAAATTTATACATATTAAATAAATATATTTTATAACAGAATCATAACCTACAATAACGCAAAAAACATAAAGACATATACAAAATGTGTGCCAATTTTATTGAAGGTAGTCTATTGTTATCGCTATAAGATTTCTTTTTATATATAAAAGATAAAAAGAAATCTTAGGGTGTTTTAGAACGTTTATTATTACGATTTTTTGAGAAAATACCAAGTACATCTCCGCTAAATAAATTTCGAATCAATTTAATGTGTAAAAAAAGTGCAAGAAATATTCATTTAAATATTATATTGAATTCAATTATTTTAAAAAGTGTTTTCATTTCATCGTGTAAAATATAATCCTTGTATATATATTATATAATATTAGAACATAATCCAATAATTTTAAAAAGCTTAACTTCAAAGTTGGTAACAAATTTATGAAAATTTGTATTGATTCAAACAAAAACGTTGATCATTCTTTTTTTATGGATAAGTAATGAACACACAGTTCACCTGATAGTAAGTGACGTGGTTTTAATTCTTTATGTTAATAGAGAACAAAAATAGGGAATTATATTTACATAATTATTAATAAAGCAGATATAGAATCGTTTCATTATATAAATAACGAAATCAAAACAATTTCTTCTCTATGATTCGACATTGACGTTAGTAATGGACGACGCGAAGCCTTCGTGAGAAATCACAAACTCCATACTTACAGGCAACTTCCAAAGTTTTCGAATCCGCGCTCTTTCCTACAACATTGTGCACCTCGCATTTCACAGTAGCCTCGTTATATTTGCGCGACACATTTGATATCACCTGCAACAAACTCTTTATGACGCAAGCACGAGTCGACATAAGCGTAAAAATATCGGAGTAACGACTTCATACGTGTTCCAGGTATTGGTGAGCGGGAGCTTATTGACAATTCCGTACCAAGTGTTGAGATTTCTTGTTAGTGCTACTTATATTTCTCTTGATTTATACGTATTGTAGATTAGTATATGTTTAATTATGTCCTTTGGAAAGTGTTGCCATACATTATTCTTCCCCATTTAATATTTTATTTATTCTAATCTAAGAGTAATTAATATATTAATTACCTTAGATAATCGTATTGTAATATGGTGTATGATCTCTATATTGCATGATCTTGTCATCTTAATTAACACTTAATATTTTTAACCTCGATTTAAATATCGATCCGTAACGCGCACCAATTTCGTCTTATATGTCCTATTAATTCATCGTTTTTAATTTCAATAAATATATGTAATACCTTTTATTAATTATTTTTTGTTACTCAAATAGATCCCATATCATAATTATATAAATCAGAATTAATCGTTCAATACTATATATTTAAATACACTTAAATTGTTGATCAACTAGGTTGCGTTAGGCCAGCGGCTCTCAACTTTTTAAATCAGCAACGCACTAACATCATTTCAACTCATTACAAATTCGCGACAACCTTACATACGTACAATGCAAAATTCTACCGGGTCACCTTAGATAAAAATATCGTATTTGTAAATCTCACGACACACTTGACAGGTGCTTGTGACACACCAATGTGTCAATGGTTGAGCACCACTGCGTTAGATAATCGTAAAGGTAAAAATTTTAAACCTAAAAATTTTTCGCGTCCCCTTTGTTTTTAATTGGTGGTGACTTATTAAATAAACTGCTTCTATCAAATGACAATAACTTTGATTAATACGGCAGTTGTAAGTTATCTTAATACAATATTAGTCTTTTTCTGAACATAAATATTACTTATATATTTTTAAATCTCGTCCTGCGTATGGTTCAGATCCAATATTTTTATTTATTATGCGACCTGTATCGATATACATATAAGTAGGTATATAACAATACTATTAAGTGTCCGGTAAAATGTAGGCAACGCTGATATATTATGGTGTTATAAAATAACTATGTGGAATGGTTTCATTAAGATAAAGGAAAATTCAATGTTCAACATTAACGCACTTCTATAAAGAGGGTATTGGAACAGGTGCCGTAAACTGCTCAACTTTGGATTGGCGGACTATACATTACCTTCAAATTTTTCAATGTTTTTATTGATTATATTATATATATTTTTCAGAAATACAAGTTTACTTGCGATGTTTTCTTCGCCGCAGTTCAGTTAATTTAGGGAATTAAATACGATACGATAAATAATAGGGTATCGATCGTAAATAATAGGGAATTATATTTACATAATTACGACGGATTGGAATTGGATTACGACGAGTACGATAAAATTCTAGTTGTGACTAAAATTTGATCCAAAGCCCTTTTATTATACAAATGATATAGTATCTAAATCATTAGCGGAAACACTCATCGTTCTCTTCTCCAGGTTCATTTCATGCATGTACAATAAAATCTGAGGATAGTCTAGATGCAGCGTCATAATCTCAAAATATTCATACAATATATCCAGACCCGAAATCCAATATTTGTAATACACAAAAGTTATTCCTCAGCTGGAAATCGAAGCCAAAATCCTCGGCGCTGCATGCAAGTACTTCGACAACTAAGCTACGTGGTCGTCATTTATAGATACTACAACTAGAGAAAATGTGACTTTAAACAAACTCCAGCCACAAACCCATGATCCACGAGATAATTCCATCTCGCATAATTCAAGTATAATTTATTTAGCCGGTGTACGTATCTCTTGAATGTAGCGTGGTTAATGCAAAATGCATATTGCAGGTGCTTGGTGTGCCAAGACGAAATTTGAAAATTTCCTCCTGTGGGAATTTTTGAAAAGGTCCGCAGCGTCGACGACATGCAAATGTAGCTTGTAAAATTAAAACGGTGGAATAAATAAAGCTAGCATACTTTTAAAACTTGTAGGAGGTAAATAAGGCATACAACCATAATTTGATACTACATCTTTTTTTTTCCTACAAATTTGCAAGTAAACTGCTTGTATAGAAAAAATATTCTAACACTAACTGCAGTTTCTAACATTAAATCATAATTTAAATGGTTATTGCAGAAACCGCAGACCAAATAAAAGCTATTTCACCATAGCGATTAGGTATGAAGAAGTATATTTTGATATTTTTCGTATAATATGCAGGTTTCTATAAACAATACACACACACTTACTATCATTGAACTGAGTCGTATAATGTACACATACAACGTTTTCTCTTCAAATTAATCACTCTCTAACGTAAACAACGTGTTTGTTCATGTTAGTTATGATAGATGTTAATGATACATATATAATAGGAAAGTTATATTATAAATATAATAAAAGAATATATAATTGTATTTAGTTATGAGTAATATTTAATATTCACATCGAAAATTACTTACAATTTCATTGCTGACATTTCCGATTATCTGATCACTATTCACGAACCATTTATAAGTGAGATTGTTAGGATTTGCCGTTGCTTGACAGCCTAAAAAGTATAAACTGGTTAATAACTTAAACCATAACATAGAAAGTTCCTTTTCTATTAAATCAACAGTTGTGTTAAATTTTATAAATGTAAAAATAGCATCTTATTCTTATCTCAAAATACTACACAGGAAATAAATTGCCGTTGCCTTGCCCTTAATTTCACAGTACAGTCGATCCCTAATTCACTAACGAAATTATTATTTGAGAATGTAAGTGCTCGACAGTGAACTATGTTCTCATGTTTAAAAAATATAAATAAGTCCACTAATCCACAGTGTATTTAAATGGAAAACTGTGAACTCTAAACTCTATCCTAACTCTAAACTCTATACTATAAAAGCACCAGAGAGCAGGTCTGTGGTCAATAGTGAAAGAAGTTCAAGTGAATTAGTCTTAATTAGTTAATTAAGTCTTGTTAAAAGCTTTAAATATTTATTTCTAGAAATTTCAAATCTTAATCCCAAATTTTTACCAAATTCAATAAAACACCCACTGTTAAATAAACATTATTATACACAAATATTACACGATTAAATGATATTCAAGGTTAGCTTTATGATTTTTTTTACAATAATAGTTTTAATTTAGTAACACTAATAATATAAGACTCTTTAAAATCAAACACATACCCAAAATCAAAACATCTCCTTCCTGTATTCTATTATTTTTACTTCTAGACTTCATTAGAATTCTTACTCTTGGTGCGTATTGAACCTGAAACAAAATAGCATGGTATAAATTTAAAAAAAATGCCCATATATATTTACTCATATTTTACTATTACAGCAAACTGAAACATGAAAACAAACTCTGATACTTCAACACAACGGGGAAATAGATCGAGTAGTTAATCACAATATCAATGCAATCTACAGCAGAAATAAAGAGACGAAAACGGCACCTTATAGAATGACAGAATGCCGTAAAAGGCAAAATACTAGTCACCAAATGTGATAGATAAGAAACACCTCAACCAAACTCAGTTGGAATGCAAATGCTAAGATAGATGTGTGGAATGACGTGATAGGTTAAAAAAGTAAAAAGTAAAATAACAGATATACAAATCCAGAATCTTTTGGGCGTAGGCCTCCTATCTACGAAGGGAGTTAGTGCATAGTCCAACCACCACGGATTAATTTCAATCAATAATTTCATTGGTGCTGGCGATGGGGATCGAATCGGTTTGCTCGTGTAACGTGAATTAAAATCTCTTAGAAACTGAGATCTCTAGAATGTGTATTGTGGGAAAATAAAATAAAAGAGGTAAGATTAAGTCACTTAGCGACATTCTGGCCTGTTTGGACGTGACCAAGTATGTACAAAAATGTAACAAAAGATGGATGGAGTGAAAAAAAGATATCTGAGCAGATTGTAAGTAATCGAAAGTTGTATAGTTTTATTTGATAATTGGAGGATACAAAACAAAGGGAATATAAACGATAATGAGTGCATTATCAAATAGGATATCCGTTCGACTTATAATCATTTGTTAAATTGACGATTAAGTAAAAATATCAAATTATTCAAATCTTGACTTTTCACTTTGCTGTCCCTTCAGCTATGTCACGTTGAAATATTTCCATCAAAGAAATATTGTCAGAGAAAATTTTATGGAACAAAAAAACAATCAAATCAAAATATAATGTTTCAGATATTGACGTTTCCACTTAGCCATCCCTTGAACTATGTCACGTTATAGTTCCATTAAATAATATTGTCGGAGAATATTTTGTTATTTTAAGAAAAAGAAATACATAAGGAGGATTCATTTAAATTCTCTTATAATTTAATTTTTATTAAATATTAGGGTGACTATTCACCAGGATAAACACAATTTAATAAGCTTCTATTTCATTTCTAGTATTATGGTTATAATTTCAATAGCTTCCATCCGATTAAGAAGACAGATGAAATTTAGTAACGGATCAAAAGGGATTCAGTGTTTGTTGTTTTACTATTATGAGATTAATGGTGATAAACAAGTAGATTCTTTAGTATTAGCTCATCTATGTATAAGAACCATGTGCTACCTCGATGATAATGGTGCGTTTTCACTTTTGAAAACTTAAATAAAGTGCTTCTGCGTTATTGGTTGTATTCTCACTAACCCGGGTAGCATAGTAGTAATGCACTGGTATTTTATACTGGTTATCTCTGGTTTTCAGTTGAGCCGAACCTACTGCTTTTCCCAATTTCTAACAATAACAAGGATCTATCTATCTACCTCTACGTACATTTATGATGAGTGAAAACATTTCTTAATAATCTTAGTTCTTTAAGCAGTTTTACCGCCCTTATTTTATAATAAGGAATTTATTAATAGGTTATATACAATGCAATCGATCCCGGTCAGTAGCCAGCTTTAGCTCTTTAGTATTCATAAAGTCACTTTTTGTGTGCGAAGATAGAAGCTATACTCGTATCAAGAACAATTTCACTGGGAACGAATTTCAGGAGAAATAAAGAAATAGAACGCAGATAATTGATTTCACTTATGTCCGTGATGCTTTTATGAATAAGCTTTTAACATAAAGTATGTTAATTACGAATTAATTATGATCTTAATTACAATCATTTCATTTTAGGATTTTTTTTCAAGAATGTTCAATTATCAATTAGTTAATAAGCAAATCTAATGCAAGTTAAGAAGTGAAATAGACAATCGTACATAATAATGATAATGCAAAACTGATTTGTTTAATTATTTTTTGTACAATGCATTAATCGATTATGTCTTTAAGAGGCTTCAAAAAACAGCAAGGAAGAAATTGACCAGCAAATAATGAATTAGTCAGAAATAGTTTTTAAACCGCATGTTGCACAACCCTTTGTAAATTCCACATTGTAAGTTTCAAATGAATACAGTCCATTCAAGTTACAGGGAAATTGCGGTTTTATTTCCCCAAGGCGATCATATCCTACAATTAAGTTCTACTGCTGTTGCTTTCGTAAGCAGGCATTTATTGGAACATTAATTTACACAAAACAAACACTTCACTGTTTTTATAACCAAGCATTAATGGGACAATAAATTATTCTAATTATTGCTGCTGGTAAAAACTTCCACTGTAGAGAGGATATTGTCACACAGTCTTCCACGCAGCTCCACTGCGGACTGGTGTGCTAGATATGTCTTTGAAATATTTTATTAATTACTTCTCAGACATACACGTTTCCTCACAATGTTGTTCTTCATCGCTAAATACGAGATAAATTAGCACTTCAATGGGGATTGATTTCAGATCGCACGCTTCCCGTTCAATAAAAAAGTCAGCACATGGACTCATAGCTACCATAGCTGAAATATAATAAACCTAAAATCTATCAGAAAAGGACCGATATTTTAGTAAAATCAAAAACAAAATCTAATAACTACCAAAAATAACTATCGACATTATTGTTGAAATGGTCCACATTAGAACAAGGAACGCCTGCTACTACAATGAAATCGCAGGAAAAATAAACGCAAAAGATCCTAGCTACATTTCGCCAGGGAGACGGTTCCCCGTGTTATTCATTTTAACCGGGACAAACGAGGCGCTGGATTCAGCCTCGAGACGATTGTTTGCCGCCTATATAACGATAAGAATTGTTTGAGATAACTAATTTCGTTTTAGTGTATTTTTTGAACGATATTTTTTGTAATATATAAAATAAGTTTAATAACTCTATAACATATTGTAACTCTATAATATATTATACCCCTAAGATGACGGGGATGGCTATAATCATTTTAAATAAAAAATGAAAGCTATATCTATCTAATCAGATTGTAGTGAAATGTTTTTTTAGTACAAAACATTCTTTTCTAATACTTTATAATACCTATTTCCGTAATATATTTCTATTACATTGTAATTTTAAAAAGTTAACATGCTTTACATGCCCCACCTAGGGATATATTACTTCGTATCCAATGAAGCTTCAGGTCTAGACGAAGCCGTAAAATGCAAGGGAATTAAATCAACAAAGCTCCTCTCTTAAGTGGCTGTCGTCACTTATAAAAAGATATTTACAAATAAGTACAGGTGGTCTCGTTGACACTGCATACTAATTAACTCTTTAACTTAATCCGCAAAAAGGGAACGTATTTGTTGTTTAAAACGCAAGAGTAATTATTAAGGAATTAGGCAGACATATTGACTCTGAAGTATGATTCTCGATCTAGCTATAATGAGGTTTAAATTGATTAGATAATCGTTTGTCATTGTTGTTGATTTTTTTTTGTTGTTTTAAGTTTTATAAATAGGACAACTTTATGTTTATGATTATTAATTAGCGTCATCTATCTCTGATCCTACGGTTCCGCTGTAAACTAGTGTTCACGAAAATTTTTCAACTTCATAATTTAAAGCTGTGTGGAGACCATTTTGGTGCATTTAATTGCAGTTGTTGTTTTGAGTTTTATTTTGTTTTATATGTACCAAATAAATGTTTTATCTTTATTTCTTTCAATACAAAATATTGCTCTACATTTCTTGAGTGTGTGCATATATGTGTATTGCGATATGCATATCCATGTAACCTCTTATAATCTTAAACTTACAAAAAAAACTCAATGTAAATTGTGAAAATCGCAAATTAAAAAACTCCAAAAATACCTATTCCAAGTGAGATAAGTCTTCAGAGCTTTTTTATTTTTAATAACATTTCAAAACAGATCACTAGGCAAGCTGTGTGCTTTAGTTTGTTATCGTGATATGTTATATATATTATATAATTTGATAGGAAAATACATACCTATTAAAAAATATTATTTGCACTTGAGTGATTGTTAAATTCTGATATTTAATATTTATTTTACATTTTTGCCATTATTGATTAATGAATTTCCTTAAAAGCATCAATAGCCCCATGGTTTAGGGTACCGTCTGCGTAACTTAACTTCGTGGGCTTGAATCCGCCAATCAACTATTGTTGTGTACCATCTCCTAGTACTGGCGTTAAACTTAATGGAGTGATTCACGGGAAGTTCAATAATGATATTATAATAGTACTGATGGTGATTGATACTCATAAACACATGCGGTGCAACTGCTGAAGTCTATGGTGGAATGCCTTGTTACCAGTTTCATATTCCCTACACGTACTTCACCTTACGGGAACTCTCTTCCTTAAAGTCGACGCACGATATCTTTCCGAATTTCGTATATATTTTTGTTCCCCGAGCGTCAACCTTAAGGAAGTTATTTTTTACATTAAACAAATATTGCTTCTAAAATATTAAACTAAAAGTTAATACATTTAGATATATAACACAAAATAATTTAAGTTAAAAAAATCAAACGCTTTCAATTACTTGAAAGTGCTCTACCTTCTTTACGGCTTATACCTTTCCCCTAATTGCTTACATAGGCCGTTAAAAGCACACCTCTGCCCCGCTTGAAAATCGTTACTTTAAAGGGAATATATTTGAAAGTATAATGTGATCGCTTAAGAACTTAACAATGGTTTTCTGAATGATGCTTACGTCGACATTTAACCACTGTTCAGTATTCCTTTCTTGCGATTCAGATTTTGTAACTATTGAATACAACCTTTTCAAATCAATTATTAATACGAAATCAACAATTTTGAACAGACTTAATAATATAATATCAAAACAGAATAAATCAACTTCAAACTTTAATATTAATAGAAATAAATTTACAATTATATTACGGGTTGATTCACCACTTAACAAACGAGCACACAGTTGACCTAATGGTATGTGACAACTGTAACCCCTAAACATTATTCTTTAATTTAATATTGGTGGGAGATCGTCGAAAGATACTCTACCGTTTGGGGTAAGTAAGAGTTATGTGGCATCTGCATCCACCTCAAAATCTCAACAGAGGTCACCACATCGGGTCATCACTATCCTCCCTTTGAAGTCGGTTAACTGACTATTTAAATTATTTGAATATTCAATTATTACCTGATATACTTTTTTGCTGGATGTGTGTTCCTGATCTTTATAGTTTTTTTTAAAAAAAAGTATGGTCTAATTTTTTTCGCGCTAAAATTAAGCTAAAATTTGCGAGCTGCTCCGTATTATTTCTAAGTTTTATGAACTTATAATATTAAAGTTAGTGTGTTTTTTCATGTGTTTTATGTTATTTGGTTTGTAAATTTTTATGTAATAATAAGGTGAACTGCAGATAATGAGCACAAATACCTAATAATGCCAAATTATCTTAAGGGATATATTCTTCCCTTTGGTCGATAACTTTTTTTTTATATAGAAAGAAGGGAGCAAACGAGCGGCAGGAACACCGAGGCGCTCATCGACGCCCATGGACAACTGCAACACTAGAGGAACTGGAGATGCGTTGTCGGTCTTTAAGAAAGGAATAGGCTCACTTCTTGAAGGACCCTAAGTCTAAGGTTTGGAAAAACCGCCGAGGACAGACCGTTCCACAAGCTGTGCGGGTCAGAAAATTCCGCAAGAAGCGCACAGTAGAGGAATGCCAGACATCCACTTGGTGAGGATGGAACCTGGTGGTCCGTCGTGTCGTCCGATGACAGAACTCGGCGGCAGGACAACAGCTCTTCGGAGCACTCCCCGTGGTATATACGATAAAAAACTTTTCCGACAATCGATGCGTGAGGTACGCAAGAAGGTCACCAGCTGAGCGACGCTGATGGAAACCGTACTGACGATCGCAGTTGATGGTCGTTTCCATGACTTTCTAGAACAAAGGGGTAATGGCAATCGGCCTGTAGTTGGACGGATCCAAGCTAAAGCCTGCTCTTTTGCGGTGTGGGCGAACGAGTCATCCCCCCTGCGCAAAGATGGTAGAGACGGCTCACAGAAATTCCCCTGGCGAGAGACCAACCAAGACCACGTGCCCAAGAGGGAAGGCACACTAGTCTCTCACCAATGCTGGCCACGTGTTCCATCTTTGCATTGGCAATAACTCTTTTGAAGGACCAGGAGGCAGAGTTGTACTTCTTTTTGAGAAGGCTGGTATTTACATCCCTAGCCGCTGAGGTCTCAACCCTGGCATGGTAACTATCCTGCTTGTAGCGCGCAGCTAATTTGCAGGGTCAATCAAACCAAGGCCGAATGCCCCCGATGGACACAACAGATGACGGAATTAAAAGTTCCATCCCCTGAAGCACCACATCGGTGACAGAATCGGAACAGTACATCAAAAATAAACCTATAAAATGGGGGTTCAAGATGTATTGTACAGCTGAGTCTTCCACAGGATATCTATTCCAGTTTGATTTATACGCAAGAAAATCAATACCGAAACTCTAACTGAAACAATAAGTCTAACTAAACAACTAAAGGGTGTTGTTGTGAAGTGTATTTCAATAATTTTTTCAACTCTCCCCCTTTATGTTACTAATGATGCAGAACACTTAAGGCTGTGGTACTATTCGCACGAATAGTGGAAATGTGCCTAAGCCGTTGCCGTTGGATAAAATTATGCACAGAGGCGATATTCATGCCGTAAGTTTAAATAGTGTAACGTTCACATAATGTATGATGTATACCAAATCAGTTGATATGGTGACCAATTTTATATTCCCGGTCCTGACACAGTAAAGAGGAGGCAGGCTGGACCTGCTCAAAAATTAAATGTTACATCTCCGGAAGTGGTTATGTGGAACAATAAATAAATGGGCGATGTGGAACCTATGGACTAGCGCAAAGCCTGTTATGATCGCAAAGCCAAAATAACATATTACTTGCACCTCTATTTTGATATTCTAGATATTGCTATGAACAACGCGTACTCTAGTTTTAGTGTAACTAAAGTTACACCGCATAGAAATACTGTCTTCCTTTATTAAGCACGCCCAGTTTCTTAGAGACCAATTTGGACTTGCCTTCCAAGTGACCGTGGAACTGTGATTTGATAAAGGGGTTCCTTTTAGCGGTAAACTTGTGTCTCCGTGGGGTTAAACTGCCAGACTTTGTTCGCCCTAATCTGACTCTGTGTCTATAGTTATTGGAAATACCAGCATTCACTAGTTTGGAGTGGGAGTGCACTGTTGACTACGACCTAGATGCTACGGTTCCTTAGGAAACTTTTGACCCACTTGCACAATTTGGGAAGCCCCTATGAAGGTTAGTTAGATCATTTAAAATCAGAAAATCAGGTTCGATAACGTTACGAATAATGTTATTAATATCATTAGTTCTAGAATTCTTTATATTATATATTCCAAAATTCAAAATATGATACATTTTCTTTCGTTGTTTAAAGTCCAAGCTTAACGACGCCTTTAGAATCAAAAGCAAAGTACAAAAATGTCCTTAGATACCTTTTTACGTGATTTTGAAAGTAAATTAATTAATTTCTTAAAACAGCTGAAGTTAACAAAAAAAAAACGTGTATTTACGGAGAGTTTGCTTTGCTGATATACAGGATTCGCTGACACTCCGCGAACGTCGTCACGAAATTAGAGCCTAACACAGCCCTCTTATTTTCACTTTACCAGTATAAAATTTCTACCAATTTTATCTGACCTCCCCTACTTTGCTCGGTAAACTGCCAACTTCAAATATTCCACGCAGCTGTCTCACATCTCATAGGCCAACCGGTACCAGACACGTCGGTGAGCCGAATTGGCGAATTTTCTAGCAGAGACGTACAAAAATTGCGGTGAGGTTTTTCTACCATCTGTTTCTTTATTTTGTTACTTTCCTCCTTTCTTTATATCCGTTTATTGGTGGCTTGGCTTAAGGGGTAATTTATGTGTGCAAGCAGAATTGAAGGTAGGTTTTGTTTTATCTTTTTGGATTTTTATGAACGTGCCTATCTCAACTTTCCCGTCATTTATAGATTTTCATCTTACAGCCAATGATCGACACCAATATTTTTTGTTTTTGTTTTCTCTAAATAAGCTAGGTTTATCTATCCATATTTAAAATTTAATTTTCAAAGAGTCGTAGAAAAACTACAAAAGCTTCGAGTCATGTGTACTTGTACAATTAAATATTATATTTGTAACTAGCTGTTGCCCGCAGCTTGGCATACGTAGATATATATACATATAATAAAATAAGGCTCGTAGTTTGAGTAACAATCAAAAAAAGCTAAAAACCGCATAAAGAAACCATAACGCGATGCAGAAACAGTGCACAATGGAATCTATCGAGCTAAGATGTATAATTTATTTAATTACTTTTAATAGTTTTATATTGAACTTCATGCTTCTAACTTTGAAAATTACGGACTTCCATACAATCGTTTATTCCCTATCAGGGGGGAATTTTTCAAAAATCCTACCATAGTGGATCCTACCTTACTGCTAAAATATCAAGTTTGTAGCCCGAATGGTTTAGGCTCTGCGTTGATGAATCAGTTGGTCAGTCAGCTCTAGTAATATATGTATAGATAGCTTTTGAAAATCATTGTCATGGATAAGAAAACTTTGTCATGGATTTGATGATGAGATGTTAATATAGTGGAAGAATTTGTAGGCGAAGCATTACGATGAGGACCCAAATTAAACAGGTGATGTAATTTTTACCATTGATCACGGGACGAAGCGCGTTATATCCTATACATTTCATCTATAATTGAGATTATCAAAGCTACAATATAAAACATATAAGTTATTGATTTGAATAAGAAACACTTGTTATATCTTGTACTGTCTCGCTGACCTATATAGGAGACAATACGTGCTGCCGAATCAATGAAGTGTTGCATTATCGAGTACGCTCGTTACACTTTCTTTGAGTTAGGTCCCTCATTTCTAACGTACGTTAGAAGCTTCGCTACAAAAACTGCAACTCTGTGATAAATGTCATCTGAGAATTACACCCACGACCAAATCATTATTCCAACATTATATCAACTTATCATTAATTCAAAATTGAAATTTTTAAATCACAATAAAGTACTATGATTTTATTTAATCAGGTATGAAAATCCACCTAACAAACTCGTAGCAGAAACCTCCAATTATGAAATTTTCGAGCGACTTCCCAAAAAAATTTATACGCAATCCTATAAATGATATCATTAGACATGAGAAAAAAAATGGACGAATCTCATTATTTCCGACCGTATCTACCTTTAATATAAAAATTATGCAAGCAAAATAGGCGCCCAAGGAAACTTTGACTATAAAATCTTAAATAAATGCCGGCTTAATCGGCGTAGCAAATTATCTCATTTTTAGAAGTGTTTGAAAACCCCCAGTTATGGAAATAAAGTGGCCGTGCCCGATTACAGGCGAAGTTTGATAACATAAATCGGAAATGATTTCAGCTGATTCGCCATTCTTCTTAACGAATTGCTTAACAGCCGAGATTGGGTTTTCGATTCTAAGTATATACCTATATAGTATAATATTTGGACTATAGCTTTTGTTTATACATTCAGTCATTTTTTTTATAATATTAAGTCTGATAAGGGATTTGTTGTTACTGTTCCACCCACAACAAACATTCGGGATGAATATGTATTGTTATCTTTAGGACTGAGATGGGACGCCTCGTTACCCGTCATTGAGTCCCTTTCATTCTAAAATTCACCATAAGAAAATAGATGCATGATTAATATCATGAGATCACACATACTTTATGCCAAATACGTAGACGGAAACAGCAGTCTCTAGTAACATTTCAGTTCAGATTTTTAAAAACCGAAAATCATTGCTACTTGCCTTCTAGTTTTCGGTACATACAGTCGCCATAGCTTAAGTACGTCCTAGATTATCACCCTTACTACTTGTGTATACATATTGCCTTATGAACAAATAGGATCATTACAGTCCTTTAAAGTCATCTGACCAGAGTAACGATCGCTTAATATACACCAAAGCTTTAGTTCAAGTTATTAACTTTACAGTATGCTGGAAGTTAAGCAACTGGCATATTTATTTGTATCTCTTCCACCGATTCCAGTATTGAAGGTCACAGTGTTTTAAGTTGTTTGATTATTGTTTTATTTAACTTAACTGAGGAATTAAAATAATATTCTCTGTGGTAACATAAAAGTTTATCCCAGAACTTCTATGTTGCCCCTAATCATCTATAATCTATATCAAATATGTAGTTGGAACTTACCTGTAATTTAATATTAGCAGCTCTGTAAGCACGATCAGCTGTGTTTTGTGCCTGGCATGTCAACGTTTGATTATGATGGCTTCTTCTCGGACGAAGATGTAGAATGGATCTAAAATATTTGTTAAGTTGAAGTAATAGGAAAATGCTAAAACTGACTGTGGCATGAAATGATCCACTTACCCGATAGTGGTTCACATATAGAATATCAGAGTTATAAAGCGTCAACCCTTGCTGAGTTGTCCCTTGCTTGAAATTTATACTACCATAGGCCAGAACTTTGTTAAAGGGAATTACAATTTAGCTATCTAACCTCTACCTGTTTACTTTCGCTTTCTTATCCGATGTTGCAGTTGGATATACCTAGGTGCTTAAAGAACGCAGTGACTACTTATCATCATGTAAACTGCGCCGTTGATCATGATATTTTGTATTTTAAAGAATGTAAATAATTACTATAGTATATTAACAAATAGATGTAGAGTAGAAAAAGTTTATTGAATATTAAACGTAAAAAATAATAAAAATCACTTGTTCTTCAACGTATTTATATGTACTGTCTGTTTACATGGTTCTAAATATTTTTCAGCACAAATGGTTTTAGTTTTATCAAATGAAAATTTCTCAAAGCGGAAGCACATTAAGATTACATACCGCGCAGTGAACCTCCGGCCGTCTGACATCTGCTCCACCGTGTACGTGACGCCTTGAGTTAAAACGCTACCTTCGTGGTCTACCCACGTGATCTATAACAATTTATCAAAGTATTAGTCTTTCATTAGTTTTATCAAAATCTACTAACTATATTATATATTTGTTTATTGGTGGGAAAGGGAAATCTTCAGATCAACTAGATATTCAGCCTGGAGAACATCTGTATCTATCTATCTTCTGGTATAGACGATCTCTGTATATAGTATGCAGATATTTATAGCAACTTTTGTAGTGTGATATCAGTGTCTGGTTGAATGTTTTTTTATGTTGTTAATCACGACAGGAATTCGGTGTCATAAATATAATAGGTCTTTACCTATGAAATGGCCGTTTACAAAACGGAATTGATGAAATTAAATAAGTTAAAGTATTTTTTTTTCAAACTTTTTTATTTCTGTTATTCAAAGTAATCACCCATGTAATGCATGTTTCCCAACCCAGTGGTAGTTTATTGATGCCCTTCTTGTAAAAATCAGCTGGATGGGAGGCAACAAACTCTTCAATGGCATTTTGTACTGACTGTTGGGAATTTAATTTTTTTCCTGGTAAAAAGTTGTCCAAATTTTGGAAAAAGTAATATCCATTATGACGAAAAATGTTCAAACGTAATGAAAATACAAAGCTTATCAATAAACGAAAGACTGACTTTGTAAAAAGAATGTCATGTTTTTAAAACAAAATTAATTTGAATTTAGAATTCACAGCCAATCAAAACTTTTTTTTGGTTCGTAATGGCCAATACTGAAGAACGGCAATTTCATAGGTAAAGACCTAATATTATTATAATCTTATGTTGATAATCTTAGCCCATTATTCTTCCAGTGTTGAACATAGGCATCTACGTATTGCCACGTATTCAATTTTGAACCACCGGTAACTGTCGACATCCCGCGTCCTTTCCAAAAAACCTACACTACTTAAAAAAATCAAAGGTAGCAATCAAAATTGCTAAAATGGTAATTTAAAAAATTTCTTCAATTAACTCATTGTAACAAACACAAGAAATAATTTCGGTAATCAACTACGTCGGTTTTCTATAGTCTTGCTTTTTGTTTTCATTTCGTTACCAAACCACACAGCTAGCAATTAGAGTAACACATGGTCCATTAAGAACTTAATGCTATACAAGAATCCTCAGACATTCAGTGGTTAATGAGAGCTCGTAAACCGTCATTATCATTGTAAACTAAAGCTTCCTGTAACCATCATGGAGCAATTGTTTGAAAGCTACAATTGTTGGAATATATAAACACAATTAACTGAACCGCCACTACATAATAAATGTCATTGCTAAATTTATTACAACAATATTAACGGTTGCCTAATCGACCGTGTGAATGGAATTAGTAAAATGCTGTTCAAAGTGGTAGATGATAAGGGAGGAACCCAAATAATTTGTATCTATAAAATACGATGTTTAGAGTCAACTCATTAGTAATCTTTACAGTAATCTTAACTTGGACTACCATTTTCCCTTTTCAATGTTATAAAAGTCAAATAAGAGGATTAAAGTTATCTATTTATTTCAGGTAATAACTTAATCTATTCTTTAATCTACTTTACTGTAGTGGACAGTAGTTATACAAAAATATTTTTAGTATATGACCGGTGTTGAAAGAAATATAATACGAGTACATCCTGTCATTGGTGTACATAGGTATATCAGAATATTATCGTATAAAGATTGAACCTTTGAAATGGGTAGTATATGTTCTGTGGTGTGTTTTCAAATAAATAATAAAAAAAAAAAACTTAACTGTTTCAACAAAGCAATCAAAGTCAATTAGTAATTATGTCAAGTCATGTAAAATATTTTCCGTTCTTCTTATCTTGTAAGTGTTACATAGAATATATTGTAATAATTAAAAACTTATTTAGGGTGATTCATGGTGTGTTGGCATATGTGCATTCATACATTTTGCATCATCTATGTAATAATTCTTCCTCCAAGTAATCGCCCCCATGCTTCGGATTTACAATAGAAGTCAACTCGCATTAATAAATTAAGGTTAGGTCTATTAATTCTGATTAAAAATTATTCTAGAAGTAGTTATTAATTATATTTATTATTAATTAAATATAATAAATAAGTTTTTTTAAGTAATAACTTTATTATATAATAATACTTTATATACAAAAAATATTTAACAAATTTCACCTCCGCTGCTGGTTTCCCGCCTATAGAAATACATTCCAAATCGATTTCTTGATCTTCTATAGCTTGTAGTATAGAACCTTGGAGTATTCTTGGAGATTCTGGAGGTACGAGAACTGTCAACTGAGCATATCGTGATCTGATGGGTGGTTCACCTAAAAACATATAACGTTGTTAGATAAATGGTAATACATGCATCCTTATCAATATGGTCGATACTGGTATGCCTAGTGGTTATAATACCTTTCGGAGTCTTGGGTCTTGGGTTTACTTTAATATTAGTTTTCATAATGATTAATATTGTATATCTTCCATATCGCTATCAAAGTATCAAAAATTCATCCAGTCTAAGTGCATACCACATACCAAAATAAGTTTTTTTTTAGAATAGATAGAAACCGAGCACGCAGCCCACCCAATGGTATGTGATAACCGCCGCCCATGAACATCCGCAAATGGTGCGAGGCAGTAAATTTCGGGTGAAGTGCACTGTGGTGGTTTGCCAACCGTCGAGATGGTGAGGATGAAACTTTGAATTATGTCGTGATGTACGATTTATATATTATACTTAGCGGCAGGAATTAATCTGAACAACTCGTCAAAACACTCCCCTTGGGAAAGTTGCTAAGTTGGTGGAATGTAACATTTGCACTAACGCTTACGGCGTTATAATGTATCCTTGACTGTTGATATTATCTGGTAATAACTAGAAAATTTCATTAGTAGACATCATATACAATAAAATAATATACATGTTCCAAATTCAAAATAATTAAAAAGCTGAAAAAAAGAAAAGTTTTTATGTAATAGTATTTATGGCCAGACTAGTTATATATATAACTAGTCTATATATAACTAGTATATACACTTCAAAAGCTTGGTATCAGCCGTATCTTCTATCGTACTATCAACAGATACAACAACACTTCCTTTTTCGAAGACCAGAGAAGATCGGTGCGACCTGTTAGGGCTGTTAGAACTACAAAGGCTGTTAATGCTGTTAAAGCCAGAATTCGTCGAAACCCCATTACGAAACAAAAAATCTTATCGCGAGAAATGAAGATTCCCGCTAGGACTCTGTCGCGTAATATAAAACAAGACCTGAAGCTCGGTACTTATTGTCGATATACAGGACATGCCCTGAATCAATGTTTACAGTTAAAGCGAGTGGATCAATTAAAACGAAAAAAAAAATTCACGATTGAAGAATACTACAATAAGCAAAATGATAAAGTGTACGCTCACATTTCTAAAGAAGCTGCACAAGCTCGGAAAGATACAACGTGGTCATTATCCTGCGTCAGTGTTGGTTTGGTGAAGCGTATCTTATCAAGGAATCACAAAACTAAATTTTTGTGAAAAAGGAGTGAAAACTTCAGCCAAAGTGTAACAAGATACAGTCTTGGATCATGTTGTGAAATCTCTCAGCAATACACTTTTTAAAAATATACCGTGGACTTTCCAGCAGGACTTTGCACCTGATCACAAGGCACGAACTACCCAAGCCTGGCTTGAAACCAACTTTCCGGACTTTATAAGAGCTGAAGACTGGCCCTCATAGCCCAGACCTCAACCCTTTAGACTTCAAATTATCGTCAGTTTTAGAGGATGTGGCCTGCTCTAAACGACACGGCGACATTGAGTCTCCTTAAAAAATCTTTGGAGCAAGCAGTGACATCTTCATGTTCAATGTTCTTGCCACTGTCACCGCGTTAATAATTCAAATGTATCAAAAATCCTGCCTATGGTTGGATTTAAAATTCAGAAATGTAAATACGCCGCCTTATCGCCTTATTCGGCGTCTTTCAGTTACTATACGGTGCCCTTATACATACGTATTACCGACATAAGGAAACGTTAAATGTAAGAGAATTTATTATGATTGGATTCGGTGCAATTTCCATCGAAATGTGGAACTCCTTAAAGAAATTCCGAGATTTATTTTCGAATATCAATTTGCGGTTGCGACTGTAAATCCTCTTTCCGCAAGAAACGCATTGATTGGAAAAGTTTCAAAACATTTTTTTTGAGCAACTTGCGAATACCATTTGATTTCGAAACGAGTCGCCAAGGCAAGATATAATAGATTTGGCTATGGTTATTTTAACAAAATATTGGCCTGTAAAGTCTTTTTTATTGGATAACTGGACTGAGTTTAAATGTTGAGGCAACTAATAAAAAAGCTTTAGCAAGTAAAGGATAAGTATGTGAAACTTAATTTTGAATTATATCATTTGTGATTTTTTGATAGACAAATATTCATTTAGTATTGCACCGAACCGAATGGCAAATGCGTTACTCAGAAGATAACCACTACATTTGACTACGCGAGCGTCAAATTGACGTAACTTTAAAAACTTTTGGATTCTGCCAATCCTCATTAGAAACGCTTTGCGTTATAAAAAGACTATGCAACGAGTACAGTGTCTTTGATACTGCATCTGAACCATTCTTATGACAGTAAGTAAGTATATTAGACTAAGGAAGGAGAAAGGGAATAATGGTAGAGCTACACTGCATTTTGATTCTAGCTGCAGAATGAATGGGTCAGCTCGACCAGGGTAGGACCACGCCATCAAAGATTACAAGCGTAAAATAGCAGCATAACGCTGCTGTGTTTCGTCTGGTGAGTGCATGGATCCGGAGAAGTTTATTTCTGGTGACGAGGCATCCCATCTCAGTCCTGAAGGGTGACAATGCATCTGCATTATGATTCCTTATCAAGGATGAATGTAGATGTCTTGGGCTGCAGGAATCACGTACCATCAAATGAACTGTGTGCTCTTTCGGTACTCTGAATGTAATGAAAAAATAATAACGAAGTTACCTCGTTGGTTACTCTCAATGTACCAGTGATGTTAATATGAATGCTTATCACTCTATTTATTAACTTTGTAAAAAAGGGCTATCATCCGAATTCTTTAACTACTATATTTGTAACATACCATTAACATAGGGGACAATATTTCTATTTATTTTAGTTTAAGATCTTCCGATGAACTGTAGGAATTACTAACCATTCCGTTAAACTATGAGCTCATTAGTCACTCGAATTAAAAAAAACTTAAACTAAAGTATTTATCTAATAAATGTCTTTAAATACAAAAAACATTAACTACTCTAGAATGGTGTACAGCGATCATGGCGGCGGTACTAGTTTTATTAGCATAATATCTCGTTAATCCAGTCATCGGTGGTAGAACGGGTATCTGCTTACCAACCTTAATTAGAACATCAATTTATATCGATTTAACTAACAGTATTTCGGGTCACTTATATAGCTTTATGGATGGCCACACGGCTCAGTGGAAGTTCTACGGAGACAACTTATTAATAGTATTTATATCATTATTTAACAGCTTTTACCAAGTCTCTATGATTTAACAGTGGTAGAGCTACGCTCCAGAATTTTTCTAGTTGCAGAACGAATGGGCAGCACTACGGTAGGACCACGCCCTCACACTATACCAGCACAATGTTGTGAGTGAGCATAAGTATGGTGAGTACAGGTATCCGTAGACCTTTATTGGTGACGAGGCATTCCATCTCAGTCCTCAAGGATGATCCATCATGATTCCTTGTCAAGGACATCCTCCATCATGTAGATATGATGGGTCGCAGGAATCACTAACCATCATGTGAACTGTGTGCTCGCTTTTTATTTTCAATGTAAAAAAAAGAACAATATATTATGCATGTAGACAGTCTAAGAATAAATTAATTAAAATTATTTTTATAAATATCTACACAAATGATAACATGCATTTTATGCATAATTTTCATCCGAAATTCCTGAATTCCTCATTTTATATGATTGGGTTTTCAGTTCCCTACACTCACCAAATGATGCACAAAAGCGTTATGCTGCTATTCCAACGCTGGTATTCTGTGAGGGAATTACAGCTAAATATTAGTTTATAGTCAACAGTTGTTTGGAAATATTTGCGGTTATCGCCCCTATAACTATTTGATAATAGGGGACGGTCACAGTACCTAGTCGTAGACACCTTGCATGTTACTGGACTCCTATGATAATAAACAGACATTTATGCAAATATTTTAAACAATAGATTTGTTTTTATCTGTTATTTTTTAGTGTGACCAATGAACAAATAATTAACCTTATAATAAGCGAACAAGGACTATAGACACCTACACGCATATTATCGATAAGAAATCAAGATAGGTATTAAGCTAACATCCCTAGGATTAAGATGCCTAGCCACTAGTGATTCGGTCCCAGGTATCCTTTACTTAATATGTGACCCGGTAGTGATCCTACATGTATCATATTTCTTCCTCCTCTAATCCTCTAAGTTTGTTTTAAAGTATAAAATGTTGTCCAGTTAAATTCATAACAGAAATTTTAAATATTAATTATTGTTTTGTTGAAGGTAGCAATGGAAATGCGTAATATTATTAACTTATTTACTTTGTTGTACGAGCGCAACTGTGTGCTTAAATCACATTTCACATCATCCTGACAGTATACAGATAGATTCGATTTAAAACTGTGTGTTCAGCTACGGCGCGATTTTACCACGTAATGGTCATTAAATATTTTAATCAAAGCTAAATGTATACTTAAGTTTCAAACTTCATTTGACTATAATTCACGATATTATCAGTTCAACTTTCGGCATGCGGTCGGCTCAATTTATGTTAAACACGGTTCAATGAAATTCTCTCATATTTTACCATCTAGCAGCGCACTCAAACCACAAAACTAACTCGCCGGGTAATTTCATTACAACGCTAAATCCCAACTAAAAGCTTGTCTGTTAGCATAAGGCTAGAATATTATAACTGTTATCTTAAATACATTAGAATGAGAACCGAATGTTCGAGACAATTGTTGGAATTAAGGTGCGAAGTTGGAGTGGATTTTGGTTTTGGTTTTAAGTGCTCTAATAGTTTATCTAATAGTAACAGGTTGATCGTAGGCCTTGCGTTGTTATATTTATATATACCTAGAAAATGTTACCACAAAGCCCTAACTTTAAGTAAAGTTTGTCAGCTGTCTAATAGATTAATTCGTATTAAACAAATGACTTGAGAACGTTATCGTGGTTGAAAGTGCCCTAAAGTTCGATTATTACAATTTTGTGTTTAAAGATCATCATAATTTAAGTTCATCTATATAATCAACTGTAATAAGAGAGATATTGTATTCCATTTTTTTTATTTTAGTAGCCTAAGGTAAATGTTCTTTGAGTAGTCATTTATTTTGGTTGAAAATTATTTTTGCTCTGAACAGTCTCATCGTTGGACTGCCTTTGTTTTTTTTTACTGGTAAAAAGTTAAGCATTGCATATTTTTGAATTTCGCTCAATGTTCGTTTATTCAGATATTGAATAGCGGCGGTTAAAACTTTTTAATATTCGCTGTTTGGTTTATCGCTATAGAATTGAAAATGGAAATCCTGTCTATGAACATTTGCAGCTCGCAAAAAGTTTGACTGTTTTGCGTATTGATGGAACTTTTTCATTTTCATATTGACGGTATTTTTGCTTGTTTTATCAAATATTGTTGAAATGAATTTTTGACTTCCTATATCAAAACAAATAGATATATAGAGATTTCTGAGAGTCGTATATAAGGATATTTTTGACAAATCATTAAATATATACAACTAAATATGCGTCAACTTAACTTCACTAAGAGATTAGAGAACGTGATCACAACATACTTGTTTTTGAGATTAATCTTTATTGAAAGCAGCATATAAATATTGCGGTTTTTTAGATTAATTTCTGTAATAAGCATTTTTAACTTACAACGACCTTTACTAATAAAACAATGAAGAAGAAACGTTTTGGCATGTATTTGCCGCGTTGGTAAGCTACGCAAGTTTGCGGGAAACTAAGCTATTACCGACTCAAGGTTCAATATATGGTGGCAAGTGGCAGTCTGTGTGGGAGGCCTATAATCCGCAATGGATTAATGATAGGCAGAGATGATGATGAACAGATCACATTAACAATTAGTATTTGAGTTGCTAAAAGAACATTAAAATTATTAAACTTTTTTGTAAATAGAAAGGAAAAGAAAATAACTATAATACCGTCTATAATAGCAATTATGAGTACGAATCTTACTGTACTAGTGATAAGCAGTTAATCAGACAAAGAACAATAAAAACGGCGCCTCAATTTGTAAGTATATAGTTAGAGATAATATATCAGAAAGAGAAAAGAGGAGTGTAATGTACTCTATTCGGCCGAGTACTTATTTTTCATCCTTTTGCGTCATTTATAAATTTTAAATGTAGTAAATTTCGAACTTAATATTTTATTCTTCCCACGCCCAAAGCCCTCTGTAATATTAAAAAGTATACCCCAAGTGATTAGTGGTGAACGGATATGTAATTTTGTAAAATAAACCCAATCCTACAATCCAACTTTTGTAGTACTAGAAAATAGACGACTTAAATTTCATTCAGACTTTTAAAAACCAAATAAAATATACAAAGTTTTATTTTATTTATTCAAACACGAGAGCAGTGAGCAAACACCACAGTTGTGATACTGTTGTCAAACTACAACTTTCTGAAATTAAACTTAGCAGCCCGCTCTATAAATTCATCTTGTTTTGGTCCATGAATGTAAGTAAATATTGTATTTGATATAGTCCAAGTCAGTAGCGTCTGAAATCAACCATCAAGTACTGAAATCTCCGACTTGGTAGACAATACGTTACAAGGAAGTCTTCAAATTAAACTAAGATAAAAACTATTTTGAGCCAACAAGCTAACGATTGCTCCTTAAGATACTGGTGACTTGATGATAAGGAATCACAATGCAGACGCATTGTCAATCTTGAGGACTAAGACGGAATACGTCATTACCAGTAATAAGATCGTCGGTAGATCTCTTTCACCAGACAATATATTATTATAATATATACGTCAGTATTCCAGAAAGTGTATAGCAACAATGTTTCTATACACTTTCCGGAATTAAGAATTGAAAATCGGCAATTCAATAATCGGTGTAATTAATGATATAATTGAAAGTACATTTTACTATAGAAAAGAAAGACGAGTTGGTCTGTGTTTGCACGAATGTTTACGGTCCTGTTATATCTACTGCACAGTTGACGTGACACGAGAAAGTATCGCGCATTATGTAGATAAGAAAATAATGACTACAGAATTTGTAAAATGAATATATATATATATATATAAATGAATATTCATTTGCTTAGGAAACATAAATAAATTTCAATATTCACTTATGCCAAACGTTAAACTCACACACCTGACAAAAGAATTATCCAAAAACAAAGCTGTTGTGTTTGGATAATTCTCTAGTTTGTATCTCCTCAGTCGTTTCAGTACAAAACTGGGATTTACTTAACTATTGACTCGGGGTCAGATAATACAGAGAAAGGTATTTTACAACTCAACCGTAGATCCAGATCACAGATGCGATCCCGAACCTGAGGAATAGAATGAAATGCCTCGACAGCAGTATTAACGCTTGCGATTTAATCATTGCATCAGAGGATATTATTTAATATTTCAGAAACCAACAGCCCGTGCCGGTCGAGCTAAATTATTTGTACTACAGCTAGTTTACAGCTGCAGTATGGCTCTACCACTAAATTTACATTCTTAATAATTTCTAAATCATAAATTTTAAATATATCCTGGAGCTCAGGATGAGATTGTGATGATGGTAATACAGTCAAATGTTTCAATGATACCTAATATCATTGAAATTACCTTACATATGAAATTGGCGTTTTGTCGAACTGGCCACTTTGATCTCAAATAATCTAGCGCTTGGTTAGGAATTCCAAATTCAAATATATTTAAAATTTAGGCTAGTGTATTTGTTTCGTATTTAGTGTTTCATTTGTTTTCGCGCTAGTTTTTTTCTTTGAATTCAGTGCCTCAGAAATAGCTCAAAGGATTAATGGTGTATATGGGAGAAGCTACTGAAAAATAAAGCACAGAATGATTTTAGTTCCGACGTTTTCGATCTGGAGATTTTGACCTCCAAAACAAACCCCGTGGACGACCGGAGACCCAAGTTGGCAATGAAGAATTAAAGTTGATCTTGGAAGTGTATCCTTAGCAAACCACGTCAGAGTTAGGCTTCGGTGTGTGTGACAAAATAATTTTAATTCATTTCAAACAAATTGGAATTGGCGAATAAAACTCGAGAAATGGGTACAACATTAATTGAGTGAAGAATGCTGCCTTACATTACTCAACCGTCACAATAACGAGAGAATTTTGAATCGTATCATTACTTTTTTTGAAAATGAATACTGTACGACAATCTGGAATGCTCATCATAATGATTGAACCCAGGAGAACTGGCGAAATCCTGTCCCGAGCGAAAGTTGTCTCAGAAAAAGGTACTGGTGAGTGTTTGGTGCACCAGTGCTAGTGTCATACACTACAACTTCTTCAGATCTGACCAAACGATTACGGCAGATCTGTATTGGCAACAATTCCAAACCATTATGAAAAGCTAGTCGTTAAACTACTGAAACTGGTCAATTGCTCTAAACAGCTGCTGTTTCAACAGCACGCGCAAATTACACGGTAGCCACACTTCACGACAGATGATCGCTTAATTACAGGAGCTGCGATTGGAATGTCTCCAATACTCACCATTCTCCCCGGACCTTGCTTCAACATCACGTGAAAACTAAATTCGAAATACATTTGAATTTGAAATTCCTAACCAAACGCCAGATTATTTGAGATCAATGTGGCTAGTTGGACAAAACGCCAATCTCATATATAAGGATAATATTACCTAACATTATCATCGTACTGTAATGGCGGGCTTTCTTCCTGGGTTGTCTTAGTTTAGATTTGAGTTTTTATAAGCCCTAGCGACTATTCCCGGTATTGGTGAGGTAGCTATCCCACCTTCTCACGTATTCGGGGCACTACCTGTGCCCTGGATACATGGTTTATAGCAGTTGTGGAATCATAGCACCTCAGTCTTTTGAGAAGTTTTCTCCAATCTCAACTTGTACACTTTAGATAGATCTGTCCCATTTTAAACATTAGGTTATATAAGTGGAAATTTATCCGTTTATATTGGTTATAACTTAACATACCGAACCCCTAATTAATAACCACGAACCATATAATTATTAATCAGTTATAGTATTGATAATAATTATACAATAAACAACAAAAGAAAAAGGAGAATAACATTTATTATTATTAAGGCGGATTCAACTTTTGTTCTTGTTAGTAACTAACAAAAGATATACTTTATTGGAACATGCTACATCGTTATTTTCAGGAAACAATATAAGGAATCCAATGTCGCTATGTCTGGGTATCAAAGCCTATATATAAATAGGAAATTTACAAAGAAGTGTGTTATTATTTCATTTCTAGAGAATATTACCTCTTTATGATTTATATAAATATATTGACAGATAATCAAAATTGTAGTCTACTGCAAGAACTATTAATGCCATTAAATGAAATTTAATTTATTTAAACCTCTAATCTAAAGAAAAGGCCGGGCTTGCCTTACGGTGTTATCTAAGGCTTACGGCAGTATGAAAATATATTGCATAGTTGATGTTATCTGGCAATAATCAGTAGATATCGACCATGAGGACAAAGTGAGCATCAATTTTTAATTATCGTTTTGTTTAAAGTCGTTTCGTCAGCAGCCATATAGTTTAGTTATTATCATATGATATCAACAGCGCAGGATATATGATAGTGCCGTCAACATTCGTTCTCGACCTTTCCTATTCAAACATAATGCGCATAAATATAAATAAATAATGTGTACACACGTATATATATATATACCTAGTCAGGCCATAAGTTCTGTTACAAATGAAAATGCATATTATTATATATATAAATTTATACCTACATATTTATTAGTCAATCAGCAATAAATAAAAAACATTCTATTCGAAATGGCCACCTTTGGCTTTTATATAGACCTTTAATCTATTTGGCCACGAATCTATGGATTTACACAATGTTTCCAAGGGAAATTTCGCTACTGTTTGCTCCAAACATTTTTTAAGAGTCTCAATGTCGCCGTGTCGTTTAGAGCAGGCCATGTCCTCAAAAATTGACCATCAATTGAAGTCTAGAGGGTTGAGGTCTGGGCTAGATGAGGGCCAGTCTTCAGCTCTTATAAAGTCCGGAATGTTGGTTTCAAGCCAGGCTTGGGTAGTTCGTGCCTTGTGACCAGTACATAGTCCGCGGTATATTTTTAAAAAGTGTATTGCTGAGAGGTGACACAACATGATCCAAGACTGTATCTTGATACACTTTGGCTGAAGTTTTCGCTGCTTTTTCACAACGATGTAGTTTTGTGACTCTTTGATAAGACACGCCCCACCAAATCATCACTGACGCAGGATGATGACCGCGTTGTACCTTTCCGACCACTTGATCAGCTTCTTTAGAACTATGAGCGTACACTTTATCATTTTGCTTATTGTATTGTTCTTCAATCGTGAAAATTTTTTCATTGGTAAAAAGGATATTTCTGTGCCATTCACCTGCGTATCGCGACAGAAGTCGTTTTGATCGATCCACTCTCTTTAATTGTAAAGATTGATTAAGGGCATGTCCTGTATATTGACGACAAGCACCGAGTTTCAGGTTTTGTTTTATAATATGTGACAGAGACCTAGCGGAAATCTTCATTTCTCGCGATAAGATTTTTTGCTTCCTAATGGGGTTTCGACGAATTCTGGCTATAACAACATTAACAATCTTTGTAATTCTAACAGCACGCGGTCGCCGTGATCTTTTCTGGTCTTCGACAGAGGAAGTGTTGTATCTGTTGATAGTACTTAGTTAGATATTTGGACATACGTAGCTTTTGAAGTGTCTGGATATGACTGACGGCTCCATACCCACTTTACGCAAGGCGATCACTACAATCCTATTTTCTTTAACACCCCATTCCATATTGTAATTTGATAATGAAGACGAAAAAATATGTGAAATGGCGCAATATTGAATAAAGTTCTTAAAATAATATACGTGTTCCAAATTCTAAATAATTAAAAAGTTGAAAAAAAGAAAAGTTTTCATGTAACAATATTTATGACCAGACTAGTTGTATAGTGTCAAGAAGAAAGGACTTACATACAACATATTTAGAGCTAAACACCAACTTTATTATACAAAATACAATTTTATTAGACAAAAATAAATATTATATAATAATATTATACGATTTTCCCTGATGATCAGATTGTATTTATAATATTAGGGAAAAAAGAAGCACATAGTTGACTCCATGGTATGTGATAAATGCGGATTGTTAGTATATTCGGTCAATTCTTTTTTATAATATTGAGCCTTATAAAGGTAAGTGGTGACAACGGCCCATGCCATCTACGTCCATCTTCAATAAAGATTCAAGATGCATTCTTTTCACCCCGACTGAGCATGTCTCATTATATGTAATTGGGTCTCTGGATTAATATACTTAGCGTATGAAACACCGCAGATTTATGCTGCTATTTGATGGTAGTATGCTAGGATGGCGTGTTCCTTTCCCAGTACATGTTTGCAGTCTATGTACATATGTATATATATTCAATATATTCAACTCCAATTATAAATCGAGATGCAAATGCATTTTAATTTTATCCATCTCGAATTCACCTTCATGGTGTTAGTAGGTTGGTAGGATTGAGCCAAGCTATCAGTGTTGTAGTTCTATAAGGTAAACAATATTAAATTCAAGGGTTCGCACCGAAAACCGAATCTTAAGTGAAAGTCAAACGTGAAATTATATTATCTAAGCATGTTAATAAAAACAAACTATATTTTATAATACTTTAAATTGGGTATCTAAAAATATTAAACCTCGCTTTAACCGCTTAAAATTTTCAAGCAAATCAAAGAATTGATTCGGCATTCATAATTCCGCTCCAAGCAATGCGGGAATTAGACAACTTTGGAATTCAGATTAAAGTTGCTAATACAGTTACCGTGCCCCGGGCGCGATAACTTCTTATCTCGATAATTTGTACGAGGAAGGTGAAAAACATCCATGAGAAAAATGCGACCAGCATTTAAACGAAGATATACGAAATAAAATTAAAAAAAGAATATTATACAGAAACTACATTTATTTCTTCATCAATAACCTCATAACCTATCGATATTGAAAAGCTGAACATAAGGCTCTCCCATAGATCACCCGAAGTCGATGGATGCAGGGGGCCCATAATCGTGCTTTGTGGGAGTATAGGATAAGTTCAGGAGTAGACTATGGATAGGCTGGTATGATGATTAAATTGTAAGTGTTTGATTTCTAGATTAGAATAAAGACAGAAAAAAAATTGTTTAAATGATTTGACACAACATTTATCATTATTATTATAAAATTCCTCATTTTCCATTAACCAATTAAATAACTCTTCATTAATCCACTAATGAACTGATAGGTTAATGCATTCAACAACTCCATGAAAACTAGGACGATAAATAGGTCACTCAATCTTGTTTATATTTTTGTAAGCTTCTCTCAACTTAAATTTTATTTAAGAACAAATAACCCAAGTACTCTATGAATATTAATTTACGTATAACAATTTATGTTACATTATCAAAAAAATAACAGCGTATATCAATTTAACTATATCGTCTTCAAACAAAACGTAGAAAGTATTATAATAAAGATATTAAAAGTCGTTTACTATCGTAAAATGAAGCTATTATTTATAAATTAATAATATCTTGGGGGATTTCGCTGCAAAAAGTGGGTAGCAATTTTCTAGCGGTTTTACACTGTTTTGAATAAACATTGGTACTTGATAGATTCTTACAACCAGTGGAAAAACTAGCCTTTACATTTTTACTTTACTTAATAACCTTTATATTTCTATTCACTTTAACTGCTTGTCTGTTTATTAGTACCTCGTTGCTTTTGTTTTTCAAACAAGACCAATATTTGTGCTAAAATTTCTAATTTTCGGGTCTGAGTGTGATTGTAACGTAGTCGGTGGCACTGAATCCAACCCTACATTCAGTCTCATTTCATATGTTTAACTTCGGCATACAGTAAGATGAGGTAGTTCTATGTCCGTACATATATCCATGTTCTCCTGGTCCATTTCAAGCGTAAGAAGCGTAAGTCACATTTTTACGCAAAGAAGCGTTTGCGCAAAAATGTGTAGAAAGATTAGATGAAGGCTCAGATGCAATATCAAAGACACAGTACATCCTACATAGTAATATACATACTGAGACATACCCAGATGATATAGCTGTAATTAGAACCAAATAGAATGTCATCGCAGAAATTTAAAATAGCAGCATAACAATGCCGTCTATCGTGATGAATGTAGGGATCTGAAGACTCATTTACTTGCAGAGAGGTATTCGATCTTAGTCCATAGGGCGTGGTCTTTTCTCAGAAAAGACAACGCCCTATCCATGCTGCTATTAGAAATGAGCTGCAGCATGGTTCTACCACTATATAAATATGTGATGTGTAATTTTCACTTTTTTCTGATAAATCTCTACAAGATAAGCTAATTAACACATCCAGTATGGAAATATCTTTGGCATTGACTTTTGAATAATTCAGTCTACTAAAGGTCTTCATGAGCTCGGCTATCTTTTTTGTCTTCGATCCTCCGAATCTCTTCTGTCCATCGAATAAAGTGACTCAGTATCATATATTAATATTTGAGCTCATTTATTATCCTAAATACAATAAAAGAAACACGTATTAAAATAAATCAAGGATGGCATTCGGCGAAATGTGTGCTCCAAAATCCCCAGCAAAAATTGATAACAGAAACATTTTTTTCTGTATAATTTCCCACGTCCTGCAATAATTTGCAGGTCTCTGAATATTCTGAGATTACGATTGTTTCAACAAACTAACTTCTTATTGCAACGGAATAAAATAACCTTCTTTTAGTTCGTCTTATAACTTAGTACACGTAGCACGTACACGTGAAATGTACTATAAAGATGTTGCTTGCTTTATTGGAACGTGGCAGACGATTCTGTCAAACAAAATGGTAAAAATAAAATTTGAATTAAATCTCAGTTCCCGAAATAGTTTTTATCTTTTTTTCCATATATTTAGTTTCGTAAATCAATATGAATGATTAAGTTCATGTAGTCGTGGTATAGTCCTTATAAGTTTTACTCAAGGGATGACTTGATGCAATTTTTTGTGGTATACATTATCCGAAAATATATAATTTTTAAACTTCCGGTATCCCATTACGCAAGTCTCCGAGGCACTGTTCTGAGGTAAACACTGCCCTTTGACGATTAAGCCGCATTTCAATTCTGATCTCATTATATTAAAGAATTTAAATTAAAGTTTCCAGTTGCACGTTTCTACTTGTTTTTGTATAATAAATATCTATAAATTTGTTTTTAAACCTAGGGCCCAATTTATTTCATGCATCTAAATCTAAAGTTTTTACTATAATTAAACAAATACAACGTCACACATTGTCAATTTTTTTTATTTTTTTTTATTTTTCCAGAACAAAATTCACACCGCTGGATCTCAAACGTGACGTCCATTAATGTTTAAGACATTAAATATAACTATTCAAAAGGCACTGCGGAATTTAACATCGTGATTTTTATAACGTGCAATTTTTTTCTGTAAATAAATAAAGCACATACAACAGATAAAAGTTCGCACGACATCGTCGGTTTGTTCGTAATGATCGTTGAGGTGGAAGTATTAAAATGGGAATATAAACTAGAAATTATTAAAATGGATAAACAAACTCTTATGCAGGTAAGACTTTTTTTATAGAAGATTTAATGCTTACGATTCAGTGGCTGCTAGGAAGTAGTCGTGCGTGGTAAAAACTCCATGTGTTGTGATGTTTTGTGATTTAAGAATGATTACTCATTTTTAAAGTTAAATATAATTTATAATTTTCTACTACTTAAATAATTATCTTAATCGAACTATTAATTTTTTTTTTCCTTCGAGATTAAAAATTTAATAAAGATATACTATTTGAAATTAACATAACTTTTAATAGTAATTAAGGCCTGAAATGAAAAGAGAAGCTTTTGAAAGCTTTTGAAGAAAGAAGATTATAAAAAAAAATATTGAAATGCCATTTTTAAAAAATAAAAAAATATAATTTTTTTTTTGTATATTCAGATATTTTGTCTGTCTGAAAGATATAGTGTATATAAAATCTTCAGAATATAACTTATAATTCACACCGAACCCTTACTGATTATTAAAGTGTTTTTTTTTATATTTATGCAATTTGGTTTCACATTTAATATCAATCAATATTTTTGAAATAGACAAAATCAGATTTCATAGACACAAAACAAAGTATTTTGCTGATACTCTTCAAGGAGTTCCGTTATATCTCTCTTCGGTATTAATCAGATCTTGGTCGTTTGTATCAGATAATTACTGCATGACATATGAAATATTTAATACAAATGATATTAAATATTTCATATGTAATGCTTCTCTTGTACTATACGTTTAAAATAAAACAAAAGTTATGTAACAATTTAGACTTCACTTAGACGGGAACCACATCTAGAACGAGAATATATCTCTCAAATTGATGTTTGAATTATTCAGAGTTGTAACGACCCCAAAGGGCGAGACTATCTCGTTTGAAGTGATAGTACCTGTCATTCCCCCTTGTCATATTTCGGGTTTCAAAGCTTGGGTTTCATTGGAATATTGTATGGAGTTTTTCATGGCTTCCTTCACTGATTGTGAGTCATTAGTAAACGTTTAGGCACTTTGTGTTCCCTTATGTGTTTCTGCATTCTATTTAAAATTAATGTCATATTATCACTATATTATTTTAAGTGATAGAGCTAAAAATGCCTGGCCTGCATAAAGTGGCAGCTTACTCTGCTTTCATTTTGTACGGTGATTAATTCAATCTAAAAGGAGGAACATTCTATTTTAGTTATCAAGGGAGACATCGCATCCGCATCTCGATTCTTTATCTTAACTGTATGTAGGAGTCATCAACCACAGGAATCACTTACTTCGAGATGACTTTGAGATGAACACTGGAACTACGCACTTAGAGTATACCGGCGAAATATAATAGCATAATACAGCTGTGTTTTGCAATTTAAGTGTAGCGAGTCTGATATACAATTACGGTGACAATGGACATGAATCTTTATTGAGTACGGTGCAAGTATTTAGGGACGCGGTTATCATATATTACTTATATACACACCATACAATGAACTGTGTGTTCGTTTGTTATAATTAATTTATTAAAAGATAGAACGAGAAAGAGTGACCGCCGACGATCGCTGAATCACTATTATATATACTAATATTAATATTTTATATACAACTATCGATTATCTACATGTTAATAAAGACAACGGTACTGACAGTAGAGTTTTATTAAGGTTAAAAACGCTTCATATTGAGACCTACTCAAGAAAATGTTCGCTAAATTAAATTATTTCAGTCTCAGAGACTGCACTGGCGGCGATCTGTCACATTTTATTTTCTAAGTAAAGCGTGACTCATCCTATTTATGGAGCTACCTCTCCCCTGCTATGATGCCCGGCGTAATTAACAAAACTTATAGGGGTGTTGATGCAAGAGTTCTTTTATGCTATATTTAAAGATAAAAACAGAAACAAAAATGTATTTATGTAACGACATTAATCAAAAATGGCAAACTTTGGCATTCCCTCGTAATCAACGTTAGTTATAATATATAAGTTAATAACAGAATTAAAAATTAAGATAAAAAATTTAATTTTATATAGCAATGTATAAAAAATCTCACACACATATACATGTCAAAACACACTCGCACCCGATACCAATTTCTTTAAAACAAATATTAAGGGCGTCGTCAAAGAATAAAGCCGAAGACGTATCGCGAATTATTGAATTAAGGAGTTAAAAAAAAATATTATAAAATTAATTTTAACAACTAACAAAAATAACTCATCGCGCGCTCATACTAACGTTTACACAATTAATATCATCGAGTTACTCCAATATCTGAAATAAAAACTACGCAGGAAAATGTGCATGTACTTTTTGCGCGTTTAAATATTTATTTATTTAATTAAACTTTATTTGCATATAAAGGAGAATTTGTACAAATAGGCGGAATTATTATCAAATGGATAAATATTATTGGATATATAATAGGTTAGTTATTACAAAATGGATTGGAAGATCTCTAGACTACGACGTCTACCTTTAGTGGCTCTAAATGTTTGAATTAATTGTTTGATACTGCCTCGTGTAGAAGCGAAACACGAACAGAAAACTTGAAATGTGCGAAACTACAGCATGCACAATTTAATGTTGGTACTTATATATAAGGTAAATAAATTAATTGATAATTTAAATTGAGTTTAATATCGTGATAGAAAAGAGAATCCACATGTTACTTACCAGAATTTTATAATGAGCTCGATCTTGTATATTTGTGACTAGCTTTACAAACTTGAGGATTTCGAATTTTTACAACTTGAGTATTAGTTGGTTAAATGTTATGAAATTATTGATTATTGAATTTGAGTTTGAACCTTACACAGGACTCACCAATCACTACTACAGCAATCATTACTACCACTATCTAAATATAACGATAAAATACTAGCATTGGATCGTAAAATTTGCTCATAGAATCGCATTTCAGGTTGGATAAAAATTAATTCCATAGGATATTTCTTCATCATCAGCATAATCTCCCTCATGGCAGCTAGTATAGGCACATTATTACACATGATACTAACCAGCTGAATAGCCTTCATCCATAACCCTTAGTACAGATTTCTGATGAATTCGAGTACATTTTAAACCTTTCACTCAATAATAATAATAATATTGGCAAAATTATTATTGGACCACTAGGTGATGTTAGTGTTTTGTATAGAACCGACAAACGAGCAATCAGGTCACCTGCCGCAGCCACCGGTGAACTTAAGTAAAGTCACGCTGCGTCCAGTAGTGTACATGCTAGATGAATGTGTTGTTTCATCACATGGCATCACAGAATACCATAGTGAAATGAGTTTAAGAAGTGGATGAAGCATTCCATCTCAGTCCTTAGGGATGATAACGTGTGGATCTTGAATCTTTGGTCATGATGGATGTGGATGTCATGGGCTATACTGTTGATATACCATGGTATGTTATTTATTTTTTTATTACTTTGAGAGTAACAAACGAGCACACAGTATACCTGATGGTAAGTGATTCCTGTGGCACATGACATCTACATTCATCCCTCAAGGAATCATAATGCAGATGCGTTGCTACCCTTGAGGACTGAGATGGAATGTCTCGTCTGCGGATCCCTACACTCGCCAGATGAAACACAGCAGCATTGCAGCATGCTGCTATTTTACGCTGGTATTCTGTGGGGGCGTGGTCCTACCCCGGTCGAGCTGACCCATTCATTCTGCAGCTAGAAACAAACTGCAGTGTAGCTCTACCACTGTGAATTTTTGTCATCACTAAGATTCACATTATGATAAAAAATACATCAAATTTGCCCGCTCGACCTTTGAGAAAGGCTGTATTAGTTTGCAGAGTATAAAAGTTAGGATAAGATTCAGATGCAGTGTTAACTACACGAGACAAATTTAACCTAACATGGAAGACCAACACATAAAAATTGACCATCGTTGCCAATTGAGACCATCACAAATATGTAGATAAAATTAAAATGTTTATTGTAATTCCAATATATATAAACAAAATTAATCGCATTGGTTTCAAACACAATCAAAAAAAATAGCGATAAAATATTGAAACTACTAATAAAATACCTAACAATAATCTACCTTATATAAAAAAGATATAGGTTCACCAAGTAGTAATATGAACAAATTACATAAACAACATTGTACGACATATTCTGTATGATTGAACAATAACAATATTTTAACTGTTTCACTGTTAAAAGTTACTCGATAAATCTCGGTGACCCTCCATTACAACCCTACCGAACTCCATCGGACTCCGCACATGTTATCTAAATATAACCCTAAACAAACTAAGGGACAAAAAACAAATACCGTTTAGGGATTGTACTGGAGTTACGAGAAATTAGCGGTAAGGGAAAATTATGGAATCTTCAAAAATTCAATAAATTGTTATTTAGATTTGATATCTACGTGTATCACCCAACCAAATTTAAAAGCATATTATAAAATAGTTTTCAATACAGATAATCGCATCGTCAAGAATACACTATGAGAAATTGTATTTTTCCGCTTATACCATTGATGTGTCATGTCCTTTATACGTATTTATCTCATATGTAAATTGTTATTAAGTTTATTACTTAGGTTTATACTATTTATTGGTTATATAACGTGTCTCTATTTAATCTACATTAAAATTCACAACGTCAATGTTTTAATATATTTATAAATATTTTATACTATCAAATCTTGATGGTCTTGTATCATCCGTCACAAATCCTCTGTACGGTCCATGATCTGGTAAATTGTCATTCTGAACACGAATGGCAAGAAAGCTAGAGCTCGCAATGCACTGTTGTTACCTAAAGAATTATTACTTATCCCTGGAACGAATATTCCCTGAGCTTATTGTATGCAACAAATTGATGGGAATAATATTTTTTGTAAATAAATAAAATAATGACATCACCATAAAACAAATATGTAGCTTACTTCTGGTTTTAATTATAAAATTTGTTTGTACAACATATAATTTAGATTTTCTTACAAAACCTTACACCTTACACCTAAAATTTCTTCTATACCCCATATTTTATAAGCATTTTTGTAAGCTAAAAACCTTGCGTCTAAATTTGACTGAGTTATAATTGTACCATTGTACTCGACTCGAATCCTAGACGTAAATTTCGCTCAAATAGTTTCTATAATTCTATGGTTTCCTTGTTAAATTCTCGGTCATGGCTAACTTTTTGCACTTTTAATATCACTGTCTGCTATTAAAGTTCGGATTTTCTAGTACGTTCATATAATATTAAATGACAATTTTTTTGTAATCCCACGGGCAAATTTATAATAAAGTATTAGTTGTATAGGCGGTTTTTTTTTATTACCAGTAACTAGATATCTCAAATTATCAAATTCTATGTATTATATATGTTAATAGTATTACGAAATATGTACGTATACGTAACTTCAAATTTCTAGTAACATATTCAAGTAAATATTTGTCTTCGTCTATATTTTCCCTGGAGATCTATATTTGCCCAGGCGCGCTGAGTTAACCCGTGCAACGTTCAAAGGAATATTCTAGTACAAGACGTCAGATTATTTCACTTTGAACGTCATTTAATTTAAATGTACGATTACATTTTATTTAAGCGAAACCATCGTAGCAATATTTTGCTGATATCGGGAATCGCATTTTACGTTAAACACTCTTTTAATTTAAAAACTTACGCAGAACCCTATCACGAAAAATGTAATCATTCTTTTTCATATAGGTAGTAAAAAATATCGTATAATAAAACGCATAGTGGGTTTTGCCAACCATCGACATGTATTATAATTGCATCCACACAATATTGAATTCCGTCACGGTGGGATCCCGATGCTGGTTTGTTTTATGATAATAATATTTTTTAGAATTAGTATATATTGACCTCAGAGCATACAAGCAAGGGAGATATACCAGGTGAGTAGAATGTTCGTTGCTCTCGTATGTTCAAAATACAGATACAATGCAATAACCGACATTTCAACGCAGACGTGCGTCGACCGCTTGCGGGTACACAGCTGCGCAATAATTTAAAATTGAATATAAATATTATTACAAGGAATAAATGTGTAAATATTAGTTATATTTGGTTTCTATTTTATTTGTATTTTAATCATAATGTTCTATAATATTTTATAATTTCACAAAGAAAAAATATCATATGGTTTACATAAAGGGAGTTTAACGTTTTATGGTTCATTTATGTATTATATATGTTAATAGTATTACGAAATATGTACGTATACGTAACTTCAAATTTCTAGTAACATATTCAAGTAAATATTTGTCTTCGTCTATATTTTCCCTGGAGATCTATATTTGCCCAGGCGCTGAGTTAACCCGTGCAACGTTCAAAGGAATATTCTAGTACAAGACGTCAGATTATTTCACTTTGAACGTCATTTAATTTAAATGTACGATTACATTTTATTTAAGCGAAACCATCGTAGCAATATTTTGCTGATATCGGGAATCGCATTTTACGTTAAACACTCTTTTAATTTAAAAACTTACGCAGAACCCTATCACGAAAAATGTTATCATTCTTTTTCATATAGGTAGTAAAAAATATCGTATAATAAAACGCATAGTGGGTTTTGCCAACCATCGACATGAATTGCATCCTCACAATTTTGAATTCCGTCACGGTGGGATCCCGATGCTGGTTTGTTTTATGATAATAATATTTTTTTAGAATTAGTATATATTGACCTCAGAGCATACAAGCAAGGGAGATATACCAGGTGAGTAGAATGTTCGTTGCTCTCGTATGTTCAAAATACAGATACAATGCAATAACCGACATTTCAATTCAGACGTGCGTCGACCGCTTGCGGGTACACAGCTGCGCAATAATTTCAAAATTGCTGTACGTTCCGTAAAAAATTACAGTAATACAAATGGATGTGTACATTATTAATTAGCTGTAATGTTTTACACTAGGAAAACGTTATTTAAAGTTTTCAGTTGTAACCTAATATATACTGATGAACGAACAGTGTTATTTTTTTAACAAAGTATGATGGTACTATATTACCAACACTCCCGTTGAAGTGGTTCAATATACTTGTGGTTACGGTTTACGATATTAGTTGAATGAATACGAACCGACGACGTTAAGTTTCACAGGACGTAACCTAAATCATTAGGCTAATGAGACTTAAGTCGACCTTTACATAAATTAATTGATGAATTAATTTAAAAATTGAATATAAATATTATTACAAGGAATAAATGTGTAAATATTAGTTATATTTGGTTTCTATTTTATTTGTATTTTAATCATAATGTTCTATAATATTTTATAATTTCACAAAGAAAAAATATCATATGGTTTACATAAAGGGAGTTTAACGTTTTTATGGTTCATTTATGTATTATATTTACCCATCTATGTGTATATCTTTCCCTCACCATAACTTTTCAAAGCTTGAACCGATCTACACATCTGTGATATTATTTGAATCATTATGTAACCGCGGACACAATGATAGGTTTGGCATCATATTTTTTATTAAAACCAAAGTAGTCTATTAATATAATAAGTATATAAATATAGTATAATACGTATGTATATCTAATTATTTATAAGTGTTTAGCTGTTTTACACTGTCAAATCAAGTAAATTTTTGAACTAACTATTGACCTCGTTTACTGATATTGTTAAGTGGAAAAAAAAGATGTTTGTATGCTTAAAAGTCCCAGAGATTGATTCCATGGGCGTCTTTATGATGAGTATTTTCAACGGTTGTGTTTGTCTTTGGTCCACAATTTTTTTTAACGAAGTCAAAACAAACAAATGTCATTGACGTAAAGGTAACATGCCTAGTTCGAAATATTGCTAGAGACAAAATATATATAAATCTCACAGCTGGACCTAGGCCTCGTCTCTAAAGAGGGTATTAGAGCATAATCCATCACGCAACTCCACTTCCGGTTAGCAGTCTTCGAAATATTTTTTTAATTATTCCTTAGACATAAAGGTTCCCTCCATACGATGTATTACGACACCGCCGAGCACATGGTAAATAAGCTTGACCGATAAACAATTACATTGATGCCGGCAACTGGGATCAAACTCGGTTTGCTCGCATATTAATCAAATGTGCTTAGACATTGAGCTACCACGGCTGACGATATTTATAGTAATTTTTAATTATGAAAATTACTACTTGAGATTTTGCAGGATGCTGACAAATAGATCTTCGATGGTGATAGTATGAGTAACGATAGTGACGATAGTTACTCTCACTGCAAAGAATCAATTCATTGAGTACGATAAAATAGTGCACAAATAAAGTCCAAGACAGATATTTTGCAGTAACAGAGATACACTGAAGCTTATTGCATAATGTAGCATAAATTGGCCGGCTCGGCCGGGATTGGGCCTCATGCCCACACTGAATACAACCGTGAAATAGAAGCAAAACGCTGCTGGGCTTCTTATGGTAAGTGTATGGATTCAAAGCCTCAATAACAGGTGACAAGGTATTCCATATCAGTGAATTGTTAGGTCAGGTGAACTACATTAGTCAAACCTAATATATACTGATGAACGAACAGTGTTATTTTTTTAACAAAGTATGATGGTACTATATTACCAACACTCCCGTTGAAGTGGTTCAATATACTTGTGGTTACAGTTTACGATATTAGTTGAATGAATACGAACCGACGACGTTAAGTTTCACAGGACGTAACCTAAATCATTAGGCTAATGAGACTTAAGTCGACCTTTACATAAATTAATTGATGAATTAATTTAAAAATTGAATATAAATATTATTACAAGGAATAAATGTGTAAATATTAGTTATATTTGGTTTCTATTTTATTTGTATTTTAATCATAATGTTCTATAATATTTTATAATTTATACATATAAAACCATTAAAAACAAAAGATCTTATGTCTAAACGCAAATATGAATCGCATAAGGAGATGCAACAAATGATAGTACTCTAAGTGTTAACTGTATGATGGACACACAGGAATAATTTTCAGTATGCCCCAATCAGAGAGAGTTTGAATATCAAATGTAAAATCGAAAAAATATACAAAAGAAATTATGAATACATAACTAAAACTGTGTATGCCTGTACTGAACAATAAAAAAAATATATTATACATATAGTTTTATGAGCGGATTTTGCCATTTGCATTAAAAAGATGTAATGGTTATATCGATATAAAGAAAGAAAGAGACAGATGTGAAACATAAAATGGCATAAAAGTAATTAATTACCTCGTGGCCCAGAGCTGACTTGACATTGATATGAAGCATCGTCATCCAATGTTACTTCTCTTATATCCAATGAATAGTCTCCTGAAAAAAATGACGATGTTAATTGTAGTCAGAAAAAATTGTTGGCAAAGAAACACTAAAATTGCAAAGAGTCATCAAGAAGGGGAGATCTATTTTAAGCGGTTGACTTATAGTGAGTGTAATTATGATTTATACAAGGTTCATTTTTTGAATAATATATATATTTATATTTTTTTACATTAAGAGTAACAATCGAGCACACAGTGATACGTGATGTTAAGTAATTCCTGTGGCCCAAGACATCTACATTCAAAATATACAATATTCAAAACTTTAACATGGAACTTTTTATTGGTAAATATTAGTAAGAAAATGTTCTGAAACTATCTTACGGCTTCCCACCGCTTAATTTTTTTATTCCTTTGTAGACAACACTTTTGGATATTTACGACGGCGATTAATATTCAGAACGGTTTCCGTTACAAATAAATTAGGCTCCATTACCATTTTCTTGATGTTTCATGTGTGGGCGAATTTCGATAAGGCAGATTAAGGTACAATGTATAAGTGCTTTAGTTTTGTTTATATTTTAAAGCACTACTGATAACTTTGTTTACATCACACAGCTTAGAATACTTGTCAGAGACTACGTCTACGAAAATTTAGATAAGATTATATGGATATTCATTTTTATACTGTAAAGAATAATATATCTTGTTCAAAATCTTTCTTCAGTCTTAGACATAGTAATCATTATATAACTGTCACCTAATGTTTAAGCTTAGAAAGTTTATCAGGGATATGTTTAAGATTTTAGCCATATTTTATTTGATCATCATTTTAGTCTTTAAATAGATTCCTGTTAAATCATTACTTCATCTTGCCGTAAGGCATAGCCCTTAAGACATTCGCAAATTCTTGAAAACCTGTGATCTTGCCAACCTATAAAAAAATACGAAGGCGATATGATCTTTGTCGTTGGCGATTTGTTTAATCATGGGTAGCGCAACCTATAACCTACAATGCACTACCCTATCCACGTGATTTCATTAAGCATTCAACATTCTCACTTTTGCCGTTATAGTTGTTATTATTTTTTGACGCAAATGATAATATTAATATTTATTTACCCTCCTCATCACTCCCAACCATTTTGTATCTATCGTAGCCAGTCAAATGTCGATGCGTTCCAAGGCCGAAGTCATCTTTAGTCCACTGCAGTTGACCAACTTTTCCTTCAACTCTGCAAGGTAGCGTGACTCTGGATCCAACAACAGCGCTCTGTAGAAAGCATTTAATTGTATTCACAAAACAGCGTTACGATCGTTAACAAATAATAAATAAATACAAAAATAAATTGTAACCGTATACTTGACACATAAACACGATAAATATTCATTGTAATTCTCAAGGATAAAGGTGACACTTCTGTTACCTACCAACTGGATCTTTATTTCACTTGCTCACAATTTAAAGAATTGATTCTAACCTGAACGACTGGTGTTTTAATAGCTACAAAACTAAATACACATAGCCTCGGCTTGCCCTTAAGATATCCAACAGATTAAACGGTACTAAATATAATAATATAATATTTTACATTGTCATAGATACAGTAATAGAAAGTAAAGACCAGGCAAAGCAAAAAGTATGTGAATAGCATGGAGTCATAGACTTTAGTTAAGGTGATGTAACAACATAAAATTCAAGATCTTAATTCACATAGACAGAGAAATACTGCATATGCAGATACTCAAACATGCTTTCAAAAAGGTGTCGAAAAATAATATATATAAAGATATATATTAATATAGTATATATTATCTGAAGTATCCTTCATAGTATGTTAATATAAATATATATATATATATATATATGTGTTAAAATAAATATATATATATATATTTTCATTTAACAGAAATTGGTTAAATGAACCTTCCAAAATGCCATCAGTGGTGTAGTAAACGATTAGGGAAACGTGGGAAATTGTTTTATTGTCCGAAATTTCGGAAAACTCGCGGGAAAGTTACTAATAAATAAATCAGGAGACCCTAAACGTGGCTCTAACCCAAAAATCAAAGTTGTGGCAAAACTTTGGAATATTAATTTTGAAATTACCATTCCATAAATCAAACTTTTCCTGACTAACCTCAGGGAATAATAACCTTGTCCAATATTATTCTTTACGTAAGGATCCAGAGCAAGGAGTTGACATGAAGGCTCTGTATTGAAAATATCCAAGGATATTAAAAATTCCTTGCCTCGAGCACGCTGCTGCTAGCTGGATTTACTGTTTTTTTTTTCGGGGATTATTCGTACGGGTTATATTGGACCATTTTATCTTCAACTGACTAAATAAAAACAAATATTACTGGAATCGAACGAATGGATCATCCCCACCGTGAAAATTTTGTATTGACAATAGTGTCAAATAGGAGAGATCTTTAATATTTGCTTGTTTTTGTATATTGTTAATGTTTGTATACTCGGCGTTATAATCGCTATTTATATATTATTTTGATATAACAGCTGTTGAATTTGGAGATAATATATAGAAGTTGTGACAATAGACATTGTAGATTCGTGATGTGAAAACGACATTCAACCTAAGGGTGGTAAAGCAATATCGCTGTTGCCTTAATGTTATTAAATAACTAATAAATGTCATTAACATTATTCTAAATATTAAAAACTACTTTTCTACATAGTTGTACTCCGTCGCGGCTAAAACTTACGGCAAGCAGGGTACCCTCTGACCAGAATAGGACCACGCCTTCAGAAAATTTCAGCATCACGTAGCAGTGTAACGCTTCTACCTTTCTTAAAAGAGGTCAGTAAAACTTGTATACAAATCATTGGTAGTATGGTATTTAGTCCTGATACGACTAATTTTGAAATTATGATTATTTTTCTAAACATGCATCTCGGTGGCTACGGATGCAAGAACCGCTTACAATGAGATGAGATGAACTGAGTGATTGTTATGATCCTCAAACATACAAAAGTGGACTAGCATTGTATCAACATTCTGTTAGAAATAATAATCTTTAATAACAATATTTCATTGATTGTATCATTATTTAATTTATAATAGTTACGAACCAGGCGTATGTGGTTACCTATGATCACAAACTTTCTTTCTTTCACGGCCACCTATACATACTTGTGTATTTATTGCATGGTTTTAGGATCTATTCGTTATATTCTAGGACCTTAATTTAATTACTAATTCTTAGCTTATCTTCAATCTACTTCAATAAATAACATATCTGTGACTACTATATTACTTATTTACATATTCAGGATATTGAACAAAGTTCTAATATGTATAGTATAACAATGATTTTCAGCTAAAAATCAAAATATATTAAATAACGTGTGTTACGAAAATTCAATCCTTTATAAAAGAAAAATTATCCGGCCAAGCAGTCGGTTACGTAAACTAATAAAAGCGATGTCGAATATGATAAAGTGTTAGACTCCCTTTTACTCGAAGCCTATTAAAATAATGTTTTGCTGGGTGTTTTCAATAAATTTATGGGTAATATGAAGATGGGCGATCGAATAACTTTGTTGAGAGAGGCATTTTGTTTGTGGTATAATTTGATTTGTTTGCGAAATAGCTCTAACAAGGAGAGGCAAGTAATTAGCCCCAGTAAAATGATGATTGGAATTTGTGCAATTATTTTAGATGAGATATTTAGATGAAGTTTGTATGTCGGTAATGTACTAATCAAAAATGGATAACGAATTATTATAGAACTTTTTTATGAGGCCGCTCGATTAGAGAAGGATCATGCGTACACGAACATCAATAATTAATTTTGATTAAATTTGTAACTACTTGTGAGGATATAAGCTGGTGTTTAATTAGTTAAGAGTTTATTTAATAACATCATATACGTGAACAGTGTGTTCGTTTGTGGCGCTATTGTACTTGGAATATAAAAATGGAACATTTAAATATTTACATCCAAACGATAAAGGTCCATCTTAAAAAAACTATTAAATTAACCCATTTACAACTATTTAATTGTACCCCAACCTTAAAAAGTTAAGAAAAGAGAATAAATTTCGTAATGAATTGAACTAAAATAAGGTATTGTGAAGAAATTGTTACAGAATAATATTTAATGGTAAATGTAAATGCCTAATAATAGAAGAATTCTGATATTAATAATAATTTCTATTTAAATTAACATGTAATAATGTTTAAGAATTAAAAAAATATAAGTACATCTGATAAAGTTCGAATAGACTACAAGTTGTAAATATTGTAAAACAACATGTAGTCGACATCTAGTCATGAAATAAAATACCTGATCTTGAGGTTCGATGGCAAACTTCTGCTCTCTATACGCAAAAGCACAGCTTATTAATAAACATAAGATCATCCATTGCTTCATTATAATAGAGCAATTCATAAGTATCCTTAACAATAAAAATAGTGAATTGGCACTTCTACTTGTAACTTTGATAGTTTTTTTATTTTCTGATATTGTCTTGATTGTTCTTTTCAAATATATAAAACACGTAATTTGTGAGTTTGTTTCTATGCAAGCATCTTCGCCTGTTACATTAAATTCATTCCGCTTAAACGTTTTGTTTTTTTTAGATTCACTGATTTCATTGTGTTTACGTATTGATTTATCACTCGTTTTGTTACCCATTTTATTTTAAGGTATCGGAACGTGTGTGCAGCCATATGTTATATCCATAGGGGTTAATTCCTTCAAAGTTTACATTGGAGTTCCGTTTGAAGTAAGCTCGTGCGCTGAATCTGTAACAAGGAAAGTAACATGAACTGCTGAATAAAATTTCTAAAACAAAAAGGGTTGATGTTTTATTATTCTGAATTTAAAGACCGTTGTTACTGGAAAATAATAAATAGTAACAATTTTCAATAAATCTTCACATCTACTATATCTATAAATAAATATCATATTGGCTTTTGAATTATTGTAAAACGTGAGTTATCATGGATATTTTGTGCTCAATAATCTCAATATGAGTTCTTAAATTTTTATTAGTAGTAGACAAACAGATAAGAAACGGTTGGTTGACAAAAAAAATAATGTATAAACATTTTGTTTTGTAGAAATTAACATTAAACACGTGTTATAATTTAAAATGTTCATACTTATAGTCTGAACCTTTTTTTTATTTTCATAAAGATGTGAAAAGCTAAACTGCTAATTACAAATTAAATAACAATGAAATGAAAAACGTGTACATATACATGGCATATTAAACAACACTGAAGTAAACTAAAATACCAGAAGAATAAATAATAAAACATATCGGTTTCGGGCGGGGTTGAATTCGGGCTACGTTCTGTAACTACTAACTCATACGATTATGAATAATAGATTTGTATATAAGAATAAAATTACAGTTACTTTAGATTTATTTAAAACTAGTAAGGAATTATTACGATCCTCAATTACACACTCCGCTGCATTAAATCTCATTTTAAAAGCAAAAGCAGACAAAAACAGTCTTCATTAATATGCATTACACCCATAAATTGAATTGCAGTGTAGATAATTTAGATAGAATCTATTTCGATTTCCGTCCAAATTGAATACGTGTTAGTGGCGACTTCTTTTTTAATCGTTACGTTTTTAAACCGACGTTCATAATTCATAACACCGTTCAGAAGCACATCTAAAAGACATAAACATGTCTAGCACAGGGTATTATGAGTACAGATATATGAATAAATCATTCCGATCTATTGCAAGAGGCGGCAATTTCTGCTGCAGTGCTTTAACAGTTCCAGGAAGAAAGGGGGTCATATATCCGAGTATTCGAAAATACTACAGATTCTCGATTATAACTCGAAGTAAATATTTTTCTTATATAAAAAAATAGTATATAATAATAGAGATATTAATTTAGATTATCCATAGTCAGAAGCAACTGGCCGAGCCGAGATTAAGCCGTCTCGGGCACCCTCGAGTCTGTCGCTCTGGTGCAACAGGGTAACGGTCCAAGCCGAGGCTCCCCCTCGGGAGTCCTTGCCCTGGTTGCCCACTAATAGACGTCTCAACCCGGTAAAAGCCCTCGGAATAAGAGCAGCCATCAACCCGAAAAAAATATATATAAAAACAGGCGTATCACACGTTAACAATATCTATTGCGATTGCATGACTTTCAATACTAGATTTTTTACGCTTATGATTACATATAAATATTTATATATATATATATATATATATATATATATATATATATATATATATATATATATTGTTTTCTTTTCTAGATTACTCTTTTTCATGAATTACTTTGTCCATCCAATCATAGTAAATATATCCTTTATTATCCTTTATTTTGTATTTATCCTTTTTAATTTTTTTTTCTGTTTAATTTTTTGTCATAAAATGGAGTACCAACAAACAGTACCAGGGCCCTATATCTATCCTCAAAAAAGATTCAAGATAAATATGCTTCATCCTACCTGAGGACAGATATGAAATAAGTCACTGGTCTCAGGAATACTACACTGACGAAATTATGCACAGCAGCATTATTACAACCTGGTTTTCTGTGTTAGCATGGTCCTCCTTCGGTCGAGCTGACCGTTACATATGCAACTAGAAACAACCTGTACAGTGTGGCTCTACCACGGATCGTTATTCAATTAACCGTTTCTTACTGTGAGACGGATGTTTAAATTTATTTTTATCACATAGTTCTTTCTGGTATCAGAATGATGAATATGCAAGAAGTTTAAATAATAAGAGACCATAGCAGCCCGTGACAACAAAATCTATTCCAGATAAGAAATCAAGATCTATACGTTGTCAACCCTCAAGGCTAAGATGGAATGCCTGATCACATCTGTTATCGAATTCTGTATCTCACCAAATGAAATATCAGAAATATACTGCTATTCAACGTTGATATTCTGTGGCTTTCTTGTTCAAGAGGTGTATTATTAAATTTAAAATGATTTAGAAATATTTTTTAAACGTCATTCTTACATATGGTACTTGACCTTCGAGGTTGTGTACAGCGAGATCTTTGTTTTTTTTTCTTTCTTCTACCTGCGCTATTACTTTTAGCTCGGAAGAGACGGTGAGAAAACGTCGCATAGTTCCTTTCCTTTATCGCCCTCTTCCCCGGCGGAATCTTCAAATATTTTACGTTGTACAAGAGTTTAATAATCGACGATATATTACCGCGTCATTTTATTGATGTTTCAAAGCTTTGCATAGTTATTTTAAAGATTTAGTTTTGGAAATAATACTTATCCTACAATAATATATGACTGATTTAGCGCTAATAGCAAGTTGCTAAGACGCTGGACTCGAAAACTAGATTTCATGAATTCAAATTTTAGATTGGATGGGCTAAAGCATTTCGGTTTTTTGGATTGTTACGTGTGGGAAATTACTCCCTAAAAGCTGTGCCCTCACCATACAAAAAACAGTACTGTGCTTCTATTTCCTTACCCTGTCAAACCCAGCACATGTCATTCTTTTTGTATTCTTTTGTATCTGGACAGACGCTGGCTGATGCATCGCAGGATCTGCATTGGACTGGTCCTAGCCGAGGGACAGTATTTAAACATATTCTCAAGATGATGATGCAACGTTGACGTAGAATAAGTGAATAAGTGAGTAACTGCTACAGAGATATGGTATAACACGTAAAAAATGAAAAACTTATATTTATACAAATCTGTGGGGAGCATAAGAATGCATGAGACATTTTACGATATCTTGTGACATATATTAACTTGTCACCGCAAAGATGCGTTGCATCTCTTATCGTCTGTGATATGAGTGCCATGGGATATATTTAGCTTCAAAGAACAGTGTGCTTGTTTATCATCTCCAACATAAGATTTTGTATATATACACACACACATATATATATATATATATATATATAAATATTTTTAACAGTGGTAGAGCTACCCGGCTCAACCAAGGTAGGAGGTAGGACGCCCTCACAAAATACCAGCGTAAAATAGCAGCATAATGCTGCTGTGTTTCGTCTGGCGAGTATAGGGATCCGGAGACCTATATTACTGACGACGAGGCATTCCATCTCAGTCCTCAAGAGTAACAACGCATCTGCATTATGTTTCCTTGTCATGGGCCGCGGGAATCACTTGCCACCGGGTGAAGTGTGTGCCCGTTTGTTACTCTCAATGTAATGAAAAAATAATGAGTATTTTTTAGTATTTATTTTAATGTAGTATTGGATCAAACCTTGTGATATCTATTAGATAGTTATGATAGTTATTACAGAGCACAAAAGCGGTGATAGTGAAACTTGTAAAGCATTTTCTTGAACTCAGATCATATGAAGCCACCGCCATCCATTAATAATGGATAGCGGTGTTAATTCGTCGGATTGTTTGGTACTTATGTCGAATATGATATCTAGATCTTAAACAGTTATTGGACCATCGGCAATATAGGAACTACAGTAATTATAATTTATTTATTGCTTTCATTTCGTTGGCGCACTGTTCTTTCCTTATCAAGACGATAACAAAAAAATACTATACAAATTAGCCAGGATGAAATAACCATGAATATACATTGTGAGAAATGTGTCGCTTTAAAGTAAGCCCAGCCCATAAAAATAAGAAAAAGGATAAAATTGTACAGAGCCAAAAAAAATTGAGCTATATGGTTTAAGCCTTCCCTTGACATAGTGAGGTGCAGTAATCTTTCGACTATCGATCGATGCCGATAACTGGCAATTACCCATGCCATAATGGCGGATTATCCTCTTGGCACATGCATGTCGATAAAACGCCAACTCGAGTCGACCGGAGGATTATCGGACTGATGTTATTCGCTTATACATATATCCAATGAATTTTCCTATAGTAATAAAAGATTTTGCTACATTACTTGATCGTGAATTATTTATTTATTTATTTTATGTTTATTAAAGGACTTCAAAAGAATTTGTGAACCTGATCTACGTACATGCAATGATAGTATGTATAACATTGTTGAAAATGTGTAATGTTCCTTCTATGTGCAAACCTACAAAACAAACAACAATGTAGCATATTTCGTATGTCTTTATGTCTATTTATATACGTGTGTACTAGCATATATTTATGGATCATTACGTATTTGATAGTCACATAGGTTTAGTGGTTTGAGTACCTGGCTACGGAGTCGTGGTCCTGGGTTTGATTCCCAGTCCAGGAAAATATTTATGTATCGCTAATTGTCGATTTTCGGTTCTCTTTTGTATATATGTATTTATACACCTTTTCGTTGACATTGATAGATTATACATTACATCGATTTAGAGAAGCGTTTGTGCAAATGTATACGGCACTATAATATATTTCGCGCAGTTCATGTCATATGGTAATAACTAAAAGATTTATCTTCACGGTCCAAATCGACCAGGATGACATGACATATGTATTTAAATTATAATTACATAATAATACTAAGAGTATTGCTGAGAAATTACAAATCTTTCACATTAAAAGAATTCCAAAAATATCTAAAAATATTTTATGATAAGAAAAACAAACTACAACTTCATTGAAGTCATAACACATACACTGACAACTAACATAGAACATGATGTCATCCAAAGCATTAGAAGTATTGAATGCATTAAAATCATTGGTTTTGAATAATTATATTCAAAAAATTTTATAATATATATTTATTTACATAATAATAAATATAAATACAAAGTAGGAAACAATGTAACACCAAATTTTCTTCTTTTTTTTTAAGAATTTTACTAATATTCCGGTTAACCAGTCCACTAAGCTGAAAACGCTTGTGCAAGGAGATGATTCAAAACAATAGTTGATTGGTAGTTACGAACCTACGACCTTTCACAGATCTTTCAGATCTTCGATCTTTTCACAGATCGTATCCTAAACCATGAGGCTATTGACGCTTCGACATATAGCAACTTTGGACATCATAATTATGTTGGTCTAGTAATACAGTTTATTTAAAATGTCTGTGTCGACTTCAACGAAGTCCAGGTGTTGTTTTATTTTTAAAAAAAAGTTACATCCACAATGAGAGCCATGGTAGTCCAGTGTACAGGTGCGATTTTAATTTCACGGTATACGAGCTAATAGAGTACAATCCCCGGCGTCGATCAACGAAATTGTTGATTGCAATTTTAAGTGGTAAATTACCATTACAGCGGTAAGAGAGAACATATTGAGTAAAATTACATATCTAAGGTATAAGGTGCGCTCAATGCTATCTCACAACTCGCTGATATATTTCAATGTTCAAAGAAGGAATTTACAAGAGCAGCTTATGAGATTATAACAAATTATATTTAAGTTGTAATATTAAATTTAACATCACTATTGTATTATGCAAAGATAGATGTATGTGCTAGAATAAATAAATTAAAAATGAAGACGTGCGAAGTCCGCCACGTAGACAAATGGAAATACTTCATACGACTCTTCAATATCCTCACCAAAAAAAGGCCCATAGCCAGCAATGGGATCGATATATCGATAGACTGTTAAGAAATAATTTCATATTACCATTTTTGTTACGTAGTTTACTACTAGTGTAGTACTTTCATATTCTCACTTATTGTTACGTAGTTTACTACTAGTGTAGTACTTTCATATTCTCACTTAATGTTACGTAGATTACTACTAGTGTATTACTTTAATATTCTCACTTATTGTAACGTAGTTTACTACTAGTGTATTACTTACATATTCTCACTTATTGTTACGTAGTTTACTACTAGTGTAGTACTTTCATATTTTCACTTATTGTTACGTAGTTTACTACTAGTGGTAGTATATTCATATTCTCACTTATTGTTACGTAGTTTACTACTAGTGTAGTACTTTCATATTCTCACACCTGAATTTCCTTGTGAAGGACAGACAAACTTACTTCTTTTAAAATATGTCCTTATTTTTTTGTTGAAAAGGCGTGTTTTTCTTTCGACTCATGTGATTGATATATTATGTATACTTTCTCTACTTCAGTATAGTAAATATTCACTTTATTTTAGTATACCAAACTAACCAAGGATGGGTCAACGTATTATGAACGACCGGCTCAAGTACTTTTAAAGGCAAAAGATGGAACTTACTCAACAGATAACCAATTCTAATTCAGACTGAAAGATTTCCGCGAGATGACACTTCCCTGAAAATACTAACAACGTTTTCAACGTTGCGACATCCGTTCTAGAGGATAATAATACCTTTATAAAATTTAAAACTACAGCCTCTTTCGAACACATGGTTTCGCAGTACATTCAACTCGGTTAATAATTGCTATCCTATTCGATAAAAATATAACTAAATTATACAATATGTTTTATTATAATTTATGCAATCTTAATTTTGCATTGGATTTATGCTTCGAGACAATTTGTGTTTGACCACTCTGTAATATGTTTTGCAATATAGCAATCTGCCAATAAAAAAAGTAATAAAAGACACACGTCAACGTACGACACTAAAGCATAGAAACTAGTAATGCATCTAATCTGCAGCGACTACAGAGCTATCAATGAAATTTATAATAAAGAAAACTTTACTTATTCATCTAATCTATTTAGAAAATGAAGTAAGATATGCAAATCACATTTTGTACAGACTTTCCACGCAGACCACCACGAAGGACGATGCTGAATCACCTGCATCTATCTACCCACAAACTTGGATATATCGTCACTATCTATTTCGGGTTCGACTTATTCTGTGATGGCCAATACGGCGTTTCCACTCGAAAACCTTTCATTCCCACCAATAATCGGTTTTACTAGCTATATGAACGGCTAATTGCGCTTTTAAGTAACTAATCCTTTGAGCTATGTGTGTCAGTTTCGTTTTATTTAGGATGCCATGTTGAAAATTCTTTGTCGAAGAGTAACACCGATCATAGCTCGCTGAGTGGCTCTGAGCTTTCTCATACGCCCACCAGCGAAGTAATACACTCAAATTAATAACCTTTTTAATCTTTAATTTGCTAATATATTAGCATAAAATTAATCATTAAAGTAATCAGTATTCAGTTACTTCGTAAATATATTGTAAGCTATAAATTAAAATTAAATCTTTCATTATGATATTAAATTTATCCTTGAAAATAGTTAAAACATTATATTTAATTTCCGTGTAATCAAATCAGTACCAACGGATACTACTACTAACTGACACAGATACCAGTATGCCCCAACGAGGTCTTCCGCTGTAACAGTATATGAAATTACATCGATAACAAGTGACGGTACTTATAAATTAATATGACAATTACGTTGTACCATTATCTATGCAATTAATGTTTCACTAATTTTATTGACAAGTATTAATGCTGAATGCTTTGGATCCTTAATTATCTATTCTATTATTAATTCCAGTATAAATTTAATATCTTAAAGTTCGTCAAAGTCAAATTCTATCTGGCATTAGTAATTCTCATAAGCATAACTATATACTTTTTGACAGATAGCCGCAATACTTTCATACTTTTTTCAGCCAAATTAAAAGAAAAAGCAACATTTTATCAGGTCTGTTAGGCGGCAGGCATACATACATTCTTTAGCAAATATTTGTTTTGAATGGATACAACTGATTTACATATTACCGCAGGATCCTAGTAAGTTAACAAATATTCAATAAAATTAACTTTAAAATATTCCGTGATATAAAATTTAATAAACTATTTGTATGCCCTCATACTTCCCAAACTAAAAGACCGTGTGTCACACATAATATGTGACTTAACAGAGGCTAGGAGTTGGCGTAATCCTCTGCAGACTACCTCCCCGAAGATTCTTGGAATAGTATGAGCTAATTTTAGTTAAGCTACGGTGGATATGTTCAATTTAATTATACGGGTGGCCATTTAAACACTTTAATAAAATTTCAAGATTACGACACTCCTAGGTGTCGCGACAAACTATTAAATACCTTTATGGTTCACGATAAAATATTCTCATTAAACTTTAATAATTCCTTTTTTTACACCAAAACAACCCTTACGAATCATTATAGAGATGAATGGATCGTAAACATTTTTTTAATAAACTTTTTATGGATTATCTTACCGCTGAGAAACTGATAAAATTAAAGAAAGGAGAGGAAAATTTTAAAGCTGTTTAAAGTTAAAATATGCTAGTTTTGTTTAATCAGGGTAGACAGAGTGAACAAACACCTTTCAAATCTCATCTAACTTATCGGACCCGCAACGTGACTAGTGAGTGTATAGTATACAAAACTAGGTATATTTTTGTACATAAGAATTCAGAAGACCTCCGAGCAAGTAAATTATCTTAGTGTTTTTAGAATTGCATACGATATCGTCTAATTATAGAGTTAACCGTGTTAAATTTACCTTAGAACCGAGCAACGTCGTCGTTAAATTTAAGGGACACTATGATCGACAAGCATGGCATTATAGCAGATGCATTTAACTAACAAAATTTTTTTACTAACAATGAGCTTACTTCGGACTCATGATGTGGAAACAACGAAGAATACCGACATAGACGACAGGCTGTGCATTCGTTCGTGTTACTTATAGTAAATTGACATTTTTAGTAACAAACAGATTTGAAACCTTACGAATGGAAAGGACAACAAAATTCAAAGATCTCTCAGTAATCTCATTAAAATGCCCGCTTTTATTTATTTAATGTAATAAGTACGATTAAATGTGTTACTAATGGAGATTATAATATTTGAACTAAGACTTGAAAACAAATAACTTATTAAACCAATTGGACTTAAATTTATTGTACTAAAGTAAATTTCTTGCCTATCAACACAAGAATTTATAATCATATACTTATTTTACACAGAGAAACTAGATTTTCAATATGTTAAATGGGTTTTGAACAAGTTACCGTTAGATATATTATTATTAGCTGTAGAAGCAGCGTCCAAGCGCTCGCTTTTATTCTGACGGAACGTGAGTAAATCGAGCTCATCGATACTTATAAAAAATTTTAATTTTCTTGGCCACCAAGGATAGTAATGTGAACAAACCTACATGAAGAGAGAGACGTATAAAGTCCTCCAATCCGCAGTGGAGAGTATGTATATTATATATGTACATATGTGTATTCAGCAGTGAACGAATGATGGGGTAATGACGACAAAGTATTAATGATTTTTTTTAATAAGCTGAAGATGACAAAAGAACACACAGTTCACCAAGGTAGTAAGCGATGATTGCAATTAACAAACATCTGGATATCATCATGTTTATCTTCGTTTATTTTAATGCGTTATAAATAACATTTTGTATGTGGTAGAGCTGCACTGCAGTTTGTTTCTAGCTGCTTAATGAATGGGTTAGCTCGAACGGGCTACGACCACACCCTCACAGAATATCAGCATAGAATATTGCTGATGTATTTCGTCTGGTGAGTGTAGAGATAATAAAACCTTTATTACTAGTTACGAGGCATTCCTTCACAGTCTTTAATGGGGACAACGCATTAGCATTATGATTCCTTGTCAAGGATGAATCTAAATGTCATGAGCCGCAGGAATCACTTGCCATCAGGTGAACTGTGTGCTCGTTTGTTACTCTCAATATAATAAAAAAAATAACACTATAAGAAATTAAATAGCAAGAGAGATCATAGAGATTATAATAAAATTGGATCACTATGAATAGTAGTTATGTTGGAAGCATAATAAAATTTTGTGAGTGAACAATACTATATATGTTCAATTTGCCCAATTTATATTATATATTTTATCTTAGTATTCTAAGTTGTATCGTGACATCACCAAACGGCCTCAACGGAAAACCTGGTTGTTTATAGCCAACATATGAGTTAGGACTGATTCGTGACACAACTAGCATTACATTTTATTATCTATTTTTTATCTGGTTAGATAAAAATTAGAAATAAAATAGTTTGTGTTAATTTTATTACGAATAAACATATTATTTCTTTCATCTTCTTAATGATATAACATACTCATGCGTTGCCACATCCTAAATACTGAGATGCTGTGCTGACAACCAGGGTTTCAGGATTCTTTCACTCACCATACAAAACAGAGTAGCATATTGCTTTGTTATTCGGTGGCCCTTCCTCGAGCGAGTCGATCTATTTATCTTGACTATACCACTGTACAATATATATTGTCAAATGTATTCTTCAACTATTTAATGAAATGCCTGTAAATAAATGTAGTGACAATGTCTGTATATCAGTTAACGATGAACGTTTACACATCAGATTTTTAATAATACATATTAACTAATAAAAGAAAATAGTCTTATTTACGCAGTACCATAATATTCCAACAAATTTTAAATTGCAGAAATTTTAGTTTTCGACTGCTTCCAAATCATTGTTCAGTGATTTTATGCGTTGAAGCTAAGCAAAAGGTTGATTCGAACTAAAGTTTCACAGATTAAGGGACATCAAATAAAGGAAACAATACTACTTTAAAATAATTCTGAAATACAGCTACAGATGTACGAAACGAAGAAGGTGACACTTTGCCCGTTATAAACCAAATGTCTACAGTCTAGTGCGAACGACTTACATGCACTAAGCGCATTACGTAAGACAAATGGGCTAGAACATTTCTAAGACTGCCAGTACATTCAACCCTGGAACTGTGCAAGCATTAACCGTAGTAAAATGTAAATGGCACGGAGCGTGCCATTTACATTTTGCTTTGTATATATGTAAACAGTAATAATTGTGATTAAATATAGATACATCAAATTATATAAATGGAATTAAGAAAGCATAATAACAAATATATACACTTTTAAGTTAGCTCTTATTACACATGGAAGCTGTATTCAAAAGTGAAAATCTTACAATTATTAGTCTATTATACCTGATGGTCGCCTACTAGGTCTATATGGCTAATAAACCATTTTGAAAAGAGCTTATTTCTTTTTTCCTGGCCCTAATTGGATTGCGGTATCTTCTGCCCATATCTACTATCTTGTATAGTACAAGGCGCCTAAAAGAGAAATCCGGGTTTGCGGGCGATCAGTGCGGGTTCGCGGGTGATAAGTGTGTGAGCCCTGATCGTCCACTAAAGTGAACTCAAAAATAGGAAGACATTACGGAGTAGTTTCGTGTGGCTGTATCGAGTGGAGGCATTGCCACCTCTAGGAAGAGCTTAAGCCCAGTATAGAGGGACACTAGTTCGTTGAATAAGAGATCCCGATGTCCCTCATAATGCGCTGAGCGTGGCCACCTAGGGGATTTTAGTGTGTATAAATCCGACTTCGTCTTCCTCCCAGAAGGCAAAGTATCTTTTGAAAACTCCTTCCGATACCAAAATACACATCCCATCCATAAAGTATCCAATTTCTGCCAACCGCTTGCACAGTCGCCGCACTTGACCAAAGGCATCCTTCGTTACATTTGCCTAAACGCTTCTACTCTAGCATTCGTTTACTCCACTTTAACAGTGATAACTTCTGCGCATATGTAACCATTCCACTGCCGCTTCAATTCACATACTCCACTCCAATAGCCATGTTGATAATTTTAGTCTTCTGAGTCACTTATGAACTTTATCCACCAAGAAAAACCCGAGCTTATCACTGTCCATTGTTCTATGAGTGACTATGACTTTGAGTCTTATTTTAGTTGTAAAAATTATGTAATTAACTCTCAGGTAAACCAGGTTAGGAAAGAGGATGTTAATACTTAGTCTCTATTCCTTTTGTATCATTATTAATACTCTATCGACCCTTAGACGCATTGTATCAGGAGTCTGTTAATTGAACAAAGGCCTGCGAGGTTGAGATAACGTGTATTTGTAGACAAACATAGGATACATTCGCAATGTTGAATGTATTTTGATTGGACACAAGCTTTTGATTCGATATGCTGATAACTTTAAGTATAAAAATACATAGGCCATATAATTTTTACGTACGTACGTAGTTGTATTTTTACTATATCGAGATTTATATTAGGGGCACTTATGCGTATCATCTCAGTCCTCACTTACCATCAAGTGAACTTTGTGCTCTTTTATGACTCCTTAAATATCCAAATATCCTTAATAATCCAATAAAGGAACGTAATCAAATAAATATCTTTAAATTACTAAAAAAGAAAACAATTTAATTAATTCTTGAAACTAAATACGTTGTAGCCTTAATATTGTTTACCTATAAAACGCTTTCAAATACAACTTTCCCCAATCAAAACAAATTAAACTGAATCCAGAAATCAATTAAACGTATTAGAGCCGTTCCAAGCTCGGACCTGCAAATCGTAACAAATCGTTTGCGAATGCAATTCCAAACCAGATCATTACTTGCAGCTGCACCGACTGGCAAGCGGACATTTTCTTCTACTAAAATAAATTACCTTTTATGTGATATGTGAACGGTAAAATGTTTTATATATGTCGTAATAAAATTTTATGTCGTTAGACGTATACAATAGTACGTATAAAGTTTATTTTATATGGTTGTATAACAGAGTTAGGACCACATTGCAGCTAGGTCATGAATGTGTCAACTCGATCACGTACCCTCACAGAACTTGAAATAAACAAAATTTAAAAATACTTGGTGCTCCCATTCATATCGCTAGCGAGTGGTTTTAAATAAAAATCTTTCAACCTAACTTAAGGATAACTTAGAAATACCTACTACGTCTAATGGTGAAGATGTATAAACTACCATACCAGACCGTTTTAAACACCAGAATTCTTTCAGATTTTATTCTGAAGTAATGCTACATTGTGACGTTAATAATTTAACGCTACTGTTCGTATGGTAAGTATAGAGAATGGAGATCCGCTTACAGGAAACTTAAGAAGGAAAGAGACATTCCATCCTAATTTGCAGTGTTGAGAACACAGGAATATCCTGAATCTTTAATGAGGATAACCGTAGGTTGTAATAAGCACCATCACTGTGTGCTCATTTGTCACCTTTTATTTACATATTAAGGTAACAAATAAATGCATAGTTAACCTAGTAATCTTTCTAGAACCGTTGTATTATCAGCTCTGGGTACTAAGAATTTTGTTAACAGTAATCTGATAAATCGGACCTTCCATAACAACAAACAATTGCGGCATGTTGCTATTGTTTGAAACCATCTTCTAACACAAACATCTAAGCATGATTTCAGTGGTTAACGGCTTTTTCTTTAGTTCATTTAATCTTAGTAATGATAGTAGAATTACTAGTTTTTTTTTAAAAATACAGTACATCTGTAAAACGCAGTGAACGACAATCAATAAATTTTTCCAATGATGATATGCTTGATTATAATATTATCATAAAGTAATAAAATAAACTTGCAAACTATTGGGTTAGGAAAAATATTCAAATAAAATCAAAAGAAGCTTTATTCAAATAGATTTTTTATTCAAAACATGTTTGAATCGTTAAGTTAGCTAAGAGGACCACCTTTTCGGAAGGCTAGTAAACACGACTAGTTGCTCTTTTTACATTTAAAAAAATAATTTCCTAAATGTCCAAGAGCTGTCAAGTATTGAACTCAGAGCTGAAGGCTTAAATCCATGCATATTTGTCACACAAATATCCCGACAAAGAGTAGTTAACTTTTTAGATCAATTGGTTTTTAACCAAAATTTTAAATCTGATTATTATTTGCGGAATTTTATTAAAAATGCATATGCTATTGCCGACGAACGATTTCTTTACCTTTTATAAACGAAAGAATAAATTTATTTAATTTTGAAGAATTACTTTACATCAGAATACTATATGCTTATCTTGTTATCTACAAGTTGTTGTTTAATTTTGTAGGTAGATATTATTGTAATGATTGTCCTTTTTTTTCCTTTTAGTTCTAACTTTCAAGCCATTTATTTTTCGCTTAGAGTTTTCACTGCATTCCTAAGCCAACGACGATCGAATACCGGCAAGGACAAATTCAAAAGAACCGTACGCTCCTAAAAATAGTTAACCGAAATAAATTAATTTATATCCAAAATTGTTTGTCATCACATCGTTAATATATTATTAAACATTTTACTATTTAAAAGCTAGAAATAACATATAATTTTAATGCTATTTTATTTAATAGTAATGAAATAAAATATGTAATTTTACATCTATATATTTATTTTTATTTAGAAAGTATTTTAAAATATTCCCAACACCTTAAAAAAATGTTATTTTAGCGACATAGACGTTGATAACCAACTCTCTAACGAGGCCCTGATAATCTTTAAAACCGTTACTTTCCTCGCATATCTGTGAGTAGCAATCACTGAGTTGTCTGGATTGTATTACTGTATAACTCATGTCTATAATTAGAAAACCAACGGTATAACCAGACAAGCAAATTACTTTTAAATAACAAGGAAATAATTTAGCAACCGAACTATTTATATACAATTATAATATATAAAAAAGCGTAAAACTAAATACTCTAACGGTGAAGGACTGCGCACTCACAGAATACCAGCGCGAAATATCAGCATAACCTATGTTTCATAATGGTAGTGTATAACCTAGAACACAATTACAGGAAACGAGGTTCAGTCCACAGGGGTGAGAATACATGTGGATTTTGTATCTTGGTTGATGATGTATGTAGATCTCATGAACTACAGTTATCGCTTACCATCACAGTTTACCTGTGTGCTAGTTTATCACCACTACTTATGTATTTTTTTTTAATTATTTCCAGTGGCTTTTATATGCGATTATAATAAAGACCTCACTTGAATGTCATTTAATGGAAGATGATCTGGGGACAGACTGATGGAGGGATATTTATCCAAATGTCGAAACTACATCTCATTTACAATTGTCCGGAAGCGAGGTGGTTGATGGAAAATCTTCCAAGTGGTGCCTGTAAAAAAACTAAGGAAATAGGCAGTGGTAGAGCTGCGCTGCAGTTTGTCTCCAGCTGCAGAATGTATGGGTCAGCTCGAACGTAGGATCACGGCTTAGCATTAATAGCAGCATAATGCTGCTGTGTTTCGTCTGGTAACTGCAGGGATCCGGAGACCCTTATTACTGGTGACGCGGCATCTGCTTTATGATCCCTAGTCAAGAATGATTGTAGATATCATAGGCCGCAGGAATCACTAAGAAGGAAGACCTTCAGGTGAACTGTGTGCTCGTTTGTTACTCTGAATGTTATTAAAAATTACTTTGATTTTAAAATTTGGATTTGGTGGATTTTAAAATTTGGAGTGTGTGTTTTTCCTTGTGTCTTTGGAAACAATTCACCAATAAAGTCTAATTATTTAAATATTCGAGCTACCAAATCCTATTAAAGAATTCCCAGGTTTACCGTGATTTATATAATCCATTATAAATGTAATAGATTTTCTTACACTTCGATTACTTTAACTAGATTAATTTTATTTCAAATATAAAATATTTAGAACGTTGATTAAGATAAGATTTAATTCATTGAGCCATTCAAGCCATATCAAATTGAATCGAGACTAGACTATGGACCTGTATATGATCGAAGCTTCCCATGTCTGATATTGATGAATAATTTATAACATATTGAGTTCAAATCACATCCGTTAACACACAATTAGATACGTCGATTTTATTATTAAATATAAAACTGATATGACTGATGTTTGACCCTCACCGTGTTTCTGGGTACTTATAATATAAAAAAAGCACTACACAAGACTATTCTAGATGCAGATGAATTATGCGTTATGGTAATCTATGGGAAAGGCCAATCTTTACCAGCAGATCAAAGGCTGAAATGATATTTATGACATTTTAGCTCATCAAGGTACAAATGTACAATGATATTTAAATAGGTTATATGTTTATTCGTTTGGTTAACTTGTTAAATATATAAATTCAAGGTGCAAGCCAAAAAATTTATATATAAAAAAATCATATAATTGATTTTGTATTACAAGTCAATCTCATCAAAACATTCATCTTGAACACGATCTACTTGCATATATATACCTATGTACATAGGTACGTCTAAACCATTTGGAATATATCGATGACCACTCTTTATTAGGTACATCAGAAATCTCAAAATTAGAAGAAGTTAGAGTATATATTTTTTCTCAGATCAGAGCCACATTGCGGGTTAAAGTAAAAGTATAGACAAAACAGTAACAGTATGTAATGTACTGAATAAATTATTGATTGATAATTTGTTAATTTATATTTTGTTTTTCCATATACTTGACGCCTACAAGCCTAGTACCGAATAATTTAATATTAATTACAGTTTAAATTTTAAAAACGATTTAAAATTTATGACGAACACCAGAGTTTGGTTTTCTTGCTAAATTTTGTGTAAATGTTACACTAAATTTAGCTCAATAACTCTCATAATACCATTAACCCTAATTACTTAACCTTATATATTAGAAGTTTTGTATTTCATTATAATAATTACAATTTAATAAGCAATTAAGTTCACAAGGCAGAGACAGAAATGGGCGGACCAAAATAGAAGTTGTAAGAACGGCTGAATCATGATAATGATCTTGTATTTTAAATGTTTAATAGCCCTGCTATACGGCTCTCCTAGATTCCATTTTCTAATTCCCATTTTATGGTTACAAAATTTACATCCTCCTTCCCTTAAGTTCTATGTGAATCCATAGTCGTAATTGCATTGAAATATAATTTATTCAACATAAAATTCAATACTCAAATATAGAGTAATATTGGTATTAGGCTATATAGGTATATCGTATATGTGTATATATATATACACGTTCGTACGTATTCTTTATAAACTAAATATCTGATTGTGTTTTAATGGTTTCAGTATTTAGTTACAGTAGTTTAGTTACAACTTAGAATAGTTATATATTCATTCCAATCGATCAAAAAGATACGGATAAAATATAAAAGATACGGACTGTTAATCTATGCTAGTTTTTTTTTATTGTAACATGTTGTATTGTATCCCTTATGTATGTTACCCCTTAAAATAATAGCAATAACTAGGAAAAATATTAAAAGTAAAACTAAAAGCCTACTTGTGTTTTTGACAACGCATTCGTTTTTATTTTCGAAACGTGAATATTTAGTAGTATTATTAATTTTCATTCGTTTATTTTGTTTTATTTCTTTTTCGTTTTTTTTTTTATTGTTTTATTTTATATTATTTTATTTTATTTTTTAATTATGCTTCATTTCATTTTATTTTATTAAGTTATTTATTTTTGTTTAATCATTTGATAAGCCATATTGGAAGTTTTCCTCGCTAAGGAATCGGGAATTTCAACGCACTATAATTGTTACTTTTTGTAATTTGTATTACGGTCTTATAACAAACCCCCACTTAACTGCTTCAAACCAGTTCTTTCTCATAAGTGGAACATGAATAAAATGAAAAAAAGTGATGAATGATAATGCTCAGTTAGCATAACCGTCAAGAGAGAAAATCAGTAAGAATTTTGTGCATTCTGCGTTTCGTTAATGCTGTTAGTTTATGAAAATAAATATGTTTTACTTTAATTTCAGACACTTCACCGTCTTTATCAATTATTTGTGTCCAATGGGAATATTCTTCTTTGGCATTTCCACAACTAACATAAAAATGAACAGCTGTCATAGTATACCCAATGAGATATTTTCACGAGGATCTTTAATTATTATGTCTAGACTCTATTAGACGCCTTGAATAACTTAAGGTCTTCTAATGTAAAATTTTTATCAATGACATACATCTAGTTAATTTGCCATAGAAATCCAAGAAAATTTATATTTGAATTCAAATTAAATGTATGGGAGGTAAGATTTTTTAGAAATTATTTCGACGTTTTATATTCCGAAATATTTCAACATCCATTGATAGATTCGCACAATTATTATTGGGACTATAATAAATATCCAATATCCAATACAGAGACTAAAAATTTCAATACTATAAAATGCATACCTTTCTTCTATTCACATATTGTGTTATGTTACACGATTTCTTCGTATGAGGTGATTAAATTAAAACAGAAAAACTATAAACTAACCTGCTATTCATATCCAGACGAATTACTGGAACAGGCATCTAAGATAGTAATCTTTTCTAAGATAATTTATATTTGAATTCAAATTAAATGTATGGGAGGAAAGATTTTTTAGAAATTATTTCGACGTTTTATATTCCGAAATATTTCAACATCAATTAATCGATTGGCACAATTATTATTGGGACTATAATAAATATCCAATATCCAATAGAGACTAAAAATTTCAATACTATAAAATGCATATTTTTCTTCTATTCACATATTGTGTTATGCTACACGATTTCTTCGTATGAGGTGATTAAATTAAAACAGAAAAACTATTAACTAACCTGCTATTCATATCCAGACGAATTACTGGAACAGGCATCTAAGATAGTAATCTTTTAAGATAATTCCTTTTATTTTATTATTCGACCAAAATCAACATCGACCCACTTGGCAAACGAATAACTGTTGTAAGACCTTCCAATTTGGGTAGGTATCTATTTGAGTCGCTATTGAACTATTCGCTGGCTAATGACAAAGGAACATACAGTTCACCTGCTGATAAGTGATTTTTGCGGCCTTTGACACCCATATTTATGCTCACAAAATAATGTAGATGTGTTATCATCCGCAAAGAATATGATAGTATGCCTTCTCACCAGTAATATATTCAGTGGTTTCTTTCTTTCTTTCTTTATATTAAATACATAAGAACTAAACTACTTTTTTACGCTGGTATTCCTAAAACAATCATGTCAAGGTGTAGATGTTTTGAATAAAGCATTTATACAAAAGATGAACTAAACATGTTACCATATGAGCTCAAATAAAACTGGAGTTAATTTTATCCAATTATAGAATCCGTCTGCTATAATTCTAATGTATTTTTTTATCCTATTTGAATGTCTGGATTCCTTATTACTCGTTTAACTCCTTTGAGCACAATAACTATCCACCTTATCTCATTACTAAGTTAAGTCAGATTTTGCTTTGTTTAAACTGGAAATAATATCGTTAACTGAATCTCGACTTTGTGCAATTAAAGTTTGGAATTGAATTTCGTTCCGCACAACAAAGGGCCTGCTTTTAGTTTTGGATCTGATCCAAACCTTTCATTCGCGTGCAATAATTCTATCAGTTGCTGAATTAGAGATTATCTTCTCTGAGTATAAAAAATAATATACAAGTGTTAAATCAATTTAATGTAAAGTTAGATAATTTTTTCCGTACCTATTTTTATTCCATTCTAGGATAGTTAAGAATATAAAATAGATTAGACCAGAGGTCCCTCTATAAAAATATTTGTACAATGTGTTTATAATATTAATTGTGATAGAATATGTATTACATAAGTTATTAGATGAAAATCTGTCGTAACGTGGCAATCAAATTGACTTGTTCCATTTATAGACTTTATAGACTCTTGAACTTTATCATATCCACCAAGATGTAATGTATAATATAGATAAGGTCATTATGTTTCGTACAGTGACAAACAAGACACGTAAACCTGAATAGTGTTAATTAGAAATTTGTGCCAATTTTTTGTGGTCACAACATACGCGATTGGTTACGTTCATTGTACGAATACGCCATGTTTCCAAATAAATAAAATATTCCTTCAGAGCCTTCAGATATAATCATCATCATCTTAGCCGTCTTTATCTAAATGCACGAGAAATAGGCATATTACTCCAGCATTATTAAGATACCTAAACCCACCTGCATCCATCGACTTCTTCCTTTCATATATCATCGCTCCGTTTGGTACGATGGACGCTCGGATGCTCTACCATGAAAACAATGTTCTATATGTTATTTTAATAAAATAATCTATAAATTTTTAAATAAATTTTTATATATATATATTGTAAAGCAAAACTTTTTATAAATCCCGGAACGTTATATTTTTAGGTGAATGTTTTCGAAAATAGGAACACGTTGCTAAAACGACAAGATATCTTAATTAAGGAACCCACGGCTCGAAATGTTAATATTTCGTTTTCAGTAATATTCATGACAAAAGTTTTAAACACATTAAAGTTTTCCTTCATCGCTACAAGGTTCATGTATAATACCTTCAAAGATATTGCTTGTACCGTAGAGCAAAATTAACATAATGTCGCTCACGTTGGAAGTTTGTTTTACACTTTTATCCTTTTATTTAAAGTTCTCTATATAAAGACGTCGCTTTTAATATCAAATTCTCAATTACTCACCTCGCATCAAAACGCTGCAAAAAAAATTCAAGCAAGAATGAATTGATTAGCTCAGGTAAAAACGAAAAGCGTCTCCGCTTTTCGTTTTTACATACTCGCGTAAAATTTCTTCGTTTCAATAGTGAAAGAATCGAAGGCACTAATACTTGTAGCGATATAGCCTGATTGAATCTTCAGGAATGATAAAGCGTTTAGTAAAAGTGGAGCCAAGCTACTTATAGATTCTAAGTGCAACATATAATAACAACGCGAAGTCGAAGCATAATCTATATTTACAGTGGTAGACACTGCAGTATATTTCTAGCTGCAGAATTAATGGGTCAGCTTGACCGGGGTAGTTCCACGCCCTCAAAGAATTAAGCGTAAAATAGTAGCATAATGCTGCTGTGTTTCGACTAGTGAGTGTAGGGATCCGGAGACCTTTATTACCGGTGACGATGCATTCCATCTCAGTCCTCAAGGGTAACAACACATCTGCATTATGATTCCTTGTCAAGGATAAATTTATATGTCATGGGCCGCAGGAATCACTTACCATCACGTGAACTGTGAGCTCGTTTGTATATGAAGCTATGTTTCACATTCCATTTGAGTCTTCATGTCTATAACGTGTTCATCTTCAATCTTTGTAGTGGGTTTAATGCAGATACCATGAGCCGCTGTCATCAGTTATCATCAGGTGAACTGAGTGCTCTTTATTCATCCTTAATGTTACAAAAAAAGCTGTTTACCTTCATTTCTTACGTATTATACAAATAGGTGGCATGGGCAAGCAAGTAAAACATCGGCCTATATAAATGTAGACGCCAATTCTATCTGTAGAAAGGATATCGTAGTTTAGTCCGCCACGCGACTCTGTATTTAGAATACCAGCGTAAAATAGCAGCTTAACGCTGCTGTGTTTCGTCTGGTGAGTGCAGGGATCCGGAGACCTTTATTACTGGAGACCGGGCATTCCATCTCAGTCCTCAAGGGTGACAACGCATCTGCATTATGATTTTTTTATCAAGTATGAATGTAGATGTCATGGGCCGCAGGAATCACTTACCATCAGGTGAACTGTGTGCACGTTTGTAACTCTTATTGCTATAAAAAAAAAAGTCTTCGAAATACTCTTTAGTTTATTTATTAGATATGCAGGTTTCCTTAACCTTGGCGGTAATGTGGTAAATGTAACATCGGTGCTAACATTATCTCCATCGTATCAGAACTAGACCTCATAATAGAGTGGAATCAGGACATTTAGATTTCTATTACACGCGTACACATTTTAAATACTTTTGCAAAATGCACCTCCGTTAAATGTATCGCTAATTGCATATTTACATCGTTTTATTCCGGAAATCAAAATCGTTAATTTCATATTAGTGAGAAGTCGACAGATCCTGCTTGTGACTCATGAATAGTAGGACGTAATTAATTCGTCCAATATTTATGAGTGTCTGAGTTTAGGATGTTTAAAATGTCGGCGCCGTTTCCTCTTTAAAATATTTCGAGAACTTGATTTTGAAGATAACGGTACTTAGATATTTCAAACGAAATTTTAGTTCTTAATTAAAGTAAATTAAGTGTTTGAATGGTTACAAATTAATGGTGCGAGCGCGTGGATGGGGTAATAAACAATACAGCTAGTACCTAGCTGTAGCATGAATTGGTTGGTATGACGTAAGGACTATAAACTCCAAAAATAATTGCATAATTCTCCTGTGTTTCATACGAAATGGGTTTCTAAAATCTACTAGCTACTGAAGACAACTATGGAATGCGGTCTTACCAGTAATTATGCCTTTGTCGGTCTTGTACCAAATGATGATAAAAGAAAAAGCCGCGAAAAGAAAAATATATCTAGGTTTAGTAAGTACACAAACATTTCATTGACTCAATCAGGTGAACTCTGGACTTGAAAACAACTCTAACAATTTTATACCTCTAGGTTTTGGGTTCTACACTCGTTTTCAGCATTTTGGCTGATCTACGAGGAGAGTGGTTTGAAACCTCAGCTTACATGGGTCTGGTCGATGTATGACCCTGACCATGAGTTAGCCAACATTTCGTTAGCCTACATAATAATTGCCCCTATTGAAGAATAAAAGTGCCTGTCTAGAGCCGCAGAAATGAGGTTGAGGAAAGAGGAGGAGAAGAAACTCACTGTCTTAGGAACTGGAACCAGAGACTCAATAACTGGCAGGGAAGCATTCCATCTCATACCGCAGTGGTGACAAACTATTGTATGTATCTGTCTGAATCTTTGTTGAGAGTATGAATTAAGTTTCTATGGGCTGCAGTTATCACTTACCATCAAGTTACATGTGTGCTCGCTTGTCACCCTTAGTATAGTAAAAAATGAGAGCTGCGTAGCATAGTTGTTGGGGAACATGTCTGCTGCGTCGCTGGTCCTGATTTTGTGTCCCAGTCGATAATCAATATTCCTGTATCGAAGTCATTTGTTTTCGGGTCTGGATTTGTTGTAAGTACATATCCCGTATCCCTGACGCTGAATCCTAACCATCTAACCTTGTTGCACATACATTAAAGTATTTGCTTGGATGCTTATTGCATATATGCATATATATATATATATCTTACGCAGTTGATGTCATCTGATAAAATCCAGAAAATCAACCATCATATATGTTTTGTTAATTAAGAAGCCTTGCTTATAGCGTCAACTGAGTAAGGTATAAGATTTTCCTTAATGAAAAATAATACGAGTCTAGTAGAAATGCATTAACTATTTTCCATAGCACCCGACGATAAAACAGTGTTAGTAACATAGATTTATATTCCCTTCCTGCGCCTTATCGATTAAAAACTACGCAACATATCGTCCGAATGCGAGGGGATATCTACAATGAAACAATAAAAACCTACCGCGTGTCTAGTAGTGCGAAGATAGTAACGAGGTCCACCCATCAGTCCTTTGCTAGACATAGGTGTTTCCAATTGCACGCCACTGAGTACGATCCATGGCTACTCTTCGTCACTCCACCTTGTCTGATGACGATATTTTCTGGTCTGTGGCCTCAACTGAAGAACTCGTTTACGTCAACAGTTATGAGTTCTGCAGATAATATGGCAGGCTACTGCCCGTACCCCCTGTACCATGGGTGGAAGTACTTTATTTTATGTTTTTGAGTACAATATCTAAAGTAATGTTCTAACTTCTGCGTGTGTAATGCATGTGGGTTTATTATACATAAATATTTCACCTTCATCATCCACCTTTAACCGTAACTTTTTAGATTCATATAAATTATAATCACTTTCCATTAGCTGAATTTTGCACATCTGTCACTATCTCAAATTTTACGACACATTGAATGAAATAATACAAAATGATTAAAAAAATTTATTTCTTTTCTCATGTAAGCGGCTAAATCCATCGGATGAATGCGGAAAAATATTTTAATTAAAAAGTTACACCCTCAATAGTATTCGCATTTCAGAGTACCTTTCTAATTTATTACACCAGCCCTCATGTAAAAATTAAGGAAAATATAATAATTCAAACGAAAAATCATAAGAGCCCAACAAAAGCCATCTGAACAAAATTATTAAATTATTTCAGTTACAGAAATTTAAAAAATTTAAAATATTATAATAGAAATTTGAAAATTATTTCATTAAAATTAATGCTTTCCTCCCGGTCGATTTCAATATTGGCGATATCTTCTGATAGTCTCAATGATGTTAACTCTCCATGAAATATTATAGTCCGCAAATATGTCGTAGTGCGATTTGTGTGCATCTGAATCATCCACTAAGGACATACACACAATTTACATATACATGTAGACATACACACAGACCCAATAATCAACAATTTTAGTTTACATATATTATTGAAATTTGAAACTCGACCCAGGACCCACGACGGAGCAACCACGTATTGAAATTTATATGTATCGTAAGTAAGAATTTTAAAAAAAGTTTTACGTTGTCCAACTCTCTATAAAATTCTATAATGTATGGAACTATATTATAATTTTATTTATTTTAAAGTAAAAATAAAAATAAAAGAACTTAATTTATTTTCTTTAATTTATCTGGATTACAAACGTTCACATTCTAAATTAATTTAAAATGTAGAAATGTAGATTATATTGCTCCATCAGAGAGGTATTCTATGAAACTAATCCTAGTTTCTAGCTATACCTAGGTCAGTATATGATGTCCTCCTTGTTTTCTTCACCAACGGCGATTTGCTCTCATTATTACTAAATGACATAAACTACGTAAGATACTTTATATTGCTCTAAACTTTCAGCTAACACACACTTACAGTCGCTTCCTTTTGTATACCGATGTTCTTTTCTTTCTTATCTTCAATAAGATTTAAAGAAACTTCAGAAATGTCATTATGTACTCAGGAATTTTTTTAAGATAGTTTTTTAATATCAATTTATTATTCATTATACCTAATATGTAAATTGTTTTTGCACCAAGTGTACACCGACGACAAACTTTAACGGGTCGGTCTAATTAGAAAAAATATGTGTGTACGTAAACGACATATTTCTTAACCACACGGCTTAATAAAACATATGACGTTCTCTGTATTAAATGTGACAACCAGCACACAGTTTACATTATTGTTCTGCATCTGTATTGCTTCAGCATAAAAGGGCTGTCTCGACCATCACAGAACTAAAAGCATAAATCTGGTGTATTTTGTTTGTATCTGGGGACCAAGGTAATGGCAGATGTTTATGGGCCATGTTATGCAGCCATCAGCTGTCACCCTTAATTATATTAAAAACTTATCATTAGAGATCTCTACGGCGCATTGATTAAGATAAGATAAGTTTTCCAAGAAGAAGTTTTTATTGTTTATACTTTTTTGGAAAGGTCTATATTCTGCAAATTATTTAAATAGAATATAAAAGGAAATAAAAAAGGGCGCAGCAAAATGTGTCGGATGAAGAGTGACTTCACTCGGTTTATACAAGTACATAGAACAGAGATAGGTACATTTTCTTAGAAAGAATAAAAAAGAATGAAGAGTAATTACATAGGAGAAAATTTGAATGATGTACCCGTGGATGGACAAGTTAAAAAATCACAAAATGGCTTGGTTTCGATAATAATTGAGGAAGAATGACAGCAATAGGTATTGTTTAATGTCAAGAGATGTAAAGTGAGAGGAAAACAAGCGAAAATTTAGTGCGAAGAGTTACAGGTACGGTAGTGAACGTGCAATTAATTTCAAAAAGATAGATCGAAGGTAATGCCATACATGCCCCTGTCACAATTTTATAAATTAATTCAAATTTATTTAATCATGAACTCACGTAGTGCTAGTAATATACATGTAAATTTTATGATACCACCTATCCAATTAGGAACAAAGCCTTTCATGTTGTAAAGTTAATTGCATATAGCCAGACGAATAAACACAGTCATAGAAACAATATTTAACATAATAACTCTAGTTTTATAGCGGCGTTTTGTTTGTTGGCTATAGTGGCATATTTCTACAAGTGGTCGAGTGGCGAGTGTTTTATTACATAGTGGCGAATGAGTAATTTGGAACTTAATTACCTTATAATTGGGGTTTCTTTTATTTAAGTTTGGTAATGGCTTCTGTCTTAGTTAACGATACGCTTTTGACTAAGACATATGTTTGTATATCTATGTATATTCATGTATTTCTATGTGACGTTACAACTGAAATAGCTGTAGTGATTGTGATGCTGTTTTTAGTACGAAGCTTTTGTATGAAGTTCATTGTTAGCGTTAGGATTTCAGATATTTTGAATCGTGTTTCTTTTAACATCACGATATTCATGTTTCCAGAAAACGTGGATATTGGGGTATCTGATATAATACATATCACAACATATATTGTATATCTATATATTGTATATCTATATATATATATGTATATATATTTATATTTATATTATATGTCTCGAAATTAATTACTATAGTTATGATATTTGAATATGAAATTGCATGATCTTTAAAACGAAGCTTAACCCGTTTATAGTTCTTTTTGTTTACTTAGCCGACGCTCCATTGGCTTCCGTTTGGAATGTGAGGATGACGATTATCCTTTCATTGCACGCAACACACGAGTATATTGGTCTTGTACAAATAAGCATGTATACATACAGAAACAAGAGCTCCTTTAAATTATATACCAAGGAGGGACGGAGAGAAGGAAACCTTTCAGAAGTTGGTACTGCCACTGGGACTAATAAGAAGCCACAGCACGAATTATACCTACACGGTAAATTAACCTAAAATAGTGGCTTACAGTTTTTGTGTTTCACAGGCTGAGTAAAGGAAACCGGATGAAAAACTTACTTATAAAATCTTTCCATCATAATTATCAAGGGTGACAAAGAATGGGTATCTGGAATCATTAGAATGGATGAGTTATCAATATATAAATATTGCTTGTTTGTCAACCCCAATTTTATTATAAAAAAGGGAATATTTTGATTCAAAAATCTACGCTAATGGAATAACTAAACCTGTTCGCATTTCCAAACGTCAAATTACGACACGCACTTATGAGGCTATAAAGAAATTGCGACACGAACTCACAGTTTACCGTTAAGTAATCGGTGCAGGCCATAGACCTACAGCTGTTTGTCACCCATAATATTATAAAAGAATTCTTATTTTAATTACTAGCAGTGGGTCATTTCATCGCAGTCTTCATGGTCGACCACACATACGCATCCTCATTCATCATCATTTAACCTTTGCTGAAGATAGATGTAGGTGTTTACGGACGGTAGTCATCTAGTCACATCATAGTGAACTGTGTACTCATTTGTTTTTTTGTTTTTATAGTATACATTACTCTTAAATTCTCTTTTTTCATTTACTCAGGCATGAAAACTCGTTTAGATAAAAATATATTAAGCTTTTTGAAATAGTAAAACCTTTTATGATTTAAGTAATTTAGTAAAACGCCGCTTATTTGCACATATTAATATCTGGAAACTGGAGTCTGAAGTACTACGAAGTATTTATATAAGAGGAGAAAACAATTCCGCATTTCCTAGCCTTTCTCCTAATCAAAGAGTAAATTGATGATGATGAAAGGTAGAAAAACAAAAGAACAAAAATAATGCATCAATAGCAAATATGAACATAAAATAAGAAAGATATATACTAGCTTCATTAAACATTCATAAAATTGTAGATGTTTTTTTAATCTTCTATGTCTAGTATGGCAATAAGTTCTGTTACATATTAAAATGCATATATTTTTAAAGACTAACAGTTTAATAAAATAATCTAATGCACCCATGTTTATTGAAGTATGAATGATAAATTAAAAATAAATTTTATTTGAAGTGGTCACCTTTGACTTGGATTCTAGATTGAATGCTTGTAGCATTCAACCTAGAAAGCCTGAAGATTTTTTGAGACACTTAATTTAAAAAAAAAATAGTGCAGACTATATCCTCTATTCCTACTGATCACAACTTGTAGTGCAGTTTCAAATCTGGACTGAATGAGGGTCAATCTTCAGATCTTATGAAATATACCGAACATTGTTCTCTAGGCAGGTTTGAGTTGTTTGTGACGTGTGACCGTTTGTGATAGTGTTTCTAGAAATTCCAGGATGCATTTTTGAAATATGTATCACTAACAATTCTTGGGTTTAATACACAACCCTTAATACAAAGTCTTGATAATTTTATCAGAAATCTGTATTACTTTTGGACAAAAAGCTTCGTGACTCGTTGATAGGATCCCACCAAACTATAATTGATGATGATGATACAGGATTACTTTTCTAACAAGTATCGAGACTTCTTTAGGTTCTTTAATTTAATAATTCCTCCCGTTAATCGCGATAGTATATTTAATTTCCTTATCGAATTTTGTCGAATACTAGCTTTAACTAACTATTGTCTCATCTCGTCCTAGTAAGATGAAGTTATGTCGATGTTTTACGATCCTCAACAGAGGAGTTGTTAGTGTACCTGTTGATACTTTGATACACAAACATACGGTTAGGCCTAGCTTTTGAAGCGTCTTAAAAATAACTTATGGCTTCAAACTTACTTCATACAATGCAATCACTGCAATTCTTTCTTCTTTATCGTCCACTCTATACCTCTACACTGTAATTGACAATAACGTGAAATATATTATATGAAATGGCTGTAAAACGAACGAAGCTTCTTACATGATAAATGCATTCCATATTTGTAAGAATTTTTAAAATTTTCATATTATTTATGGCTAAACAAGTTATATACTAAATAATTAGGTAATAATACAGAAACACCAAATAGTACTGAAACACCATTAGCAATCTGTCTACCTAAACTTGGACAAAAAAATGTTCCGAAACCGTCAGTTTATTAATGTCACATATCAATGACAAGGATTTTTAAAGATGAAAAAAGGTAAATTACATCACAGGTATTTAAAACCTTTTTCTCCCTCTTAAAAGCTGATTACAATTAACAAGGAGAAATTCATATGATCGTTTTTATGTATGTTAAGTCCTAGTACCTTGGCTACAGCTTAGATTACGAGACGTATACTTAAACGATGTACGTCTCGTTGCCCTCTTTCCACAGGTCAATGGAGACGCTTCCACTCCATTCCAGGTGTTACTCAGATTACGGTGAACCCGATAAGTGAATGAAGTGTACTATTTCAATGCAATTGCATATTTATTGAATAATATTCAGAAAGAAAAAAAATAATAAAATATAACTTTTAAGCGAAAATTCGTGTTTATAATTGCAATCATAAAAAAATATCTCCAATGTAGAATGGTGCACAATTATCAGAATATCAGTGGTAGAGCTACACTGCAGTATGTTTATGGCTACAGAATGAATGGGTCAGCTTGATCGGGGTAGGACCACACTCTCACAGAATACCAGCGTAAAATAGCGGCTTCACGCTGCTGTATTTCATCTGGTGCGTCTAGGGTTCCGGAGGCATTTATTACTGGCGCTCGTCGCCATCATTCCATCTCAGTCCTAAAGTCCATACATGTATTTTATGATTCCTTTTAAATATCAATGTAAATGTCATGGGCCGCAGGAATCACTTGCTATTTGAACAGGTGAACTGTGTGCTCGTTTGATACTCTCAATGTAATAAAAAAATAAAATGCAACGGTAAAATCGTAAATCAACGAAATGGTTTTTTTTTCGATTATGAAGTTAAAATATAGTGTTTACATGAGATGCTTATAATTCGGTTATAGTGTAAGATTAAACATTTTGGTAAGTATTGATTCAAATTTACGATAACTCTACGGCAAGAAAAAATACTTAATGACCAAAAAAAGAGATAATGGTAACAGAAACACCTGAAATAAATAAATATACGTTGAAAGTCCCTATTTATAAAAGGCGATAAGCCGCTACTGAACCACTTAATGATGTGCCTTTTCATCCGATTTGTGTAAATTGAAAAGAGAGGGTAAATTGTTTACAACGACCGCGTTATCAACATTAGGGTTTGCGTGACGTTCACCATCGGAGTGCCTAAATTGTAACAATCAATTTGCATTAAAAACTTAACGATACTGACACGCTACACCCACTTCCTCGTGCAATATAAATGGACAAATGCTTTTGTGAAGACTACAAAGTGGGCATGTGCATAGATAAAAAGTGCAAACTTAATGGAATTTAAATTAATAATTTACATAATAGACTTTTCTTCAAGCCTTGCCTTCTAATTGATATTTTTTAAAGTGTATGTAAAATAGTATGGCATAAGAAATAATGTATAAGTTTGAAATAATGTAAATATGGTAACACATTTCGTTAGTGTCATAAGAGAGATTTCAGAAAATGTTGTCACTTCTGATATGAGATTAGAATATGCCAAAGGCCGGCAGCACATCTGTGACTCCTGTGGTGTTGTGGATGTACATGGAAAGGAAAGTCTTTGAAAACGTCTTAAGTACTTCTTTTAACTCGTTTCGTTCGTTTAACTTTTTTTTATATAATATTACGAATAATATACGCAAACGCATACAGTGTATTGATTGAGTGACGGGCCTCAACAAACCTAAATATCATAGCATAATCATATCATCGTAAGCGTAATCGATGAGGTCCGTTGAGTCACAACGGACTCATATACAAACTTTATAAGCTCGGTGTACCAGATTGACTTGTACTAATTATACGAGACTTTCTGCGTATTCAAACTTTTCGACGCCGCGTCAAGAGAACGCGTTCCGAACCCACCCCGTTCGATCCGGAGTTTTACAAGGCTCAGTTTTAGGTCCCGCTGACTGAATTCGACGTGCATTCGACCCATAATGACATACGCAAGTCTTTACCCATGACTCCCCGTGTCTCATTCACCCACTTCAGGCAATCCAGAATCTCTTCATGCGCAAGGCCATCGATGCACCGTGGTTTTCGCGTAATGAAAATCTCCATTTAGATTTTTTTCTTCCGACCATAGCTCAGCTTGAAGTTAGCTTCCTTCCACTATTTCGACTATGCCACAAGCTTAAATCCACTGATCGTAAGTGCCGCCACTTACAATCCTATTGAGAACTATCATTTCATTCGCGTCTGAAGGAGACTAAGCTACTTCCTCGACAACTCCGATGACACAACCACCAGGACCCAATCCCTCCACATAACACTGCACCATCATATCGCCCCCGTAGAGAGCGAGGGAGTCAATAACAAAAATATCCGCCGCCATATATCGGGCCCATTTACACCAATTAACATAGATAGGGGCTTCGCTTGAGTTTCTTGCGCCACTTCTTCTACAGCGCCAACGACGCAACGCAAAAATATATATATATATATATATATATATATATATATATATATATATATACCTATGCCGCAGTTGGTAATAATCATTTACTGTCCCTATCACTTGCCATCAAGTAAACTGTTTGCGCGTTGGTCACCCATAGATGGTATATAATAAGCTGTCAAGCTGAAAGATAAAATTCTGTTCACACTTATCAGTTTGCGTACGTTTACTTTATCTCTATAGGAAAGTGTTAGCAAAAATACAAACAAATCCAAATGAGATAAACTGGGAAATAACAGTAAGTTATTGGATATGCTAGGTGACAGTCGAACCGAGGCCCAACTATCCGATATCGATATTTTAGCTACTAAACCTATCACTCCAAAATATAATGTAAGAGCATTTAAAATTTAAAATTGGTTGATATATTATATACTTAAATCCTAATCTAGCAACAAACTTCAATCTGTGCTACATTTTACTAACAAGAAAAGTTTACCTAATTGTCTGAGTTTATATTTATAGTTGTTAAAACACAGACAAAATTATATGTGTGTTAAAACAACGTTCTAGTTCTTTTTATGATTATGCTGAAAAACCAGATCACTGTTCACTTCAATGAGTGATCGTGACATCGGCAATCCATGACACCCATATATGCAGAAAGAGCCAGTATACAGACCTTGCAGAGCGAACGCAATATAACCAGCTCACGGACCCCGGAGTTCCGTGAGCCCTGTGTCCGATGAAGCTGTAAGAGCAACAGCATCAACATCAACAGAATCTAGGCTTGCACAGAGATGTCCTCATTGGAATACAATTTATAAGATTTTAAGACACTATGAGATCTTTCTGCCTAGATTGGACTCGGAAAACCCCCAGCCTATCTAGAAAGGCTAAAGCGTGTCTCGACCAACGTAATCAATCACGAGTTCACAATTAATTTTGTTTTTTTTTTCATAACTAAGAATTTTTTTTTAACTACTACTTTTATTAATAAGGTGTGAATAAAATATCAATATATGTATAGAATAATATATCGACTATAAATATAACACTCAACTCCAGTTTTCACCCGTGAGATCGTAAACCATTTTAAATCGATTTGAAGTTCGCGAACAATCCCCACAGACGCATAAAGTGAAAACAACATGGTCGGCGTAATGTAACAACTGAAGCCAGGTACGTAATGTAGTATAAATAAAATAGGTTCCAATATAAACAGAAAGCAGTGATTGGCGCGGCGAGACAGGTGCGTCGCGCGGATATGGACCGTTTCACATCTCATGAATGCCTAGTACAGGATGTATCGAAATTGAATTGCCTAAAGGCAGAAAAGTAATAAACGTAGTGATTAAAATTTATCAAATGATTATAAATAAACTTTTAATGTAGCGTACTCAGTGCAAAATATTTATTGAATATAAAAAGCTTCTGTAGCTAAGTTTAATTAGCTCGAAAATACCGCTCAGTATCAGCGTAACCTTAAGATTAAGAGTTAGAGTTACTGTGTCATAGCTCAGACAAAACTGAAGGAGCCTAATTACTAGTAATATATAAATGTAAAGACACATTCATTTATATAACATACAAACATACTCTTTAAGAGTATCTAAAATTCATCTGATTCAATCATGGATGGTCTACGAGCTACTATAATTTACCATCAGGTGAATAGTGTACTAACGTTTCACCCCCTAGTTATATTAATAAAGTTAGATGACACAGAACACGCAACAGGCACAAAGCTTCTTACGCATTGTATGGAAAATTGAATTTATTGAAGCTATGAAACAAGCAATGGACAAGAAAGTATTCAAGGTGATATTAAGGAGACCTATAATAAACCTTGAGAACTATAAATATATCTACACTTTTACTCTCTACTTCTCTGTCTAGCTCTCTCATAGCCAACTGGGTGCGAGACATCTCAGCATTTGCTAGTTGCTATTTTTCTGAATTAGATCACAGAATGTGCGTTAAGAAGCTACGCTTCAAACATAACGGAGTTTTCTCGAACTATACTCAGTAACAAAACCCTACCGAAAGTATCGATCAAGACAATTCCAACCTTACAATTTACTTTATGAGTTTAAGTATATTTCTAAGTACTTGCTGCCTCACAGCTCGAGGCTACCTCTATCTGGGACTGGCATCTTCATAGGCAGCAGTAACTGGCTGGAAATTCTCTCACAAAAAGTTATAACAATTCAGTCAGGAAATGCAACCAGCGTTATTTTTGTTGTTGCTGTACATTTAGATCTTCTGTTTCTTTCCATCTATCTTTTCTTTATTAGGGCTAAAAACCGAGCACACAGTTCACCTGATGACAAGATTAAGATCTTACCGATAAGCTATATATAGATTATGTATAAATGAATAAAAAGTAAAAATAAGGCACTAATTTTTTTTAAGCTTTATGTATGTTTTTATTAAAAATAGGTTTTTTTTAAAATCGGGAATGTCGATAAATATTTTAACACTATAAATACAATCTAAAAAAGGAAAATAAAAAAGATTGTCACAATTTTTTTTTTAATTCGTTTTTTATAAAGGAAACATGCTGTGTAGCATCGCATAGCTCTAGCGCCTATCGATAATTGATAAGGGCGTCTCGCTCGCACTCCGGTTTGTTGACCTTTACTAAAAAACTCTGATATAATATCCACTTATGATAGGCCTTCGTGTACACATGTAACACTCTTAAAGCAGGCTCTAACGATTTTTGAAGTTACGTGTATGACGAATAAATAAGATCTCTGGAATACAATGTGGAGTAAATTGTAGGTGCAATTTTACCGTCTCAATACGGATGGAAAGACTTTATTTGATTACATTTACCAATGGTAGTGTTTATAGATATGGTTTATGTTTCCAGCAGATACATTTCATTGTTATATAAGGTTATATAATAATCGCTAAATTACAATGCTAAAACTCTGAGTTTTCGTTTCTAGTTATTCAAATTTGAGTAAAACTTTTGTTAGAATAATCAGTAAATTAATATATTGTTAATATAGTAATATATTATTAATATTCACGATTGTGTTTATATAATATATCTTGATATGTAGGGCTTCAATGATTATTTTGCGGTTAAACCAACAGCGGAAAACAAATTTTTGTTAGTATCTAGCTGCACTATGAATGGATCGATTTGACTCGAGAAATAACAGCATAATACTTCTTTATTTCGAATAAAATTGAATATTAGTTTATAGCACACCAAAATATTATAAAACCAAAGTGATATATTAAACAAAATTTTAAATGCCCAATTGGCATTAAAATTATTATTTATATATAATATAATGCCTTATCGCCAAAACCGATCTCTTTCGGAACTTTGGATGGACAGGTTGCCAACATAACAAACCTCTATAAAAAAAGTTATGATTTGTTAATACTATATAAATAAATAAACAAGCCTCTATATATGCATACATAACAACTTAAAAACATTAACACTAATATAAGATATATAGAATATAGGCATTCGGTTACCCCACTACAAATAATGAGACATTCATTCATCGACAGAAAGACATTCTCATGGGTGACAAAGTATGTACATCTTGAATCTTTGTTGAGGATAGATATAGATGTCGTGTGCATCAGTCATCATTTACGATTAGATGAACTGTTTTCTGGCTGGCTACCGCAATATTGTTACAAAAATATACTATTTGCTTCTCTGTCATCCTGAACTTTAAATAACCAACAAAGAATCAGATTGCTTGTTTGATCGAGACAATGTGTGTTTAAGAGACGTTAAACAACATACGATCAAAACAAATAACTGCAAGTTACGGTCTTGCCTCAAATACACCATAACAAAATAGTTAATGAACGTTGCGGATTCAGCATCTACAAAGAGAAATGTTTGATTGGACAATTAAATGCGATAATTACTGAGTCTTACACAGGAACTGGTTTAGCTTGCATGATACGTTTAGGAATGGATTGTTATATAAAAATAGAGTTAAGCAAAGAGTCTGCAATGTTGGACTTTATTTGGTGAATGTGGGTTGGATTATAAGCTGCCTGAAGTCAGACAAACTGCACCTTTAGGCTGCCATTGCACTAGAGATGTGTGAGGATCCGAAGTATGGGATATGTATGATACCCACGTATCAAACAATTCTTGATTTTCGTAGCTTAGCTTAGTTGGCTCTGGTGGAAAATGATTTACTGGAGCTTTTTGGATACATGCTTAAGCTAGGAATATGAGCTGGGGATGCGAACATAGAATTCGGATTGTGTAGCTATGTGAATTACTGAGTTGGGTACACCCACACGCAAAGCCCATTGTACTCGCACATCTTACCTACTCCGGTACACAACCTAGCTTTGGTGGAGATAATCACATAGTTTCGTAGCTTACCCTTTGGCCCCTCTCAGCGCCTAGCTGCCTTACATGTACCCTGGTGGAAAAGATTCCTTACTCTCCGAAATAAACAAGTATCAACGGGTTGGCTGAACTGAGGAAGTTTGACGTCCACATATAGCGAAAATTTGATCCTATTGCTGCTGTGTTTTATATGGTGAGTGAAAGGCTTTCCATTTTAGTCCTCAGGGACAATGCATAAACATTTTGAGTCTTTGTTGAAGATGGATAATGGTAAGTGTTTATTGGCTGCAATCATCACAAATTATCTGATAAAAGCGTGCTTATTTGTCACCATTAGTTTCATAAAAAATACATTTTGGAATGAAAAAGGAAGGGAACGTGGACCACCTCACCTCTATTTATTTTATTTTAATTTTTGGTATATAAGAATATTAATAATTAATTTTCCCGTAATAAACAAATATACGGAACCAACATTAAAAATTTAATTATCAGTTACTACATCGTTAACAAGTACTTGCGCAAGTGCTTAAAGCTCGCTATTGCCTTTTTAGAATTATAAGAAGCTTTTTAACAATGTCGATTTAACGGTTAACAATTTCTTTTGATGTTAAACCAGTCTTTTGTTTTCTTTAAAAGGTAATACGTGCGTGCACTGCGCACTACCTCGGATATGCTCAAATGAAACACCGTATAGTAAAAGAATTTGATGCCGAGGCTGAAGTGAGATGTATAAGATAATTGGAATTTTATAACCAATAGAATTTATAGGATATTTATAGACTTTAACGTAGTCAAGAAATTACAATCAAATGTCTATATAATGGGTCGGGGAAAAACCTTTTCGTATTTTATGTACAAATTTAAGATATTTTTTATTTAAATTTGATTATAATATATATATGCCATTTTTTTAGATAACTTGTGGCCATTTTTTAAGTAGTGACATAATCGTACCTTGGTACCTCTTCTGATTTAACATCAACAATCATCAAAAAGACTGAAACAGGTTAATGCCTAGCAAAGTCAGGGCTATATGATGGATAATACCAGTGGTAGAGCTACACTGCAGTTTGTTTCTAACTGCAGAATGAATGGGTTAGCTCGGTCATGGTACGACAACGCCCTCACAGAATACCGGCGTCAAATAGCTGCATGACGCTGCTGTGTTTCGTCTGATGAGTGAAGGCATCCAGAGACCTTCATTACTGGTGTCGAGGCATTCCATCTCAGTCCTCAAGGGTGACTACGCATCTGCATTATGATTCCTTGGCAAGGATGAATGTAGATGTCATGGGCCGCAGGAATCATTTAACATGAGGTGAACTGTATGCTTGTTTGTAATTCACAATGTAATAAAAAAACACTTCCCAACCAATTTACCCCTATATTTGCTGAGGGGCTAAAGATGTGTGTGGTTTAGCGTTATCATGATGAAAGTGGTTTTTCATTTGTTTCTTTCTGTTGATCATTTCCGGTCGTTTTTCTCTATTTCTTGCTTGAGTCTCGCCGGCTGTAGACAGTAGTGAAAAGAATCGATGGTTTTTCCCGGCGGTAAAAGCTTATAATTAACGATGCCCTTCCAATCTCACCATACACATAGTTAAGCAACTTATTGCATGTTAATCCAGGTTATGCTATACTCTGTGGATTATTGACTACCCTTTGACCAAGATCTTATTCGAACGTTCTTGTCGTAGGTAATTCACTTTTCGTCACCAGTGTTCCATCCTTTCAAAAACAGTTCTGTTTCATTACATTTCACTAGAATCGCAAATGGGTGCATGATTCATTAGTTTTCTTTCAGTCAGATCGTGTGGTACACAAATATCGAGCTTTTTTTTTATACAGACAAATAGGTCAAAACTATTTTGTGGTCAACCCCTAGCTTTTCAGCTACGTCGTAACTACCAATAAGCCGATCTGGCTCCACTTTTTCAAAAATGGTATCGACTTTGTCTATGATCCACCACGGCGGGCTTCGTCTTTGACATCAAAATTCCTGGACTGAAAACGCTTGAACCAATATTACTTACACAGTGTCAGTAAGAGTAGCACGAAAGTCCTTAAATGTCACAAATTTTTTAATCAATATTTTGTCGCCTATATAATAAAACTCCAAAATGTATCAGATTCCTTTGTTGGATTCGCTCATTTTGGCGGACAGAAAAATAATTGTAAAATGGCAATTTGAAAAACAAATTAAATCGCAGTAGATCACACAAACTTTAAGTACAAATTTCACGCAATATACTACGTACAGCTAGTAGTAACGATACGTTCAAACGTTTCCTCTGGGATCACATGTTAATATATTGTGTATCCATCAATCTCGTTACTTTTTTTTCACTCTTACGTGTTTATTTATTACCTAAATTTTTTCACGCAAACTTGTGAATCTATTTATATTTATATAACTATATACTTGTATTTGATTAAGTATATATGCACGGATATGTATATCATGTAAGTATATAGTTTGTTTATATATTTATAAACGCTATGGGCTCTTCGCATTTTTACTACTCAACCGAAAGTTAGTCGGAAAAAGTATCTTTTATCATTAACTTCCCGAAAACTAGTAAATAATCTAGAGCGTAGAAATTTTTTAATACTACATTATGAATGATGACAAAATACATTAACTGTAATCAAAGACAACAACTTTGAAGTATATTGCTATTTTAAATTATAAAACATAATAATTATATTTTCCACGGGTAACATTTATTTTAAACGTATACATATGGTTTCAGTTACGTTTTAAAATAAATAATTATTAGGTACATGTTGGAATAATATAAGCTGTCAAAATTGACGAACGAAAATGTGTTGCTGTTTTGAGCAGCCTCAGATCTTTACGAACCATTAGTGTTACAACGTGCAATTTTTTAACTCATTACCTTCAGACCAGTTCTACATAACTCTACATTAAACACTTAACGTAACCCAGTTGGCGTGAGAGCGGATAATTTTACTTAAAATCGTTTTGAATATAATTTAATTTTTTTTAATAATAATTCAATATTCATCACAATCAAGAAATTTCTATATTAAACCTACATATGTATGTACCTTTGTATAAATAAAACTTGCAGCATAAACGCTGCATTGTTTGTTATTTCCGAACCGATACGACTCAGGCACCTTCAAGAAAAGAGCCTAAACGTTTCTTAAAGCCCGGCAATGCATTTGCGACTCTGGTGTTGCGGATGCTCTAGAGCGGCGATAATCACTTACCATCGGGTGAGTTGCTTGCTCGTATGTCACGTATTCTATAAAAAAAATCGTTGCAGCTAGTAACTGGTATTAATAATGAGTAACCTGGTCCCAAAATTAATAACCCTGGACCGGTGTAGGACCAAGCTCATAGAATACCAGCGGAAAAAATATCATAGTTTTATAATATACCATTTGTAGCAATCACAACATAACATGATAGGTAATCATAATAGGAAGTAAAGTTTTCTTAGAACGCCTTAGGTATGAAGCAACGATATACCTTTATATCCTTACTTCATATACAATTTTAATTAGGATCAAGGGAATATCTATCTAGGGAATTAATAAGTTAATCGATTAAGAACCATTTAATAAACCGTTCAAAACCAAAGTAAACATGCTGCTACTGTTTCAATTCAGTAAAAGAATTACTGGTATATAAGTAATATCCATTTAAAACCTCATGTGTAATAACACAATTCTTTTTATAATGAATTTGGGGGTTCATTGATAAATTATAAATATTAATCGTAAGTCAGTGTTTTAATTGTTTTATGGAGGAGGGGGCAAACGAGCAAGCAGCTCATTAGACGGTAAGTGATTACCGCCGCCCATGAACTGTTAGATATTTAGCTAAAAGCTAGAGTTAATTTAGTGGTTATAACAAATTTTAGCTTTTATTCTGAAAGGAAGTATTGAAATGATAATAATAAAAAATACAACATTTTAAGATGTGAAATTGCATCAATGAATTTTTATACCTACATTATTAATGTAGTAATTATCTTGGTATTACACACCAGTGAAGGTGTCAATTCATTTTTAATTGAATCTTGATTCCCAGAATTCGTATAAGATTTAAGAGACGCAAATACGTCAAATAATAAATTATTTGATTATTAAGTTATTGCCGTATAACAATTTACATCAATAAAATTAATGCGACAAGATCAAGAAACTAGTTTAAATGTTACTTGACAATGTTGCCTCGGGCAAAGGCATTGAAGGCCGAGACCGAACGAGTTATTGGAAATAACGTGATTACTGAGTAATTATTAGTAAAATGTTCTTTCTGACATAAATACTTGTAATGACAGGGTACTAAAGCAAGATTGAAATAAATAAGTATGAGGTACTGATAGCAAAGCTGTTTTTAAAAGGTACTTTTAATACGTCACAATGAAGTTAAATTATTTACGATTATATATATATTACAATTAATAAAAAAATTGCAAAATTATCCTATCCTCCTGGCCAATTTTGGCCCTGGCTAATCTTCCGGGTATTATAAGATATCATCAGCTTTTCAGTATATATAAAAGAATCGTAAGCATTCTCGCAAACAAAGAAGCACACACTCTTCGTCTCCGTCTTCATGTAATGCATGTGCAATTACATCGGAGGAACTCGAAAACCAAAGATTATTAATGCACAAATATTTTTCCTCCGCTGAGTTACACCGCACCTCTCAGCCTTTTGATATATGTAGGTACATACGTTCTACTGTAGCAGACGACTACAGTATTAGGTGTATCAAACTAATCGGTGCGTTGCCATCTTCATCATGAATTATCAAGATAAATTAAGATGACAAACTTGCACACAGTTTACACGATATAAAATAAATAAAATTCAGAACCCGTGGTTACACCACCACTGGTTCGGAACTTGATATGAGAGCTTTTTGTGAGTCTATATGCATAAAGTATATTTACCCTAAATAAATATTATTGATTCTAGAGACCTTATTTATGAAGACATTACAAACTAGTGGACGGGAAGCGGTGTACGTAACTGACATCCACATAATCCGGAGTGGAGTACCTCGCGAACAGTTATTCATCAACCACACCGGTCGTGCGGTTAATGACTGGCGTATACGGAAAGCGTGGTTTAGAACGCTCAGCGCCATTTAATACAAATATATCATAGAGCTTCGATTCTCTAAGGATTTTTAACATTCCGATCTGTAAGCTAATTGCATAACATGCTTATTTTGATATTCAATTTCTTAGTACAAGACAATGAAAGTCTTTCTTGTCTTTGAATAAGCAGTTGTATATTGGAATGAAAACATATAATAAATGTTAAACAAATAAATGGTACATATATGGCTAATATATGTAGCACCATTTACACTCGAAACAATGGGTCCGTGGGTTTCTCGTGTTTCTCGCCTATAGACGAATGAGTATGTCAGTGATCAACGTATATGGTACCACTGGGTCCTGAGTTAGATCTCCCGCTGTGCTGAATATATGTACGACTCAAATTATTTATTTACGGATTCGTTGACAGCATCTGGTCGTATTGCAATGTCGCCTTGGTCGGAATCGACCGGTCCTCATTCACTATTCAGAAAGACGTAGTAATATAAAATTAGATTCAATGTTTTGTTTTTTTATTGCACTGAAATGACAAACGGGCAAACAGTTCACATCGACTTGCATCATTGGTAAGATTTTTCACGACTGAGGACTAAGATTAAATGCATCGTCATCAGTAATAATAATTTCTAGATCCCTGCAATGAAACACGGAATACAGCAGCGTTATGCTGCTATTTGACGCTGGTATTCCGTGAGGGCGTGGTCCTTCACAGGCGATCCATTCATGCTTCATCTAGAACCAAACTGCAGCGTGGCTATATTATATATAGCTAACAAAATGATGTCGTCTATGACGTTAATATTTTAAATACGGAAAAAAAATTATAATTTTACTTACCGCACCTTTAAATATGTTCGGGTATTTAAAGGTGCGGTGAAATTATCATTTTTTTATCCATATAAAAGAAATTATATAAAATCAATGTATGCAATATCATTTTCTCATCATCTCCGTCCACACTCAACATAGTTTTTTTTATTATAACATTAAGAGTACATAGTACATAGTTCACCTGAAGGCAAGTGATTCCAGCGTCATGACATCCACATTTATCCTTGACTCTGGAATTATAAATGCAGATGCGTTGTCACCCTTGAGGTCTGAGATAGAATGACTCGTCACCAATAATAAGAGTATCCCTGCACTCACTAGATGAAACACAGCAGCATTATACTGCTATTTCACGCTGGTATTCTGTGATGGCGTGGTCCTACCCCGGCCGAGCAGACTCATTCATTCTGTAGTTAGAAACAAACTGCAGCGTAGCTCTACCACTGATTCAAGATTTATTTTATATTATTAGATATGACAAACAAGCACACAGTTCACCTGATACTAAGTGTTGATTACGGTCCACGACATCATCATTCATCCTCAACAAAGATTGAAATTTCCATGCGTTGTCACGCGTGAGGCTTGAAATGGATGACGTGAAATAGCTGCGTTATGCTGTACTATATATAGACATATAAACTTGTATGTTTGTATATTGTATGTTACGCACAATCTGGTGATCGTGGAGTTGGATCCTAGAAACCTTGCGCGTTGGTTTGGTGGTTAGGGTGCCGCATTCTGGTCTCGACTCTTACACGGGGCTCAATATGTATTATTACAAATTATCTTTGACACTGCATCCTAAACCTTTCATCGATATTTAATGCATATGTTTTACTTGGATTAGTATAGGAACGACGCTCGTGAACCTGTCTGTGCGAATCCTTACGAAACTATGATATGTCCTACATAATTAATGTCGTCTAGTAGTAATCAGATGCTATCATCCTTGACGAAGTATAGGAGGAGGACATCAAATGCTTATGCCCAGTGAACGAAAGAACTTCGGGATTTTGGCTACTTCTGTACCTAACTCATTTTCTGTAATTTGTGCCCGGTGTCACGTGTAAAAACTAATAATTTCAAAGTAAAACTTGTATAGCACTTTCAATTCTTTCTAGTGGGATTTATTTCATAAATGCATACAACAAAGCTTATAGAAAATCCTCCAAGGAAAATACGATCTAAAGTGCAAAGAATCAGGACAAAATCCACTAGATGTCTGATAAACGTGTTACTGTAAGAAAAGCAACAAAACAAACTGCGCAACAATTTAAAAGAATCAACCTCCATTACACCATCAAATACCATTAAGTTTCCCACACAGACCATTCGTATCCATTAGAAACTAAACCCAGGGCTTACGTCAGGTGGGCTAAGTTTAAAAGCGGCCGGCGGATAGTCAAACGATACTTGGGATACCTAAACTAGCTCGATACAGGATGCCCTAATTGGTTCTATTTCAATTGGGAACGTTTACAGACTTTATACACAGATTTCTTTTAAAAAAGTCTTCCGGTTCATTACAGTTTATTCTTAAAGATTATAAGATCCACTAGAAGCGCAATAGTTGTATTTTAAAATCAGAGCGAACCGCTTCCATGATTTCTTAAACCGCTACCATTATTAAACACATTTTATTTTATTTAACAATTTTAGGTGAACTCGAACCTTCGGTGTCTGTATAAGTTCCTTAATAGATACGGGGGCTCCTTATTGTTTCCACATACAAAACAATATTGTACAACACAATACAATATATTAAGAAATACACCGCATATATAAACCAATTTACAATACAAACTAGTGTTTAAAAACAATTATGTGAAATATATTTATCCCTGCTCTTAATGCAAACAGGTACAGGTTAGGTACACGGTCATCGCAATGTCTATTGATTAAAGTACTGGCTCGAAGTAGTACACATTTTGTCTGTATATTGTGGGTGATAGTGGAACCAACGAGCGCGATGCAATCTTCGCGACACCGCGTACACTCGATACACCCGCGTGTCAGGGTGGTTCTCACCGCCCACAGCTTCCGATTGACAGACAAAAGGTGGCGTCCGTCAGAGGCTAGGTCCGCATACCAAAACCTCGGACGGTCAATAGTCATCACCATCCATTCTCCACTCGGGAGAATCTTTCGATAGCTAGGGAACTGGCAACTTGGCTGGCACCATCAGATAGGTACGAGTCCAGAGCAGACCGATACGCTAAGTTTATGAGCACTTGTGTAAGTAAGAGAACCAAAAACTAATTAACCAGCTCACGGACTGATGAAGCTGTAAGAGCCGCATATGCTAACAGCATCAACATCAACAGAATGTGGATAGTGGAACCGATGGTATCGTCTTATGGCGATAAAACCTATGAGGTATTTTAAGTTTCACCTTGAAAAGCAACTGAGGATAGTCAACATTCAACAGTACTATATGCTAATTTACATATATAACTGGTATCGAATATATCTCTTCGCCTATAAAGAGGAAGCAAGCGAAGACAAAAGCACATATAACTGTAGTCCTCTTTCGATAACGATAACTTGAATTTATATTTCAGGAAGCCGATAAATTTACCTGTTCGATTATTTCTGAGGAAATTATGGACATTTCATTTTTATTTATTTCCTTAAGTCATAAATAACATGTTTATATGGAACCCCTATCTATTGGGCCACGCCGTATCTATAACCTAACAGAATATCATCACGAACTATAATTTTATCTCTAATACGATAGGGACTGTTGAGTAGAAGAATTTGAAAAATCCTACTGGTGACGACGGATTCCATTTTAGTCCACATTACTATTAGCCCTTGTACCAGTGTTTTCTTCGATTAATGTTACAGGGGCTAATAGTAATTGAACGTAAAATGTTGTTAGTCTAAATGTATTTATAAATATGCTGTGTCTCTAAATTTCGAGTATTACTGAAACTTCCAAAAAGAATGTTACTAAATACGATTTTGAAGTTCTGTAGTCCTTACCTAATAAAATAGGGCTAAGGTATCCCCTGCCTGTCACAGAGGGGTATCAGGGACAGGAAGGGCAGGGTATCATCCAAAGTTATTTAGTCCAGCTGACCCATTTATATTACAACCGGCTTAAAACTAAATCGTAAAAACTGTTTAACATGTGATGATGATGTTCTCCGGGTCTTTTGCAACCATGGTGATGACTTCTAATTATTACCAGATGACATCAACCTCTCTGAGCCATTCACACGTAGTCAACTGTACGTGAACAAAAAGATAGAAGGAAAGTTTAGATACAGTGTAAAGGTGAGAGGATATAAATATAAAAATACTGACGTCATACGGACAGTTCCTGGATTTTGATATATAAGATCAGATATTATATTTTTAATACATTTTCGACGTTGCACATATGTTAATTTAATTTGGTATTTGTACCGATACTGATCTATTGTACGTTTATAATTTTTGTGTTTATAATAATAATTTTATTATTTTCGTTGTATGTCCTCACGGTTTACACATTTTTACATTCGTTGGAACCATTGTGTTAAGCAGTGCATCCAGTCTTTAGTAGGGACCTCGTGAAACACATTCAGGGGGCTTGTAAATCGTAGACCTCTAAGCTCTCTATTTTAGGAAATAAAAAAAAAGTCGCAAGGTGCGAGGTCCATGCTGTATGACGGTTGCGTCATCAGCTCTTCATCTGATGCCTTTCGCATTCGTTATCTTAGAGGAATGTGGGGATGCGATATATATCCAGTGTAAAGCAGTACATCCAGGATTTTTCGTCTGTCACGACATTATAGACACCCAATGACTGTCATCCATTATTTTTTTTAATCATTTTACGGCACCACTCGATACGCACTCGTTTCTGATCTTCCGTTAAACCATGCAGTATCCATCGAGTTTCATATAAATCGCAAAATGTTTTGCACCTTTCTCATTCCAATGGGTAATACAATAAAAATTTGCTGACAAGTAATTTTTTTGATAGTTTCAATCAGTTGTCATACGGTATCAATATAGGATTTCGTAAACGCCGTCGCCGGCCGACCGTCCACGTACATCGTCATGGAGATGATCACGTCTACGTCTAAATTCTCCAAACCGCAAATACACAAAGCTGCGATATGGGGCTTCATCACTTATCCAATTGTCACAAAGTTCAAATTCTCTGGCAACTCTCTTGTAACTCACTCACATTGAAAACCGCAAAAAAACATTTAATGAAATTTTTACGAGTTAAACTCGTTGTAATAGCCACACACAATCTTCTTAAGTACGCCACAAAGAAAAAACATATGACAGTCCCACAAATTACAAAGAAACATGTTCTTAGAGAGTTCCATTTTCGTATTTCGAATTCCATAATTGTTTATAACTTTTTTTTGTTTCAAAGTGGTCAATTCCAGAAACTTTCTTAATAAAATGCTTAAAACAATATTGTATACTCTGCAGTTGACACACGTCTTGTTGTTAGTTAAAAGCGTTGTGTAAATCCCAAAGCAAGACAAAATAGGAATAAAATACACCCATATCAATTGGACGGACGCCGTAGTATTTAAAACATACAGACAGCACAAAGCGCAGGTGCAGTAACATAAGCCGTATATTATTGAGAGCAATATCAAATTCCGCTGCAACTGTATGATAAAACACGGGCATACGAAATATTAAATCGTGTGTGGCATATTGGATTCCAATTCAAACACGCGTCCGTGAGGTACCGTACGCTGTGTCAAAGCGATATTATATTACGTCCGTGTGTATGCGCTTTCAATAAACATCTGCATACCGTTAAGGAACTTACTCTCAACTGAAACAATCTATGTGCATATATGTGCACGTGTTCACTGTATGAGTGAATGTCCAAAAATAATCACCGTACAATATAAAACATAATCACACCGCCTATTTTCGTGTATCATGGTAATCTCGAAATCTAAAAAACTATCAGATTTTGTAGAGATTTTCATTTATAACTGCATATCTTTGTAACTTAAGCTGTCAAACGGTTGGAGCACACAGTTCCCCTCCACGACACCCATATTTATCATCGTTAACGAATCATAATGCAGATGTACTGTCACCCTTGAGGACTGAGATCAAATGCCTAGTTATAAAGATATCCAGACTCCTACTCTCGTATATTATTATAGCGTGGTTCTTCCCCGGTCGAGCCGACCTATTCCTTCTGAAGCAAGAAACAAACTGCAGCGTAGCTCTAGCTCTATTAGATCCATATTCACGTAAGATTCTAAATGCACATGCATTAACACCTCTGAAGACCCAGTTATCGCATCGCCAATTCCCAACAACCTCCCATAGGAAAATATAATGCTGCAATTACACGGTGGTATTCTATCACTCATCAAGGAGTAAACGTAAGCGTGGTAGAGGTAACCTAACATAAATAAGACGCAGAGAACTAAGATAAATTTGTCTAGTTACTACATACCCGTCTTCTTACCATACAAAACACATCAGATTTAAGTAAAAGCTTTATGTTGAAACATAAAGAATAACAAAATACTGTTTATAATTTCATCACTAACTACCCTTTGTATCGATAAAAATACACCACGCTGTTGTACTTTGGATAAACAGATCTAACGTTAATGTTTTTTATTATTTTTACGTGTAAGTTTTCTCACAACGTTATGTTAAGCAACGTTATGTAGGAAATAATAATTTTAAAATCTTACAATGTTGTAATCATAAACACAAACTATTAAATTAATATTAAAAAATGTTAAATGGATTGGTTTTACTAAAGCTTGTTATACTTTGTTTATTTCCTAGTTTTGCAAAAATCATTTTAATGAGGGACCCGACTATATCTTGGGTTTTAAAAGCAATGATAAGAGCTGAAATTTCGAGTCTAGATATATTTAGGAAATGTGCTTAGATAAGAAATATGTATTACGTACCGTATGGAAATATGATTTTTATATTGCTTAGAGACCATGCTTTGATGGCCGAGTAGATTATTTGGTTTGGTACTTGGCTAGTATGTAGTTTGTAGGTTTAATTCCAACCAAAAAAAATATATTTGTGCTATCTTAATGTTGTTTATTTTATGTCTGTATATAAATAGATATAGGTCAACTTCAGAAAAGGGGCTACGTTAAGTATAACCTGTTATATTTAACGTAGAGATTTTTATAGGTACTTTCGCGGATATCTCAAAACTTAATGCGATGATTTACACGTTTTTAGTAATGAAATCTGAAAAATGCACTTATTATTTTTCAAATTCTTATGTATCAATAGAATATAATTTTCATAAATAAATACAAGAAATACTTAATGAAACACATTAATATGTGTGGAAACGTCTTGTGCTTAAAGATGACAGTGGTAACAGAGGTGGAGCTACGCTGCAGTTTGTTTCTAGCTGCAGAATGAATGGGTCAACTCGACCGAGGTATGACCACGCCCTCTCAGAATACCAGCGTAAAATAGCAGCATAATGCTGCTGTGTTTCGTCTAGTGAATCCAGAGACCCGGAGACCTATATTACTGGTGACTAGACATTCCATCTCAGTCCTCAAGGGTGACAACGAATCTGCATTATGGTTCCTGATCAGGGATGAATGTGGACGTTATAGGCCGCAGGAATCACTACATACTAGATGAACTGTGTGCACATTTATTACTCTCAATGAAATAAAAAAAGAATAAGTCAGTACAAAATGAGATGGTGATAAGCAGGATGACATCAATGAGAGGCTAATATGTGTTTGTATTTTTGTAAATAGGAATAAAAGTATATAAGAGCACTGAAATACTGTTGGCAGAGATTATCTGGTACTTAACGGAATAAAGTAGCTGCCACTCTGCCAATTTGTCGCTTTTTCCAACGTGCCCTGTTGTAAATTGCGACAAGTAAATTGGACGATTTATGTAATGGAACCTGGCTGCACACTATTTATAGTCAACTGATTTCTATTGATTCAAATGTAACATGAATATGTTTTATTTATCACAATGCAGTATGGGAAACTCGTAGTCTATCAAAAATTCAAAATAACTTCATTAGAAGCTTCTATGTCACTTTGACTCTTAACAAATTGACACATAAAAAAATGGAATTAATTTGAAAATGGTAACACATAATCGTGCTTTATCGAACTCTATTCAATAGATCTATACTCGGTACTCACTACTAATGATAGATATATAGATTACGATGTTAAAATTCCTGATTCTCAAATCCTTAGGTTCCCTAATTCACCTTCTCTAACGTTAGCCTTTCTAATCAGGAATGGCCTTAAAAGAGAGTCTTAATCAGTGTACAGAGTGTGAGTCTGTGATAGCGAGCACAGAGCTTTAAACTGTATTGATGGCTAATATGTTTGGAAAAATAGTTAACAGTGGTAGTCACGCTACGGTTTGCTTCTAGCTAGCACATGAAGACCAGAGTATGAACACTCACTCACAGAAGACCAGCGTAAAATAACAGCATAGCGCTTCTGTGTATTCGTCTTGAGAGTGTAGGGATACAGAGACTGGTGCAGGTGTTCAAGTATGTAAAGGTGTATATGTTCATAATTTAATAAGACATATTATTATTTATTATGTTTTCCTGAATACACAATTGATTGTTATTATTTAATCGTAATAGACGATACGCTTGACCGTATTTTCTGGTGTAAAGACAACATCGGGCACAAACGTTAAATTGTTTTTTTTTATGTTATATATATATATATATATATTATTAAAAAAATGTCATAGTATAACTAGATGTATTTAACCCCATAACATCACACTAATAGTAATGATATGATATATCGCCTATATATATATTAGATTTATCTCTTCTCGTTTTTCTTCAAATTTAAGGGTCTATATATAATATTTATCTAAAAGAAATACAAGAAAATTATAAAGTGGAAGTGGAAATAAATAAGAGGAAGTGAAGTTGTTTAATAGATTTGTATGAAACCGATATATGTAAAAAATATCTCTCCGATCAGGTACATATATATAGTACAATTAATGTTATTATTTGGAATGAAACATTTATATTTATTCTTATACGTTTTTTTTACTTTATTGTATTTGCATAAAATATAATTAAATGAAAAATATTAAGTACATTTTATAAATGTTATTATTAATTTATTTAAAATTTTAAAATACAAATATTCAAATACACCTGCCACAATATGTCTCCACGTAACCTTTGTAACCTTTAAAAAAAGGAATGTTTTAGTATAGAAATAATATATAAAATAAAAAAAAAAAAGATAATAAAAATGAGAATACAAATTAAATGTAATATAAAATCGAGCAAGTGTTATGTCACCTTTCCCCATAGTCATTAACGCCAAATAAGAAACAAGGTTTTTAGGGGTGCGATATGTTTTACTTGTATGAACCTTATTGATTTTTACTTAATTTTTACTTAACTTTTTAAATTACAAATTGTTTGCACGAGAGCTTCGAAAATAATCTGTCAATTTATTCACCTTACATTTATAAAAATAACAATTCACATCGTAAGTTATTTAGAGACAATGTAGAGCCGAACGAGTTTGGCCCAGAGTTCGTTAATTGCCGTATATTTTTTTTATTACACTTTATAGTATTCTGGTGTTAAATTACGCGGCCTGAAAATTCTGCAGAATATGAATTTTCAGATATATTCGGGAGTGTTGGCATGACTAATATGTCATGGATATCCCTTGACAATTCTCATATGATGATATGTTGGAGTTGAAATAACTGCGCATAAATCATGTGTAAACATTGGTGCATTTATCAAAATACATTCTCGAAATCAGGGTAATGATTCAGAGAAAAAACAGTCACTAGATTCTCAAGACTTGAAAACCAATTATAAGGGACTGAGTTTATGTACAACGATACTCGATATATTATTTCTATTTAAATTCCAGACCCTAAATGCTCAGACAGATGACGAGCAGCAGCTATAAAGGTGCAAGGTGTCTGGAAAACCACGGTAGCCAACCCACTCGCCAGGTGTGGCAACTATGGCAACAATGACTTAAATACCTCGTAATGTATAGAGCTAATAATGTACGGCTCCCAGACCCCGACGTGCCTGCTAGTCCTGGTTCTAGTAGCGGTCATAGTAACGGCAGGGCAAAAGGTGTTAAGAATTCCCGGCATTGAATTCGATTACAAAACTGGAAGAGGAGGAAATCAAGTTGCACTGGCATATAATCTGAAGTCTAAAGACAGGGGTTCTTCCACTGTCTTCAAACTTCATAATCATACAGCACCAACGTCGACCCCAATATGGTGATAGCAATATATCAGGACATATCATGAGCCAAGCATTCAATTTATTAGGTATTTATACATTCAAGTATTAGACTTTGTATTTTCATAATTCAGCATTGACAATAGAAACATCCAAGAATTTTAACTTTTTCTAAACTAATTTAAAACGTTTCTTTATTTACTTCGCAAAAAACTCTGTCAAGAATATAAAGGATACCAAACATTCAACATTTAAAAATCTTCTTTTTAACAGAAAATACATTTTAAAAGCTTCGCAAAGTTAAAGGGGTTCAAAACTCGCAGTAAAAGTTCCATACGTGCCCCCATGACGGTAATAGCTTTGAGTATAATATAAAGTTTCAGTATATTCACGCGGAAATTTTAAGACATTACTATATAGCTTTTAAGTGACTAAAGCCAACGTTCCTGTGGGACACCCATCCAAATGAGCAGTGTGACTTATTCAATTACATTCCATAAAGTTACCGTACCATAAACACACAGTGAAATATCTAGAGCCACGCCATGTGCACCCTCGGAATGAACTGTTTATATCACAAATGGCCCATGCAAAAAAGTACCACTCTTGTTTTACAGAACTCATTAAATACTAGATGTTATATTTCTCATCAATGAAATCAAAATATATATTTATTTTCGATCATTTGTGGCTTACTAATATCCGCCTGCGACTTTGTCTGCGTGGACTTCCGAATTCAGTCCAGACAAATCAAATTACGGGCAATAAAAAATAAGGGAAATAAAATATTTCAGCCATCACATCACCTACTGTTTTTTATTTCCATTTTTCGACATTACGTGTTAGTCTTACTTCGATACTCTTAAGTGACATAAAGCGGACCATGTGAGAAGCAAGGAGTGCCAATATGAATTCCTGCCACTCACATATTCCTGTCTTCTTACATATATTTCATTTCTCTCTGTAGTACACACAGAGAAAGTCGTGGACAGATGCTGAATTAACATATATTAACGTAACATTTTTAATCATAACACAACAGTCGTTTATTTTTATATTTTTATAATACGTTGAGAGTAACAAACGAGCACACAGTTCATGTGATGGTAAGGCTGTCACCCTTGAGGACTGAGTTGGAATGCCTCATCGGCAGTAATAAATGTCTCCAGATTCCTGCACTCATGAGACAAAACACAGCAGCATTATACTGCCATTTGACGCTGGTATTCTGTGAAGGCATGGTCCTACGCCGGCCGACCTGACCCTATCATTCTGCAGTTAGAAACAAACTGCGGCGTGGCCCTACCACTGTTATAATTAACTGGGAATTCTAAATAGAATCATATGTATCAATCCAGGTTTTAAGCTATTTATGTGCTCAATTTGATTCAAATCCGTTTAGCCATTTATGCGTGATGGAGTAACAAACCTCCAAACATACGAATATTCAATTGTATAATATTATATAGTAACATTGTGTCAATAAAGAACTTAAAACAACGGTACACTTACATAGTTTTGTCATATTATATCACCAAATTCACCATTTTTAACCACTATAGAGCCCTCACATAGTACTAGCATCATATAGCATAAGGCTAACCATAAGGTCCTTCCCCGGCCGAGCCAACACAATCATGCTGCAGCCAGAAATAAAATGCATCATAGCTCTACATATGTTATATTAATGTTCCAGTTTTGTGCAGCTTTTAAGTAATAAAACTCAATACATAAATGTTTTTGAAGTGCTATCAGAGACATCTATAGTAAAAAGTCGATAGTAAAAAATGTTTCTAGGAAATCAAACCCGACATCAGATTCGAGTTAATGGCACTGTGATGGTAAAATAACCGCAGTTAATAATGGAACTAAATTTGATTCCAGGATTGGTTATTTTTTATTCATTTCTCAGACTACCGTCGTTTTTTCCAGCGATATAGTGGTCTCAATTTAAATAGATAAACATCTCTGTCTGCCCTTCGTGGATTCTTGGCTTCGATTCTCCGACGATACAAGATGTTAGTCGGAGCGTTTACATGTAATTTATCGGTATTTATAATTCGTATAGCAACCAGTAATTTCAGTTAGGGAAAAAGAACTTCAAATTACGTGTAAGAAGTATTTTTGATAATAATTGTAAATCCACCCAGAAATAGCTACCTTGAATAAGACTTAATATGTTTAATTCTAAATTACGTTGTTACAAAATTTTTAATATCCTTTACTTTATTCCATAGTTGTAAGTAGTGTACTGTAAGAAATGAAAAATTTGACAGCATGAATCAATATAACATTATTTATTTATTTTAATAAAAGGAAACCTTTATTTACGTCTCGAGAATTTAAATGGCACTCGATTGATTAGTATTAATGATTATCTGTCAGTAGAGCCATGCTGTAGTTCGTTTCTAGCTGCAACATGAATTGGTTGTCTCAACAGGGTAAAAACGCCACCCTCACGGAATACTAAAGTAAAATATCACCATTACGTTGCTGTGTTTCGACAGCTGGGTGCAGGGATTCGGAGACCGCCGACTATTATTGGAAAAGAAGCATTACAACTTATTCCTCAGGGCTGACTAAGCACCTGCATTATAGTAATAATAAAATAATGGATAGATAGAAAAAAAATATCACTATATAATAATAGAGTATATAATATTTTATTTATTTATTTTACTGACCAACCAGGCGGTGATAGAGAAAAAAATATCCCTAAAAATAAATAATATTTGTGTTTAACACTATATAAAAGCAAGTTTGTAATAACTCCGAAGTTTGTGCTAGTCTTACAAGTTTCAGCGTTTTCCCAATTAATGTTACTAGTTACAAAGTAAATGACTTATGTAACTTAGTTTTGATTTCATTGATTTAAGAAATTATGATTCCTTATCGAGGATATATCATGGACTGCAGGAATTATTTACCAACAGGTGAACTATGTGCTCGTTTGTCATTCTCAATTAAAAAAAATACATAATGTCAACACGATAAAATTTTGGACAGGTTTTTAGATCATTGATTATACAATAAATATTAACTCATAGACGTGAGTAATTAATTTACACTCGTTCTCTTAGAAAAAAGCAAAAGGAACGGAATCCAAAAACTGTATGAAAAATATATAATCTCCTATTTTATATAGAGCCGTAATATTAAAACCAGTACAACTCAGAATTTTAAATTCTCCAACAAATTGTCTTTTAATTTGTTGAAATTACAAAGAAAAAGGAACCCCAGAGCAAGTTATCACTGCCGTTGCATTATGTAACGGACATAGACTAACTGTAATGTTTTTGTTGTAGCATCTGTCCACAACTACCGGGAGCGGTTGTCTATTGGCAGAAGATTTACGGATTCTGCCCGCGGCCATAATAAAAACTGAACGTGGCTTCCTTTATGCCCTGTACTTACGGACGATTCTCGGTAGAAGCGCACTGAGGCTTTTGAAATGCTCTTTGTAAAAGAGCATTTATCCCATGATGTTTGTTAACCTTTAAAAATACGTATCCATTTTATGGATATAAAATAGTGTTTTAAATTAAAATGTTAATTAAATTATAAACTTGCTATTTCGTAAATACATGAATTAAATACTTAATTCAATTGTATTATGAATACGAGTGGTATTCACAAACATCTCATCAACTAATTATAACAGTGGTAGAGCTATAATTCTCTTCGTTTCTAGCTGCAGAATAAATGGGTTAGCTCAACGGGGGTAGGACCACTTTGCCTTTTATCAATACGTACAATATAACGTGACGCTGCGCTATGAGGTATCTCTGAGGTAGCTCGCTATGACTCACAATGCATTCGAATGTAAACGGTAACAACACACAAGGCAATTACTACGACGATATACGACTATAAATAACACACAAGTAAGGGAGCTAGCTACTTGTACACGCAATTTACACAGCGCATATTTGGTCAAATTAAACCGCCAACGTTAAATGATATTCTAAATAACACACACACAATTCATTTTCTTTTTTTTTTAATAACGGTACTGAAAATAAACAAAGTTCGCCTTCGTTGAATTCAAAAATCCGCCATATTGTATTTCAATAGTTTCCTTTATCGCGACTTTAGAGTGAACTTCGCAACAGAATGGGGCCAATCACAAAGCCGCATTGAACGCACAGCGTCTCAATTCGCACGATAGAGTCGTTAGAATTTTTTTTTATAAGATAGCTGTACTTGGAAATATCGTTATTGATTTATTTATGCAAGTAAATTCTGATGTTAATTTAATTATTTTAAATAACCCATAAATATTAAATTATTTTAAAGAACATATAATTAATAATCCTTTTATTAATTATATGTTCTTTTATTTTTGTGTAGATCTTTCATCAGTCATATAATCATATAATTAAATCTTATAAAACGGCTGAATATCTACTACGTCTTTCTATACTCACTATTTTACAACACTGTATTTTATATTCAGAGGTGGATAGAGTATCGTAACAGTCGCGTTAAATGACTATAATCCACGGTTGACAATATTTATCGCTTTTCATTCTTTCCCAGTTCAGAAACACATAAAAAATACAGTTTCTGTGGATACGTCCTATTGAATACTTTGACTTAAATTATTCGATAAATTAATAAATGTGATAATCTAATTTAAAGAAAAAAACAAAATCGTGAGAGAAACTTAACACGAAACGAAGAAATGATACAAAAGATTAAATAAGTGCACCAAGTCAAGTATGCATAAAAAAAGCAATTCAAAGTTTATTTAGCGCTTAAAAAAGATCATGAAAATAACTGCGTACTACGACGATCTGTGTCCCGTCAAATGCATTCGAATTAAAAAACCATCTATCAAAGACAGGAACTAAGGATACCGTAACAAAATAATTTAATTAGCAGACTGTCTTTTACCTAGATATTCTACATTTCTTCATATTTATATTAAGATTATTCAGATTATTATATAATTCTTCACTTCAATTGACTGTCTTGGATAAAGTTATTATTCCAAATGATATAAAAATCAGTAACTTAGTGGACATGAGATACTAAGCAAAAGCTCTTGAAATATACCCTTATATACATATAAATTTGACATATGCCCTTCAAAGCTTATAAATTATATGTTCATAATATTGATTGTTGATGTTTTGGACACACGCATAGTCATATAGTCAATATATTTTTAACAGTGGTAGAGCTACACTGCAGTTTGCTTCTAACTGCAGAATGAATAGGTCAGCTCGACCGGGGACTACGCCCTCACAGAATTAATACACTAGGACCACGCCCTCACAGAATACCGGCGTAAAATAGCAGCATAACGCTGCTGTGTTTCGTCTGGTGAGAGATGGGATCCGGATACCTTTATTACTGGTGACGAGGCATTCCATCTCAGTCCTCAAGGGTGGCAACGCATTATGATTTCTTGTATATACGGTATTGTCATTTATGTACCTTATATGTATGTATAGAGCAAATCCATTTAACTATCTAATGGCTTAGCCCAAGATATATTGAGAAACTACTGATGTCATTCACGACACATTATCGGTGAGTATAAATCATCATTATCCCATCATAGGTTCAATTCTGAATGTAGGTGTCAAGAGATTGCCACAAAGCACGACCCTGATGTAAGCTCCCCGCAAATACGCATGTGACGTCACTCGAACTACCGGGGTCGTACTGTTATTAATTTAATATAAATAACACATATTTTTATATTACATTGAGAGTAACAAACGATTACTCAGTTCACCCTATGGTTAATGATTCCTGCAGCCCATGACATCTACATTCATCTTTGAAAAGATTAATAATGCAGATGCGTTGTTACCCTTGAGGACTGAGATGGAATACCTTGCCACCAGTAATATAGGTCTCCAGATTCCTACACTCACCAGACCAAACACAGCAGCTTTATGCTGCTATTTTATGCTGGTATTCTGTGAGGGCATGGTGGACCATTAATTCTGCTGCTAGAAACCAAATGTAGTGTAGCTCTACCGCTGCAGATAATTGGTACACCTAAATTCAGTATTAATACTTGTGAAGATATCTAATGTTTTGATAGAACTGTTAAGTATAACCCTTCTATTTGTTCCATATACTTATCTTTTTTTATATATAATCAGAAGAGTAAGAAGTGTTTAAAATGGGTGGTAACCACCACCACGAGATAAACACGTACCTTCACTCACAAGAGAGAATCAAGACGTACATGCGTTGTCATCTCCAAAGACTGAGACATAATGTCTCACTGCCATTAACTCGGTCTCTAATTGCTATAATCACTGCCAACATGCTACTATTTCACACCGGTATTTTGTAGGGGTGTGCGCCATTCACGGTCAAACTGGCCTATCGACACAACTGTATAAACCAAATAAACTAATCCATATATATTATAGCTTGGTGTATTTATGTATGCATCAACAAGAGACCGGCACAGGCAAACTGTGTATAGATATTAATACAATAGAATAATTATTCTAATAATTAGCTCTCATGAATATAACATTACTTACTGTCACGTTATGTGCACTATAATTCATATTGCCCTATAATCAACAAACGAAACAGCAGCTATAACAGTGGCAGAGGGATGCTTAAATGAATCTCCAACAGCACCATGAATGGGTGTGTTCGACCCGAGGACTACGTCCTCGCAGAATGGTATTCACCAACAAATAACAACATAAGGCTGATCTGTTATTTATAGTGAGCGTAGGGGTACGGTCTTATTATAGAGGAACCAAATTCAGCCAAGGATGCAAAACGCATTCACCGCCGTTTCCGGGCTTTTAAATCGAAAACCTTATATTTATTAAGCTTATCTTTAATTTTCGGAGATAAAAGTACAGATAGATAATAATAATAGCGAAATTAATTTAGATAATTCTTTGTCAGAAGCAACTGACCGAGCCAAGGTTCAGCCCTCTCGGGCACCCTCGAGTCAGACGCTCTCGCGAAACAGGGTAACGGCCCAAGCCGAGGCTCCCTCTCGGGAGCCCTTATTCCGGTTACCCATAAATAGAGTTCTCGACTGAGCGCCATAAGCGCTTGGTCAAAAAAAATAGGAGACAAAAAGAAGTCGCGAGGTGCGAAATTCAGGAGGCCCAGGTCAGCGGGAAAGACCGGTGATGTATAGACATAGACTACCACAAACTAACAGAAAAAAAAAGTTACGCACTGCGAATTTTAGTAATAAATTTATTTATCATAATAAAAGTTATTTCGCTTCTGTCTAATAATTGTTGGCGAACATTGTCTTACAAAGTGCCGCCTACTGGTTTATTTTATTTAATGGCCACGTTAGCTTAAGGTAGATTAGGGAATGGGTGAACGAATGAGTGCCTGTATTTATTTTATTTTATTTACTTCTAACATGTTATTTGCAATATCATCTTCTTTTACTTCAAGTTCTTAAACCTTTTTTTTGTGAGAACCATGCACATTCTCGCTGGGTAGATGACAATTTTTTTTTTGCGACGGATACGCCTTACACGTTGCTGTATAAACTTGAGACATTAGAATATATAATTGTGTTAAATGTGGTGTGTGTTATAAAGTTATATATATTCTTTAAATATTTATACATATATATAACATAGTATAATATATTTTTATAAGTTTAGGTTAGTTAATTTATCGTTGAATTTTTTTTTTTTAGTTAAGATTTTATATTTTTCTCATTTATCGAATTTCTTATATTGTTTGGTATTTTATTATCATATTTTGGTAAAACTTATAGAACTATAACATATGCAGTTCACATTATCTAGTAACAAACTAATGTCACTGTGGTCAAAATGGGGTAATAGGATAACATTTTAATTTTATTAATTTTTAAAGTGACACCTCTAAGGGCTCTATTTGATTGAAATTTCAAGGTCGTATTTGTGCTCATCTATACGATATTTAATATTTAATGACGCAAAGAAGACGGAAAATACCTTAACTATTTAATTTCTCTCTTTCTTTCTGCCTTTCAGCCTTTATTATATATTTAAAAATTGATGTTTACATCGAGGAAATCTTAGAAGTTAATTTTCTCTTCCGTGTACTGAACTGCACGCGCTCTTATAATATTTTCGTCAAGTGTTATATCAATAAATAGACGATATTTTTAAATATCATACAAGACAACCTCATTAGTAACACAAAACACGCAACAACTTTATCTCTCCTAAGAGCTCAAATGATACTTAAACAAAACAAAGCTAAGGATACAATTAAGCCATAAAGCGGTCGGGAAGGAACAGATTCAAAATAAAGACAGGATTTTATTTAAGTCAATTGTAGGTGTGTTTATGTTAATAAGATGATTAAATCTTACTTCTGGTTTGAGAGAAGAATAAATTCCCGTAATTTGTATCAATTTAAATAGAGGTTCAAATATGTAGCAATTAATGAAAAATAAAATTTTTACCGTACGTACTACAATAACTAATTATTATGTAACTCGATATTTTAACGTTAACTATTTTGCTTCAATAACAAATGTAAATCATTACGCCATTAACTAGTTACGAGTATTGATAATGATTTATTATTTTAAAGTACCACGTATCGAATTACATATCCTGTCATCAAATATAATATTTAACTTTAAAATTAACACTATTACAGAACCAAGTTTCAAACTTTTAATAGTCCGCAATATATCACATTAACCAATAAAAACATTAAAAATTTGTTCAATATGCCACTTTGTTTTTAAGTAATTAATGGTGTACAATAAAGCAGGATTTAATCTATACTATATTTTATAATTAAAAAAATAACAATGTCAGATTATTGAACAGAGTTCACTTAACATCGTCTCTAATACTTTGTGAAGCGGAAAGAAATTTTGTGTAGAAAAAAAGTCGACAGCTTTCGACCCGACGAGCAAAGTGCGTACAAAATCAGATCGGCTCCGTATTTCGAAAATAAAGGCGACCTTGTTAATATAAAACGTGAAACAAAACCGTCCATTCACCATCTTGGGCCGCTGTTATATTTTTTTCCGGGTCCATTTTTTTTGATAAAGAAACTGGTTCCGATCCCAACAGTCCCTGGGAATCGGTTCTTTTAGACAACAGGTGATACGCTACTGAGCCCGAGATTTTTTACCTTTTTTATATATTAGAAATTGGGTAACTGCGACGAATCAAAGAAATCTGTTTGCATTGGAGGTGTTTCGAAAGGGTAGTGTGAAATTAATTTTGTTTTATCTATTTTTACGCTGAAATGTAATAATGGTTTTGATTATTTTATTTTAAAATGTTTTAAAATCTCGATTTTTTCATTACAATAAAAAAAAGGGTTGATAACTAATTTTCTTACAGATACAAATTGCTAAGAGTATTACGGATTAAAACTTTGTTCTTTATGCAACCTACATTGTAAACCTTATAATATTATGTTTAGAACTTGATATAGTCGATATAAATTGTAGACACCACTTGCTATCTCTATCTCTATTGGACACATGGAAGTCTATTATTACGAAATAATTCAGCTAGCTAGCTATGTAGGTAAGTTAAAAAAATCATACAAAAAGCTACTAAGATGTTGATACAGTGTTGCTGAATCTGAAATGTGAATCTTCTCATAATATTGCCACAAAGCACGATCTTAAGCCACCTATACTGGTCGTTTTCATACGCTTAGTTTAACCCAAAGAAAAATAATATTTAAAAAATAACGGAGTTACATTTCATTTTTTTTAATTAAGTATGAAATATTAACAAAAATGTTGAGCAAGATTGACCTTGACGTCAATAAAGTCGTCTACTTTCCATTAAGTAGTATGACGCCTTGTTTGACTTCCCAGGGAACCATTGTGAGCCTTTGTTGTTCATAGAAATGTGTTCCCTTAAAAACAACATTGCACAACCAAAGCTTCAACAAAATAATATACATAACTTGCATAAATATGATTAGATACAAGGTACTAAAATATATCTCAGTTGATACATAATCAATGTGGTAGAGCTACACCGCAGTTTGTTTCTAGCTGCAGAATGAATGGGTCAGCGCGACCATGCCCTCACAGAATACCAGCGTAAATAGCAGCTTAATGCTGCTGTGCTTCGTCAGGTGAGTGTAGGGATCCGAAGACCTTTATTACTGGAAACGAGGCATTCCATCTCAGTCCTCAAGAGTGACGACGGATCTGCATTATGACTCCTTGTCAAGGATGAATGTAGATGTCATGGGTTGCAGGAATCACTTCCCGTAGTAAAATGTATGCTCGTTTGTAACTCTAGTGTGTAATAAAAAAAATCATATATTTATGCTATGAAGCCAATATTTTGAAGCATATAGATTTTCGTTTCTGCAGTGTTGTGTCGCATTCTAAAGTTTTGCGATCCTATGGCATGATGATGTCCTAGTTGATTCTGACCAAGGCGATAGCCTCTCATTAATACTATCGGACATAGTACAGAGTAAGTATTCTTTATTTTGAAACGAAGGTTCACAAACGATCACACAATTTACCTTAGTTAAGTTAAGTAACTATAGCAAATAAAATCCTACATCCATCTTTTGGGATGATTTAAGTTTTTTAAGAAAGCGTTATCATCTCTGAGGACTGAGAAGGAATACCTCATTACTGGTAAATATTTCTTATCGATTGAAAGATAGCGGCGTTTTGTTGGTTCAACGCTGGCACACTGCGAAGGAGCGGTCTTTCCCCGGGCAGTCCGAATGGGAATTCCACTTACGCTACAAGCTACAGCGTGATTTTACCACCAATACTATTCACGTATGATACAAGGACTTGCTCGTCGTTCCCTTATAATCCGATATAATCCATGTACAGTAAGATCGGAGCACGTTTCGGGTGTAGCGTTATGGACGTACATACAACATACCTACACTAAGGAAAACCGATAGTATTAATGTTGTTTCTTTAGATACTTCAACCACGTCACGGGGCTCTCGAAATTTGTAAAGTGCGTATACATTACATCGAAGATAATCGTAATTTAGTTCCACTGACAAGTGCAATGCATATGCAGTCCTAAAATATATATATATATATATATATATATATATATATAATATCTGATTCTGCATAAATATTGCGCCATACCTTAAATAAAATTAACAGTCAGTATTTATACAGAGCTAAGCATAATCCATTTCTTCAAGCGTGAGAGTTATTAACCCAGGACTCACCCTTCCGGTGGGCCACTATGGCCACATCTACGATTTTTTTTATTTTCTTTCTTATCAATATAACGACAATAGCCATGGTAGCTGGTGTCCGGGATTTGCTTTAAATTCAACACGGTACGCGAGTAAATCGACTTCGGTTTCCGGTGCCAATACCAATGGAAATTTCAAGTGCCACTTCCTCAGCGATGAAGAAATATGTCGTGAGGATACATGTTTTTGCATTAAGTAAAAAAAAAATCGCAAATCCGCAATGAAGTCGAGTGGTGGACAACACCCTCTTTGAGCCCAGTTACGGGATTATTTTACAAAATAAGCAAATATGACTGTGCCAATCTTGAGGATCGCTGAACAGACTTGAGTGTCAATTACACTGTTATGATCTTCATTTCTCGAGGATTAAGTAAGCACGTGCATTAAAAAGCTGATCATTAGAAATTTAGGCAAAACAAATCTTACCCAAGCACACTAGTCGAATATAAAATTTTTCTTACAACGCTATACCCTACCAACAGAAAATTAGAATTCACCATCTCATCATTGCATGCATAAGAGATCAATCCCAGTTTCCTTGCATATGAAATATAAACGAGCACAGCTCACCAGTTTGAGTCGTAGGTTACAATAATCAAATATTCAAGACCAAAATACAACAATTTAATTATAACATTTTACTACCATAATATAGCAATACATTTAATTTTATAAATAACCGACTAGGAAGACTACTATCAACTTAACATATGGGTTAAGTAATTGCCCTTCTCATAAATATCCTATAATAAGCTTCACTGAATTTCGTACAAAACTTAACAATTAATGCCATCCAGTGGCAACACTTAGAAAGTAACACGAACACTTTTAAATAAAAAAAGTAAAAAATAAATTAAATGACAATATTATTAATTTGATTAACGACAGACATTCTTCCGACCACTTTTTATTGTTCTAAATTGTAGAAGAAGCAAAAAAGTAATTTTATTGAAAAGGGTTCGGGTATTTTTACATTTTAGTGACAATTACAAGTCTACCGCACTGGATAAAATTATAACCGAAGGGTTTTAATAAAAGGTTTCAAATAAGGGTTTTCAATAAAAGTGACTGCATAGAAATATGGGGCTCCAAAAAAAGTGACGAAGGTGGGAATTATCTGAGTACCTGGTCCTAGTTGCAATTCCTAGACGAGGAATAAAAACATCACAAATTGAGTCACATCACACACTGAGTAAGCATGAATATGTCTCGTGTTGATTTGCACATTGCATCTGAGATCTGATTTTATTTCACATACATAACGGACTAGAGAAGAGTAACAAGTGATTAAAATCTCTTGTTAATATTGATAGCACTATAATATGTCCTGCACAGTTCACACATTTCATAATAAACAGAAAAGCCATGATCGAATTCAAGATCACATAGTTCGCAGAACATAGCCCAGCCCTATCAATTGCCAAAAAGCACGATAATAAGCCACTTGTCAATCGGCATATTACGAACTTGTAAAAGCTGTCACTCCGTTAAATGAGATACAACACGAAGTTATGATTTGTGATACTTGAAACGAAGTATCATTTTAATAAATTGGTAATGTTTAACAATACATAATATTTTACTTCCGTAGATAGATAGAGCTACGCTGCAGTTTGTTTCTGGCTGCAGAATGAATAGGTTCACTCAACCGGGGTAGGACCGCGCCCTCACAGAATACCAGTGTAAAATAGCAGCATAATGCAGGAGCATTTTATCAGAGGAGTGTAGGGAGTCCATCTCAGTCCTCAAGGATTACGTCGCATCTGCATTATGATTCCTTGTTATGGATTAATGTGTAGATGCCATGGGCCACAGGAATCAGTTCACACAGGTGAACTGTGTGTTCGTTTGGTACTCTCAATGTAATAAAAAAGATAGATGTAGGTATCAATGGGCTGAAGGTGCATTAAACTTAAAGGAAACTATGCTAATCGCACTAATTCTGCAATAACGCATGGTCTGGGTCATTTTGCACCATCCACATGTTGCGCAGAAATCATATAACATTTGATAAAATGTGTGCCCATTTGTCACTTTAAATCCAAGAAACAAAATATTTCCACGCAGATAGAAGGCAGTTCTTACCAAGTATCCTTTGGTTTTCTTTATGTCCAAGGTTAAACTTATCAAATCAATAAAAATATGTAATCTAATGTGGGTGATATATGTTTCTGTAATTACTTGCTTCAAGAGTATGGTTTTCATTTCCCACTGAGATTAAAAATAACACAAAACTACTAAAATTCTCCAAACTATAATTAACTATATAAATAAAACAACGTAAATTCAATCCAAGTTTTCATTACAGAGAAAAATCTATATACATTTATATTTTTTTATGTTGGTACTCCCATATCTTATAGGGCTTTTTGCCAGTCAGTACTAATTGTTTACGGCCAGTTTTACAGATTATATTATGTACGTTCACAACAAAATCATAACTATATATTGTTCCATACAGTCCTAAGGGTAAACGAAGAAAGTCCGTAACAATTTACAGAAACCGGAGAGTTAATTTGGTGACGAGATATTCCATCTTAATCCTTAGGGATGCCGACAACACCACTATATTATGATTCCTTATGGAAGATGAATCTCGGTGTCATATATAAATAGTTCGCCATCAGTTTCTCATCCTTAATATTATTAAATAACAGAGAATAATAAGCCTGTAAAATGTCATTTGCGTGACATAAGCCTATAAAGGATAAGCTATCAGCAACCTTTATATCGAAAAATTTAGGCATTTTTTAAAAAATAATACACCCACTATCATTAAATACAATACAATACATGCTACTAAATCTGACCTAGTTGTAATACAATTCATGTATTTACCACGAAACATATATTTATATGTATATAACAATACTACAGACGTGGACAACTAGTGAACGGTCAAAGCCACTTAACTAATTACACGTGTAGTTGTAATTACTTATACAATAAACCCAAATCACTTTCAACGTAACGACGACAAGCTTACAGCTTATTAAACTACCGCCGATACTTGTCTTTCGCATTATTCGAAAAGCAAGTTTTCCATATATATATTTTTAATAGCAATGAATTTATTTATAGTTTTTTAATAGCAATGAAATAATATTTAAAAAGTTAACCAACGTTTACCTTTAAAAACGTGAGGAGTAATTTTTTTCTAACTATTAAAAATGTTTTCAAAAAGTTTATATTCAAATATGAAAATACTAAATAATTTAAAAAGTAACGTCTAAAATAAAATAAATGTTTAATTGAAAAAGATGAGTTAATAAATATTTAAAATCAAACTTACCACTGTAATTATTATAATCCAAAACAAAGTCCAATATCACTCAATATCTGCACATTGCAATGGTAAACAGAACGTTCAACGTCATAGAGTTCCTAGAATATTTACGGTCATTAAAATTCTCATTAAAAACTTTATGTTTTTTACGCCACAGTCAATGTTTATTATTTATGTTTAAGTAATTAGTACACGCGATGTCTCGATAAACAAAATCGACACGTTATGGTCACACAAACGACCACGAGCCGCGACGCCCGGCCAGACACTGGCTGAAAACCACTTTCCCGCCCTTGAGCGTAGAGTAGGCATTTGTTTTGCAGACATGGCTGTTAAACTTTAAAAAAATAACAACAAAAATATTCAACACGGTCTTGCTCAATTATTAGCTGTTTAATAATTACATTTATGACTTCTAATTATATTAATTAAGTCTTAGATTTGAAAGTCAAAATAAAAGCTTGTAGATCTTGTTTATTATAATAATAAGCTTTTTTCTTGTTAAACTGTCATTTTCATATTAATATAAGATCTCATTTAAAATTAACGGTGGATCGGGAAAGGTTTAACAACTCATCTAAATCTCACTCGCCAGTAAAGTGCACCTACATTTCTTGAGCCACCGTGTTAACATATGATGAACTTAGCACTATATATCTAGGTACATATTGCTTTGGACGAAATATTCTATTAATTTATGAGCTATGCCGAAGAGGCAGTGGTAGAAAAAAAATTTTTATTACATATTTAACTTGGAATATTTAAAACTCGTAGTTGTTTCTCGCAAGTCTGCTCATTCTTATCTCTGTGTTGTTTATTGTATTAACCTTTAAGTAATTGTCCTGACTGATTTCAGCCGATGAGGTCTCCATCATAGCTACATAATTTTAGATTTATTTAGATGGTTTTGAAATCTACCAGGGGCTATTTCCGAACCGATGTGACTTATGGACCAATAAAAGTATTTATTCCTTTCTCAAAGGCTGTCAATACATCAGCAGCTCTTAGTAGCGGTGATCACTTACCATCGCCTGAGCTATTATACATTTATGTTATACATAATTATGTATAATTCCTTAGAATCTGATGATTGCAGATTAACCATTCCTCTCAATGTCACACGGACACAATATTACTATCCTTGTCTCTCTCTACTGCAGTGCTTTCATTCTATTAATAACCGACGCGTCCGTAACTTAGCAAATTGTAATTACTTTTTACGGCGTATAGCGTGTCTGTTGTTATAAATATAGATGTACCGCAATGTTATGAGATGGTGAAAAATTGTCATTGTTTGGATATTTTTTGTACAGATTTGTAGAAAAAAATTATCACTTTTGTCTATCGTATAATGAATGTATAGATGACGATTTTTTTTTTTATGAAACTAAGGGTGTTAAAGTCGCCAACAAATCTGTTGTTCCATAGACCCGTTCATACGTCCTCAACGGCTCAAAAAGGGTTCAAGATGTGTATACGTCGTCCGGTTTTTGTTATGGGTCGGGTCGGGCCAATTCGAAACACAGCGGCGATTTGCTGCTGACACCTATTTGTAATATGACTGTTTTATAAAAATATACCATAACGTTAGTTCTTTGGTTTTGAAATAAGTCTTGTTATATACATATAAATATGATGTGAATGGAGCCCAAGTTGACGCGATATGTAACTACTCTTTTAACGTTACTATATTTAAATTGCAGTACTACTATAGTCTTGAAGATCAAGAGCTTTTAACCGCTGTCCATTTGCTTAGAATATAGTGTACCATCAATGTATTTCAAATATTTGCTGCGACTGCAGGGAATTTTGAATTACGTTCATTCTCAGTTCGTAACTTAACTTAGCGGATCCCTTTTAATTGAAATAACCTTATTCATTTTAAAATCTTTATGAAATTCCACAGTATGTTTATATACATAATTTAAGACACTACCTTGAGTCGAGAGAAATTCAGTCTATATAATTGATAAAAGTTATCCTCGCCCTTTATTTGCTACATTCACAAATGAAAATGTGTAGGTCTCTCTATAAATGGTCATTGTTACCACCCTTTCAATTGCTTGTGTTAGGTGAGGAGCCTCATGACAATAGTAGGAAGGTGGATTCACCAGGACCAGACTGGACCAGCGATGTCTAATTTCGTAGACCGTCGAATCATTAGACTACTGACACTGCGTTTCTCAATTTATTGGATGTATAATAATAATGTATTTATAATAATAATGCCGCCTATGTAATTTACTTTGTGCATGATGTTTAAAAATGATTCCTAAGCTAGGCGACAAACCTTCATTTCAGGTTATCAGGTCTCCCTCCCAGCTGTTAATACATGTGCTATGTATTAACAGCTGGAAAATTATGAGAAGAAAAAAAATAAAAATATAAAATTAAATTAAACTAAAATACGAATGATCACTCAAAGTCTGCAATAGTGGTTAAAGAATTGTTAATATACCATTGTTGTGGTGTATTTGGGTGCATGTTTGTGGGGGTGTGTGCGTATGTGTATGTGGTTGTGTGTGGTTGCAATAGTAGAGTAAGAGATTGAACAAATATCTTACGATATCTATGGGACAGATCTCATCGTCGAACTAATCGAAGTTCATCACTTCGATCTTCTTAAGTTGTTACACGAGATCTTTTTATCACTAACGATTATCACACTACCTTGTAAATAGTTAGCTTTTCCACTGGACCTATTAGATAATAGATTATTGTCCCCAAACATGTACGATGAGTAAGTGATCGAAGTACAAGACGCTATTTTCATTGTTCTCATTTGAAATCTTAATATATGTATTTCATAGAAATTTTTGCATAATAATATAATTTTATGAAGCTTTTTTTTGCGCGCTGATGGTCTCTGTTACCCCGAGGGCTATTTCTATTTCACCGGGTTGAGAGGCGACCGAGTGCTTATGGTGCTCAGTCGAGACCTCTAATGATGGGTAACCAGCACAAGGGTTCCCAAGAGCGAGTCTCGGCGTGGACCGTTACCCTATTCCGCGAGAGCGTCTGACTCGAGGGTGACCGAGAGAGCGGAGGTTAATTTATAATATTTGTATGTGCGTTTGATATATCCCGTAAATTTACAATTTCATTTATATATTTTACTATTACGAAAATACCAAAGTCACAATACAAAAACACGAATTCAAAGAATAAGGAACATGGTATCAGATCTTTCTCAAATTTCACAAGAAATGTTTTCTTTCAACGTTGTAATTAATCATCCTTAATGAGATTTAGCACTCAGGCCTCTACGTGAGGAAAAAATGAGGCGAAATCGGGCTAAATCGCTTCTAACCATTATTCAAAATGTATAATAGGCTTTTATCCTTATAAAACGTTTACCGGAACGTCCTTTTATTAATACATTGATTTTCCAAAGAATTACTTTAATTTAGATAAAGGAAAAAGAGCCATAGTGTCAGTGGCGAATGCATTATCTTTTTAACAAGCTTTTATGAGTTTCGCACGTAGTAACTAAGTTAATAATTAAATTCAGGAAGTCTCTTTGCAGTTACTGCTCATTTGTTATGCCTATTCGTAACATAAAAATGTATGAAGTTTTACTTATCAGTTTGTTTCTTGATGCAACAGAAATCTCTGCCAGAGAATGACCACTCCCTTACAGAATATCACAGCTAAAAACAACGTAACGCCCCTGTGTTTAGTTTCTTTAATGTAAGGATACGTAGACCCAGTTACTCATTAGATCTCAATCGTCAGAGGTGAGGGATACATGGGCATTTGTAAAACTAATAACTAATAAATAATAAACTAGTAACTATTTTTATGACATATCTAAGTAATGTTTTGTTTTGTTAGATATATATATTTTTTCCTAGTTTCAACGTAGTTGTATTATGTTTTTTTTCTTCGTAATTTAATTTTCGTTTTATAAATCAAAATTCTAAATGTGAAAACTTCTAAATGGCTTTACAAGTACTTTATTTCAAGGAGTTTTGATGTAACAAATAAAAGCTGTTAGTTTTCTTAATAAAAAAAAAAATAAGTTGAACTGTGTTACCCTTAGCTTAGTAAAAAGTCCTTTGTTTTAATTTTTCTCATTATTTTTTATTTTATTATATTGAGAGTAACAAACGAGTCGAGTCAAGCGTCAAAATCAATTCATCAAAACGTGGACTTCCAAAAAGTCGGCCCTCTCGGGCACCCTCGAGTCAGACGCTATCGCGGAACAGGGTAACGGTCCAACCCGAGGCTTGCTCTTAGGAGCCCTTGTGCTGGTTACCCACTACTAGAGGTCCCGACTGAGCGTCATAAGCACTCAGTCACCTCTCAACCCGGTGAAACTGTAAAAGCCCTCGGGTTAACAGTGGCCATCAGCCCGAAAAAAAAATCCAAAACATCGTAGCCTTATTTTACATAAACTAGTTTTTGTAATTATTTTTATTATTATTAGTATATTTAACAATCTTAGCACTAAAGCCAAAATTAATATGTCTACTACTTACGACACTCCGTATACAAAAACTGTCAGCTTGTGTTATGATTGATGGCTCTCTGGGAACCATTGGTTGTTTTAACTACGTTATATATCCATAAGAAGCATTGTTGGACGTTCCTAAAAGGCAGACCTTATACTAGGTAACATATTGTATCATCATAATGCATCACAACCCGTAATCAGAATTCAGAAATCAGCGACTTTGCAAAAATTAATATACAAAAAGCTCATGCAAGCAATGAAGAAATATAGGGTTTCTTAAATAAAGAAGATTTTTTTATGTGTCGATTTGTCGCATTAACCCACGATAGATTGGTGGTGATAGATTTGGTGATCAGTATAATGACGTCATCAGTGTAATATTTTTTATTTATTTCTCAACTATACAGGATAATTTTTGTTGTTCGTCTTTATCAGCGGTGAATCAGCAGATATAAATTAAATGAGCATCAAGACAGGGCTTACACGGATATATATATATATATATATATATATATATATATATATATATATATATATATATATATATATCGTCTACAGACATTTATCATCATCAAGATCATTCTGGTCCAATATAAATAATTAATAGAGGTTAGAGGGCCTGACTGCTGTGAAGCGTCTCCTTGGTTCGTTTCCATTTCGAAGAACGAAATATTTGTGCGCCACAAATTAATGGTTTTTAGGGTCTGGATATGTTCAATGTACCCGACACTGCATCTCAACCTTTCTCCGTTATTATTGCAAATGCATTACACCTATGTGATAATAATAGTGAAGGGGACGACGTGTGAGTGCTTCTGTGTTGTGTTATGCGCATGCTTACGGCACAATACAATATTCTGCGTGGATGTCATCTGCAATAACCAAAAGTTTGCCCTTGTTGAAATTTTTAAATTTTATAATCATTCGTACTTCAAAATTAATGAAAATACATCAACAATACTCAATCATACTCAATATATTCAAATACTCAACGTGCGTCCATGTCACGTGACCACAAAATCCCTATGCAATTTGATTAGAAATGTCAATACATGTAATTTCTGCTTCTACTAAAACGACCCCTAGATCAATAAGTACAGTTCGTTATTTCTAATATACTCTACAACAAGTATCGCATTTGATGTATACTATATCATTACATAAAAAGCTTTGATACAAAAACTTGGTCAATCTAAATATTGTAACAAATTATAGACATCGTCGTTGAAGGGTCTCATTCTCGATATAATATGACTCCTGCATCTCTCTCCAACTAGCCTTTAATGTACTTTATCTCTTTCTTGCACTTGTCACTTGCTGATCAAGCTTTTTTTTTGATTCGTTACAGGTGCATACCGAGTACATAGTAAAATTTAAGATTAAACAGGTTTTATTCGACGTTGGATCCATATAGTATAGGCGGTTTTTTTATTTACAATATTGTATATATTTATCCAATAAACAATCTTTTTTTTTTATATTGAGAGTAACAAACGAACACACAGTTCAGCCGATGGTAAATAATTCCGGCAGCCTATCTACATTCATCCTTGACAAGGAATCATAATGCAGATGCGTTGTCATCCTTGAGGACTGAGATGGAATGCTTCGTCACCAGTTATAAGAGTCTCCGGATCCCTTCACTCACCAGACGACATATATAGCATACATACATATAGCATGCCATTTTATGCCGGTATTATGTGAGAGCGTGGTCCCACCCCAGTCTAGCTGACCCATTCATTTTGCATCTAGAAAAAACTATATATATATATATATATATATATATATATATATATATATATATATATATATATATATATATATTAATATATATATATATATATATATATATATATATAAATTATATATATTCTGAAGCCTTGTAGATTCCTAAACTATCAAAAGCTAATGGTGTTTGAATTTAGCTCACTCACACTTTTATTTTTAGATTCTCTTTTTTGGTTTTCTATTATTTCATTATTAGGACATAGTATTCCTTGATAATTTATCAAGACTCCTATGTAAAAGATTATAAACATAAACCTATGTTTTAAATAAGTTTAATCTCGATTTTTTCTTATACCACGTTCTGTAACTGACCTTGCGTAACCGCAAGGGATCGAGATTTTTTTACACTCATCTCGATAACTCCACGGCGATATTCCCTTTGTTGGTGTCATGCTTGACGAGTTGACAGGAGCAAGTCCAATGCGTCCATACTTTAGTAATCTTGTCTAAGGAGCTAAAGTACTTTAAGGAACCTTAAGTCCGTAATAACTCCTTAATTTGTTTATTACTGTTTATAAATGTTTTAATGAGTATCTATTACACGATGACAGAAAATATATTAAAGAATTTGAAATTATAATTATTCTTAATTTCAAGTCACACATCGCATTTCCGAATACACTCAAATACATACAAACACACACACACACACACAAACACATACATCAAGTCACATTAAAAAATTTATTTGTCTAATAGACGGTTATTCAGTAAGGTAAGTCATCACGTTCAATCAAGTTCATTCAGTTCAACTCATTGGTCACCTGTAGTTGTAGTTCAAAAAAAAAACTTTCACTATAAACACGTTAGTCACTTAGTGACTGCGACGTCGAAGGTTGGACCTTGCTTGCTTGCGGATTATTTTGGGGTGCAAATTTTATTTAGCTAGAATTTAAACTTTTCCAATTCTTACTTAGATAGTAGAAATATCCTTATTTTTGTTTTAATATTGAGAGTGACAAAATGAATACATAGTTCAACTGATAGTAAGTGAATCCCATGACATTCACATCCATCTTGAACAAAAATTAAAAATGTTCCAGACGTTGTTACATAGGAGTACGGTGAACTACCATGTCAAATGTAATTGAGATTCCGGATTCCTCGTAGTATCAAAGAAATCAGCATTATGCTGCTATCTCGTTGCATATCTGTTGGCATTTTTTTTTATAGAATAGGTGGCCTTGTTGGGTATCAGGTGTACCACAGTTTAGCCGAACACTTCTTGTTAAAGCTAGAAACTAACTAGTGATCAGTATATATCTCCTGAATCACGTGTGATGGTAACTACGCTATGTAACAGATTGGTTCTTGTTTTCAGGACTTAATGCCATTCATTAGTAGTGAATGTCCTGTATCACTGACACTTTTTATTGCCTTTGTAATAATGCCGGAAAACATAATCGTGTTTTTAAATGATACATGAAATATTTTCTGAGTCCAAACTTATAAAGTAACAATAAATGATTGGAAATTTCATTCTGGTTCTCAGTTGCATCCGAGTCTCCGAAGACAGCCTTTATCTTCAATACAAAACTTGCCGTTTATAAGGACAATAGAAGTAATACGTCAAGCGTATTATTAAACAATGCGAACACGCGAAGTACTTTCGATCTGCAAATGTCAAAGCCCGCATGAACTGACTTCGTATGTAACAAGGACCTTTTATGGCTGTTTCCGTTTTAAGATAGACGATATAAAATACTTTATAGACAGCGTTTTTTAATACAGATATAAAATTGCTTTTAAATCTGTTTCTTTCCTTAATGTATTTATAATATAAATACTGTTGTGTTTCGTTTGGTGAGTGTAGGAAAGCGGAGACTTATTGAGAGTAACAAACGAGCACACAGTTCATCTGATGGTAAGTGATTCCTGCGGTCCATGACAATGACACTCATCCTTGACAAGGAATAATAATGCAGATGCGTTATCATCCTTGGCGACTGAGATGGAATGCCTCGTTACCAGTAATAAAGGTCTCCGGATCCCTATACTCACCAAATAAAACACAGCAGCATTATGCTGATATTTTACGCTGCTATATTTAATCTAACAATACACGACCGTCAATTACGCTATAATTAGCTAAAATAATCTTTTTAACAGGCAATCTTTTTGCATTGCATACGCCTTTAATTAAATTAATTATTATGATATAGGATTATGATCCTATGTAGTTCACCTGACGGTAAATAATCTTTGCGCCTCCCAGACACTTTTAGGTTTTATCATCTGTGTCCATTACGTTGTAATGCATAGTAATGGTACATCGTATCGTTTCATCACTAAACACAGAAGCTTTAAGAGACTATTTTATGCATAAAATGACATACGAGTATATAACTTCAGTTGTCAGATGGTACCTAATAACAAAACATAACGTATAAAATTTGATTCGCAAATTCAATTTCCTTAAAATATGTTTCACAAAAAACTGCTAATTCCGAAGACGAGTCTCGTAGGTATAATGAAAATTTTCCCCCTCACGTTCCCTTTAAAGCCGCCATGAATTAAAAAGGGCTCCGCTACGCAAGGGTCGCCTGTAGCGGTAAAATTATAAAATAAGAAAAAGGATGTGTATATATCTAAATACTTAGTTCTTAATCACGCGACCGACAAGTAATATAAATAAAATATAAATTATTTCTTGCTCAGCAGCAGTACATATCTGTAGGTGTTAGCCTTCTCTGAAGAAAACTTTGTATATCTCGATTTGATTCATTATGCATACATAGTACATACACACTCACATATATATATTATGTCTTTATCTATGAAATTGCCGTTCTTCTTCGTAGTATGGCCAATACTTTAAACCAAAAAAAAGTTTTGATTAGCTGCGAATTCTAAATTCAAATTAATGTTGTTTTAAAAACATGACATTCTTTTTACAAAGTCAGTCTTTTGTTTATTGATTAGCTTTGTATTTTTCATTACGTTTGAACATTTTTCGTCATAATGGATACTTTAAAAATTCGTGTAATTATGGAATATGAGTTCCGTCGTGGCATTAACGCGGTACAAACGGCACGTAACATCGACAACGTTGTAAATTACGGAGAGAACTTTACAAACAAACGCACAACCCGTTATTGGTTTGCCCGGTTCCGTACTGGAAATTTTGATTTGATAAATGAACCTCGTGGTCGTCCCGACACTTTGGTCAACAATGATGAATTGAAGGCGACTGTGGAAGCTGATGATACTCAATCTTCAGCCGAGCTAGCAGCAGCTTATGATGTTAATATCAAAACAATATTGGTCCATTTGCAACAAATTGGCAAGGTAAATAAGCTTGATAGATGGGAGCCCCACGAACTTAACGATCGCCAGCGCAACGTACGCGTTGAGATCTGCCTCGCGCTGCTCAACAGGCACAGAAATGAAAGAATTTTGAACCGAATTGTTTCGTGCGATGAAAAGTAGATTCTGTTCGACAATCGAAAGCGCTCAGCAAGTTGATTAGATCCTGGTTCAACACCAAAGCAAAACCCTAAACGAAAATTACCTCTAGAAAGTTGATGGTCACTGTTTGGTGGTCTAGTGCCGGTGTGATTCATCACAATTTTTTTACCAAACGGCGTGAGCATTACTGCAGATGTGTACTGTGAAGAACTGAAGACAATGATGGAGAAGCTGCACACCTGCAACCAATCGGTCAATCGGTCGTCCCCGCTGCTCCTACACGACAACGCGCGACCCCATATTGCACATCACACAGTCTCCAAGCTGCAAGAGTTAGTTGTAAGCTCTCCCTCATCCACCGTACTCACCAGACCTTGCACCTACCGACTATTTCTAAACTTTTTCCAAAATTTGGACAACTTTTTAGAGGGATAAAAATTCAATTCCCGAGAGGCAGTACAAAATGCCTTTGAAGAGTTTGTTGCCTTAAACCTTTACTTCTTGTAAAAATCAGCTGGATGGGCAGCTGATTTTTACAAGAAGGGCATCAATAAACTACCACTGCGTTGGCAAAAATCCATCGACATGGGTGATTAATTAGAATAACAGAAATAAAAAAATTTTAAAAAAATAAAACTTTAAATATATGTATTATAAATTGAACAAGTTCAATGGAGTAGTCTGATTCAACGCTCATACATGGATTACTTTCCGCTTTTCACAAGGGCTTTTTTATTTATTTATTTATTTTATTTTATTTCATCCGATGCCACACTTTCAATTCTTTAACAGTGGTAGAGCTACGCTGCAGTTCGTTTGTAGCTACAGAATGAAGGGGTCACGTCGACTGGGGTAACAACATACACAGAATACCAACGTAAAATAGCAACATTGATTGCTGCTGGGATTCGACTTATGGGTCCGGATCCGGATACTATTATTACGAGGTGACGAGTCATTCCATCTCAGTCTCAAAGATGTCAACTTATGTAGATTCCTTGTCAAGGATGAATGTAGATATCTGGGGTCGCAGGAATCACTTACCATCAGGTGAACTGTTACGGCTCGTTAGTTACTCCCAATGTCATAAAAAATTCCTAACACTACTAGTGCATACTTAGCAATTTTTTTGACAATTGCTTTTATGTTCTTAAATCAAAATTTTCGTAATTTTATTAACATACACATCAATATCTCTTTTATGAAACTAACCCGGAGGAGTAAGATGTAATATCTCTCTACCAGTAGCCGGGTCCTCTGGTTTCCTACGCTAACATAATGATATTCCACGATAGTATACTGCAAGGATGTGTTTCTCCCCGGTCGAACGACCCATTCATAGTGTAGCTTAAAATATCCAAAGCGTAATTTTATTACTGTTAATAAAAAAAACACATTAGGACATTCTAAGTAATGTCTTATTTGTCACTATCGGAAAAGAGTTCGCCACATTCAAAACGCGTCACCCTCACCAAATGTCACTTGACACCGACTGCTGACCTTTCACAGTATAGATTAAAGGCTGTCTACAAAAAGATATCTAGACATCGTCGTTAGTACTCGGACATCATTCACAGTGCTATTTAAACATTAACCTATATGTTTTTATTGTTATAACGAATACGATTGAAATATCTTTTTAATAGAACATTCTTACGTTACAAATCGATACTGTATGTTACGATACGATGTGTTAATCCTTTTGACTATCCCACTGATATGAACCGACTTGAGGACTGCGTGGTCTATTTAGTCAGGGTTCTGGCTGGTGTGTCTCTCACTTGGGTCCAAAATGTATCAAAAGTAAGCAATGTAATGACAAAAAGCAGCCCATATATATAAATCCCACCGCTGGCTCAGCTTAGACCGTCTCTTTAGAGAAGATTTTGGAGCGTAGTCCACCGAGTGGATCTACTGTGGATTGCTAAAGGACATGGGTCACTCTCCATACATTGCACGGCCCACTAAACGAAGTTCAGACTTTATATTAACAAATTAAAATCAATATTGTTCATGGGGATACAGAGATATTTAAAAAATAGGATAAGAACTTTAGGTTATATCATATGATTTTGCCGTCATTACACTGACACTTTAACATCATCATCATATGACACAGACCTAATTCAATGAACGCCAAGACTTTGATGACAAGTATGTAAAAATGAAATGTTTTTTTCTATAGATATTTCATTAATGTCATTGAGAGCACGAGTAGCTGTCCATTATATAAATTAGCACACATATGCAGGTTTCTTTACGATGTTTTCCTATATTACCGAGCAAGTGGTGGATCAGCGCTTAAAATTACAATTAACATCGTGGATCGAACTCGGTTTATACCTTGACATTAAAAGTGATCACTGGCTACTATGTCTTTTTTTTATAGAGGCAAACGAGCAAGCCGTCACCTCTGGACATCTACAACACCGGAGGAGTCGCAGATGCCTTTGAAAATGATGTAGGCACTTTTCTCGAAGGTCCCTAAGTTGTATCGGTTCGGACATATCGCTAGCGACAGCTGATTCAGGGCTTATTGTTGGTTATGGGTCTTGCATTTTTTATACAATGTTCTTGATTCTAAGATATTATCAGTGTATATCTATATAACGCGTGTATAACGAGAAATGCCCTTTGTATTTGTGATAAATATTATGGCACTATTAAATACTGCGTTATCATGCCTTGAACATTATCAGATGATAACCGGATTGTATTTATTATTAATAACTAGCAAAATAGAAACAGGCTTTTTTAATTATTTTTTATAAAATGTGAAATGGAAAAGTGAGACAAAAGTTACATTTGGCATAGTCAAAATCCGTATAGAAATGTACTGTCGTTGAGAGGAATCATGCAAAAAGTTATAAATTAATATTTTTATGGTCTACGTCAATGACGATATTTGTAAAACGTTCCAACTCTAATGGATGTTGATATCATGGGCCAAACTTATCACTTACCATCAGGTGAATTGTGTGCTCGTTTGGCACTCCTGATATTGCATAAAAATAACCATATAATTATATATATACCTTTACCAATGAAATTGCCGTTTTGTATGAAATAAGTTATAGTATTTTTTATATGACATATTACATTTATAAAGTGATTAAAGTTAAATTATAATTACAAATCGAACCGGAAATATATTTCGTTGGTTATAGGTTTATTGGTTATAGAATAACGGGATCAAACACACGACGCGTGATCCCATTTGGACATAATCTGATTATCTTCTATTTATTAACTAACTGAAAATAATTTGCAAATTTTTCAAACGGTTTTCATCACAATATGGAAACTGATAACTTTTGTAGTGATAAAAACCAAACAATTTTATCGCAAAATCAATATTAAAAAAATATTGGATTTTTGTTTTTGCTCATTGATGTCATCAATCAATATAACATACCGAACGACTTGTTTAGAAACTTTATTTTTATTGTAGTAAACGAGAAAAGAAACTCTGTAATATTTAATAAATCTTTTCAAGAGAACAATGTAATAGTAACTAAACTAAATGCATATGTAATGTATTTTGTGAACCTCGTTTGTATATGTGTGCTTGCGACCACACAGTTTATTAGATGGTGGTATATCATTAACAAAGATATATGATACACCTGCATACAGGGGTGGCCACCCCTGTGGATTGAGATTGAATGATTTACAATTCATCCTCCTTACCTGTGAGTGGGTCTCCGATTCCCTATCCTCACCATATGCGTTATGCTGCTCTTTGACGCTTGTTTTTATGCGGTTTCGCCGCAACAAAAAACATAAATACAAGACTGCAAGTGTTTACAGTGTTTATAGACAAATGAGTCCAACTTCGATATAAAATGTATTGATGTTTGCTATCGTTATATTCAAGGTCTTGGTCTGGTCAAGGTCTCCCTGTGTACCAATAAGGTTTCTGGCGGTTTCTTGGTTACAGCGGTAGAACCAATCGTGTTTTGTATGGTGGGTATTCTATATAGAGTGTATGAATCCAGGTACAAGAGGAAAGGCATTCCATCACAGTCCTCAGGGTAACTCAAACGTATCTTATATCTTTGTAAGAATGGATAGGTCGTATCATCACTAACCATCAGCTAAACTGTGTGCTCCTTTGTCATTCCTAATTTGTTCTACAATTATAATGTTTGGTCAATACTAAACTATATGTATAATTCTTTGATTCATTTAACTAACGAGAAATTCAAACTGAATCAAATCAAAAACACAAAATTAACCAGTTGAAAACAGGAGACAATTCAAATAAACAAATTCAACGGCAGCATGTGTTGGGGACGGAAAGTTTAAACTTTTCCGAGGGTTTGTAACTGAATTATATATTGTTTATTGGTTGTACGTCGTGCGGTGTGTCTACTGTGGTTTTATCGTAGAATTGTTTATAAAGTTTAAAATAGACTTTTTTGTAGTAAACACATACAATACAATACAATACAAATCCGCAGTTGGGCATATGCCTTATTTAGAGAGTGCCTATATTAGAGTCCCACAGTCCTTACCCGGATCTACAGCGGGTTGGCGGATTTCGCATGTCTTCGAATATTTTTAACATGTATCACGTTTTTGGGCTGGAGGTACAGGTAAAATTCGCGGGTTCACTCTCTACACCCACATCCGATTTGCTTTTAAAATTATTTCAATTACCGCGTTCGCACAGTCACTCGTTCACACCTTTATTTATTATAATAGTACTTATGTTAGGTGACTGATAAAAAAATCACCAATTCTGATCACAAGCAAAAATAAAAATCATGAATTGTGTTGAATTTTTTTTAATACTCAATTAATGAATTTCAACATGATACATGATTTAATTTTTGGTTGTGAACAGAAATGGTGATGTTTTTTTTTAGATTTTTCTCAGAAGTGTAAGTTTCTTCACGGTATATTCCTGCACCGTTGAGAATGTAGTAAAGTGGAATTTAAAATTGAAATGAATAATTTTATCAGTACCGGCACTGGGGACAAACATCGGTTTGCTTGGGTACAGTGAATTAAATGCGAGCACTTAGAAACTGTCGAGGTTTCGAACCTCCTCATGAGGGGCCCTCGGATCGTATTATCGCCGCCCACTATTGTCATCGACGTTGTTCGTCCACAGGGATCAGAGTGCAGTGGTGGTGCAGCAGCAGTCTCCGCGCCAGCTTCGCAGCATCGTCGTTGTCTCCCTACTCAGCGAGCCTCCCGCTCGCGAGTCTATAGATAAAGCTGTAAAGGTCTCTGGACCAACAGCAATAAGCACACACAAAAAAAAACTTAGAAACTGAGTAATTAAAGCTGAAACTGAACTACCACGACTGATATCTGAATCTGATTTAACAGCTCAGCTACCAGGGGTTTTAAGCTGTGGAACTGTCGTAGTAATTACTTTAAAACATGGTAGAGACATGCTGCAGCCAATTCCTAGCTGCTCGGCCGTAGAACCGTCCTGTGAACATCATAACACTACTGTGTTTCATACAGTATGATGAATATGATGCATTACATGCCAGAAGTCAGTGGTTAGTGTCTGGCCACTTTTTCGAAGGTCTTTGGTTTCGATTCCCAGTCGATATATACCTATTATTGATGTGAGTATGTGTTATACCAGAACCAACAATATATATAGTTAACGCTGGGAAAATGTCAGGGTTTGCGAGAAATTTACGGCACTGTTAAAATAAATCCTGCAAAGTTAGTTTTATATGGTAATAATATACGATATGCGAGTTTTAACATTTGTAGAACTAAACTGCATTTTGATTCTAGCTGCAGAATGGACGGGTCAGCTCGACAGGGGTAGCACCACGCCCACACAGGATACCAGTGTAAATACCAGCATAGGGCTGCTGTGTTTCGTCTGGTGGGTTTATGCATCCGTTGCCCTCATTGCTGGTGACGAGTAATTCCATCTTAGTCCTCACTAATGACAAAGCATCTGCATAATTATTCCTTATCGTGGATGAATGTGGAAATGGGAAAATAAAAAAATACATTATTTATTATACATTAATTTTCGTTACAAAAATCTTAATTCTTAGATATCAACAAAAAAGAGATATCAAAATGATTGTCAGAATAATGATCGCATCTTTCGAGCGTCAATAGCCTAATGGTTTAGGATACGGTCTACGAAACATAAGGTCGTAGGTTCGAATCCACCATTCAAGTATTGTCACGAACCATCTCCTAGCACATGTATTTTCAGCTTAGTTGCAGTGGTCAGCCGGAATATTGGTAATGTTTGTAGCATTGCTAATGCACTTTATTAAAAAAAATCTTTAGTACATATAATATTTACAAAATACTACTAATCGTGATGGAGTTATTAGTAACATCCATAACATCCAACAAAACTTTTCAGAACCAGTTTATATGTTGCAAACATAAATAAGAACTAATGTAATGAATCTATATGTAATGTAATATATACTTAATTATTATTATTATAAGTATATTACCTGGTAGAGCCAACCTGTTCGTTCTAGAGCTAGTTAATAACTGTGACGTGACTTTACCACCTTAATATTTTATTTAATTCTTGTTTATGTTATTTACCTCTAAGGGTTTTCATAATCCATCATCAAGCAACAAAAAATTCTAAGAGCCTGACAGAATAAATTAGCAATGTCACTCAACATAATAAGCACGAAAACACAAGGAGCTTTTATTTCGTATAAAAGAGTCACTTCCATTATTTGATTTATATTCAAAATAATCTGTATTGGGACTAAAAAAGTATTGTTATTGAACCAAGTAAAAGTTAACGTTGGCAGTAAAATAGTCATTGTACTATACAGGCTTAGTAACACAATTGAGACGCAATATTTATATTTCTTTGGCGGTCTCTTGTTCATGTTATAATAATAAAAATAAAAAAGTCTTTATTATCTCACTACAAAGGACTTATATTAAAGGGCTTATTGTTGATAAATTTTAAATTAGGCCAAGTAGTAATTTTCCTTTGTGGTGTTGTCCGAACTAGGTTATTACCTGTACTACAGATTTCCAGGCCCCCACTCACAACAGCATTCTATTATTTTACAATAAAATAACGGTTGCTGTTTGTGTACTTTTATTAAAAAATCTTTAGTACATATAATATTTACAAAATACTACTAATCGTGATGGAGTTATTAGTAACATCCATAACATCCAACAAAACTTTTCAGAACCAGTTTATATGTTGCAAACATAAATAAGAACTAATGTAATGAATCTATATGTAATGTAATATATATTTAATTATTATTATAAGTATATTACCTGGTAGAGCCAAACTGTTCGTTCTAGAGCTAGTTAATAACTGTGACGTGACTTTACCACCTTAATATTTTATTTAATTCTTGTTTATGTTATTTACCTCTAAGGGTTTTCATAATCCATCATCAAGCAACAAAAAATTCTAAGAGCCTGACAGAATAAATTAGCAATGTCACTCAACATAATAAGCACGAAAACGCAAGGAGCTTTTATTTCGTACAAAAAAGAGTCACTTTCATTATTTGATTTATATTCAAAATAATCTGTATTGGGACTAAAAAAGTATTGTTATTGAACCAAGTAAAAGTTAACGTTGGCAGTAAAATAGTCATTGTACTATACAGGCTTATTAACACAATTGAGACGCAATATTTATATTTCTTTGGCGGTCTCTTGTTCATGTTATAATAATAAAAATAAAAAAGTCTTTATTATCTCACTACAAAGGACTTATATTAAAGGGCTTATTGTTGATAAATTTTAAATTAGGCCAAGTAGTAATTTTCCTTTGTGGTGTTGTCCGAACTAGGTTATTACCTGTACTACAGATTTCCAGGCCCCCACTCACAACAGCATTCTATTATTTTACAATAAAATAACGGTTGCTGTTTGTGTATTCTTTTTATTATCTATTTGCTTCAATAAATAACTCTCAATACTGATCTTATAATAATCAACATTATTATCAACAACCGTTTCAAACATTCAATATTTTTCATTTTATAGAGAACGTTACGTACTATACTGCAGTTTGTTTCTAGCTGCAGAATGAATGAGTCAGCTCTACCGGGCTAGGACCACGCCCTCATCATGATTATGATTCCTTGTCTAGAATGAATATAGACCGCAGGAATCACTTTCCATCAGGTGAATTATGTGCTCGTTTGTTTCTATTAATGTAATAAAAAAAACATATCATAATAGTGTAAAGAAAAATAAGATTCCAAACATGAATTTTGTTTCATGAACTACAAAGTTTGGGAAAATGCTCTGCACTCATTTGCAACAGATGGTATTATGAGGTTATAGTCAATAATTAAGACTATTAAGATAATTAAAAAAGTATTTTCCTTTGTGGTGTACCTGTACAGTATAAATGTAGCTCTGGATAGTTTAGATAATTTATTGATAAGTGCTAATGGCCGTTATGTACGTTTTTATACGGTAGATCTGGATTTACGCTGAAGTTCTAGCATACAAAATGGCAATGTAAAAAGCATATTGGCATATCTATATCTTTAAAAGTGGTAGAGCTACTCTGCGGTTAGTTTTTATCTCCAGAATGAATGGGTCACCTCTACCGGGGTAGGACCACGCCCTAACAGAATACTAGCATAAAATAGCAGTATAATGCTGCTGTGTTTCGTATGGTGCGTGTAGGGTTCCGGAGACCTTTATTACTGGTGACGAAGCATTCGATCCCAACCCTCAAGGATAACAGCACATCTGCATTATGATTCCTTGTCAAAGATTCCAGGAAAGGTCACAGGAATCACTTGCCATCGTTTGAATTGTGCCTCGTTTGTTACTAACGAATCTATCCTTGGGGTAAGAGAATTATTTCAGTAATTGAACATGTAGTATATAAACTTTTATTTGATATAGTAAAATCATAAAAATATTTTAATGTAAGTCTAAAATCAAAATCCGTTACTCCGTTAATTGTGAGCTCAGCAATTACATACCTATCACGTCAATACATATATCGTTGTAACTGAATTAATTCAAAGGGGACCAAAATGAAAATCGACAATGCTCCCGTGACATTTTCAAATTGGAAAAACATCCTTTTCACAATTTTACACCATAATTCGCGTCTATTCCCAGCTTTCGATATAACTTGAATAGTTCTCTGTATAGATAGAAATTCTATTAAATATTAATTAAACTACGGATTGGTATTTTATACATTGTGTCCCAACAGTGCAGTAAATTGGGAATGAATAGGTGGAAGCAGCTCTTATAGTAACTATTGTAAAATACTTCACATTTACCTACACCTTGGACTACGATATTTTCTGGTTATTATCAGATGAAATTAACTACGCAGGATATATTATAGTGCCATTAATATTTACGCCAACAGAGGCACGCGGAGGCCTTCATGTTTTGAAGGTCATCCATGTTCACCAGGGGACGAAAGTAAAGGACCAATTAAGTGCGGAGATTATTTACTATCTAATGAACAATGTATTGGCTTAATTTACTTTTACTTCAACGATAAAACAATATCTTCTTTTTAATTTTTGATATGAGTAATGACTTTTAAAAAGATTGTAAGAATTATGAAGTCAACTAAAGTTAAAATATATCGGATCTATTTAACCGAAAACATAACAAGACTTGCATAAAAAACATAATGTTATTTGTTATGTTATTTTGTTGTTTCTGTTCTTGCTTCTGCAATGTTTTTATTTATGTAAAATATATTTTGTAGGAAGCTAGGGCTGTTAAATGAAGCTTTATAATTTTCTGCATGTTTTAACATAGTTATTCATTGTTTATTGCTGGAAATAGCGCAAACTTTGTAACATATTGCGCCGCAGCGGTTTTCTGGTCATCAGGAACAGAAAGTTTTGAAATTTCAATTACAATTATAATGCTGTTCACTTCACTCATTGCTTTAGTAAAACCTCAACGGGTTCGTATATCCTTGGGATCAACTTTATGATAAAACTGAATACTTTATTTCAGGACCTTGTTTTGATTTGCCAATAAATTATTGTTTATGCAACATAATAAATGTTTCTTTTCCGATCTGTGTTGTTTCACATTTAGTATAAAACCAAATTAAGGTTAGGTTTAGGTTAGGCTTAGGCTAGGTTTAGGTTAGGCTTAGGCTAGGTTTAGGCTAGGTTTAGGTTAGGTTAGGTTTAGGTTAGGTTTAGGTTAGGTTTAGGCTAGGTTTAGGTTAGGTTTAGGTTAGGTTTAGGTTAGGCTTAGGCTAGGTTTAGGCTAGGTTTAGGTTAGGTTTAGGTTAGGTTTAGGTTAGGCTTTAGGCTAGGCTTAGGTTAGGTTTAGGCTAGGTTTAGGTTAGGCTTTAGGCTAGGTTTAGGCTAGGCTTAGGCTAGGTTTAGGTTAGGTTTAGGTTAGGTTTAGGTTAGGTTAGGTTTAGGCTAGGCTTAGGTTAGGCTTAGGTTAGGTTTAGGCTAGGCTTAGGCTAGGTTTAGGCTAGGCTTAGGTTAGGCTTAGGCTAGGTTTAGGCTAGGCTTAGGTTAGGTTTAGGTTAGGTTTAGGCTAGGTTTAGGCTAGGTTTAGGCTAGGTTTAGGTTAGGTTTAGGCTAGGCTTAGGTTAGGTTTAGGTTAGGTTTAGGCTAGGCTTAGGCTAGGTTTAGGTTAGGCTTAGGTTAGGCTTAGGTTAGGCTTAGGCTAGGTTTAGGTTAGGCTTTAGGCTAGGCTTAGGTTAGGCTTAGGTTAGGTTTAGGTTAGGTTTAGGTTAGGTTTAGGTTAGGTTTAGGTTAGGCTTAGGCTAGGTTTAGGCTAGGCTTAGGTTAGGTTTAGGTTAGGTTTAGGCTAGGTTTAGGCTAGGCTTAGGCTAGGCTTAGGTTAGGCTTAGGTTAGGCTTAGGTTAGGTTTAGGTTAGGTTAGGTTTAGGTTAGGTTTAGGTTAGGCTTAGGTTAGGCTTAGGCTAGGTTTAGGTTAGGTTTAGGTTAGGTTTAGGTTAGGTTTAGGTTAGGTTTAGGCTAGGCTTAGGCTAGGTTTAGGTTAGGCTTTAGGCTAGGTTTAGGCTAGGCTTAGGTTAGGTTTAGGTTAGGCTTAGGTTAGGTTTAGGTTAGGTTTAGGTTAGGCTTAGGTTAGGTTTAGGCTAGGTTTAGGTTAGGCTTAGGTTAGGCTTTAGGCTAGGCTTAGGCTAGGTTTAGGCTAGGTTTAGGTTAGGTTTAGGTTAGGTTTAGGTTAGGTTTAGGTTAGGTTTAGGTTAGGCTTAGGTTAGGCTTTAGGCTAGGCTTAGGTTAGGCTTTAGGCTAGGCTTAGGTTAGGTTTAGGTTAGGTTTAGGTTAGGCTTAGGTTAGGCTTTAGGCTAGGCTTAGGTTAGGCTTAGGTTAGGTTTAGGTTAGGCTTAGGTTAGGTTTAGGCTAGGTTTAGGTTAGGTTAGGTTTAGGCTAGGCTTAGGCTAGGTTTAGGCTAGGTTTAGGCTAGGTTTAGGTTAGGTTTAGGCTAGGTTTAGGCTAGGCTTAGGCTAGGTTTAGGTTAGGCTTAGGCTAGGTTTAGGCTAGGCTTAGGTTAGGCTTAGGTTAGGTTTAGGCTAGGCTTAGGCTAGGTTTAGGCTAGGCTTAGGTTAGGTTTAGGTTAGGTTTAGGTTAGGCTTAGGTTAGGTTTAGGTTAGGCTTAGGTTAGGCTTTAGGCTAGGCTTAGGCTAGGTTTAGGTTAGGTTTAGGTTAGGTTTAGGTTAGGCTTAGGTTAGGTTTAGGTTAGGTTAGGTTTAGGCTAGGTTTAGGTTAGGCTTAGGCTAGGTTTAGGTTAGGCTTTAGGCTAGGCTTAGGTTAGGCTTAGGCTAGGTTTAGGCTAGGCTTAGGTTAGGCTTAGGTTAGGCTTAGGCTAGGTTTAGGTTAGGCTTAGGCTAGGTTTAGGTTAGGCTTAGGCTAGGCTTAGGTTAGGCTTAGGCTAGGTTTAGGCTAGGCTTAGGTTAGGCTTAGGTTAGGCTTAGGCTAGGTTTAGGCTAGGTTTAGGCTAGGCTTAGGTTAGGCTTAGGTTAGGCTTAGGCTAGGTTTAGGTTAGGTTAGGCTTAGGCTAGGTTTAGGTTAGGTTAGGTTTAGGTTAGGTTTAGGTTAGGTTTAGGTTAGGTTAGGTTTAGGTTAGGTTTAGGTTAGGTTAGGTTTAGGTTAGGTTTAGGTTAGGTTTAGGTTAGGTTAGGTTTAGGTTAGGTTTAGGTTAGGTTTAGGTTAGGTTTAGGTTAGGTTTAGGTTAGGTTAGGTTTAGGTTAGGTTTAGGTTAGGTTTAGGTTAGGTTAGGTTTAGGTTAGGTTTAGGTTAGGTTTAGGTTAGGTTAGGTTTAGGTTAGGTTTAGGTTAGGTTAGGTTTAGGTTAGGTTTAGGTTAGGTTTAGGTTAGGTTTAGGTTAGGTTAGGTTAGGTTTAGGTTAGGTTAGGTTAGGTTTAGGTTAGGTTAGGTTTAGGTTAGGTTTAGGTTAGGTTTAGGTTAGGTTTAGGTTAGGTTTAGGTTAGGTTTAGGTTAGGTTTAGGTTAGGTTTAGGTTAGGTTTAGGTTAGGTTTAGGTTAGGTTAGGTTAGGTTTAGGTTAGGTTTAGGTTAGGTTAGGTTAGGTTTAGGTTAGGTTTAGGTTAGGTTTAGGTTAGGTTTAGGTTAGGTTAGGTTTAGGTTAGGTTAGGTTAGGTTTAGGTTAGGTTAGGTTTAGGTTAGGTTTAGGTTAGGTTTAGGTTAGGTTAGGTTTAGGTTAGGTTTAGGTTAGGTTTAGGTTAGGTTTAGGTTAGGTTTAGGTTAGGTTAGGTTTAGGTTAGGTTAGGTTAGGTTTAGGTTAGGTTTAGGTTAGGTTAGGTTTAGGTTAGGTTAGGTTTAGGTTAGGTTTAGGTTAGGTTTAGGTTAGGTTTAGGTTAGGTTAGGTTAGGTTTAGGTTAGGTTAGGTTTAGGTTAGGTTAGGTTAGGTTAGGTTTAGTTTAGGTTTAGGTTAGGTTTGGGTTAGGTTAGGTTAGGTTAGAATAGGTTAGGTTAAGGTTAGGTTTAGGTTCGGTTTAGGTTAGGCTAGGTTTAGGTTAGGTTAGGTTTAGGTTAGGTTAGGTTTAGGTTAGGTTAAGTTTAGGTTAGGTTTAGGTTAGGTTTAGGTTAGGTTAGGTTTAGGTTAGGTTTAGGTTAGGTTTAGGTTAGGTTAGGTAAGGTTACGTTTAGGTTAGGTTTAGGTTAGGTTCTGCATAGGTTTAATTAAGGTAGGGTTTAGGTTTAGGTTAGGTTCTGCATAGGTTTAATTAAGGTAGGGTTTAGCTTAAGATTTGAGTCAAGAAGAATCAAATGAAGAATATATATGGTTTTTACAAAAAATTAAATTAAATTTGACAAAATACAGTGACTTCATTCTTGACTGTTATTGTTATTTTATAATGCAATAATATCAAATACTTCCTTTACACAATTAAATTTTTTGATTTTTCATATTTTCCTACTTTTAGTGTCATTTTTATTTATTGGGTATATATGCCCATATAACCAACAAATTCAACATAACAAGATGAATCTATCGAAACCTAATATATCAAAATTCATTAAGACTCGTATGCTACAAAAAGTGTAAAACAAATAGCCATGACACTACACTTGGAAAACGTTACCCTCCCGGTGCAGATCTATAAAAAAGTTCGCTGTAGCAAATTTTTATGTGCAAAATTGTCGAGGAGGAAATTTAATTGGTTACAAATGTTAAACGTTGTAAATTCATGTCGCAACAATAAACTAAATGTAGCTCTAAATTATCTGTTGCTAAAATAAAATAAATAATTGATATATATATAAATATATATATATAAATATATATATATATAAATATATATATATATATAAATATATATATATATATATATATATATATAAATATATATATATATATATATATATATAAATATATATATATATATATAAATATATATATATATATATATAAATATATATATATATATATATATAAATATATATATATATATATATATAAATATATATATATATATATATATATATAAATATATATATATATATATATATATATATATATATATATATATATATAAATATATATATATATATAAATATATATATATATATATATATATATAAATATATATATATATATATAAATATATATATATAAATATATATATATATAAATATATATATATATATATATATAAATATATATATATAAATATATATATATATATAAATATATATATATAAATATATATATATATATATATATAAATATATATATATATAAATATATATATATATATATATAAATATATATATATATATATATATAAATATATATATATATATATATATAAATATATATATATATATAAATATATATATATAAATATATATATATATAAATATATATATATATATATATATAAATATATATATATAAATATATATATATAAATATATATATATAAATATATATATATATATATATAAATATATATATATATATAAATATATATATATAAATATATATATATAAATATATATATATAAATATATATATATAAATATATATATATATATAAATATATATATATATATAAATATATATATATATATATAAATATATATATATATAAATATATATATATATAAATATATATATATAAATATATATATATATATATATATATATAAATATATATATATATAAATATATATATATAAATATATATATATAAATATATATATATATAAATATATATATATATATATAAATATATATATATATATATATATAAATATATATATATAAATATATATATATATAAATATATATATATAAATATATATATATATATATATAAATATATATATATAAATATATATATATATAAATATATATATATATATATATATAAATATATATATATAGTATCTATCCTAGTCCGGCCATAAGTTCTTTTTAAAATGAAAATGCAAATTTTTTTAATGAAGTAATGCAATATTATTAAAATAAATTAATTATAAAAATATTAAATATTACATATTTATTAGTCAGTCAGCAAAAAATTAAAAAAATATTCTATTCGAAATGGCCACCTTTGTCTTTTACACAGGCCTTTAATCTGTGGGCCACGAATCTATGGATTAACGCACTGTTTCCAAGGAAAATTTCGCCACTGCTTGCTCCAACGATTTTTTAAGAGACTCAATGTCGCCGTGTGTCGTTTAGAGCAGGCCATGTCCTCTCAAACTGACCATAATTTTAAGTCTAAAGGGTTGAGGTCTGGGCTAGATGAGGGCCAGTCTTTAGCTCTTATAAAGTCCGGAACGTAGGTTTCAAGCCAGGCTTGAGTAGTTCGTGCCTTGTGACCAGGTGCAGAGTCCTGCTGGAAAGTCCACGGTATATGTTTAAAAAGCGTATTGCTGAGGGTTTCACAACATGATCCAATATTGTATGGCTGAAGTTTTCACTCCTTTTTCACAAAAATGTAGTTTTGTGACTCCTTGATAAGACACGCCCCACCAAACCATCACTGACGCAGGATGATGACCACGTTGTACCTTTCCGACCACTTGAGCAGCTTCTTTAAAACTGTGAGCGTACACTTTATCATTTTGCTTATTGAAGAGTTCTTCAATCGTGAAAATTTTTTCATCGGTAAAGAGGATATTTCTGTGCCTTTCTCCTGCGTATCGCGACAGAAGGCATTTCGATGGATCCACTCTCTTTTTTAAAAAAAAAATAATTAAACTTTTATTTGATATAGTAAAATCATAAAAATATTTTAATGTAAGTCTGAAATCAAAATCCGTTACTCTGTTAACTGTGAGCTCAGCAATTACATACCTATCACGTCAATACATATATCGTTGGAACTGGATTAATTCAAAGGGGACCAAAATGAAAATCGACAATGCTCCCGTGACATTTTCAAATTGGAAAAACATCCTTTTCACAATTTTACACCATAATTCGCGTCTATTCCCAGCTTTTGATATAACTTGAATAGTTCTCTGTATAGATAGAAATTCTATTAAATATTAATAAAACTACGGATTGGTATTTTATACATTGTGTCCCGACAGTGCAGTAAATTGGGAATGAATGGGTGGAAGCAGCTCTTATAGTAACTATTGTAAAATACTTCACATTTACCTACACCTTGGACTACGATATTTTCTGGTTATTATCAGATGAAATTAACTACGCAGGATATATTATAGTGCCATTAATATTTACGCCAATAGAGGCACGCGGAGGCCTTCATGTTTTGAAGGTCATCCATGTTCACCAGGGGACGAAAGTAAAGGACCAATTAAGTGCGGAGATTATTTACTATCTAATGAACAATGTATTGGCTTAATTTACTTTTACTTCAACGATAAAAACAATATCTTCTTTTTAATTTTTTGATATGAGTAATGACTTTTTAAAAAGATTGTAAGAATTATGAAGTCAACTAAAGTTAAAATATATCGGATCTATTTAACCGAAAACATAACAAGACTTGCATAAAAAACATAATGTTATTTGTTATGTTATTTTGTTGTTTCTATTCTTGCTTCTGCAATGTTTTTATTTATGTAAAATATATTTTGTAGGAAGCTAGGGCTGTTAAATGAAGCTTTATAATTTTCTGCATGTTTTAACATAGTTATTCATTGTTTATTGCTGGAAATAGCGCAAACTTTGTAACATATTGCACCGCAGCGGTTTTCTGGTCATCAGGAACAGAAAGTTTTGAAATTTCAATTACAATTATAATGCTGTTCACTTCACTCATTGCTTTAGTAAAACCTCAACGGGTTCGTATATGCTTGGGATCAACTTTATGATAAAACTGAATACTTTATTTCAGGACCTTGTTTTGATTTGCCAATAAATTATTGTTTATGCAACATAATAAATGTTTCTTTTCGGATCTGTGTTGTTTCACATTTAGTAAAACCAAATTAACAAAAAATAAAACTAAAAAGCCGACTTTTAACTGAAAAGAAAAAAACATACAAATACAATACAAATATGTTTAGAATTGTAATCTCTAAAATTTTGTTGCAGCCATTCCAACCTTGCAATGTTTATTATCTATTTCGCTAGCAGGTGGGGTGATGTAAGAGTGTCTGTGTTACTCGTACATTGACGTTCTCCCTGCCTCCGTGGGCAAGTTAAGGCGAGCTGAGATGTCTTGTGCGCTACTCGTTTTCCTGGGTCCCGTGACATCGGTCAGTGAGCTCGGGGATGTACATCCCCTGTTTAACGTGGGTTTTAGTTAGGTTTAGGCTAGCTTTAGTTAAGGTTTTAGGTTAGGTTTTGGTTAGGTTTAGGTTAGGTTTAGGTTAGGTTTAGGTTAGGTTTAGGTTAGGTTTAGGTTAGGTTTAGGTTAGGTTTAGGTTAGAGTTTAGGTTAGAGTTTAGGTTAGGTTTAGGTTAGAGTTTAGGTTAGAGTTAGAGTTAGGTTTAGGTTAGGTTTAGGTTAGAGTTTAGGTTAGGTTTAGGTTAGAGTTAGAGTTAGGTTTAGGTTAGGTTTAGGTTAGAGTTTAGGTTAGAGTTAGAGTTAGGTTTAGGTTAGGTTTAGGTTAGGTTAGGTTTAGGTTAGGTTAGGTTAGGTTTAGGTTAGAGTTTAGGTTAGGTTAAGGTTAGGTTTAGGTTAGGTTTAGGTTGGAGTTTAGGTTAGAGTTTAGGTTAGGTTAGGTTAGGTTAGGTTAGGTTTAGGTTAGGTTAGGTTTAGGTTAGAGTTTAGGTTAGAGTTTAGGTTAGGTTTAGGTTAGGTTAGGTTAGGTTTAGGTTGGGTTTAGGTTAGAGTTTAGGTTAGAGTTAGAGTTAGGTTTAGGTTGGGTTTAGGTTAGGTTTAGGTTGGAGTTTAGGTTAGGTTAGGTTTAGGTTAGGTTTAGGTTAGGTTAGGTTTAGGTTGGGTTTAGGTTAGGTTTAGGTTAGAGTTTAGGTTAGGTTTAGGTTAGGTTTAGGTTAGGTTTAGGTTAGGTTTAGGTTAGGTTAGGTTTAGGTTAGGTTTAGGTTGGGTTTAGGTTAGGTTTAGGTTAGGTTAAGGTTAGGTTTAGGTTGGAGTTTAGGTTAGAGTTTAGGTTAGAGTTTAGGTTAGAGTTTAGGTTAGAGTTTAGGTTAGAGTTAGAGTTAGGTTTAGAGTTGGAGTTTAGGTTAGGTTTAGGTTAGAGTTTAGGTTAGGTTTAGGTTAGAGTTTAGGTTAGAGTTAGAGTTAGAGTTAGAGTTAGGTTTAGGTTAGAGTTTAGGTTAGAGTTTAGGTTAGAGTTAGAGTTAGAGTTAGAGTTAGGTTTAGGTTAGGTTTAGGTTAGGCAAAATCGAAAGAAGTTTTTAAAATAATATACGTATTCCAAATTCAAAATAATTAAAAAGTTGAAAAAAAGCAAAATTCTTATGTAACAGTATTTATGGCCATACTAGCTATATAAATATAACATATTATTATATACATAACATAATAAATATAATTAAACATTTAACAAACAATGACAAGAGGAATTTAATAGAACATCGGAAGAAAATTTTATCAAGGCTATACAGAGTAAAAAAAGTCACACCATATCGCAACACCCCGATGACATTATTGTGTATTGGAATCGCGCCCTTTCCTAGAACTTTCACCAATTGAGTTATGACTATTGCTACTTTATCACGAGTTCTCGTCAAATTGCTTTTTCTCACTTTCATATGTATGAAACTTTTATAATGATCAATATATTGCGTTGTTTGTTAGAGATTTAAATATTAACTCTATATTTCATAATCTAATTGATACGAAACTAATATATAAGCATCCTCTGATGAACCAGATTTTCATTCCTACAATGTTGAAGAGTCATGCTGTAGCTAGTTAATCGCTACTACATGAACGGGTTTGCTCTGTCGGGGATGGACCACGTCCCAGCCTGAAGGAGCATCATAAAACACTTGTGTTTCGTAAGTGCCACGGATACTAATTATGACTTACGAGGCATGCCAACTCAATCCTCAACGCTGCTAATTCATGTTCATATTTGTTGAAGATGGATTTGTATGTTGAGGGCCGCAGTCGTCACTTACCATGTGGTGAACAGTGGTCACTGTCACAGCTAAATCAATCACTACAAAATTAAGTCATTTAGGGCATAGACCTCCTCTGGAAAGAGGGTGTTAGAGCATAGGTGAACTCGCGGCTCTACTGCCGATTGACGAACTCCACATTTAATGACGTGTCGTAGATATAGAATCAACAGTAACATTGAAAAGTTTATTTATGCTTTACAATAAGTTCGGTACTAATGGAATAAGAAGAAAAGGGAAAGAAAGTATTATAGACGTACACTCACTTAGAAATAGAAGGATGGACAGTAGCAAAGTTTAATATGAATAACGCATTTGATTAAAATTAGACTATGTTAATATTATATTGCAATGATTAATTTCTTGCAATTATGATTCTTAATTTTTTTTATGTCGGGTACTCGTACACCACTTCCAGATGGGTGCAGTTTCCTAAAAACAGAATATTTCCAAGTGATCTATATGGACACGAAGGTCATAATCCTGTTGATTAACTAGAATCAGATCAGAAAAATTTAATTATCATTGTAACGAATTAAATTTAATTATACGAACGAACGCGCCGCTAAAACGACAAAGGTTTGCAGTTTATCTGATTTACTAGATTAAATAACCGTTGAGCTTATTATTGGCAACGGTTTACTGTGCGTTTAATTAACCAATATCCATACATATTATTTTTGTATCTTATAACCTTATAATTCTGTCTCTATTATAGGATGGCGTAATTTCTATAACTGGTATCTTTGTTACTTGTTCTATAATTTCTAAAACGTGGTATCAGAACCTGTATTGGAAATCGATATTCTTACCATGTATAGTTTGATATAGTAATGTCCTTCAGTTTACTACGTCGGTATCTCCTAGTTAACCAGCGGCACCTCCTCCCCCCCCTAAAATTTTTCATCCTCATCATCTTGATGGTTGGTAATCCACCACTGTGCGCTACACGTGAAATTTCCTGCTACGCACAACTACTCTGTGGAATCAGCTATCGCCAGAAGTGTTTCCGAGCCGATACGACTTAGAGATCTTTAGGAAAAGAGAAACCTTTCTTAAGGGTCTACAACGCATTTGCCATCCTTTGGCGTTGCGGATGTTCATGGGCGGCGAAGATCAATAAGATTGGAAGCGGTCTCACCTGTAGTGTAAAGAGCCTACATAAAACACACCAGACCCGAAATACAAACAATTTGTGATAATATTGTTTCTCGGCTAGTAATCACACCCTAATTCTGCAACACAGCAGCCAGTATATATAGTTTACTAATTATTTTATTACCTATTCAAAGCTGGGTATGTGGTTCTGTTATAATATTAATTGCATAATATGTGTATGTAGTAAAAACGCTAATACTTCAGTTTCGCGTAATCCACGTGTGACATACCCTGCCGGCCAAAAGTTTAAGACCGCACATAAACAACATAATTATCAATCAATTGTTATAAAATCCCATAGGATAAATAAAAGAAATGCACATCTGCATATTCTATTGTTAGTATCGAATATTTAAAGACGTCATTCTGTTGTTTACTTTCAAGTTATTGGACAATAAACATCTATCGTTTTCAAACACCGACAAACGCTGTCCTAGAGCCAGGTGGTAGGTAGAGTCGTAATAATATTTTTATAATGTCCTCATTACTAATTACTTTGCTTTTGTTACGTATTGGACAATAATTCGGATTGAAACGTGTCAAACGTGGAAAACACGTGTTTCTGGCTTATTATTACCCGAGTTTACTTGGGTTTGTTCACAAACAATCTCAATTAGTCTAACCTTGTGGTTTCTACAGTGAAGACGTCATAAAATAGGAAAAGCTCGAGAAATTAGCAGTGAAGTACGTTCTGCCTTCGTTGTTTTACATAATGAAGGCAAATCCGAACGTGAGGTTGCTTCACAACTGAAGTTATCGAAGACTTGTGTTCATGGCACAATAACTCGATACAGAGAGACAGGTAGTTTTCAAGATCGTCCACGCTCGGGAAAGTCGAGAGCTACCACATCTAATGAAGATAATTTCATTGTTGCTACCAGCAAGCGACATAGACGCTTAACAGCACCAGAAATCCGCGTTGAAGTAAACAAAACCCGAGTTATACCTTTATCATTGATTTCAACAAAACGGTGACTGAGAGATGCGAAGTTTTATGGTCGCATTGCCGTTCGAAAACCTCGGCTGAGGCTGCAAAATAAGAAAAAACGGATGCAGTGGGCTCTTCCCTGAAGAACTGAAACTTTACTGAAGAAGATTTTAAATATGTGCTTTGGACCGATGAATTCAAGTTTGAACTATTCGGTTCAAAACGTAGAATTTACGTTCGACGCAGTGCCCAAGAAAAGATATGTCAGATTCAGTAGTCCCAACAATCAAGCATGGTGGTGGCTCAATTATGGTCTGGGGTTGCTTCTCTAGCCTAGGAACAGGCGATTTGATTAAAATTGAAGGAATTTTGAAAAAGGAACAAAATTTGGAACAGTATATCACAAGACACTTAAAAAATTATTGCCCGTATGCCGAGACATAAATTTCAACAGTGACTGAAAGTCATAAAATGTGAAATGTAAACGAGGATTTTTTGATGAAAAATCAGTTTAGCTATACCTTTTGGACTGGACTTCTGGACATGGACTGTGAATATTTCTTTACGCTTTTCAAGTATATTGTTTGTCAATGAATGTTCTATTAGATGATTAAACAGGTTAATTAAACATTTAATATTTTATTGGAGTTTTACTTTATTTTCCTACTTTAATTAAGGTGGTCTTAAACTTTTGGCCTGCAATATATCATTCCACTATTATCAATATTTCAAATAGTCAATCTGTCGGCTTCGAGAAAGATACAATTTTCCAGTTCATATTCGTACTATTTATTTGTACCATGTACAGTTACGTAATAAATATAACTTATAAAAACAATTTTCCATCCCACCCCGTTCAGCAGTTCAAGTTCAACAGTTCCCTACTCTCAGCGCACAAAACATAACAACGTTATGTTCTTATTTTTCGTTGGTATGCTGTGTGGTTGACTTCTTCACCCAGTTGCGACATGGGCTCCGCTCAACTGGGTGAAGAAGCCATGCCATATTTAGAATCTCACATTTCAGCGTCCACCAATTTCAACAATATTAGATTTATTTTAATAGCTTTCTTCTATTGTTTCTTAAAATACTTAAAACCTTCACATGGTGCAAAAGTTCTTAATGTTTTATCTTACACGTTCCTTTTTATCTATTTGTTCTTTAGTATGTCCCACTATTTGCAAACAAGTTCCATGTTCGAAGAAACTTTACTCCACAAGGTCGTATCTTATTCAAGTTGTAAACTGACATAAATTTTACTTTCCTTGTGCTAACATAGTTACGGCCAGTGAGCTTACGTTGCAGGTAGTAAATTTCATTACATTTCATTCCTGTTATACGCATTTAAAAGCGTATATATGAATTACCGAAATAGAAAAATTATGCAAAGAATTAATGCAAAGAAAAGAATGTTAGGGAATTCCTGAGTATTGCGTAAAGAAGCAAATATGAAACAATTATTTATCACGTCTGATATAATCCTAGGTCGATCGATCGCAAACTGCAGACTTCTTCGAACGTCGATGTTTCAAGTATTCAAGTCTCTAAAAAGTTTCCAGCATTACTTCAGATTTGATATGCAATAAATTCTTTCTACAAAAGTTCTTATTAGTAATCAAGATATGTTTCCATTTTTCTGTAAATATAATAAAGGACCGTACAATTCTTTAATAGGAATTACTAATATTAAATCAATTTCAAGAAGAAAAATAATGCTTTTAGCACGGTATACTTAATGCTCATGTGAAAGGTAACATTACCTTAAATACAATACAGAAAACAAAAATTTATGCTGCAGATGCCTAGAAGCAATCCAATGCTTATAAAATTATAAAGTATTTTGCTTTGTAAAAGCAAAGAAGCTTAACGGCGTTAGAGTGACTAAAGTTCTTGGACTCTGACTCTATCACTAATTTCACTGTTACTACTCTTTATAAGCTTATAGTGTAGACTTTAATAAATATTTACCCAATATTCTATATTGACAAATAAGATGAACAAATAAATACATGTAAGCAATACGCATAATTTTATAAAATCGTATAAATAAAACGATATTAGCGCAGCATGAATTCAATGGTTCAATCGAGAAAGGATCACGCACTCGTAGAATACTCACATAATACAGCATCCTAACTCTCGTGTTTCGTGTAGCGAGCGTAGAGATCAAGGGACCCAATAACAATGCATCTTAGTATTCAAGTACATGTGAGGATGGAAAGATCTAGAGGCGTTTCTTGAGGATGTTCATCCCACTGGCTGCTGCCACCACTCACCTGTCTGGCGAACCATGTGCTGTTTAGTAGGCATTATGAGATTTTTTTTGTTACATTAAGAGTAACAAACGAGCATACAGTTCCTCTGATAATTATTCCTACGGCCCATGGACATGACATTCATCAATCAGATCATAATCATAATGCAGATGCGTTGTCACCCTTGAGAACTGAGATGGAATGCCTCATCACCAGTAATAAAGGTCCCTGGATCCCTAAACTCACCAAACGAAAGACAGCCACATTATGCTACTATTTTATGCTGGTATTCTGTGAGGTCGTGGTCCTACCCTGGTCGGCTAGAAACAAACTGCGGCTAACACTACCAGATTTGGGCCACATTCTGGCATATAAAGTATTTATTAATATTTTGATAGATAATGTCTTATAGTTTTTTTTGTTAACTCTGTAGCCTATAATGAAACATCGCTGCCCATTTCCTTACTTATATTTTCCCTTTTGTCCAAAAAATAAATAGTTAGCTATCATCGGAAAATTTCAGATTATATTACTGTACGAAGCATTTATTATTACAAATATTATAAATTCAGTAAATTGCAGTGTCATAAAATGTAATTTATTAATATTCAAATAAAACAAGTATAATCAAGTGCAATATAATTAAATGGAAAATTGATTAAAACATGGCAATCGGTGCCAATGGTAACGTGATAATTTGACGAAATTTCCGTACTTTTCTAAACATGGCATTTTTTATATCAAATAGGTGGCAAACAAGCATGTAGCCTGAAATCGCACATCTGGTATGGAGCTCTAACACCGCAGGATGGTCGACGGTGAGTTCCCTCTGTCGTCAAGAGTCGAGCACGCAATCGATCGTGGACGCAAAAAGGGAGCCTAAGAAATCAGCTTTCTCGTTTGCGTCATGGGCCAAGGTGACGTCTCCTTTGTGCAGAGATGAAAGAGATGGCTGGCAGACAGATTTGGCTAGAGACCAAAACGCACGGGTTCCCGAAGGGGACGAAATAATTTCTCGGCAATTTATCCAATGTGCACAGACTTTGCTTCTGCGATAACTCTTTTGAAGGTTCTGGAGGCAAAGTTGTACTTTTTTTTGAACAAGACGGATTTTACGTCCCGTAACACCAACGCATCTGCCCAGGCCCGGTAGCACTCTTGCTTATAGCGTGACGCTATTTTACAAAAGCGACCACACCAAGGTGAGATCTGCTCCCAATTAGAACTATTGAGGATGGAATGAAAATTCCGTCTCCTGAAGTACCACGTCAGAGACAGAATCGGTAATAGCGTTGGGATCATCCAATGAGAAGCAAATCCGCCCCCATGGTTAGGAGGCAAAAAAGACCGCTTCCGCACCGTCCCAATTCGCTGACCTGTAGTGTCACACATGATAACCTGCAAATCGCAACGACCACGTGAGAGACACAACACTCCGGATTAAACAATGGTCCGATGAGCCTAAAGGGGCATCGACGGAGAATTTGAATTCGAATAAAACAATTTTTGGGGATTTTATTGCATTCATTTTTATCCCAACGTTTTGAACACTCATGGCCACGGAGAAGACTGAGATATTTGACTTCCTCATATCTTAGTTAACCCGAACTACCGTTAGCTTTTATTTTTTTTTTTTTGGTCCGATCTGGGCACATGGAATTCACATTATCTGAAGGTCTTGCTGTTTTATGTCTGATTTGGAAAATAATTTTATTAATTACAAGATTCCATACCGATTGTAATACCATGTAATTTAAAATTAGGATGATTTTTAATTTCAAAGGCCTCACAGACCTACCTTAAAAATATTTTAATTCGATGTATAATATCCTCATAAATATAAATAATATGGCTAAATAAACACAAAAAAAATTGTATAAGCCATCTTGAATTATTATTATTAAATTATCCTTCAAAGTTTCACATTCTTTTCACAATACTACATTATATTCAGTGTTGCTACAAAACTAACGATCAGTTAACGTACATTCACAATATTGAACAGAATTTGTTTTAATTGAATTACGGTAGAATATTTTGGTTTTCAAGTATAAAAATGGGTATTGTTTTTCAGGATGATGGCCGCTGTTACAGTTTAGGGCTTTTACAGTTTTACCGGGTTGAGAGGTGACCGAGCACTTATGGCGCTCAGCCGAGACCTCTAATGGTGGGTAAACAGCACATGGGCTCCCGAGAGGGAGCATCGGCTTGGGCCGTTACCCTATTGCGCGAGAGAAACAGACTCGAGGGTACCCGAGAGGGCGGAACGGATCAATCAGTTGCTTCTGACTATAGATTATCCAAATAAATATCTCTATTATTATTGTCTAACTGTACCACGGTGGGAATTCGTGGGCGCTGGAGAAGAAGTGGATTAGGAACCTCCAGAGGTGCTTCTACTGATGTTAACTGGGGAGAACCGGCCTGCAACATGGCGGTATCGCGAATAAGTTGTTTTATACGTTAACCAAAAGTATCACAATAATTTCATTAATATTTGCAATGGTGAAATAATCAACATCACAGCCTATGAATGGTCCACTGCTGGATACAGGCCTTCCTCATTGATTGACATAAGACACAATCCTGAGCCACTTTCATTCATCAACTGTATCATCACTATATAATACAACTCACCATATAAAAAACAGCAGCGCTATGTTGTTATTTCACACTGATATTATGTGAGGCAATGATTCTTCACCGATCACGACCACCCTATTGATTATGCAGCTAGCTTAGCTGTAGCGTGCCTCTACCATTGTAAAATTAATTTTGATTACATTGATCTGCAGATCGCGATACCAATCGGGATAAAAGATGTGTGAGTCCTCTTTTAGCCTCATCAGGCAGTATAAACGCCAATACTGATAATCAGTCATCAAATATAAGAATCTTTTATGTTATTTGTGTATGTACTCGTAATTAAAAAAACATAAGCTTAATGAACGTTTGCACTGGTGAATCCAATAAAGCTCGATCCTTTGTGGTATTAACATGGTGGCGTTCGTCCATATGATTAATTTATATTCGTAGTGATCATAATTATTATTCCTACTAATTGTTGTTAATATTTAATATTTTGTTCATAGACAAAATAGCCACACAACTGTCTAGGCCACATTGACTGTAAACTCTTTTAGTTTAGCAGAGGCGATATCGATCAAAAACAATAATTAAGATGATACTAGATTAAGATGTTTTCTGTTTTAACGCAATGATATTTTAAAACTACTAGATGTATTTTTAATCCTCAAATATGCACGTATTTTCTATAGCTTTTACTCAACATTTTTATTATATATTCTATATGAATTCAAGCTTCGTAATATTGCGATCTTCAGTTTGCGTAATATTGCACACTATTTATAACCTTTTATTATAATATCATCGTCTGAACAGTTCATATTTTATCCACGGCTGAACATTGACTAGTTCTGAGCATTAACCAATATAAAAATAATAACGAATTCCAAACGTTAAAACTGAAACTCGCATTGTAAAAGTTTCTTACATATGGAAATGACAAAATTCGATTTGACGAGAACACCGATAAAGTAGCAATAGTCATAACTCAATTGGTCATAGTTCGAGAAAAGGGTGCGATTCCAATTCAGACAAATGTTAAAGTATTATTTGTTTGGGTTGCGTTGGGATTCTCTTTAAAATTCCTAAAATTTTACCGTTGTTATATAAAATCATGTTACAGGCCAATCAAAAATGTGATTTCCCTCAAGATTTACTAGTTTTCATTCTTCTTAACGAGATTAAAGGTCACGAAGTGGTATCATTGTGACTGTAACATTTGACTTACAGATGCCTAAATTTATCCTTGACATTGACTGCGTTATTTATTGCTACTGGGTAGTGCTGCTAAAGGTATCAGGAAGGACAAAGTGAATCGCTTCATATACCTACCTGAATATCAAGAACGAAAGAATAGGGGACCCACCGTATAGAATAGTTGTCGTGGTGGACGGACTAAATTTTGGAATTCCAATGTTTTAACATAAAAATATTAAACAAAGGGCAGGGTACTTTTTTGTGGTAGATATATAAAAAGACAATAAAAAATTAATTGCAGTTAAAGTGCTGATATACGACATGCTCGGCGGTGAAGGATAACAGTGTGGAGGAAAAACCATTGAGGTAAAAAAAATATTTCAATATATGTAACGTCCGCCAAAGTGTAGCAACTTTCCAGACTATGCTACAATACCCTCTCTGAAGATGGAGCCTATAACCAGCAGTGGGATCTGATATATAATCATGCCCACGTGGCCGATTACGACAACTGCAATATTTTTTTAACTCCAGCGACCTTCCTATGTTAATGTTTATTTCCCAATTATAATAATAATAATTTATTTCTTAACCTAAACATTTCACAAAGAAGCAACATACATATTAAAACACTTAAAACAAACCAATATTACATACTCGATATTAAAAGTCCTTTAGATTAACCTTACAATAATGTTTTCTTTCTTTAGCAGCTTTTTTCTTTTTTCTTTTCTTTCTTTTTTTTCTTTTCTTTTCTTTTTCCTATACCTGTGATACAGCTGCTAAACCCCTCCTCTGATTAAGTATAAGTTATAATATAGTTTAAATAACTGTAACATTCTAAATATAATTTAATTACTTAAGCTGTTGAATTTGAAGAAAGTCGAAATTAGGGGGGTTATTACCAAATGACAGCAACTGCACGGAATATTTTAAAGCGTCATAAGCATTAGCAAACAAACACGGAGGCGCTGAATAGTCGACCTTTTCAGATGTAAACTGAAAAACAACAATTTGTGTTATAAAAATAAATCTTCGACTGGGATCAAGGTACAGGACTACACCACACGGCTGATCGGTGGTATCTATAATATATAATATAGGTTTTTACTTTACATTTCCACTTTTATTACAATTTCAAATTACAAGTAAAACATCGTCGATGACGTGAAAACCACTGCGACGCAATATGTTACAAAGTTTACGGTATTCTAGCAATAAATAATGAATGGCTATTGTTTTGACTTAATCCTAAAACTAGCAGAAAATTAAAAACTTTTACTTGCTGCTCTTTAAAGTTTTATTGTTCTTTGGTTCTTTTATTTAATGTAAACTAACGATCCACTTTTTTTTATTACTTTATGAGTAACAAACGGGCACACAGTTCACCTGATGGTAAGTGATTCCTGCGGCCCATGACATTTACATTCATCCTTGACAAGGAATCATAATGCAGATGTGTTGTCACCCTTAAGGACTGAGATAGAATGCCTCGTTACCAGTAATAAAGGTCTCCAGATCCCTGCACTCACCAGACGAAACACAGCAGCATTATGCTGCTATTTTACGCTGGTATTCTGTGAGGGTGTGGTCCTACCCCAGTCGAGCTGACCCATTGATTCTGCAGCTAGAAACAAACTGCAGTGTGGCTCTACCACTGTCAAACTACCACTTCGGCTTCGATCAAAAGTTTAAATTTTAATTATGATTTTTTGTAATCACCTTAAGGTCGCAAACGGGGGACTTAATGCCATTTATTTTGTTTTATAATATTAATAGTGACATAGGAAAACACAGTTCACATGATGTCAAGTGATGAATGCGACCTCTGACATCTGCATCCATCCTCAACAAAGACAAGATTCACATACATTGTTACCTCTAAGGACTGAGCTGGAATACCTCGGAATTGTAAATACAAAACACAAGCAGCATTGTGCTGTGTGCAGTTAAAATCTCTACCAAAGGCGTGGTGAAAATATATCAAGTGTTGCGCACTCCTGTTTAATCCGGTTAAAAACAAAATAAGATAAACCGTTTACGTTTGAATAGAAAAACATAACGAGCTACTGGAAAATTAGTAATATCCGGTATATATTACTGGTCTTCGACAAAGGAAGTGTTGTTGTATCTGTCGATAGTACGATATACGAACATACGGCGATACGAAGCTTTTGAGGTTGTGGAATATGACCGACGGCTCCATACCCACTTTGTGCAAGGCGATCACTGCAATCCTATTTATCGCGAGAAATGAAGATTCCCGCTACTACTCTGTAGCGTATTATAAAACAAGACCTGAAGCTCTTTTATATATATAATTATATATATTTATAGAAATAAGATTTTTTTTTTCTGACTGACTAATAAATAAGTAGGTATAAATTTTAATAATATTATATTACTTCATTAAAAAAAATGCATTTTCATTTGTAACAGAACTTATGGCCGGACTAGGTATATATATATAACTATTTTTGAGACGACTCGAGAACGAAGGTGCATTTTTTAATAATTATCTGGTTTTACAAATGTCTTTCACGAGTGAAACAGAAATGCAGCCAAAGGGTAATGGAGTACATAATGAATTCAATAAAGTGCAGTAGGACCTATCTTTTAATTTCATGACGATCGAAGAACCCTCTCATAAGTAGTAGAAAGATATTAAAATTGATCTTTACGATACTAAAGATAAACTGCTTTACTTTAAATCGAGTGAATAACATGGAGAATTATAGAATTTCGCCTTCGATGTTAAGGTATTGAAGGTGAGTCTGACAATCAGAAATTCAGGAACGCGAATTTTCTACAATAAAAATCGTGTAAGATATGTTTTATCCAAATAGCAAATGTCACGAGTGCAAAAGTCTTTCTGAATGATTTATGTAGCGTTAACGTGAAAGGTAGGTAACTATAGAACAAGCAGTTATAACTAACCTAATAATATAACGCACGAAGCAGCTATTTAGCGGTAACATAAATAGCAAGTTGAAGTGATAATGCGCAGTCCATATAGCTTGTAGAACTAAGACAACCTGGGACTGGCAATCGCAGTGTAGGACGAGTACCAACTAAATCTAGAGAAGGTCTATGCAAGTTTGTAGAAACTCAACGGCTGTGGGGACCACGATCGTGATTTACGTTAATCTATGGGAAAAGTCTATAATCGCAGTGGAATATTGATAGGTTTTGATGATTACGAACACAAATGGGTATACTATAAGAAGGACTACCCATTCACAGCATAGCAGTAATAAATGTTCCATGTAATGCACCTCTGTTCCAGTAGAGCATTCATTCATAGTCTTCAGACAAGTCATGAATAGAAGGAAAAACTGTCGGACAACAACTATTCACATCGTTTCACTCGTCAGCTGGACCAGTTGTTAACCAGCGCTGTGCTGCCACCACAGCATTATAGCCAGTATGTCTACCCTTTCAGTACATGAATGTTTTATGTAAAGGTTTTGATGTAATTTTTGTTTTTGTAATTTTTTCTATCTTTAGTAATAAATTATTCTTTTTCTCAATAATACCCTTAACTTGAAAACAGATTATAGTACACGAGACATTTCAACTCAGTTCTCAGAGGCTATTAACTTAGGTGTATCTTCAATCTTTGTTGAGTCGTGATGTAGGTTTTTATAGGCTTCAGTCAGCACTTAGTGTTTAATAAAATAATCCCTATCATTAGGTTGCACGTAGAAAAATAAAGACGTTATTTTTTTGTTATTTTATTATAATATTAACTCAACGATAAAAATTAATCAGCATTAGAAACGTTAATACTTTTCAATATACAATATAAAAGACGTCGCTAACAAAAAAGTAGGGTAAAAATAAGCGGCTTATAGTAACGTTAAAATACTGAATACAAAAAGCATCGTCATCGTTTCAATTTTATTTTTCTATTAAAGATCTTGCTGAAGGAAAATTTAAATTTTTCTTTTGTTAGAAAAATCCATTTGATTAATAAACTCTACCTAGTCTTTTATTATGGTACAAAAGCAAATAATATACTTTGTTCAATAACCCGGCAGCACCGATAAGGTTTGCTCTAAAGACCTGTGCAGATTTTAACGGCTTGAATTTATTAACTGGTCGCTTTACTTCCAGTAGCCGGAGGTGTATACTTATCGTCCGGTGCGGTCAGATGTTTATTTTTAAACTATGTTTGTTTTTGTAATTTTTCTATCTTTAGTAATAAATTATTCTTTTTCTCAATAATACCCTTAACTTGAAAACAGATTATAGAACACGAGACATTTCAACTCAGTTCTCAGAGGCTATTAACTTAGGTGTATCTTCAATCTTTGTTGAGTCGTGATGTAGGTTTTTATAGGCTTCAGTCAGCACTTAGTGTTTAATAAAATAATCCCTATCATTAGGTTGCACGTAGAAAAATAAAGACGTTATTTTTTTGTTATTTTATTATAATATTAACTCAACGATAAAAATTAATCAGCATTAGAAACGTTAATACTTTTCAATATACAATATAAAAGACGTCGCTAACAAAAAAGTAGGGTAAAAATAAGCGGCTTATAGTAACGTTAAAATACTGAATATAAAAAGCATCGTCATCATTTCAATTTTATTTTTCTATTAAAGATCTTGCTGAAGGAAAATTTAAATTTTTCTTTTGTTAGAAAAATCCATTTGATTAATAAACTCTACCTAGTCTTTTATTATGGTACAAAAGCAAATAATATACTTTGTTCAATAACCCGGCAGCACCGATAAGGTTTGCTCTAAAGACCTGTGCAGATTTTAACGGCTTGAATTTATTAACTGGTCGCTTTACTTCCAGTAGCCGGAGGTGTATACTTATCGTCCGGTGCGGTCAGATGTTTATTTTTTTAAACTATGTTTGTTTTTGTAATTGATATTTGAACCTTATATAATAAATATAAAACAATTAAAATTTATATTTGTACTTAAATTATTAATATCTTATTTTTTTTCAACCTATCCGTTCGAATATATGTAATTTTTATAAAGATAATCATTTTTTCTTAATTAATTTGATATTTTTGATATTATTTGAGATAATCGAATCGGGTCTGGAGGACTCGGTCCATAGACTGTGTAATTGTTAGACACCATTTGCGACGGGTTAATTAAAGAATATACAAATCCAAATATACGATTTGATATTGTACTTAGCAACATAGATTTTCCCAATTTATTAGAACATATAGGTTTCAGAGTCCCCTCGTACCGATTTTTTTTTTTTTCTTTTTTTTTTTTTTTTTCGGGCTGAAGGCCACTGTTAGCCCGAGGGCTTTTAGAATTTCACCGGGTTGAGAGGTGACCGAGCGCTAATGGCACTCAGTCGAGACCTGTAATATAGGTAACCAGCACAAGGGCTCCCGAGAGGGAGCCTCGGCTTGGACCGTTACCTTGTTTCGCGATAGCGTCTGACTCGAGGGTGCCCGAGAGGGCCGAACCTCGGCTCGGTCAGTTGCTTCTGACAGAGGATTCTTTAAATTCGCTATGATTATTAGCTATCTGTACCACCACTTCGGAATGCGTGGGCGCTGGAGAAGAAGTGGCGCAAGAAACTCCAGCGACGCTTCTATCTGTATGGACTGGAGAGAACCGACCGAAATCTTCAATATATCTATCTTACAAACAGATAGACAGTGAGAGACAATCAAACATGCATAACCTGCCGATAACATGATCACTATTCTATTGGCGCTGATTCGGGCCATACGCACCACGGTTCAAAATGTATCAAGTAATAAAATAAAATAAACAAAAGTAAACTCTGTATTACTCTTACGATTGCTAAATATGTTAACGGAAGTTTATTAGCTATAAGCTAAACTTCCTGGATAATAAAATAGAAAACATTTTTTTTACCGCAATATTTTGCTTACAAAAATTTTATATATTTTTCTTATAACAAATACCTCTTGGTTTATAAGAGTACTTACATATATCCACTTACCATTCTCGAGCTCATTCATCCCACAATAACTACCTAAATTTATGGATCTTTTAGTTTTATTATATTTTAATGCTAAAATACTTCATTGAAGATCCTTATAGTGGTCGAATTTGAAGACTTACTTTTAAAGTAATAATCCTTAAAAATAACTTAAATAGAATTAAATAAAAATGTTGCATTGACAATAGAAAGTCTCAGCATGCATTTTTGGGCGAATACCTAAAAGAGCTACACTGCAGTTTGTTTCTAGCTACAGAATGAATGGGTCTGTATCGACCGGGTTAGTAAAATAGCAGCATAATGCTGTCGCGTTTCGTCTGGTGGCAGTAGGGATCCGGAGACCTTAATTACTGGTGATGAGGCATTCCATCTCAGTCCTCGAGGGTGACAACGCATCTGCATTATGATTACTTGTCAAGGATGAATGTAGATGTAATGTGTCCTAGGAATCACTTGTCATTAGGTGAACTGTGTGCTCGTTTGTTAATCTCAATGTAATAAAAAAAAAGAAGTAAATTCTTTATTATCTGCCAAATTCATGTTAAAGTATTTAAAAATTAAGCTACATTTCGTTTTTACTTTACCCACCAAATTAAACTATATTTGTAGAAACTTCGCATGACGTACAACCAATTAACAATAAATAATTTAGTTATAAATCCTTGGAAAACTTCTTGTTCCCAACACATGTTACGTTAAATTTGTTTATTCGAAATGTCCCCATTTGAAACTAGCTCACTTTCTTTATTGTTTATTTTTACTGAATTTGATTTGTCTTACTTTAATTTAAATATAAAGTACATTACAATTATTTTTATAATTATTATTATTTATTACAAAATTTTGTAAATTTCATTTAATTATTTATTGATGTACTGCCTATATCTTTTTTTAATTAATTGTTAAAACGATATGAAGAAACATTGGACTACCATAACATAAAAAAAATCAAATTTAAAAAAGTTACATACATAAAGTTAAAAAAGCTCTAAAAGAAAATAATACAATATAAAACAATTGTAGTAAAATAAAAAAAATGCTTACAAATATTCTGATAAGAAATTTGTTAAAAAATCAATTTCAAGTAATAATTAATGCAGCTGTGTAATATATTTGAAATTAAATTATTATAAATAAAATTTGGAAAACCAAAACTGCTCAGTCTCGCATCTGCACACTCATTTCTTACAAAATATGTTTATTCATAATCATATTTAGTCATAAAATATATAAATAAAAATAAATAGAAAATAAGGAATGTAAAAGATGACTGCTAATGTATATTTTCAATGAAAAACTTTAAGAGTTAATCTGTATCTGATGATAGCTATAGTAGTAAAATATTTTTATTGTTGTTGCGTGTGTAAATAAAAAAACTTCGGTCTTTCGAAATGTTTAATTCTGATAATTATTAAATATCCTCTATATACTAAACTTTTTTATTACATACTGCAGGCCAAAAGTTTAATACCACCTAAATTAAAGTAGGAAAATAAAATAAAACTCCAATAAAATATTAACCCAAACAAACATCATAAGTCACGTGTTTTCAGGAGATAAATAATCCTAATTATTGACCAATTCGTAACAGAAGCAAAGTAATTAATAATGAAAAAATAACAAAAAAACATTATAAAAATATTTTGACGACTCTACCACCTGGCTCTAGCGCAGCATTTGTCGGTGTTTGTAAACAATAGATGTTTATTGTCCAATATAACAAAATAATATAATAAAACAAAAGAATGACTTCTTTTAATATTCGATACTAACAATAGAATATACAGACGTGCATTTCTTTTATTTATCCTATGGGATTTTATTACAATTGATGGATAATTATGTTGTTTATGTGCGGTCTTAAACTTTTGGCCGGCAGGTATGTTATATAAAATTAGTAGAGATGCTGAAAAATAAATCGCGTTTAATTTTTTTTGTCCACCAACCTCGATGAGGTTTGCACCAAAAATGAAATTTATTTAAAGCTGCAAGTCAAAAAGTGATTGTAATACAAAGATACATTGAGAATTATAATATATTGATAGTATTACAGTTAATAATTTAAAAGTTATAAATTTACGATTGGCAAGACTAATTAGTAATGAAAAGCAAATAAACAAATATACATTAATATCAGTTTTATATATTTCACTGGTTATTAAAAACTTTTTTTTTCATTTATTAATAAATTTAAAATCTTATACGTTTTTTAAACTTACGTAAAATAGGCGTCAGCGAAAAAATGTAGTGGATATAATTATTATATTCTTTAACTTTCATAATTTAAACACAATTTTATTGTTTGATGTCTACTTACCAATAATTATATTACCAATGACATTATATATGTATGTATGACTTTGATATTACTACCAATTGATACTTTACGAATGAACTAGTTAGTAGTCCTTCTGCAACTGACTTCGTCCTTTGTCGTGATTGTAGCCGAAGTTGTCTTAAACGTTTGTTGATGTTTTATTTATAATACTGTTATTTATAGTAATTAAACTTTAAATCCCTACAAACTTTAAGGAGACAAGGTTTAAGATTCGATAGAACTGTTGTAATTAAACATCGAAATGTCACAAAATTAATTAAAAAGAAAGTGACACCTGAATCGCGGGCAATATAGCCCGCATTCATCCGGTGAACTATACTCATTTTTCAACCTTAATAAAAATCTCAAGTAATCGAGGTTTGGCTTCAGTTGCAAGTATTATTTTCGCACGTTTTACAACAGTTCTTAATTATGCAAAGAAATACATATTTCCAACACTATCACATTGAATAATAATTAATATTTATTTGTGTCATATGTATCTACTGTTAAATAGTTGAATCTATTTACTTTTAAGAAATTTTGTATGTCTCAAATCAAGCTCTCAAGCTTTCTATTATTCCTTTCCTAATCTTATATTATATATATAATTCCTAATCTAGGTCAATGTAAAAATGAAGAAATTGCATGGAAATAAATTGCAATTATGTGAAAAAATTGTAATGCAAAACTGTAAATAAAGGAAATATATACTTGCCTTACTTTACAGACACAAATCGTCGAAATTTGAACACGGACGACAATAAATAACACAGATAAATACTTGAAACTTAATGAAAATACAGTAACGTGTAATATTGCCAAAAATAAGCTTAATGGATGTTTAAGCCAGTAAATCCGGTAAAGCGCGAATCTTTGTGGTTTTGGTGGCGCGTTTGTGCGTATTATTAAATTGTTTTTGTAATAATTACTATTTACTATTGTTAACATATTGTTATTGTGTTGGCGACGTTAAATATTTTGGCTTTATCTTTTAAAATGTTGTCATTTTGTGTCCAAAGGACATCCAACCTACCCAACAGATAAGAAAAGTACAGTCTCTGAGGTGACCCAATCTGTAATGGAAGAGAAGGCGGTAGCAACATAGCATTATCCTTCCTGTGCCGGCTGGACTAGGTGCCCGAGTCCTCCCGCCCCCATGAAGGGTTGTCGCCTTGTCGTGGCGGGGAGGCTTAGTAACCGTGGATTGGTCACCCATGGTGAAGCATAGAGGAACCCAAACGCACTCCGTGGCCGGTCCGAGATAGCCGCTCCGGTTGGGCTCGTAAAGAGCTCGCCTCGGAAGTGTGTCGGTGGACTGCTGGGGGCGGAAGTGACGGAGCGAGGCCGTCTTCCCCGCCCTCACGGGTTTCACCGCATGATACGGCTGCGGTGGGGCTGCGGGGGAAGAGGAATGTCGGTGTTTCGTTGCCACTCTCCCTGTCCTCCGCGGCCAAACACCGCAGGGGGCTGGGTTTGCTTACTGCTTTTCTGGCCCCCATGGCCTCTGGGGGGGTGGACTCGGGGGAGTCCGCTTACCACCTACATACAGAGTATTAAGCCCGTTAGCGACCCTAACAATACCACCAGCTATACTCCACCTCTTGAGTGAACATTGATGCGCTATATAGCGTCAATTATAGAGTCGTCCACTTGCAATCAGAATTGTAGATCTGACAACTCGGAACTTACCTCTCTGTACCATCGTCTAGTACAAGTATTTTAAGCATAAAGTGGATAACTGGTATTTTAATTAGTGGTGTTAGTAATGTTTAGTACTGCTAGCATTTTTTAACTGAGGTCAAAAATATAGAAAGTTTATTTACAAATAAAATACATAAGAAAAATATTTTTGTATGAACATTGATTGGGCGCGCAGTTGACTTATGTGATGATAAGTGATTCCTACAACCATATATCAACCACAATAATTATTGAGAGCGCCTTATTGGGCCAACCATCTGATGGTAGCTGCTCCCCATGGAATCTACATTCATCCTTAACAAAATTTCAACATATACAAGCGTTGTCACGCCTAAGTACTGAAAATGTCCTCGTTACTTGTAATTAGGGCTCTAGATCCCTAAACTCACCATACGAAATACATTTCACTCTGTTATTCTGTGGAGCCGTGATCCTTTTCTAGTCCATTCATGCTCCACCACGAAACTAGGTGCAGTATGGTTTTGCCACCGTTATGTTGAGTTGTTCGTAACTTCTGAGAGAATTTTTAAAACATTCTACAAATACGGATGCTGAAATATTCACAATTTACTAGGCAACTACTTAAACGCAACGGTCGTAACTATGTTAGCACAAGGAAAGTTTAATTTATGTCAGTTTACTACTTGAATAAGATACGACCTCGTAGAGCAAAGTTTCTTCGAAGATGGGCTTGATGAGATTGCTTACAACTAGTGTTACTAATTCACTTAAGAACATTATAATGTAAGATCTTAGTATAAGACGTAGATAATATGATATGTATGTCTACATAGGAAACCATATAGTCATCACCAAATTATCATCATCAGCCCATATTAGTCCATTGGGACTGGATCTCTCAAATTACTTGCCTTTGACCGTTGACTTGTTCTCGTCCAAATTTACAAAGTATTGTGTGATGTCCGAGAACCGGTCATTGAGGGGCATCAAAAACCAGGAAAAAAGATTACTGTGGAAAACAATATGCTCAAGAAAGATCTTTTCAATTATAGGAAATGACGCATATGACGAATATTTTTCAGGAAGTAATTTGCATTAAATTACCTAGTGTTTAAGCGTTCATACAATATTAGAGACTGGAGCTTTTAAAAACCAAATAAATTTTCGTTTTATTATTTGGTGCAGCACTCGATCAACATTCAAAAATACATTTGAAGGTGAAAAAATTTAAAGTAACTTAACTAACAATCTATAGGTTCTCACCAATCACGCTCGACCTCCAGCTTTTAGTGATCCTAACCTACCTAAGTGACCTAACCTACCTAAGCTAGAATTTGGTCTTTATTATTTATTTTCCCACACTTAACGTGAGTAGGAATCTTCTTAAAATTTCTCGCCATCCAGAGTCGGAGCGACGCTGACGCTGTTAGATTGAGGTTGTTAGCTCGTCGCTAACTGTTAGCACTGCGTCCAGCAAAATTAAACATATACAGAAAATAATTGGCATATTCACCCTTGTAAATAAAACTACAGTTTTTATTGGTGCATTAGGTTTTTATACAGAATAGGTGGATGGTAAGTGATTACCGCCACCTATGAATATCTGCAACAGTAGAGGAGTCGCAGATGCGCTGCTAGCATTTAAGTAGTAGCAAGGAGAATGTTTTCAAAATAAGAAGATGCGACAAAGGGATTCTTAATCTTAAGGTCATAAGGTTAGACATAAGGATAATGTATGATCGACATTGTTCTCATAAAGGATGATGAGGATGATGGAGGACATTATTCTCAAGAAGACGGAGGACTCACTTACAAATGAGTACATTTATGAATGACTCTATTAGTCTTCGTGCGCACTTACTATTATACAATTTATCGATATAAAAATTTATGTATCGAGTTGAAGACTGTAAAATTATTCGTGACAGACATTGACCAGAAAAATTAGATAACATATTATGATAATTTCCTCGGGATAGATATTGAACACAGCAATACTTTCTGTTTATCCTGTTTTGTCCTGTAATAGCCTGCCCTGTCCTGTTCTGTCTTGTTCTGTTATATTCTGTCCTATCGGTACTGTTGTAATAATTAGTATATTATAAAATAATATTTTCTGTTATAATTATTAGTTGATAAAACTTATTATTATATATCTAAGAATATTATTTAAGGAAGTGTAATTATTACTATTAATTCCAATAAGTCAGCATCAATTATATTATATTCGACATCGAAATCGAGGATATCACCATCATTGAGGGTGACATACGACCACATAGTTCAAGTGATAATAAGTAATTCCTGCGGCCCATGCCATCCATATTCATTCTCAATAAGGAATCATAATGGTGTAAGAGTGCCGACCCTAAGGACTAAGATAGAATACCTCGTCACCTGTACTAAAGGCCTCCACATCCCTAGACTTGTCAGATGAAATATAGCAGCGAAGTCCTATTTTGCGCAGGTATTTGGAGAGGACGTGTTTTTCCCAGTGGGTGCCAACCCAATCATGGCGCAGCTAGTAACAAACTGCAATGGAGATCTACCATTCTCACAACGCCATTAAAAGGCATCACGTACATTAAAATCGTAAAGGATCCAAGAAATTATTATCGGCTCTCTAAAGCCTGCATGCTAATTTGCAAAACATAGCTTAATTCTATTTAAGAAGCTTTGCGTTGTATTACGTTCAGCGGAATGTAAAGTTTTCTGTAATTTATTTTGGATTATCTTTGTCATAGTCAAATAAGTATTGTAGTTGTTGTGTAAATTGGTATAATTTATTACATATTAAATACAAACTTCAGTTTAAAATGTATATTTATTTTTTAAAGTATATAAATTTTCAGGTTACCAGCGTATCTTACGTTACACGATCATGCTTCTTCACTGTTGGCTGTATAAGAAAGTTCAGAGTTAGTAAGTGAGTTATAGAGCAGGCTATGCTCGGTGTTTTTCTGTGTGATAGAGTACGCAACGTAAACATCCGCAGTAGATCGAGGAGGACCGATCGCAAAAAGTTAAGCAAGCTGAAGATGCAATGGGCCATCAGCTCGTAGAACTGATAATCGAAGAGTGGGGAAGTAAAGTTCTTGAGTGGCTACCTCGACCCCCGACTAGATGGAGCGACGACCTATGGTAGTCTATCAATGCAGGTAGCTCAGTGCATTGTGTCAATCTTTGAGAAATGCCTCATCAATTTTCAACTTAAACTAGTTTTCTCTTTTTTTTTAATTTAAGTGTTTGTAATTTAGACTTTTTTTTGGAGTAATTTACAGATTTTGCTTTTTTTGTATATTTTTAATTTTATCTCATTAAAAATTGTTTATGTCCATATTTTATACTGTATCTCAAAATGTAAATGTTTATAATGTATCTCAATATATATCAATGTCACAATTAGGTAAATGCTGTACATACCTATTGTTGGGGCACATATTAGTTTCTAATGCTATACAACTTTATTAACTTTTATGAATGTGTGATTATGTACATTGCTGGTGTGTCTACAATAAATAAATAAATAAATAAATAGTGTTTAATTAATATTTTTATTTTTTTATTTAGTCACCTAAGTGAATGGTTTTTAAACAAAATTCCAACATTCAAGAAAGCACCTCATGATGATAATTCCAATGCAGTAAGAGGTAGGAGTATATTACGATTTTTTTTCCAAGAACGCATGAATGTCTCAAAGTAAACTACACCGAAAACCAGAAACAATGTAGAAAATTATTTACGTCACTCCAATTCCTGTACGTGTTTTTACTCCTGGAAAGAGAAATTCAATCTCACATGCTTTACCGTCTCCTCTAGGCATGTTCAGACGAATTGGTGTTTTCTGTAATGTCTTTTAGATCGGCGTTGCATGTTGCGAAGTCAAAGAAAAATATATATTGTAAGGTTGAATACTGTAATATTACAGTATTCGTCTATATTTTAAGACTTATTTTAATTGGCTTTATTTTACCTCTAAACATAACTATAAATTTTATGTACTGGTAACCGGTTAAATATTTCATCTACCTAATAAATAAATGATTTCCATTAATGGTGAGGGACAAAAACCAAAAAAGCAAATTACAGGATAAATGAGGCATTCTATTCATATCGATGGCGAACATACGAACATTCAATACATGCAACACAATGTGGTATTATGTCATCTTTTTTCCATAAAAAAGTTGGAATACTATTTTAACACATGAGATATTTAACATATGTCAACTATAAAACTTGGTCGTATGTGGCAATTAAACTTATAAAATACACTTATAATTACACAGAAAGATAAGGAAGAAGATCTTTTGTAATTTGAATAATAAGTGTAATTATAAGTTAGTATTCAGTCTCTATCTATCTCTCTCACTATGAGAAAAACTGATAGCATATCCCTCCCATTTTACGCATAGCGAGCTGAATTTTATGACTTCTGAAATAGGAATAAAACCTGTATCTCAGGAATCAGGGCCCTCTCCCATTTTTTTTTCAAGTACAATAGTTTTACAATAGATCGTGTCAGTAACTTTTAACAGCAATTAAGAAAAGTCATTAAAAATATGTGTATGTTTGTTTGGGTGTGTGTGTATGCAAATATGTTGATGTCAGCGTGCGTGTTAATCGAGGGTATATATAGAAACGAGTTTAGTCGGCGGTCCCGATCCACAAACTACATGTAGGTCGCCCCCGGGCTATATTCGCGCTCAGCGGCATACAACTGGAGGCATGTGTCTAGTGTAGTATCGGCTGGTGATACTCTCTTAATATCATCATCAATGATTGTCAAACCTATTATGTACAAATAATAATGGAGAATCTTCCTACTACACAATATAAATACAAAAAGTTTTTTAACGTAAAAGTTAAAAATTAAATGGTTTACTGTTTACATTTATTTATTATGTAGTTTATAAATGGTCCTCCTAACGGTCCTAACCTTTGCAATAAAGCCAATACGTACAGTTTACATGTTAATTAAGATACGATAGGGTTATATTCAATAAATTCCTTAATAAATATATCAATAATAAATTGATCAATTCCCCGGGAATTTCGCAAATGAATTTAACAAAAAAAAAATAAGTCCATTTTAAACTATAAATATTTAATAAAATATCAGGCCTAACTAGGTCTTGAAAATTAAATCTTTGTAAAGAAAATGTATTATAATAAAATTCCGAAGCAAGTCACTAAGCTCTGTGAAGGAAAAATTCATAAAAATTGGAAAGCAAACTGTTCAAACAGCTTATTATAAAGTTGATCAATACGACGAGAGTAGAAATATATGAAAATAAATATGTATTGAAGTTTATTTTAAAATTTAATTTGAAATTTGCGAAATAGATGTAACGTTTTAATGATTTTAAATTTACTTTGTTACAGGGACTCTTTCTTCAATAAAACTACCAACATAACCTAATTATGGGATAAGCTGATTTCATAGATGTAATACATTTACTTTATAACTAAACAAAAGCTAAGCTTGACCTAACTATAATTAAATGATGATGGGCGCGAGGAGAGCTTTATGCTGGAACTCTGCCTTAGGCTAGCTTTCCGAAAGGTTATTGTCTAGCTTATACAAGGGCGTGTCTTTAAGCTAAAAGTAATTAGAGACAATTCATACATATTAAATGTATTTTATAGCAAGATATTGAAAGAGTATAATGTATAAGAGTCAACTCACCCTTGATTTTTTTAAAAATAAAATAGATGGCTAAAGAGCAAGCAGCCCACCCGATATTAAGCGATCACCGCCGCCCATGAACATCCAACACCACAGGAGTCGTAAAATGCGTTGCCGGCCTTTAAGAAAGGTGTAGGCTCTTTTCTTGAAGGTCCCTAAGTCGTAACGGTTCGGAAACACCACTGGCGACAGTTGAATCCACGGAGTAGTAGTGTGTGGCAAAAAATTTCGCGTGAAGCGTACAGTACAGATTTTAACTTTACTTAAGTTTAGTTTAGTTTTATGTCGTTATTTATAACTCACTTTTTGTTTGATTCATCATCTGTTGAATTTAAGCTATTATACCTTACAAAGTGCGATTCAAAGCAATCAATATCCAATGACTTAGTACTATATAATCGTTTTATATAGTAAAGGTCTACCGTTAAATATGCTTTCAATAAACTACATAAATTGTTAATAACCTGAATACCAAATTAATTTTCTAGCACCGTTGTTCACGTTTTACTGAACAATAAATTTCAATGTATTACATTTCATTTCGAAACGAATTCAGTATTTTAATCACATTAATCAGCAACACATAATTATTTCATTTCAGTCCCGGGTATAGTGATAAAAGTATCTGAGTATAGGGTTGCAGGTCCCGGGGTTGAATTCTCAGTAGAGATTTTTTTTCAGTTATACAGATTGTTGCTTCAAGTTATACGGTAAGATTGATTTCTCTAATTACGCTTACAATACATAATCTGCTTACTTTAATAAACTGAGTTTATAACTAAGATGCGTTTTATACTCGTCTCTCTACCTATTACCTGTTCTGAACAGAGGTCGTACTAGAAAAAAAGTCCTTAATACAACGCTTTATTCTCGTTAAAGCATAGAGCAAACTCTTGTTGCACTTCTCACAAAGAAAATTATAGTAGAGTTTATGCAAAAAATGGTTTTCACATTAATTATACACGATGTTGTAGTCGGAATTATAAACATACGTAGAAAAATGTGACTTCACTCTTGCTGTTTTGAAATATTTTGTTTAATAAAAATAATTTTTGTTTTGAACACATAATCTATAACATAATCCATGGTCGACAATAACTTTACAGAATTATTTTAATAGAAGTGTTTTTAAAAATACAATGGACATAAGAGTTGACGCGAATCTCAAGCCGCGATTACAATATAAATGACACACACTCTATTTAACCATCTCTGAAATCTTAAAGTTATAAGCATCCACGGCATATGCTTTGCTTTCAAACCTGTTCCTATATCATTTTTCTTTAACTATAGTACAGAGTTAAAAATCACAATATCAGAGATATATATATGGGAGATATAAGGTTGAATGCACACGCTTTTTGAATTAACATAGAAGAGTGTTAGGACAAAAGGGGCCTGGCAAATTCGTGACTTCAGCCACTTGTCACACTAAGCGGACAACACTTTTGAGGCACAAACTGTAACACGACATTCAGTCAGGTGTTGAACAGCCGGCAAACTCTCACCTGTATCAACAAGAAGACAAACACGTCTACGTCTGTGTTCATTCTACTAGAGAAACACAGACTTACGAGATGGAAATCGTCATACAAAATGTTAACGGATTTATCGAGCAACAATTTTATTGACCTAGGCGGAAATCTGAAAAATTCACTTCATGATTTTTTTTTCTGTTTGCATCCATCATAATGCAAACACACATTTTAAAAAAATAAAGTTACAAAAAATAATCTAATGACCTTCACAAAAAATTATATATGTTCAACGGCCAGTGATTCTTTTTTATAAAATTTATTTTTCAAAAATCGTAATTACTGTTATTATAATAATTAACTGGCTACGGGAAACACTATAAGATTAACTATATGCTCGTTTATTATAAATTATACAGCAAACTTATTTATTTTTCATATAGTTTTGTACGAAATAGATCCATCGGTCTACTATTATTTACTATTAAAATAAATATGTTCCTGTATAATAAAAGTTTATAACAGTACATAAAAAAAAGTTACGTCATAACCACTAAAATGTAATCTCTTCGTTATATCAAAGCACATTACACATTGTGTTTATGTTATAAGTAAGTTAACCCTATAAATAGTTTCAAGACTCGGCCCACTCGCAAACTAACATAAATCTAACTTAACCCGCCCTAACTCTACTACGCCCACTGGATACAAGTTGCAGTAACTACGGCAGGTCTAGTGTTATCGACAGACACACCAATATTTTAAAAACAATTTATGTAAGGCATATTAATATTAAGGTAGATCGTTTCTCAATCTGGTTCTTCAATTCCTGGGTTCGCTTTTATTATAAAAGGGGGCGCAATCTGTTAAATACGAAAAAAATATTTGATTTAATAGCTACATCCCATAATAAAATATAACAAATTATACACTAAATAACCACTTTTACACATCCACAATTACGATTGTGTATGTCGTGTGCCAGAGTCAAACAAATGAGTTTGGATTGTATTCGTATAGCCTATTGTATGTATTTTATATTTTTATTAAAAAGTTGGCCCTTTGTTACGTTTAATTTGGTAAAAAAATAAAGAATATATAAAATTCGGGTAGCATTTGCAATTTCTGTTTCATCCCAATAAGATAAACTTTGTGAAGGCTTGTATATTTTGAGACACAACCTCGCTATCACAGTGTACCTGTGTAGCTTAAAAACCTAGCTCTAATACTTTTCGTATGGTTAGTGTATACAAAAAATCTTATTACATGAAACTAATTCTTACCATATTAGACCTTAACAGACTAATTATAAAGGGCATTTAGTCTTCTACATCCAGTTGTTAAACTCAGATAAAAAATACCTTTATCTATTATGTCCATGCGCCGTATCCTTTTATTACCCTTTCTTAAAAACATCATCAGGTTATCCTGTTGTGTGTTATTAGTCGTAGATACCTAAGAGTACACTACTGCAATAACTTATGATGAGTAATGATTTTTGATGTCATTGTATATATGATGATATTGATATCCCCCTGGGGGAAGGAGATGAGGTCCGGTCCACCAAGGAACACAAGTTTGTACACATTACAATAACATGGAACAATCAACAAATAGAAAACAAAAAAATAAGCAATAAAAAATAAAATAAATATCGGCTTCGGCTGTGAATCTAATCTAGTACACATAACTTAGCAACCAAGTCATATCACCACTATCCCCAATAGCGTAAACTGTAGATTAAAAAAGATATTTTAAAATATCAGGAAATTAAAATTATGAAAAGCCTATAGCTCTAATGTAAAAGTTTATCTATACAAAGACTTACCCGCTTTCCTTGTGTGCTGTGTCAGCTTTATCTTTTGCAGTGGTTATTATGTAAAATATTCACAGCTTACGTATTGTTGAGTTAACTTTATGATCAAAATAAATTACATATGCGCTATATATGACGTATCGGCAAACTAGCAATGAATGGAACAGGCAATGTGCTGGCCACATAGCTCGTAAAATCGATAACCTATGGGGAAGAAAAGTTCTTGAACCGTAACCTTGGAATGGCAGGCAGTGTAAGGTCGCCCTTCCTATAGCGTAATGGTTTAAGGTGCGGTCTCCGAAACTTGGATAGGAAGTTCAAATCAATACGACTACTTTTTTTTTTCGTAGGGAAATCCTCATGGATACCCCTCTGACGCGGGGCCGTCGGAAGGGTTATGCCGGACTCCTACCAGCTAAAACCCCACGGTGTTCTTCCCGACACCCTTGGTCGGGACTACGGGAACGCTTTCGCACACTACCGTAGTCTCGACGGGGTTAGCCCGCTGCGGGCCCATCTTTGAATTACCCCTTCTTCATGTAAGAGCGCGTGTGAACACCGCGCGCGCCATCTCGAGGCCTTAGCTATTTGGCGACGGTTGAGCCCTGTGTCCGTCACCTAGGCCTTAGTTATGGGGGTTGAAGGAGGGCGTGATATACCCTCCTCCGGCGCCCAGTTCTCTGGCTGTGGATTGGGACATCAGTGCATCTCTCTCTCTCCCTTTCCGCAGCCTCCTTCTGGGACATAGCTTGTTCGCAGAAGGCGACAACGGCGCTCCACGACCTCTCGTTTTCAACCATAGCCTTAATGAGCGCTGGTAACGAGAGATCGTCTCCCACTACTGCGGCAAGGTTTTGGCGCAGTTCAGCCCAAGCTGGACACTCTTCTAGCGTATGCTGCGCCGTGTCCTCGTGCCATCCACAATGGTGACACATGGTTGTCGGCTCTCTTCTGGCTATGCGGCACAGGTACTTACCAAAGCACCTGCACCAGCCGGAAGGTCAGGGCGCCGTGCCGCCTGTTCATCCAGTCTTCAAGGACCGGACGAAATATCTCCTAGCACAAGTATTTTCAGCATAGTTGTAGTGGTTAACCGGAATGTTAGTAATGTTACTGGCATTGCTATCATTCTTTTTTTTTAATAAATGCAGTGATGATCAATGCAACTTTTTTTTTTTTTGCTACTATCCTCCGACAGGAGTCTGAGACTTTTATAGTCTTGTGATTATTATAACTGGCATTTTTATTTTTAACTGATATATTTGTAATTAATAATATATATGTAACTAAATATAATGTAGATAAAAAATAAATATTGTTTTTTTTTTTACTTTTACTTGTTCCTTTTAATAACAATTTCAGTGATACTTTGAGCGAACTTTAAAAAAATTCTCTATCTTTGCTATTCCTTATTATCAGAGAGAAGAGCTTATTTTCTAATTTGTAACCTAATTCTAGTTCTAAATGTATTCTGTATACACTATACCTTGGGCAGTCTATTAATATATGCATTATAGTTTCTTTCTTGTCAGGTTCATATACATGAAGGGTTATGTTTGTATTTATACTTAAATAGATAGTTTGCAGGATTTATACTTAAATAGATAGTTTGCAGGATTTATACTTAAATAGATAGTTTGCAGGATTTATACTTAAATAGATAGTTTGCAGGATTTATTCTCAAATAGATAGTTTGTAGGATTTATACTTAAATAGATAGTTTGCAGGATTTATACTTAAATAGATAGTTTGCAGGATTTATACTCAAATAGATAGTTTGCACGAAGCGTATAGATGCGGGATGTCAGGATCTTGCTATATTCAGAAATGGCCTAATAATCTGATGATGTGAATGTAGCATAACATCATGACGGAAGCACAAATGGCTCAAATATAAAAGGTATTATATATAATATCAAATATATAATAAAATCACAATGATATCATCTTATTATTGCCATATACCACCAAGTGGGCAGGATATGTTACAGTACCATAAACATTTGTTCATAAACACACACACACACTCGTCGTCCCTTTCCCTAGTGAACTGTAATGCATATGCAATAACATCGTAGGAAGTTTTAGATTCAGTGCCACGGGAAATAGATGCAACGCACCCGAACAAGAAAAACAACAAAAAAAAACAAATGTGACGGCTTTGAACAGTGGTAGAGCTACACTGCAGTTTATTTCTAGCTGCAGAATGAATGAGTCAGCTCGAACAGGGTAGGACCACGCCCTCATAGAATACCAGCGCGAAATAGCACCATAATGCAGCTGTGTTTCATCTGGTGAGTGTAGTTGCCCTTTATTACTGGTGACGAGGCATTCTATCTCAGTCGTCAAGGGTGACAACGTCAGATGTCATGAGCCGCAGGAATCACTTGCATTTTTTACTCTTGCGTTTATTACAATCAATGTAATAAAAAAAAAACTTGACTCAGTAGCTAGGTACTACAATGACGACGACACTCGGCCGTCAGATAAAAAAGTAGACCTATAACCGTTTTCAATATGACGAGGGGCTTCAATAGAAGAATAATTTATCAAAAACAAGGCAAATCGAATGCCTGAGAGCCTGTATGCAATTACTTAGTATCGAGTAAACTGCCACTGTGTGATCATTTGCCATACTTAATTTCATATATAACACAACAATTTAATGTTCTATTAAATATAAACACTCAAAATTATGTTATGATCTTCCATTACAACAATGCAACTCTTCGTCTTCCTTCAATATTCCATTTCGGACAACAAAATTCGCAATGTGAAACGCTTCGCGCCCATTGAATACTTTATGACGGTTGTAAATCTAACGAAATCGTAAAGCGAAGCGAAGCGCCCAGTGCCTACCCTACGAAAAGGGCTCGACCCTTGACTACCGTCGAAAGGATATAGGTGGATAAAAGCAACTACTACTATTTCTGCTGGATAAAACATTTTAATAGCCTTGCTAACAACGTACAGTTTACAAAGGGCCTAGTTACTTTGATGAAACAAAGGGTGACGAACAACCACACAGGTCTACATCCATCCTCAATAAAGATTCAAGATGGAAATGTATCGTTACACCAGTGTACTGAGATATAATGTCTCGCTATGACTAATATAACAGTGCTAGTTCTTTTCTAGCTGCAGAATGAATGAGTCAGCTCGAACAGGGTAGGACCACGCCCTCATAGAATACCAGCGCGAAATAGCACCATAATGCAGCTGTGTTTCATCTGGTGAGTGTAGTTGCCCTTTATTACTGGTGACGAGGCATTCTATCTCAGTCGTCAAGGGTGACAACGTCAGATGTCATGAGCCGCAGGAATCACTTGCATTTTTTACTCTTGCGTTTATTACAATCAATGTAATAAAAAAAAAACTTGACTCAGTAGCTAGGTACTACAATGACGACGACACTCGGCCGTCAGATAAAAAAGTAGACCTATAACCGTTTTCAATATGACGAGGGGCTTCAATAGAAGAATAATTTATCAAAAACAAGGCAAATCGAATGCCTGAGAGCCTGTATGCAATTACTTAGTATCGAGTAAACTGCCACTGTGTGATCATTTGCCATACTTAATTTCATATATACCACAACAATTTAATGTTCTATTAAATATAAACACTCAAAATTATGTTATGATCTTCCATTACAACAATGCAACTCTTCGTCTTCCTTCAATATTCCATTTCGGACAACAAAATTCGCAATGTGAAACGCTTCGCGCCCATTGAATACTTTATGACGGTTGTAAATCTAACGAAATCGTAAATTTTGCAAGCGCCCAGTGCCTACCCTACGAAAAGGGCTCGACCCTTGACTACCGTCGAAAGGATATAGGTGGATAAAAGCAACTACTACTATTTCTGCTGGATAAAACATTTTAATAGCCTTGCTAACAACGTACAGTTTACAAAGGGCCTAGTTACTTTGATGAAACAAAGGGTGACGAACAACCACACAGGTCTACATCCATCCTCAATAAAGATTCAAGATGGAAATGTATCGTTACACCAGTGTACTGAGATATAATGTCTCGCTATGACTAATATAACAGTGCTAGTTCTTTTCTAGCTGCAGAATAAACGGATCAGCTCGACCGGAGTAGGACCACGCCTTCACAAAATACCAGCGTAAAATAGCCGCATGTTATATAATGGTGCTGTATTCCGTCTGGTGAGTGCTGGGATTCGGAGACCGTTCTTAATGGCAACAAGGCATTCCATCTCAGTCCTCAAGGGTAACAACGCATCTGCATTATGATTCCTTAACAAGGATGAATGTAGATGTCATGGGCCACAGGAATCACTTACCATCAGGTGAACTGTGTGTTCGTTTATTACTATACTAGATTATAAAAAAAAACTTGATGTATGGATCCTTCCACTCGCGGAACACAGCAGCTATATATGCTGATATTATGTGTGGATATGGTTCTTTGCGTGTTGTTCTGATCGATCTGATCACTGTCGTTCACTGTTAAATTTGTAGTATTTTTTTTCGCTTCATCGTAACAATCTGCCATTAGTTTAATCTCGTTGCCGATAACAATGAAATTGTTAATTTCAATTTAAAGTGCTAATTGATACACGTCCTCGGTGAAGAAAATGTGGTAAACGTAAGTATATAAAATAATTAATTATAATATATTACAACAAAAAACTGACATAGATGTCACCGTACGAATACATATATTTATAAAATTCATGCAGTGAGTTCAATGTGTCAATTACAATATGAAGACATTTAATTTTTTTATATGGGTAGAGTCACGCTGCAGCTAGTTTCAACTTGCTGGATGAATAGGGTTGGCAGGCGAAGGGCCACCCCGGATAAAATACCAACCTAACAGGAGTGACAAAGCTCACATCGTTATAAAAAAAATAGCGTCAAATGCAAATAGATCAATGTTGCGCGTAAAAGAAAGAAAACTTCCTTTTTTTACATTTTTCGAAACGTGTTAGAACGGCTAAGAATTTGCTAACCTATAGCGCTTGTAAAATCTTGTTAAAACTTTATACAAAGTTTTATTTTGATAACGGATTCCAAACTACTCCATGTTTTAGGTGTTAGTATCATAGCTATTATAAAAATAGGCTAGTATAGAAGCTGCAACATGAATAAATAACCCCCACTGGAGACTAACCCCTTTCACAGAAAGCTAGCGTAAGAAAAAAGCCTAATGTCCTTTCTTCTTTAGATACGAAAATGAAACTCTAATTATTGTTCCGTTCGTTCTGCGTATTGCATTTTAATTACTTAACAAGAATGAATACGAACGTGATAAGATCGTAACAGATTTTTTTATTTTCATAAAGAATGCAATGGTGTTAGTATTCCTGTTAACGATTCCACGTTACCTTAAATGCTTGTAAACATTTTACAACTAATCGATTAATAGATGCGTTCTCACAGCCTTAAGTTTCACCGACTGTACCCTCTATCTGCAAGGATATTTGTCGCCTATCATCTCATTATTTCATAAAATAAATCTACAATTTATCACATTATAGCAATCTCCATAAAAATATTTTAAAACATAGCGGAGGCAACATCTGTAAAACGAATTACATTTGAGACAGGACGCAGTTCTGGTTTATTTATAAAAAAAAACAATTTTATCAGAAAGTGATGTTAGTCCCATGTATTTTAGATACAATCTTAATAGATGGAATGACATTAGTAATGTTTATGTCCACCGCATAAACTTAATGTCAATCATTCAGTTAATATCCATTAATATAAACTCGTAGTATAAATCTATTTCTGAGTAGCACCGTGGAGAAAGTATTCACTACACATTAGTATTAAGCTATTCACACAAGCAACAGCGACATATGAGCTTTTTTATAAAATTAAAAGTCGAACGCGGTGATATACGAACACATATTAATAACATGTGGTGATATCCCATAAACATCTACTATATTATATTTATGCTAAACAAAGATTTAAGACATGCATGCGTTGTCCCGTTTTAAAACTTAGAAATGGTCGTAAGTTTAAAGTAAATAAATAAGCTTCTTCAACTAGGTTATGACTACAAACCACATAATAAGCTATACAGAAAAAGCTATTTAATAATAAATTATACTTCATGTTATACTAATATACGTGTGTCTGAATTCGTGATCTGCTGTTTATGACAAGATATATATGCACTCAAACACAGGCATACACTCGTCATCCCCTTCCCTTTTCCCACGTTATTCATATGCAATAAAATCAGCAGACAAAATGACAAAATCTCGACAAACAACAATTTGTGTAACACAAATAATATTCCTCGGCTGGTAATCAAACTCAGAACCAACAAATAGAAGATCCAAAAACAAGATATTATGCTAAAATCGCCAACTGGACTGCTATGTGCAATATAAACAAAAGTAGTGTTCATTAATTTAAACATCAGCTAAGCTCACACATAAAAGTTTCCACAAGTAAACTTGAACGGAGTACTGTACGGTTGTGTACGGAACTCCACAATGGTCTATTTGTCCACGCCGTTGTTTGGTTTATTGCAATCGTTTGCTAGCCAGTCGCTAGTAGGGTAACAATGCTTTTTAAAAATATAAAAATTTAAGTCGCTGTAATTATTTATTTATATCTTAGATTGTTTTAGCTTAAATTCATATTGAATGCAAACTTAATATATATGACGCTGCTGCGATATGGTATATGTATGTATTTATATGTATAATACATTATATATTCATTATAATTTTTATTTATATCCTAAAATATTTATGTTTGAAATTACTTATTGATATAGTTGTCACCTACATACATGAATATATCATGGTATTTTTTATAAGTATGTTCGTGATTTCTATGGCATCACCGTGACTACGTAAGATACTCATATTCATATTGATAAGGAATAACTTTTATTTTATGCTGATATTCCTAATGTTCCTCCGTTCGAGCTTGTCTATTTGTCTTACAGCTTGTTCATAACTTCGACGTTACTACCATTTGGCAATTAGTAATTATTTATTACTAAAACTATTATAAATTCACCTAAAACTGTTTGATCCCACTGGGTTGCAATATCTAGTGCATCAATTACAGATATTGAATCAGGATCTTTAGGTGTTATAATAACCCTCGAGGCCTAAGACGAAGTTATCTCGTTACCAATGACACAAATATTTCGTTACTTTCTTTCAAGTTCGAAGCACAGCGGCAAACTAGCACACAGTTTTTTTTATTACATTGAGTACAACAAACGAGTACACATTTCACCTGATGGCAAGTGATTCCTGCGGCCCATGACATAAACATATATCCTTGAAAAGGAATCATAATGCAGAACACTCGCTACACCCGCGTGTCAGGGCGATTCTCACAGCCCACAGCTTCCGATTAATAAGAAAACAGGCGGAGTCCGCAAGACTAGGTTCGCAGACCTAAATCTCGGACGGTTAGTTTTATATTAGTCATCACCATCCATTCTCTACTCGGGAGAATCACTCGATAGCTAGGGAACTGGCAACTTGGGTGGCATCATCAGATAGGTATGAGACCAAAGAGTAGAGCGACACGCTCAGTTTAGGAGCGCTTTGAGTAAGTAAGAGAACCACAATAGGGAACACGCAATACAACCAGCTCACGGACCCCTCAGTTCCGTGAGCCCTGTGTCCGATGAAGCTGTAAGAGCCGCATAGGCTAACAGCATCAACATCAACAGAATCTAGCCCATAATGCAGATGCGTTGTTACCCTTAAGAACTAAGATGGATTGCCTCATCACTAGTAATAAAGGTCTCCGGATGCCTACACTCAACAGACGAAACACAGCAGCATTATGCTGCTATTATACGGTTTACCTGATGGTTAATAATGACTGCGCCATCTACATTCATCTCCAACAAAGATTCGATATGCACATACGTTGCCATTACTAAGGATACCTGTAATTAGGTATATATCTTCACCAACAATACGAAACTAGCAACGTTAGGGTGCTTTATCACACTGTTTTGGGAGAGATCCCTAACCCCATCTCCGCCAGAGATTTAGTGAAAACGTGGTCATCCCATAGACAAGTAGGCTCTCATGCCATAAGCTATTTTTAGACGCTGCGTCGCTTTACATGATTTATGTATTACACCAATAATAGAAGATAGCATTTTGCACAATATATAGATTTTTAATGTAAATAAATCATAAATAAATAATATAAGTGAACTATCGTAAGTTTGTTCATGGCTACAAATGATTCTTTAGAAGGTAATTATGCACTATTAGTTAAACACTAGTAATATTACCTCCGATAGATCCATACCATTCTTCTAGAACTTACTACGACGAGCCTAGAACGTCGGACTAACGATCTAGTGGTCATGTACAAAAAATAACACGGCAATATTTGAGCCACATGTATCACCTCTACTCTCTACCTGTATAATATAGATAATTTGAAGGTTAGTTTTTACCGTTTATTATTAATGCAGATAGGTATGTAGAGACAGTCCTATGAAGTAAACACAAAAGCGGGGGTCATTATTTCTACCTGTGCGGATCCGTATCGCTATATCACTGGTACAATTTTTCTCTATTTTCTCGGCTAGTTCGTTAGTTCGCAGCGTGTAACTCGTCGTGCGCCAAACATCGTTCAAAAAGGATTCAACTCGTGTGAGAGCACTGGCGGAAAAGTTCCTACGTTTAAAAATTGAGTTATTAAATTGAAGTTTTCAACGTGCATTAAGTTCTGCATTATGAAACGGTACCGATATTAAAAACGTAGGAAACGGCAGAGTGCAAGGCGGCGAGACTTTTTCTTTGAAATCCAAGCTTATTTTCACGGAGTATATACGCTACTACACAATTGATTTTCACAACTGAAAAATAGCTAGATATCCTTATTTACCTATTTATAGTATATATTTATAGTATATTTATATTCCAAAGGCTAGTAATGTGTAACAGCACCACCAGTTCAAGAATATCGTTCCTTGCTCCACAATTCTGGGTATTTACGAAGACATACGTCTTGCAAGGGTCTGTAATTTGTCTATAATACCAATGTTTTGCTCATTCTTCCTTAAAATATGATAAAATAAAAGACTATTACTGTTTTAAAAAATAAGACAAACCGTTTATATTGTATTTCTATTTTCTAATAAAAAATTGAAATACTTGTTAAGCTCTCAGCTCTCTCAAGCCCTTTTCCAAGAAACCCTTGTTAGCTAAATATCTCGTCTTCTTTAAAATATCAATATAGAATATGCTCGTTAAAATATTATTTAAAAGATATTTTTACGATTATATTTTATCTATCATTAAAAAAACGTTGATAGATCCATGTGCATTTTTGATATATGTATATTAAAAACAAACTGGGATTATTTTAAAGTGATAGAGTCACGGCGCAGTTTCTTTCTGGTTGCCGCGATTTTTTGGTCGGCCCAACCGGAAAGACTAAGCCCTCACAAAATACCAGCGTCAAATAGTAGAATAATGCCACTGTGTTTCGTTTGGTGAGTTACTGGTCCGAAGCATTCCCTCTTAGTCATTAGAATACTGAGTCACCTGATAATGCAAGAAAATTAAGTCAGTCAAGTTCATTTTAGGAGGCACATTTGAGATTATACACCCCGTGGATTCACGGACCTTGATCGCTGGGCCTGAAGAAAGCGAGCTGAGGCCGATATTATTCCAATATAAATTGTAAAACGAACTAAGGCTGATATTATTTTTGATGATAATATAAATTGTTAGATTTAAGATATGAAGGATTTACACTAGTTTTGCAGTTTGTCTCTAGCTGCGGAATGTATGGGTTGGCTCGACCGGCGTAGGTCCACGCCTTCACAGAATACCAGCGTTAAATTGCAGCGTGATACCACCGTGTTTCTTCTAGTGAGTGTAGAGATCATGAGACATTTATTTTAATCTTTCATTTACAATTTTAATTAAAATATTAATTTAACGGATATAATGCTTAGATACGTAGATCTAAAGATTCTAAACCTGTAAAGGCAAATCGTTAAGATTTAGTGAATATAAACTACAGTTGTAAAATGTAAATTGATACTGGTGATACAAGATACACCATCTTTGCCAATAAATAAATAAAATAAACAAATAAATAAAAGTAATTACTGGTGACGAGGCATTCCATCTCAGTCCTTAAGGGTAACAACGCATCTGCATTATGATTCCTTATCGAGAATGAATGTGGGTGACATGTAACGCAGAACTCCCCATCATGTGAGCTGTATGCTCGTTTGTTACTCCCAAAGTAATAAAAACTCCAAAGACCATTTGCACTTGGCGTCAACTGAATCATTGTTTTATGTCTTCTCAACCTTCCTTCGATTTCACCGCAGACGCTTTACACCGGATTAGAGAAAGCAATGATTAATTTTTGCTATTTTGCGAATATTTACGGCGCTATAATATTCTTATGAATAAGACGCTTTATTTATACTTACAACCTGATTGTATCGGTTTACGTAAAGATAATTTAAGGTCGATAAAATATTTCAATTCAGTGTATTCTTATATAAATTTTTTGCAAGAGAGAAAGTGGTAAAGTGAGAGTTAAAAAATGTATAAAGTGAAGAAAAAAGTGATAAAAAACAAAGATAAATATTAGCATTTAACATAGAATAGGATAAATTAAGAATTAGGTTATTAATTATACAGAAAAATTTATATAAATATAATATATCCTCCGTAATAATTGACATTGATATTTGAAAATCGATAAGGAACAAATCACTACATATATAGAACTATCGACGAGTAATATTCTGGTTATTACCAAATAACATCTACTGTACAAGATATTTGATTACAGTGCCGTGAACATTCACCCAAGATAGGGGCAACTCACTCGCACCCCCTTCACTATTCCGATTAGGTTTCAGCACTCACTCTAATTACTAGATACCTATATAACTGAGCCTGAATCAAATGTGTAAATAACCACAATGTGACATATTTTCATCTTCATCATAATTGTTTTATCTATAAGTATCTTTACAACATTTGATACTTAATAAAAAGTTTAATTAAATAATCCAGTCCTTTTGTTGAACAGATTATTAAGAAACTTGACTGCAACTTATGCTCTATATTAAAAGTTTTATCTATAAAATCTTTGCAAGTTCTTTTGCAGAGGAAATTTCAACGGAATCCTGAAGTTAACTGAAAACTGTACACGTATGTAGACTAATTAAATAGATTGAGTCTGAAAGTCAAGTGCCGAGATGTCCGCAAAGTAAATTGTCTCAGGTTGCGTTTCAAAGTTTTCCTTATCCATAATATGGGTATGGCTCCACTAACGGCGGGCTTAATAACCATAGCATGAAATGTAATTAATATTCTTATGTATTATATAGGACGAGCGCGTAGAGTAGTGCTATTTTTTATCTAGAACGTCAGCCCATCCGATGATGAGTGATCATCGCCGCCCATGAACATCCTCGCCACCTGAGTAGTCGCAAATGCGTTGCCGGCCTTTAAGAAACGTGTAGTTTTTTTCTTGAAGATCTCTAAGTCGTATCGGTTCGGAAATACCGCCTGGCGACAGCTGACAGGTTCTATTCCTAGCCTATGAAAAATATTGTACATGTGATCGAGACTAGGCAAGCGGATGACAAGCGCGTGCCTTTGTGTTTTCGTGTATTTCTGTGCATACAGTGTTAGAGCTCCACTGCAGTTTGTTTATAGCTGCAGAATAATTGGGTCAGCTCAACCGGGGTAAGACCACGCTCTCACAAAATGCCGGAATAAAATAGCAGATCAATGCTGCTGCATTTCGTCCGTTTACGAATTTAGGGTACCTGAGAATTTTATTTACTGGAGACGAGGCATTCCATCTCAGTCCTCAAGGGTGACGCATCTGCATTATGATTTCCTTGTTAAGGATGAATTTAGATTTCAGTCACCATCAGGTGAACTGTGTGCTTGTTTGTTACTTTCAATGTAATAAAAAAAAACCTGGTAATAACGAGAAGATATCATTGTGGTCGAAGTGAAAGCGATATATTCACAACATGCAAATTATATTTATTTTTTTCAAATTCATTCCTTTATCAAGTCATAGACTCTTAGTACCTATTGAAACTAAAACACTAAGCAGACAACTGCATATAAAATTATACTTAGTTAGTATGACAACAAGGATCAATATAGCATACAGTGGACCACAAGACTGATGGTGAAGAAAAAAGCAGATTCCTTTACCTTTGACTTTTTAACTTTTTTAGTAGTACGTTTTGGTATATGCAAAACTCCCTAATCACAATAAATATAATTTGGTCAGACTCTAAATGTATGGCACGTCTACAGGCTGAGTATAAAAGGTTTTTCAAAAGATTACATATTCATTCAATAATTTTTAAGAATAATATCCTAATGTTATAGTATGTTCTGCGAAAATTAATGTCGCAGATTCATAACAATTAAATTATTGTCGTGAACCTAAGGCCAGCTCAAGCATTTCAGTTGAATCCAACAGAACTGTTAGTAATGTCAATATCATTACTATCATTCTTTTAACAAAACAAAAGACTATATAATATGGTTGTACTTAACCTGGTAGAGAGAAAGTGTAACATTACAGGTAAATCTTAACTATTTCATTAATGTGTCTGATGAAGATTCCGACAGCAAAGTATACCAGTGAGTATCAACATACCAATCAATATCGGCATACCGCTGCTGTATTTTGTATCGTCGGTGTACGGAATGGGATACCTGATAAGACCATAAGACATTTCATCTTAATCCTCGGCGCATGTGCTTTATTCCGGATGGAAAGTACATAGAAATGACAGAAGAGCACACATTTCCCGAGGTATGTAATGACTACAGCCTATAACTACTAATCTTGACTAAGATTCAGGACGCTTTTTTGTTCTTAGCCCTGAGGACTAAGAGGTAACGCCTCGCTAACTGGGTCTCCGGATCCCTACGCCCGTTAAACGAAACAGCAGCTTGATGCTGCCATTTCACACAGTTATTTTATGCGGGCGTGGTCTTTCTCCGTATCAGCTCCATATGAACTGTCTCAAATTTCTCCCTTCTTTAAGGTTAGTACTTTTTATCGGTACTAATAGTTTCATTTTGGTTTACCGAGATCTGCAGTCTCCTAAAATTTCGGTACTGGTGTCTTTAGATACTCAAAGGGTTAGATGTAGTGGCGATTCCTCTTTTACCGGCACCCCATACCAGTTCACACAATTTTATTCGCAGCCTTATGTTACTTCGGAAATAACACTTAGGTATTCTATTCAGAATATCTCTCCTAATACATCTTTCGTTATTTATAGCCATATATTAAATATTCACAGCTCAACGAATTTACGTTGTTGAATAAAGTAAAAATATAAGTTCTATTTTTGCTTATCATATTTTCCTATTAATATTCCGCTCACACTGAAGCCTCGAATATTGGTCACTACTTCACAGAGATTCTTTTAAAATGATATATATGACTTAAAAAAATATTTCAGCCGCATTGAGAGAAATAAAATTTTGTGGTAATTTCCAATCGATAGCATTAATGTTGAGTTAATAAAAGATCTTTATATCCAGGTATTTTATCGTGATTTTTTTATTGGGGTAACACATAACCACACAATGTTTAAAGTAAGTGGTTCGTAACTGGCCTAGATAAAAATAGTAACATATACTTGAATTTTTGATTGGAGTAAATTGAGAACGTACATATTTTATACAAACCATATATATCATAGAATCATAGATTTAGCTTTAGAATACACAACTCATGCCCGAGACTCTCGCGAGAGAGCTTGCGAAATAACTTACTATACCCCGTTTTATATATATCGTCGTCCAAAATTGGCAATGGCAATCAGCTCTTTGACATTCTATTTGTAATCGGATATTTCTTTCCATAAAGTATATAAGAATTATTTATACATCTAGATGCAGTTTAGTGGTTACAACACAGAACTAAAGTAGATTAATTGCTATCAGTAATCGGGTAATAAAATGATAATAATTAACAAATCGGTATTAAGGTTAATAAGGTCTACTCGTGCTGCAAGTAAGGTGCATTTTTTTTTACTTAGTACATAATCTACGAGTATCCATGTTCAACTTAACCTTAAGTCTCCGCAAGCTGTGTCAACTATAATCACTGGTGTAGTAATTACAACTATAGTTAGAAACTCTCATGTAAGGCGCTCCAAACAAATTACTGTTCACGCGAGCGAAGGAAAATGTTACTGTTCATTATTATCTCATGTTTGTTTGTTTGTTCGTCAACAGACATTACTGTCAGATTGCACTACTTAATATTAATACTGGTGCTGACGACAAATATATTTTTTTTAAAAAATTGTGATGATTTCGTCATGGTCGTAAGTTTACCAAAACAGATACAGCCGAAACCAGATATAAGCATTTTTTTAATCACAACTTCCGCTTTGTAAAGAACGTGTTTGTGCCTATCAATAGGTTGAACTTTCTTTGAACTAACTTTGAACGATTCAACATATGGTAATTCAAACCGCTGCTAGCTTGTACCAATGAGTTGCCGGTTTTCAGGTTCCTACATACAAACCCAACCACTGTCACATTTAGGTCCTAATAAGTGAGGTGAAATATGCACTTTATCACTGTTTACCCTGGATAAAAGACTAATAAATTATAATCATATTTTTGAATACATATATTAGATATCACCCGGAATTCATATTTTATATTTTGTTATAAAAGTCACCTGGCGTGTTATTTATAAAGTTAATATAGACTGAAAGAGTACAGCAACGTTTCGTTCAAAATTCTGCAAAGCAGTACAAAAATCGCATGGCGATATGATTTTTTTTGTGAGGTATACGAATTTTTATACTTGTGTCTATCTTCCTTTATATCTACTATGTTTGAGAGATTATAGCATATAAATAAATAGCCACGAGTTAGAATTTCCATCGAAAAATGGAATCGACATCCATGCTAATGGTTGAATTAATTATGAAACACATTTAATTCATTAAAACGAAAATGTTAAAAATTAACTGAAAATAAATACAACCCTTGGGATAAATCAAAAGAAATAAATGGTTAAAATTAATGCTATCTAATCGCATTTGAAACCGACGAAGCTTCACAGAACCGTTTCATATGGGACGATGCTTTTCCAAAGCCATATAAACCTTCCTTGTCAAAATTGAAAACCTGAATCAAAAAATCACTTTAAAAAAGAAAAGTAAACGAAAACCATATAAATAAACAAACTGTATAGTTAAATTTATAAATGGTTATGTTATACGTAAGTCAATTTTTTTTTTACTTATCATTCTTTATTTTCTATGCATGTACATTTTTTGTGTTTTAGACGATTTTACGATGGTTCCTTTTACCGTCGTGCGCTTGGTAAATCAGCACATAAAAATGCAATTAACAATTTCATCGTTGGTGGAACAGGATCTCGTGTTCCAATAATTACATTGAATAACCATATAAAAATCTCTTTATTCATCTTTATTTCTATCAAGATCCTAAATCATGCCAACTTATATATTATCATTCTGTAGTATCATTCTTAAAATCATAATAAAAATATTTGACAATAAAACTAAAGAAACTGTACTAAACAAGATAGTAAAATAAATTAATTTTCATTTTAATGTCGAAATGTTACTATCTAAATTTCTGAAGTTTATTTTATTATTATTGGAGTTACGAAAATGCACGGCAAAACATAGACAGATATAAAGATAGAGTATCATTTGATGAACAAAAAGCGGAAAAAGACGTGCGTTTTGTGATCGGTGTTACGATAGCTGCCTGACTTAGTAGTCACCATTGATTGTATGTGTAAAAAATATTACCAAAAATAAAATAAAGTAAACAATAAGAGACCGAGATTACTTAATACGAGGCATCAACTTATACAAATCTATCAGAATACACTCGCGTGGGATAGTGGTTACAATGCCTGGCTCTTCCGATCCTATTACACTAGACATATGTACCTAGTTACATCACATCGCATTAGGAAAAGGGACGACTGTTGAGTTCCTCCGTATTTGCAAATGCTGATGGCATTATAATTTATCTTGGACATTTGTTGTCATCTGGTAATAAACATAAGATATCGGCTAAACAGACTAGTACATTATCATCATTAAGAAGAAAAAAATCAACGTTACTTCGCGATAAACGCGTGAATAAAACATAGTGTGGCACAACATTATCCTGTATGTTTTGTTATCTGCGTTCACCTCTCAAGAGTACGTTTAAGAGGTGCAATTTCCATATGTCTTTGTTTATAGCCTTGAGAGATAAGTCCCGTATTTCATCGCTGTACATATTTTAGCAGCTGAAACTAGACTGAGTTATAGCGCAGCGTTCGCGTGTGTTTGAGATTTCGAGTTGCCATGTTTATGCATGAAGTTTTGAAAGTGCATACGAGATAGGTGCGCGATCAATTTAACATTCAGTGAATTAAATTTAACTCAATTTGCTTTTATTACATACCTGTATAGTTTAAATTAAGTTGAATATTTTTTTTTTTTATAAAACCTTAAGAAAAGATATAATATGAATTAGTACTAACATGGCCTCACTGTGTGTTTAATTTTGGATGAGTATGAATTATCTTGTAATTTATAATGATTTCGAATAATATAATATATTGATATTACATATTTTTAACAATATAACATACATATGCGGGTTGGAAAAACACACAATCCTTGTAGTTTAATACTAAGGTATCACTCAACTATGAAGAATTTATTACTATACTATTTATTGTGTAAATTTTTGTAAATACAATAATTATCTCTGCTGGTGATTTTTTTTTAAATTTGGCTTATTAAAAAACGAAAGAAAAAATATCCTAAGTATACTGTCGTCAATGAGAAATTTCCACTTCCTTCATCTTAATTTTTTAATTAGTTAAAACATCTGTAAAAATTATATTGCTGCTGAATAATAAAAAAGACCATTATTATTATTAGCAAGAATACCGCAGCGCAATTTCTTTATTAAAGTCGCAATAAAAAATTAATGCGTTTTTACTTAATGCTGATTCATACGACCCATTTACTTAATTAAATCAGTGCATGCATTAAAAAGAAAAGAAAAACAGCGGATTTTGTGCTCGTCATGCGTGGCCAAGGATTACGAAAATTTTCAGCATTTATTTCATTATTTATTGTTTATGTAAGTTTTATAGCAATATTTATTTTGATTAAAAGCAACGAAAAAGCTTTTCACAACAGAGCAACATGTTTAAATGCAATATATATATATTTTTTAATGTGACCAGAAGATTGAAGCTGTGTTTCATTTGATTAGTATTAGGATTCCACACCAGATTACAACGCATGTGCATCGTGAAACTTTGTTAAGGATGCATGGAGCAGTTTATAATTCAGTCATTGCTTAATATTACTAAACTATATGTTACAAAAGTTTCTACCTTAGTGTAAAAAATCATGGTTCAGCCAACTTAACTTAACAACTTTCTGCTACTATTAGAAGCAAGCTGTGAATGGCCAAACCATTGCTCGACCGGGTAAAGTCCAAGCCGTTACATAATAGCGTGAAATATCATCATAAAGCTCGCGTGTTTCAGATGTTTAATATAGGGATCTGGAGTCTTTAGACTTGAGAATTTACTGGTGATTTTCTACCTCAGTCCTCAGAAGTAATATCTTTGTTACCATCCTAAACAAAGATGTAACTTGTAGACATTAAGTGTACTGTGCTATTGTTTTGTCACTCGTATTTTCATATAGTAAAAGTAATTCTTACGCACCATGACAGCTACATGCTTGATATACTATAATTATTGAATTTTTCAGTTTTATGAATTTAAAAAGTCTAATTAAAATTAATAATTTTGAAATTGGGTTCGGTGAATAAATTAAATTCAGACACGTTACCCTATGTACAAAGCCTGGATTGCATGTAATTGGAGAAATAGCGAGCGTTTCACAGAAAAGCTTTAGTTATTCTATAAGAGAGTGGTATTTCTTGGTCAATCAGACACATTTATGTCATAAGCAATTTCTAGCTGTAGTTACATTTTAATATAAAAAATACTCCGAACATTATTAAAATAAAGTGTTTTAACTGTGGAATATAAAGGTCTTTTGAGTATTGAAAAAGGTCAAGTGTACCATGCGAATTATTTACATACTGTTGACTCACGAAGCCAACTATTATAAGAGTGACACCTCAGTGTTTCTTAAGTGACAGAAATCGCATCAATGATATTCGTGGTAGAATGGAAGTGACCGATGTAGTTCATACGATCAATAAATTTAATTGAAAATGTGCACTATTAAATAAACTGCAGAAAATAAGAAATAAAGTAGGAGGAATGGCAACCTCAAACTTGTAATCGCAGTAAGAGCCCTCACTAGACGGAACAACGACGTATGCAAGTTTGCGTCATATCGATGAATGCGGGTGGCTCAAAATCGCGCTTTATGGCAATATATGTCTAAAATGGGTATGATAGGTATACGGTGGAGATAGCTTCAATTGTTGTTTTCAACAGATCTACTTTAAGTAATTTTGTATATCGCATCTGAGTTACTTTCACCCGAGTTACCACAAGAGCCCGTTAAGGTATCAGCCCATCTGTTACCTGGGCTTTTTTAAAAGCGTCTAGGCGGTCTGAAATTTCTGTAACAGGGGTAACCACTTACTCATGTGATGGAAAGCAGAATATAAATTAAACCTGACCAATATAAGGTTTAACCGTATTTGGTTCTTTTAACTTGTGCAAACCGAACAGCCACTCTAACGCTGGCTCCAGCATTTGAGTTACCCAAAATAAGAAACGTAGTTAAATTTACAGACACGCGTCATAAAATTTATACGGATTTTAAATTCGTTCCGAACGCCACTAAATAGTACCAGAACTGGCAAGTTGCGAACAACTATCATTCCAAACTACCTCCAACAAAATCTAACGCCCTGGAGTTTTCGTCCCAGATGTTACTTTTTCTTTGCTTTTATCTCTTCACAAATGTTCGAGATTGTCCCCGACACCTTTTTTATCATAACTGATATCGCACTTTCCAACTTTTCCACGTAGATTATTTTCAGCTACGTTGTTACAATCTTTGTGGAAAGTTAAGGAAAGATTTCGAAAACTCATCGGCGTTACGCCGCCAAATGAGATTGAAGTCATTTGAACATAAAAGTAGGGATTTGATGAACTTTATTCAAAAGCAGAATTTTTCCAATAAATTTTGCTTTTAAAAAAAAAAAATATTTATTTTCTTATAAGCGTTTCCCGTCGATTATAAACTTACATATTATTGTCTGTCTATTTCTGTAAAACAAAACATGCTCTTCCACTTGTTACGGTAACTCCGTTCTCGACCGAGCTGTACGACTTTTAAATTTTCTTCTCTATTCTATACGCCTGTGAAAAATAATCTAAATACAACACATTCAACATGCGAGTAAAACTGATTTTTTATCACTATGAAATCTCCAGTTATTTTTTATAATTTAGGTATATCATTAAGAAATACTTTTATATTTATTTGTTTAAGTTATTTTTCAGTATTATAAAGTTATTATTACATTTCCACAATTGACACAGCGCCTAATGAGCTTTTGTACTCCCAATAAACGAACAAGAGTAACAGAACTGTTTTATTCTCCACAGACTCTTACTAACTACGCAAAAAACTTACGTATAATAAATATTTCTCGAATACAGATCCCTTCCACACATCAAAAGCTATGTTCAAAAACACCATTATAAAGACTTAGAGATTACACTCAGTCAGACAGTTTCAAAGGACGTTCAAACGCACACACATACACACACTTCCTGACGTAGATTAAGTTCCTTAAAAATCTATTTAATTGTAAAAAATTTCATTGCCGTAGTCATGTAACAATGTACTCATAAATAATATAAATCTATAATGGCTTGAACATTGCATAAAGAAATTATAAAAGTAGTTTTTAATATTGTAACATGTAGATTTTATAAAATAAATAAAATATTTTATTAAGATCTATTTGCCTACATGCACCTTATATAAATATATCAGGTAATTACAGTGTTTATTGTTTATGTATGTACTTATTGTGTACTTTTTTTTTCTTTTTGTACACCAGTGGCTACCTAAGTAATACAAACGTAAGTCAATGACGAAGACGCCATAAGTTTGTTATAAAATATATCATCGATTAATTATTCTATCGGACATTTATTCATCATTACACACACAAAACTCATGTTATAAAGACGTATCTAAGCTCAGTGTTCTGGCGAAGAGTTTAAATAATATAAGATAACAATGGCAGATCTACACTGCAGTTTGCTTCTAACTGCAGAATGAATGGGTCTACGTGACCGGGGTAGGCCCACGCCCTCACAGAATACCAGCGTGAAATAGCAGCAATATTGCTGCTGTGTTGTGACTGGTGAATGTAGGGATCCTGAGACCTTTATTAGTGTATACGAGGCATTCCACCTCAGCCCTCAAGGGTGGCAACGCATCTGCTTTATGATTCCTTGTCAAGGATGAATGTGGCTGTCATGGCCGCAGGAACCGTTTAACATCAGGTGAACTGTGTGCTCGTGTGTAACTGTCAACTTAATAAAAAAAAATAACAGAAAACTAAGTTCAATCCTCGATCGCGACACCGATGATAATTACAATTGATAATTATAATTTTAATGCAATTGTGTGACTGTAAAATATCCTAAATCTCTAAGAAAATTATAAAAAAAACCCGGAAGCACAAGATGTATACACTGTTATCTTACTTATTTTTATCAGTCAGTCTTATACCAAGTTGAAACAAAATAAAATAACGTACTGAATTAAAGTCTCATTCTCTTTTCAGATTGAAAGCACCAACGGTCTACTTCGCGAACATTCAAATGTTGATAAACATTCTAACTATGATTCTAAAAAGCTTATTATTCTATTTTTTACTCCTGGCATGAAACCTCGAACATCTAATTTGAGTGCTGATTATTCATCAAGTGATTACAGTGAAGAAAGCTCCAGCGATGAAGATCTAGTAAAATTAACAGCACTGAACGATGAGGCCTATTTTTTATATCACATATTACGTGTAAAGATTTTAAATATATTCCGACACCAATAAATAACTTGCCATTCATGGTTCTGAACATCCGATGATAAAACCGAACCCTTATAGGATCACTCTCGTGTCCGTCTGTCATCGGCTTTTTTTTTAAATATGTCTGTCTATATGCTACCAGTTTCTTTTTATAATAATTTTAAATTAATTTCTCAATTGATGTTTATGTGCAAAATCATATGTAAAGATTCTATGAAGAATGTGAAGATAATGGGTTGAACTGTGCCAACTAATTGTAATCACTGCTAGATTTTGTGATTGGTTCATTCCTAGTAGCGGATAACGGTACGGTGCTGATGAATAAATAAAAACACCTGTATTCCTTTTTGACGTGACAACGTTTTATAAATCGGTTATCCTGGGAGGCTTTCACGAAAAAGTTGTCCCGTCCTCCATTACACGGGGCCGACAGTAACTGAATATAGCCGATTGCGCACGATCATCTCGCTCGGAGGTGTGACTCAAAGCACCGCGTGCTCGCATCCGATTGGCTCGCTCACTAATATTTAATATTGTTTTTGGAAACGTTGTCACGAATTTATCGTCCGAGCGCTTTGCGCCCAGACACCTGGGATTTTTTTTGGGACAGCCGAGCACACAGTTCACGTGACGATAAGTGACACCTTAGACCCGTTATATCTATCTTAGATAGAGAAAAACTTAAGGATTCAAATTAGATGCCTTATTACCAGTGATAAAGTCTGCGGTTTTTTCATTGATTATTTATGAAATCTCAGCATGCTCAAACCTGACATTTTATGGAGGCTTTCTGTTAAAACCATGTCTTTGCTGGTCTACTCATACTACAGCTAGTTTTCAGATGAATAGACGTGTAAATATTTTACCAAAACTGTTCTTATTCCATTCTAGACTACTGAAAATAAAGAAACTGTAGACGGAAAGACGATTAGAACCATACAGGAAACAAAAGACCTTCTAAGACCATTACTTCGTGCACGGTGTAAAAGACTTGATAAATGTAAAAGACAATGCCCTAAGAAAAAACCATCGTGCATTCAAAAGTGTAAAATAAATATCGATGTTTTTGTACATTGTGAACCACCTGAACCGGAATGTAAAAAATCAAAATGCGGTAATACTATGCCCCCGCGATGGAGATAATATTTTCTGAAAATTAAATGATTATAATAGCACAACAAGTTTATCTTTTCAAAAATTATCTCCTTGTATTTATGATACAACTCCTTATTGAATGATATGTGAAATAGTTATGATCTAGTGGCTATAAAATCGGACTCAATCACACGATCGATCAGTAATCAACATCGGATAGTCGACTTCGAGTGGAATGACTTCCCGATTTTATATTATCTTATTTATTATTAGAATTCTTACATCAGAAAATGTCACACTAACATTTGTGCCTAGCGTACGGCGAGACAGTTACAATAATTCGCTAAATTCATCTCATTAAGTAAATAACTATCCTGGTTGTGATTAATGTATATTAAATAAAATCTGGGAAATTAAATGTTTAACGGGAAACCTAATCATAAAATATTCAAAACTAATTGATTGTAACGCTTCGAATAATGCTATTAGGCAGTAGATAATATTCAAAGTTTCATGGATCTATTATTGTGAAAATAATAGTTATGACATTTATTTCAGATCGTGTTAAAAGTTTATTAGTAATATTAATTCTTAATCTATTTTTGGTATCGGGAATTCAATAAGCTATGCAACACTTATAATGAAGACATAAAAGTGAAATCATTGTAAACGAGACAATAATAATACAGAATACAAATGATTTTCAACCCGGTGAAACTGTAAAAGCCCTCGGGGTAACAGCGGCCATCAGCCCGAAAAAAAACACAAATGATTATAAAACATTCATCATCATTTCATCTACAGCATTCTGAGTATGCAAGTGAATCTAGAATGTCAGTAGAGGCGAACCCAACGTATGAGCCAATACGCTCAGAATAGTGTTAGGATGATTTACACATATGAGTGCAAGGCCGGAGTCCCACTGCTGCGCACGATACGTATGGACACGCTATACACGTCGCCACGTGGGTCCATTGGTCTGGCTGCGTGTGTCAACATTTTCATTGCAACTAATGTGTGCACGTATGTGTGTGGGCCACGTGGGGTGGGTACATTGGTCAGAACGTTGAGCAAAATGTAAACTACAATACAAACAATCTCGTCTCCCCCGCTCTCCGCTCGCCCTCCCAGTAGATACGGCATTCGTCCGTAGATGGGTCACAGTGGGGCTTTTCCTGCCACGCGCGCTACCGTGTTACCGCTGGCACTTCGGAACAGACCACGCGTGTATCAGTGACGTCGATATATCTACTAGGGATGTTACAGAGGTGGTTTTATCGGAATCGAATTCGGAATCTGAGTTTTTTTATTCGGAATCGGAACCAGAACCGGAATCAGAACCAAAAACGGAAACGAAGACGGAGGTAAAAAGGAAATGTATTAGGAGCAGTTCAAAATAAAATAATAGGACTATCTTCCCTGCTACCAGGATTCCCCGTACCACATGTATAAAGTCTATACATGTGTACGGGGAATCCCGGTTTATACTATAAACCTGTTTGAACGCGACGACAGTCTGCTTTCGCCGTCCCTTATGTATACTACGACCTTTGATTAAATATTACCTCCAGTTTAATATTACCGGATTCGAAGTCGAAATCGGAGGTGTAATATCAATCGGAAGTTCCAACCTTTCGGAATCGGAATCGAACCTCCGTAATATCCACTATCTACCTACATTTTCATACAAAGCGTTTTTGTACCCATGTGTGTAGCGCGACCGTGCGCAGCAGTGGGGTTCCGGCTTAAATCATAGTAGAAATGTGCATTGGATTATGATGATGTTAATGTATTTCAGTTTAATTATCATTGCGGTGATATTTTCTGGCTGTTATAAGAAGATAACAGTAGGAGATTATAGTGTCGTAAATATTTTCATAAATATAGGGGCACTCACGTTGTTACAACATACATATGTACTATATTGACTTAATAGTGCTAATTATCGCCTGTAGTATACCTAGCGTATAATTACCCTCGCATATTATTAAATCAGTTACGGAAATTACAATATTCATAATAGTGGAGCGTATATATAAGTTATTTTCAATTCTGAGACTTTTGCGTGTTATCCTAATAATACTTGTTAATATATACTCTAATAACAATATCAAGGATCCGTTAAGCTTAGCTTGGGTTTGTGTCTACCAAGAAAACTAATTATACTAACAAGAGTTGCAGAAAATCAGCTATGAGATATGGATATAAATATTTTGAAAATATTCGATGTAAAACAAGTCCTAAGACCTAAACCGAGGTCCTTAATGCTTAATAATGGGATTGGAAATACGTCTGCCAAGGATAATATTCATTTCAGCACATGCATTACAGACAGTTAGGCATGGAATTTGGCTCAATAAACTATTTCGATTTAGTCTCAATTGTATATTTTTATAACTCTTTTTATATATAGCCGGATATAATTACAACATGAGATGAGATATAGTATAAACTACAAATATGATTTGATAAATAGATTTAATGCCTCGAAGTAAATTTTGTATTGGAGCTTTTAAAAAGCTTCGGCAACACAATTGTTTATTTTTCTAGAATATAATGTAAGCGAAATAGAAAAAATCTGTAAGAAAAGTTTTATGTTTATTGCATGTTTTTAGTATGACACATTATAACAGTTACTAAACAATTATGTAATGTATAATATATATACATGCAGGACAAAAGTTTAAGACAACCTTAATTAAAGTAGGAAAATAAAGTAAAACTCCAATAAAATATTAAATGTTTAATTAACCTGTTTAATCATCTAATAGAACATTGATTGACAAACAATATACTTTCAAAGTATAAATAAATATTAACAGTACCATGCATAAAAAGGCTATAGTTAGCTAAACTGATTTTTCATCAAAAAATCCTCCTTTACATTTTATCCCTTTTTTCACAAGTCTCGTAATTAATTTGTTAATGGTGTCTTGTGACATATTGTTCCAAATTTCGCATAAAGCATTTCACATTTTTCTCGCGAGGATGGTCCATGATTACGGACGTTCCTATTAAGCTCTTCCCACAAAAGTTATTGGAAAATGAATCAATATCTAATTAATCACAAATGGCATTTTGATCTAAAATGTTTTTGTACTGTTCCTTTTTCAAAATTCCTTCAATTTTGTCTCAGTCTCATTCATCAAATCGTCAGTTCCTTGGCTAGAGAAGCAACACCAAACCATAATTGAGCCACCACCATGCTTGATTGTTGGGACTACACAATCGACATTATCTTTTCTTGGGCACTGCGTCGAACGTAAATTCTACGTTTTGAACCGAATAGTTCAAACAAGGATTCATCGGCCCAAAGCACTTTTTTAAAATCTTCTTCTGTCCAATCTCGATGGGCAAGAGCCCACTGCATCTGTTATTTCTTGTTTATGCGGCCTTAGCAGAGGTTTTCGAACGGCAACACCACCATAAAATTTCTCATCTCTCTATCGCCGTTTTACTGTAGTCGATGATAAAGATTTAACTCGGGTTTTGTTTACTTCAACGCGGATTTCTGGTGGTGTTAAGCATCTATTTCGCTTGCTGGTAACAACAATGAAATTATCTTCACTAGACGAGGTAGCTCTCGGACTTCCCGAGCGTGGACGATCTTGAAAACTGCCTGTCTCAATGTATCCAGTTATTGTGCCATGAACACAAGTCTTCGATAACTTCAGTTGTAATGCAATCTCACGTTCGGATTTGCCTTCATTATGTAAAACAACTATGGCAGATCGCACTTCACTACTAATTTCTCGAGCTTTTCCCATTTTATGACGTCTTCACTGTAGAAACCACAAGTTTAATCTAATTGAGATTGTTTGTGAACAAACCCAAGTAAACTTGGGTAATAATAAGTCAGAAACATGTGTTTTCAGGAGCTAAATAATCCTAATTATTGACCAATACATAACAAAAGCAAAGTAATTAGTACATTATCAAAAATTATCAAAAATTATTAAGACTCTATCATCTGGCTCTAGCGAAGCGTTTGTCGGTGTTTGAAAACAATAGATGTCTAATGTCCAATAACTGGAAAGAAAACAAAAGAATGACTTCTTTAAATATTCGATACTAACAACAGTATATGCAGATGTGTTTCTTTTATTTATTCTATTGGGTTTCATTACAATTTATGGATAATTATGTTGTTTATGTGCGGTTTTAAACTTTTTTCCGGCACGGTAAGTATGTTTTAATAGCAGTGTTATAAAATTGATTAAATATTTGTATGCGACATCAAAGGCATTCCGCGATGAGATCTTCTTGAGAATGCTTTGAAAAATGACGACTTTGAAAACTACCTTCAATAACATTGTAATTATCATAATTTATTACCTTCTAGAAATTATTTTCTAGAACGATAATAAATTATGTGATAAGATTTATTTATTTAAATATCGAACACCAACCACACAACATGCTACACATTTGGAGAATATATAATAAATAATTTAATATAAGAAGCTACAATCACACTAACCACTACACCTAAAAACACGCATGCGTATTACAGATGAACATTCTAAATTAAATATAAATTACAAGGTAAAGAGTTAAATACATAAGTCAAACAACATGTATTATGTTATGTATTTAAAAATGAATTACGTAAAGTCAGAAAATTAAAAGTATTCTCTGATTAGAGTTTAATCCTCGAGTTGGTGAAAAAATAATAAATTATAATATATAAAAAATATTTTTCACGCACATCTTTCTAGGGAATCTTTATTTCGCGGCAATGAAACATCTAAATGAATCATAAAAGCCTTATTAGATTTTTCGCGTCAGTCCCGGTACTTTAATTCATTTTATCAAATAATCCTAAAATTGTATGTTAGTTGTAAATATTTTTCTTCGACATACACTTGACCTTAAAATATCATATTCAGCCAATGCTGGTACAAAGGCAGGTCTGTTTTTTAGACATAACATTGCTACTGTCGAAATTGTCGATAAGGCTCTGATGCGCAAAGTAACGAAAAACTCATTAGTTCTCGCTAGCACAAACATCCCCAAGACAATGTAGTCCAGAGGTAGCAGCAACAATATCTAGAAGGCGTTGCTAAAATACACGCAAAGAACATTATAGGCGTTCCACGTAAAGTGACACCAAGGAGAGTGGAATATAAACAGGTATTTTGACAGTATCTCTGCATCACGCAAACCTAGGAGCTTTCATGTTTGCTCAAACCAACAACGATCCTCACTTCGAGTTTTTACAAGATGGCTAAAGTATCAAAATTATATACCCTGTTTAAAGGACAGCTTTTGAAAATTAATAAATTAATGTTTTCCTACACTAAAGTAAAGTATTCTTTGTTCTAATTTCGTACACCGTGTAACCATCATCTTTTAGATATTATATAGCAATCCAAGAAGTTGCAAGGGAAGAAGCCTTAAGCACCATATTCTCTGCATAACTTATGTTAATTACGCACACGTTGTTAACATAACCTCAACGCATAACGTTCACCAATCAGAGCATTAATGGACAATTTGAAAAGTTTCGTTGATGTTAAACTCCCCTGTTCCACTCTACATTTTAAATTGTGTGGCTCAGAAATAAATAGGAACCTGTCCGAGGTAGTTCTTCGCAATATATACGTTTTAGTTCAGTTTCATATTATATAAATGTTGAGTAAATTTGATTTAATCGAGTGCCAGCCAATTCCACAGACAGCCTGTCAATGTTTTAAAAGAACCATTGTAACGAGTGCATTGTAATTCCCCAATTTAATTCTCCCGTACTCTTTTCAGAGGGTTTCATCCTTTCGTTGCGTATAAACCTTTCACTCGGAAAAGCATAATTGAGCGTGGTTTTTAATTTTAGCACTTGCACACAGACTACAATTGCTTGCTTGCATACCTGTCAAATTATAACGAAGGTGACGTAAAGATAAAAGTGGACACTTGCTAGATTATTCCTCGTTCATTGCAGACTTTTTGATCAAGCACTAATTTAGGTTTTTCTCAAGTACAAAAGTTATTAAAATTCTGAATTACTTTATTAATAACGTAAATATCAGCGAAAACAATGAGAACGGAATTCCTGTGATTTAACACTTAGGACAGTCAGGTTTTTCCGTCACAAGTTTTATACCTCTCGTGCTTGGATTTTTGTCGTCTTCATTACAATCATCGGATTCGTTTTCACATGGGTCTGCAGCTTCTTCTGGATCACATTCATATTTTATTTCACATTTATTTGCACATGCATCACGTTTTTTCCCACCGAAACGAATTTTGCATTCAATTCGACATTCACTGTTCGCTTCACAGTTCATTTCATTCTTGACTCTAAGCAGAGTTTTCAATATTGGGGACGGCGTCGATCCAAAAATTCTTAATTGACCTTTGGTTCCTTTGTGTTTTTGCAACGGACGTTTGTATCCATATTGCGGTCCTCTGTAGTATGTTTCTTTACCGAATAAATGACCGAGTGGTTTTCGTTTTTGGGGCTTGAAAGATTGAAATTTTAATAATAAATTAAAAGATACAGTGAGTATGAATACAAAACTTATCACAGGCTAGGTGCATATTTAATATTTAGTGATGTACGAAGATGCAGCTATAATTTACTTTGATGATGTCCTCCTGGTTTGGAATTTTTGACCACGGTTATAATTATAACCAGATAACTGTTATAATCGACTGCGAAGGATATATTTTAGTGACTGAAACATTCGCGAAAATCCACCCCGCCAAGACCTGAAAACTAAAAAATTGTTACACATAAATATTGTTCCACGGCTAGGTATCGAAACCAGGATTCACGATGCAGCAGCCATATAGTACATTGCACCACTAATATTGACTGTAGTGTTACATCGTAGGTTATAATAATTTAAGCGCCACATAACATACTTTGTATATTACCAGAACATAAATGTAACATCTACACAATAATATAGAGTGAACACCCAAGATCTAAAATTAATATTGATATATAAAAAAATAAACCCAATTTTCTTTAAACGGCATGGTGGCATCGTAATAACCGATCATAATATTTTGTCACTGTCGTAGGAATTGAATTCCAGCCTATTCTGTAAATAAAAAACATCTACGGAAAATTCTATACAATTTACGTGGAATTTGACAAGGTGTGGGATAACAAGATAGGCCAATAACCAAAGAAAAAGGTAGAACAATTATCTAAATTACAATTCTCTTACCTGACTTTTAATTAAGTATACAACAGGCTCATCTTCGTTCTCATTTTCACCACTTGTCTCTAATAAATCACTAGGTTTTAATGGATACTTTTCATTTTCTTGTTGACTACTCCTATCAATAATAAGTACTAGAGGCTTATTAGTCTGCATGGCACTTTTATACAGACGGCTAAGAAGACCAGAGATTTCTTCCGTATAAACATTCCCACACTGCAATTAATTAATCAGTCAGAATAATCTAAAACTAAATGTGGTCGAAAGCCCTATCCTCCCACCTATTAGAACGCTTATTATATTTCTTAGAACTACTCGAGCGCTTTCTGCTTCCAAGTCAATTTTGATATATCCGTATTGGGTAAATAAGTAAATTCAAAAGTTTGAAGTTTGAAGATTGCACACTGCTGAAAATAGGGCAAAAGACGTAGGGCAAAGAGATTTGTAATAGAATAACCTGTTTCAATAAATCCGTGCTTCATATGGCCAATGTATCCTGTGGGGCCTATAGATAACTAAGCATTCCATCACAGTCCTTACGAGTGGCATGTACATTTTGAATGGTATATAATATATTAAAAATAGTCTTAAAGAACAAGAATGTTTATGTTTAAGGTTTGCATCTCTTTGCATTTTATACCGAATTTGCCACGGGGAGTGTTCTGAGGTGTTGTTCGGATTAATTCCAACCACTGAGTTTAAACATCGTACATTACGACAGAATCCAAAATTTCATCCTCGTCATCTCGATGTCGAAATTTTCTGCCACGCACAACTACTCTGGGGAAACAGCTGTCCCCAGCGGTGTTTCCGAACCGATACGACTAAGGGACCTTTAATAAAAGAGCCTACACTTTCATTAAAGGCCAGCAACGTGACTCCTCTGATGTTGCGGATGTTCATGGGAAGCGGTGATCACTTACCATCAGGTGAGCTGCATGCTCGTTTGTCGCCTATATTATAAAAAAATAATTAAGGTTCTGTTGTAAATCCTTAATGATGGCATGACCTATAATGGCCAGTGCAGAAAATATACTGATTCTACAATCAATATTTTGAGCAATACTAAGCCCGATATTTCGATCGAACGGATGATGTGATTGTGCTTTCAATTATTTCTTAACAATTTTAACGGTACTAGAGGTAGGTAGCTGGTTTCCTAGCTACAACATGAATGGGTTGAAGGAATACGTCGTCACACAATACCTGACACTGCTGAGTTTCGCACGATAAGATATTCCATCTATCCTCAAGGGGACAACATGTATGTACATGTATGAAAGGATTTAGGTTTTAATGAGATGTCTCACATGAGAGTCATCGCTTAAGATCCAGTGAATAGTGTGCTCGTTTGTCACCTTTAGTAGTATGATATATGAAAAGAAATCACCTTATTAACCTTCTAAATACTTATATTAGTATCTTATTTTTCTTTCAAATAATCTAAAAATTAAATAAAACTTACATTCAATATGAGAAGGCAGAAAATTTTAAGTGATATCATTCTTATAGCCGTTGTTATTGCAATACGAGTGTTCTTTTTGGTAACTACTTCGAAAGTGTTCTTATTCGTTCCATTTTTCCGATAACTTTCCGCGCCGATGCTTTTAATCAATGCATTTATTATTACAGTATAACTTTTTATTACAGTTTTGGCTTTACTGATCGTATTAAGATTTATAGTTTCAATTGTTCAATAAATTAATTAGGTTTTATTTACACGTGCCTTGCTTACATTAATATAATCATCCTTGTAAAGTCAGCGGGATTAAGGAACTGCGCTTCCTGAAATGGACCGGAATGGTTTGGTATCTACTTACTTTGCTGGACAGAATGCGGTCTGTCTTATTATATCATTAGTCATACTTCAGTGTTTTCAGAGATTTACCGTAATTATTTGGTCGATAACGAATAAAATATATATCGATAAATTCTTTCGTTAATTAGGAGTATAATTGTGCAGGTAACGTTGGATGATATGTTGTTATGTTTTCCTCAGCAGATCAATGTATATATAGACAATGCGTAGCTAAAAAGTTAACATTTTACTTTACAAACTGGTAAGGTTTTTCAGTTTATCTACGCAATAATGTATTGATACACTTAATTTTTGTGTTTTAAGCTTCTTACGTATTTAACTACAAGTTTTATCATTGTTATTTTAGCTAGTTATATAAGTGATTTGTTTTATTTATGTCAAACGATTGAAAATGGGATAGACTGAAAACCAGTACATTACTATTTTGCAGCACAGCAATTGTTGAGTTTATCATCTTTTGTGATTCGTAATGATTTTTTTCTTAAACTGTAAGTTTATTTTTGCCAATATACAAACTTATCATTATTATATAAGGTCCTCACATATGAAATTAGTGTATTATATGAAAATAGTAAAAATATTTTTTTAATGAAATTATACATTTAATCAATCGAAGTATATACCATTATTATCTATGCACTTTCGCCATTTTAAAGATTCATTGATTCCATTGCTGAAAAATTTCGGAAGCGAGTATAATTTATCTCGAGAAAAATATCGAAGAAATAAAATCTTTGAAAGCGATCTGCCGCTAACTCTGACATAGTTTGCGATGGATCCGCTCCTACGATCACCTTTAATTCTTCATTGTTAACTTAGGCCACCGTCCGCGGAGTTTGTTTTGGAGGTCAAGATGTCCGGAAACGAAAACTTTTCAACTAAAAACGTACCGTGTTTTTTTTAACGTAGCTACCCGATAGACATAATTAATGCTTCGAGCAATTTCTGCAGCACTGGTGCCTCGGTAGAACTCGTATTCGTAAATAACGCGATATTTCAAGTTTTCCATTTTGTTAAGAAAAGGATGCCAAAAACTAATATTTATTCTAAACTGAATATATAAATACAAATAATAAACTTCCAACTTCCTCCTACCAGGGGTTATATTTTCTTCCCGTCTAATTATGTAATTAAATAATGTTATTTTTGTGCTATAACTCAAATCAAAAGCATGTGTTCGATGCCTTTTGGCTACGAACCGTTATGACGCTAACACAGTAGTTTATTATTTTTTGGAATAATATCTCAGCAATATCATGTAAAAAAAGAGATTAGCCTACTGAGAAATTAATTTCGAAACCAAAAAAGGAGTCGAAGCTTGAAACCATTCCTTAAAAATATTGCTCATAATAAATAGTTATTTACATATAACGTAGTAACTTCAACCCTCAGAAGTCCGCAGTTTATGATCAAACCTTAGGTCAGCCCCACTATTACACCAGATTTGATAAACCGCAAATCCTCCTAAAAGATTCCGATTCCTACTACCGATAATTCAACAGCCTACTGAAATTTAAAACATCTTAAAGCATCGTCTTGAAATCCTGGGATTAATAAAATTAAATCTCAAACCAAAATATACCACTGCAAAACCTCATGAAACTGTGAGCACCTAGTTCGTTAATCGGGCCAAAAATAAATAATTATAAAGCTGATGGTAATTCGGGTTAGTTATTACATTGAGACGTCAATCACCTCACAGCAGCACATTCTACTTTCATTACAGGGAGGACCCCTGTGATGAAATTAGAATGTGCTGTAAAGCACTCAAAACGTGGGGGTAAAAGTTTTAAATATACGCGAAAAAATATGTAAACTAGTTTAATTCAATGTCCGGTAATCGCGTAAATATAAGTAATCATTCAAGTTAACTTATTATCTATAGTTTACAGTGGTTACACTGCAACTACTTCCTAGCTTCAGTATAAATAGGTCAGTTCAGTTGACCTACTTATACTGATATATGTAATGTTAGAAAAATATATACATAGAACAAAAAACCTTGTACGTGGTACTTATAATTTTTGTTATGAACGCGCCTTTATGTTGACACAAATTAGAAAAGTCAAATTTAAGTTGTAAACAAATAAATAGTAATTGCTCAAACTTTTATCATTTTCAAAACTCAATATTTTACGACTTATAAAGGTATAAAAGCTAATTACTTTATATATTATCTATTGAAATGTCAAAAAGAGAGGTAACCAAGCAAAATTTATTACGACTTCTTGTTAATTTAAGTTTAAAAAACTATGACATCATGTAGTAAAGACAGAGGGAAATATTAATATAAATAGACAGAGACTTGACATGACGGACTGAAATAGAAAGATCACTCCACAGTCTTTTAACCCGTAGGATAAGGGAGTTTCTGTAAAATGTGAGGAGTAGACAGAAATCTTTAATTGGCGGTTGTCAGTAGAGCGTAAGGTTTCTGAAGTGAAAATTTGAAGCAATTCAGGATTTCTTGCGATAAATTGAGACGTACATGAGAATTCAGTTTTAAAAAAGAAACCTGAAGTGCAAAACTCCTCAAAAGCGAAGACAGCGTTTATGTGAGTCACTCCGATATTGAAATTTGCACTTCAAAAATTCCGAGGAAAACTTTATACTACGACCCTTATTATAAACCGTTTATATTATTTTTAAAAGATTTTTTTAAATCTTTATATAATAATTTATTAAATTTTTCTCAGAAGTGCCAGCAGCTGGAATAGATGAGTTTTAGATTGAAGACAGCGTTTAATTAAACGTAGTATAAAACACAGCCTAACCACAGGTGGTGCGGTCTGTAGAAAGAGAATGAAAGAAACTTGATGCTTAAAGCCTAAGATCGAAGTAAGCGGCCTACATTCGGGCAAGACCTGATGCAGGCTATTGATGATAAAGATGATGATTGTCATCCGATCTCCATTGGGTGTCCAATCAACAAATTTTAGCACATAGCTTTATTAATGTTATTTTGTTTTGTTATAATGTTACTTATATATTATTGACTACACTATTATTATTTTTTTATACTTTCTAAGCAAGTGCTTGACCACGATCCCACCTGATGTTAAGTGGAAATGCAGTCCTGGAAGGTAAGGCGCAGTAAATGGCTAGCTAATGGCTAGCTCAGTAAATGCCTATTCGCTCTACTCTGGAAAACATCCACATTGTAATCGAAAGGAAAGACAGACGCTGGCAAACTATTCCAGTCCTTTGCTGAACGATAATGAAAGACGAAGCAAAGCGCTTCGTTCGGGTTTGAGGAATGTTCACAACAAAAGGATACAATATATACCATTCAATTTTATTTTCCTATTTTTAGAGCAGACATTCGAAGACATACACTAATGAATCGGTAAGCTAATTTTTCTTACTTTATTCCATTATTCTTTATTCCAACAAAGTATTCGTTGTTCAATACTTGAAATGGCGACTTTGATGTTAATCACTAGTCGTCTTTGTAAAGTTCATAAAGTTCTCTTCTTTTTCTGCTTATGAAACATAGCAGACAAGACATTCCAACAAAGCACCAGCAAAACTTGCAATGTTTGAAAGATTGTCCATACTATTATTTTAGGCGCTTTCTTCAAAATGTGAAAGTCGTTTTGTAGACGTAGTGTTAAAACTAGGACAAATAAGTAAAATTATACGAAAACGTCGCTATAAATTCTTTCTTTCATTATCCCATTCGCATCCTAAAGATTAGTTAGATATTGAGTTGGACGAGTTTATAAATAATGATTTTCACATAGCCAATTGACAACATGAACAGCATTACCTGATTACACAAAACGTCAAATAAGGAAATATATTGTTTCAATATTTTTAATCGAGTAGACAATAAAACAGTTGAGTCGGTAAAGTAAAAGTGATGACTTATCAGATTCTCGACGTATGGCTTGTACTTTAAAGCCAAATTGTATACCAAGGAGCTTCGGTGCTTAATAGATCGAGACCTTACGCCAGCCCATCGCCTTCTGTGCTAGGTGCAGGTACCAGTGCACACAGTATACTGCTCTCTCTTCATACAAGGGTACCTCAATATCTGCTTATTCCTTTTGATAGTATTCAACATAAAACAGCTGAAATCGTCTTCACCTTACCTTAATCATTTTCACCAGTTACTTCTCTTTATATAGTTTTTTTCTTTATACCGATTATTCTATAAGGAACATTCCGAATATCTGTTCAATGTCATTCCAGCTGTTGAAATCCAGTATCGTATCATCTGCCATAAATTCATATTTCATTTGAATTGATGGTTGAAATGAAATATGGATTATATGAAATATTATTATACGTATGGTTAGCGGTTCTTTACCGGGCGTGTCTTGTGCCATGTCTTACTGCGTACTGATGTTATTGTGGAATCAACGCCCGTCGCGGGGTTTCCGAAGTAATACTAAATTGGAACTTCCAACACCCTCCTATAACAGCAGCGGTGATCTCATACGAGTACCATTACGTAACACCCATATTTTTTTAACCGCTTCTAATTCAAATATATATATTCAAATCTTTTTAAAAAAAATTATATCATCGTAAACTAAATAAATAAATAACCATTTCAAATGCATATTCTCATTTTACACAAAAGTACAAAAGAACACGTTTTATGTCTCTGTGTATCATTTTATTTCAGACAACCGATACGTCATCACTTAGCTCTTTAAATGTGGAATTGAGAGAATATTTGAATCGAAGAAATGATACAAATTTACACGAAATATATCCGGGTGTGGAAAGAATGGAATATGATTTCATAGCGGAGAGGCAAAACTATCACGCAACGACGTATGAATTTTGTATACTAGTATTTAATAAACTTTAACTGACTTTATTGAAGTCACTTCACAGACACTAGTATATAAAGTAGATGTCACATTAAGTCGACTTAAACGGCATCTGTTTATTGCTTTGGAGCATTGTTAGCTGTCTTCTCCAATTTGAACGAAAACATTAGAATTTATGTATATTTTATTTCAACAACTTATAATTGCCGCTTACAGTATAGTGGAATCAACGGCACATTTGGTCAAAGGATGCCTTGGTGCTGGTATATTAGGCATTCACGAAGGATACAGTTACGGTGGATTATGGACATCACTCGTTGCTAATATATTTATTGGATTCGTTGTTCCATATAACATGTTAGTAAGTATTATATTTATTTAAATGAGAAATAAAGCACCATTTTTCTTTAAAAAAAATTACAATGCAAAGTTTACCATAATGTATTATGATAGGTAAATGTTACATCGTACTCGTAATATATCCATGTGTACTGTTACACGTTTAAAGTTCTATGTTATGTTCTACAGTTCATTAAAATGCAATTATATCTATCAAACAAATTGATAAACAACGTAAATTGTAATGTCAATCGAAAATCAAAATTTATTCAAACGATTCATGCTGTCGTCATTTAAAGACGTGTTGAAAGTAATTAAGTTGTTATAAAATATTCATCGTATATATTATATAGGCCGAACAATAAAATGGTGCACGGGCTGTTATAACATTTACATACAATATGAGAGAGCTATAAGAAATCAAATTAATTATTGTAATTTTGATATATTACGGTGTGAAAATATTTAATGTGAAGGCGAACGCTATCGTATTGTATGGCGAGTAATCGTGTTTAGAGCAACAGGGGTTTGCGTATCGAATGGTGTAATGCGGATATGCATATAAATATATATATATATATATATATATATATATATATATATATATATATATATATATATATATATATATATTTATATTAATAAATAATGTGAAGGCGAACGCTATCGCGTATTGAATGGCGAGTAGTCTTAGTGCTATACACCATTTCGGCGCAGCGTCTATTAGGATTCTATTAGATAGGTTTTTTGGATTTGCATACTCTTGCTCGTGCATTGGTGATCTGATATATTTTAAATCATATATCACCAAAAAAATTTCGTTACGACATGGTTGAGCTGTATTATAAGTAACTATTTTCTGAAATGAACTTGGATTGTAATGATATATTGTAAGAGGGCACTACTCAAACGTTAGTTACATCGATAATTACTAATATTTTAATGTTGAGTCCTGTGGTGTATGGTCAGAGCTGCGTTTATGTCAAGGCAGTTTACGGATCAGATTGATGGAGACATTTTACAAGTTATCGAAATTCCTTGATAAACTTAATCTTTGAGATCTGTCATAATTAACTTGTATTTCAGTTACTTATTGATTCGGCTCAAAGGATGTATATCAGGTTAAGAGTACCCAGATTGTCGTATCCAGATCTTGTTGAAGCTGTTATTGCGACAGGACCTTTAAAATGTTGCCGACGTTTCAGTAAAGTTTTTAGGTAAATATCGTTATTAGGTTATAATTTAAAATAACTAAATATTTATTCATTTAAAATAAGCTAAAATTAACTTCAAAAGATATTTTATTTATTACATTGAGTAACAAACGAGCACACATTTCACCTAATGGTAAGGGATTCTCACGGGGCATGACATCTACATTCATTCTTGACAACAAATCATAATACAGATGCGTTGTAACCCTTGAGGACTGAGATGGAATGCCTCGTTACCATTACTAAAGGTCTTCGGATCCCTACACTCACCACACAAAACACTACAGCGTGATGCTGCTGTTTAACGCTGGTATTCCGTGAGGGCTTGGTGCTCCGATCGAGCTGACCCATTCACACTGCAGCTAGGAACAAACTTCAGCGTAGCTCTGCCACGGGCAAATTTCTACGTGATACTAGCAACATTTTTCTACAGAGATGGAGGAAAAACTACGAGGTTTACTATAAATTTTCCTTACATGCAAATAATAAACGGCACTAAAATATGGGACATATATGTGTAGCTGATAAAATCTGGTTATAACCAGACGCTTGTTTTAAATTTCACGGCGCGCTAGCTGACCGACTTTATTTCCCGCTGGCGACACCAATGAAACCTAATTGCAATTTTAAGTGCTGAATTACCACGTGGTAGGTTGTGAAGAAAAACATCTTGAGAAAACCAACAGGTCTTAAAGATAAATAAAACAAAATTCTCAAGACATGTTAAGCCCCCTAATTTCCAATGGAGCCGCGTAGCTCTCTAATCCTGTTTATTGTGGAGAGTCGCCTAGAGTCGCCATGATGTTGCCATGATACAAACGATAACAAAAATATATTATTTAATTGTTTTTCAGATACACCGTTGACTGTTTTCTATTTATTGGATTCTTTAGTACCTGTTGTATTTTCGAAATCATGATTGCACACACTATCAAAGAGGTTCAGTGAATTTTAAACGAAAACAATATTTTCTTTACTTATTAAAAGCTCTTTTCAGATTTTAATTATCATTTCAGCTTATGGAATCAGTCTCCACTCCTTGTAAGAACTGGAATTTTCCTATAGCAATTTATATTTTATTTGTCTCTGTACCTCTACTCTTTCTTAGTATGATAAGAAGCTTAAAGCAACTGGCACCGTTCTCAATAGTTGCGGACATATTTTGTGGTAAAAGCAAAATTTTCATTCATTTTATTAATTGATTAAATAACGTTGGAAGGATCGATATTTTGTAATATCTAGATTTAAATAAATTGGTATAGAAAATGATTTTGATCAGTGTTAATTTCGTATCACTATAAATTTTATAACGCCTTATAGAACAAAATAGAAAATATGTATGTATAATCAAATTGTAATATTTGGTAGCGTGTTGTTAATGCCAAAAGGGCTCAAGTACATAAAAATGTTATATATAATAATGTGTGATATTACCTTCATCTTGAGGATAGAAATATTTAACTCCACTATTATAAAATAAACATCGGCTGTATAAAATATTTCTTAACACAGGATTTTCTATAGGCTTTCCATTTAGTGGGATAGCATACAGCTTATTTTCTAGTTGCAAGATAATTGGGTTTGGGGAAGGCCCATGACGTCACTGAATACAAGCATAACGCTGCTGTGTTCGCTCATAACTTACCATCCAGTATGCCCCTTTATTACAACTAAAACGAACTATCTAAAGCCTTAATAAGCACACGTAAGTGTGTACGTTCTCTTTAAAATTTAAGTTAGTTATTTAATTCTTATATTATAGGTATTTGCGTCATAATCGCCGTATACTATAGTATAAAAGAAAGGAAACGTGATGGGTATCGTCCTGCTTGGAAGAGTTGTCGTGGGCTTTTTCATTTCTGCGGTGTATGTATCTACAGTCTTGATGGTATTGGCGTAGCGTTACCTATTGAGAACTATATGGCACAACCACAATACTTTTACATTGTGGTACAATGGGGTAAGATATTTAAATATAATAAGAGAAACTAAATAGCCCATTAGTTGGAGAGGTAGTCCCTCTAGTAGTAATGAAGTCTCAGCTCTAAAGAGAAATTTGGAACAGCATAGTACGACTTGTAATTGTACGGGTTGCCGAACTTCAACCGTTTAAACAAAAGCGTAACATTAATTTATCCTTGGAGTCAGGTGTACTGTCTTCTATCCGACAAAGTGCCCCATGGTTTAATTTTCAATCCATCCACACATCCTAGGTTACAAAGCGTTTTTATTCTGTTATAAAGACTAGAGCTTTTAACCAAGTCTTATAAAGCAGTGATTTCTGCAGGCTCGTTTCAACTTCATTAAACATGTGGGCTACACTTACTGGCCACCCATCTAGGTGTATAACAATTTGAGCTCTTGCCAAAATAGACTAGTCTAAATTCTGTAGTTGCTTCTAGGTTGCCTCAAAGTTTGTATAACCGCATCTTGACGACTTTCAATTTTCTTCATAAGGACACTGAAACAATAATTTCGATATGTATAACAGCTATCACAAATCTCTGAATATTATGACTTATTTTACAACATAAACTTCTAATACGATATATTGTTGCAGTGCTATCCATGGGTAATGTCACTCCCGACATCTCTTAAATTATATGCCATTTTTACAAACATCACAGCAGGTATTTTTTGGTGACTTATCATCAAATGTCTTTATTGACTTTTTGAACTTTGCCTGTTTGTTACAACATGCTTCTATAATTCTCTAAATATGAAAGGTTTGACGTCGCAATTTTAATGACCGATTTTTTTTAGGCATGACTATTGTAGTCTTGTCAGTGACAAGCGTTGGTTTTTTCGGATATTGGACATGGGGAGATGCATGTCGAACGCCTATCACAAGACATATGCCTAAAGACCTGTAAGTTTTTTAATCATTACAAACATTAGTTGCATCTGAATATTTTACTATTTAACTTCTTACTCTTACGGAAATTTAGGAAAATACGAAAAATCTTTATAAATATACCACGCATGGAACGCGGATGATATTCTTTTATGTATGAAAATGAATAATTCGTAAGTTTGTCAAAGAATTTTTTTTTATGATTTCACCGACTTGCGATTAACAATGCCTTGGGCCAAAGTAGTCGTTGCCTACATCTTTGAATCTACGTAAAATAAATTACATAGTAATCTCAGCCTAACATTAGACTACCTAACTAACACTCCTAGAGGTACGACACCCAGAAGAACGATAGGCATTGCAAAGACCGTTTCTTCATAATAAGGGTTTGTCCTACATTTTATTTTGCCTTTATCACTCAAATTACTTAAAAATAAATTAGTAGCGAGAGCTTCATTACAGGTAAAAATATCTTTCACCTCAGGACTGTCAATACACGATAGAGCAGTCTTGCAGTAAAAATTGCTCGTAATTTTAATGATGTACCATTTTCCTCACCAAGTACTATCCTTTCCACTGAACTATTTTTCGCTCCTTTCCCAAAGCACGCTTTTACGGAACAGATATGAAAAGTATATTGAAGCGGTTGTGTTTCCTTTGCTAAGTAAAAGAACCCAAAAAACCTACTACTAGTAATAACGCACCACGTTTACGGTTTAGGGTCGACAACGAATCTGTATCTTGATAATATCAAGGACGAAAGCAACAACGTCCTTACGAATATCTTGAAATCTGGTGTACAGTAGTTGATTTGTCAACATTAATATCGTAAAAGATGGCACTTAAGGAACGTAAAAAAACGTGTTCTAGATTTTCGTACAATTAATTCAACCATACCAATTAGTGTGTTTGTAACGTGTTCGTTTAACACTAAAAGCGCTTATATGTCCGTTTAGTATAATCGCATTATCCAACACAGTTTCAATACAGATTTGCGTATTATATTAACCACAAGCCTATTATCTATGCAATTCCTGTTCACAGCACTTCCATTATACTACAGTTCTTATTAGCTGCCACACTCGGTGTTACATTTTCAGTGCATTTGTGGGTGCCATTTAGGACAATATGGCACTACATCGGTAGGATACATGAGCGGTTTGTTGCCTCAATTTAATTTATGTAAATGTATTGATATAAAATATGATTAATGTAAATGATTTTTATCGTCCGTGCGTTTATGTAGAAGGGTGATACTAGACTTGACGGTGACAAAAGAAAATAATTTGCCCCTGAGACTTGCCTAAAACGCAGAAAATCAAATCCCCATGATTTGATTTCGTGGGAGCATTATTTGTATCCGTGTGCTTTGTGGACCTGTCTATTTTATTAATATTGAAATATAATGACAATCGTATCACAGTCTTGTCTCTGCTCGTTTAAGGCTACATTGGTTTATTTTAAAAACCGGAAAAGAGATCATTTTAAGCCCATTAGATAATATAATTTTAAATCAATCACAGCTCTATTATCACAGCAGGTGAAGAAGAGAAAATTTTAATTTGCTTTCTATATATGTATGTTATAAATTTATTGTATTATTGAATTAGCTATAATTTTAAATAAATAAATCCCATTGACGAGAGTAAAAGATAGAAATAGAATAGATAGATGAAAAAAAGATAGTCAGCGTAGACACTGTAATGGCGTAGTGACTAATTTAATAACAATTGAAATTCAACTTTAAAATGTAATCACACTGGGAAACACAAAGCAATTTCACGCAACATATTTCAGTCGTATTTGTTTCATGCAAAATAAAAATAGTAAAATTTAAAATGTATACTCAATTAGATCGCTTCATTGTCATTTCGTCGTCCTATACTGACACTTAGAGTTAAAGAAACCTTGCTACTATTTATCTGCTAATGCCTAATCGAAAGTGAATGTGGGTATAAGAGACTGATTGACTTACTATCAGGTTAATAACTCTTTAATATCAAAAATTAGGTTTAAATTGTTAACGTTTTGCTTTACATTCAACCTTTACATTTACCTTTCTATTGATTGATGACAACATGCCCCTGCTTATCCGATTTCTGGCATTATATAAAATGTGTATTTGTTATAGAAATACAACCAATAGTCACCAATAATACCGGTGTTATAAAAGCATTACAGGTTTGGTCTTTGACAACAATTTTATACAAAAAAATTCATTTAGTACTTTTTCTTTTTTAGGCGAAGAGGATATTGGGAAAGATTATATAAAGGAATCTACGTCATTATTATCACATGCTTCTCTATAATCTTCTCCGATTTGAGCGGATGGATGAGCTTTGTAATTTATTCTTATATATATTTGTATGTATGTCCACTATTTAACCGTCAGTAGAAGAATGCAGATCTACAAATGGGCCATAGACTTAAAATTACGCTACGCTAACAGATAAACAATAGGCGGAAAAAAGACTGTACTTTTATGAAAACTACCCAAAAATGAAAGAGCAAGACAATTAAATCATTTCATCGAAACATATTTTAAAAGATGTCTTCGTTTGTCCGCTTATTTTAGTGTTAAAGTCCATAACTAGTAGTCACGCCTTCTACCCCGCGCTCGTTCGCTTCCGGTCACCAGGGCTCACGTGGCATGGGCACGCGGGGAATGTTTTTTTTTTATTTCCTATATAACATTTCACCTAACGGTAAGTGAAGACTGGGGCCCATAATATCTACATCAATTTGCAATAAGGAGTCAAGATGCGTTATCACCTCTAAGGACTGATATGAACCTCAGATCCCAACACTCACCATACAAAACATGCTAGCGCTATGATGCTCTTTCACTCTGGTATCAGTATCATGTCCTATCCAGTTCTATTCATGTTGCCCTCTGAAACTAGCTGCTTTCCTAAAGGCAGGCGCACATCAGCGACTCCTCTGGTGTGCGGCTGTCCATGCATGGCAGTGATCACTCGACTTCGGGTGAGCTGCTTCCTGCTGATCTTGGCTTTACTTTTATAAATTTAATTTTCTGTCACGTCACTTAGTTGCACGCATAATATTTTTACCAGTATTTGGGAATCTATTTTATAGAAATTTAACTGCTAAGTTTCATCTGCTAATCTCTATAGATTACCAGATGAAACTTAGCAGTTCTAAACTCTTGTCTAAATACCAATAATCCCTCCTTGACACGCAATCCAAATCCCATTTATATTTTTATAAGATAAATCATATATGTACATATATGTCTATAGTTCAATATTAATTCGGTGTACAGTAAATAAGAAACAGAAAGGTAAATACATATAATTGCCTCTTTAAATACAAAGGAAAATCTTTATGATATTTATTTTGTTTTATATTCCAAGAAAGGCAAATATTAAGAATGATTTATTCCGTTAGTAATTATTGTGTACTTTCTGATTTTAGGTAGGAAACTTTTTTCTTGGTACCATTGTGCTTATATTTCCGGCTTTTATAGACAGCTTGGTAATATGGAAAGAGACTCACTTGAGATACTTAAGGTAAATATTTAAATGTATTACATTACGGGTATATAGGTCATCCTGATGGTGACAAGATCCACATTAATTGATAAATCGGCCTTTGAGATTCAGAATGAAACCACAATTACAATAGTGAAGACGGTTTAAAAGATATAAATTCAAACATTAACAAAATTTTATTTTTATGAAAATTACTTTTTCTTTCTGGTTCTCTCAATGCTGTGGAGCGCAAGACCGTATACCGCATAAGCAGTGCTTACAGGCAGGTACATACTGCGTATGCAGGTATTCTGCTTGGCAGGTAGAAGATGCCAACAATAATCTTCTTTTTTTTAAACAATAGGAGAGGAAATCTAGCATACACTTCTCAGATATCAGTCAGATGGTACTCGTAAGTGATTACGGTCCATGACATTCATATCTATCTTCAAGAAAGATATACGTGTCACACGCGTAATTAATCCTTAGGACAGATGAAATACCTCGCTATCTCGCTAATAAATTTTTTTGAAATCACATTTATGAGCTCACAGTTCACCTGATGCTAAGTGATTCCTACGGCCCATGACATCTACATTCATCCTTGACAAGTAATCATAGTACAGATGCGTTCTAATCCTTGAGGACTGAGATGAAATGTCTCGTATACAGTAATATCGTGCTGCTTTTCACGCTGGTTTTATGTGAGCTAATAATTGATAGCCAAACAATAATACCGTTTTTCTTTTTCAGATTAAAATTACTACTAAACATGGCTATGATGATGGTTGGCGTTTTATTGAGTTGTGGTGGAATATATTCATATACATATTAATTTTAAAATAAAATATTTTTATGTTTGACATTTAAGTAATTTTGTTGATTTAAAATCATGTATATATATAAATATATATATATATATATATATATATATATAAATCAAGATTGTGGCTAGGTATATGTATACAGTATGCTTCCAATGCACATTTACTAGCCTCTTGCTTTGAAACAAAAAAAATGGTCTCAGATCTTCGCTCCATCTTATAGAGCCTTTAGTCTTGAGTTAACACAATTTTAAAATAGTTGGAAGCAATGTCATTTCATATGACATTCCACCAGGGGGTTGGTCATGGCAAATACTTAAACGACTAGACTATTTTTACTTTTTTTCTAAAAGACGATAGAACTACTCAACGAGTGACGCTGACAACTGGAATATCACGTTTTTCATTTTGTAAATAAGTATGGATTAATTCATCGCATTGGACTAAGGAAGGAGACGTCGATTGACTGTGTTTGCGAAAACGTTACGGCACTATAACATGCACACACATTCTTCCCGCACATTTCACCTCTTCTTATAATAACCAGAAGCTATCGCCATAATCGTAATTGACCATACTAAGCATCAAATGTACCAAATTTTCCGTGGGCGCACGTATGTCTGCAATTAGGACGAAAGCTTCAAATGTGATAGCAATAATTGTTTCCTATATTTTCCTATATTTCAATACTTTTCCACTAATAGTTTATCTATAATATCGTCGAGTTTAATTAATTGAAATTTATAGACAATTTACTTAACTAGGAATGTTGTACTTGCGTCACAGTAAACCTCAGCTATCTGTAAGTTTTTTATGTAACCAAAGATTATGGGTTCACACAATATATCAACAATATATTAAAAAGTTGCCTATACGTTTTCGCTCATGAGGACTCTGATAGGTCTGATCGAGCCAACCCATTCATACAGAGTATCTCTGGTACTGAAATGTATAAGGTAAATAAACTGTTTAAATAAAACAGAGAGTTAGAACACCATTTCTCAAGGTTTGCGTTTACTTAAAAGAGACGAAACGAACAAAACATAAAAGAGATCTCTTATGTTTTCTTGAAGCAACTTCTATTTCATTAAGTAATTACATTTACAAAATAAACTCATTCGATATACTTTACAAAAGCTTTTACGTCGAACATCTAAACTCCAGAATATCAAGATTGTAAAAAGGGTCGAAACAAACTTATATTATTTAATATGAAAAGTCCTTAATATAGTTACGTTCCTAGAATCTCTTTACCAATTAAAGTATCTACGAACCTAAACTTTGTCTTAGATAAAATTAAGTAAATATACAAGAAAAACATATAGCGAACGACAAGAGTTTCTAAAACTGTTTTCTCAATACTTATTTACCATCTGTAAAAACAAGTATATGGTTCTTGGAGCTTTCTTCCGGAGGATAATGATTCCATGTTCTTATAAGTTTGAAGAGCAAAGTGACTATCGCATAACCTAGTGTTCCGATTGTAGTGGGTTGTCGTGTGATGGTCCAGAGTGCGAATCAGGCGTCTTAATATAATAAATGGTTGGACATCAAAGCAATAACTATTAGTACTTAAAACAAATTGTATTTAAAAAGATGTCCAAACTCGTACAATGTTATTTAGGTCCATAAATACATACAAAATTAGCGTATTATATGGAAAAAGTAAAAAACATCTTTTTATATTATATGACATATTTAATCAATCGAAGTATGTTCCATTAGTATCTATGTACTTTCTTAATTTTATTTTTAATTTTCGTAATTATTTTTTATTTTTTCGTAATCTGTTGGAGCAAGGTCCGGGGAGTGTGGTGGGTGTTGGAAATATCCCAAAGCAGCTCCTCCTATTTTGCGAGCGTCTGTCGTAAAGTATGGGGTCAAGCTTTGTCATGAAGCAGCAGTGGGCTAGAGCAATAGACCAATCTCGGTTGTTAAACGGCTAGCTTTCATCATGGTTTGCAATTGTTGACAATACAGATCTGTCGTAAGCATGCCAGATCTTAGGAAGCTGTAATATGTGTATGACACCAGCACTGGTCCACCAAACACTCACCAGTACGAATTTCTGAGTCAACTTTCGCTTGGGACAGAATTTGGCCGGTTCTCCTAGATTTAACCACTGCAATGAGCGTATCCGATTCTCGTACAGTATCTATTTTTTATTACAAATATATAACGATACGATTCAAAATTCCCTCGTTAATGTGACGGTTGAGTAATGTAACGCAGCACTCAATGTGCGTTTGTTGGTGTGCTTCACTGAATTCGTGTAGTACCCATTTCTCAAGCTATTCCGCTTTTCCAGTGGATTAAGATTGTTTTGTCACTAACACCGAAGCCTGCCCCTAACTCTGACGTAGTTTGCCATAGATCCGTTTCTTTGATAAACTTTAATTCTTCATTGTCAACTTGGTTCTAAGGCCCTCCGTGAGGTTTGTTTTGTAGGTCAAAATCTTCAGAACGAAAACGTTGAAACCAAAAAAACATTTCTTTTTCACTAGCTTACCCATTAAATTTCTTTTACCACTGTCACTTGTCTTTTGTCTCACTTATTTATCTTTTTCTGCTCATTATCGTTGTCACATTAATACAAATAGAAACTTAAGATTGGCGGCTACGGAACTACCAATCGCTTTAGACCTGCAATATGATAGGCTCCTCATAGAATTACAAGCATTATATTTAATATGAGTCAAGTTCACAATTCAACCTACACTCATGGGAATCAATTAGTACGAAGGCTGAAACATTCATTTATCTTGATCTTAAAAATATATTCAGAATGTCTTCAAACTCATTTTAATATAATTGTCATTAAAGGACATTGGTTAATAGAAAGAGTATATAAGTCTATGAAAATAGCTGATAACATAGTAAGTAATATATAATGTATAATAAGTAATGCTGAAAAATACAAGAAATGATTTGACTCGAAATAAGCAAAATAAGCGATATTACCAACTTTCCGGAATAGTAACATCAGCTAGAGTCCCTAACAATATATCTAACATTGTGTAGGTATTGTATCTATCTAAAAAATACTTCGATCAGCTAATACCATTGTGTTTGTACGAATAAGATACTAGGATATATAATGTGTTGGCATATGTACATATTTTGGAGAGTCATAACCGGAAGTGGCCATAATTAAAAGCGGATACAGTAAGGACGTCACTCTTACTTTATATTTACTCACAGTAAAGTATATTTATATTTTATCGGTGATGATAGTGGTATTGAATGAATATTGAAATAATCATCATATGAACTTAAATAAATACGAGTATCATATATGTTGTTGACTTCATAACATAACATGGAAAACAAATTAGTAGATATGTAAATATTCTATAATTTTAGTGGAGGCAACCTGTGCCAAAATTCTAATATTAACCATAAATATGATAATTCTAGCAATAAATTTTTAATCTCTTGCTTTCTACTAACATTGTTATCTCAGTTCTGACCTTCGTTTGGTAAAGGAAAACCTCATAGTAAACGACTAATTGGGACGGCAGAGAACGTTGTATTTTTCACTTTTAAAAACTATATAAATTTGTTTAAATAAAATAAAAACCGACTCTAAGTACTTTCGACGACGTAAAGTATTTTTCGACTTCTAAATGTCTGCGTTTATACATTGACTTCAACTAACGGGTTTTCTTATTTAACAACGTATATATATTTTGAAGTATGCGAAGGTCAGTTTACACAAGCATCAAACATAACATTGATGATCAACTTTAGAATCTACTTAATCTGCAATTGGTTAAGAAACTCACAAATTACTCCAAACTCGTCAGCTAGTAGTCATTTAGTATTCCTATAATTGTTTTCCTAACGCCATCATTAAAACATCATCATGTTTTAATGATGTCTATATAAAGGATACGACCAAAATGTTATTAATGCGCAGTAAAGAAGTCAAAAAGATTTTTTGTTCTTCCTTTGTTACGTATTGATAGCTTTTATACCCGACTGCCAAGGAAGGGTTATGTTTTTCGCGCGTATCTTGTATGTATGGATATTTGTAAATTTCTTTAATACCTCGTATCTTTCAAACGTCTACACGGATTTTGACAGTTAAGGTATCGTTATATTCGTCTTAGAAACTCAAGTGCCTATAGGTGTTTGAAAAAAACAAAACAGCGGATTTTTGGCACGAAATAGTAATACGTTAATAAAAAAATAACCAAACCTATCCAGTAGGGTATCAAAATAAAGGGGATTACTAAAACATATATAAGTGACATGTTTAAATTTAATTAAGAATAATAAATTGGTTTATAAAGTTTTAATATATTATAATATAATGCATTGCTTATAAATATAAAAGGCAATAAAATAAATAATCAAAAATCCGACTGCTAAAAAAGACAATTTAAAAGTAGTGCGCTAAAAAAATCTAAACAAGATTGAGAATAGGAAACTATAAAAGAAGTAAACTCTACTTCGGTTTAACAGACTATATTATGAGCTGAGAGCCTAAGTTATATACCCGCGTTAAGTTTAGTAACAGACGGGACCCAATTGCAAATTACAAACGGAAAGAAACTTAATGGTAGTTTAGTTTTTTTGCAAGCGGAACCCATACTATTTAAATTAAATTAATTTAAATTAATAATTAAACCCAAACTTTTTGCAGTTGGATTTTTTATTGTTTTTATTGTTACTTATTGTTCTCTATTAATTTATATAAAATTGTTAAAAAATTCGTAGCTGTGATGCAATAATCATGGTATCTACGAATTGCTTGTGAATGTACAAACCTCAATCCTATATTTTTGCACTTATTGTTGAAGTGTACAGAAAAGATATAAATAAATAAAACCAGTTCAAAGTTGTAAAAACGTTCATTAAAGTATTTTAATTTTGAGAACCTTATAACAAACAAAAACGTAATATTTATTTATAACCTTTTTCCCCATGCTTTAAGACCTCGATACTATAGCGAGGTATTAAATATATTTAACCCATACAATACATATTAGCCCAAACTCATCGGTAAATTTGGCAACGATTGAATAATTACATTCTACCTTTAAGATTTATCATCAGTGGTATATACGTTTTTATACGTTGTAGCTAATAAAAGAGAGATAAAAACATATCACTCACCAACAGTCGCACCATACCCCCTCGACACGGCATTTAATGAGTCTTCATTGATACAATAAGACAATAACGCACAACACTTGTTGAATTGAGAAATCATTACAATGAGTTTACATATAAACTCTCGGGTACTGTTATAAGTGGACGCTCTATTAACTACACAAACGTATCAGTCCGTTTGCATATCGAGAAATAACAAAATATATATACCAATTCAAAGATCTATGGTCCTAAAAATGTTTGAACATTAAATATTGAACTGACATTTATTTACTTTTACTCGGTTTCATACATACACTGTACGTTAGCATACCGATTTCGCACCCTGTTGTCATAGAAATTTTTAATTAAATTCTATAATAATAAAATAAAATTGATTAAGATATGCTCAGTGATAAAAGAAAACATCACGAGAAAATTTGTTTGTCTAACGATATAAATTAATCAAAATATATTCAAGACATATATCGTTCGCCAATCCGCATAGAATTCGATGCTCCATCTATAAAGGATCGCCTCTCTATAAAGGAACCCTACGCCCTGCAGGCATATATAATATATATATATATACAGCAAATTTTTACTTATTAAATAGATGACATTATTATAGATATTATGATTGTTCCATGACTCGTTGCTTTTTTGTGGCTTTTTTTTCTTTTTTTTAGTTCAAAGAGAAACAAACGAGCACTCAGTTCACCTGATGGCAAGCGATTCCTGCAGCCAATGACATCTTAATTCATCTTTGAGAAGGAATCATAATGCAGATGCGTCGTTACCCTTGAGGACTAAGATGGAATGCCTCGTAACCAGTAATAAGTCTCCGGACCCCTGCACTCACCAGACGAAACGCAGCAACATTATGTTGCTATTTTATGCTGGTATTCTGTGAGGGTTTGGTCCTACCCCGGTCGCGCTGACCCATTCATTCTGCAGCTTGAAACAAACTGCCACTGTTGACACTACACAATGAGTGTGCCGGTTGATTTCTAAGCGAGGAGCAAAGTTTATGCATCGTATATTATTGGTTTTCGAGTAATCAATCATCGTCATCAGTATTAAACATACCACACGGACGTGTTTTTGACACTGCTTCACTGCTCATTACATATGGATTTAATTGCAATAGGGAACGGGACAACATTTGAGTGCTTCCGTCTTTGCGCAAATGCATACGGCACAATTATATATCTTACACAGTCAAGACTTTTACGTTTTCGAAGCTTTTTAAGCTTTTGAGTCTTGGGGCACAACGTTGGCAAGTATAGTTTAAGTTGGGACATCTTGATTCACAAAAGCCCGACAGACGGTGATGAAATAAAGACATATGTGGAAGTCGATGGATGGAGGCGGCAAATGATCGTGCCTTGAGGAATATGGACATGATGATGGCAGCTAAACTGGTAACGTTAGTTGGCTTGACCAAGACCATACTACTATTTTTTGCGTAAGCATTAAAGGAAACCGGGAAGTCAATTGCTGGTGATGAAAATAATGTCCTCCTGGTTGTTTTCCTTGTACTTAACGATGTACTATCTTTTTATTTTATTTCAACTTATTGTATTTCGAGTGGCAAATGAGCACACAGTTCACATGATGGGAAGCTGCGACCATCGTAATGCAGATGCTTTGGCATCCCTGATGACTAAGATTGAATGCCTCGTCTCGATCGAAAAGAGTCTCCGGATCCTTACAGTCACCAAACCAAACACAGAAGCTTTATGCTACTATTTGACGCTTGGATTCTATAATGGCGTGGTCTTTCCCAGGGCAACAAATTCTTTTTGCAGCCTAAAGCACTGTGTCGTGGATCTACACTCGTCACCATAAAAATCGACTCACGCCGTACGCTTGCAGTCAAAATATTCTCGTAAAAAATCTGTTGCTCACATAAATTTTTTGACCATATAATAAATTAAAATAATAATAAATTCTTTTTATTAAAGAATATTTGTACAAAATTCGTCTTAAACTCTAAAATAAGGAAATATTCACTCTTAAGAAAATACAGACAAAAAGAGAAAACAAAATGTATGATTTTGTTTTCTCTTTTTGTCTGTTGTTGTTTTTGTTTGTTTTCTGAAAAAAATAAACGGAAAATATTTTACACCTCCTGATCGTTTCTTGATGGACCGGATAGGATTTATCACTGTTTCAATCGCCATCCCATTCTTCAGCGAATGCGGCATGAAGCTCCGATCTCTGTAACTGTTCGTCCGTCCAGTTCATGTGTTTATTTTTAAGCAATATTTGTGTGTCAATAATAAGGGACAAATGTACATTTAAGTTATCTTACAACTCTTAAGGGTAGGTCAGAATAAAGGAATAAATTACCTTTTATAGCCATGTCAACTCTAATTAGCGCTATTGTAAACAGGCGCAATAATGATGATTACAAATAACGTTTGTTTACATAATTTAGAAGCCAAAAGCCTTTAATAATTCAAAAAGAAAATTATAAATCATACCTCAGTTATTCAGACATCTAACCTCGTTCTTGGCGCTTGAGTCGATTTTTTTGCTCACGTATGTATATCTCGCACCATTATATTAACGATTAATACCACTAACATGTATCGAGGAAAATAATTTACTCTAAGAGAAAAATTAAAATTATATTAATACAACCAAGAAGAAAATTGTTTCTGTTAAATACACTATGAATAGAAATGAAAACAAAGATGTAAAGATCTAGAAAGAATCTATGTTTAATGACTAAGGGTAATGAGTTTGAATTAAATAGACTTACCATTCAAATCCTTTACCGAAACAAATTAACTTTAAACAGTTCGTATAACATTTATTAATATACGAAACCACAATGCTAATAGCACACAGCGATAATAACGAGAGTCGTAAAGATAGCTGATAAAAATGTATTTCGTTGTTAATTCGAAGGTACAGTTGTAGATATTAAGAATTAAGAAATAAATAAAATGTATTAAATTTCAATACATAATATATAGTTATCTTAAAATATAAACAGGGAAATGAGCTTCCGAATCTGGCAGAGGTTTTTAATCTGACTAAATATACCGATAGTTCGATCGATGAACTTTGTTGAAACAAAGCTGGATTTCCGACATATAAGTAAATAGAACAGTGAAGCGTTATTAAATGAATATTTTCATATCCACGTCTAGTCCATTTCATTAAAAAATAAAAAAAAATTCTTTATACTAAAGGACTTATTACCTCTAAAAAGAACCTATTAAGGTTCTTTTTAGAGGTAATAAGTCCTTTATTATATCACAGAAATATCTAGAAACTACCAGCGTTTATTAGCTGTTGTGTTTCTTATGATCAGTATAGGGGGCCGGAGACCCGATAACGTTATAATGGTTACGAGGCATTCCATCTCAGAACTCAGAGGAGACAAAGCATGTGCACCTTGAATGTTTATAGTCTTTGTATTATTAGGTTCGTCTTTGAGATTATCAGTCCCCCGTTATATGATAGAATACTAGTATGTATAAGCAGCACAAATCTGCTGTTTCTTATGAATGAGTATAAGGGTCGAGCCAGACGAAGGAGACAACAAACGCATATGCATCTTAAATGTATGTTGAGCATGGATGTAGGTATATGCGGACAGCAGTTATCACTTACGAACAAGGAAATGGTGTGATCTTTGTCACCTTAAGTGTTATAAAAATAAATATGAGTAATAATGATATGCGTTTAATTTAAATAAATATATTATTCTATATCCCAAAATTATTTATCATATCATAAAAACAATATTAAAAAAATCAAAAAAGATATTATTTTTAAGTACAAAGTATATATTTAAAAATAAAATTAAATATTAAATGTATTATATAATTAAATAAAATACCTCAAAAGCAAGTTAAATGCGAATGGCATGAAATAAATTTAGTGGGTATCGAGTCAGAAAATGGAAATTTTATTCTTAAACCATTTAAAAACTACCATTTATATTTCTACTATATTCATCAATTGCACGGGTTATATTTCTTTCTTATTCAGATGTATCGCATATGCATAGACATGAAAACCAACAAGTGAGAATCAAGCCCAAGACGTACGTTAACTAAATACTCAAACCAGTATATCTAGCAGTTTTATAAAAGTGTATATGAGAGAGGCATATAGACAATATTCTAGTTAGGCCTATAACTACATCTGTACAATACACTTTCCTAGCTACTTTTTAGTGGTTTTGGTTTTAATATGATAGCTATGCCGGGCCTCCCCCGGTATGGCTGTCTTATGCTCTCACAGAATACCAATGTCAAATAGCAAGCTCGTATGTGTAGAAACAACAGCGTTACTTGCATGAATATTTTATAGTGGAATATTTTATCTCAGTCTTCAGGTATGACAACGCATATGAATCGTTGAAGATGTAAGTGTTTATTGACTCCAGACATCAGTTAGGTTGGGTGGTTATTTGTCAAACGGTATATAAAATAAAATCTTATTTGACATTTATTGAAGAAATACTCTATTTTAATCGATATAAATCTAAAAATATATAATCAATATTAACAAGTGGTTTTACGTCGACGATGATAAAATACATAAGTTATGTACACAATAGGTACTAAGTCGAAGGTGCATAGCTTAACTTCTAATGGTGGTACAAGAAAAATTAAAAAGAATCATGGCATGTGCAGAAAAAAACAACAATATTTCGTACCAAGGATAAATCCAGGAATAATTTTATTAATTTTTTATTCATATCTATTGCATTCACTTAAACAAAATTACAGGACTTTCGGCTAAAAGCATTCTCTACCAGTTAACCGAAGTAAACAGAAATACATACATATAAAGACATATAGAGATATATATATATATATAAAGTAACTTTACTATTTGTTTTTGTAATTTTTTTTTAAAACCGTATTTTTTAGACATTTTAAATTGTCCCTCATTATACCGAACTATCTCATCTTCTAATACGTTAAATACATCTATTTTATAATGTTAGATGTGTTATTGATATTCATATATTGAAGCGACAAAAGGTTATGGTCTGCGAAAGGTATTAAAGTCATAGTTCCGAATCCGCCATTCTGTCGTGAACCATCTCCTAGCGCAAGCATTTTAAGCTTAGTCGGTGTGGTTAACCAGAATATTTGTGTTGTTAATACTATAGCTAAAATATATATGTATGCATATTTATATTACAATTTACAATTTTCTTAGTAGTGAATTGCAATAATAGTTTGTAGGTGATATATTTTCTTAGTTGCATATAAAGCGTGATATACGGTCACAGTGAACGAGATAATAAAAAATATTATTAAATATCTAATGTTTGTTTAAATTGTAAAATGAAATTGAATGAATTACATTCATTCGCTAAGCGGAAATATAACATTTATACATAGTCTAGAACTCTCACTTAAAACAATAATATAGTAACAAAATCTAAACAAAAAATTATATATATATATATATATTTATTTAAAAAAGATTTATTTCCCTGAATGTACCACACAAGGTCGAACAAAGGCGCCAGCGGAGTTATTCACGTTGTAATTGAGTTGAAAGACAGCCTTTGAGAAGTTTAGTAGTGTTCTTGTGTTGATATACTAATGAGACAAAATGGAAATGACTTTAAATCACGTGAGTAGTGCGAATATCTATTAGTATTGAGGTCTTCATATAAAATAACAATAAAAGGATTTATTTTAAATCCATTTAAATACAATTTAACCCTTTGCATTCCAACTTTTTCTTAACAATGTTACGGACAAACGAATACAGAGTTCAAAGATATTTACATCAATCCTCAAAAATGATTTAAGATGCGTATACGTTGTCATTCCCAAGGACTGACCTTGGACCTCTTAAAGTAATACAATATAAATATAAAAATAACGCTATACATAAATTAATAAATAAAATTATAACACTTGCAATATCGACAACAATGTCACCTAAGTGTGTCTCGAAGTGCATAGGGTTATTTCAGTTATATTCATTATATATATATATATATATATATATATATACATATACATATATATATATTATAAATTATGCCCAAACCTCTTCCTCCTCGTCCTTCCTCAAGCAAGCGCTTGTACATTAGTTAGTTTTAGTACAAGCGGAGTTTGTTGTTGTTTGTCTTCTGTCTTATTTTTATAACCATCTTCACAACCTACTAATGGTTGCCTACTGAACATAGGTGTCCCCCATAGATTACCATAAAACACGATTCTTAACCACCTGCATACATTCAAGAGCAGTTTTAGCGTAAAAATAAACTACCCTCTCAGTTACCCATCGACGTAAGGAGTGAGGATATGGCACCGAAATACTTAGAGGTACCAACACATGACGGTATGTGCGGTACAATTTTCCAAACAGAAACACACAGAGAGGCAGAGTGATTGGTTACTGCAGTCGCCAAACTGTTTACCTCTCCAGGCCTGGCAACTGCATTTATTATTTAGTAAACCAACGGCGTTTTATTTCAAAACTTAAAACAAAATATAAATAAAAATTGAAGCTAATAACAGGTTTTCCTTAATTATCTACTAAGTGTAAGCGTCAACAACAACGCTTTAAATGAATGTGTGCTAAATTGATACACTCGAAACGCCAGTGACCAGCTATATAATTTAGAATCTAGATATATACAAGTAGATTCATACACAGGAAGAGTTATTTACTTGCTATTGCACTAATGATATTATACATGTATTTTTCTTATTTTTGTTCATTATATATATTAAATGTTATTATTGTTTAATATATTTCTTAGTTAACATGACAAAGAAGCACAAATGTTTAAGGGTTAGTTGGTGAGGTTAACCGCTTAATTATGTTTATTGAACATCACTCATAAACCTGAGCGATTCTTGCCCAGTTTCTTTTGCTCGCCAGACACAACCATATGTTTCACTACTAAAGCGTATTCGTAATATAGTTAGTTTATAGCTGTGATGTTATCCTACCACGTAATGATTCTGAATCTTAAACGTAACAGAAAATATTCTGCACCAAGAGGTAATTAATAATATATAATAATAATTACCAGGATTATATACAAAATTTGTTATTGCTGCGATTTCATACGTGCATAAATTTAAAAAAAAAAGCTTTTGAAGCTATTTGAAGGAAACAAATATTAAATGTCAGTTCATATTTATGTATAGTATATTAGTGAAATAATGCCATTGAGGGAATTAATGTACACTAACACACAGACAAAGAGACAAAAAAATTGTTTACGTATTGATAAGATTATAAAATCATTGTTTACTTTAATTTATTAGTAAATATTTGAAGAATCAAAGTGAATAAACATTGTATATTGCGTTCTGAAAGTAATAAACAACGTCTAAAGATTTCTAGCTTAGAAAGAGATAAAACATATTTTGTATCTGTAATTTTAATATGGTTATCACATTATTAAAGGCTACGGGGAAAAATACGTGTAAAAATAATATACATATTTCGACTATTATGGCCACGATTTTTTAATTACACTTATTTTGTTATTACACCATATTACACCAAAAAAATCATGAGACAGTAGCAGCCATCATATATTGATTTGAGAAGATTACTGGTAACTAGCCAATCCATCTGTGTCCTAGAGTAACAACGAATCTGCACTATAATTTTTTATCAAGGTTGAATGTGGGTATCACGTATCGCAGTTTCATTTACTATTCGTGTGAATTGTACACTCAATCCCAAAATTAAAAAAGAAATATTAGTAACGTAACGAAAAGTTATTTCCAACTGACACATGAATGGATACGTTCGAGCTAGAAAGGACTATGATTTCACAGACTATGCAAAATGCTAGTATAACGTTACTGTATTACTTATAGTGACGTAGGAATCCAGGGATTCAATTACAAGTTTTTTTTTTTATTTCCATTCCATGATTGAGAAATCATCAGAGATGGTTCAACGCAATGCTCGATGTTTTCGATCCGATGACTCAACAAGACCTTTGATCGATCAACTCTAGTTTCTTTGCTAAATCTTTGCAATTGCCTATTCATTCTCTTAAAGACACCTACATGATACTCGGACGAAAAGAATGCCAGAGGCGAATTATTCCAATCCTTCAATGTTCGCATTACTAAACTACAAAGTGTCTACAAGTGGAGACACGAGGAACGAACGCGTAAGTGGAATATAGAATCTCCGTATTTATCCCTGAAATAGTCGAATTTTGTAACTAAACAACGATGACCATACCGTCTCATTGATAAACATTTTTTTACAAAACTATTTGAGTGGCATAATTCATTAAAGTTTAATATATTTTATCTTGACTTCATTTAACCTTGAAAACAGTATACAGTATAATAAAATATAAGCACTGCATAATGTTCTTAACAGTTTTAATCTAAGCAATGAATTCTGAGCAGGTATTTTTATAGTTTGTTTTTATAGTATTAGGGATGACAAACTAACACACAGTACGTCTGGTAAGTGAAAACTCATCCATACTCAACAAATATTCATGACGATCATCATACAAAAAACAGCAACGTATTTAATTAAATGTTTCCATTTATTTTCTATTTTCCCGATATCTCCTTAGTTTTAGTTAACTATGTCATGACGACATCAAACAACTCCCCCGTTGAGAATATGAATATAAAACAATCCATATTATCAAAGATAGATATTGAACGTAAACCAAGACACTACATGTACGTAATTTACTTTTATATGCGTCCTCTTTCCGTCAAGCAGCAGTCATTCAATTAATCTATATATTATGTTGTAAAGATAAAAGCGTATAGAAATGAACGCCTTGTTTGAAGAGTCGAGATTTGAGACTTAAATCCATATTATCAAAGATAGATATTGAACGTAAACCAAGACACTACATGTACGTAATTTACTTTTATATGCGTCCTCTTTCCGTCAAGCAGCAGTCATTCAATTAATCTATATATTATGTTGTAAAGATAAAAGCGTATAGAAATGAACGCCTTGTTTGAAGAGTCGAGATTTGAGACTTAAATATAAGTATTCAATTCTATTAACTAATCTAATATTCTGTAGTGTTCTACGTTAGGAACAGGAAAACAACATACCGGTTCATCTAAATAAATGTGTATAATAAAAATGGCTTACACATCTTAATGAAGTTAGTTAAACGATTTTTATCTGTATTGTATTACATATGACAAGTATCTCCCTTTGCGAGTATGTCCCAGGGATGGTAACACCTCTCCTAAAACTCTTGCTATATTGCGGCAAATGCGACCTTCGTGTTCCCATCCTCATTTTTAGTCGACAGAACCATTACCCTGATGTCATGCGAAACAGTAGTCGTCTATTCTTGCTACTGCGATGATGAGGAACGTGTGATTTAGTGGTTTTTCGGTTAATTACAACTCCTACCTTTCACGTTCAAATATTTAGCGTGAAAAATTCTAACATAATCAAGATGTTGGTAAAGATCTAGACATCTGAATGCAATGAAGTTATTTTAACAAGAGTAAAGCGCATGCGCTCGTCCTTGATTTCATCCCTACTAAAATTGTTCATTGTAATTTTAAGTGCTGGTTTTTATCATATGGTTGGTGTCGATGGAAAACATCATATGAACATCTTGCGTTTGTATGACTTAGATATTATATATATATTTGTGTATTATAATACATTATATAAAAAAGTACATGAACTTCTAAATTACGCTAATCAGATCTGAAGCTGTATGAAGGATGACCTATAAGTGCCTAGCAAACTTCTATACAAAGGAACCCCACAGTGAAAATATATATATGCTGTGACTTCACTTTTTGTATATATCTGTAAGAAACGGGATAGCAAACTTAATTATTATACTATAGTATCTAAAGTCGTATATAGAATAAAAATATCGAAACAAAATCTAACCTTATTTAGAATATTGCAAAAGCATCGGTATTTCACACTTGGACATCAGTTGACTATTTGTGGCTACTGTCTCATTTTGACCGGTGCTGCAAAATACTAACTCCTAGTCCAGACTCTGTAAAGCAGCATGCAAAGAGGCTAATTTATGACCCCTATATGGATAAAAACATTGTTAGCCTTGAGCCTAGATGCAAGGTTGTCAGCTTTATGGTGTTTTACAGAAAACAATTTAGAGAGTATGCGGGGAAGGTTAAAATTCTTATTTATTATTATATATTCTTCGGGTGTATCGCAATATGTTGTTTTAATGAGCACAACGGATTAGAATATTCTGACTGGGTCAGTCTGCCTATCCGAAAGTACAGTGTTTCTTAAATAGTTTACAGTTATTTAAATTAGCTATTGTCAATTAACATTTAAAATCCTACTGGGAACCTAGACTAACGTTAGCTCGAATAATCAAAGCTCAATAAAAAAAAATCTAAACAGTAAGCAAAATCTAGAGACTTGCAAAATAAAAACAAAAAATATTGGATCAACGTCCTTTAATTGCTTATTACGGTCAGAGTTAAAACCTGTTAACGAGCATCGAACTTCATTTTACGAGTGATGACCAATTTTCTATACAGGTTTTCTACAGGTTTCCAAAATCACAAAAATGCGGTTATAGTTATATTTAAAGCGGTATTTTTTTTTCGTACTACGCTATACGAAAAAACTAGTATTTATAGGTCATCTCGGCTCGTTCCGTAAAATGGATTTACAATATCTGCATCAACATGACGATCAATGACGATTTATGTTGGTTGGAAGAAGGCCTCATAAATAAACTCAACAACATTCGTAATTTGAGATTTCGTGTCGATACCAACATTAAAATTTCACCTAAGTTATTTTGGTTCAATTTGCCTCTATATATATATATATATATATCTCATTTATATATTCACAATATGGAAACCTTGGTATCGCAAATACTACGAGGGTGATCCAATAGCCTAACGACTATCTTTTGTAATATAAGGAAAAACCATCCGTTGCCACTTGTGAACCGTCGTGAGGAGACCCTACTTTTTATTGTCCCTAAAATTATTCAACGACATTACTTCTTCTATGAAAAAGAAATTAAAATGTTTTTCTCGGTGCATTATTGACTAAAAATCGATATTGATTCGCAAATAACTACGAAGATTCTAAGCCATCTAACATAATAAGGAGTACTGTTCTCGTAGATGTACGTACGCCTTCTTTTCAATTTCAATGACCACTTCTGGATATATCAGTTAAAAACTACGGAGAATAATATGATTGCTATATTTTCTGATTCAAAACACCACATAGCCACTTGTGCTATGTGTCTTGTTTGTAAAACCTTTGCTCTTCTGTATTTATCCATATTTACTATATCTTAGCTCGCAAAAAAATACTGAATATAGCCTTTTCCGTTAGCTTTCTCTGATCTAGGAGTGAGGAAACTCAACTCAATGACCGGCAATAAATTCTTGGTTCTGAATGAAATGATTAAGTTATTAACATAAACTAACGAGAAAATAAAATTATATCTTAAAACCTTAATTAAAAACAGTGCCTTCTTGTACTACATAAGATGAACTTGAAAACGCTATCAGATTTAACATTATTTTATCACGTGCTTTCAAACCTTGGACATAACCAAGTATCTCTCTTTCTGCATAAAGTACCTACGGTATGACTTACGGCATAATTTACGGAAACGTAGTTTTAAGCAATATATACTAGTTTGTATATATTAATATAGAAACATCAATTTGAAAGTGCATCAAAATGCGATTTCAAAACTGCCCTAACAAACCTCGATCGACTAACGAACCCACAAGTAAAGTTAAATAAAAGTGTCTGATGAAATCACAAACTACGCGTTATTGTTCCGGGATTTCTATTTTTATCGGCAATTTTAAAATCACTGATGAATCTAACTTCCCTATATGTCAGGATATATAATGGCAAAAATTCAAAACAGATATGGAACTTTATGAAACTATGGATAAAATACAAGAACAGTTGCATGATGGTAAATAAGACTACATCCATTCCGTTCTCAGCAAAGATTCAAGATATGATCATGATGGAATGATTTGGTCCCAGTAACTGAGTCTCTGGACTCACAGCTATCTCACGCTGGTATTCTGCACAAGCCTGGTACTTTCCTCGTTCTTGCTGTAACTAAAAACAACTAGAGCTCATCCCTAATGATGTCATAGCTAATTAAAAATGCAATCACGTGGTGAAATATGTGAGTGCATTGAGAAAGACAGAGCTAACAAGGGTAAGGGGACAATCCGATAAATATTAACAAAGTATTTTATCCATCAATGAGGGGCGTGGTAATCAACGGGGCCAGTTGTAGATCTTTAAAGGATACGTCTTCCCCAGTTTCTCATTAGTCTTTAGTGGGGGATCGGAGCCCCCACCCTGAACACCCACCTGGAGTGTCCTATAAGTTGCCTTACACAACAGACAGGCGATACTTTTGCTCTCTCCTAAAAACGTGGGACTATAGGGCTGGTAAAGCATTATAAACTCCATTTTCCTAATATCCAGGTTATAAAAGTTTTTTTTAGTTTAAGGTTTTGTTTAACTTGTAAATAACACTGATAAAGTTTTATTTAACCAATGTTCTAAAATACTTCTAATTCAGATATATTACTATCTGGTGATTTAGTTGAATATTACATTATAATAATTGATGGGGCAGAAAAATTTATATAGTATCTCGAAATAAAAAGTAAATCCGTCCTTTAATGTATTCATGTTAAAAATGTTTATCGCAAGTGACTGCAAAAATTTCGAACCAATTTTTCGATATTTGAAACAATCTAGGGGCACCAGACTCAATATGCATTCTTTTAAACGGTGCATGCATTCCATACATATTGGCGGAGAGACAGTTGATTCGCTCCAGACAGATTCTAGATATTAATAAAAATAATATAATTTTCCATTGTAATTATTAAACACATTTGATATAATGCATACTCTCCAATATTACAGACGTCGCTAAGATGCTTTTCTTCTGCACAAAGTCTAGATGTCAATTAGAGGCATCTGTCACTACGTGCGAATATAGTTCATGTCTTGTCATGCCACTTAACGTTAATAATGATGTAGAGTGTATTTATGAACCACCATTGTTTTTCCGTTCCCATCTTGGAATTTGAACATGTAATTACCATCTTAACTAAGAATAAAGTAACCTGTATATGTAGAAAAGTGATAGGCATATGCCTCTCTAGAGACGGTGTTGGAGAAGTCCGCCATGCAGGACCATTGCGGATTGACGGACTTCACATGTTATTATTTTTTTTTTGTCTCTAAATTATCAAAACATGCTGGTTTCCTCACAATGTTTTCCTTCAGTGCCAAGCTATTGATAATAATATACTTAAAATCGCAATTAGCCGGGGATTTAATTCGGCTTGCTCACGTACCGTGTAAATTTAAAGATACCGCCTAGACTACGGCTCATATCTCTAACGATAGACTTGACAACCTATCAACAGATAAACCACACACAGAGGCAACAAGATTCTCACGATTCATCACCAAAACCCCCGCCACAACCACCGCCGACAGAGAATGATAACAAAAAGTTTATTCTTCATTCAGAAAAGGATCCTTATGACTTTATAGCCCAAAGATGTATCGCTAAACCCACCAAGTAAGTATTTTATTTAGTACATTATTTCTTTTATAATGAGAATAATAGTCACACGACATGTCTGAATCCGTGGCGATAACGAAGCAACAGAGAGGCGGAAGCTTTATTTTTATCTAAGTTTATTGTGAACTACTATAACTTAGATAAAAATAAAGCTAACTAACTACTAAACTAAACTACTATATCTAAAATTCATAAATGGATCTTTAGCCCATTCGTGCCATATATAGATTTTAGTTCACCCTTGTCTTCATCTTTTCTTTCTGTATTTTCTTTTCGTTGACCGAAAATAAATTAATAACTTTAAATGTTCCATTTCAGTGTTCTTGAATCAACGGGGCACTTAATAAAAGGGTGCCTTGGAGGAGGCATATTGGGAATCCACGAGGCTTACATGAAATGTGGACTTTGGACGTCGTTAATAACTACCATTGTGTTCGGGTTCTATATCACATATTGCGTGCACGTAAGTCAATATTTTGAGTTAAGTTTATTCTATACTTCAGTAGCGACAAACAATGTTTTATATTCATTAAATAAGATTAACGAAGTTGTCTATAGACCGGATTATTATCTATTATTATTAATATTTATTTTTATTACTATTATTTTTTATAATAATTATTACAGAGTGATCATTATTAACTTTGTTTTATTCTCTACCAGTTTACACATAAATTTTAAGACATACTGTGCGTATTATATTTTTTTATATTATTTAATATATATTTATTTATTTTTTATTATAATTATATTTAATATTGACGAAATGGCTGTTAGCCTTTTAATTTAAATTCGAAATAAAAAAAAACTTTGTTTTATACAATTAATCTGGTTGAATAGAATGGATAACAAAGGTCTCTTCCAAATATTAATTATCACTTTTTATTCCAAAAAAGTTCTGAACCATTCGAGCGGATTTGATATGGTGTTACTATAAAAGCTGGCTGGAGTTTTATCATTAGTAATCGGTGTATTTTTTGATTTCTAATAACCATCAATCACACGGTTACGTTAAAGTAATGGAAATATTCAATTATTATTATAAATAACTAAAAACTGTATATAAATATATTATTATGTATATTTCCTAATAAGCACTATTTATCGGGGCTGCACAGCGGATCCATGATTCGTGCCACAACTTTTTAATTTATACTAAAGATTTTATTAATCACAGTATCTCAAGCCAGAGAATGTTTAATTTTAATTTTAAATTGTTTTTTACTTCCAACAGCGTCGCGATACTTTCTTGGTAAAAACTGGTGTTTCTTTGCAAGTGTTTATGTTATATTATGATAAATCTAACATCCGATCCGATGTAAATATTAGAGAGAGACTTCTTGGTGTCGATTTTAAGTCAACTGTTTGTTTTCCAGCTGGTTTTATTTCATCTTGTTATTTGCCCCGAGGAAGAGGTTGATTGTGAATGAGGTCTTACACTTCTAAATCTTATAGAGGATACTAAACTTGACACTCTTCACTATTCTAATATTTATACCATATTCTATTAATGGTGAGCTTTCTGATATGCTAAAGTATAACTGAACAATTATATTCAATTGGCCGCTGAATCATAAACTTTTCCTTTCATGCAAGTAAAGAACTTTCACAAAATGTAACTAAATATTTACCCCCAGATAACTTTCTGCGATACAAAATTCATGACAGAAATAAGTTAAAATAAATATGGCGATCCCTTATATTATCACAGTACAAGTTTTACTGGAAACGTCGGAATGTAGCAAACTTCCATGTTCACCTCTTGAAAGCCTTCATTCGAATATATATTTTTTTGTCTTTGATTTAAGGCGGGTACTATTATTGATATATTATATATTAAACGAACACTGTGAATTGTGACCCAAAAACATCTACCATCCTCCAAACAAATATTTATGTTGCATCTATTTTCAACCGTGGTAGAGCTGCATCACAGTTTGTTTCTAGCTGACAGTGGTAGAGCTACACCACAGTTTGTTAGTTGACATTGGTAGAGCTACACTGTAGTTTTTTTTAGCTGCAGGATGAATAGGTCAGCTCGACAGGGGTAGGACCACGCCCCCGTAATACCAGCGTAAAGCAAAGACGGAAGCACTCAAATATTGTCCCCTTCCCTATTGCAATGAAATCCATGTGGAATGAGACTGGAGAAATGCCCTTCGCATAGTCAGAAACACGTCCGTGTTGTATGTTTAATACCAATGACGATGATTGATTACTCAAAAATCAATAATCTGCAATGTATAAACTTTGCTCCTCGCTAAGAAATCAATCGGCACACTCATTGTGTAGTGCCAACAGTGGCAGATTGTTTCTAGCTGCAGAATGAATGGGTCATCTCGACCGAGGTAGGACCAAACCCTCACAAAATATCAGCATAATGTTGCTGTGTTTCGTCTGGTGAGTGCAGGGATCCGGAGAGCTTTATTACTGGTTACGAGGCATTCCATCTTAGTCCCCAAGGGTAACAACGCATCTGCATTATGATTCCTTGTCAAAGACGAATGTAGATGTCATAGGCCGCAGGAATCACTCACCATCAGGTGAACTGCGTGCTCATTCCTTACACGGAATGTAATAATAAAAAAAATGCACATGCGTTATCTCACCTTAAAACTGAACCTGAGAACTGAGATGGAAAACTTTGTTCAATAAGCAGCAAATGTGTCTCCGGTACCCTATCACCATAGAAAACAGAGTAGCGTTATGCTGCTATTTCATGCTGGTATTCTATGAGGGTAGACCTACCCGAGCAATAAAAAATTAATGCAAATAAAGTATTCCTTTAATATTTAACTAGCACTGTCTAGAATGTTCAGAGCTCAATAAAAGAGAGTGGAAATGTTAACGAATTTTTCGCTTTGGAAAATCACTAAAGTGCATCTATTTTTAGAATGTAACAAACTTTAAATTACGAGTAATCTTAGCAATTTAACATCTACAACATTGTGAATATTCTAAACATTTCCATTCCTAACTATTTCAACTACGAGGGAGCTTTTTTAAGTTTGCGGAATGTGGGAATATATTCTTCAGAACTTTTAATTAGCTCATATACCTGCATAAAAAATGCTTTGTCCTTGCTTGAGTAATACGCCAAAATTGAGTCCTTAAATTATTCATCGCTGGTAAATTTCTTCCAACATGGTTCTTTTATCATTTATGGGAACAGATAAAAACCGCTGGAAGCTAAGTCCAGACTATAAGGTAGGTGATTCAAAATTATGCACGGCAGCCCCGCAATACGAGCCGCACGTGGACGATAGTATTGTCGTGAAGAAGCAGGACACCTTTTGTTAGTTTTCCCCTTTCTTTTTTCTTTAATAGCTACCGGTTATAGAAACAAACATTGTCATCGATTAATAGGATTCCGTCTGAGTCCCAAAAGACTGTTGCAATGAGTTTTCCAGCCAATTGTGACAAGTCAAGCTTTTTGGGTCGTGTTGCACCTTTTTTATACCGCTGCCCGAGTCCAAGCAAGATTCCATGTCTTGCTTGGACTCGGGGTCATAACTGTGAACTGAAGTTTCACTTCCAGTAACAATTTGACCCCGTACAATATCCTTGTAATCATTACAAAGATCCAAATGTTTAAGGACGGGAACATCCCATGCGCTGTTGTTTTTTTTAGTGTCGCGAGCATTCTCAGCACCCATCTTGCTGAACTTAGAAATGAAGAATTTTAAAAATACTCACACTCCAAAACCATTTCTCCGAACTGCTTTTACTTAAGTAGAGTCTTCCAATTTTTATTTTGATTTTTCCAATTTGATTTTTCCAATTTTGCAAGAATTTCTGGAGAGGCTATTGAAGTAATGGGCCAAAGGGCCGCCCTGGCCGTGAGTCCCGTCTTCAAATGATTCCCTGCCTAGGTTAAAGAGATGATGCCACATTAAACCATTGTTTTTCACAGGCAAGAGTCCCCGTAAACCGATGACATCTCTTCCATTACGGCTTGAACAGATTTTCCTTTCTTGGCGAGGAGTTTGATTACGGCACGACACTTTTGTCCATATACAATACTTTCTTCCCGATTGTGTTGCTTGGTCGGCGATAATTCAAAGACCAGTGACACGATTATGATAAAACTTGATAATAATACTAATTACATATCGCTGAACACGTTAAGATCTAATAGAGATATCTCATTCCCACCAACCCTACCATTCCGCGAACTTAAAACGCACCCATAAATAAACTTTTTTGAAGGCCGCACAGTGTAGTAGTTAGAGAACTTAAGCGTGCGGGTTCTGCGTTCGATTCTCAGTCAAGTAACAATGAGGGTTTTTAGCCTGAAAAATTGTTGATTTTTGGATGTGATATCTGCTTGCTCCAATCTGCATGTGCATGGCATCGGAATAATAAAAGGACGAGGAGTGAGAGCTAGCAGGGGTACCAAACGAGCACACAGCTTACGTGATGGTAAGTGACGACTGCCGCCTACGATATACGATATACGATATGACGTCTACGTCCATCCTCAAATAAGTTTCAAGATACACATGCGTAGTCACCTCTGAGAGCTGTAATGGCATACCTCGTTATCCTTAATTGGTTCATCGGATGTTTACAGCATACAAAACATAGCAACGTTATGTTACCATCACGCTGGTATTATGTATGTAGAGCCGACTAATACATGTTACACCTATGAACTAGCTACAGTGTAACTCTGCCACCTTTCCAAATGTTTGTTATATACGAAGGATTACGGCACTGCAATAGGTTGTTATGGTAATATAATCACATATAATCTACTACATAGTAACAATCACCATAAGTCTGTAGCTAATAGCGATATCGATAAACATACTGATATCTCCCAATTATATTTCTTTATAATAATTCTATTTAGTTGTAGTAATTGTCATATTTTATTACAGATTTTAGTAAAATCAGCGCAGACGCTTTACAAGAGGGTGCATTTACCGGAACTGTCTTATCCGGACGTCGCGGAGGCGTCGTTAGAAATCGGACCTTTCCCTAGATTAAGGAAATACAGTAAAATGTTCAGGTAACGTATGTAAAGCTTTCAGATTAATGGTTTTTTTTTTAATCACGATAACGTAACTGTATGACAGACATATTGTGTCATCATAATATTGTAATTAAATATCGAGGCATTCAACTTCAGTACACAGACGTGATAACGCATCTGCGTTTTGAATTATCCTTGACGATGGATGTAGATATTACGTGCTAGAGTCATAACTTGCTAAAGATTACGACGCCTAATATTATTAAAAAATAAAATCGTTCTACCATTGAGGCAGACATTCGTGGCCCCCTGATTATTTCTACAATAAGGTCGGAGGAAGGTTTAGATGTGTGTGTGACAGTGGCATTAAAAAGACAGCACGTGTATGTATGTAACATAAAAAACACTAAGTTCCAAAAACCATCAGTTTTTGAGACATAAATTCGATATTTATGACCTTCGCTAGGTATCGGTCCCAGAACCAGTAATTCAAGGTCTTTGGTCTCTGAAGCCCACCATGTGGACTTCAAGGTGAACTATTAGTTCATCTGTCTTCACTTAGTTTTTAGAGTTTGGTAGGATAACTCTAAGCTTAAAATGTAATATGCATAATGAATATATTAACTAACTATAACGTTTCACGAGGACGTCGATATTCCATAGATTTTTTTTTCAGGTACGCTGTAGATGCGACCATTTGCATAGACCTTTTCGGTGCATGTTGCGTATATCAAATAATAATAGCCAAAACTATACAGCAAGTGGTAGAGAATAAAGACGAAGTATCTTGGGACGATATAGATCGATTGAGACTTTACGTATTTGCTCTCCTAATTCCGATACTTCTACTCTGTATGATAACAACGTTAAAATATCTAGCACCGTTTACACTGCTAGCTGATGTATTCATTGGTAAGTAATATCTACGTTTATATAAGCGGAAACATACTCCTAATACATAAATGAAATTGGAAAGTTCTTTACACTTATCAGGTTAAATGCCCAGGTTAATGACACTAGGACCTCTTAGTGTTATTTAATCTGGTATTCTGTAAAAACTTTATCATTACCCCGAACTATATCTAGAGAGCCAGATGCAGGTAGATATATGCATTCATCTGCAAAGTAGCTGCAGAATTACTAGCTTGGCTCGACGGGAGAAGGGCCATGCCCTTTCCTAATGCCAACGTAAATTAGTAGCATAACGCTACCGTGGTTTCGTGAGGTGGGTGTAGGGAACCGGGACACAAATACACAAATATAGGTATTTAATCTAGAATGACAATGGTTCAGCACATAGAATCCGTATAGCAGAATGATGGGTACGCAGGCATACATTACCCATGTAAGCTCGTAAGCGATAACAATTTAACGAATTAAATTATTAAAAATACTATCATACAAATTCACACACACTATAGTAGTAGTATTATATTCGCATAGATACGCGACTACTAATAGTCAAGGCTAAAGTGATATATTAAGTTCTGTATGCTATGGTAACCAGTGACGATTACATTACCCACCCAAAAAAATAGAACCTGAGTGCGTGACCCGTTAACTAGTTTGATACTTAATTTTATAAAGTTGTTGATCTACTATGCATGCATCTACCCAAAGATTTGATGCAACTATTTTTTTTAATTACAGTGGCCTGCGTTATAGCTACTGTAATATACAGCCTTCGTGTAGCGCCCAAACTTTCGACAGTTCCTGCGTGGAAGGACGGTATTGGTTTCTTCGAATTCTGCAGCATCGTTGTATTTAGCATGGAAGGAATTGGTGTCTCCTTGCCTATCGAAAATAATATGAGGGATCCTAGGAAATTTCCAAAAGTACTATGTGCAGGTAATTGATTAAATTTGTCAACTTGACACATTTGCATAATTTTTGCAGCGTCAATAGACTAATGGTTTAGAATACAGTCTATGAAACTTAATGTCGTTGGTTTGAATGCATCATTTGTCTATTGCCGTGAATCATCTCCTAGCACAAACATTTTAGTAAGAATGAATAACTGAAAAGTTAGTAATGTTATAGTACACAATGCAGTAAAAAAAATACAGTTACGCCGGGGGGATTTTCTGTATGCAGAATTAATGATTCGTCTTGGAGTAATAGGATAATACCATCATGCACTAGCTAACTGAATAAATACATAAATTTGATTTAAAGTTGGATACAGTGTCAGCGTCACGACATACTACAAAACTTTCAGACCTTAAATCTAACAAGTTACATTGGAAATAATATCGGACTCAGCTCGCTTTCCTCAGGCCAGCGACAAGGTCCGTTAATCCACGGGTCAAAGTAAACTTCCTCTAACGTATACTTTGGGATGCCCTAAAGTATACATTCTGACTTAATTTTCTTCCAGGTATGAGCGTAGTCGTTATGTTTCTAACTCTGGTTGGATTTTTTGGTTACTGGGGATTCGGTGAAAGTTCAATATCACCAGTAACGCTAAACTTCCCTTCCGAAATGTAAGCAAATCTAATTTAATTTATCTTTTTATTAATATATAATTGATTGAAATACAGTAGAGTTTTTAAGCACAGATTATTTATATAAATAGCGTATCACGACCGTTATGTCAGCCATAACTTATCCATTGATTAACTTAAGCCTCCCCGATAGACTACCACGAAGCCCAATCACGATCAACTCGAACCACTAGGCTAGGTATTGCCTGAGATGGCGACAAGATGATGAAAAGACTCGTGGTGAAAGATTTAACCATAGTGCAGCAGGTTTGCTCTTTTTCTTAGTATAATCTTAAAATATTTAACTTTCAGATTCCCAACAATACTCAAGTGTTTGATAGCAATAATGATATTCATTACCTTCGCATTAAACTTCTGGGCACCTTTTAACCTAGTGTGGCATTACGTATCAAAGAAACACGACCCAAAAAGGCACTGGTTCTGGGAGAGAGTGTACAGGACTATATTTATCGTCGCCATAACTTCTATTGCTATTGCATTCCCTAATATTGGAAATTTAATGGGCTTAGTAAGTACTATTGATATTATTTCATAGTTTATATTTAGGTCCTAATCCTGGCATGGGAACAGCCCATGCTCTTGTTCTCAATACTCTAACGAGAAAAGATCTATTAAAGATCTATAACAAGGGTATAAGAACATAAAATTCCCCTGCAGAATAGCTGAATATGAAAATATATATTTTTTTAAACTTTCAAAGCAAGTGCTTGACCACGATCCCATCTGATGTTCAGCGGAAATGCAGTCCTGGATGGTAAGACGCACTAGGTCAGTAAAAGCCTATTTACTCTCTTCTCTTTCTACTAATTAATTCTATTGAAAACACCCACATTGTAATCTGAGGGATAGACAGACGCGGGCAAACTATTCAACCAGTCCTTAGCTGTACGAATAATGAACGACGAAGCAAAGCGCTTCGTTCGGGTTTGAGGGATGTTATCTTTATTTTCATCTTTACATATGTACATTTGGTCACGATATCTTTTGTAACGTCGAGCACGAAGTAAATCAGCGCTTGAAATTGCAATTATAAATTACATTGTTGCTTGACCGAGGATCTAATTGGTTTTCTTTCTTCTTACATTTTATCCGCATATGGCCACACCAATATATCAAGAACATCACACAAATGTTAACGAGTTGCTTATAAATAAGGGTAATTGTACATACTGTAGCGAGATACTAGCATTAAAATTAATGTTTCGGTTCGACCAAGGAAGGACACAGAATTATGTGTTGTATATAAAACTGTTATGCTTTGTTACGAGGCGCATTTCAGTCCTCAAGGTTGATGAAGATGAACTGAAGAATGATGTAGACGTTTATGGGTTGCAGACATTACTTACATTAGTATTATTACACAAAGTGAAATTCAGTACAAGAACTTTAAAATCCACGACTTATCAGTGGCAGAGTTACACTGCAGTTCTAGCCGCAGAATGAATGGATCAGCTCGAGCGGGATAGGACCACGCCCTCACAGAATACCAGCGTAAAATAGCAGTATAATATTGCTGTGTTTCGTCTAGTGAGTGCGGGTAGAGATCCGGAGACCTCTATTACTGAAGACGAGTTATTCTATCTCAGTCCTCAAGGGTGATAACGCATCTGCATTGTGATTCCTTGTTCCAAGGACGAATTTAGATGTCATGGGCCGCAGGAATCAGTTACCAACAGGTGAACTGTGTGCTCGTTTGTTACTCACAAAAAAAAAGTCAGTCCGAAGTCTTTATGATCTAAATGTTGATTGTCTGTTTGATGACTCTATATGTTCATCTGGTCGATTTCAACCACGGAAATTATCAATTATCATCAACTGCGCATGATTCATTTTAGTACCGTAAGTATTTACGGCTTCATAAACGCATTGACTCAAGGTACTCCCGTTTTTTCTCCCCTAGTACAATTTAATTATATCGGACTAAGATCAGAGAAAGGTTCAGATACAATTTCGTTCGTCACGTTACAATACTTAATCATTTTAAAATTTTAAATAAAAAGCACACAAATACATAACATAAATCTGTAAGAGAACGAAAATCAAAAAGAGCAGTGAATTGGAGATTGGCTGAGATAATGATAGTGACGATGACATAAATATAATATATATTTTTTATGGATTGAATTGGAAGGTTTTCACAAAAGGTTTTTTAACAATTTTAACAGTGATGGAATCACGCCGCAGTTTGCTTGTGTCAAGATTGATTGAAATTAACAATTAAACAAACATACAAACAAAACAAATTAACATTGTTATAATTATAAATCAACACTTTTTTATTTCATTTTAGAATATTTCCTTTGTTGAAGACCAGTCATTTACCGGTCGTTCTAAGTGTACCAATTTCATTCATAATTTCTTACATATTAAGTCTCGTCAAAATGTAAAAGTTTCGATGAATAACGCAATCTTATAATAAATAACCAGCCATGCCCACTGTGTCGAGTCTTGAGAGTCATAATTTTAAAGGCTGGCAGCATCTGCAATTCGTCTAGTGTTGTACATTTATATGGGAGGCGGTAATCATTTACCACCGGGTTAGCTGCTTACTCGATTGCCACCTGTTAAATAAAAAAAAAGAATTATTGAAAAATTGTCTTTTAAGGTACAATATGTAATTAATATCGTAAATTATTCTTATCGTTGTTTGTTATATTATTATTATTTTTACCATTTATTTCAGATTTCAAATCCATAGTGTTAGTAATTTTAAGCATTGAATCTGAAAAATAGGGTTAGTATAATTTACATACAATTATACGTTATATGATTAGTATTTATGTACATTATGTAATGCTATTTATAAGTAAATATATTTATTTAGTAGAGTTTATATATACGTTATTTTTTATTAGTAGAATTATTTCTAATTATTATTTTAATATATTTTTATGGATTGGATTGGAAGGTTTTCACAAAAGGTTTTTTAACAATGTTAACAGTGATGGAATCATGCCGCAGTTTGCTTGTGTCAAGATTGATTGAAATTAACAATTAAACAAACATACAAACAAAACAAATTAACATTGTTATAATTAGTTCATAATTATATTATGTTGTTGTTGTAAATACAAAAAGCCTTTATTTGTAATAAAAGAAACATTGCGTTTGGTATTCAATTATAAATCAACACTTTTTTATTTCATTTTAGAACATTTCCTTTGTTGAAGACCAGTCATTTACCGGTCGTTCTAAGTGTACCAATTTCATCCATAATTTCTTACATATTAAGTCTCGTCAAAATGTAAAAGTTTCGATGAATAACGCAATCTTATAATAAATAACCAGCCATGCCCACTGTGTCGAGTCTTGAGAGTCATAATTTTTAAGGCCTAATACTAATTATACGTTTATTATATTTCACATCAGTTAATAAGGGTGTTTTATTTGCAGCTAGGAGCGTTCTGCCTATCAAATATCGGATTTATATTCCCAGCGTTAATAGAACTTCTCGTGATATGGGAGGATCCCGGTCTTGGGCGATATAAATGGCGTCTATGGAAGAACATCTTCGTCATGTGCGTAGGAGTATTATTATTTGTAGCGGGCACTTACTCCAATCTTAAGGGACTTATATTAAATATTTAGAAACTTGAGAAACTTTTATTATTTTCTATGTAGAACATGTGTAAAGTGAAAAGCATATTCAAATTATATATATCGTAGATTTTAATTAAATTATATTGCTTAGTTCTCCATGTTATTATGAACGCATTCTCTAGTCTATCAAGCATTTAGAGAAACACTGCTAAATCACACGCACACGGAATCAAGTAAACTTAAAACGTTAGACATCCACCGCTGGTCTGCCTACCATCTCGCACCTGAATGGTTACTTCGGATGGTTCTTAAGAACCTCCCAAAAGAAATCCCAATTTAGAAAATCAAAGCTGGCCTCCTTATATAAAACCTCCCCATCCGTCACCCGAATTTTATGAAACTAATAGTGAGATTAACGAACACACACTTCACCTGATGATAATTTATAACCCTCGCATAGCCCCCAATGGAAAAACCTCTCCACCACCATTCCTATTATAATTCCCGCCTCTGCCGCAAAATCAACTTTATCCCTCACTTCATCCTCCGCTGTTCAAACGGTAGATTCATACCAAGCCTAGAACATTAATCTGGGCTTAGTATGCACCGTCTCCTATCGCGAAATGAGCTGTCGCCAGCGGTATTTCCGAATCGATACGACTTAGGGACCTTCAAGAAAAGAGACTACAACTTTCTTAAAGGCTGGCAGCATCTGCAATTCGTCTAGTGTTGTACATTTATATGGGAGGCGGTAATCATTTACCACCGGGTTAGCTGCTTACTCGATTGCCACCTGTTAAATAAAAAAAAAGAATTATTGAAAAATTGTCTTTTAAGGTACAATATGTAATTAATATCGTAAATTATTCTTATCGTTGTTTGTTATATTATTATTATTATTATTATTATTATTATTATTATTATTACCATTTATTTCAGATTTCAAATCCATAGTGTTAGTAATTTTAAGCATTGAATCTGAAAAATAGGGTTAGTATAATTTACATACAATTATACGTTATATGATTAGTATTTATGTACATTATGTAATGCTATTTATAAGTAAATATATTTATTTAGTAGAGTTTATATATACGTTATTTTTTATTAGTAGAATTATTTCTAATTATTATTTTAATATATTTTTTATTTTTAAGTTTTTTTTTACAATGTATGCACTACTTCTACCACAATTTCTCTCTACCTCACGTGTTGATCGGTAGAGAATGCCTTAAGGTTTAAGGCGTTAAGCCCACCCTTGTAACACTATTTGTAAGGTGCGACCACTAAAGTTTAAATAAAAACAAATATGTACCATATTTTAAATATTTGTGTCTATTTAATTAAATATCCTGGATAATCTACTTTTTGACTAATCCCAATGGTAGAACCAGCACAGTTTGTTTTAAGTTACAGTATGAATGGGTCAACTCGACTGGGGAAGGACCATCTCCTAACAATATCAGCGTAGAATAGTAGTGAACCGGAGACCCATATTACTGGTGATGAGGCATTCTATTTCAGTGTTCAGGGATGGCAAAATATTTGCACTACGATTCTAAGGAATCTGGATAGGCCCATCGTGGATATGGGTGCCATGGGACGTTGAAATAATAGCATCAGGTGAACTGTGTGCTTATTTATCAATATGTCACCCTCAATACTATCAAAATCTTTTATCTAAATTAACCATTTCTTTATTGAACAATATAAATAACTTTCACCTAGTAAATGTTGCCGGTGAAACACACCTGAAGCAATTTCCTTATTTTTAAAGCGTTTGTTCGTAATTTTTTTTCGAACAGGTCATTGCAATAATACGAGTGCAAATGAAAAAGTTATTACCCTAAGTGTCATTGTCGTGAGTGTACTTGTAGTGCGTATAATCATGCGTTAGCATTGTCTAAAAGTAGTAATCCGGTTAAATTGTAAAAAAAAACCTTGTTTACCCATATTTCTATGATGCGAAGTAGTATTACTGTTGAATAAGAGTTTATTCAATGAACAATGGTTCCGTTATGCTACTAATAACTATTCTGAGGTATACGGGTATACTTCCCAGCCTTGACCGTACAAAATGGGAGAAACAATATGAGATTTTGGTAGAGCCTCTGTGAACTATCTAGTCTTATAGCCTTGGTCTTTAGTTCTCATCGTACCCCAGGCTAAAAGCTTAAGAATTTTGAGAAACGAACATATGAGATGCCCGTTCCATAAAAAAAAATCAAAATTTATTCAGAAACTATATCTGTTAAGGTCACCAAGATTTTTTTGTGAACAAAACCATATCTGATTGTGAGGTCATATTTTATAGTGCACAAACTTCTTTTAATCTTAAGGGTCTTCCCCATAAGGTCCCAGAGCATATTCTCAAAAGAACCTCCTATCGGAATGGTTAGATCAGCTGTAAAGTCCATTGTAAGCACCTATACATAAATATTGCCTTGTTTACTAAGTACGACATTCCATGAGGACCCTTCTTTGACGAAACACCCTTCCAATTATACCTTTAGTCATTTTTATAGTGAATAATTTGGACCTTTACACCTGTCGCCCGGCAATCTAGGAAATGTAAGTAAATAAGAAAATTTTGTTTCATCGAAGATCCCCTCGATTTGAATCAAGGCTCCCATTTGAAGAGCGTTTTTGTACGATAGTCCGTTCCGATGTAATTTACCACTGCACGGAGAGCAGACACGGAAGATTCACCGATTTTAATGTTTACATAATTTATCAATGTCATGGGTTACACAAGATAATAGTTTATTTTCTTATTTTAAACCTAAGCAATATCCGTTATTATAAACATCTCTAGTTGCTGCACCAATGCAGGATGACACCATCTTATCAGCGTTCAACGGAGAGCATCTCGAATCGTAGATGACCAGGTACTTTCCGATCGGCTTGATTCACTGTCGTTGCGAAGAGATGTTGCATCTCGTTGCATTTTTTACCGAATTCACCATGGGGAATGTTCTGAGGGTATTGGATTAATTGCAGCTGCCGAGTACATCGTACATCACGTCAAAATTCAAAATTTCATCCTCATTACGCGAAATTTCCTGCCACAACAACTACTCTGTAGAATCAGTGTTTCATTCAGCCAAGTGTTTAGGAACCGGTACCACTCTGGTATCGCGGAATCTGGTTCATGGGCGGCGGTGATCACTTACCATCGGGGGGATAGCTTGCTCATTTGCCACCTACTCTATAAAAAAAAATCTAAGAAGAACCCTTCTAGGCCTTCCGCTTTATAGAGAAGCTTGTTACTGATCATTGGCTCATAGTTGATGACATCTCGGGCTGTGGCCCCAAAACAAAGAAAAATAAATGTTTAACGTATGTTTTATTTAATCCGTCTAAAAAAAATATAATATAAACAAAAAATTGTCTAAATTAAATAGTAAATTGTAATCAATTCGAAAGCGACCAAAAAAAACATAATACAACAAAGATTACACATGCACACTAGTGATTTTTATTATAGTAAAAAACATCAGTGACGCTACATAATTGATTTGACTGAACTGACCATCTACAGAAGGTATATAATGTATTTTGAGATCAACATTATTTTAAAAAAAATTAACTATGAAGTGCTACATTAATAAGCTCCATTGTGTTGACGTAAGTGCCACATATGCCGAAAAAAATACCGATAACTATCAAAACACAAGCAAGCCCAAGTCTCCATCGAAATTTACCAAGTCCAGGTCTTTCCCATACAACAAGTAGGTGGATAATATTGGGATAAATGAAAGCAAGATTTGATAAGCAAAATGCGCCAAGCTGAAAAATATAAATATTTTTAAAACACGTTTTTACAATGAAAATGAAATTTTGATAAATGAAATATTTGAAATTTCACCACTGACTAAAAACTGCGTGTATCCACAATATGTATTTTACTCGAATGTAGTTTTAAATCAAATACAAAATCAGTGTGAAATTAAATAAATAGAATACATAATTCACATGGCATACAAATATTAGAAAAAAATAAAAAAACTTAACTAAATACGAACTAAAAATGCATGTTTGTGATCTTTTGACAAAAATATTTCCTAGGCCTAACTCACTGCCTAACTCTTTCTTATAATATTTTACATTCGGTGCTATTTAGTAAGTGGAGTTAGTATTTAGGTTCTAGGGTGCCAGTCTTCAAAACACAAGCACATAAACTATATAATTACTATCAGCATTCTCTCTCCTGACATCTTTTTTTAAATTTTATAAAATGTTAAAAAAATTGTAGTACATGGACAACATAATTAGTTGCCTCTTAAACATATTTATATTTTTGTCTGTTTGTTGATGGGTAGGTTTATTCAAGATATTATTTAAATGGCTAGAATTATAATGGAACAACTCAACATTCCCTGTAGGAAATACTATTGAAATTACAAAAAGATACAATATATCTTTGTTAATCTAGTGAGTTTCGACTGGTGGGCTGACACAAAGTACATTCGATTGGACACTCCAAGCTTTTTGGATGCCAATTTGGACTTACGTTTATTATGGCGGCACGACTGAACGCCTCAACTCAATATGGCAACGCCAAGAATCCCGATACTAGCTGAGGTAATGAAGGATATACTCTCAATATGAGAAGATGCATCAAAGAGGTACTTTATACTATAAACTTGCGTCTTCGTAGGGGTTAATTTGGACTAAATTTAGTCGGCCTCAATCTAAGACTTTATTTAACAATATCTCGACTTCAGATACAAATTTGTTACGGCACCTGTTGACGTATTCTCGAGAAATGTTTAGACGTCTGTATAGCAATGAATGTTATTAACTTACAACATTACATTGATATTCAGAAGAAACAAGTTAGGAGATAGCACACAACCTTGTGGAACACCCTAATTTACTGGCTACGGTTCGTAAGAAGCAGCGTTGTAAAACTGGTGAGCAAGTTGTAAAATTTCCGTGAATACTCATATAAAGTAAGCTTCGAAAGAAGCGCTTTGTGCCAAACCCGATTGAAGGCCTTCGCTTACTCCACGACACACCTATGGAAGTCACAAGACGCGATCTTGACCCCCTAGATAACCGACTCTTGTAAATTTACATAAGCTGTTGCTCTATCTAGGTCCTCCTACTCTGTGTTTGCCAATGCGAAGTCCTCACCCTTATATCTCCACTTAAATGATTGATATAATTTTGACTGAAACCTAGTAATAAAAATAAATACTCACAAATCCCATTAAGGCGTTAATTTTTGGAAATATGATAGCAACTACACCGATGATAGTGACAAAAATAGCTCTGTATATATATTCCCACATTATTACTTTATCAGGATTGATTCTTTTCTTCATATAATAGTAAACAGTATCGAAAGGCACCCAAAAATTGAGGGCATGTGTTACATAAATCATTATTATGATGCACGCTTTTAGTGTTTTTCCCAATCTGTAAATTGTTAATTAAAATCTTTTAGATAATTAAAAAATAATAACTTTCCTCAGAGATACATGCATAGTATAGTTGTAGTATTACGACATTTATTGATGTGGAAAATAAGTGAAAAATTAGCAAAACAATACTCATGACGGCAATTAATCCTTGCATTGGATGCATTTACCCACAATATGCTTGTCTAAGTATCTCAGATTATTTATTTATCCACAACTAGGAACCTGCCAATTAGGACTAAAATACGTACACTTGTTTCTCTCTGGTCGTAAAGACACGTGAGACAAAGCTATTACTTGTAAGAGACGACTGGTTATCTAATCAATGGTAACGAGGCATTTCAACTTAGTCTTCAAGGGTAACAACGCAACGTACCTTCATTTCTTATTAAGGGTGAATCACACATTCATGACATGAATCTCAGGTTTCATGTACAATCAGTTAACATCACCATTATCTCAGCCCTCATCAGTCCCGTTTAAATAAGCCTCGCCAACATACCGCCACCTACATGCATCGACTTCCCAGAGACTTGCAAAGGTCTTCTTTCCATCTAGTGCTCGTTCGTCCTACTCTGAGATGATCAATATCGAGGTTGCCACTCGACCACTTTTCTTCACCATCGGTTATCGGTTTTACGAACTATATGGAACTATATACATCCCATTAAACTTGTGCTCACTGATAAATTTAACTTTGTCGGTTACCTTCGTTCCACTTCCAGCACTGCTGGAAACGGGAACCGCATCTTGGTTTCGTAGGTAATCACTGACAATACGTACTGATTAAAGACTTTTGTCTTTAAATATTGATAATAAATATTGGTATCGTATGCTTCGATTGACCGATTGGGTCGAAGGAAGACTTACCTAACTGGACCAATTTCATTGCCTAGATAAACATATTCTTTAAAAAGTTATATAGCGCTCTAACATCAACCGGTATAAGTGTGATATGGACGTTAGACATCACTGAGAACCGACTACCAAAATTTTAGTGACACAGTATTATGACCATCAACGAACAATATCGATAGATTCGATTGCCCTGAACCCAAAAATACTAATTACAGAACTTTTTCCTGTAACAATTGAACAAGTTCAATAAACTTGTGCAGAACCGTATCATTATCTAACTTTTGAAATATAGTTCAATGATATGTCGAGAACACCTTTACAGACGTGAAAAGCGCATAAGATACACAAGATACTATTTGAAAATATTAAGTGGTAAACCGTCTGAATATCTTTTTTATGTATGAATTTGGGTAAGTTGATTTCAGACAATAATCTCACACCTGCGCAGTCTGCGCATCACAAATATTGTGACGTAGCATGGCGTTTAGACTGTTTATGATACCTTACTTCTCCATTTAGATGAAACTCATTATAGTTATATTAGTTACTATTCTGACGAATTATAAAATAATTATAAATCATAAATTTATTACGTGCAAAATCAGTTAACATTTTATGCACTAAAATAAGTTTCCCCGACCGAAAAATGTTTACTAATATTTAAAATTTTTAAGAAAGACAACGAAACACACACTAAACTGTAAATTGATCATATCGAAGCACCTCCCATATGGTCTAGTGGCTAGGATACCTGGCTTTCACCCAGGAGGCTCGGGTTCGATTCCCGGTATGGGAATTTAGTTAAATACTTTAATATGTTTTTGCTGTTGTAATTATTTTTAGAATTTATTATTAAGAAACACTATTTTTGAAATGAGGAAATTCAAATTTTAACCCTTGTATCTTTTTCATTTGAAGGTTATTGTGGCAAAAATATTTTTTTTTATGTTAAAAATGCCATTTGTTATATATACGTTATACCAGATATTTCATTTTATCAATCCCAAAATGATATATCATTAATACATTATTTATTTTAATTTTAATCATTAATCTAATTATTATTTTCTCTAAATCTGTATGTCTATCACAACGATTGTTAGAATATGCGAGGGATTTGGAGCAGATCTTTGCAGCGGGACAATAGATACACGAAAAAAATAAGCATGAAAAGACAATATCGACGAAATCTTAAACAGCAATAACAACAATCGATTCGGATCAACTAATGCGATACACGTCGCATTTCAACGCTAATGTGGAGTCATATCTCGCTTTGTGGTCATGATGAAAATACAAAACAATCACAATATATACAACAATACTAAATATACTATAATATATAATACATCACTGTATAAAAATATTTCATTATAAATAGCAATGTTAATTGTAATGTATATGTATATTACATATACACAGAAATATATAATTAAACGAGTAACTATATCAAACAACAAAAAAATTAACCTACCATATTAATTGATAGCAGACGTGTTTAAACAATGATCCCGTACTAGACTTTTGGGGGAGAGGTTAATCGTTGCTCTTCTTTATATTCTAGCTAGATGCATCAGAGAAGTGTAGCCTGAATGGTGAAGGGGTTGATAACAAAATCGATGTGTGGTAATGTGAAGACCTTACCATTACATTTGGAAATAGAACAACAATCTCTGTCATGATATAAGGATATATACAATAGCATATATAATAGACAAATCTAATTCGCAAGCTTTATGCACAGATTTACGACCACACATGCGCAAATGTCACAAAAAAATAATTTACTAAGATCACGACTAAGGAATACAAAAAAACTCGTGGAAATATCAGGATTACAAACGTAATATGCTAATGAATATTTCTCCCAGCTTCGTGGTGCAAGAAACCGTGAACTCTTGACACAATTCCCTCTTCAATCTTTTGTATCTAATTCGAGTAATAGCGATTTGGACCAATGAACAACTCATGACAATGGAAATATTACTACTAACGATAGTTACTAGCCTTGACACTACCGCAAAATGGGCTTTAGAACATTCTTACTTTTTATAGAATGGGTGGCAAACGAACTAACCATGAGGTGAACTGTGTGCTCGTTTGTTACTCTTAATGTAATAAAAAAAACTTGTGTCTTCATAGTGCTACATTGGACTACATTTTGTCATGCCTCAACTAAGACTTTATTTAACAAAATCTCGTCTTCTGACACAAATTTGTTCCGGTACTCGTTGACGTGTTCCCGAGAAAATCTTTAATAAGGGGTCTCCAGAGCATGCGAACAATCGTATATAGTACAGATAACTAACTCCAGGAATAAGATGATCGTACTCGTTAACTCTCCGAGTGACAGATTTCACAACAAGGATCTCCGCAGTACTGGGATTATCGACATATCTCAAAGGTAAGCTGTCGGTTACGTACCCGGTCATGTAGTTGTAGTACCGATAACCGCTCAAATGCAGTGCACGACGACAACCTTACCAACAGTGACAAACTGATCAAGTTTGTGGGAAATCGAATAATGACGGATGGCTATAATTTTATTTTTATATTATCTAATTCTTTAAAAAAGACAAAAATTGAAATCTGGTTGTTATTAATGTCTTGTTCTATGAAACGTGCGGCTGCCGTGATGGTGTTGGAGCTGCTACTTAGCCTTACAGCATCGAAAGCGTCGGTGTGTGCTTCAGCGAACATTGCTGACGTGCAACAAACCCGCCGAAACAACAGCTTAACCGCATTATTATACTAGATACGGAGAGCATTTCAAGCCCTTTGGATATATCTGAACGACTGCACATCCGAGTACAATAACGTAGAGAACAATTTATCTTAAATGCGACAGTCCAACGAGAAAATCTACGGGCCAGCATCGCCTGGACTGTCATCGCTCTACGTTCTCTTATCATGTCCTGATCATCCTTCGGTGATCTGTTACCAAATTCACCGGGTTCCTACTACCATGCAGCCTTTTAAAAGCGGCACCATTCTGTAAAATGGGAGGCACGTAGCTCGATACTCGCCTTTAATACCATATACTCGAACTTCTTATCATTGAACATGAGACCATGCGTACCGTACTTCTCGCATATTTTTAGAGTTTTATGGTTAGCCAACAGAGGAGCCAACAGCATCATATCGTCAACATAGCTCGACATGCGTGCTGCTAAGGAGCTCTATAAACAGACCGAAGCGCAAGGGTGATGTAAGCCCTCCCTGTTGTACACCGCACTCTGACATGCACGGATCTGAAAGTTCACCCCTACATCTCACTCCTCCTCCTCCTCCACTCCTGATGTAGGTACCAGTGTTAGAGTAAAACACAAACTGTGGTGGCATTTAACACGTTATTTATTTTTTGCCAGTGTGTCGTAACCCGTACACAGGCTATGGTAATAAAGTAATCTCAAGCTGACATAATGAACAAACGAAAGAGTTACGAAATCTAAAAAATGTCTCTTTTATGAAATAAAATCTAATACTTTTTATTTCATATTATTTTTAAATTAAGTATGCCACGCGAGCGCACAAATCACCAAATTTAAAATTATCACTGCAAACACTCAACAAAAATTAGAGAGAGATATATAGATAATAGATATATACGCATTATCATACCGATGATTGAGGTGTAATGAGTCACCAGTATCACTGGGTCTGACCACTAAGTGTCCCAATTATTTTATTAAAATTTATTTTCAATATGTAGGTATTCAGTTAAAATTTTAAAATGACAGATTACGTACGCATTAAGTGGGAAGTTCACAGTAATAGGTGATTCACTCTTCTCCAAGAACGCTGCATAACCAAAGAAAGACACGGAAAATGTGCTCAGAACTATAATGAACATACCTGGAAATTAAAATGTAAATTAATTTGCAATTATGTTTTTCCTTAATAAAATTATACGAACACAGCGAATAACAATATAGTGGAACGGTTTCTTAGTAATGAAAGGCCTTAAATATTAATATCGGTCGAAACAATTCCCTGTTGGAAAATATACGACAGATTTGTAACCGATATTACTCGCGTCTTGTCTTCTACTTACTATATATAAACTTAGTTTTAGGTTATTATAATACACTTGTCTCACACAGAGGTAGACGAAGAGACTTCGAGGAGCATAAAAAGACCAAAATTGAAGAAAAAAAAGGAAATTACTAATATGGAAGAAAATATACCTATATCAATTCTATGTACATATGCGATGTAGGTTAGTACGGCTTTCATGAAACAAATTCGAGGGCCGGCCCTCTCGGGCACTCTCGAGTCGCTTTTGCGCACAGGGCAACGGTACAAGGCCAGGCTCCCCCTCGGGACCCATTGTGCTGGTTACCCATTAATTAAGGTCTCAGCTGAGTTCCCTAAGTACTAGGCCACCTTTCAACCCGGTGAAACTATAAAGCCCTAGGGCTAACAGAAAAAAAAGGTAATAATAGTAGATTTTCGATCGACCCCACAATCCCATATGAGGAGAAATCCCCATGAAATCCGAAACAGAAACAAAAAGACACAAATATCTGGACCTGGCACACGAGGTAACCGATATGTGGGGGGTGGTATACGAACCGAAATTATTCCTATAGTCGTTTCTGCAAACGGGTTAATCCCAACCAGCCTCTAGAATCTCCTGAGGTGGTTGGCACTGCGGGACGGGCAGTTCCGGGCTCAAATGCAGAATTTAGTGCTCCTTGACACTGCTTGTATAGTCTGCAGGTTTCTCTCCCTTTTCCATTCCCTTGAGGGAGGGGATTGGGGGAGTCCAAACAGTTGAGGGATTCCCGTTTGGTTGATATATGTATTATACTGTATTGTATACATTTGTTTAATTATATGTTTACAGTATTTTCTTGACCAACGAGGCGGAGATAGAAAAACCAATCAAGAAGGTAGTAATTAAATGTCGCCAGATCCCTACACCCACCAAAAGAAACAACAGCATTATACTGCTACTGTACGCTAATATTGTGTGAGGGCGTAATCCTTCCTCGGTCAAGGCATTCATGCCTCAGCTATAAACAAACTGCAGTGTGGTTCTACCACTGTGACAAATGCACAACAAGTATAATATAATAACCAAATTCGTTAAAATCGAACAAAGTTACGATATAAGTGATTCAAAACACTTTATTCAAGACAATGAAAATGTAATTACAAAACCTTTAACGGAACATAGTAGCGTAAAATTAGAAGTTAACAATTTCCATGCAGAAATAACATAGACATTTATGAACTAGAAATAACAGTCATAGTATTAGAAGACTCTGTTTACAGTACAAATTTCCCTCCGATCAATAACCACTGTCACAAATGACTTTGGGCGCCATATTAGAACGCGAATAGGAAAAGAAAATATTGTTTCACTATATAGACAACCAAAAATAATTAATGACAAAATAAATAAATATGTAGTTAAAGACAGTGGGTAAAATGTCATACTTAAACTATGATTTTAACTTTGGTGTGCAACAGTACGCTTAGTTCCAAAAACAACAGATGAAAGCAACGAACAAAAATAAATACAGAACAACTAAACTAAAGAATACAGACTAGTTATTGACTATAGACGAAATAATGAAATTACGATAGACTTATTACCCCTTACATAATTACATTACATAAGAGACTTATTTGACAAATTAGAACTGTTACTGTTATTACTTCTTCATACTTGTTTTAGCTAACAGATACCATGAAATTGAAGTACGTGAGAAAGACAGGAAACAGATTTTAGTACAAAACCAGGACACTATGAGTTCACTCATGCTATTTGGCTAAAAGACAACTCCTGTAACCTTTAAGAGGTTGATAAAGTACTTAATAAACTACCAAAACTTTACGTAACAATAGTTCTGTCCACAAAATACACATGGATAGACTACAAAAATTTTTTGACAAATAACTGCAGTCAAAATCAGTAATTCTGGAGATTCGAATAGATTGAAACCTAGGGACGACAAAATTAAAGTAATATATAATTATATCCTATCAAAAATTTGAACTGAAATTAAACACTTATCTCGAAATTAAATCAACCTTTGACAGAAAGACTTCGAAAGAAACGATAAATGCCCCTAATAACATTCAATATACAGAATCCTATAGAGATTGCAAAATGTGCCTACTCTCTTTCTAAAAATACCCCCCGATATATAAGATACCAGGATGCTACAACAGAAGACAGGCTTAAATATTAATTACAAATGCCAAAGTATGAGTTACGAAAGTTCTTGCTTTTTATTATTACCTTGAAAGTAACAAACGAGCACGCAGTTCAGCCGATGGTAAGTGATTCCAGCGGCCCATGACATCTACATTCATCTTTTACAAGGAGTTGTCATCCTTGAGGACTGAGCTGGAATGCCTCGTCACCAGTAATAAAGGTGTCCGGATCCCTGCACTCAGCAGACGAGAAACACAGCATTATACTGCTATTTCACGATGGTATTGTGAGGGCGTGGTCCTACTCCGGTCGACCTGAACCATTAATTCTACAGCTTGAAACAAACTGCAGCGTAGCCCCACCACTACCAAAATTTGCTATAGTGTACAAAATTATTACAGATCATTCACATTCCCTTTATAAAACAGATTTTCATATTGATACTTCTAATAAAGCCAATGACATTAATTGAAAGATTGCATTCAATCACTTCGAAAATATATAGGTTAGCAAGTTACACGAGTACACAAATATAAAGAAACGTCTTCTATATTGACATACTGGCATAAGGGCAAACATAAGGGCTATATAATTACATCATACACTACAACGCCTTCTTGTTCAATTATTTTTAATTGTTAAAGTACTATTTATTAAATATATACACATTCACATTATCAGCCTGTATCAGTCCACTCAAATATATAAACACACATATTTCAAACATGCAATTAGCGTACTAAGTATCTCTATAAACACCGTAGGACTATAAAAGGAAGGGAATATAAAGGAAGACACAAATATTTAGAAGGATAAGGAACTGAATTTAAAATAGAGCCAGACGCCAAACTATCTTACGCGAAAAGCTCTACTAAAAAGAGTAAGGAGTGTAAGTCACACTTTCAAACAATGTCAGATTAATATTCTCATTAGTTTTTTTTTTAGCCGATTTTTTTATTAGATATTTTTTATTCCTGTAAACATATATCAATACGATAACAAAGTTTCTTTAAATAATGTGGCTTCACTGACATCTGTTGATAAGAAGCAGCAACGTCTATTTAGGCCTTGAATTAAACTACGTTCTACCTATTTTATCTTCAGAAGTTAAATAAAATTCCTGCAATACTACCCATGGCGGAGCAAGTAGGTATCATAAATAATGTGAAAGTTAACATCCAGAGGACTTTCGACCTAATTATACATTAGTTGATAATTTAGAATAGAATCTTTCGCATAAATTTGTAAATGTTACGACGCCAGTAGGATATATAAATAATTTAACTCGTTTAACTCCAACAAGTAACCCCTTATACTGAACCCACTATGTTCTAATAATTAGAGTTGTCACAGACAATCTTAATAATGTGGTAAAGGACTACTGTGTTGACTAGTGGGTATTAACCTATATTACCAACGTACATCAAAAAAATAAACCTTACGAATCTGAAACTTCATTCAGTAACTCACAGTAGAGGAAAAGTGATGCTAAAATTAGTAAAAAATAAAATGGGAATCTTGGTAATTGTCAGTTTATGCATGTATACAACTATTCTTTACGCACTGTTCCTCATAAATGTAAAATTGTATTTATTTCATATTCTGATTGCAAAATGATTAAATTTCTGTATAGAACATTCTCCAGTAAACGAGAACTTTAAATTGAAGCAGTTAAATGTGGCGAGACTCATAATAATAAAAAAAGCGATGGGCACGCACGATAGCATGTTCCTGTGAGATGTTCCGGCTCGAATAATTTATTTTCAAGTAAAGTGTTTTTCCAAAATAGCGTTTGTTTTTATTGGTTCAAATCAAAATGACACAGACAATGTCTGACGCCCTTTGTAGGTAGGATTAAAGATAATAAAAAAATTAACATATAAATTCAAATAAGAAAATATAAATCAAAGTTAAGAAGATATTTGTTTAAGAAATAATAAGAAAAATATTGCCATTAATAAATATAATAATAATAAATAATAAGAGAAGGTTGCGTAACAATAAGATCAATACGTGAGGCCATACATTTCTAAGAAGCTATTCCGCTACAACTAAAGGAGATAATATTTTTATTGTTCTTAACATGTTACATATATGTGAGAAGTCATCGTTTGCGTCTAGAAGTCTCGTCTCCTGTCAATTTGGACCTGCAAGCTTGAGAGTACAGGTGGATGCGTAAATATAAGTCATAATTTAAGGAACCACAAAGGTGGTTAGTGTTTGCTAAATCTGCCTAAACCGAGTGGAATAAGAAACTAATTAATTTATTTTTGTAAAATAAATATGTTGGACGCCTGACAACTAATCTGAGGGTGAGGGCAGATTCCCGAGAAAATGACTGTGCCATAGCCATAAACGATAATTTGAAGCTGTATTCAGTAAAACTACTGCATATTAAAATGTTTTTGATGATTGATGAAACACTTGCACAGTTTGGTAAAATTTTCTCCATCCAAAGGTCTAAGAAATACATTTGGGACTAAGATAACTCATTGCCTTTACATATTTGTATAAATTTTAACATATTAATTTAGGCGTGCCTCTTTATGTTACATGTTCAGGTATCCCGGTAATTATGACGTTTTTGCTTCTTAACTCGTATTAGTTGATTACTGCTGTAATGTATTCTTGGGCCATGTTTGAAAAGTATATTGAAGGATATATATGTCCTGTTTTTAGTAATCCAACCGATGAAGATCATTAATCTTTTATTCCGTAACCGATTATATTGCTCTTTGCTTAATAAGCTGCAGTAATAAGCTTATCGGTTTGGATTTTATGCTCGATGCCTTTTTACCAGTAAATGTCTACTGATATTATTTTGAGTAAATTCATTTTTATATAATAGTAAGTGTAGTCAACGTCGTATACTTTAGATGATCTTTGGTAATATCACACACCGAGTAAGTGGCCCGATTGTGACGTCAGCAAGGACTGTTCTCATTACACGAGTGTCAAATAATATTGAATCCGTCTTTTTTCCCCGGGGGGTGAGGAGCCCCAAACTAGCAAATGCAGCGTTAACGTTACATATACTAAAAATAATGTCGTGGTAACAACTTGAAGCGATGCAATTAGCTTTATGACCTGGTATTCAGTGTCCTAAGTATAATTGTAGAGTGATTGTAATTTTGGATTCTCAAATATATTTTAGTCTATTAGAGCTCTTCTTTGCTCAATTGTAAAATTAAGTTAACACCAACAACCAACAGTTGTAAAATTAAGTTAAATTACATATTAAATAAATCAAGCCATGGTAGCTCAGTGTCTGAGTGCTCGCTTTTAATGCCGGCACGATATATGATATCCCGTATACCTTATCCAATTGCTTTGTTAATTGCAATTTTGAGTGATTATTTACCTCACGTTTTACTGTTATGGAATAATATTCCCTCTTTCTTGTGTATAGTAACAAATCGTACGAAGTTACATCCAACTACGAACTATTCAAGAGCTATTGAAAACAAAAATGAAATATACTTACCAACCAATAATGCTTTCCCATATTGCCTTGGATCTTTCATATTATTCTCACAAGGAATGACAACACCAACACAGGACATGCTAAATACAGTGGTGCCGATGTATTCGAAAAAATGATACAATGATGTATACGGGACCATGTTTTGAAAGTTCGGGTTATATTCGAAGGCATGGTATATTGCCAAAATAATGCAAAATACTGTAAAAATAAATTATATTAATAAACTATGATAAAAGAAACATAGTCGGACACAGAATTCAAACCATTATCTGCCGTGATTGCAAGTAGACGAACTTTAGAAACCATCAAACAATATTATCTTTATCCGTGAAGAATTTCATAAGCAAATATTAAACATCATAGTGGCATATACTAAAAGAAACTCATTTGTCAAAGGTTTTGTATTTCAAGAAAATATTGCGCCTGTTAATTCGACGTTATAGGGCGTTATAATCATCTCCTGCATTAATAGGTACACATAAGCTTGTGGCATAAGCTTGATTGTTCTGATAATTATAAATTACTTATGTATTACTATGCCTTTAATCCTCTTCAGAGTAAATTATAATGGAGAATTGGGTTATGGTTACTTTATGTCTCCAAATATCCGAAGATTAATTTAAAAAATATATTTAAACGTAAGCATACGGTTTCTTTCATCGCAAAACAGATGGTTTGGTGAAAACAGTGGTTTGCTTTGACATCTTAAAACTTTGTAAAACTTATTCTTTTTTAACAATTTACACTTGTTCGCCAAATATATAATAATAATAATAATCTTCATTTATTTACTATGACATAATTACAAGTTTGTGGTAACTCTGAAGCTTGTGCTAGTGTAAACTGTTTTACAAGCTTCAGTGTCTTCCCAATTAATGTTACTAGTTACAAAGTATATATCTTTTAGTAACATAATTAATTTAAAAAAAAAAGAGCAATAGAGAAAAAACTAAATAAAATAAAAATGAAAAACAAACAAAATTGAAAACTATTGTTATAAACTACAATGTGTATATGTGGATGTGTATGTGGGTATGTGCATGTGTGTATGTGTATGTGTGTATGGTGTGTGTGTAAGAAAGTCTCTATTCAACTCGTTCTAAAAGCTTTTTAGTGGACTCGATTCTAACGTTTTGAGGGTATTGTATAACGTCTTTTTAAATTTATGGTTATTATCAGTTTTAGTTATTATAAAATAGTAAGCCATTAATAACAATGATGGATACGATAGTCTGTGCAGTGTATATATATATATATATATATATATATATATACACAGACTATCGTATCGATGATTGTAAAAAAAAGCAAATACTATAAAGACAAGTGGACGAGGTTTGAGTGACAATAAAATACTAACCAATGATCACGTTGCCACAAACAGAAAGAGGCGCAAGCCACTTCAAATATCTTATTAAACAAATCAAAACTATCGGCAGTATCATGATAGCCAAGTAAAATCGTATCCCTGGCATACCTGCAACGAAAAGACCGAAAAATAAATCCAATTCTAAATTAAATGTTTTATTTACTTTTAAAATGGCCGCTAATAATATAATATTCGATATTTCTTATAGTTTTACTCAATGTAAGAAAACATTGACTAATTGCAAGTTTATTTAATTACGTTTTTCAAAACAAATCTCAATCAAGTCCTAGATTTTACCATCAAAACAATATTCAGATTATATGTCGTAAACAATGGTAAGTTCCGATACAGTGGTGTGACTAAAGACAACCTTAAAATATTCTAATATACTACAGTACTACGGAAAAAGTTTGATAGATTTCGATTAATGAGGTCTCGTTAGATTCGTTGTATTAGATGGGATAAGATCATTGAGTTCACAGCAGTGTACACATGACATTTGTTAAAGTAAAAAATATTTTCTTCAAGCATCAGGATATTATTAAATAAGGGATAGTGAAGATTCCAATAATATATTATGATCAAGTCCCCCTGGGAAATATCTTATGGTTAGCATCAGCCATCAATTACGTGGGACAAATTATAGTGCCGTAAACATTCTACTTTGTGGCAGTCTGTGGAGGAGGATCGTGTTCAGCAGCCGACTAGTGATAGGCAGAGATGATGATGATAAAGCTTTCCCGCAAAAACACCGAGGACCTTTTTTTTATTACATTGAGAGTAACAAACGAGCACACAGTTCACCTGATGTCAAGTGATCCCTGTGGCCCATGACATCTATATTGATCCTTGACAAAGAATCATAATGATGCGTTATCACCCTTGACGACTGAGATGGAATGCCTCGTAACCAGTAACGAATAAAGGTGTCCGGATTCCTACACTCACCACAAAATCACAGCTGCATTATGCTACTATTTTACAATGGTATTATGTGAAGGCGACGTCCTAACCCGGTCGAGGTGACCAATTCATTCTGCAGCTAGAAATAAAGTGCAGTGTAGCTCTCACTCATCACTGAAAAAAGAGAGAAATGAGAAAAGATCTTGTCGTCGTCCCGTTCCTTAGTCGTATATTATGAGATAAAAATTCAGCTTCAGTATCAAGAATACAAGAACACGGGACATACTGACATAAAATACACTTGAACAAACCATTTAAGATACACAAATATTGTTTCTCACTGGGAAGCAAACCAAAGATCCTATAGAGCGAGCATACAGTTATGATAGGTCATTTATTAAATTGAAACAAGCAAACAATAAAATTTCTCTAATAAATACCAAAGACATCGTTTGAATAATTTTAATACCAATTATTATTTATCTTCCAAGTGAAAGTGACTGAAATTATGCAATCATAATTTTATAAATACATATTTAAATACCTTCCAAGCCTTCTATTGAAGTACGCGGCGTGTTTTCCACCAATTGTTTAATAGATTTGGATATAATGATTTGGTAAGCGGAACAAGTCCCGAACAAATCTATGCATATCATTGCGTCAATCATATACCTAGAAAAAGAGCATTTTTTTTTATAAAATCGAGGCTTACAAACGAGCATTCAGCTCACCTGATCGTGATTGCATCCCTTATTACACTCACCTGCAACATTCGATTTCGAGATAAGATGCATTTTTTTTTCAATTATTGGGTATGAATTATAAAATAATTGTGATTCATTCATCAAATATACATGTCTATATATATATATATATATATATATATATAGACATGTATAGAGATTCACATCCGCTACACCATTCCGTAGTTATAATATAAAGGTTGACAAATGACTACACAATTCACCGGATGGTAACCGATGACTGCTCCAATGACACCTACATTAATTCTCTACAAAGATACAAAGATGCAAATACGTTATTACCCCTAAATAGGCAGTATGATTACAGGGCAGTGGTAATAACGCAACTCAGTAGATGCAATGCATCTAGCTCGCCGATCCTGGACCCGCGTGCCTGAATCGGATGAATCTGTAAGAGCCGCATAGGCTAACAGCACAATATCAACAGAAACCTGAGAAGCAATGCAACCTGTAATTGAGTTCTCGGACAACCTACACTCACTATACGAAGTATGCACCGTTATGCTGCTATTAAACGCTGATATGGTATTTCTTACTTCCCTGGTCCTGTGAATTTTGCAACTAAATTAGCGGCAGTATCCGGTTCCACCTACCATAATTCAACCACATTACAAAAATCAGACGGAACACTATGATACACTTCAGTAATTTTTTTTGTCATTTTTGTAAATGCGGTCAGATAGACGCTTTGTGAAAAATATCTGAATCTAATTTTGGATTCAAGAAAATGGCCTATGGATTTTATAAGGTTTTGACCGTAATAATTTGGATAAAAATTATAGTCTTGACCTCGTTTATTATAGTACAGTTCCTTACTAGTTTACTGAATTATGAAGGTAAAGAGTCAAGATGTGTGAAGAGGACTACTCCATCATTTTTAGAAGACCCAAAGAGTTCCATTAAATGAAAAGGAGCTTAACTATCCAAGGGTGGACTGTCTTTGCACGGTAAAAAGCTACACACCCACACAACAAACCAATTTGTGAAGACTGCAATCCACGAAATGTTAAGACAACCTCCCTTAAGAAGAGACCTGGTCCCATCTAGCTCATTTTTTGTTCCTAAAAATTAAAACAATGACAAAAACATTTTTGCACCGATGTTGCGAACTCGCTTATTGAGCGACAAGAGATCTTTTTTTTCCTATGATATAAAAATATATATAAAAATATTGTACAGTGTTTTTCTTACCCATACCGCGACCTTCTTTAGTATACATACAATTTCGGAACATATTCTTTTACGCAAAATACTAATTAAATTGTCGAGTTTCTGTTTTTCAAATTTTATACTAAAATATCACGTTAAAGAATCTAATCTTATACCGTTACAACTTTAAACCTATAATAACTGACTTCTTTTGCAGCTCAGTATAAAATTCCCATAAGTCTTTTAAAAAAAGATATTTATAAAGATATTTTGTTTGTGTGAATACGGATGTCGCACAGTTGCGATAACAAAAACCATCGATAAACTACAACGAACTCTGTGGCGTGCTATTAAAGTTTCTGTATCAATCTGCTCGGGAATAGCAAAGTAAAGATTGCATATTCCAGGCTGACCAAATTCTGAGTATGCGAATGTATTTTACATCCACCCATCGAAATACGTATATAACATTAAATCTATTACCTGAACTTCTTATGGTGTTTATTTATCGATGGATTTGTATGACACGCTAGTGCTGCTTCACCAATATCTGGATACGTCATAGTCGGCACTCTAGCTCTCCGGTACAGCGTCTGAGCTGACTTCACTAAAACCTGCAAATAAATATAACATCATCATTATCATCACAGCCTATCCATAGTTCAATGCTGATGATAAGTCTGTTCCATAAACAAAGCACGACCCTGACCGTCTATCGAAACCCTACAGTTTTATGCTTCTCTTTCAAACTGGTTTTCTATATATTAGTAACTAGGTTTCCAATCACAGACGTTTGTCAAATTTCCTAGCTGAAAAAACACAAAACGTCTTCTCCACTGCAGTTTTGTTCCAGATTGAAATAAAAACACAAATTTCAATTAAGCGTTATGTCTCACTTGTCATTTTGTGTTCATGGTTTGATTAATAAAACTTTACCATATATGTTTTTCACTGATGTATTCCTTTTATATGACGTATGCGAATAAGTTCATAAAAGCGCAATGTACACTAAATTTGTTCAATGGGTACTTACATAAAGACAGTATGTCATATACATGCCAGCTAGCATAGTCATAGGTATCGCAACGTAAATCCCACCCATCTTCCAAGCAACGTGCCCACCTAAGATACCCCCACCTAACGCTCCTTTCACTATATGAGCCACTGATCCCACAAACCTGTCGAACCAAGAGATGAAAATCTGTTACATATTTTATTAAGATATAAATTTATTTTTGACGTGACAACGTCTTATAAATCGGTTATCCTGGCCTGTCCCGTCCTCCGTTACACGGGGCCGACAGTAACCGAATATAGCCGATTGGGCACGATCTTCTCGCTCAGAGGTGTGACTAATAGCACCGCGTGCTCACGCCCGCTGAGTGCTCATTGTTTGTGGAAACGTCACGAATTTAACGTCCGAGCGCTTTGCGCCCAGACACCTGAGATTTTTTTTAAATTTCGGGTTTCTTAAAAATCTTAACAAAATCAAGAATATCATGCCTTTATATGATTGTAAGTCGGACTACTGATATCAAAAAAAACATATATCACATACACAGTTTACCTGATGGTAAGTGTATTTAACTACGACCCATAAACACCTACAGCGGTACAGAGTAAAGATATGAAACTTGAAGCACGTGCCGCCATCATAGAGAACTGCGATGTAATTCCTTACTATCAATTAATGATCCTTATCCTATCCCCTATCCCGACCATCATAGTCACCCAATATTAGCATTATGCTGCTATTAAACACTAGTACTTTGTGAGAGTGTGACCCTTCCTAATTAAATTGTATCCAGAAACAAGCTGCTTCGTGTCTCTATATACCTGCAGGTAGCAGGCCAAAAGTTTAAGACCACCTTAATTAAAGAAGAAAAATAAAGTAAACTCCAATAAAATATTAAATGGTTAATTAACCATTTTAATCATCCAATAGAACGTTGATTGACAGACAATATACTTTAAAAGCGTAAAGAAATATTAACAGTCCATGCAAATAAGAGGCTACCTAGGCATGCTTGATTGTTGGGACTACATAATCTGACATCATCTTTTCTTGGGCACTGCGTCGAACATAAATTCCACGTTTTGAACGGTATAGTTCAAACTTGGATTCATTGGTCCAAAGCACTTTAAAATCTTCTTCAGTCCAATCTCGATGGGGAAGAGCCCATTGCATCCGTTTTTTCTTGTTTTGCGGCCTTAGCAGAGGTTTTCGAACGGCAACGCGACCATACAACTCCGCATATCTCAGTCGCCGTTTTACTGTAGTCAATGATAAAGGAAAAAACTCGGGTTTTATTTACTTCAACACGGATTTCTGGTGCTATTAAGCATCTATTTTGCTTGCTGGTAACAACAATGAAATTATCGTCACTAGACGTGGTAGCTCTCAGCCTTTCCGAGCATGGACGATTTTGAAAACTGCCTTTATCCCTGTATCGAGTTATTGTGCCATGAACACAAGTCTTCGATAACTTCAGTTGTTAAGCAATATCACGTTCGGATTTGCTTTCATTATGTAAAACAAAGATGGCAGAACGCACTTCACTGCTAATTTCTCAAGCTTTTCCCATTTTATGACGTCTTCACTGTAGAAACCACAAGTTTAGACTAATTGAGATTGTTTGTGAATAAACCCAAATAAACTCGGGTATTAATAAGTCAGAAACACGTGTTTTCAGGAGCTAATTATTGACAAATACGTAACAAAAGCAAAGTAATTAGTAATGAGGACATTATAAAAATATTATATCACGACTCTACCACCTGGCTCTAGCGCAGCGTTTGCCGGTGTTTGAAAACAATAGATCTGTATTGTCCAATAACTTGAAAGTAAACAAAAGAATGACTTCTCTAAATATTTGATACTAACAATAGAATATGCAGTTGTGAATATCTTTTATTTATCCTGTGGGATTTTATTCCAATTGATGGATAATTATGTTGTTTATTATGATGGATATGATGGATATTATGGTCTTAAACTTTTGGCCGGCAGGGTATATATTTAAATTGTCACTTATTCCTAACACTATCCCGAACTTCCTCCGATTTTCTGACATATGTCGTAGTCGCGCTTCACCGAGGCTTCACATTATTGCCACGTTGTTGAAACATTCAGTGAGCTCGAATGCCGATAACATCATATATTTTATTTAATTCCATAAGGCAAACGAGTGAGTGAACGATCAGCTCCGCCTATGAATATCTGCATCATGCTAGCAATACGTTAGCTAAATGGGAAACGTATGCTCTTTTCTTGAAAACCCCACCATAATTTAATATCATTATCTTTTATATAATTTATTAAAAAAACTAAGAACGAGGGCTAATAGAATAACACTTAAACTAGTTATATACCCCACTGGTTTTTCCGTGACTCTATGTTCCACATAATTGTAGGCTTCTTCTTCTGCTGGGGTTCGTGAACGAAGCATAAAACGCTGTTCCGTATCTGGGCGACCTTTCTGTGACTAAATAAAAATTCATTATTTTATATTTAGTAAACCTTGTCAAAATCGTAGGAAGAGTGTAGATTTTTAGATGGCAGTATTGGTCCTACTTTGCTTAAGTTTTTGGAGTCAGTGGAATCAAGCGACTTATTTCATTCTTCTTGTGTTATCCATAAAATAAATTTTCAAACGAAAAATGTTTCCATTGCATCAACACTGGCAATAACCGCTGATATTTCTTTGATTGACTTATTATTTCCAATATATATAACTAAACCCATTACTATATAATTAACATCAGTTTGTCCATAATTAAAAAAACGGCAATTTTGATCCTGAGGTATCTGAGGTATCGATAAATGTGTATCTAATCTGATACACATTTATCGATATTTTTGACTCTCCCTAATAGCATACTTTAACAGAAAATCAACGTAAGCTTTACGTACCATTTCAGAGCTTATATACAACAATTAACCAAAATATTCATTATAAAAACAATATCTTCCAAAAGAATATTAAAACCGTAGCTGACGGAAATATATAGTTTGACTGCTGTCTCTTCATTCTTTTCTTTAATTTTTATTCCTATTTCTACCTATTTTTATGTCTTTTCAAAATCTATTGCATGCCAGTAGAGAAAATAGCAAAACGTGTCATAATCTCGAAATATATATTACTACGTTTGAACTGGTTAAGCATCATAGGCCTATAAGATTCAAGGAAAATGTGTTTTTATAACCACTAATAAATATGTTTCTTTTATAATATTTTAACAGTGGTGCAGCCTCTCTGCAGCTAGTGTATAGTTGCATCATTAATGGTCGGCTCGATCGGGGAAGAGCTACGCCCCCATAAAATGGCATCGTGAAGTAGCGATATTATATAACGTTATCGTATCTTAATCATGAGCATTCCCTAGTCAGAGTATGAGAAGTGACGATGCATGTACACCTTGAACCTTAGTTGAATTGATGTAGAAATCATGGGCCACAGTTACCACTTATCATCAGGTGATTGGTTGACAGGGAAGTCTGATTGAAAGGTGTTTTGCGATTAAGGGAAATACAAGCGTCTAGTGTAGCATCTAATATAAGCTCCGACATATGGCGGAATTACATTATAATTGCCAGACCCGAAAATACTCGAGCGATTAGGGCCAGCGGCGTTAAAAATAAGTGAAGTCTGTTAACTACGCTTACGGTTTTTTCACAATCACCCTCTAGTTAATAAAATAAAATTGGATACAGATATAGCCGAATTTACAGAAATAATCGATAGACGAATTAATTGAATAACTTACAGATCTGTATTTCCATATCAAACACTAAACCATTAAAAACTACTTACAAGGTGAAAACATAATTAAAATCATCGCAAATTATTTATTACACGGCATACTTATTAGACGCAAGCACACAGCAGAAAGCGGTGGAGGAGAATGATATAGTGACCATAATATTGATAGGACATGGATGCTTAAAATCTCCGGCGGATTTAATCTACAAACAAAGACTAGCTCTGCCAACGTATAAAGTAAAATCTCTACGGACCAAGCTTTGATGTCACAGAATAATCTGAAATTCGCAGATAGGATACTTGTTCATCCGCCAGGAGCTATCTGTCACAGGCAGATGTCGGGCTTAACATTACAGCCCACAAGATTATCGTCAACAACTTTGTCAATATTGAGACTCTTTTGCAAGGATTGCATACTTTGAATTGCCAAACGTTATTCGCAGAGGGTTAGGCTAGTGGAATGAATGGCAATGTATAAGGGCATATCAATTATATTATTGCAGGGCAAGGCTACGACGACTCTTTACTCTGTGGAATCTGATGTGATGACCTTCAATAAAAAAGGCTTTATAAAGGACGGCAACAGGTGGATTGCCTGACTTTAAGAACTCTTTTAGTATGTTCATGGGCAGCGGTGAACACTTACTATCAGGTGAGATGTATTAACCATTTAATACAATAAATTAAATTATAAAAATAAACAGTATTAAAAATACTATTGCACAAATTGAGGAGGTTCTGAGTTCGGTCTAATTCCAGCCGCTGAGGTTAAGCATCGTACATCACGACATAATTCAATTTTAATTACTTCCTCATCATCAGTTAGCAAACCACCACTGTAAGCTTTATGCGAATTTTTCTGCCACGCTTTTTAGAATTTACGCACACCTACTCTGTGGAATCACCTATCGACAGCGGTATTTCCGAACCGATACAACTTAGAGACCATAAGTAATATAGAGCCTATACCTTTCTTAAAGGCCAGCAGCGCATCTGCGACCTGGTGTTGCAGATGTTGCCATGGAAGGCGGTGAAAATCGTAAACTAAGCTTATCTTTAATTTTCGGAAATAAAAGGGAGAAATAATAAGCAAAACTTGGAGTATCTATCGAGTGCAAACCTTGCGATGCTCATACAACATTTTTAGTACTTGGCTCATTCCAATGCCTAATACAGTACAAATTTCCTGAGAAGTAATTTTTCTGACAGTTTCAATCAGTTGTCGTACGGTATCAATGTTGGATTCTGTAATCACGCTGTCCAACGTTTACGTACATCGTGCTGGAGATGATTACGTCCACGTCTTAACTCTCCTAACCACGAATACACAAAGCTTCGAGATGGGGCTTCATCAACAAATGCCAATTAAAAGGTCTGACAGCTCTCTTTTTGACTTAAAATCATAAAAAATATTGAGCGAAAATGTTCAAAGTTAAATTCATTCTAATGGCAATACACATTTTTCTTATAATTTCCTAAAGACGCCACAATGAAAAAACAAATGATAGTCTCACAATTTAAAAAGCAGAGAGTTCATTTTCGAATTCCCCAATTACCTTTTTTTTTGTTAGCCACATCCAGACACTTTCAGTATGTTCGCGTATAATATTAGTATATAGCTGTAAAAGGTATTTGTAACTTCTCGCCCGAACTAGATACCCCTGCTGCCACAAGGATTGGTGTAGCGGTGTAGCAAAGTACAAGTCACAATATAGCAAAAAGTAAGACTCACTAGAACGGTCTATGGTGGTACGCCGGCCTTGGATGACACCGAATCTTAGACGTGTATTTGACACCCCAGGAGGCCAATAAGACTGTTGCTATCGAGTGCCCACGTTCAATTGAGATCCGACACGTCTTGTGTACTTTGCCTGTAGAGTTGGGGGGTGGGTCTCCTCCGAGGAGGACCTGTAAATAAGCAGCTAGCGCTAGTAGGGCCGTATGTAAGAGAATGTTACCATGTCCCTGACATAAGAGGTACATATAGAACATCTTGGGGTTTTATTAGACGTGAGTCAGCATAATCCGCTTCTACCCCGAGAAGGCGGATAAGAATAAGTAATATAGTCTTGCATAAAAAACCTAGATGTAACTTTTTCTTCAAATTCCCAATCGCCTCCATGCTGTTTAATTAACTGCAACCTAAATGTAACAGGCTATTGGTGGTTATGATGCTGAGTTGAAAGGTGACCAGTGTAGTCAACTTGGGCAAGCCTTCCAAGTGGTATCTGTTTTGTTGCAACATTTCTACCAAGATGATGTCTTGACTTAAAAAGACAGACCCTGATCTCCTAAACTATTGCGACCACATTTCGTTATGACCAGACATAGTGGTATGTAATGCACGAGCCATAAGATCGATGGAACATTCAAATAGACTTGAAAATTATATAGTATGTTTCGGCTGGAGATTGGAAGAAACCACTATACAACGTCAAGACAATCCATCTGTACCCATACTGAAAGTAAGCGGCTAGTGCTACGTACCCTTCAGCGTGAAGTCCGATCACGCATAGCCATTTACAGGAATAATCGGTGGGATAATCACGTCTCCAACACCTAACCTTCCCATCTCGCCTTCTGACGACTTCTCAAATCCCTAAAAGGGGGCACCGCCCAAATGCCTCCTTTAGTGCATCCTAATAAACCGCCTTCTTAGACGAAGAGAAAGCCGAATGTGCTGAAAATCTCAAGCTCCAATGCTCAACGAGCACCCTACCTTTCGAAGCCGCTCATCTTGCAATGGTTGACAGCGAAGTCGACCGGAGGACTAAGGAACCACCTCGCGATTCTGTTACTCGAGTTACATGCACTGAAGTTGAGTCCATAATTGAAAACCTGCAAACACGCAAGGCTCCCGGCCCCGACGGCATCATCAACAAGGTGATGAAACTCCTACCCATATCCATTTTACACCTACTAGTGATAACCTATAACGCGGCCATATCTATTTACTATTTAATACACACTACACCAACGACATACCCTGCACTCGCGATGTAGCGCTAGCCCTTTTCGCTAATGACACCGGCCTCTACATGTCAGGATTCAAACCAGAGGCTCTTTGTAAACGCCTCCAATCTGCTGCAAACACATTAGGGAAATTATTTCGGAAATGGAAGATCGTGGTTAACCTCACCAAAAGTTCAGCCATGTACTTCTGTCGGTGCAAGAAAATGCCGCATCTCCCAACTATAGAGTTATTTGATCATCAATCCCCTGGTAAAAGACAGTCAAATACTTAGGCGTCACATTAGATGAAAGACTCACCTTCGGTCCGCATATCAGCCGCGTACGAAATCGAGCAGCGTTCGTCCTTGGTCGTTTGCACCCGTTACGCAATAAAAATAGCAAAATGTCCCTGCGTAATAAAATCACACTATACAAAGCGTGCATCTGACCCATAATGATATACGCAAGCCCCGTCTTTGCGCATGCCTCCCCGCGTCACATTCACCGACTTCAGGTAATACAAAATCGTTTCATGCGCAAGGACACCGGTGCGCCGTGGTTGCGTAACGAAAATCTATACATAGATGTTGCCGACTATAGCTCAGTACCTGAAGCAGACTTCCCATCGATGTTTCGACTCTGCCGTCACGTACTCTAGCCCCTTGATTATAAGTGCCGCCACTTACAATCCCATCTCGAATCACAGATTCATCCACGTTGCTGTTAGCCATCGGGCTAACAGCAAAAAATAATCCATCTGTACCCACTAATATTATACAAAAAATAATCTGTATTAAATATTAAAAAAAATGAAGAATGAATGAGTGAAAATAGTTATTTATAAGAGAGTTGTCATAAAACCAGATGATACATATTGATACCAAGTAAAGTAGAAACTTAAAAACCATGAATAATTATCAGTTAAATATAAATAGTTTAGGGTATTACGCATTTTACACGCTTGCCGTTAAAGATTTAGTGTCTAAAATTGATTTAATGGTCTGAAAGTAATAAGCATCTCATTAAGTAAACAATACTTAGTTCTGTTGCATACGTTATGTTGTAAACACTAATCGAAAATTAAATTAAAATAACCCTGATAATGGGGAAAAAAAAAAATATTTTATTTGGATTATTAACCTTAGTTACTACTCTTACACCAGTTAACTCAGTGAGTAAACTAGCCTTAACAAATTGCTCCAAAGTAAATAATTAAATGAATTATAAAATATTATATTTTAGGAATCAGAACAAGGAAATAAAGTTAAAGGAATATCAGGTAACATTAGTCGTTTAGAATCTGAGAAAAGCATTGAATTATTACTTGAAGAAAAAAGTCATGATGAAGTCCAAGAATCAGCTGAAAAACGTGAACAACGTTCATCTGACGATACTTCAAATCCAACTGTTGCCAGTGACAAATTTAAAAGTGTTATAAACAACCCAGAATTACAAAATCTGGCACAAGATAATATACAAAGGTCAGCACCAGATGATACAAATGAGAAATCCGTTGAAATGTCCAGATATGATAATAAGTCTAGTTTAAATTTTGATAAAGATACCGAAGATTTAGAAAGTGAAAAATTTATAACTAATATTGACGGAGGACTTAATTTGTCTAACCGTGATTCTAACAAAAATTCTATGTTCGATAATATGGACGAGAAAACAATAAATGAAGATGATAAATCTCAGAAAAATCTAAATGGAAAAATTGAAGACTTTAATGAGAACAGTGGTGAAGTTGAAATTGATTCAGGTATCAGCCGTTCTGTGCTCCATGAATCTCAAGATGCACTTTTAGACAGCAAAGTTAGAACAGCAGAAAGTTCCTTTGAAAATCCAGAAAATGTTGACAATTCAGGCTTAGGAGTAATGTTTGGTATTATTTAACAATTTTATATTTCTATAACATTTATGTAAACCATGACTCAAATTTCGTCTTTATTTTTGTTTTGTATTGGATCTCAAAACGATGAACAAAAACATCAATTTAATAAATCAAATACATAAAAATAAGTTTGTCAATATTAAAACATTTTTTGTAAGAAATACTGAAAATTTTGTTTCAGGTAGTCGAAGAAGTTACACCGATACGTCAACAAGCTCCGTCGGCCTTGTTAGTTTAGGTCGTTCAGGATCGATTTTCAATGAAGCTCCATTACCAATTGCAGATCAAAATTCCCTTCAATTTTCTAAAATAAATACTCAGGATACAATTCTACCTAATGGATTTTTAGGAAACGGAAGACCTCCCGTAACTTTCTATAATAAATTTAGCCTCCAAAATCTTCCCCAAAAACCTTATGATCCTTACTCTTCAATTGAATTCAAACCGATAGAAGAAATGAATGCGGATCCTTTTTCCAATGCATATCCTTATGCATATAATCCAAAAGCTTCAACGACAACTAGTACCCAAAACCCCGTAGAGACCAATCACATTTTTAAAATTCCTACAGATTTCTTCGCAAAATTTCCTGCGTCAACAGAAAACTTTAAAATTCCCAGAGTAAAATTAATAGCAGATAATTTGCAAACCGTATCATTTAAATCACCTAACCTAAATTTACCGTTTACTGCTTTTAATTCGTTCATACCCAAAATTCGTATTTCTAATCAGCCTCACTATTATCGTCAACAATGTTCCTTCTGTGGTTAACATAGTAAGCAAAATCTTTATTTATGTAAAGAAACAAGAGAAACATTCTTATTATTTCAATTTATTAGAAGCAATGTATGTAATATATTTTAATAAAGTGTTATAAAAATCTATTGTTTTAATTTTTAATTCAAGAAAATACATTATTTTAAGTTAAATTGTATAATTTCAATTACTTTTTGTTGTATACTTCGTTTAGTGTACACATAGTGGAACTTTAACAAGTGTATGAATAGTGTAAATTTCAATTTGCAACAAATTGTCCTAAGTTAGCATACCATTTTATTAAACTTTACAATTCATTCGGATCCAAAAGAAAAGGAAACAATCACATTTTATTTAAAATCAAGTAAAGATAGTAAGAGTAATACCAGCAATGACGATATAGTTTTGACTAACTTTTATTGAATACTGCTTGAACTGTACATGCCTTTTTAATTAGGAAGAAAGACACAATGAACCATTTACCATAAATATATTTTGACATATTTTCAAATTTTGAGGTTAGATCTTTTGACATACACTATAAACGCAAAAAAATATTTAAATTAGATAAGGAAACCTTAACATAACATATGAAAGTAATCTAATATATAACTAAGGTAAGAGACTGGATAATAATAATAACAACATTGAACAAAATGTGAAAGTTCTAATAACATTAGTAATAAATTTTTAAGACTGTTTTTACTTGTTCTCTCTACATTGTATTTATGTTTTTTAACCCACACTGATCAACTCTTTTAAAAAGAAAGCTATCATTACATCTATAATAATGTAAACTTAACCCTTAAATCAATATAGATGTGTGTAAATATTATAAAAAATATTAAATATTTTCTAATAGTTTACTTTAAATTTACAGGGCAATGGGAAAGAAATACTATTGTGACTATTGTGATAAAACTATGGTAGCCACCCCTACAATTGTACGGACACATAATAAAGGTGTTGTTCATCAAAAATTGGTCAGTCAACATTACCAACAATATAAAGGTAGTGATATTTATTATCATAAATTTCTAAAATATATTAATTTATTTAGTTCTTACCTACTTTATAGTATGTATATATATAGATATACATAAAGAGTGGTAGTCACATATTTAAAGACACTAGGAGGTTACTTATCTGAGATTATTGATTATTTATTGTTATGTTTAATACACTAGAAACTTTTAACTTGCAACAATATTAAAATCAATTGTGTAGGTAGGCATTGTGAGATAAATATTAGAAATATTTTCAATGAAGTTGAGACATCCTACATTTTTATTATTTATTATTGAACAAAGCTATGGCCAACTAATTAGACACTAAGTAAAAAAGAAAAATTCACTGTAATTAATATTTTTTTTTATTTTTTAAAAAAATTAAGTTAGTAGAATGTAAAGTTATCAAATATGTCCTTTAGCAGTAATAACAGCCCAACATTGCTTTGGCATTGGAGAGATTAATTTGTTGCAAGTTGATATTGCAATTTGCTCCCATGTTTCTGAAAAAAACCATTTATGTTAGTAGTATGTTTTATGGCTACCATTTTCTTCACATGGTACCACAATTTCCAATACAATTGATGTTGGGACTGTACAGATGTCAATTTAAGACCATTTGAACATTTGTCGTAACACTTATTGGCTCTGTTGTAAGTCTTTAACCTATATTGCTGTGTGTTCATCATTGTCCTCTTGGAAAGTTGAAACTACCATCAAACTTTCCTCTGAATATGGTAACATTGTCGCCTTTAATTTATTCTTGTACTGGAATTTGTCCAAATTGCCTACAATTTGCCTAACAGGTCCCAACACCATGTCCGAAAAAACAGCCCCAAAATTTTTATCGCCTTCATTGTTTTTATAGGTCTGTGTTTTCTAGGTGTTTTCCAATAATTATTTATATTAATATTAGAGATAACAATAAGGTAGTTTTAGCTCTAGGCATGTTTCTAGAAAATGCCCAAGAGAGATGGAAATGGAAAAAAAAATATTGTAAATTAAGAACATAAAACATTATACTCCATCTTTAATTTAGTGGCCAGCAGCAAGCATATCAAAAAAGTTTGTAATTTATTTTAAAACGAATAAGGTCTTAAATATTGCTAAATAAAAATCTTTATTGTATTCATTTTAATAATATGGTGTTAGTGTAATGATTAATAGTAATTAATGTAGAATTAATACTTATCTCCATTATTGATAATGCTATCAATAAAGTTGTATATGTGACACTGAATATTTACTTACTGAGTTAGGCATTGACCACCTCTCAAGAAAATTGGAGCATAGTCTGGTCCATGGCTTCACTGTAACTTGCATAATATAAATTAAAAGTGAGTACAGCTCTTGTATTAGACCTAAGTTTTATAACTTAGTTTTTAATTACCTGTTTACTATTTCTATAGAACTTTGGAATCATACATTCATCCAAAAGAATCAATAAATACATTATTTATAAATAAAACAAAAATAAACTTTCTTGAAATCTACTTCTGAAGTTTAATAAATTAATAAATTTTATGTTGTAGTAATGATGTTAGAGATGTCGAGTGTAAATATATTATTTAAGTGTTTAGGGTTGATAGTATAACTAAAGAAAATGAATTCAAAAATAAAACATACCTACAAAATATTCTCTAAGACCAAAAAACAACTAAAAATTGCAGAATTCCTTGCAAACTTTCCGTTTGCCATTAATCACTAGTTACATGTGTACATATATGAGAAACTACGAACACTTGTATACAATTTAATAGTTGTTGGTAGTAAAATAATGAAGGTTATATTTTGCAACAAAAAGCATGGTTTTTGTGTTTAATTGTATCATTAGTATGATGACTGAGTGGCATTTTGGTACAAGTATCTGCTATCCAACTCCAAGGTTATTTAATATTTTTAGAACACAAATTGATGATTTTAGAATCTGCATTTTTTTTATAGAATTGGTGTTGAATGTTCCAGAAGAATTTTGTGCATGATTGTTGCCCTTTATATGAAATTGCTATGCGTGACTTTGTCCATCTGAACAGCATAATCATTATATTCCTATTATTTATTTATAATAATCATTCAGTCCATTTTTCTTGCGTGGCGGCGATTATCAAAGAGTGAGCTCTCTGTCACTTCCTTGAGTATAAATACCTAATGTAATATTTTTTTAATTGGGTTTTTTCAAAATGTTTCGCGGGCCGGATCACATCTCACAGCGGGCTGCTTGTTGCCCATATGTGCTCTAAACAATGAATTTATTCAAATGTTATACATGTATACACCAAGCAATGTAGTAAGGTCTCGTTATGCTTATACCATCGCTATAATATAAAAGATCCCATTTACGTGGTGGGGCCACGTCGTAGCTATTTAGTGGTCATAGTGAATTAAACCGGTTCACTAGATCTCAAGAAGAGCGCACTCTTTGAACCCTTATCCCGAATACACAGCTGATCTGAGTGATCGCTCTCTGAGGTTCAGCCTGCGACCGAGGATCCTATCCACCACCACGCCACATTTTATAATTAACATCCTAGTTATATTGTAATGATTGTATGTTGTGTAATGAACATCTTGTTGCAATAGAGATGGTTGGAATAACATTAAATACCAGAGGAGCCCAGGCGCGAGTAGAAAGGACTACAGATGAATAATGAAGAATCCGCGTCGTGACCAGGACTGCTGGACGGAGTGGAACGGAATTAAACAAGTTAACGTAAACGTCAGAATATGCGTATAACTACACTCACTCAGTGTAAGACGTATTTTGCATAAATATTACATATTTATTCCATGTATTGCTTATTTTTTTGTTTGCTGTTTCAGATGCATCCACAATTCTTAGTGAAGAGCTCAGCAAAAAGCCATGTGTGCGATTTGCATCAGGTGAATGTCAGTTTGGAGGGATATGTCGTTTCTCACATTACACACAAGAACAAATTGATGCATTAAAAGAATATGGTATGTGCATTTATGTTTTGAAACATTTCTAGCTTTGACTTGACCAAAGTAGTGCTATCACAGCAATAAAGTTCAAAGTAATTTAACAGCCCATGTATTCCTATATTTAAAAGTAATAGGTTGTTCATCCCACTGTTAAGCATATGCCTCTATAGCGAGGATTTTATACCATAATCCTTGCATCTTCACTGCACAATGGCAGACTGGACATATCTAGACATGTCAAATTATATTCTTTTTAGTAATTTTTTAAACATTCCATTTCTGTCACATATATATTTTCATTCAACACAGAGTACATGGTAAACCAACATTTGAAATTTCAATTAACACTATCCTCATAGAAATGGCGCCAGGTTTCAAAATTCGGTTTGTGCATATACTCATGGCGTTGTAAGTTAGCACCTATACTCTGAACTATGTTGGCTTGATATAACAAACTCAATGTAATAAGTAACATATATATTATTTATGTTCAAATTTAAATATTATATATGTATTATTATTTATGTATTTATATGCATGTGTTTGTAAATAAATATAGTTATATAATAATATATGGAATTTATTATTTTTTGTCAATATTTTTTTTGTGAGTACACTGTTTAGTTTTTCCGATAACTTGTCCAACATCTGGCCTGCTGGCAGAGATTTTTATTCTAAAATTAAGCTGCGCCTTTGTTTATATTTTTCTTATCTCAGTTTCCTTGTATAAATGCTTTGTGTACATAAAAGTTAAATAAATAAATAATACAAAATATACGTTTTATAAATTGCAATTATAAATATTGGCTAAATGCTGTGTATGTTTGGTGAGTAACAGAACCATAGACATAATTACTAAAAATGAGACAAAGAGTAGAGTGAGACATTCATGCATTAAAGATGGATGAATTTTCTTGGATTGCAGTGATCACTAATAATCAGATGAACTGTGTGCTTATTTATCAAACCGAAATAATATTATAAAAAAAATTAAATTACCTTTTTTTTGGTAGGCTTTAGCTTTGGCTTTTTACATTTCAGCCCTTTTTTTATAAATATTTACATGAAAACCCCTCTTAAAAGATGTATACAATTATATTTTTTATTTCAGTTGCAGCAAAAGAAGGAAATATATTAAAGCCAAACCAACCATCTTTTATGGACTTATATCAAAAACTTCAAACCGAAAAGATTACAAAGCCGCAGACCTCCAAAGAAACTACAATATATGATCATAACGGCGTTACTCACATCTTACCCTGGGTCTATAATGAAACTTTTGATAGTTATGGAAATAATTTACCGCCAAGTCTTAAAAGACTTAAAATTGACGAATTTTATAATGCTAGTTTTAATGAATGGGGCTGATGTAGTTAAATCTTATAACTTTAATCTATTTATGGCAACATTGAAGCAAGAAATATAATTTACGGAGTGGAAGAAACATAAAATAATACTTTATTTATCAATAAATTGATAATAATAGGTTAGCAAGGGGTCATAGTCAACAAGTCTATTGCTAAGGATCTACCTATTGCTCAATGTAAGAACTAAATGGAAAATAAACATACAAATGATACCAATATTTATACTATACCTCTACAATTTATATTTATGTATCTGATCTAATGCCTCTTCTAGATTGAGACAAGCTGATATTGTAGTTTTGATATGCATATCTTAATTTTTGAATAGTATATAGTTTTAGTTATAGTACTGGTTTGGTGACACTCGGAACATGTATCAACAAATTCAAATTCAGAAAACAGACAAAGGGAATACATATAACATAAACTAACAACTGAGTTTAAATATTATATCATGACAAAATTCAAAATCTCACTCTCTCAATGATATCCATTCGCCCACTGTACATGATATAGATCATATCATGTAATTACTCTGTGAAATTAGCTGCTGTCGTCAGCGGTTGTTCTGGCCCGATACAACTCGGGGACCTTCAAGAAAACGGTGTTGGTCTTTAAAGGTTAGCAATGCACCAGTAACTTCTTATGGGTCAGGGTCTTCTGGTCAGCTCTACACATGAGTCGGGGTCTTGAATTCAGTGCGTTTGACTCAGCTAATGGGGTGAAAGCGATTTAAATGCGACGACAGTTCAATTTTCAGCGGTTATCAAAGGTAATATTATAATGAATAAAAAGATTCCTTATATAACTTTATTTTAAGACTTTCTGAATAATACATTTTTCACATAGCCTGATTGTAGGATGAGTGAAATGTAACGTAAGACGGTCAATGCGATGATCAAATGAATGAGTGTAACGACAAGATAGATCGTATGAACAAGTGCGAAAGAGATGACGAATATGACATGAGGCTTTTTAAAACAATGGATAGGGGAGCTGTCAAGAGAAAAGATGTGTCGGCATTGTATTATTTCATTTTAATTTTTTATTATAATTTATCATTTGTCTGATTTCGCTGGTGTTCTTCATTTTGGACCCAAACCCACAATTTTTGACAGTTTTTACACATCTCATGCAAACAATAGTGTTGTCCCCACACAATTACAAATTGATATATTATTATATGAGAAATTAAAAGTATAAACATTTATTGCTGCAAAAATAGTGACTAGTGTAATTCATAGAGCGATTAATGCGCGATCTGGTGGTAGCAGCGAGTACTTATTAAAACTCCTGTTCAAAACAATATTCAAATACAATTGAGATTTATTTTGATTATTTTGGATATCCATATAATTGCGATAATTAACATTTATATTTGTTAATGATAAATAACATTACTTAAGATGTCTGTACTAATTAAACATTAAGAGAATTTGTAAGTTGACAGAAAAAAAAGGATGTGTCCGCCATTTCGATTGCTGGATTGATTTTTTTTGTGACAGCAGATAGAATTGACTGTTTTCTTTTTATATAAATTTTATAAGGATATTACTTGAGTATCTTTTCATCTACATTTTCAAGTATGTTTAAAAACTAAACGTAAGGGTAACCCCAAATACTACAAAAATATTGTGCTTGCCCATAAAATCGGCCTCAACAATCATATCACAAAGAAATATAAATTGATGTTTGTTGTTGATTATTGCATTTTACAAGCTGTTTTATTAATAATTATTTACAACTTGTTAAATAGTTTACGGCTTTTAAATTACATATTACTATAATTTTACCGTTGGCAAATTTAAGCCGTAGAAGTAGAAAAATTAAAAATGTCATGAATCATAACATATTTTTACAATTTCCTCAATCTGAATCTTCTCGATGAACTTTGCCATCTTCTTGCGATGTCCTTTACAGGAGCTATCAGTAGTGGATAATTGATGTATCTGTTCTCCGCTGGGATTTCGAATCGTATATTTTCTGTCTATAAATAAAAATACACAATTTTTAGCGTATTTTTGGATGTTTTATTTATGCTGGCAAGAATATACCTTCAGACTAATAATTTCAGTTAATCTGATATTGTTATAAAATTAGAAAGTATATTTATTTTGCCAATATTGCGGGATGTTAAAAAAATTGTTTAATTATGATTCAATTTATAATATACTTTTGATTACAGGAATATATCACGGTTGCATAAATAGCACATAATTTGCTGTTCTAATATTTATCTTTTCATGAGATTTTGATCTACTAACCTATGTATATATGTATAACTAAGAAACTCCGGATGATATGAATAATAATTGGGCAACTAAAACAAGCGTTACATCGAATTCCAGAAGATGAAAAGTGGATGCCTTATACTTTGAGATAATTCTTCAATACTCTTGACTAAAGTTATAGTCAATTGGCTTTCATAAGTTTTTCACGGATTTAAATTTTTCCCCATTTCTATCATTCCCTATATATCATTCAGAGGTCTTGCCCGTTGATAATATAAATATCCCTCTAAAATTAATTATCAGCCTATATAATTATATCCAATATGTCACCTTATTTCTGGTCAAGGCCTTCTCTAGAATAAATTTTGGTGCACAATCATTTCGAAGTTTTCTTATATATTTCACAGACATGCATTTTGCGAACCCTAAATTTCAACTCTGAATGCTATAAAGTAATTATTAACAAAACTTTTACCTGAATAAACGACATTAAAACAATTAGTAGTACAATTCGATTCATACTTTATAAAATACGAAAAACATTCATGTTTAGGAACTACAAAATAAAGAACGAATAGTGTTACATAAATGTTACTTTTAATAGTAAAGAAAATCTTAAATAAATTCGTCAACGTAAATAACGAATAAAAAAATCGAAATATTAAAAGAATAAATTTTTCTTTTAATATCCTACTATGAAATCACTGATTTGTTTCACATTGCTTTATCGTAAAATATATATTAAACTATAAATTTATGAAACGCATTTTTACTTCACAATAAAAGTTGAAGCAATAAGGTACATAGCATGACTTCGGCTTAACCAGACTAATATAGAAAAGTAACGTAAAATAATAGAGTAATGATGATATTTAGCAGAATCCTTAGTCATAAGCAACTGACCGAGCCGAGGTTCTAGTCAGACGCTCTCGTGAAACAGGCTAATGGTCCAAGCCGAGGTTCCTTCTCGGGAGCCCTTGTACTGGTTGCCCATAAATAGAGGTCTCGATTGAGCGCCATAAGCGCTCGGTAACCTCTCAACCCGGTGATATACCGGCCATCAGCCCAAAAAAAGAAGAAAAAGCTATGAGTGTGAAATTGATTGTTGAGGAGACCTAACACTGCCTTAATATTTGTGTATTACAATTTATTTTATTTTTCTGGTCTTGATATGGTGTTTATAGATAAGGTACGAGATCTTTTACGCTGCATCTGAACCATCCCATAAAGCTGTGATTACACTGCACATGTAATACATTCATTGGACTAGGCAAGAACAAGTAAGTGCATAAGCTTACGTAAATGCTTACGGAACTATTATCGACATGGTCATACTAGAGCAGATCATCAGAGGTATTTAAAGATTAAAGATTTTTTAAATTACATCGAGAGTAACAACGAGCACACAGAGTTCACCTGATGGTGAGTGATTCCTGCGGCCCATGACATCAACATTCATTCTTGACAAGGAATCATAAAGCAGATGCGTTGGCACCCCTGCAGACTGAGATGGAATGTACCAGTAATAAAGGTCTCCGGATCCCTACACTCACCAGACGAAACACTGCTATTTTACGCTGGTATTCTGTGAGAGCGTGGTCCTACCAAGTCGAGCTCTCCATGCATATCCATGCATTCTGCAGCTAGAAACAAACTAAGGTGTTGATATACTACTCTAAAGATAATTATTAAAGAGACGCCCTATTCCCATTTACATACACGTCTTGGGATTTTGTTACTTACACTTGTCGCAATGTCGCAAATGCCATCATGTTATCAACGTCACACTCATTGATTCCAATCAAAATGTTATGACACGCTTGAAAATCGCGCCATTTAATAAATTATTCTTATGTAAACAATTTAGTTACATACATTACTGTAACAATGAATTGTTTCACGTCATGGCTGCTTATCTTTGTAAGTACGGTTTATGATTCGCTAAATATGTAATAGAAAAAATAGTGATGTATCCTTTTTGCTTTATTCCGACTATATATCGAATATATATTTATATATATATATATATATAATATTTTATAAATGCAACGCATAAAATTACCTTCATGTGTAATTTACAAACAATATACAAATGAAACCTAATATAAATCTGTACAAGAAAAACGTTTAAAGTATCTACCTTATAACTCATACTTTTTAATATATTTGTATCTTGTTTTTACTTTTATATACACAGTCTTTGATTACAGACATATTTTCATCATGCAAGTGGCGGGAAATACATTAAATTATTAAAACATCTGAATGAAATAACTCAAGATTATTTGGATACTCACAAATTTACCGATCGAAATATAGGGGAATTTTCAACAAAAAATGTATTATATTTGAATAAGAACGATATAATTAGGATTAGAAGAAGGGGCTACGAAACAGAAAGACAAAAAAAGATTACACAATTAAAACAAGAACAAGAAAGGTTACATGTAATACGAAGTAAGGAAATTTGTGAATTTCTTCCTACACATCGGCAAACTACCGCATATTTCTATGATGAAATGATAAGAATTCAACAACAACTTGAAGTAAAGGATGATCTAAGAAAAATGGTGACAGTTTTAGAACACCTCCCTAGATTGAAAGAAGAGGTGCTTAAAAATTTTCACCATTTAGTCCAAGGAATAGAAAAAGTGACAAATTTCTGGGCGCATAAAACCAATGACTTAACCATAGACGTGGGTAGTGTACGATTTACATAATGATTTTATCATCTTGGTTTTGTCATTTGATTAAAAATCTATTTCATTATATTTTTTATTTGTTTGTTGTAGCTCGCTCGGTGTTTCTTTCAGCACATTTATAATATGTGATGGTCTTGCATTGACTTCGACCATAGCCATATCATCTGGTTGTTACGAATTGCTATCAACTTCGCCAGATATTCCTTCATTATTCGCGTAGACCTAGAGGAAATTTTTGTTGCAAAATTATTATAATTTAAGTTAGACCCCATCGAATTAACCATATATAACATTGAAAGACATTTCTCTACGTTTACTTGAAAATTTAATGTATGCATATAGAAATAAGAATGATTTTTCCAAAATAAATATTTGCATGATGTAAATACAAGAAATTAAAAATAAATTCTGCTCTTAACTAGATTACGTAGAATAAGTACGACGTTTATGAGGCAATGTACACAAGTTGCAACAAAAACCCAGAAAATAGTCAAAAATTCAATAAAATAGATAGTAAGTAAAGGAGTATTTATATGTTAAATATTATTATAATATTAGTGAATATTTAAATGGAAATACATGTTGGAAATGAGCGCGCCAGGCTACATTGTAATTCCAATATAAGGGAATCCCATTGAGTTTCTTCCGCAGATTCTTCTCAGGTCTGTTGCTCTAGATTGAATAGATATTTTATTTGATTCGATTTTATTGTACTTCGGAAGCCATTGAATGTACGATACGGGCCAGATACGCTGACCGTGCAAAATTATAATTATTTATATGACTTTGTTTATAATAATAATTCTATATAACATTGCATGTCAGCTCCGCAGGATTATACTTTTTTAAATTCGTTCAGGTATTTCTCGTATACACCACAGATTTACAACTGTGATATATAAAAATCTTGGTCATCAGTTTAGAAAGGGACATGGTAATGTCATGAGATCTCTTGCGACCTCCGTTTCAGGTTATAGGGAGCATTTCTGTTGTACATAAACATAATTATTGGAACTTGACTGTACTTTCGTGGGTCCAATCACAGTAATTATATACTCTTTGGGCGAAATTCAATATATATAATATTGTGCAGTCTATGTATGTATATATATATATATATATATATATATACAGCCCGGCCATAAGTTCTGTTACAAATGAAAATGCTTTTTTTATGACGTAATGTAATATTATTAAAATTTATAGCTATATATTTATTAGTCAGTCAGCAAAAAATAAAAAACATTCTATTCGAAATGGCCACCTTTGGCTTTTATACAGGCATTTAATCTATTTGGCCCCGAATCTATGGATTTACGCACTGTTTCCAAGGGAAATTTCGCCACTCTGCTTGCTCCAAAGATTTTTTAAGAGACTCAATATCGCCGTGTCGTTTAGAGCAGGCCATGCCCTCTAAAACTGACCATAATTTGAAGTCTAAAGGGTTGAGGTCGGGGCTAGATGTGTGCCAGTCTTGAGCTCTTATGAAGTCCGGAACTTTGCTTACAAGACAGGCTTGGTTAGTTCGTGCCTTGTGACCAGGTGCAGAGTCCTGCTGGAAAGTCCACGGTATATTTTTAAAAAGTGTATTGCTGATAGGTTTCACAACATGATCCAAGACTGTATCTTGATACACTTTGGCTGAAGTTTTCACTCCTTTTTCACAAAAATGTAGTTTTGTGACTCACTTGATAAGACACGCCCCACCAAACCATCACTAACGCAGGATGATGACCATGTTGTTTTTTTCCTTTCCGACCACTTGAGTAGCTTCTTTAGAACTTTGAGCATACACTTTATCATTTTGCTTCAATCGTGAAATTTTTTATCGGTAAAGAGGATATTTCAGTACCTTTCACCTGCGTGTCGTGACAGAAGGCATTTTGATCGATCCGCTCTCTTTAATCGCAAAGATTGATTTAGGGCATGTCCTGTATCGACGATAAGCACCGAGCTTCAGGTCTTGTTTTATAATACGCGAGTCCGAGCGGGAATCTTCATTTCTCGCGATAAGATTTTTTGCTTCCTAATGGGGTTTCAACGAATTCTGGCAGCCTTTGTTGTTCTAACAGCACGCGGCCGCCCCGATCTTTTCTGGTCTTCGGAAGTGTTGTTGTATCTGTTGATAGTACGATATACGAACATACGGCTGATACCAAGCTTTTGAAGTGTCTGGAATGTGGCCGACGGCTCCATACCCACTTTGTGCAAGGCGGATTCGTGGTCATAGAATACTCATTTATTTCAGCGTTTTATTCTTAAGATATTTCCTAAACAACTAAAAGACAAAATATAAATAAACATTGACATTGATCTTACCTGATAATATGATATCATTAATTACAACATCTCGTATTACTAAATTCACTGTATACACACAAAAAAACAAACGATATTCTTATAATTAACAAATGTATTTATTTTCCTCTCGTGTTAATTATAATGTTACAGGCAGCTATTTCTTCTCATTTTTATTCATAACGTAAAGTAAGCGTGGTGAAAATGGTTTGAGTACAGATATTAGGTGGTACAATTTTGATCCCGGCTCTATCTTCGCCTTCACTATTTCCTGTTGACCAAAATGAATATTTCGATAGATGTTGTTAAATATATAAATATATTATAATGTTAAATGACATTTATATAATCATATTATTATGGTTAAATAAAACAATTTGTTTTTAAAGTACGAATATTTAGTACACGCCGCAGTTTGTTTTTATCTGTATCATGAATGGCCACGGCAAGGTTTAAAAGCAAGCAGCGCATCTGCGACTGCTCTGGTGTTGCGAATATTCTTGGGCAGCGGTGATCACGTACCATCAGGTGATCACCGCTGCTCAATACCATCTGCTGGCTCGTCGCCACCTATTCTATAAAGAAAAAAGGACCACGTCCTAAGTAGAGCTGACATAGAATACCAGCGTCATGGTGGGTCCGAGATTAAATTACTATAAATACTACATATACACGTATATACTTTTTTTTACATTATTTTATATTACATATATATATATATATATATATATATATATATATATTTTATAGTAATGATGTATTAATTCCATCCTCGAGGGTGACAACACGTTTGCAATTTGTTGCAAACGTGTTGTCACCCAGTGTGCGTCGTAATCACTTACCATCAGATAAACTGTGTGCTCGTTTGTCGCCCTAGTTTCATAAATGATGTGTTGATCAAAACATCCAGCACACTATTTTAGAGGCAATACGTAATCGACTTTTTCAGTTACGTAGTAGAGTCTGAGTAGGTCGGCTCAACCGAACTATGCATCGCTTGTTTTAAACACATAATGCTAGTCTGACATACCAGATCAAAGTAAGTTTTATCCATTTTCCTTCGGATATTACCGCCAAGGGGACATAAACAAATAGCTCTGTTGTCGCCGCTTATCAAAACACAATTTTAAAAAGAATACGAGTTTTATAATAACTTTTTATCTTCCTTAAATGTATGCTCGCGCCATTGTAAAACGATCCAGGAGTACCTGGTTGGTCATATTATTATACTCGTATATAAAGTGAAGTAGTCCACGTATTTCGTAGTCCCGTGGGATTGTGATTGTGAATTTATAATTATAAAACTGCATTGTTTGTATATAAAATCCAGAACTGTTCGTAAATCGAAATAAAAGTGTAATGTCATTATCAAACATTAAGCGTTAAACTTTCTAAAAGTAACAAAATGATATTGTATAATTTGTACATCTTTGAAAGCTTCCAGAAGATTAAAAAATAACGAATATAGTATAAAAAATAACCAATTATGGTAATTATTAAGTTTGATTACATTGACGATTTCATGTTAAAACTAACTTAATTCTATTTAAATTTTGATCCAATTTCCTAATTATTACATAAATCAAATCGTTGTATAATGTCTGAAATTTCATTGAAAAATGCATTTCTTTTTACTTAGTATTTATGTCATTTTCTGCCCCCAACTATCCAGCTATCCCGTCAAGACTAATGACTTTCATGAAATTTTCGGCTTTTCAAAATTTTGCCTTATTAATTTAATTGTAATCTGTTGTTTTTCTTTATTGAATAAAAACTGTTTTATTATATATTTTTGTAATAAATAAATAAATAACGCTGCTGTGTTTCGTATGGCAAGCTATTTATCTATCACCTACCTGTTCTCTATCTCTATCTATCTCGATAGGTTAGTGAAGGCTACCAGAACTTTTGCCCCAGAGCCGCCGAGTATCTATGATAATTATCCCACGTAAAAAAGGCTGTAATTATTTCGATACTCACAACACCATGAGCAAGTTCATTGTCATTCTTCATTCTTAATATATTAGCTGGTTGGTCTACATCTTCCTTCCATACACCGTTCCAATAGTCCTTTAAAATAAACCAGCCCATATTAGCTTACAAGAGTCGGCAGAATGAAAGTTAAATGAAAGTTGATTTTCATGTCTGGGTGTGTAGTGTATACATATGTCCCATGAACCTGTCCCTGACGTTTGAACCTTCCTTCAAACTTGTCGTGTCTTTATTCCATTGGTCCAGGGAAGCATTGTCACAGTTGTAGAGCTTCACTGCAGTTTGTTTCTGGCTACAGAGTGAATGGGTCATCTCAGCCGGGGTAGGACCACACCCTCGCAGAATACCAGCGTAAAATAGTAGTATAATGCTGCTGTGTTTCGTTTAGTGAGTGTAATATATTAATTACTGGTGACCAGGCATTCTATCTCGGTCCTCATGGGTCACATCTGCATTATGATTCCTTGTCAAGGATGAATGTAGATGTCATGGGCCGCAGGAATGAATTGCCATCAGGTGAACTGTGTGCTCGTTTGTTACTCTCAAAGCAATAAAAAAAAAAGTGTACGACCAGTGAATGTCTTTGTGTTTGCGAGGATGAAGTTAGTTTATGTCATCTGGTAATACCAGTGTAATGAAATCACAACAATTCGCCGTGGACGATATCGATCTGGAGGACGTTATCGATAATAAATTTTATAAATTTAATCCCTTAAGATATTATTTATATTTTATTTTTTGTTATATTATTATATTAAATTAATAATTATGGTACTTGTAAACTCTCTATACTGTAAAATGAAAGATGTTCAGCATTGTCTTACCCCAGTTCTAAAAATGGACTTCTTGATTAATTCTTCTGTAGAATCGACAGGATTTTTGGCCTGGTGCAAAGCCGATTCTCTTGCTATAGCTAAGACTAACTCTGGAGGAGCCTGTAACATAATGAGTTTATCTGCTGGACTTTTTTACCTAAGATTACGCTGTGCCTCCATTCCCATCACACATCAATTCCTACTAATATTTATAAATTTCAATGCAAGAAAGTTACAGAATCAGGAGTATGTTTAGATTATTATATGACATATATATGATAGAAGAAATAACAAGAACTAATTTTCCATGGTTATCCTGGTGTATCAATTTTTCATTTTATGTGAAAGAGACAAAATCCGTAATATCCGTTTCACTCATAGCGTTATTTATAACTACCACAAAAACAATAATAATTATTTTGTATCATAAGATTAATTATTGCTATGCTGTAGTTTTGATTCCGCCTAATTTCTGCCTGTTATCGATCAACTTTCTGCCTGTTATCGATATGAATCCAAAATCCTACGCTCCGTGCGTACAAGGCATCTGTAAAGCAACACGCCAACAACCAACAATGCTATCTAGGTGTGATATTTTTGTTAAGTTAATTACTTAAAAGTTGAATCTTCATTTATTTTTATATTATTATAAAATTTCTAGCTTTAGTCTTCTTTAAACTTTAATTTAGGTCACGAATTTGTTTAAAACAGTGAGAAAGACGAATTATAATTTACATATCGGTGGCGACTTCCTTTTAAGTATCTATGCTACTTGTAACGCGTGTGAGTCCGAAAAAAAAAAAAAAAATTGTTATTTATATACATATCTATACCTTGATTGCAATTGGATATTAATATCTGACCCACAAAGATCGTCAGGTAGACTGTTTGTTCTTACATATTATTCTCAACGTTTACTAGTTTATGAAAACTGTAAACGAATAACACGTATAGATAATACAAAAGTTTACCTTCACTGGCGTTAAATGGTTTTCATTTTGGTTGATTGTATTTTTTCTATTTTGTATTATCTGAAAACAGAAAGTCGTTTATTGATAATAATCCACTGACTAATGAAATACAGTTTCACTATTCAATTTATATCTATGTATATAATTATTATAGGATCATGTCAAAGGAAATGAGACATTTAATATTGGCAAGTATACGCCATCGTAAAGGCTTTTTTTTATAGAATAGGTGGCAAACGAGCTCACGTGGGTCGTGCATTCCCACATGCGTTGCAGGCCCATTAGAGTAATTTATTAGACGGCCGTAGTTTTTTGCTAAGAAAATAAAATTTTATTGTATATATTTTAATTGGTTTGCTGAATTATAAAGAGCACTGGGAAGCTTTGTAGAAGGCGTAAAACTAGTCAGCCTTCAACCGCGGCTTCTCAAGAATATATTCAAATTGTCGAAAAAATCATTTGTGAAAACCGAAGAATTACATACGAAGAGCTTACTTGATAATTAGATATTGGATAAAAAGCATTGCAAACTATCATTAATTCACAACTGTCCCCCCATTAACTTTGATTTAGAGTTGAACTTAACAATAAGCAGAAAGAATGTTATGTGGAATGGATCAAAGTTATAATAGATTCGATACCGGCAAGAAAAAAAAACGTTGATGACATACAGACATGATATAGGATAAGAGACGATCCTGAACCAAGCAACGGTGTGATGTCTTGAAGGTGACAACGATCCGACTCCAACGTAGAGCGCGTTTTAATTCAAAGAATGGGCCTATCCTACCTCAGCCATCATCTTCCCCTGATCTACCACCTTTTGATTGATATCTCTTTACACAAATTAAAGGGCAAATGGTATAAATGCAAGGCAGATGTTCTGGCTATAACATAGACATTTTTGAGAGGTCAAAAGAGTGGTCATTGGTATTTTCCAAGTGGTTTAGACAAGAAGTTGTCAAAGTGGTCCATATCGACTCCAAGGTCGATATCGGTTGCCCAGGAGTCGACATAAACGAAAACTGATTTTGGGGGTCGACGAGCTCTAAAACTCGGTAGATTAATTAACACAAGTTCTTATTTGAAACTATCAAGGTACTGTATAAGTTGTGTTACGTATAACTTGTTATAAGAATTAATAATATTTTAGTAGGCAGTATCATTGTTGTACTTTTAAAAACTCAACAAGGCGGTAAGCGTGCACAAGTTTGTACAAGATGAAAAACTCGGTATTTTTATATCGTATTTATTATGTTAAATTTTGATGTCATGTCAAGTTTACTCACTTAACCAACCGCAAAGTTTTTAAATAAGTATGTATTTTGTACAAATAGGGAAAAAAACTAGAAATCAAGGTATCAGTTTTTTTCTAGATTAATTAATGAAATAAATAAATATATATATAAATATATATATATATATAAATATATATATATATATATATATATATATATATATATATATATGAATGTAAATTTATAACTTGGCTTTTTACCAACTCATATTTTTTAAAGTGGACCGTTATTACGTATGTTATCTTTATAAGTTGCAAACTATATAAAAGTTGGCTATGTTTTGTTTACACGTAGTAAATCAAAATTCTGAAAGGAAATCTTTAATGCGATAGTTGGTAATTAACACTTCCTGTGATCTATTTGTCTATATACAATTTGAATTATCTACCTGTACATCCACTGGCTTTTCAGGTGTAATAATTTAGGACATATATATTTCAACAACTACGCTTACATTTAGATAATTAAGGAAAACCTGTTATTGGCTTTACTTTTTATTTATATTGTGTGTTTTATGTTTGGTTAAAATTCTTATTAATAAATAAATAAATGAACAAAATACAAAAAAGATGATTTACCGGCGACCTTACAGAAATACTTCCATCGTCGTTAAGCTGCCACGAAATCCTTCGTCTACCAAAGTCGTTATAATTTTCCGGCTGTCGTAAGTGAACATTTATTCCATATAGATCTGTCATATCAGCAGCCTTTTGTTCGGCCTCAAACTGGTCATGGGATCCCTGCGAAATAAGTGAAAGTGCTTATTACTTAACGTACATACACAAAAAAATTATAATAAATAAAATTAGTACAAATTTGCCTGCATTGCATTATAGGATACGGAACACCGCTCATACTTTATATTAGAAAGAAAATAATTTACATTTATTTGATACACGCATTCTGCGATACGAGCAAGTAGATCACACGTTAATAGGTGATCACCGCGGCCGCACATCTGCAGCATCAGAATAGTTTCATTCACTCATTGATTAAAACTGTGAACTCGAAGGAATATGATTTTATTTCGCCTAACCAATTTCAGTCATATATGAAACACAATTAAGTTAAATTTCAATCGTTACTAAACTTATCACTTATCTACCACTAGATTGGACTACGAGGGCCCTAATTCCATCCTTATTCCACTAAACATAAAGGTGATATTTGATGAATGACGCGTTGTCACCCCTGAATAAAATGGAATATTTAACGTAGCACAGCAAGCAACCTCGGGTATAGACTATACTTATGATAATTATAACATCTAGTATTCTATACTCGGTCCACCTTTAGTTTTTTCTTAATTGATGTAAATTTTAAGGGCGTTTGGTTGTCTTCTACATCAAAGCTGCCTACATTATCATCGTCTGTATTATCATCGCCGTTTCTTAAATCAACGTATTTTAAACATATCTGAAAATTAACATAGTAATTATGTGTTACTATTTAAATATCGAGTAAGCCTGTTTACTTTCTAAAAATTAAGTTAATTTCAATTACATGCTAAATTAAAAAAAGAAACACTAACAAAAAAGTATTATACTTTTATTTATATCCATACCTTATAATTCGTATATGAATATATTAATATATTATAATAAATGTATATTTTCAAAGATTTGACGTTACCTAAATAGTTAGTAATAGATAAATTCAGAACTTAATTACCTAAATATACACTTCTTTAAAGAATAATAAACTGCCCGGAGTGTGGAATGTGAAAATTAGTCGCTGAATAGATGGTACGTATCTTAAGAGGACAATAAAAGTTAAATAGATATGTATATTTCGATTTTACTCGTGAAATAATTACTGAACGCAATGTCAAAAAAACATATTAGATTGATTGAAGCAGTAAAGTGAAATGCTGAACACTTTTTTGATTCAGAACAATTTTTATTTCCACTATTAACCGACACCAATCGAAACATTTATCTAGCATATTTAACATTGTAAATGCGCCCGATATCTTGTGAACCATATTTTTTAACTGACAGGATACAGGGAATAATATTTGGTGATGAATAAAACCCACAAATCAAGATCAACACAATTTTTTTTTCTTATATAATTTAAACGCAATGTTCTTACCGCTACTCGAATAAAAGAAATCAAGTAACAAACATAAAAAACAAGAAAACGCTTCATAATGTAATAAATGTAAAGCACGATTTATTTACCATGGCTGTATTAAAGAAAATAATGATTATCCATTTCTATCTCAAAAGTTAATTGCTAATTAATATTTACGACATACCAAATTATTTTCTTGTTATTTCTTATGTACGTGCTTTTCGATTATTATTATCTCTCATTGCAACAATTACAATACAAGATCATGCGCGTGTTGCTCTTGCTTGTACTTTGTATCTACATTAATTCTTAATTTAAATAGGCGTACTATAATCAATGTTTAACGGTAAATAGATTTCTCGTTGCTCATGTGAAAAGGTAAACCACAGTAAAATAGCAGCATAACGCGGTTGTATCTCATCTCGTGAGGGATATAGAAACCTGTATAACTGGTGACGAGGCATTAGCCTTTTTATATTGTTATTTATTTTATTTTAGATTTTTTTTAATAAAATTCAAATCAAGATGGATGCGTTGTCACTACTAAGGACTGAAATAAATGAATATCTATATTTGTAATTGGGCCCCGCATCCTTATATTCACCATACTATGCTGCTATTTCATACTGGTATTCACTGATTGCGTAGTCCTTTCCCAACGGTGCCATTCATGCTGCAGCTAGAAATAACCTGCAACATGGCTCTACCAATGTTAAGAATTTTTACGGTAGATAAAAGTATAAAATTATACATTCCTTAAAATTCCACTTATAATCGTAAGTGTAATTTTAAGGAATGTGAACGATGATGATGATGAACAAAAATGATGAACTTTAGTAATATCAACAGACATACCGTTAATTAAAAAAAATTACACATTACATAACTGATATCTGATGAGATTGTTAACTGCTATAGCGCAGAACTTGCTATAACTGCCAGTTGCTATTATATAGCAAGAATACCCCGACATCCGCCACCTTAATTCATGGTTTTATAATAAGTGACCCTAAAATGTATTAATTTAAATAAGTACTAATCTATTAACTCAATCCTTACGAATGAAATATATATGAATTGCAGTATAACTCACGTCTTCCACAAGTCTTATGATGGCAACGTTTTTATACGTGTGGTACGATCATGTTGGCAACTGTTTCGGAATGAATTTGACAAATTGACATTTGTGAAAAGTCAGCTGAACGATGCTTTGTTATTTATTTATTCGTTGAAAATAATTTCTTTAGTCCGATTACGTCTTATAATGAAGTATAAGACGTAATCGTTTTTTTGTTAACGCGAAATTGTTTAATGAACATATAATTCTGAAATATGGATGGTTACTGGTCTATAGTGTGCATAATAAGTTTTTGTGTAGTTAGATTTTTATAATGATGTTTGGAAGGCCTAGGTGCAGAGAGTGGACGCCGCTGGCAACTCAGCAATTACGTTTGAGAAGTTTAATTCAGGTAATTCATCTCTAAAATAAGTTACAAAAAGTGAGAAGTAATTCTAATAAATTTTCTAACGACGTCATATCTTACGAGCCGTAAAGAGTTTACCAACAAACGCCTACACTTAAGGTGGGTGTCTTGACATTTGTAATACCTTAATTATACTTCTTTACCTTCTTTTACTTACTTCACCAACTGGAATACATTTAGAAGGCATAGTTTTGAAGTGTGTGTTGAAAGTTCAAAGATCTTAGAGACCGTGATTCAACTAAAAAAAATACGACATTCAAAATTGCCTTGAAATTAAGAATATATTATGGCGTGACCCAAGGGGAGGCTGTCCAAAAGTGAACTAATGAATTATTGTGATGATTAAATAATGAATGTGGATGGGATGATTAAAGAAATAAGTTAAATGATTTGAATATAGTACTAAACACCATCTAAAGTGAAGGAAAGTTGAACACATATTAGAAATATGTGTTGCTTAACATGCCATTAGTATATTTTCTAAGAAATCAGTAGAAATGTATCAAAAATGTGAGAAAGTAATTGCCTTATTAATTTTTGTGTTTATGTGTACTTTTATTTGTTTATTATATCTATTATTATAATATTTTTTTATTACATTGAGAGTAAAAAACAAGCATGCAGTTCACCAGAAGGCAAGTGATTCCTGTGACCCATGACATTTATATTCATCCTTGACAAGGAATCATAATGCAGATGTGTTGTCACTCTTGAGGACTGAGATGGAATGCCTCATCACCAACAAAGATTCAAAGTGCATATGCATAGTCTAAGGATTGAGGTGGAATGTCTAGTTACCTGTGATGGGGTAATTGGACCTATATAAGACACAGCTGGGTTATGCTGCAATTTTAGCAGGTATTCTGTGAGGAAGTGGCCCTTCATCAGTAGAGCCGATACATTCATGTTACAGCAAGAGACTGTGCTTCACTCGAAATTTCCTACCATAGACAACTACTCTGTGGAATAGCTGCCACCAGCAGTGTTTCCGAACCAATATGACTTAGGGACCGTAAAGAAAAGTGCCTATACCTTTCTTAAAGGCTGGCATTTGCTTCTCCTCTGGTTTTGCGGATGTTCATGGGCAGTGGTGATCACTTACCATCGGGTGGGCTGCATGCTTGTTTGCCACCGATAGTATAAAAAAATCTATAGTTTTACTCAGCCATTGTAAATCTGTATTAACTGGAAGAAAATAACACGATTAGATTAGATTAGCAAATGACAGTTTACTTAACAAATAGTAATTTTTTATATATCTTTTAATATTCTTTGGAACCATTTTATTATTTGTTTACATTAAATCTTATAATATTGTGAATAAGTTATTGGTTTCTGTTTCTTATATTACTAAAGTATGTTAGTCATATTTTCTCAGTAAACAATTTTTTCATGTAGAGGCAATGGTGACATAATGATGTCTTATCAGATTATACGGATAGTATGAAATTTATATCAGTGACAAGTTTTCTACTGGTGGCTATTACTTGATACATCTCACCGATGAAATAAGATTATTGCAAATGAATTTAAAAAAAACATTTAATTCTCACTTCTTCAATTAATTTAGTTGGCAAAATATCTGATCAAAATCAAAAACTCATTTATTCAAAGTATATTATATAACATATAATTACATAGACTATAAGAAATTCTTTTAATCATGAAAATTACATAAATTGTACTTCATCTGCACCTATTTGTGTAATTCACTATGTTATGCCTACACCTTCTATATAGCATCTATAGATTGTGTATGTTTGAAAACTATATCAAGCAATAAAATATACGAAAAAGATGATAGCTTGGTTTACAATCATCAAGTTCAAGATCACTATTTAAATTATATAAGATCATACTAATTTTCATATGTCATTTCTTTGTTTTTCAGCAATTAGGAACGTTTTCCTTCCATGTCATAATATGCATAAACTATATGTCACATTTTGGACAGAAAACTAATATGCCACAATATTATAATATACAATAATATTCTATACCTATATAAATTTATATTTTAATGATTTGCATCAGTAAAGTTTGTATTATCCTTTCAGATTGTAGGCTACAACATACGTCCGCCCGAATGGTGTACTCACCAGTGCAGTTACTACCTGACCCTGCATCATACCACCATGTCAGCACCGTTCTACACCAGCGAGAGAATATTTTCACCCCATCCCAAATGGAAGGAGATTGATTCTGGTATAGCCTAACCTAATATTACAACTTATTTATATAAGCGTTTAGAGTGCGGTCTCATGGTTTAGGATATGGCTAATCGTTTGCGCTAGCCACAGAATCATTGATCAGATCTTTCCGATCGGCTTCATTCAATGGCATTGTGATGAGATGTTACATATCTATGCATTTTTTACTGAATTTCCTATGCATAGTGTTCGAGGAGTTGTTTGGGTTAATTCCAGCTGCTCAGTTTAAACATCGTACATCACGACCGAATTCAATATTTCATCCTTATCATCTCTATGGTTGGCATCTACCACTGTGCGCTTTACGCAAAATTTCGCTGCCAGCGGTGTTACCTAAACGATACGGCTTAGGGATCTTTAAGAAAAGCGCCTTCATCTCTTAAAAGTCGGCAACATATCTGCAACTCCTCTGGTATTGCGGATTTACATGGGCACTCTATATAAAAAGAGCACTGTATAACCTGTGCATTTATTGCACTATAATATTTCCTGTGTAAAAGATGTCATCTGGGTATCAGATGACATCATTTACCAGCAAATATTTATAGTAGCAATTAAGGTGTGTGTAGTAAAAGGATCTGTATGTAGTTTGTCACTTTTACTTCTTTCACTCGCCATAAATAAGAACGATAATTTGATATTTTACCCTGGTGTACAATCAGTTTGGTGTTCCGACGGTTGATGATGTCCATTCATACTGAACCCGGTCTCTGAGCTCCGGTGTACCAAATATACTATACATACATACACCTCTCCATAAGATCTGTAAGTGCGAGCGAGACAGACAGATAATATGATTTATGACCCGAAGCCTCAGTTCATAATGCGTCGACTATAGTTTTACAATTTCACCCTCATCATCTCGATGGTTGGCAATCCAACACTGCGCTTTACGCGAATATTATTTTAGATATAGCAATTCGTAATATTTATTTTCCATCCTTTATGGAATTAATTAGTATCGATATTGTTTTTTATCATGATAAATATATGTATTATTGTTTACTTGTATATTTTTATATTACTTTTTCTTGGTATTTTCTTTTTTTATTAATTAGTTTATATATTGTGATAATTATAGCATTATCACAATATCTCACCTCACCACACGTTAGGGTGACTGGTAGAGAATGATGCCTGTTGCCATTCACAAGTAGTGTCGAAGAGTGGCTTCAACCAGTTCACAACTGCAGTGTGAAGGTATCAAATTGTTCTTGTCTACAAAGTAGACCACACTATTAGTAACAATTTGTCGGTGTATCTATTGCGCCCACACTGTACTCGCCACGCGACCATCAATTAGCGACCGTTACGTCTGAATCACGATATCAATGTTTCCAGACTTATAGTGCTCCGATACAAAAAGTGTGTCCGATATAAACTGTACACGTAATGTATGTACGGCATTACTATCGTCGATTTTGTTACGTCATTATTTCGTCGTTGTCTCCATGAGTGCACTATTTGAACGTTATCGTTGTATATTACCGGAGAACTGACGCTATAGTGAGTCATAAGTAGAAGTTCCCGCTGACCACTGACCCAAAGTGCGAGACACGTTCGATTTGAGTGTAAAAACAACTATAAATATGTTATCTCTGCCTTTTAGTATGTACAAATACATGGACTATAATATATATAGAATAAATGAGTCCAAACAATTATTTTGTTAGTGGATACAAAAAACTTAAACAATATTTTTTAAGGATCTAAAAAATATAGAAATGTTGATATCATTTGATGGTGATGCACGCTTTCGATCAAGGCGATATCTTCTGATTAGCTTTTTAATTTTATTATTATTGCTTTGTGTGTAACAAACGAGCACACAGTTCACTTGATGGTAAGTGATTTTCCGGATCCCCACACTTACCAAACGAAACTCAACAGCATTATTGCTGCAATCTCACGCCGGTATTCTGTGCGGGGCATGGTCCTTCCCTGATCGAGCCGACCCATTTATCGTGCAGCTAGAAACCACTGTAAAAACTGTTATAACCAGATATAATCAGGATTTATTATGTAACGTAATCATTCGTCGCAACCTTCCCTAATTCCATGTAGTGCATGTGAAATAGATCGGAAAAAGTTTCAGAAACACTGTCAAGAATACGAGACGATTTGTTTAACAGAAACAAACGTGATTTTCAATATTTTGTGGTACAGAAATATTGTTCTTTGGCTGGGAATTGGTTACGCGATACAAAGAGCTAGGTGCTCTTATAACTACGCCACGCGACTCAAATATGAGGTTGTAAGAGTCGAACAACAGGCCGGCGTTTATCAAGTATACATATGTGAATACCCATGCAATTCAATGCATGCAATATTTGTCCAACAATAATTCTTTGTTTTCGGGTCGGTGTATTTTATGTTTATCCGTGACCTTGGCAATGCGTCTGAATGTTTCTCAGATCTTATCTTGTCTTATTTGTGGGGATCGAAAGTCTTTTGATACCAAATAGCACTAAGATCTCTGTAGATCTTTTGTATGTGTACTCAAATTTTATTTAATAATTTCACTGGCGCCGCATCCGAACTCGGTTAACTTGCGTCAATAGCAACCTTATAGATAAATGAAGGAAACACTTCCTATATTTGTTAGGACATATGTACAATGTTCAGACGATGACTGGAAATTACAATGATGTTAGGAGAAAATTCTGCATTTAAATGCGTATCCTAAAAGTTGGTAGTGACCTATCTTGGCTTAAAAAAATATTACCTGTGGTATGAGTACTTAATAATTTTTTTTAGATACGTAGTATATAATTGTAGTGACATAAATCTGATGGCAAACTAAGACAATACTTCTTTGCCTTACTTAATGCTGATAATTATTATTCAGTCACTATGTTTTGTAGGTGATTAATAATTCAATTTGGTATCGTAACTACCATATGATGAGTTGTCATAAGATGATAACTTATCATTTTATCATCAAACAGTCTTTGTTGCAAAAATATTGTTCCCCGTTTGGGTATCGAACTCGGAAACCGCAGTTCGGTTGGCAAGTACCCTATCCACAACAGCGTTGTGGATAATGTACTTGTTTCTTTACATCATGAACGTTAGATAAATAGTTTTCTTTTTTCTTGTTCCAGAAATAACGCAACGTATGTCCTCCACTAATGTAGTAGTAAGGATATGGTGTCACATCCTCATGCCTAACAATCCGGAAGACAAATCCGACAACCCTCAAGATACCGTCATCCAAACGTGGGGTATTTATTTCAGCGGTCTTAGATATATCGGGGCCAATCTAGCTTTAAATTTTACCTCTGATTGCTTCAAAAGCAACACCCTTGTATTTCAAATGCACGGAGGTTATTTCTGTTCGTATAAAAGTCTCAAATTAGACGTAATACCTCCAGAAAATGAAGTAGAGCAGGGATCCCTATCTTCCGACTCATCTGGAAGGACTAATGTGTCTAAAATTGTGTTAGAATCCAAGGTTTTACAAAATCATAGATCAATAAAGGAATGTAGATCAATATCTCCTAGCAAATACTCAAAAATATCTGACGAGTATTCCAAGAGCCATAGCCCGATAGAAAGAGGTTTCAAACAGAACTTCCCTGCACTGAAAGCGTCAGTGAGTTTAAACATTTCCCTTAATCAGAGAGAGGGTAATCACAGTAGGGATAGAAGTAGGGAAAGAGAACGAAATGATCCGATTCAGATATTTGAGCATTCACCAGATTATTTAGACGTTACAACCAGTGATATAAACTGTGATAATTTATCGAAAAACGTTTACCAAAAGACGTGTGGAGGTAGCAAAATAGATTTAAGTGAAACCGCTGAGAATTACGATTTGAGAAACGAATCCGACGGTGAACCGAAATATAGATATCTCGCCCTAAATTTCTTGAAATCGGAAATACGACCTAGTTACAATGCTAGCAAATTACAGAAGCTCCATCTTTTACAATACTCTATTAAGAAACGCCAAGAGGCAGTACAGGAGATTAAAGAGAGAATTTATAAGAAATCAGCTCTTACTGATGATAGTTGGATCCAAACTTATGATCAGTGTGATTTAAGACAAAGAAAGAGTAGATCTCAAAGAAATTTGTTTTCGCCTGATGAAAGTGTTTTTGATAGAGAGAAGTCGTCATCTCATAGCGACTTGAGCGTTAAAAATGGAAAAATTAAAGACGACAGACCAGTATCTATGGGACCGAGACTCACTTTGAAGTTGAATGACCTCTTATCTTTTAAGGTGAATATCTTTTTTTTTAAATATGTTTATTCTTTGATATTCTTGAATTAGGGTTTTATTGTCACCTTTGATAAACGGATCAGCCATCACTAAATAAAAATTCTAGTAAACTATTTAGACCTCACTTATCACTTCTCGTACTCTGAATAACATACGTTCGTTATAGATTTTGTATGCGTTATTTTTAATAAACAACATTCAAATAATTCAAGTTTCCTGGCACACGTTTCATCAAATGAACTTGATGATGTTTAAAAATAAATTGAAAACTTAAAGGCAGCCAATCCGCATTGAAATTGCGTGACGGATTAGCTCCAAGACCTTATTTAGATAGGAGGCGTATCCCCAGCGATCCCACCTATAACATTTAGGTTGATAATTTTTACTTTTAAGAAAAGAAAGAAGAGAACCTTGATAAACGGTTACTGCGACCCCTAAACTCTTATAAACAACTCAATGATGAAGGAATTCAGAGTCAAGATGCAGATGTATTGTCACAACTGAGGATCAAGATTAAAGCATATGTCAATTTTTTGGACTCCACAGTAAGATGAAAATGCGTTCGCACCTTAGCTGGATGGAACTCGTCGTCAACACTAATTATATTCTGATTCTTTCTTGTCAAAATATTCACAGGAGCCCTTAACTATTCACTATTCGGAATAGAATACCAGCGTCAAATAGCAACATAAGGATGCCGTGTTGCGTATATTGAGAATAGGAATAAACGGAGACCCAATAACTATGAAGCGTCAGTAGCCTAATGATTTAGGGTACGGTCTGGGAAACTTGAAAGTCGTCGGTTCGCATATATTCGACTATTTTCGTGACCAACTCCTAGCATGCTTTTACAACAAAAAAAAACTAGTAACTGGGCAATTTATCTTAGTCCACAGGGGAAATGAGTTGAATATTTATAGTATATATTTATGTATATATCATCTTTTATATATATATATAGATATTCTCTAGTCTCTCTCTCACTTCATCATTCTCACTTTATCATCTTGTGAACTTTGATGATCTCGTTTTCCATCCTTGATTCTATATAAATTAATTATTTTTAATATATTTTAAGTTCCTTAACTCACCCACTTTTTTGAAATAGAAATTGATATCATTGATTTAAAAATATTTTACAGTCTAAGCCTTCTCCCTTCCAAAGGGCAGAGTATGTGAGACTTACGAAGCATTTGGAAATTCTTCGATTCAAACGGATTATTTTATCGGACGAGCGAGACAGCAAACTGGCTAATATAAGAAGACTGAAAGAGAAACACGCTAAGTTGTTTGAAGAGAATCAGGATGTTGGTAAGAATAGAAACAAAAATATTCGTATTAAATAAATATAACAAATGTAGTAAATCCATTGTGAGGCGACGGTTATATAACCACGATTTTCGGAATACCTCCGGTGCTGTACCATCTGGTGAAAAACAAAATATTATTTAACCTACTTAATTTATAAATGTGTCAAACTTTTATATTTACAAAAAGATCACCCACAGGTTCAGAGCTAATGCAGAACTACCACACGCTATCACGTCGCAATGACCTTTTAAAGGAAACAAGACAATCGTGCGCCGCCATGCGAGAGCTAGCTGCACGGACTCATGCTGCTTTGGCTAGTCAACGATGTGAATTGTTGACACAATTGCATCAGATATTTTATATTGATCAAGTGAGTGTCATATGCCTATGTTCTTTTACGAATTAGCCGTTGTAAGTAGTACATAAAAGCAATAAAAGTCAACGTTGAAAGATCAAGAGTTGAACAATATTGGCGCGTCGTTGGTGGTTGTTTCCGGTTTTGACTGTATCGTGTCCTATAACTTTCATATAAACCTTTTCAGATTGCACATGAATTATATTATATATCTATATATATATAACTATAGTGAATTTCACTGTACTACCATCGTGTCTAAGTCTAATATATCCTAAGAAGTTTATGTCATCTAGAAACCTGAAGATAACTCCTTGGTCAAAATCGACCAGGACATTATGTTGATGTTCTATTTATATCGATAAAGCTTTAAGGACTTAAAATAAAATAATATTTCGATAACATGTGAATCAATTCGCAGTTTAGCCACGTCGTTGATTCTGCTCAATTCTGCATTGTGACCAAGCAATTTAATAAATAAGAAGGTACAATATGCACGCATCCATTTCTGCTTTTTTATTGGGCATTAATATCGTAATTTACAAAACTTCCATTTTCACCATTACACAGGATGTAATAAACGTACATATTTTTAAAGGGTGCGCTTTAGAAACCACTTAAAGATTTTCTCACTACATTGCCATTGAGTATTCTCATTGGTGCATTTTCTATACCAAAAGGCAAAAAAAAAACACGTTAAACAACTTCAAGAAATAGTTTTATTTGTAGCAATATGATTGCTTCAGAAAGATGCAACGACTTGGCATATAGTCGACGTACCACTGCCGATATGTGATGACGAAAACACGCGAACGAATAACGCTGTTAGTGACTCAGTCGCTGCGGGTTTCGTTGCTCAAGCGACTACATTAGCAGCCGCAATTTTGAATCAGCCGTTACGATACAAGATTACGTTACTCGGTTCAGCTAGCAAGATCCTCGATATCATGCCCGATTGGCCTGATCCCAAGTAAGCTAAAAATTTATGTTTTATTTATGAATGAGCTTTTTTGATTAGTATGATGCATGTTCTCATTTACGTAAACTTTCACGTTTAATTCGCTTTTCAAATTTCAACCACAGTCGTAGGATTACTAAAACTATTAATTATAAGGAAATATAACTACTATTTACAAACTGTTTGGCCATGCAAAAACCTGACAGTTTAGAAAATCTATATTATATTATAATTAGCTTAGAAAACATTAAATTTGCCAATCAGTACTAAAGCCGTATACGAATACGAAAGATTGTCCCTTATACTTATATTATACGTAAGTGGGGATAATTTTTAGCTTCTTCAACATGATAATCTCACTTTAGCCCCCCGCTTATAGATTTCTCATTTTTCAGCATTCCTTTATTCGCTAGAGGTGGAGACATAACACTGTTCCGTTACGCGATGTTTTTATTAAACAAATGCATTGCGCAGTTGTTATGGGGCAGGGGGCTTTCTGTAACCGATATGAGGCCGACGTTGAGTAATCTTCAACGATCGTTGATTACTCCGAGTAATTTGTGAGTATTATTATATATATGTTTGTACTATAATTAATAGAAAATTCTGGATTCTTTCAAGACTTCGATTCTTTCAATATGTTACATAAAGCATAGAAAAAAAGTTAAGACGGTTCAAGACGGTTTAAGTTATAATGTAACATTCATCCATAATACACCTTCCCAATCTCTCTTCTTACCTTGCTATTATGCTGTTTTATATATGAGTATTTCGTTTATGAATATTCTTTAGTGATGATTAGATTTTAGAATCGAAAATTAGACAAGATAACCTAATCAAATGTCCATCGATAGAAGATTGGATAGGTGAAAAACCTTTTATGAAATTAACAGACACTAAACTCACGATGGCAACACGACAGTTGCGTGAAACCTCGCCAACAAGTAGCTAGTTTATGTTACAATATAAAAAACCCATATCCAGTGGATTTTAAAGGTACACAGGTCGTTATTTGTAATATTAAAGAATGTAAATTTAATATAATCAACATAAATAACGTGTAAAAAGTTATATATACACGATATATCATCATACGTCATACATTATCACCAACATCATAATTTCAGCCCATCACTAATCCACTGCTGAATATAGGCCTTCCCGATAGACGTGCCTCCGCCACCTGCATCTGTCGACTTCGCGCAGATTTGCGTAGGTGAAGTTACACATGTGTAAATAAAACGCTATTCTCACTTCGGAGTAGGCGTAAGTTGCGGCAAATAAGTCTAGCGCTGACCGTTGATGCGAGGAAGTCGAAAATAAGTAGAAGTACCCCCGGGGAGTCAAGGGAGCGCGAGCGGCTTTGCGTAAGCGCTTATTGGCTCTCCAGTCGTACTCTGCCCGCAACTTCGATCGCGTAAAAAAAGTAACCTTCCTATAATCTATGTCCGTGCTAAATTTCATCCATACAAACATCCAAACTTTCGCAATAATGATATTAGTGAGATGATGATGACGATTTATTACATAACTAGCTTAGACATAAAAAGTACAAAAAAACTCTAATAATCAATTTCTAGTAATGAACAATTGCGTTCGCGCCAGTACCCATGCGAAGCTATCCCCTCCACGTTTCGTTCATTGTACACATTATGTGCCGCGACCTACATATATCTAGGGCTAAAAAAGACACTTTTCGCAACGTTAAATATCAAGACGGTACCTGGAACATTTACTTATTTATAAACTTTTTGTACAACTAATATATGCATAAATGCGGACTTAATGCCTAAGGCATTATCAGCCAACCTTTGGAGGGTTCAGAGAAATAAGGTGAAATCAAATGAATAATAATAACATTTAAATACTTATACAATTATATATACATATCATTATATATTATCTTTGGAATTTACAATACTAAATAAAATAATAGATATTTATATACGTTTACATAAACTATAAAATAAAAATACATATTCTAAATACAAACATATGTAAAAATAAATGTATATATAATTATTATCGATGTAGTGATTTCTATTCTATTTATATTTCATTTAATATATATAATTTCAGATCAGATACTTCGAAACTATTCGGAACATATCGATGGTTGGCTGATAACCAGTGTCCCAGAACGCAATCGCTACGTAGCCTTGTCGCGTCGGAAAGGGGTAAATATCGACAGTTTAATCGATTTAAGGTAAGCAACACTGATATATGAATTATTTAATTATTAACCAAACGACAAAACTAGTGGCCGTCTGACGGCGGAAATCCTTACGAATGTACTGAACCCAAAAATTTTTCTTTCCTCTCCCGCAATGACAGCAACATCGCGGTCATATAAACATCAGCATTTTCTATGCGGTAAAATTTAGCTTTATAGACATCGTTTTGATCGGTGTAGAATGACTTTCAAAGCACTAACGTGAAATACAGGTACTTTCGTCTTTATATCTTACCGAAGGTGGATTAAACTGTGGTCTCATTGATAAAATGAAAAATAATATAACAGGCAAAAGGAACTTACAATTACAAATATAGTCAAAACAATTCATTATATGCGAAATTTAGAATGTATCTTTATTTAAGGAAGCAAAATTTAGAATGTATCTTTATTTAAGGAAGCAAAATTTAGAATGTATCTTTATTTTAGGAAGCAGTTGACGGCCATTCTCCTCATTCAATGATGCATCTTCGAAATCATAAACACTCGCGTAGCGTTGGCAGTTATCACGATGACCAGGTAAATATCCAACTTATAATAAATAGTTCAAAATTGGGCAAACTATATGTAAAAGTATTTTTATTTATAACTTTTGTTTTTATTATAATGAATTACTTTTTATGTGATATATTACTTAAAATAATGTTTTATTTTTAGTTTTTGAGAGTTCCAAGTACAAATAAACGTCTACAAAGGAAACGTTCCCTTTCGTATTGAATCTATGTATGTATATCTAAGTGATTTTTGGTTTTGTAGGTTTGGCTCCTTTTTTTTCTATTTCCTTATGTGATGTATCTGTTTGTTGAATATCGTCTTATGTGGTAAATGGTATGGCTACTTAAGAGACCTTTGGCTATTATTAAATAATCATTGATTTTTTTTTTAATTATTACAAATGAAAATTACTTTTTATTGTAGTCTATAGGAACGGTATCTCATAATATTATATCATAATAACATAATTTTGACAACAGTGGTTGTTGCAATGATTCTCTATTGCACAATGAATGGGTCGGCTCGATCTGGTAAAGACCATGCATTTGTAGAATACAGAAACAGCACTCACCATAACGCCGCTGTGATACCTATGATACTTACCATAGGAAGAACGGTATATACATAGGCATTTGTCGTACCAATTACAGTTAACGAGAGATACCATATAAGTTCTGAAACGTGATAACGCATGTTCATCTATCTATCATGAAGATGAAGATTTAATGGCCGGAGTAGTGTCACTTACCATCAGGTGAACTGTGTGTTGTTTGTGTGTAGCAAAGTCACTATATGCACTGTCGAATATAGGACACCAGTCCCGATTCTAAGCCATCAATTAATTTTGCATCCATAGACTTTATTGCAAATCAGGACGTGAAACACCTTCATTCGTATTAGCTGAGGCTTTTGAAGCTTACTATGGTAGTATTCAAGTATCTTCGTAAAAATCCAAGATTCATAGGCGTTATTGCAGTCTTAGATGGAATGCCTTACATATTAGTTATAGGGTCACCGGTATTCATTTAAAATTTGAAGTATAAATGTAAAAGCATTACGGATCGGCGTCTCACCGTTCGAGCAGCCCCATTCAGGCCATTGTTAGTTTCGAACACCAGCATAGTTCTTCGTCTTTAAAATATCATATTAGTAAAATTGTGTTCCAAATGCATGTCGATCACATCAAGTTTAGTCTATGTCGAGGTGCTCTTATTTTGCAAGTATTAGAAAATTTACCTTATTCGTATTATATGCAAAAGAAACATTTTTCTATGTCCCATTATTGGCCAATATGCTTTTAATAGTGTGTTATGCAGTAAGAATATATAAATTGTATGTGTAGTAGGAATATTCAGATTGTTCAACGCATTTGCAGTTCCTCTGGTGATGAGCACCTCGGTGTTCCCGTCGCTGGTTTGCTCCCTTTTTTTCCCTATAAAAAAATCAAGTTAATGCAATAAAAGATTGGTGGTGGTGTAAGAATCGGTTATATGATCAAGTGACTGTACCAATTGGTTCCCCTTTAATAAAAAAAAAATAATACTTTGTCTCTGTCCGTTTGTTTAACATGACATTTACGTACATTCAATATCTAATGGGTAAATCGGTTGCCTTACCACGTGTACGGCGGGTGAAGGATGACATTATGAAGCAATCTCCCCGTGGAACCGCGTTGTGGAATATGTACTAATTCCTGGAGTATTGAAGAGACCAGAGCATATGAATCTCTATGTTTGGGATGCTACCCAGTAGTGAGTTTATAGATCTCCCTTTATCCGAGTCTTCATTGTACGTTGCACTTGTTTTAGGTGATTACAATGTATGAAAATGCGGTGATGGATTCTCCTCTTATATTATTATCTTCGTATTTTAGTTTAGTTGTAGGGTATTAAGATTTTAATAAATTAAATTTATGAGTCATTGTCACCCAAAATAATTGTATAAGTAAACAAATTGTTTACGTCTCAATATTTTTCTCATACGATCTCTTTTCAGGAACTGTCAACTTTAGATGCTTCAAGTGCATCAATAATGGGCAGCGATTCGAACATCTATAACATGAAATTGATTCAAGCGAATTCACAATTAAGTCAAACTTGTATGAAAACTCACAATTCCGATTCCGAAATATCGAAGATGGTGACAGAGGACCAAGTAGGCGAATGTAGCTCCGAAACGAACGTTGTATTCATTTTAGGTGATGATACGACTTTGTTAAATTTGGAGACGGAGAAATTAGTAAAAATTTCAATTAACAACGACGACGAGTGGGCGAAATGTGTCGATGAAAACGTTAAGAGAATATGTTCGCAGATTGAAAACTTCTGCTCAACCAAAAAAGATTCAGCTGAAAATTGTGACGCTAACGATATCAATGAAGATATAGGAAGGGAACAGATAGCTAAATTAATAAATAAAAGAAAAACTAGTAGCGGTATTGAAGATGATGTAGACATGTCATGCAATACTTGTGAAAATAATAGAGACGGCATATGTGATATTGCATGTACCAATAATATTAGGGATGTTATCGTGATACCAAGTGCCGAGGCTATATTGGACACAGTTCAAACTGAATCGAGTGAATTTCTCGATAATGTTGGTGAATTACAATAACGTTAAAGCATTTTCAAGATTGAGATTCTTGTTTTCGCCAGATCCAGGTTAATTACAACTGTATAAACATATTTGCTAACAGGTCAGAAGGAACCTCGTAATAATAAAAAAACGTTACGATCTGAACTCTTTCTTGTTAACAAGGAATGATGTGTATTTTTCCGTAACTTAAACATTACTTCTGTTTTAGTCTTAATTATGGATTACGTTCGATTATTGAGAGTTCTGAATTGATGAAAAATTCTTACAGCTGAGTTGACCAATCTCCTCTACAGCTTGGCAAAAAAGACTAGAGAATAAATTATTGCTATCATATATATCCGCTGGCTTGGTGGTACCAAATAATACGACTAATATTGTTTTGACACTATTTTTATTAAGTTTAATTTATAATAGTTTAATTCATTTGAATATACTTAACACACAAAAAATATCCAGTAACATATTTTTTTATGAATAATAACAAATATCTACTAAAGTAGGAAGTGATTAATATCTGCCGTCGAGTTCCGTCTTCCGGCGGACCACCAGCTTCCATACTCACCACGTGGATGGCTGGCATTCCTCTACTGTGCGCTTCTCGCGGAATTTTCTGCCCCGCACAGCTGCCTTGTGGAACGGTCTTCCCTCGGAGGTTTTTCCAAACCACGACGACTTAGGGTCCTTCAAGAAGCGGTCCTGCAGTTCCTCTGGTGTTGCGGTTTTCCATGGGCGTCGATGAGCACCTCGGTGTTCCCGCCGCTCGTTTGCTCCCTTCCTCCTATATAAAAAAATATATATAATATTTTTTGATGCCATCTTAACACATATTCTTTTATGTCAAGCTGTTATACAGGAATATAATGTTGCTCTTTGATATTTCTGGAGTTAGCGAATTCATTAATCTTGAAATATACTGTAATATAAAGTTTACAGAATTTACAGTGCTTTAGTTATTAATTAAGAACGAATTATGATACTATATATGAGAGAATAAATTATGAACATTAGACTGATATTTTTTTCTTATATTTGTATACACCATAAAGGTGATAATTTGTCGTATTACAGCTTTCAGATAGTGAATGCTGAAAAAAAATCTCTACGTTTTGATGTTACCTCAAAAAATTACTTTGCCAGTTCATGAAAAATATTAACCATGACATTTTTCATATTGGTAATATCAGATAATGTCAATAAAATCAATGAGTTCTCATAAGTAATATAATATAAAAAAAACGGTTATGAATTTTGTTATTAATGATATAGGCAATGTATAACTCGTTCCTTTAATATCTACCTTGATTTTTAAATCCTAAAAAATCTATTATTCCAACTTGACAATATATTAAAGCAATACAATGGATATGAATATACTATACAATAATTCGTATTAAATATTTATATATATATATATATATATATATATATATATATATATATATATATATATTTATATATTATACTAGCTTATGCTACATTATTAAATCGCCTTTTCATATAATTCTTAGATGAATGGCTGTTTGAATACGTGTGTTACAAATAAAGATACATTTTGCATTAATAGCGGCTGAATCGTAAAACGTTTACGTAAATTTAACGGTCACTTAAATTCACAAACATTTTCAGTTTAAACAGTAATATGTTATCGAACATTTAATTATACTTTAAGTTAACATTTCAGTATTTGGCTGTAAACAATATAAAGGACCAGACGTATAAAATTTAGGTATAGTTGATCTGGTTATGTTTAACTTAATACGTTTAGTGCAAAATCAATCTTAATTAGCTACTTAATAAGGTTTATAATAACATTAGTTGTCAGTTGGACGCGAGAATTTCTCAATCCAAATGGTATAGTTATTTAGCTTTGTTAATTCAGATATTTATTTGATTTACTTTTAAAATCCTTTTCTTGTAAATTATATATTACAGCTGTGATGTATTAGTTTTTTTACTATGTAAATAATGTAAAACTTTACTTTTATTAGTTTACCTAATATATAGCTTGTTTTTTTGGCTTAGTAAAATTAAATAATTACTAGTTTTTGGTTTATATTACTCACATATTATTCTATAGGTACGTTAATAAGGTTCGTTCCAAGGTCAAAGAGGGAAGCACATGTTGCGGGGAGATTATTAGCGTGCATTTGATCAGCTGTTTTAATAACTCCAATTGCTTAGCTTATTATGGCAGTTATTTGTGCTATAGGAGAGCTATATGTTACCCGAACGGTAATCAAAAGAGTGGCTCAAAGAAGTAATATATACCCCGTAGTACCATGTCTCTATCTGGAGGATTGGTGTGACCATAAAGTTCGTAATATGAACCGACAAAAATTATATCAGAATTCATACTTTAGTAATTATATATAATATGGCTAGATTCACGGGTAGTCTTAAAATAAAGATACTTTGTAGAATATTTTTTATGCACTGTTTATATTACGACATTAACAAGAACTTTTTCCCGTGGTCACTCTACAATCATTCCATTGACATATGTGCAAAAGAGACAGACTCTATAAAGTGAGTCTCATTTCCTTTTACTTGTTTTTGCAAAATCAATCATAATATGTATGGTTGCTTGCTTTGATAAGAGTTCCTAGCGTACATATAATGTCCTTGCTTAACACCGACTGACACTAAAGATGTCAAGTTGCTAATACGTTCACCGACTTTAATACTGATGGATGTATGGTGAGGGGTTGCCTTCTATGCGACCAATAGGAAGTAATCTGTGACTAATATTTAACCTAGAAAATACAAAGGTGATATAAAAATATAATTTCTGGTTTATCTTTAACATAATGTTTCATAATATCATATTAAAAAAATTCTGAACGTTATCGTTTTTAAAAAAAAAGTACAGTTTTGAGTTATTTATGATTTATTTAGCTTTTTAAGTCGCCTCAAAGTTAATGGCTTCGCTTATTATGTCTACCTTTGTAGAATACGAGTTACATTTGTTTCTATTTATTATTTATTTAAAGAATATAATACAGCAATATTTTACAGTTAAATTAGGTACGAATAATGTACTCGTTAATTGTCACGGTTAAATGTGATCAATAATATTAATATATTAACTCGTATCATGAATTACTCCAAGTTAATTGAAACTGTTAAAATACAATAAAGTATTTGTTAAAAATGAAGTTCCATTATTTTTACTTTTTCAATCATTTTATACATTTTATACAAATAACACTGTAGCAATAAAAAGCAACACAGTCCATCTAAAGGTAAGTCTTCACTGCGGCTAATTGCATCCAACTTAACATCTATGAGGACTAAGATGGAATGTTGTTTCTCCAATAGCAAGGACTCACCTAACAAAACACAGTGGCGTTAGCTAATATTGTAATAGTAACAACTAACTAAACTATGTGTAACTGTGTTTCGTATGGCTGGATTCGAGAACTTTACTCCAGTCCTTAGGAATGACAATGCTGCTGAATCTTTATCGGGGATGGATGTAGATTTGATGGGCCGCATAAATCACTTATCATCGGGTGAACTGCGTGTTAATCACCCTTAATATAATTAAATGAAAAATCCGCAAATATCCGGTAACCGATGTCAAAAAGATGTAGGGACTCCATTCGAATCGTATTTATATATTGTCGCAGGTTTGAATAATAAACGGATTAGATTTTTATATATTTTATTTCCAGCAGACCTTCCTTCGACTAAAATGCTGATATAAAATTGCCCTCTCCGTAAAAAATCATCAAGGTGACAATTTAATATAGGAAACATTTAACCAACTTAATGCATTTCAGATACTTCCAGAATGTTGTTTTACGACCATTATTTATTAATAATTATATGTTTAATTTATAATAATGTTACACCGTGATACTTTGTTGGAAGACCACAGCCGCCATCTTATGGCAGCACTATCATGTTCGATATTACACCTGCTACTTATTCCGATGTTATCGCAAAAGCGTTACACGCAACAGCAGACGGGAGTGACGGCACTACAATATTCTACCAAACCATCGAACAGTCAAAAACAAGAAAATAATAAATAAAATCCTTAATGAGAATTAAAGACGAATAACACTTTGATTTTTATTATGATATTAAAATATAGCTATTTCATATATAGCATATATTGCTAAATTCCTAAAACCTAAACGCAAGAAGCGCCCCGGGTTATATTATTTATTTCTAAGACAAAATTTAAAATCACCACCCAACATATGCTGAGCTTTGGCAAGGCAACGAACCACTTATTTATATTTGTATTATTCGGGACGTAATGTAACGGGAAAGGTCAGGGTATGGTGGTTATAAGTCTCGCCCAGCGAAGGTATAAATAGAAAGCGAACACAGTTCGAATGCTCGTGTTCTAAATTCAAAAGTGTCCGGCGCCGACGCAGCCCGGACTGTTTCGAAAATCGATTTTTAATGTAATACTGCCATCCTGAAGCACGACTGGAAAGGCCACGTTATTTGTGTACGAGGTTTTGGAACGATATTGTGTTTTTTTTTTGTGTGTGAAAATGTGTGAACAGTGTAAGCAGCGTTAGATGGAGAACGGATTTTTCTGTATTATTATTTATTGGTGAGTTCTATTTCCTAATTAGTAAATGTAACATTGTTTCTTTTTGAATATGATTATATTTTGTATAATTTGAACGATATAAAATACAACTTATATTACATAAGAAAATGTGTAACGTTTACGTTACCTACGAGTAAACGTAATATATACATTTGTTAATGGTATCCGAGAAGCTTTTGCCAATTTTTTTTATGTAATAGAATTTTCTAGATTGAAAACCGGACATCCTAAGATTTTCGTTCGCATATAAAAAAATGTAATAACCGTATTATGATTTATTAAAATGACTACTGTATGTTCACATCTAGATCGTCCGTGGGACCCACGAGCGTTAGTCTAGCTAGTCTAGCCTAGTGGATCCTGAATCATCATCCCCGTAACGGCTTGTAACTGGCTATGATATACAACCATATGTTTTGGCAGATGATTTTTCAAGAGACAGGAATAAAAAATTGGAAAATCTAACTCTCATAAACAAATATACATATATATATATATATATATATATATATTCTGTCTTAATTTAAACCTACATAATTATTATTTATACTAAGTATATAGATGCGTATATTAATAGATGCGTTATTAGTTGTTACCAAGTGAAAGTAATTAGCCGATGTATTAATTAACCTGAATCGCCAATTCTATTAAAACAGTGTTGCCACGTGCGGCTGGCGGTTGGAGGTTTATTTTTAATTCAGCTTCAGGTCACTCGCTTCAGAAATGCCGCGAATCTATATCGTTCAATCTTATTATGTCAGACATAAGCTGTATTAAAACAATAAAATATGTTTTCGACATATCATTATACAGTGTATTAAGATGTGTTGGAGCGAGGCTATCGCTAAAAAATTGCAACAACTTGCTTATATGTACAAGGAAAATATATTACGTTTTGTTAAACATCTAGGCAATTTAGTTAAAATTAAGTTTATGTTTTGTTCAATATTATTAGAGGTAACAAACGAGCACACCGTTCACCTGATAGTAAGTGACTATTACATCCATCCGCAACAAAAGCGTCAATAGCCTAATGGTTTAGTGTACGGTCTGCGAAACTCGAGATCGTAGGTTCGAATAGACATAACAATAGTTAGAATATACGTTACTGGTAACGGGGTCTCCGGACCCCTACATTCACCACACGAAACACAGCAGTGTTATGATGTTATATCACGTCGGTATTCTGTGAGGGCGTGATCGTCCCAGGTCAAGTCGATCCATTTATGATGTGAGTTACAAAATAAAGCTGCAATGTCGTTGTACCGCTGAAATATTTTCTAAGACAACTTACTTTAATCCCTTATTATTACTATTATTACTTTTGGTTGTATTTTTATACGTTGATTTACAACGTGAAAAAGAAACCAGCTGGATAGCTGCATGACAGATATAATACTGTACTATCTTTATTACTGGTGACGAGGCACTCCATCTCAGTTGTCAAGGGTGCCAACGCATCTGCATTTATTTTTATAGAATTGCATTCAGCCCACCCGATGGTAAGCGATCACCGCAGCTCATGATCATTCGCAACACCATGGGAGTCGCAAATGGATTGCCGGCTTTTACGGAAGGTGTAGGCTCTTCTCTTGAACGTCCCTAAGTCGTATCGGTTCGGAAACACCGCTGGCGACAGCTGATTCCACAGAGTAGTTGTACGTGACAGGAAATTTCCCGTGAAGCGCACAGTGGAGGATTGCCAACCACCGAGATGATGAGGATGAGATTTTGAATTCTGTCGTAATATATAATGTTGGAACTCAATGGCTGGAATTAATCCGCACAACTCCCCATGGTAAATTCTGTAAACATTGCAAAGAAAAGCAACGATTCAAACCAATCTCCGTTAAAGGTGCTGGCGTGCCCCGGCCCAGAGATGAGAACAGTATTCCATGTTAGGCCCAACTTGTGCTTTGTAAAGTTGCACACAGTGGACCACGTGAAATACTGTATTGCTCTATTCTGCACGTCCAGTTTTTTAGAGGCCAAATTGGACTTACCCTAATATGGATGTAGACGTCAAAACACACCATAAGGTGAACTGTGAGCTTGTTTGTAACCTCTCATATTATTTGAAAAAGGCCCGATTGTATTATTTTTACCTAAATAAGAGTGACGGACGAGTACACCAACCAGGTAGGCTAATAGAGATTGCATTTTGGTCTAAGTCTGCTTTTTGTACAATGTTTGTTTTACTTAGGCAAATAAAAAATAAAAAATAAAATAAAATACACAGTTCACCCGATAACAAGTTTTCCAACAGCTATTGAATTTTAGATATAGGATGAAGTTGGAGATACATTAACACCTGAATTAAAATGGTCCTTTATATAGTGGTAACTAACAGGACCTAGGAAATCTCGTTACCCTCGAGCCTGTTGCTTCGTGGGTCTTCCCTTTCATCGGGATTAATTACGAGGAACAATATTTGTGTGTAAAATTTGTCGATTTCTGAGTCTGAGTCTGTTATCCGCATAATCCGTGTTTATATCACTGCATATGAGCCTTCTGATCTTAGTGCATACATACTTTACATCGGCCTAGGAAAAGGGGACAAGTGAGTTCCTCTCTTTGCAAATGCTTGCTCACTGGAATATATCCTGCGCTTTCGATATAATTGGGTTATTTTGTTCGAAGTAATCCATATGTGCCAAACGTGACCTGAGACACGGCATACAAAACACAGCAGTATAGAATTTATAGCGTCATCATTACCCGACTGAGGTGACCCATTCATGCACTGATGACACTGTATGTACACGTAATTTGTAAATCTTATAATTTAAAAAAAACATCAGGTCGAGTTTTTTTGCCGTGCCTTTCAGTTAGCAGATGGTAGAAATCTAATATCGACCTTGATACGACGAACTCGACGATTCAAAAGTGTTTTGTATAAGCCAACTTGAATAAAGTATTCATCAAATCGTAAAATAATAATTTCCTAAAATTGATGCAACTATTTGAGCAGTGGCAACCCTTCCCTTTCTTTTCCCTTTTCATTTTCCCGAAACGGTTTGCAGCTTTCAGTAGCCTGCGGCATTCGGTCGCAGAGGACGTCCGGCAAATTTTCTTACACCCGTTTTCTGTAATATTACAAAAAGTAAAAAGTTACAAAATTCACGGTGTTCGAGTGAGGGTGTGTGTCTTTCTGTGTACAAATGTGAGTGGCATTTTGTGTTTGTGTGTGCGAAGAAACGTTTATCACTTTACTATGGAATGACATCAAGGTTTGTTTTCACTGCACTTTTCAAGTTATATTACATAGTATAGGGCTGTCATAACTTTTAGTTATTTCTTATCTATCCTTGCATTTTATGTGACCCTAGTACTCGTATCATCGCAATAGCATCATGTACCAGTATCTTTAGCCCTATGAATGTTTTTGCCTACTTTATTGATACTGACTTTCTTAGGTTTCTACAAACAGAATAGTGAAGTCTGTTAGTAGAAACTCATGAACAAAGAATTCTAGAAATATTTGAATCTCGTTATTTTGTCATATTTTTGTTTTTAATCATCGTAAATACATTTTATGCTAATAATAAATGTTAGCGATGTCATTTTAACATTAAATACTGTTCGTAATGTATACTAGGTATTAGAAGACCGCTTCCAAAAACGAAGACAGACGATAGTACTAATGACATGACACCTTTGATGATGGGACGGAAAAAAACACGATCCCTATAAAAAAAAACATATTTTTAAAATGTTTTTTTAGCATTATTTACGTTCCATCCTGTTAGTACAGCTAAACGAAACGATAGTTTCATAAAAAATACTTTACTTTACTGAAAAAAAAAACCAGCAATGAAACACAAAATCAAAAGCAGCTGATGATCGGATCAACGAACGCACGGGAAAACTGTCTCAAAAACTAAAAATATTAAACATAATAATTAATCCCGCCAAAACAAACCGCTCTTTTTGCGGTGGGCCGCGGCTGCCGTTGACGGCACTTTGATAATTTCCATGGTATCACCAAGCCGCCGCCGCACCCAGTCGTTTGTTGATCCGAGTATCAGCTGTTTTTGATTTTGTGTTTCATTGTTGGTTTTTTTTAGTAAAGTAATGTATTTTTTATGAAACTATCTTTTCATTATGCTGTACTAACATGATGGAGCAGAAATAATGCTAATAAAACGTTTTAAAAATATGTTTTTTTTAATCAGATTTGATTTTTTTACGTCCCATCATCAAAGGTGTCATTAGTACTATCGTCTGTCTTCGTTTTCGGAAGCGGTCTCCTAACATCCAGTATACAATATTATATTTAACGTTATATTTATGTAGTCTAATTAATACGATATATTTTAGATTTGATTGGTGGTCCTCTTTTAATATAACTCCAGACAGATAGGTGGTTTATAATTTTTGCCCTATTTTGGGAATTTATGAGTCGATGTGAATGATGTTTTCTCCGCGTTGAAGGTAACATGGTTTAATATTCTAACAAAGAATTTCAATACTACTCTTCAAGTTACAGCAAATTTATTGATCTCTTAAAAATGTGTAAAAAATAAAAATACAATAATGAATTATACTGTTTAGACACCAGAAAACTTCTAAATTTGATATGACTAAATATGTAATATGCCAGCACTAGAAGTAAATATGTTCTATTTAAATTATAATTAAAAAATATCTGTTAAGCATACAAAAGGGATCTTTCAATGCGGCGTTTGCAGTATCCAATAAATTGCGCTCTTTATTATTAAAGTGGTAATTTGAACTGGGTTTTTTTTAAATTTTAACTGGGTTGTGGTAGTATAAGCGGGAAAACCCTACCCCTTTACAAATTTAAACACGCAACACTATTAACATTTTAAGCATACGTATATTTATTACGTTGATTTCTTAAGGCAAATAAATTACCACAGTGAATTACAATAGATTTTAAAGGAGTGTTCTTTTCAATTTATTATTAAATATAAAATAAATTTATTACATATTTATTAGTATTTTTTTAGGGTTCCACAGTACCTCACGTTTGTCTATCTGTTCGTCTGTCACAGCTTATATTCTTCAAATCTACTGGACGAAAATAGTTGGAACTTGTTCGATAACCCAATCACGGTCGTATAATTTAAATTAACCAATTTCTATTATTTTGAAGGACAATACATAATCCAAGAGCATTATTTGACATACCTAATAAAATGGCTAATTTAATATGCATAATTTAAAAGGTATTAATGAAAATATACGAAAATCGAGTAACCCACCAGTGGTGTGTATGTGTGAAAATTATGTTTTTTTTTTAATTTAGCCGCTAAAAATAGTGCTTTTTTTGCGACCATTACAAATTCAACACAAAATAAATATTATCATTAGAAATAAAATAATTAAAACAGTAACAGAAAAATAAAAAGGAATAATGGTATTATTACTAAACAGCTATAATGGCAACACTACATTCTAAAGTTATTTATTATTACATATATAATAAAAATAATAGTAATGCAAAAAATAATACACACAGTCCCAACCTATTATAATATTTTGTAATGTTTAAAACAGAGCCAGATAATCTACATACAGCTGAAAAGATCTTTATTTTGATTTTAAACCAAGGCTAATATCAATGCATATAAAAACCATTATTCATATTTAAGTCTGGTCGTGTAAAAATAGTCCCGTGTGACTTATTCAATATAGCTTCAATGACTTTTCCAAACCAGAGGATGAGCTCCTTTTTGGCTTAAGTATGGCTGTTATTAGATGTTTTCACCAATACTTACGCCATTGTAATATATCCTATAGAAAGTAACGATGAACTCTGAGTGGCTAAGCGTTGGTATACTCGTATCTTAATTAACTAGGTCTGTATACTTAATTTAAGTTGTGTGGGAAGCGAGCTTTTGGTTGTAACATGAGTAAACTAGATTAAGCTTATATACCCGAGTAAACTTGTCTTAGTTCAACGATATGAAAAAGGGTGAAATAGTTAATTTTAACTGTTTCTTTAATGTTAACTTTATTCTGTATTAGTTATAAGTTAAATATTTTTTGGAAATCCGTAAGCAGCTGTTCAGTGATAATTATGTTGTACCTGAGTCACTTTTAATCATTAGAATATTTAAAAATGTTGTCTAATCTAAAATTGTATGTCTAATAAGGTTGCATGTAGATAGGGCTTCAAGTTCTTTTCTTTGACCATCCTCACACATTTCATGACTCAATAATTATATTCATCACTCCTCTAGCAATATGATTTTCTCCATCCTTGTTTTATAGCAAAATCTGACCCTTGAATTTCCAATTTCCACGTTCAAATATCATCGTATATTTATTTTGTTTGTACTTTTATTTATTTTAATTCACACATCCCTCTCAATATTCTCATTTCTGCTAAGTGAGATAAATTTGTGATAAATGTGCAATCTATTACTGTCTATAATCAATAATATAATTAGAATTTGTAGAGTCAGCACAATAAGCCATTCCTTGTTGTACTTCTAAGCCTAATTATAATACACTACTGATATTAATATTCATGAAGCGTGCGAGCCTCTGCTCTGGGAATGGGGAGTTGTTACATTTATTACTTTTCTGCAGTCAGTACAGGTTCCAATTGAAATAATATCAAATTAAAATAACCCTGAAAATTATTTTTATTAAATTTCTTTGACTATAAGTGTAATAAAATGAATGAGTATTAACACTCGTTGGAAAGTAATTGTCAATCTAGATGATTAAGGTACAAATGTTTGTTAAATAAAATCATTTCTTTATTCCTGAATGTTCTCCAGGAATTTTATCATTCATCTCCTTTTTTTTGCTTATTTAAAGGGTTTTTTTCTTATAAAAATGTACCAACTATATCTAGAGTATCGAGTATTTAATAATCCCTATAAAGTATAGCCGTAAAATTATTATAGGGGTTTGTAATATAATTAACTGTATCGTGTACATTGTGCCGATATTATATATGATACTTTTTCTACATGTGACATTGTAGTACATTGTATATCTGCATTGTATCTGCAGTGTGGTGAATGTCTGGATAAAATTTTACATTATTTAACAAAAGATATTGTAATGAAATATTAATGCTTCCATTTCATAATAAACTTAGTAACTATGCAATAAGGTAGTTTTTATACAAAATTTCAATATTGGCGATCTTTTATTAAGTCCTTCTGGTCGATTTAGACCGCGGCAAAATCTTCGAATTATATCAGATTAAATCAATTGCGGCACTTATAATATATATTAATTAAATATATTATATATATAATTATAATATATTATATATATATTTAAAATATATATACATAATGCAGTAAGCAATGCGCAAATGCGAGGAATATATTGGATGTGCAATAAAATCGGCTCAAGCTACAAACAACACATCTAGTCCCGAAAACCAACTTTGTGTTACTCCAATATTGTTCCTTACACTCTACCACTTACACACGGCCATACGTGTCGGCCGTTAATATACTAAGGTTTTGTAAGTATAATTAATAAACATAGAAGCGCTTACTCTATTTAATGTACTGTGTCAGCTTTTGTAATGAAGACGATTTAGTCATGAAATAATCTCCAACCACAGCAATTAGCTTCTAGGGTGAAACAAGACGCGTAAGAACCGGTGCCAACTCTGGAGTACATGTCCTCAGTACAATTGGAGGGATACCCACTCGGCTTGTGGATTTCCAGGGTGAGAAGTGATTTGTGCATTTACGTCAGCAAAAATGGGAAATCTGACATGGAACTCTCACATCGCAAGATGGTCGACGGCGCGATCTCTGACGTATATACACAACCTCGCCCGCGCCACAAACAAGGGTCCAATGTGTACCTTGATAAGGAGTGATATGAGGTGTCAGTCAATCAGGAGAAGACATCTGCGTCTCGGCTTTGCCGACTCGAGATGGTAGTGGAGGGCTTTAAGGTTCCAATGAAGTTCCCTTATATTACAGAAATCAACGGCGAGCGTGGTAGGGTCTGCCGTAGCTTTTTTGCTCCGTTTGGTTGGAAGTGCGGAATGTTGCCCCCCCAGAATACGCGAGGCAGTCTGAGCATACAGTAGCTGGACGTTGAGCGTGGACGTCCAATGTGAGATTCTCCAAAACCGAAAGTCCTAGTACCCTCCTGGGGTAGATTTTTAGAAATTACCACTATCATGTTGTTTAGGAAGGGAGGAGGTGGTGGGATTCTGGCTACCTAACTCGCCGGACGAAACGCAGTAGTATATGACTACTGCGTTTCTACTTTATTCTGTGAGGTGATGCTCGGTTGAGGCAGCCCTTCGAGCAACAACAAAAGCTGATGCTTGGCTCTACCACCTGTCCCTCGCTGTTCAAGCCGACCTATACATGCTGCTGTTAGTGACGTGTCTTTATCGGTCGTGAGCAGGAATTCTATTAAATATCAGCATACCTAGATGTTTATAGTAGACATGTATTATAGTAACATACTCTTTTGTCATTGTTTCTATCTCGATTTCGTATCATACGTTTTTCGATTCGTAGCAGGAAATTCAAATCTAACGAGTTTTCTACAACAGATTTTTACATTTGTTTTGACAGAAATTGTTTATATACGCTATCAAATTTACGTAGGTTTTATTCTCCCAACTTTCGCCACAATAAAAATTTTACGTGATAATGGAATATATTTATAAAATTTTGGGGTTTTACAAGTTTTTCAATACTCAGGCTGGCAAAGTACGGTAAAGTTGTTCTAAACTATACACCAAACCGTTAATTGACGTTTGACGCCTTAGGCTGGCTTTTGTTAGTAAGCTCGTAGCTTCGTAGCTCGTAAATACAATGTTATACTCGCCCACTATCCGTAACAATGTCTATTACTGTTTTAGAAGCCTTTTGTGTGGTACTTTGGCGATAGAAATAGATATCTCGGTTACGTCAGAACTGATTTACAATTCGTAAACATTGGTATATTTTTCTTAATATATGTTTTGGATTATTAGCTTGCTACTGGATGTCAGTTCGTGCTTTCGACTTCTAAATCAGACTAATATAATTGTTTGTAATATATATTGTTTTTTTGTAATTGTATTCGAAGTAAAATTATGTCAGCGATGCTACAGATACAAATATGTAATAGTAATAGAGCTACGCTGCAGTTCAATTTTAGGGGGATCTGGAGACTTTTATTACTGGTACTGAAGCACTGGTCTTTTTTTTTTTTGGGTATGTGTATTGCTGTTGGTCCAGAGACCTTCACAGCTTTATCTAAGTAGACTCGCGAGCGGGAGGCCCGTTAAGGCATTCCATCTCAGTCGTCAGGAGTGAAAATGAATATGCATTATGATTCCCTAATGAGGATGAATGTGGGTGTCATGGATTGCACGATTTTTTTTTTTTTTTTTTTTCGTGCTGATGGCCGCTATTAGCCCCAGGGCTTTTACAGTTTCACCGGGTTGAGAGGTGACCGAGCGCTTATGGCTCTCAGTCGAGACCTCTATATATGGGTAACCAGCGCAAGGGCTCCCGAGAGGGAGCCTCGGCTTGGACCGTTACCCTGTTTGGATTGCACGAGTCACTTACAATCTGGTGTTCGTTTGTTACCTTGAATACATTAAAAAAATTGATTAAAATAACTTACGTGTATGCTGAATTTTTTTTTTTGGTAAAATTAATATTTTCAATGCTATTATAACATTACTAGTAATTGCTAGGAGATGGTTCACGATAATAGTGTAATGGTAGATTCGAACTTAAGACCTAAGTTTCGCAGACCGTTCCCTAAGCCATTAGGCGATTGACGCTTCTTCTCGAAGAATTCATGTCATTTTAGGAAGTAAAGAACTTTAATTTCATTTAAAGCAAATAGTCACTTACTTATTGAACATATGAACTTAAAAACATTAACATTACAGTACATGTATACAGGAGTAGAGCTATAATATAAGAGCACTCAAACATTTATGAGATAAAATACACACAATTTAAAATAATTTTGAGCAATATGTTATGCCAGGCTAGATTTAAATTTATTGAAACTTGTGATATTTATTAAATTAGATGACATGGTTATACAATATGCTTTTATTAAATAATTGTATAAGTCTTCAATAAGTATTAATTAGTTAGTAAATTCACCCTCATACGTAATCTTAGTTTAACCATCTTTAATCCTAAAATATCCTTATCACCAAAGACTTATTTCTGTGTGTATTTCATAATGTATCATTAAAAACCTAAATCGGATACCTATTAACACATAAGTTTTAAGTTAAAAATAATATATGATGCAAATTTATGTAACTATGCAATATTCATTGGCTATGTGTTTTAGCATTTAAATTGCTATAATTGGTATATGTAACTCAGCTAATTTAGATTTGCTGTCCCAAATTTCAATGACGCTTAGACGTAGACCTGGTTTAACTAATGAGTCGTAGATACTTCCTAACGTGTCATGGAATACTAGGTGTATTTCCCGATAATATAGTACTAAAACACTGTCAGGTATTAAAGCTAGGTATTTCTCATTATACTTTTCTTGCAGGGGAAAATAATTTATTTTTAGAGTCGCTTAGACATAATTTTTTGGTTCTTTGATTTTAAAAAGATGTTGTAGGTTTTTTAAGCATTCCTTATAAGAGTGTAAGAGTGTATGTATGTTTGTGGAGAATGTAAAACTCTTCTTGTGATTTTTTTATAATATCATGCATCGAATTTATACACATACATTAATAATAAAAAATTAAATATATATGAATCGCCTGCATACAAATTGAGTTAACCGCGCGGCCCTATTTGATCTATATTGTTAATGAAGACGACTAAAAAGCAACGGCCCCAAATTTGAGCCTTGCGGAACACCAAAAGATACTGGAGGAGGTTCTCCACGATTTTTCAAAATCGGTGGAGATTTATTAAGTATGTCTGAAATACTTTAAGCCTACTACTATAATTATTATATGCACACAAATTATTTAGCTACAAGCCGAAGTCGATAGCGTGACTGCAATTGATAAAGAATACATTATTTTATTTTATTTATTGTTTTGGATATAAAGGGTCGGCGTACATATTTCATGCAATTAGTCACGTAACCTGATCAAATCTTATATTTTATGTCATATATAAGAAAAAGGATGGCAGTAAGCCAATAACCGTATATTTGAATTCCAAAATGTCTTACGTCAGTACTGTTTGGTATCCTAATAATTCCTTTGAGTCAAGTTTAAATATACTAATCTGGTGACGTCTTACCATAAAGATATTTAAAAACAAAATTCATTAATCAATTATGAGCTGTCTATTTATCGATGTTACAATAAAACTAAAGACCATACTGAAAACAAACTGATATCCTCTTTTCACATTTTTCGTAGTTCGTTGTCTGCTTATTATCTATAGATATGGAAATACTGGATGGATATTGGTGTATTTTTGAAGTTTGGTAGTTTAGTTTTAGCTTGGCTTGACTTTGAAACTGATATTTTATTTTTTAATAAGGGATTCTGAGTCAGCATCATTAGTGTAGGTCCCATTTCTAACTTTGGACCGTCATATCCTTCCAATATATGAAGTTCTCGTTATTTTTCTGTCAATTGCTCTACCGCTCCCACAGCTTTGTCTTCCTCTCGCATAGTGTATTTCCACATTCATATGGGTTCTGAGTGGGATATACGATTATAACAAGTAGTAGACGAAGTGTCGGGAGAAATTAATTATAGGAATACTCGATAAATAAAGCTAAAGCTTAAAGTGTAAAGCTTTTACTTTTATTCCAATTTGACTAGATACACGTATACAACAACAATAAAGCTATCTTTTTTTTTGCCATGTTGACTTGTTACCATAGCTTTAACAGTCGTAGAGTCACACTTCAGATAGTTCCTTGTTGCGGTGTGAATAGGCCACTCGGGGAAAGACTACGCACCTCACAGAAGGTCACCGTTATGTGGTAACTAGAGACACATTTACTGGCAATGTTGCATTCCATATCAGTACGCAAGAGTGATTATGTGTGTCCATTTCAAATCTTTATTGAGAATGTTTTATTGATGTGGGAGTTATTGGGATGTAGTCCACAATTACCATTAAGTGAACTGTGTATTTATTTATTTATTTAAGCTTTATATACAGTATGTATAAAGAGCGGACTTAATGCCTTAGGCATTCTCTACCATTCAACCTTAGGGTGATGCAGAGATGAAATGAGGTAGATGTGTGCTTAAAATTTTGTAAAATACTTATATTATTTATATATATTATATAAATTAAAAATATATGGGTAATTATAAAATATATATAACTAGACAAAGTACATAACAAATATATATAGCCATACTTATACATGATATATATATATATAAATACATATAAATACAAAATTATTTAATATTGAGATGATTCTGCCGATCTGTTGAGAAATAGCTCCCGAACCTTTACCTTCAACGCGTAACGATTTGTAGCCGCCCTGACTTCAGGAGGGGGAGCATTCCAGAGAAGAACATATTGAACAAAGGAGTGGATAAAGTCGGTTTATTTCCCGCCCTTAATTTCATAAAAGTTATGGGACACAAATGAAAAGATCAAAATGTATCACATATAAAAATCACGAATATTTATTCTGCATACATAATTAATTTGAGGCCCGGTGTTGCAATTTATTTTTACCATCCAGAAAGTGGGTCACGAACGGAGTTTATTTAGTATCGAACACATTTTTACTTGGTCGCTTACTAGTTCTTCGTTATGCGGTTAACATTTTGAACGTTTAAGTTTTTATTTGGTCGTAATGTTATGGTTTAGAGACTCAATATATATATAATGTAATAAGTTTTTTTTATTATTTATGAGATGACAATCGTCCCGAAACAGGTGGTGAAAAATAATGATTGTGGCCCATGATATCTATATTATATATTCTCAACATAGGATTCAAGATTTACATGCGTAGTCACCCCTGAATACTGAAATGGAACACGAGGTATTCCATTTCCTGTTATTGGGGGTCTTTTTTTTATTACATTGAGAGTAACAAACGAGAGCACACAGTTCGCCTGATAGTAGGTGATTTCTGCGGCCCTTGACATCTATATTCGTCCTTGACAAGGAATCATAATGCCGATGCGTTTTCATCCTTGAGGACTGAGGTGGAATGACTCGTCACCAGTAATACAGGTCTCCGGATCCCTACACTCACAAAGCGAAAAACAATAGTGCTATGCTGCTATTTCGTACTTGTATTCTGTGAGACTCCCGTTCTACCCGAGATCCAACCTGCTCGGGCGTGGTATCGATATTTTGACGACGACATGTTATTTTATAATATATATATAACATATCTATTATAAGTTAGAACAACTTTTTAAAACAACTATCAATAAAATACTAACTGTACTTTAATTAATGATATCGTATGTATGATATACTTATTTGTGTAAATAAGTACCTCACTTTTTTAAGTTAAAACTTAACCTACTGAATTTATAAATCCTGTCTAATAATTTAAGGCTATACTAGATGCCAGACGAACATATTTAATATATCTTAAAACCTTAGACTTTTGTTCAGTAATCTTGAACAATCGTCGATCATAGTTGGTATAGTTTAATAGTAATATAAGAGACGTGTTCACGTAATATACTGCACAGCGACAATCACTATGCGCTAAATGTTTTCAGGTTTTGGCAAAAGTAAAGGTTAGGAATATTCAGAAGAGTGCGTCTTAAAGTGCCCATGTTTTCAGCCTTTGTGTGTAAATTTCATTAATAATCGCAAAAAATATTGCTAGTCATATTCTATAGTAGTGATATGAAAAAAATCGCCCGAATAGTTTTACGTGTCGAACAAAAAGATTTGTGACCACTACCGTGATTACGTATACAGACTAAAGACTACAGACATCCACGAAAATTTTATTCAACCAACTTCTGTGTTCAACGATTTCTAAAAAAGTTTCTTTATTAAAGTGTCTGCTTGACATTCGTGTATTTTTAATATCCTGCAAGACAATCATATATCGATTAGATAAAAAGAGTGTGCCCCGTGTTTTTCATTTTGTGAGAATAATTATCAGTACTCTTCTCGTATTCACTTTTTCGAATGCTGGTTGTTAACACAAAATATCATCTACGCCAGCTATATAATAAAGACATAGTGTTTAATGTTCAAACACAGAAACATTAATCCGTCTTTATCCTCCATAATCCTGTGTAACGCTAATACGGTAAGATCGGATTACATCGGTTTACATCAAGTCAGTTATGGTTAGTTAATATAGTTAATACTGTATAATTTATGTTATGTATTCTTCTTCTTTAAGCCTTTTTGGTATTATGATAGGGATTTGTGCATATTAATTCTTGTCCCTTTGGGTACTGGCCAATCAGTATATATAAATATACAAAATCCGTAACGTTTGGCAACTAAAACACCGACTGGCCGTTATTAAGCCAGGTGTATTTTATAATCAACTAGATAATACCCGGCATGCATGGCATTGACTATTTAGATTTTCTTTTACAACTTCCGCACCGCCTTATGTAATTTGATAGTAACTATAACACAAGTACTGTTGGTAAATTTATACAAAGTTGCATATCAACCGGAATAACAATGAGCAAAGCAGACGGACACATAGACATTATTTATTATGTATTAGATTAAAATGGTAATTTAAGTCTCAAAACTAGTATGCAATTTATCTATATTATTTCTCACTTGGAACTCTCTCAACAGATAGATAGACTTTGAGTTACTCACCAAAATCTTTGTGTGTATGAACGCGAATCACGTGGACAATTAAGTTAACAAGTCTGTTTATTTACTCTGTTATTTTATCAATAAATTGTTCTTCCTTCATAAAAAAATGTAATAATTATTATACCGTAATATACACAACACTAATTGTATTGTATACACCACTAATAAAATCATAAGAAGATTTACAGTAATCTCACTTACTAGGACATTCATCCTCATTATGGAATCATAAAACATGTGTTTGTCACCCCTAAAGACCAAAATGGAATGCCAGATCCAAGATAAATTTACTCTGATAATAGCAAACACGGCAGCGCAAAGCTTTTTTGTGGAAACGTGGTAGTTTCATAATCGAGGTGACCTATTTATGCTATAGATAGTTCATAGTTGCGGTGTAAATCTACCACGTAAACATTTTAATAAATGTTCATTGTAGTTTTTTTATTTAAAAATTTGAGTTTTGTTTTTTTATAAAACTAAAGTAAAAATAGCCTATATATAAAACCTACTTTTTGGCATAGGTCTCAAATCAAGAAGTTCGTCTTCATCGCCGAGCACGTAGTAAATCAGGTCTTAAAATTGCAATTAACAATTTTTTGGTGTCAGCTGGTGATAAATAAATGCGAGCGCTTAGACTGAGCTACTAAAACTCTTTGTTTTATACTCAACCCTAAATCTCACAATTCACTCACAAACACTCTGTCCTCCTTTGCGAGTTTACATATAATATGTCCGTTCCAAATATATCATACCCTGTCTGGGTCTGACGTAAAAACAAATAAAAATATTGCCAATGACTGATCACGGTATCGCGTGAGAATGGACAATACGGACGATACGGACAGATATTGATGAATGGAACATACGCTAGAACTTTTCGTAATACGATATTAGAAAAATAGATTTTAGATTTTTTTCTAATATTTTATAAAAAGTAAAAAAATAATTTTGAAAGGCATATAACATATTATTTATTCATTTATATAATTGTTGCTGATTTACGTAAAGTGAAATAAACTAAACCAATCAGGACAGTTGTGGAACATAGGTCTTTCCAAAAAACACTTGAGATATGGAATCTGTCTCGAGCTATCTTCACAAGCCTTAAGTGTGCTGTAGCACCCAGGGATAGATCGCAGTGTACGACGGACCGCACTCGACGGTGTGACGTGGATGAAAGTCTGCGGGAAGTTCATAGGTGCAAGTGGGTCATAATCTGTGGCAATCTATGAGGGAGGCCTATGTTCAGCAGTAGACTAGGCGGAAATTATATATATTTTTATTTACTTTATTTGGTTTTCCAACAATGAGTACAATAAAAACTTTACAAAGTACAAAAAAGATTGAGATTATAACCAAGATATTCACAATAAAGTCTCTCTCTCCGGTAAACCTATTAATAAAATTTACGCGGTTGGTGACCACAGTACCGATAGCTATAATTGCAGTCCATCACTAGACCTTCATTTTTTTTTATAGAATAGGTGGCAAACGAGCAAGCAGCCCACCCGATGGTAAGTGATCACCACCGCCCATGAACATCCGCAACACCAGAGGAGTCGCAAATAGGTTAAAGCCGGCCTTTAAAGGAAGTGTTGGCTCTTTTCTTCTAGCTTCCTACGTCGTATCGGTTCGGAATCACCGCTGGTGACAGCTTATTCCACGGAGTAGTTGTGCGTGAAAGTCAATTTCACGTGAAGCGCCAACCATCAAGCTGATGAAGACAAAATCTTGAATTTTTTTAAACGCAGTAGCTGGAGTTTATCCGAGCAACTCCTCAGAACCATCCCCATGGTAAATTCGGTAAAAAATGCAAGATACAACCTGTCTTTACAAAGCCAGTGAATCAAACCGATTGGAAAGTACCTGGTCATTAACGATTCGAGACGTACTCCGTTGAATGCGGTCAAACGGAAGAAGCTGGTACTTGTGTGCCCCGGCCTAGAGATGAAAACAGTATTTCATATGAGGGCGAACTTGCGTTTTGTAAAGTTGCAAACAGTGGGCCGAGGTAAAATACTCTCGCTAATCTCTCTCTATTAAGTACGCCCAGTTTTTCACAGTGGCTGTTTCATATTCATGTTTTAATATTTCAGAGCGGCTTCTAGTTTTGGTTCCAAAATGATTACTAATATTTGGTATTAGGGTCTGAGTGAGTCGTGTTTGCGAAACTGCATTTTTTATAATATCAGTTTAACATACATAGTAAATACAAGCATGTAGTTCACCGGATGGTAAATGATATTTACGGCCCATGATATCTATGAGTGCCTCCATCTTCAACAAAGCTTCAAGACGCATTCGTTGTCAGCAGCATTCGTTGTTGAGAAGCAATGTCTCGTTGCCTATAATTGGTTCAGATCCTTACCATCCTTACCACCCTACCTTATATTGCTCTTCCACGATGGTATTCAGTGACCGCGTGGTCCTTCCCCGATCGAGCCAAATCATTTATGTAGCAGATAGAGAGAGAGATATATAGATAAGTTGCAGTAATCCGTTGCCGTAGCTCTACAGTTGTAAAAACTGTATGATAATAATAATACTGTTGACTGTTCGTAGCTACCGGGGCACATAGGATTGCACACATCTACAAAAAATTGGACAGCGAAACGTTTTGTATATTCCATTAGTTAAAAGTAAGTAAAAGCAAAAAAGTTTATCTAACAGAGCCGGCAACTGTTTTAATTCGGTTCCATCGACAATTGACATTGTTTTTCTTTTAATATATTTTGATAAAAGACGTACAGCACACCTGGAAACCAACAGTTTGTGATATTAAAATATTTTTCCTGCCTAAAAATTTAAGTATGAACCTGAGGACTCGAAGTAAAAAAACTCTAACCATAAACAAGAAATACAAGAACAATGTTACGTCATAACCCCTTACTGTTTTTAAATAAAGGGGAAAGGGGGGAAAGTCGATCGAGTTTGACCTAATTTGTTTGGGGTAGTACTTGCTTAATAACATTGTAGTGATGTTACCGGATTTCATCCTGACTAACAGGAGAAATGTTAAAAACAGGAATAGGTGGGGATTGTATAGATGCAATAGAAGCAATGGTTTGAGAACGGATTGTAGGGTCCAATGTAGAAGTGGAGGTAAAATGTCGGTAGATATCATCTAAAGATAGGGAAGGACCACAATCCACCGTGATAGGTTTTGTAATGTTTAAAAGTGAAGATTTAAGAAATTCCATACTTCAGCAGGAGAAGATTTATTAATACTATCAAAGAAATATCGTTGTTTAGCGGCACGTACCATCTGATAACATCTATTTCTATCCTCTTAAATAATGACCAATGCTCATCAGTGCGCTCCCTCTTAAAACGACGAAAAGCACTATTCCGCCTAGCCATAGCCAACCGTACGCCCTCAGTCATCCAGGGAGCAGGAGGACGCTTCAATCTAACATTGTGAATTGGAAAATCGGAGCGAAGAACTTTTGTGTTGAGAATGGAAACTTTATCGTCAATACTGAAAGCAGTTACCACAGTGGATAAATTGAGATTGGAAGCGTTATTTGTAAATTTAACATTATGAATAGAAGAGAAATTGCGTAAGCGCTAAATGGTTGGAGCTTGGGAGGTTTAAGCTTATACGAAGCGTATATAAGGTCATGCCTAGAGAAACCCGAAACAGGTACCTGTCCATGATTGACAACATTATCATGTGATGCTGTTATATTCAGATCAATCAAAGAGTCATCAGAGTTAATATTATGGTGCGTAGCTTCTAATGGTAGAATGTGTAGGTTCGACTCAACGATGCTTTAAAGCTTTTTCGAGCGCGATGAACTTTTCAAAACATCAGTATTAAAATCCTTCATGATTAAGCAATGTATACTCAGAGCAAATGTTATCGAGAGCCGTTTCAAAAGAGGCGAAATAGTCAGGAGAAGAAGGGCAATACACTACTCCTAGAATCATCCTTGCATCTTTGAAATTAAGTTCCAAGAACAAGTACTCAGACGAAGCAGAATAGGCAGAAGGAGAAGCTAATAAAATTTTATAAGACATTGAGGCACGTAAGTATATCGCTATACCTCCTCCTCTTTTATCAACGCTATCATTTTGAATAAGAATATATACAGGCAATGGATATAAGCTAGACTGCAAAGACGGTTTTAACCAGCTTTCGGAGACTAAAAGCGCGTGGATATAATCAGAGCAAAGTGATGTTTCAATCTCAGAAAAGTGTTTCGGTAAACTTTGCGCATTAATGTGACAAATGTCCAAGAACTTATCACATTCAAAGACTTTGTTAAGTAGTTCGTTTAAAGAAGGCAAATTACCGTTAATGGAATCGTCACACGAATTAAATGATATGTCAAAATCCAGTGCTGTATGATAAGATTCAATATCAGACATAACTAATAAAATATAAATGAATATACAATAAATAAATAATTATAAGAATATAATAAGCTAATTAACAATAAATTAATCAAAAGAATATAAATTAAATTAAATTATCACCATCCCTTTAGTTAAGTTTACAAGAAACAAAACCAGAAATCAAAAGGATAAAATATAAATAGCAATAACGAATAAAAATAAGCAAAGATAAAAAAGAAAAAATAAATAAAATACAATCAAATTGATAAAAAATATCGACAACTAATTATACGAGCTAACGAGAAAAGAAAATAAAATGAAAAGAGAACAAAAAATAATACAACTTAGCTATAACGGTAAAATTAACAATTTGATTGACATTAAGACAGGTTAGTAAAGTTAGAATATCAATGTGAACTCTACTGTCAAACTGTCAGAAGGAAACGCTATATTTACTATATAAATAAACTTCAATAATTGAAATGAAGCACTATACAAGAATTACAAATTTAAGATAGTAAAAATAAATAAAATAAGCGTAACTACTTGAGTATTACACTAAATATAAAGTCTTAAGCCCTTGAATTATTTTCACAAATATTTGAACATTAAAAAAAAAACAATAATGAAATGAATCTAAGATAAGAACCAATAATATATATATATATATATATATATATATTCATTATCACTTACCTCTCTGTCCGAATATTTAATTATCCCTAATTTCTGGTGAGGTGTCTTGTACCCAATAGTGGGATATAAATAAGCTATACTTGACGATTAACTTATAAACGACCTAATGAACGAAACTATTGTCGCAAAAACAAGTTACATATAAAAATATGGTTACTGGTGTTGTAGGAAAAGGCCTTAGGCGTCACAATTTTTAGGGCGTAACAACGGCGTAGGTCTACGCTGTAGGTACCTACGAACGTACGTGCTACCTAAGTAACTGTAGCAAGAACTGACCTGCCCACAAATATCAGCCTAAAATAGCAGTTTAACCCTACTATTTTTCGTATGTTAAAAGAAAGCAACCAGATACCTTATTACTAGTAACGTGACATTCTTCATATCGAATGTGAGTGTCATGATCTACTGCTGAACATACATCTCCCCCACAGGCTGCTACAGAATACGATTGTAGTACGATTACTGAGCCACTTATATCCATCGACATTCCGCAGAATTGTATCCGCATCCTACATTGCGATGGCCAATACGAGGTCGCCACTCGAGAATCTTTCTTCCTTATCTATTCTTTGAACTAGCGTGAAATAGCAGCATAACGCTGTGTTTCGTGGGGTGAGTGTAGCAGGAAACGACGCAATTTTAGTTTGTTAGTGTCTTTCTTGAATATTTGTTGAGGATTTAGGAGATGATATAAGTCGCATTCATTACATAACTTCAAGTGAACTGTGATTAAGTTTGTCACCCTTTATATTATAAAAAAGATAAAAGAGTTTATCAAGCGAAAATAGCCCTTGTATCTTAGCAATATGCACATGACATTTGACCTTAGAGCAATAAACTAGGTTAGTATAATTGCTAGGCCGCGCGTTCATGTATGTTGTACGAGTATATCAGGTCAATTAAGTCTGCAGTATCGTTTGTAAGTAATAATTCTTTTGGCGTAGAGAGTGGAAATTTAATACAATATGGGCGCAGTATTCAACGAATACCATAATATGAATATATATTTATGAATTGGCTTTATTGACTAAGAAAAACATTAGGAGTTGTGAGACACTGCTAATTCAAAGACACGAAAACCGCCTATGTGCCACAAAATGTAAAACGACACTATTAAGCAAAAGTATATTTTGCATGGGACTTCGAATTTATAACAAATTTCCAATTAATATAAAAAATTAAAATAAGTATCATATTTTAATACATAAAATAAGAATTAAAATATTTTTTCACACATAAGGCTTATTACACCATCAATGAATTCTTATATTACAAATTTATTATGAGTTAGTTTATCTGGTTGTGATTCCTGTATCTTTATTATTTATTTTGAGGATATTAGTTTTTCGACCTCCGCCTTGGTTGGTCACTAAATTTATTTATTTTAGAATTATTTGTGTAGTTTTATTCCTAATTGATCTCTGACATTATGTTATAATTTGATCCTAATAAAATAAAATCTAATTTTGCTTTGACATTATGTTTTACAACTATAATAACTTAACAAAATTTTTATCTTTTAAAAAGGAAATTTGCATGTCACACTGGGTTGGAAATTGAGATCTAATTTTACCCATTCATGCCGTAGCAAGGAACTAGCACATTACCATTGGTAAAATATTAGAATATTATCACTAAACTGGATAACGTGTTGTGCTCACTGGATAATGTCATGACATTTATGAGTATTTTTATGTATCCATGTAGAGCCTATATAGATACATCTGCAAACACGTATTGCGGTCACGTAAACAGAATATATAAAATATATGACCTTTATGTAAAATTAAGAAATTGATGTTCTACAAAGAATCGTAAATCATTGAATATACTTGCGTATTTTATGTTTACTAATAATATACTTGTTATTGGTGGACAATATTGTTTAATAAACTTACTTTATTACTTGAGCCTCAATAGCCTAATGGTTAAGGTCCGCAAGATTTTAGGTGTCTAACTTTAGGTCTTTAACTTGAGGAGTCGATTAAATTCGAATCAGCCATTCAATTACTGTCGTGAACTATCTTGTAGCACTAACATTTTAGCTTACTCGGAGTGGTTAACCGTTAATAAAACGCTAGTACTGCTGGTACTAGCGTTTTTTTTTTAAAAAAAGCAGTTAATACTGAAAGGTGTTTATACATATTGTCTGTGCATAACGTATTTAGCGTTTTAGGTAAACTTATGAAATCCCCGAGAATGTTTTTGAACTTTGACAGTGGAAGAGTTACACTGCCGTTTGTTTCGAGCTGCAGAATGAATGGGTGTCAGCTCGACCGGGGTAGGACTAAGCCCTCACAGAATACTAACATAAAATAGCAGCATAATGCTACTGTGTGTACTTCTGGCTTGCATGTAGGGATCCGGAGACCATTATTACTGGTGACGAGGCATTCCATCTCAATCCCCAAGGTGACAACGCATCTGTATTTTGATTCGTTGTCAAGGATGAATGTAGATGTCATGGGTCGCAGGAATCACTTACCATCAGGTGAACTGTGGTCTCGTTTGTTACTCTCAATGTTATAATAAAAAATAATTATGCATATTTTCAGTTAAAAATAATAATAATGTTATTTTCACTAGATATTATTGTTTATATGTAGTGTGGGAGGTCGACTCTAATATCACCAGGATCTCTTAGTTAAGGTGACCTGATCGTAAGTACGCCCCAGGGGAGACAGCACCTCTCTAAAGACGTGTCCCGCTACTTAAAGACATATAAAAGTATTCACTAGGGTATACTCTATTCCTCGTAGTTCACAATAGTGGAATGCATTGTGAACAGAAATTCAATGTACTATACAAATGAATGAATACAAAATCTTTTTGTAAAGTAATGGTTGTTTGCTGTTCCAAATGAAATAAATTTAAATTTGTTGTGGTGGGCTGCAGCTTGTTGAATTAAAGTCTTAAATGAATCAGGGATCGAGAGAAGCCAGATCCTCATCGTGGAAATACCACTTCTATACTACACACTGAAGGTAATCCCTTCAGGGTATCCGTTAGGATTTCAACATGCAAAAAAACCCATTTAGCATTATGTTTATATAGCCTTGATGTAATAATCGCAAACATTATTAACCATGACTACGCAACCGAACAAACGAAGATATACTGAGCTTGAATTACAATGCTCTAATTCACAGAATGAATAGAACTGTGTAATTTCCCCTTACAATAAATTGGAATAGGGAAGAAAATAGACAAGCCCTTCAGCAATATTTCTACTATATTTCCATTGCGTTATTTTCTTTGGCGGAGAGGATACGAAGAACATTACAATTAAATGAAGTACCGTGATTTTTGTTTATATCACTACGTGTATAAATATAAATGATAAAATTGTTATGCATAATAATATTATTTTTTTGTTTACATAACGTTGGTATTATAGTTTTCCGCGATTAGTAAGTTTCTGCATCTAGATATATAGTTTCATGTTTACAGTGCTTTTGTTGTTTCTCCGTAATCATTACGATTCACCAATCGGTAAAATTAAGGTAAAGTATTATTTATACGTGAATAGCATTTACGTTATGGGTGTTTGGCCATCAGTTAAATATAGTATATATAATATTTTCTTATCATTTTTTTTTGCTACTCTACGGCAATGATGAAAATAAATTAAACAGCTTCTTCTGAAGCTATCAGTATTATAAAGAAATAAATGATTATGACTATTTATTATTTCATAAGCCCTTTATTGTACTATAATTATTTATATATATAATATATAAATAATAATTATTTAAATATATAATATAGAATTATTTAAATATACATTTATATATAGAATTAAAAATGGCCTGAAATTTTATTAATGAAATCATACAAAATTTAATAAATCTATGACGAATTCACAGAACTCATTTTTAACAATGGTAGAGCTACACTTTGTTTTTGGCTGCAGAATTAATGTGTCAGCTCGGCAGGGGTAGAACCACACCCTCACAGAATGTCGCAGCAATATGCAACTATGTTTCGTCTGGTGAGTCCTCAAGGGTGAAAACGCATCTGTATTATGATTACTTGTCAAGGATGAATGTAGATATCATGGGCCGCAGGAATCACTTGTCATCAGGTGAACAGTCTGTTTGTTTGTTTCTCGCAGTGTATTAAAATAAAGTAATAATAAAAAAAATCCATATACTTTTATGAAAAACTTATGTTCGGAAACTTATCTTCGTTCTAAAACAATTTTACCGTTTCATGGATACAGTTTTGTTTAGGCTTTGAGTTGGAGAAAGAATAAATTTTAAATGGGAAGCATTCAGTCTCAGCCAGCTTCTAACAACAGAAGACATAAGTCGAAACTTTTTTCCTTCTTTGACCTTTTTCTTATTCTAATGTTCAGTCAGTGAAAGTAGAATTTAGTTTTGACTTAACTCATAAATACTGCTGTAGTTCCTATAATTAATAAAGTAATTTGTAATACACATATACCTATTTTGAATTTGAATTTAAATATACATAATAACAGTGAAAACTGCACTCAAATGCGTTCAGTAATTCGCAAGATTTGAAGTCGTACAGACAGACATGATGTGAAATTTTTAGCGAAGAGGAGTTTTACCTTAATTCCTAAAGTTAACAATGCTTTTGCATTACCAAGCTAGCTCCACATGCAAAATATCAATAATTCTCCCTACCTTACTTACCTTTACCTTACCCTCTGAGAAGCCATGAACTGCGAAAATCACTTACTATCAGATGAAATGTATCCATCCAACATATAATATAAATAATCATAGTTTATTTTTATAGAAAAATTTATGATTACTTTTTTTATAAAACATAAGACAAAGTAAACGGATCCTATCAAATATTTGGTATTATAAAAAGGCACTTCAACACGAGCGGCATTTGCTTCACATTTACATAATTAGTTTGTTTAAACAGCCTTCATTTAGTGACCTTTATAAATCTGGTAGCGTGGCAATGTTGTTACGCTCTTAATTAAAACGATTTGGAGTTACAAATAATCTTTCACAACTTCTATTACATCAGATTTGGATTGACAACTAACGGTTTGATTCTTTAATTATCAAACGTCGTTGGACAACTGAAAAATTTTCAAAATAGAAAAACTGTTAATTCCAATAATTGTGCAAAACTATTTTTTTAGGGTAGACGTTTGCTTTATGGTTGATAATGACCCCTTGATTGATTTTGATAACGATAATATGTATTATGACCAGTTGGCACCATTAGCGTAGGACATAGTAGTGACGAAATACGAAGACACAGTAGTAGAGCTACGCAGCAGTTTGTGTCTAGCTGCAGAATGAATGGGTCAACTTGACCGGGGTAGGACCACACCTTCGCAGAATACCACTGTAAAATAGCAGCATAAGGCTGCAGTGTTTCGTCTGGTCCTAGCCTATCCTATCGCTACACTCGATCCGGTGATCTTTATAACTGGCGAAGAGGTATTTCTTCTCAGTCCTCAAGGGTAACAACACATCTGCATTATGATTCCTTGTCAAGGATGAATGTAGATGTTATGGGCCGCAGGAATCAATTGCCATCAGGTGAACTGTGTGCTCGTTTGTTACTCTCAAAGTAATGAAAAAGAAAAGACAATTTTAGAAATACATGGGTGTTCTCATAAAATACTCGTATATTTGGAGGCAACATAATTTTCTTAGTCTCTATCTATCTATGTTATCTGTTTTCTTCAATGCGAAATTATCAAGAATATACTCGTGCTTTTGTTTTTACTTTTATTTCTGTTAAACGAATAAAGAAATTTATCACATTTCTTTTTTAATTAATAATTTACATCTATTTTAAACATGGGGATTTCTTCTAGTTTTTTTTAGGTGCCTGCACCTACTGACGTTATAGCACGGTAGGGGATCTTCATGTGGACGAACAGAAATAATCATAGGTATGAAAAACAAGATTGTGCTATGCTTAAGCATTAATTAAGTTACATTTCTGTTCGTGAAATTAAAATAACCTGCCGTCAGTGGGAAGATGCCCTTAGTCTTTTTGCGTCTACTGTAGGACATATCCCTTTCATATTAAGCTCTAATAAGGCTGCTAGATTTTAACAAATGAATTGACGCCCATATTTCTGACATTATGGCAACTTATTATACGCACTAGGAAACGACTATAAAACTCGTATGTTCATTGGAGCTATATACTTTTTATTATTAATTTTATTATAGAGGGTTAGTCAATGAATAATCTTATCACCCTCATTAGTAAACTTATAATATAAGGTCACCTATAGAACAGCTTTAACAATATAATATAACAATCTACCCTCATCCGATTGCGATAAGGTAGGAAATAGGCACTAACTCTATATAAATTATTATTGAGTTTATTTATATTGTTGACTTACTTTCAGCATCTTTCCGCACACATTCCACCATAATGTCATATAAGTCTTAAATTTTCCCGCATTGTGTACAATTTGCAGAAGAGACTTTTCCCATCAAATATTATAAGCTCTACTTGAAGTTTCTCCGGTGGAAAATATATAAAGATGAAATTCAATGTAGAATCAATATAAATGAGGCCTTTTGAGGTTGTAAGCGAAGAGGTAAGGGTATATTCTCTGGTCGACGCAAAGATAGGCTAGAGCAGAAGGCCTTTTGGCATAAATCCTCCTTTTTATACATTTGAGCAAATAAAGTATAAATAAATAATAAAAGACAACAGGTTGTTTAAGCTATTCAAAACAAATCCCTATAAATATTATATTTTTGACAATTTTTGCATGATAGCTTTAGTCAAAAAGTTTATTTAATCTACGTTTATACATCCCTTGGTAGTGTTCAGGCCACCGTCCTTTACATATACAGACAATAAAGACAACAGTGGCTTAATCAAATAATATTTCACATAACGATCTGGGCGTGACAGAGCAGTGAACTTTGTTGAATAATAATGTTCATATATTTTCATTCACTTTATTTTAGTATGAATAAATTTTACATGTAGACCTTGTAAATGAGGAATGAACATTCAAAGATAATTTAACTCGCAAAGTATTAAATGGCTTTTGTATAAAACAGTAGGTTTTTATTCTCTATGTGATGTTATTGTCCTTCTGATCGATTTTTCACGACAATATCTTCTGGTGATAACATTAACTGCTCAGAATATATCACAGTTCCTTAAGTGAAAACGGAAACTTAAAAAACGGAAAAAAAAAACGGAAAAAGTAAAACTTTACTTATATAACACAAAACATTTAAAACCATATTTATGTGGTTTTCGAAAATCTATAGTATACATCTTATTTATAAAAAATGTCTGTTCTCGTCAATTAACAATCACATACACTAACGGTCGATATTCTGTAAGACCTCTAATTTTAATGAATCTAAGTGTAACACAAATTCTCTTCCGACCTTCTATCATTGCTGTAGGTTAACGGAAATTAGTAATGGTTTCAAGAAGCCAAAAAAATATGCTCGACCTACTTTCTTCGTGAATTTTTTCCTTCATATTTTCAATAAAATCTTTAAGCGAAATAAATCTCTGATAGCTTATACGACACATTGCTTCATTTATCTTCATATTGCGATAGAGTCACGTTGCAGCTTATTAGTACTTAGAGTCGGGATGACAACTTTTAATATCACGGTTTTTAAAATCGATTTCCAGTGCTAGCACCAAAAGAATTGTTATTTGCAATATTTATAGTACCTAAATATTGATTTACTTCATGGTCGATGGTGAAGGTCGTATGGAAACCAGCATGTACAAGAAATAGAAAAAAACATTTTAGAGATTTGAAGTCCGCCAATCCGTAGTTAATCGCGTGATAAACTTTGCTTCACCCCTATAGAGAACAGGCTTATGCCCAGCAGTGGGATTTATATATATACCACCATACATATACAATACATATACACCATACATACATATACATATACCAATACAGGCATCTGAGGTCCCAACTAAAATCTGTAGAATATTTTATTGACATAACAGCCTTATGATATATTGGTTTATAAACCAAATAAAATATTATAGGTTTATAAAAAAGACGTTAGGTCACTTTGTATGCGATGTTTGTTATTGACAGTTCCAAGATGCTAAATAAATTTTATATCCTACATTGGAACAAAACTTTGATTAAGTTGGTTGATTTCATTTCTTAATTCAAGCAGTTTATAGTTGCATGCTTACTAATCTTAAAAAAAGGTTATTGAATACCTCGGCTGATAAAAGCCCTTAATAGAGTACTGACATAAAAAGCTGATTTCGTTTCTGTGTTTGTATTTTTAAATACAGAACTTTGTTCCCTATCTAGGATATAGTAGGTCCTCGAGGTACAGGAAAAATATTATTCGGTGTGATAATGATTTGATTGAATTATCTTAATTAAAAAAAATACATTTTCTTTCGATGATAATTGATGCGGATGCATTGCTTTATACAGTGGCAGAGTTAAGCCTTCTAATCTTCAGCTACAATTTGAATGAGTTGCTTCAACTGGAGAAGGAATATACACTTTATAGCAGCACAACGTTGCTGGATTTAATATGGCGTGTGAAGGGAATCGAAAATTCAATAATTAGTAACAAGGCATTTCATCTCAGTCGTCAAGCCGCACCCATGACCATTTTGAATATTTGTTAATAATGGATACAGTAATGGACACACCTTGGATGCAATTACAAATAGCTTCAGGTAAACTGATTCGCTTGGCAGTCAAGAAAGTAAATAAATAAGGGAAGAGAATTTTTTTTATGACACAATAGAATATATTTTTTTTAACTATTTCATAAAAAAATGGTTTCAAGACAAATATGAAATATATCTAATCTAGTTAATAAGTCTCTAATCTCGCAACATGATTCTGACAGTCATTCAGTCGAGTCTCCTTTGTGGTACATGTTTTTCGTGTTCATGTGAACAACCATGTTATTCCTCAGACATATATAAATGATGGCCTGATTATGGAAACTGTGCATAGTAACGATATGTAAAATAGTAACAAACGAGCCTTTGTTTCACGTGATATCATCTGCAGTAATAAACATAAACAACATCCATCTTCACCAAAGAGTCAAGATGCACATGCGTTATCGCCTCTGAGGTCTAATAAAATGCCTCACTATCATTCTTTCCGGATCTATATACTCACTATAAAAATAACAAGGCTGCTTTTTTGTACCGATAATGGCGAAGGCGTCCCGCTTCCTCGGTCAAGATGACCATTCTAGTTGCGCCTGGAAACAAGTTGCAGCGTCGCTTTATAACTATTAAACTTTTTTTATTTTTTAATTACATTAAGAGTAACAAACGAGCATACAGTTCACCTGATGGTAAGTGATTCCGGCGGCCCATGATATCTACATACATCCTAGACAAGGAATCATAATGCAGATGCGTTGTCACTCTTGAAGACTGAGACGGAATACCTCGTCACCAGTAATAAATGTCTCCGGATCCCTACACTCACATTACGAAACATAGCAGCATTATACTGCTATTTCACGCCGGTATTCTGTCAGGGCGTGGTCCTATCCCGGTCGAGCTGACACATTTATGCTGCAGCTAGAAACAAACTGCAGCGTAACGCTACCACTGTAATTACTTACTGTAATAATTACTTGTGCGGCACAACTATATAGTAAACTTAATTAATATCCTATACATATAAATCCCTAGGCTTAAATCTCCTCCCTAGAGGGTATGTTGAAGCCAAAGCACGGATTGGCATATTTCACATGACTTCGAAATATTTTTATTTATTTTTAGACATGCATAATATCCTCAGGATGTTTTTCTTTCACCATGGTTAATCGGTACTTAAAATTTTTAGTATCAATTTCATTGGTGCCTACAACGGGGATCGAACAGTATGCCGTGAATTTAAAACGCTTTTTTTAACGAGCGAGCAGCTCATCTGATGGCAAGTGATTACCGCTGCCCATGGAGGATGTCCATGGGCAGTAGAGTAGACCCAGATGTACCATGGCTACAACTATACATATATACTGTGGTATAAATGAAGTATAAAAAGGCAACTGAACCTACTTGATCAGAATTAATAAAATCCTATTCGACCTGTTAACATATTCCATACATTGCAAATCTTGTACATAATGTATGAAATATGTAAACCATTGACAAATTCTCTCATGTGTATTCAGTGTATTCTGCAAAGAATGTCATAAAGGCTGCTTGTCGTGTGGGAATGTTTCGAAGCGTTGAACTTATTCTATACAAAAATGGGTCAGCTACAAAATTTTACGTGAACATTAATAATTGTGGCAAAACTAATTTTCTAGCTTAGCTGCACCATGAATGGGTCGGCTTACGTAGGTTCACCTTCTCATAGAATACTGGTATGAAGTAGAAGCATAACACCGCTTCATTTCGTTTGTGTGTGAGGTGAGTTTGGTGATCCGGAGACTGGTAACAAGACATTCCATTTCAGTCCTTGGGATGATATAATTTGGGCATATAGTTGTGAAGTGGATTGTTATCACTATTTCGTTTTTCTAACTTTTAAAAAATATTACGTAAGAACTTCAACCGATTGAGCTTATTGGCCCTTACACTATGCGCTGGGGATTCAAATAGTTGTAATTAGACGTTCGTAACATCGTTAAACGATATGCCTTTGTTGAAAATGTGTATTATACGCAACTGTAGTAAATGATGAAAGACTGAGAGAATTATAAAGATTGATTATCCTCTGGAATTTCGTACGTCACTAGTACTTTCCGAAGTGGTACAAAAGTATAGTACAAAAACGTTCAAACTGTGAGTTATAACTGCTTATCTTTGATATATATATATGTTTTTCTACCATTAATACAACAACGATAAAGCCATTCTGCATTTTGTTTCTAGCTGCTGCACGATCGGGTCGGCTAAGAACGGACCACATCCTAACATATAATATCAGCGTAAAATTTGCCTTTAATTTTAACTCGTAACTCTTTGTATGAAATCAAAACAAGTAAGTCTGCGACGATAAGATCCTAGTCAGATTTAAACTTTATACTGTTTAATTATGAGATAGGCTATCACCATTTCGTAATAATAATTTGAACAAAAGATGTTACTACTCGTCCCTTAGTTTATTAAGCCCCCTTAATCTCCTTTTACGACTTTCACAGAACAAAACGGGGCCAATAAATTGTTTTATTTCATCATTACACTGTTTATATCACTAATATTATAAAAACGTAATAAATTGATATGTGTTGTGTTGAAATTAGATGAAGGTCTAATGTTGTGGACATATGGTGTGCGGTTGACTCATAACCCTGATAAGGATTACGGATCCACGAAACCGATGTCGTATTAAGTGGTACAATATTCGTTTTATTATATTTAGTGATTTTTATTCTTATATAATAGCTAGTTCTGCCATTACTGACACCGCTACATCCACTAGTTCGGTGCCATTTCCATACTCTGAAAGTACTTACAGGTTAAACCAATCCTTAAAATCAGACCAAGAAATCTAGCTGTTAATAAAACTATACTAAATAACACTCGAGAGTATGGTACTTTATACTAATACGTTTAACGGTGGTAGCTAGTTTATAACAAGAGTATGAATGAGTCGTATTGACCGGAATATCCATCCCCACTGAATACCATTGTAGATTAGATAATATTGATGTATTTTAAGTAAGTGTATGTTTAAGTATAGGGAGCAGGATACCCATTGACTGGTAACGAAGCGTACCATATCAGTGTTCTGTGATATCGCATTATGTATCATTGTAGGGACTAATAGATGTTGATTGGTCGCATTCATTATTTACCTGTAGGAATAACGTATAATCATTTTCTAAGCTCCAATATCTTCAGTTACATATCTAGAAATAGAAGTGTTTACTTCTTACGCTGGCCTTTATACACTAATATATAATAAATATCTATGGTCTATGTAAATCCAGTAATGCATGACTCGTTAAGTCCAACAATGAAAATATTGATGTCTACAGAGGCCAACAGTGTTACGATGGATTTTTTGAAATAGTACTACTTTAGGCGGGTTAGGGTGGAAAAATAAGAATGATATTTTAACATGCGTGCGCGCACCCTGATCGGAAAGGACAGGGAGAAAGGGTTTAACTAACAACACATAGGCGCCCAGCGGTTGTGACGTACAACAATAATAATACTCCTAATGATATTTTAGTGATTTACTTATACATTATTATATCTAAAATTCATCATTAGTAATTAAGTTAATCAGCATATTAATTTGGCTTTGTAAACAATAATTTAACTGTATTAGTTTGTAATCTGACTTCTAATTAGTTTTGTTTAAAGCGAGTGATTACGCGATTAACAGGTGGATAAACCGATTTTTTATGCGTTTGTGTTCGTGTTTTATTTATTTACGCGGTATATTACGTAATTGGTTATTTACTAAAATAATTATGTTTGTTTAGAGCCGTGGTAGCTGTGTCTCAAGTTATTTTAAAAATAAGTCCTCCAATAAAACACCTCTAGACACGAGGCTTATGCCCTCATGCCAGTAGCAGTTAAAGTAATAATTAAAGATGATAATTTGTTAATTGTTCATTTAATCATTCACGCTATCTCCTTTTTCAATTTTAATTTGCTTAAGTTATACTCATTCAGTTAACCGTTACACTTTTTATTTTAATATTAGACACTTAATGTCACATGCCTCATCTAGTTATTATAGTCGCTTCACGACTTTAAATTAACAAATGTTTGGGGTGTGTATGTGCCTATAAAAACCGTAACAATAAACTTTCCAAGGATTTGTTTGCGCAGTAATTTCTGGCCTTTCTTTGTTTAAATGTGACAATGCTCAGCACATTCCCTGGTTTGCACACATTAAAAAAGTTTGTCGTTATTTGCTCATTAAAGATGGTAGGTGGGAAACATATCAATTCTATGATTAACTTTTAATATAAACTTATTAAAAAGCTCTCTATCTAAATTTTAGTGCTTTCTAACAAAAAAAGGTGAGGTTTCGTGGGACACACCAATATATATATATATATATATATATATATATGTTATTATTTTATTTATTATACTGAATGTATATAAATGGATCAGCTCGGCCGGGTTAGGACCATGCTCTCACAGAATAGCAGCAGAATGTTTCGTCTGGAGAGTGTAGGGATCCGGAGAACTTTATTACTGGTGGTCCTCAAGGGTGACAACGAATCTGCATTATGATTCCTTATCAAGGTTGAATGTAGATGTCATGGGCCGCAGGGAACATTTACCATCAGGTGAACTGTGTTCTCGTTCGTCACTCTGAATGTAATAAAAAAAAATAGGAATTTATAATAATTTAGATCGTGTTCAGTTTTTATAACGACAAACTCCTTAATTAGTTATTTACTTGAACACTTTTACTTGAACTGCAGCACGAATTTATGGACACAAGGTTTCCGCAACACCAGAGTCAAATAATAGTTTAGCGCTACCCTGCTGCTGGTGACGAAGCATTCCATTTAAGTCTGATTCCTATTATGTATTACTCGTAAGAAGTGTATGTGATTGTCTTGCTGCGTGGTCCACTGATAGTCTCGTGACCTATATGTTCGTTTGTTAAGCCAAAATGTTATATAAAAATGTCAAAATATTCATTCACGAGCAGTAAATCTTTTATAGGGTAGCGGACGATAAGACAAGCAATAAACTTTTATTCCTTTACCCTAAGGCTCTCAGGCTCTTAAAATAAATTAGATCGAAAAACTTTGTTACAGTTGTCATTAACATTTTAACGAATATCACAATCATTTTCTATACTACTTACGATTGCTCTGACGACACGTAATTACGGTAACGACGGTATAGTTGACAACCATAAAACCTAGTGCTCAGTTCCAGGATAATGAAACGCGTGTTCTGGGTTCGTTACCCAAACGACCACAATATATAATAGTATAATTAGCACACATATTCGTAGTTTCAACTGTCTACGCATACTTTGAGAAATTCGCAAAATATAAGTATGGCTATTGAATATTCTAGTAGACTTTAATACTATCTCTATATTTTATTTTTTGAACGAAGAATGAAACAATGTATTTATTCGTCTTAAGGCTTTACGTCCACTAGTAGTACTCAAAAGTTAAACAGTTATATAAATAACATTATTAAAACGTTGCATTTAGAATATAGAGATTTATTTAAAATAAACCGAAAACGTAACAAGGAACCGTTCGGCATATCTTACTGTTTAATATTATTGCTTTTTTTACTGTATTTAGTGTGACAACCGAACAGACAGTTTACCTGATGGTGAGTGATTCTCCCGGCCCATAATTTCTACATTCATACTAGATAAGAAATCATATGGATGCTACGTTTTCACCCCTGAGAACTAAACTGGAATGCCTCGTTACAAGACTAAACAATGCATGTGACCATTGAAAAACTATGTATAATTTATACGAGTATATTATAATATGAAAATATATAGTATAAATATTAATAACTATATTCACATATGGCAACTTTATTAAATAAAAAATATCTAATGATATTTTTAATTTGTTACAGATATGCATTTCGGAAGGAATGGTGTAACAGTGAACGAATTTAACGCTTAAGTTAAGTAAGAAGATTTCAAGATGGCGGAAGCAGAAGGGGGTGCGAGTGAGCAGGATGATGTTTCATTCTTGCGTACGGTGAGTGATGTTATACTGTTAATTATATTTTAAATTATTGAGTTTGCATAAAATGTTTTCAACGTCGCGACCAATCTCGTCTTTTCGTCTTTGAACTGTGTTATTGTTCAAAGGAACCCTCTTTGTAATATCATATGTGGGCTTGTGCAATACATTGTTCAGGTTCTCCGCAATGGCTGTTAAAATAAGCTGCTCTTTAATTGTCTGGGGCTTCACCGACTTCACTATTTAAAGATATATTATAGGACGCTCGTAAACCATCAAAGTCTTGCACAGATGATGATGCAAACATCGATCTTATGGATAGACTTTTTTCTAGTTTTTCTCTAAGTGCCTAAAAGAAGGACTGGGGCTTACTTTTATTGTCAGCGTGTACTCTTGATAAGTGGTCCCCCATTTTTAAAGGTTTCATGGCATCGTTACTGAATACTTTTTCACATATAAGACACACGGCAACTGTTGATTTGAAAGAGATGAAATAAATCCAAACTTCAAGTAGTCCAAACTGTATGTCTGCATTTTTTTTTGTGTCTGCTATCATAAAATACGCAGTAAACCTGCAAATCAAAAAATAAAGATTAAAAAACAATAATAAACTGTTTAATTTGCACACGTGCTTTTACTCATTGATAAATTTTGATATAGTCACTGTAATATAGAATAATTTTAGGTAACAACTTTTCTAAAGCCATTTTAAAAAAATTTTTTGGTACTTCTCTTGTTACTTTTTCATAAACTGCAGAAATATATGGTTATGCTATTAATGCGCTAAAATTTTGGCTATTTAATCACTTTATAATCTCTTGAAATAAATTAGTAGATGAGTATATTATCATTCAAGCTCCAACGAATTTCAAAACACAAATAAATTTTCAACCTAAGTCCATCTTGTTATATAGTAAAAATCGTTCGTGGTATATGCGTCAAATACAGAGCAAGTCAAAACGTGCCTGAAAGACTTGTACACTCGAAAACATAATCGTGAATGGACTTGTCCATGCTTATTGACTTGCCGAGTGCACGCTTATCTAATTTTTTAAAAGTACAACAATGATACTTCCTACTAAAATATTAGTCATTCTAATAACAAGTTGGTACACGTAACACAACTTATACAGTAAGTTGAAAGTTTCAAATAAGAACTTGTGTTAATAGGGGTTGATTTCTGGACCTCGTTGACTCCCAAAATCAGTTCTCGTTTATGTCGACCCCTGGAAAACTGAAATTTGGACCACTTTGTGAATCGCTGGTCCTAGCCATATCTCAATAAATTGTTTGTGTTTGGTTTGTGAGCTTGTAAAAATTATCCATCATTCGAATCGAATTCGTACAAAAATCCCATTGGAAAAAGGTTTTCCTGATTTTCCCGAATTTGACAATTTTCCAGGCAACATTTCAAAATAGTTTTTTCAATAAAATCCTAACACGGACTATTATTTATTAATTGGAATTGGAATTAGATTATAACATTAGTTATGAAATTAGTAAATGTGTATTTATGAGTATATATTTATATGTTTTATATTAATCTGTATATTATTTTTATTAATATAATTTATTAGGTAGAGAATGCATTGTGTACTTGTGTAAATAAATAAATTAATTAATTAACATCTGCATTTAAGAAAATACATACTTAACTTTTACATAGTTATTGTAAAATAATAACAATATAATAATACATGATATGTTCATATTACCATTACTGTTAGATAGTTATTGTTATACGTTTAGATGCGCGTATGCATCTATACGTTCTATATAACATATGTATATACATTGGAGTTATATTCAAGTACAACTTTGGCACTATAACGTGATTTACGCGTCGCTGTAAGCAATAAACAAGCCTACCTTGCAATAATTATGAGCCCTCCGCTTTATTACGGCATTTGCAATGGAGTATATTAACAAAGAACCCTTGTGGAGGCCTTGACCTACAAATTCAATAACGAGAATCCGCTTTAAGAAACCTCGGTCTTTACAAAGGCGAAAATGCGAAAGCCTTAATTTTTTATCTGTGGGGGTGCAGAGGCTTCTAAATATTTTTTTTCACGCCTTCCTTGGCCACGAAAAGGTGTATTTAGTATCCATTGTGTTCTTTATATAAAATTGCTTTCTTTTTATTTGCATTTTGTTTTGGCCGCTTGGGTACTTGCGTACGTCACTAATATACTTTTTAATTGGTAGTGTATTAAGGATAAGTACTTATTTTATTTTGAGCTTTTCTTTGTAAATTATAAATAAATCGAAAAGTCAATCCACAAGGAAGCTAAATGATGGATTACACTCCAACAATGTCTCTAGAGAGAAGGAATATGCTTTTCTATGTGATTTATATATAGGCTGTTACCTAGTTACATTTTATTTTTGTAGAAAATATCTCAATGCAGTAGCGACCTTTAATACTGCATACAAGATAGAGGAAAAGGGAATTTGTCTTCACCTTCCAAATATAAACAACAAAAAATGTTTTAAACAGCAAACCGACTTAATACGATAATATCTGTTCACATTTATGACAAATAGAGCCTACGAAGCGTTACGAGATTATTTCCAAGCCGCAGAACCCTATTTAATTTAGATGAACATCAAGGGAAGGCACTTAAGGGGCTTTATTATGGGGTAAACATAAATAATTTTGTAAAAGAAACTATTGTCACTATGTCAAAAAGGAAATTTTATATGTAATAATTTTTTGAATGTAAAACTTACGTGTGTTATACTTATATGATATTTTCATTGTTTGCTTTGATATCGTCATTGACAGTGTACTAGATACGTGAAGCTATAAAGACCTATTGGTATGGAAAATCCATCCAAATATCCCAATCTTATACTCCCGAGCTCTAAATTTGCAGTGGCATCCCTAGCAGTATGGTATTGTCAATGCGCTGAATTGTATAATAGTTGGCGTATTGCAAGATTTTGGATCGTGAAATTATGAGCGGATTTTGTTGAAGAAGAGAAAGGGAAAGTAGAGCTCAACTCTAGTCCCGAATTATATCTTAGATAGTAAAACTACGTATAGGAAATCACGCACAAAAAAAAGTTTTAACGCCACCAATTCATATGGGAACCTCGCAGAAAAAACTATTTACATATGTATCATACACCGTTCTACTTTTATGTATTCTATATAAAGTATCTCCAACTACTAAGGTGGAAAATATATGCCACAAAACCAATCCCATCTTACTAAAATTTCTTAGTTGCCGAGTTAACAGTGGTAGAGCTACTCAACGCAGTTTGTTTCTAGCTACAGCTGTTGTTGTTGTTGGTTTTTCTTGGTCAGCTAGACCGGGATCACACCCTCACAGAATATCAGCGTGAAATAGCAGCATAACGCTGCTGTGTTTCGTCCAGTAAGTGTAGGGATACGGAGACCTTTATTACTTTAAAGAGGTGGTCCATCTCAGTCCTCAAGGGTGACAACGCATCTGCATTATGATTCCTTGTCAATAATGAATGGTGTCATGGGCCGCAGGAGTCACTTACCATCAGGTGAACTGTGTCCTCGTTTGTTACTCTTAATATAATAAAAAAATAAAACTAAATAATAAATCCACAAATATATACGATTTAAATGTCTGATTAAAATAAGGCGTGAGACGTGATTATAAAAACGCTTCCAAATCCTGATCGAGTCATAATTAAAATATTTGAGTATTCGTGCAGCTTTTAGTTTCAAGTTTATCTATTTCTGTTCGCTTCAGGTGACTCAGCCCTGGGATTTGGCACTTGTGTAGAGGAAATCTGCTCATACCGATGTGTTTATTTATAGGTATTTGAAGGGACCAACCACTCGACGTGATAACCCCAGTGAGATACATAATTGTAATATTTTAAATTTTATTGTATATAGGTTAGATAGGGGGGATAGGGGCTAAGTCATAAACTGTACTTTATGTCACACAAAATTTCTCTACCACTACAAAAACACACATACTTGCATACTTATACTTAAGTCCCCAACTCGTGACTTATGTAATACATCCCTGTGTATCGTATCATAATAGTAATCTACTAAGACGCCAACTGCAATAAAACTCATGTTTCTCAGCACCGAAGCACTAAGACATGAGCAAGGGTATGTCTATAACAAGTAAGTGCTAATAAACACACTATGTTAATATTGAAAACTTGACCTAACTTAGTCATCGTGTCATACTTCATCAAAACACTAAGACGCCAATTACGATCGGAACGGCCCGTGCATAATCGATATATAAACAGCAACAAGAGCAGTGTTTATGCTTCAGGAGGGAGAATCTCAGAGATCAGTGGCAAGACGTCTTGGTGTGTCGACGGGCTATTCGAAACGCGTGGGAACGCTTTCTAGAGACAGGTAGTGTCGCGAGGAGATCTGGATCAGGAAGAGTGCGAGCTACAACCATCCAGGAAGACCGGTATATCAGATTGAGTGCACGTCGAGGGCGTACGATTCCCGCCCGCGTCTTACAAAATCAACTGCGGCAATCGACTGGCACACGAATTAGTGATCAAACCATTCGAAATCGGCTCCATGAAGTCGGACGACGTTCCAGATCTCGTGTTATTCGTCTAAAATTGACAAGAGCGCATCGTGCAGCACGTTTGAGGTTTGCTCGCGAGCTTGCGGAGTGGACAATGGACAACTGGAGATATGTACTCTTTACGGACGAAAGTAAAGTGAAGTTTTTCAGCGATGATTGTCGAGTGCGCGTGTGGAGAACGATTTTCAGAACCTAGCATACATGAAACGGATCGTTTTGGAGGTCCAAATGTTATGGTGTGGGCTGGAATAAGCTTCCTCGGTAAAACTGAGCTGGTAATTCTGGAAGAAGGCTCCATAACTGCCTCCCGGTATGTCGATCGAATAATTCGGCCCCATGTCATCCCATTTCCACAAAGAGTGGGTGAAAACTTCGTCTTTATGCAAGACAATGCTCGCCCACATACAGAGAGCTCTCTCTGAAGCCAATATTACGGTTTTACTGTGGCCGGCCATGAGTCCCGATCTTAACCCCATTGAACATTTATGGGACCAATGGAAAGAAGCCTCAAATCGAACTTGAGTAATATGACTAATCGGCAAGAGCTAATAGAGCACATCACCCACTTGATTGAAAGTGTCCCAGATTGATTCAGAGAGTGCATACGGAACAGAGGAGGACCTACTCGCTATTAAGCACCATCAAACTCATTGATTTAGTCAATAATAAAAATCAAAATCAAACTTTACTTAAATCAATAATTTCTGTAAACTTTCCTAAAACTGTAAATTTTGACTAAATTCCATAAATTGGCAAAACTTACTCTTATTAATGTTCACACACTTTCAAAAACCTTAATTTATTCATTCCTAATCATAAAAACTGAAAAAAGAAAAAGAATCTGTAAAATTCATTTTTAAAACATGGTGGGCCCTATTTTGTTTTGAGTACTTTATAATCCTAACTTTACTCCCTTTTTTTTTGGTCTGGTCTGATGGCCGCTGTAAGCCCGAGGGCTTTTACAATTTCGCCGGGTTGAGAGGAGACCGAGCACTTATACCGCTCAGTCGAGTGGGTAACCAGCACGAGGGCTCCCGAGAGGGAGCCTCGGCATGGACCGTTACCCTGTTACCCGCAAGAGCGTCTGACTCGAGGGTGCCCGAGAGGGCCGAACCTCGGCTCGGTCAGTTGCTTCTGACTAAGAATTATCTACATTAATATCTCTATTATTATTATTGGCTATCTGTAACACCACTTCGGGATGCGTGGGCGCTGGAGAAGAAGTGGCACAACAAACTCCAGCGTCGCTTCTATCTGTATTGACTGGAACTTTAATCCCAACGGTCCTGATAAATACGCGAAATCACGTAGTATGCAAACTGCATAATCGATAAATCGATAAATCGGTAAAACATCTCAACCGCAAAGACAAACGACAGACAATCTCTTGTAATGTTTTAAAAGCGTGGCTTGAGTCAACAAGGCATAGTTTTGGCTGGCTTCCAAACCATGTTCTAGGCAAATATGTGATTGGTGAACACAAAATGTGCGACTATAATACAATTTCGGTTAATTTGGATTTACAACCTAGCTGCTTTTTGCCTAAATCCTTTATTATATATTTTGTGTCAATTATTTACACCCAAGACGTTATACTATACTATTTATACTAATATTTTAATGCACAATTAATAATAAATTTAATATCTCGACACAAAGTAATTTGTCAAATCGTCAAAATATTTAAGAAAGCTTTGATATAAAATTTATCAAAGTACATTTGATGATTTTTGTATAATCAACAGATATAGACAAATTTAGAGAACCTTGAACTCGATTTCGCGGTTTTTAGAATCATGCCTATATATTATCTGTAGACACGAATTCCATTGAACGGATTCTGATCAGATTGGCTGGTTAGATGTCTGAAATGAATCGGAATCACTGTAAAATCTGAAATACGTTGCAATGCATAATGAAATTTACTTATGTATATACTCGTATAAGCGTTACGTAGACGAAACCGTGTTTGCTAATCTTACAAAATTTAATATGTGTTGCCTTGTTGATATTAAAGGCATATATTATGTATTGAATTGCTGTCCTGTTTGAGTCGGTTTACATTTAGAAACATCATATTTCAAACGGCGAGAGTAATTATAAACGACTCAGTAATATTAAATTTATTAGATTTCATAAACAATAAATCGAAAAAAAAATTCAAACCGACATTTATTTATTTATTTTTTAGGTTTATTTATTTACATTTATGACGAACATGTGAATGATTACACATAATTGATAGAATTGAAGGGGAACAATTATCTATAAGTAAACTGAACATGTAACTTCAAACTATATTTTATTAACGCGTCATATTATTACTGCGTCAATAGCTCAACTTAATGGGACCTCAAGTTACGGTCTTCGTAACTTGAGGTCGCAAGTTCAAATCCACAATTGTCGTGAACCATCTCCTGGTGCAAGAATTAGCTTAGTTCGTGTGGTTAACCGGAATGTTAGTAAGGTTAATAATAGCCATGCTAGTATTATTTAAAAACAACTCAACGTACATGGACATCACAACATGACAAATGGATAGTTCAAAGTTTTATAGAGAGACTTCTTTGCCTCATGAACATGTTATCCAACTTACTAATATAGTAACCTTGTCTTGTCAATTCATGGAGAACACAATCGCATATCTGGCTTTATTGCAATGTACTGAAGGACATGTTTGCGTCTTAATCGATTCGTTTATGTACGTTTATTACATCTAGAATGGATCTAAAACGTTACTTTTCATACATAAAATAACTAGTACCTATAAAATATAATACCGCTATAAAATATGAATTTTCATTTTAAAATAGTGTAAAAGTTACCAACTTTCAGCACTTTCGAGCTCATGTTTAGCGCAAAGTTTTCTCTTTGTTCGTATTGCCAAAGTAATTTCATAGAAAGTGACAATAAAAGGAAAATTTATGTATTTGACTGAAACTAGTTCAGTTTCATAGTTAAAACTATTTTACAATATTTGATATTATTCTTAGTTTTTAATTCTTGTATTTCAATAAATATATCAGATAACATTTAATAACTTAACAGTTCAGGTGCGTTTGGCACGTATTGTATATAAAAATAAAAAATAAACATAGTTCACTTTAAAGTGAGTGATCATTGTGAAATACAAATAATTGCATGTCTTGGTCATGAAACATGAGATTTTGCAGAAAAAAGAGTCACGGATATGTCTTCATCCCAATCGAACCAAAATTACATAATTATAATGCTATTTATTTTGCAGATATTTTGTGAGAGTTGCTTTCTCTGTCGCTCGCTATATATATATATATAAACTGCCTTAGTATAGCCTATAAAAATGGGGCAATAACTTTTTTCGTGGCAAAACTGATTAATTAGTGTCATGTAAAGTCTCCCCGTAAAGCGAGACAAAATATATATATATATAGACGGCATAGGGCATAATCTTTCTCCGGCCGAGCCGATCTCTAAACGAGCGGCAGCGTTGCTCTGCCAAAGTAATTGTGATAATTTTCTTTTTTGGTTACATTTGAAAATTTTACTATATTCAAATATATGTAGAATTCTGATGAGTTAAAATGACCAACATTAAAATAATAGCCCGCTCGACGTCACGGGATCAGCATCCGACATCTAGTCGCATAGTAATGGAATCATTTACATAAATTCGCACATACAGTTTGAACATTTTCATGAGATATCTTTAAAGCTTTCTTATTTTAATGAGACATCAGAAAATTAGATCTGAATATAAATTCTTGATATAACAAACAACAAATGATTTGATGAAAATTATTGAGTAGATTAGTATTTTTTTTATAACGAAAGTAATAATTGTCTTTTATTTTTCTTGTTGTATTGCGTATAACAAACGAACACGCAGTTCACTGATGATAAGATAAGAAACCAATCAGTACACTCACCAAAGGCAACAGAATCTTCACGCTGGTATTCTGTGTGGGCGTGGTCCTTCCCTGATCGATCTAGTACGTTCATGACGTGGTCAGAAACAAACATCAGCGTTGTCTCTATATTATTGTTTAAAAAATTAACGTTTATTCAAAATTACAGTCGTAAACGAAGTCAGAGTAGATGTTACATATTATTTTACTTTATATATATATATATATATATATATATATATATATATATATATATATATGAGTGGTAAAGAAGGTCTTACACTAATATATAAAATAAAAAAATAAGAAAAAGAATTGCCGCTATATATCTCCTATCTTTATCTAAGTTTAGAAATGACATTTGCTTACTGTTAACTACTTCTTATCCTTCTTTACCGTCGATAGCCTCTTTTATAATTATACGTTTAAGGCCCGATATTTCAATAGTCAGATAGCATAAAGAATAGCGCTTATTCGACGAATAGCAAAATTTTTCGTTTTCATAAGACGTCAATTATTCGACGAATAACTCATCTACCTGAGGTATAAATTTATTCGTCGGCAGAACAGACAGATAGCGCTTATTCTATGGAATAAAATGTTCAAACAGACGCATGAGGTGTCATCAGTGTTGCCAATGCTACCGCTGGAGAGATTAAATATCTTGTAATTTCTTAATTTTATTTTTTAAAAACAAAGGGACAATTTGCAAACATTACATTAATTTAAAAAAACGCTAAAATAGCGACGGTTAGCTAATTTTGATTGTTTTCCTTTTTTTAGTAATGTTACTGCCCACCGTTGATTTTTTCTTGGCAACACTGGGTAGCTTTATCAAAAATTTACATACAGTAAAAACTGACAGTGACAACAGGTAATGGAAAAAACCGACGTCCCTTTCTAACGCACCAATATAATGTAGTTCTGTTTCAGCTGGCTGAAGTAAGATTTCATACGGAGAAAAAAAACGCTAGATAGTTATTCCGAGAATAAAGTACTATTGAAAAACTGAAAACTTTTATGAGTCGAATAAACAGTCTAATATAATTATTCCATCGGTAGTTATTTAAGCGAATAGTCTTGAATTGAAATATCGGCCCTAAATATCATTAGAAACTATTTATATTTTGAGATAACTATTGTATATATATATAAATGTAAAATAATCAGCTATTTGTTTTCTTAAATAAATAAAATAAAAGTATAATAAATGGTTTTTTCCTTCCAAGCACACAGTTGACAACGGATGATCGGGTTTTAGTACTTTGTAAACGATAGGTTGTCACTTAAAGGCAATTTCTTTCATCTCGTAGACGTCTAGGGAATTTCAATATAGGCGTGAAGTAGCTTTAATAGACTTTGACTTTCCAGTATAAACGTACAGTCTCAAATCTGTTTTATACGTTTAGTGTTTGAATTTTTTTTTGGTTTTTCCCCACTGTTATCCCGAAGGCTTTTACAACTTCACTTGGTTGAAAGTTGACTGAGCGCTTAGAGCTCTCAGTCGAGACCTTTATTAGTGTTAAGGGTAAGGGTTTCTGAGACGGAACCTCGCCTTGGACCATTACTTTGTTGCGTGAGACCGGCAGACTCGAGGGTGCCCGAGAGGGCTGAACGAATAATATAAACATCTTAAATTCTATAACAAGCTGTTGCCCGCAGCTTCTCGGCATGCGTAGATATGTGTATATTTAAATAAGGCTCTCGTAGTTTGAGTGGTCATAAAAGCTAAAAGCCGCGTAACGAAACCATAGTGCGATTTAGAAACAGTTAACAACGCCATCTATCAAGCTTAGATGTAATATTATTTAAAAAATTTCTTTCATAAACTTTATATAAAAAGCTTACTTATTGAATTTCATGTTTCTTCCTTCCAAAGTGACGAACTTCCCATATAAACTTTCAACTCCTAATTCACCCTCTTATGGGTAAAATTTTGAAAAACGCCGATATAGGTACATAGACATTTATTTCTTAACAGGAGCAGGTATATATAGTGTTTCTAACTTTGAAAATAATTTTGCCCCTTAGGGGTGAAATTTTAAGATCAAGTTGTAGCCTCAGCGAATTAGGCTCTAGACAATAATTATATATGTATAGATTGTAATGTTAGTATTGGTGCCTAAGGTCGATTACTTTCGATCAATTGATGTCGATTATATAATTCGTTTGCTAATATAGTTTTAAGTTTATGCTATATTTACAAACAAATAATATATATGTTTTACTGAAATAAATTTTAATTATTATTATAATTATTTACCAATTATGATGTTTAAATATTCACTCTATTATCATCAATTCTTCTGAACATGATTTTTATTTAAATACGTTAAAATAACAATGAATGTACACAGTAAACAAGGTAGTTACGCGTTTCGACACCCTAACGAATGTGCACGGAAGCGAAATATTTTAATTGTAACATTAAATATGTAGTGAGTTGCCAAATGGAAACAAATAACCTTCTGCGTGGTCGCTCATGCAGTAGTTCATAAGGTTTTGTAAGTTAGTCTTGAGTCAATTCCGATGTTTAATACATGTACCATTAAATAAATAGTATTTTTAAAACGTCCTTTGCCTTCTGTACACTAGATATTTAATGACTTTGGATATCGAGTCTATTTGTTAAGCTGTCCGTGTATAAGTAATATTAGTCGAAAGTCAATTGGAATTGTTTGAAAAGCTAAGAGAGTAGAGAGAAAAGCGTTAGTAAAATTTTAAGAAATGATCTCCTCATTACACTAAAATTATGCTAATAATATTATAGGTTTAAACTTTACTATTAAATATTATTTTCGCTATACATAATTAATCTATGAATGAAGAAGAATGAATCTGAGAAATCTAAGAATGAATCTGCATCCATCACCTATCCTCAAATTTGCACAGGCCGTATGTCCATCTAAAGGAAGGTTGAAAATTATTACAAAATAACATTATCTTTCATTTAAAATAGTTTGCCTTACGCTGCCCTATTCAACCTATTTTTGCCCTGCTTTCTCCAGCCAATTATAGTTTTGATTAAAGAAATTTAAATTTCCTATCTGATCTGGAACTGAGAGTTGTTTTGTAAGCATAATCGATATAATGAAATTATTATCACGTAGACAACCGTTTGTTTTTCTAAAGGAGAAATGAACTATGAAGCCACAGTTTTGGCTAGCTACCAACTATTTGACATTGGTGACGGTAACATAAAAATACGGTTGTAATACAATTAGATTCGGCTAGTTTGTTTTATAAAAGCCAAATTCATAACGTTTATTTAAGTTCTGTCTATTCGGCTGTATAGACTTCAATGACACAAAATAATAACAAAAATAATATACAAATTATAACTTTAAAATTCCGGCGGAACTTCCAACTTAGTATTGTGGGGTGTGGAAAGCTCTGTCACGTCTGTATTTTGATCCTTATTTCTAAGATGAATGTGGGTGTCATAGTTCAGGACTGGTGGGTCCTGGACAAATTAATCTCCTAACAACAAGTGAATTTTTGCTTGTTTATCACTACTAAATTCTATTAACAAAAAAAGCATAAACACATACCTGATTCTAGGCTTTTGAAGTAAAGCTTCTTAACCGACTGGAGAGCTTATTCATAAAATGTGAAAGTAAATGATTGATACAATGCACGTCATTGATTGTTCATATATTGTTACTCATCTCAGTGAGCGTGATAGAGCGATGATGATATGAGGGGGAAGAGACATTTTTTGTTCTCCTTATATGTTTTATAGCTTTTATAAATTCAATTTGACACGGTGGTAAGCAGCTTTAAGCAGCCCACGATAACTCAATTTCTTTTTTTTTCCTTAATTTCTCAAGCTTATAAAAATTAACTAAAATGTTTTCGTTGCTAATAGAATAGATTTTCGTTAAATGTCGAAGTTTTAGAAAGTTCGCAGTCAGGGCACGTCAAGGTCGATTAAGCTTGACGGTTAAGTTAATGAAATGATTTATAAGCAGGGAACATCGCGACTTGTTGACTTGTTCCATGTAGAGATTAGGATTGGAGAGTTACACAGCAGTTTGTTTCTAGCTGCAGAATGACTGGGATGGGGCCACGCCCTCACAGAACACCAGCGTGAAATAGCAGCATAACGCTGTGTCTCGTCTGGTGAGTGTAGGGATCCGGAGTCCTTTATTACTGGTGATTAGTTGTTGGCATTCCATCTCAGTCCACAAGGGTGACAACATATCTGCATTATGATTTCTTGTCAACCATCAGGTGAACTTCCTGTTCGTTTGTTACTGTCAATGTAATAAAAAAAAAGATTTATTTTAGTACCAATAGAACTAAGCGTATGTATGATACAGAATAACTAATTATAATGTTATTTAGTATTTTTTTATCACAAAAGTTGGGATAGATACAGTACAATAAAAAAATATTATAAAATATATGCATTAAAATTATTTTTTATCGCACTTGATTTTATTGAAATTCACTTATAATTATGCCGTAGTGACACTACAAATTATTGGTATTGTAATGTAGTAAGTTTAATCTGTGTCCTATGTTTATGACACCGCATCTCAACCTTTCTTTTTTTTTAACTTTATTTCACATGTTATATCGGAATAGGCAAAGGAACGACATGTCAATGCCTCGTGAGTTTGCGCGAATACTTATGGCACTACATCGATAATAATTATGTATATATTTATGTTTTATTGTTTATGTAAATGTATATAAATATCTATTTTTTTATTTAGTATTATAATTTTTTAAGATAATATATAATTTTATTTATTTATTTATTTATTTTCACCACAACTAAAATACATAGAATAAAAATTTTACATAATAGAAACATGTTCTTCTTAATAAAAAATAAAAAACATTAGTACATAGTCGTGGCTGACTGATGCCTGCAGTAGGTATTAAAAAACCTGTAAATCACAGGACATCAGGTCACCATTCCGCAGAACTTACGTATACAAAGAGTTTAGTAAAGTTTGCCAAATATTCCATGAAAATTAAATTAAAAGTAAAATAAACAAGCAATTAACATTAGGAAGCAATAACTAGTTATAAGACTTATGATAAATATGCTTACATAATTACCTTATTAAAATATGTGAAAATTTTTAGTAAATCTAAAATATACATAATTAAAATATATTAAATAATTAACAATCTAATTAACTTAATTTTAAGAAGAGCGCCCAAACACTTGTTGTGTTTTGAAATACGCGCTCACGTAGTGAAGCGTACATATGTGTTTGCGAGTGTAATAGTGCCTCATGTTTGTGATATAATATATACTTTAACATAAAATTATTAAAAACTATTAAGAGATCACTTCTAGGAATTTCTCAACGTCAAAGTAAGTTTGTTCAAGCAGCCATTCGCGAAGAACACGTTTTAAGTTGAACTTGTTTAACGCATACAATGACAATTTCTTATTAAGTTTGCTGTATAAGTAAGGACCTAAAAATATAAAGAAGCTATGACTAAAACAAGTTCTTAGTTTTACAGTTCTAGCAACAACTTTACTTCGGGTCAATAAGTCATTTGAGTAATGCATTAACCTATGCTGATTGAGAATTGTGCCCTCTACAAAAAGCTGCCTGACCGTAAACAAGCGACAGTCTTTATAAAGCGCATCTGTAGGATAAAGCCGAGGTTTGGAGAAACAAACCTTAAGCAATGCTCTTTGTGCTCTTTCAATTTGTATAAAATTTGACTTAGCAACTCCACCCCACGTAGATATACAATATTTAAGAATTGATTGGCACAGAGAGAGATAAACCATTTTTTAATATGTCAGCATTTGCTGAATAGCGAAGTATTTTAAAAATGTAGATAAGTTTACGCACCTTGTTTGATAAATTTACTATGTGTTTTTTTAAAATTAAGATTTCTGTCAATGACAACTCCGAGATAAACCGTAGAAGTGGTCGTTTCAATGTGAGGTACATTCTCATTCAAAGCACTTAATGTGTCATTTAAATTTACGTTTAACGGTTTCACGACAATTTGATGGTTGACGTCCATTTGGCTTATTGAGTCACGTATAGCAAAGTTGACGATTTTACTTTTACTAATATTAAGAGTCAATAAATTACCATGCAGCCAACGACAAACCGAATCAAAACCAATTTGAGCACACTGGTAAGTCTCTGACCATGTACGTGAACTAAAAACTATAGCTGTATCATCAGCATATGAGAATAATGCGCCATTTTGAAGTTTGAGATCGCAGAGATCATTCATGTACACCAGAAAAAGACTGGGACCCAGCACACTTCCCTGTGGCACGCCGTAACTAACAGACAACTCAGAACTAGTATATGAATCGATCTTCACACTTTGCGTTCTATCTGTTAGGTAGCTATGAAATAGGGATAATTGATTACCTCTTATTCCTATTGCCTCCAATTTTCCCAGTAATATCGGAATAGAAACTGTGTCGAAGGCCTTGGTTAAATCAAGGAACATACCAATGCACTTTTGACCTTGGTCTAGGTTTTGTACAATATGGTCGACTAAGTTGTGTACAGCGTCTGTTGTTGACAAACTCGTCCGGAAGCCATACTGGTTACGGGATAATAAATTATATGTCTATATAATTATATGTATATTATATAATGATATGTATATATAATTTTATAAGTATTTAGACGTACTGTATGTTTCTTTTTTTCTTTATTATTATTCATCTTTTTCCCAAGGTTGACTGGTAAATAATGCATTAAGTCCCCGCCTTTGTGCATATGTTAGTTGTATAAAAGTTTATAAATAAATGAATATATATCTTGCACAGTTATTGCCATTTGTTAAAAATAAGAGGAATTATTGTCATTATTAGATACTTTTGTTCTAAATTGATATGTTCAGAATATAGGTATCTGACAACACATTAATCACACAATATTCTGCTTATTTTCGATGTCGATTAACCAACAAAAAGAATGGTCAGTGCATTTTCAAGTGCTGCCCGAAAACACGTGTACTGTGTTTATTATAATAATTATGGCAAAAATTTACTATTTTGTTTGTATGATTTTAGCGAAAATTGTAAAAGGCAAACAGTTTTCCGTTGATTTATTGTCACCGTTTACCCAAAATGAGTCCAATTGTTTCATATAAATTATAAACGTGTAAATCAGAAGGCCGAGAGATGTTCAACTTTGTTCAAAAATATAAGCTAGAATAAAAACTATTTAACATTTGATTCTATCTATCTTCCTGTTCACGGCTGAATAGTCAATTTCCTGTTTGAGCGAAGTTAATCAAAGATAACATCGTTATAGGGGTCGTAATATCGTTCACCCTGAATAAGGATTTCAAACATTTTAATTTTTTTTTGCTCCTTCATTATAATTGTACTTTCCCATTCAGCATTTCTTATTATCGTGATCTGATTTTTATTTTTTTATTTAAAGGTTTAATTATATTATTTATTATTTAATAAAGACGGACTTACTGCCTTAGGCATTATCTACTAGTCAATCTTAAGGTAAAGCAGAAATGAAATTAGGTAGGTATGCTTGAAAATCTTGTCGTAAAATACTATTATATTATATAAGTAAACAATATATGCGTAATTATAGAATACATATATAACTAGACATATATAACAAATACATATAAATACATAATTATTTAAAATTAAGATGATTTTGCCAATCTATTGAGAAATAGCTGCCGTTTCACCAGTTCACCTTAAACGCGTAACGATTTATAGCCGCCCTAACTTAAGGAGGGAGAGCAAAGAGGAACAGATTGAACAAAGAAGGAGGAGTGGATAAAGATGGAGTTATGAGAAGGTTGTTGGTCGAGCGAAGGTTTTTATCGTGGTTGGAGCCAAGGTATTGAAAATAGGAAGCTAGATAGGAAGGAGAGTTGTATAACATTTATAAAAAAATTAATTTGCCTGATGCTATTTTTACCCAGTTATTACCATAAAGCATTAACTGTGCAGGATATAGTGCCGTTGCGTAAACATAAAGGCATTCACTCCTCGTCCCCTTCTCTAGTCCGATCAATTAAGACTGAAAGAAAGTAGATTGTTAACTAGGTAAGAAAAAAAAACATCGGACGTGGCAAGAGCCTTATCCTTTCGATCATAACGTGAAAATCAGAATAACGAAACTCGGTGTGTTGTTGCGAATAATAGGGCCATCTAGAAAGCACTATCGTCTGCTAATATTAGATGGTATTTGCCGCTGTCGAAATCAACCAGGAGGACATCGACATTTATATATTATATAAAGGGAGGAAGGAAGGGAATAAACCATTATGTAATAACGGGAAATTAATAATGACGCATAACTCCCAACACATTTTTGCAACTGCTCATCGACACGCCATATTATCCCTTGGAATTCATCATTCGTTTAATAAAAATGAACTAAGCAGTTTCATTGAACTGGGTAATATGAAACATGAAAAGCCAGTCATGTTTTTTATAGTTCAGTGAACATTTTCCTTGTTGTGTGTTGTTGATATATGCGAATTGTTTATACGACCTCGTAGCTTACTGGCTATTAGTTTTTTTTTTTTGTTAAAGTATGATAGCAGTGCCATTAGCATTACTAATATTACGGTTAACAACTCCAACTAAGCTTAAATGCTTGTGCTTAGATGGTTCACGATAATAGTCGAATGGTGGATTCGAACCTACGACCTTAAGTTTCGCAGACCGTATCCTAAACCATTAAGCTATTGACGCTACACTACAGAAGCTAATCAGATAAGTGAGCACATAATTTTTATTTTATTACATGAACCCTCAAATTAACATTGACATTAAATTTGTACGCTGATAAGTATAACTTATCTTTTAATCTGCTTATACTTGAATAGACACCACTGTTACGTTTAAACATATGTAGGTGCGTTAATTTATACATATGTGTTGAAAATTTGTGTCTTTGTACATACAAAGATATTTTATCCAAACAATAATTTTAACAAATTTCAAAACGTATAATTTTTTTTTTATAACCTTGGAAATAACAAACATTCACACAGTTCACCTGATAGTAAGTGATTCCTGTGACCCATGACATCCACATTCATCCTTGACAAGGAATCATAATGCAGATGCGTCGTCACCCTTGAGTACTGAGACGGAATGCCTCGTCGCCAGTAATAAAGGTCTCCGGATCCCTACACTCACCAGACGAAACACATTTTGTTGCTATTTCACGTCGTCGTATTCTACGAGGCAGAGAGAGAATTTAATTGTCTTTGAATATAGGCTTACAACCCGTGAGAGGATCAACAACACACAGGGCTCTCGGGCATCGCTTTTGTGCTATGAATACCATTCTTGCTTCTACTGAATATGCCCACATAATAATCCCGTAACGTAGAATGGATGACAGATATACATGATATGCTATTAAAGCTGCATGTTTCGAAACCGTATATTTCAGTCGGTGTAACACAAAGATAAATCAATTGATTCTCATACATAATTTATATTTTTTTTATCCAACGGGTAAACTGGACTCGCCGAACTGTACTGAGTGCAATATTGGCGAAGGTGCGTATCATGATGGAGTTTTTCCGAAATGAGCTGTGGAGAAGAAACTTGTTTTCTCCTAATTATAATTTTAATGAAATCGGAGGATGTAATAGTGTTTTTACAAATCACATTTCGGCAACTGCAAGGATATTGAACAGACTCGTAGATATAGGAAGTAGACGTAGGGATAACTTAATATAATATAGCTGTATAATTTGTAGTCACCATAAGATTGATGTTGGCATACTCCAATAAGATTAAAACAAGATTTAAAAAAATTATAAAGAAAAACAAAATGTAAGGGAACTAAATGTAACAATTTTTTTTTCGGTATATCTCTAGATGTTTGTTGTCACGCAAACGCGACAAACTAAATCAAATAATGAATGATAAAAATACTAATATTGTTAATAAGATTCTATTTTATTTACTTTTTAAATTGCTTGCTTGAAACTGCAATAAAAAAAACTGATAGTTTTCTATATTAGGTTATTAATTTGATAGTTTGCGTCGTCGGGCGTAAATAAAATTTTGATACACTGTTTTCGCATAACGGAAAGAAAACCAAAGTAAGTTAAGCGTAAATTCTAGACAAACATTTATGCCCATTACATGGGTACATATAAATAAATTATTACCACAAAAAAGTGTAAGAAAAAAATATTAAAAGCAGAAGAATATATGGCAAGTTCAATAATGTAAAATGTTTATTTTGGTTGATAATGTAAAATAGTCTATATTAAGCGACGAAATTTCGGTATCGTTGAATTTGGGAAAATATCAAATTTGTCATAACATTTAACTATTTTGTTATACAAACTGCTCTTCTAGCTTCATGAGCAGTACAGTTTAGCCGAATTCTGATACTACATTAGTATGAATTCGGTTAGTAAGAATATATTTTATACATTTATTTATTTATTTCTAAACTTTTGTACAACTAACATATGCACAATGGCGAACTTAATGCCTAAGGTATTATCTACCAGTCAACCTTGGGAGGGTTCAGAGAAATCAAGGTAGGGACAGATTTATAATAATAAAGAAAAAAGGAAACAGTACATCTAAATACTTATACAATTATATATACATATCCTTATATATTATCTTAGGAATTTATAATACTAAATAAAATAATATATATTTATATACATTTACATAAACTATAAAACAAAAATATATACATATTATAAATACAAACATATCTAAAAGTAATTATATATATAAATATATACATAATTATTATCGATGTAGTGAATCTGCTGAAGCTACTTCCAACAAATGTTTTCGAATTTTACGTTTATACTCTAAGCGACTATTACATGTATAATAGATCTAAAAACTTGCGACGAGTTTCTAGTAAGTCCAATTTTAAATATAAAGTCTAGCTTCATATGTGTTCCGGGATCGCCTAAGCTGAAGACCATTACGTAATATACGCAATAAACGGTTCTGAATGGATTCTACACTCTCAATATAAGTTTTATATAAGGTTATATTACTATCTTAATTATATTAGTATAGTAATCATAACCTTATATATATATATATATATATATATATATATATATATATATATATATCTATATATATATTATATAATTATATATAATATATATAAAGTTATAACTTTTTTAAATGGTTTAGATATTGATACTATAAAACCGAATAGTTGTTTGTACTTTGTTTCAATGTGTTTTGTGAAAGACTACTTATTATCTAAGACTACCCCAATTTTTTTTTCGGGCTTATGGCCACTGTTAGTCCGAGAGCTTTTACAGTTTCGCCGGATTGACTGAGAGCTTATGGCACTCAGTCGAAATTACCCCAAGTCCCTTATATATTCCTTACGGATATACTATTTTGGGACACACTATAGGAAAAGGAAAGACTGCTTATTTTGTTATTAAAACTCGCAATATAACATTTTGCAATATTCATATTACTCCGTAGGCATGAAAGATGTAAAGCTCTTACATATATCTTCTTCGAGTTTAAGGCAGTCTGCAGAGCTATCTATTTACCTAAATAGTTTAAGGTCATCTGTAAAAAAAAGAAATTGACTGTCATAACGAAAGCTTAAGGGAGCATAATTTAAAAGTAACAAACAGATAGACGAGCCAAGTTGAGAAACCCTTGAGGGAATGTAAATTGGTACAGAATTATTAAGTTTTTGGTATAAGACATTGCAATTCACTTTGCCGAAGGCTTTTTGAAAGAAAGTAGTTAAGTAGCAACATTGTTCTTATGTAAAGAAGAAATTTCTAAGGAAAACATCAAGAGAATATACAGTTCTGACATGGTTCTCCATAAAGTACGTAAAGCTTATTACTCGTTAGATCGTTACCCTATAAACGGTATGAAGAATACCGTAATCTTTCTACAATTGTCAATTATAGTGACCTTATAGTTATTTGTTCCTGATAAAAATAAAGGAAGTGATCATGAAGTTGATGAAATCATCTCTTATAGTAGAGAAAGTTATAGCAATCTTGTACATCATAAGATATCAGTTAGGTTCGTGTTAAGTGTAGACTTTAAAAGCTTGTTTAAATAAATATAAAAGTAACCATGTAATATGAAAAATTTTTAGTGAAATAAATTTCTATTTTTAAACAGAACACCCGTAAACAATAATTATATTAAAAAGACATTTAATAAAAACTGTGAACTGATATCGCAATAAGGAAATCCGTATGAAATATCATAAAATAAAGCTCTGTGACGAAAATAAAACCGTGTGACGCAAATTAAAGTTATCTGACGTAAATATAAAATGTATCTATATAAATAAATGGTGTAATAATTAAGACATGAAAAATAGCGAGTAATTAGTCTATCCAAATGAAACTTAAACTATACCAGTGGTCATTTCTTCTTTTGTTTTGTAATATTGCCATGAAATAGATACTGCTCTTATGTCCTCATTATTTTTTTTTTTACTACATTGAGAGTATAACAATACACAGTTCACCTAATGATTATTGATTCCTGCGGCACATTCATCCTTGATAAGGAGTCATAATGCAGATGCGTTGTCACTCTTGAGGACTGACATGGAACGTCTCGTCACTCGTTACAGTAATAAAGATCTCCAGGTCCCTGCACACACCAGACGAAACACAGCAACATTATGTTACTATTTTACGCTGGTATTCTATGAGAGCGTGGTCCTACCCTGGTAAAAGTTTGTCTTAAAATCTAACACGATATCTCACTTTACTGTGCTAACAGTAAAGTGAGATATCGTGCTAGATTGGTGGCCAAAGGCTTTTCACAGCGACGTGGTATTGATTATGAGGACACTTTTTCTCCTGTGGTAAAACATTCTACCTTAAAAATGCTATTTGCTCTTAGTGTACAATGGTATATCATCTTGATGTGACTATTGCATTTTAAATAGGCACCTCAAAGAAAATATTTGTATGACTATTCCTGAAGGTTTTGAATGTAAAGATAGAGGTAAAGTTTTAAAACTTAAGAAAGCCAGTACTGGGCTTAAGCAATCATCTTTATTGTGGTATAAAAGGGTGAGATATTGTTTAGATAAATTAGGTTTTAAAATTTGTTGTTATGGACAGTGTTTGTTTACAAAATTGTGTACTGATGTTAAAATAATAGTAGCAGTAAATAATAATCATAATAATAATAAAGTTTATTTGCTATCTTATATACAATTTCAGTTCTGTCTGGCCCCCACACTAGGCTAAGCCAGTCCTGTGGGAGGGGACAACTTGTCGATTTCCAAGTATTTGCGGTACATTGTAACAAAGAAGACAATATTACATTAAGGAATAATAGTTAATTAAATGAAATTAAGGTTAAAATTACACGAGAGTTATAAAATAATCAACGTAACATTAGCCCAAAAAGAAATAAAATAATAATTAAATAAAATAATAAACAATTTTAATGAAAGAAAAATTGATTAAATGAAAATATTTGACCTTAAAAAGAAATCTTTAACAGATTTCTTTTTAAGGTCAAATATTTTAATGAGCTTGTTGTAAATAAATGGCAAAAGAAATGGTTTAAAATTGTGCGCAAAAGCTGTTTTAACTATTGGGACAGAAAACTTAAATGTTATTTTATTTAGTAAATCTTTGTAATTCTCTGAGGAGATAACTTGTTTATGCTTTGCTATAGCAGCCCTCGCGAGATATAATCTCCTGGCACTAATCTCTTGAGCATTGTAATAAAGCTCAGTTGTTGGGTATCTTATGGTTTTTTTAAGGGCAACTTTCAAAATTCCTTTCTGGGCTCGGTCCAAAGTCATGAGATTGGATGAGGTGGCGCCGCCCCATGCTAAAATGTAGTAATTTATTATTGACTGACATAAGGCAAAGTAGATCATCTTGAGAGTCTTTGGATCACCAGCGTCTCGAAGGCATTAATTTTCGTACTTTCCTTGCTATATCGATGATATGTGCCCTGAAAGTTAGTTTTTCATCTAACCCCACACCTAGGTACTTTAATGTTTCAGCTCGTTTTATAAATATGCAAGTACAAGGACTATTGTTAGTGAGAGATGCACAATAAGGAGCGTGTATCCTCAGAACAGCTGTGGAATTTGGAGCTGATGCGGTGGTTTTGTAAAAACACATGAATTTAGTTTTTCTGCGTTTAGGGTAATATGTTGATATATTCTCCATGTAAAAATGAGACAGAAAAATTGATAAATGTATTAAGTGCGGAATTTAAAATAAAGGATCTGGGTTGTGTAAAACGCTATTTAGGTATGAGAATTAATGTAGATAAGAAATCTAATATCATTACAATAGATCAACAACAGTACATAGAACAATTGTTATTGAGATTCAGATTGTTTAACTGTAGACCCATAGATACTCCTATAGAATGTAAGTTAAATCTTGAAATAGCAGAAAATTGTGTAATTGTGTTGATATTTCATATTCCATTAGTTATTTGAGTTAATTCAATAACTGTCATAATGAAACTCATTACAATCGTGCAAAAAGAGTATTGCAGTACTTACTGAAAACCAAACATTATTGTTTAAAATATAGTAAAGATAATATAGAGTTAACAGGTCTTGTTGATGCCGATTAGGCTAGTGACACACTAGATAGAAAGTCTTATACTGGTTTCTGCTTTACCGTGTGTGGCTCAGTGATATCATGGCAGAGCAGGAAACAGAAGACAGTTTTTCTGTCTAGTACAGAAGCTGAATATGTAGCACTATCAGAAGCAACTAGAGAAGCTATATATTTAAGAAATTTGTTATATGAGATTACAAGTAAATTATGTACTGTTATGTTACATTGTGATAACCAGAGTGCATTGAAATTGGCAACCAGTCACTGATCACTCAATAGAACAAAACATATTGATGTATGTTATCATTATGTCAAAGATGCCACAAAAAATAATTTTGTTAAAGTTATGTATATCTCAACTCAAGATATGCCTGCAGATTTATTGACAAAAGGCTTATTTTCAAATAAACACCATAAAATTCCATTCTTAAAAATGATAGGTCTTGTTCCTCAATAAAATTTTAATTAAGTTAAAGAATATATTTTTTAAGATTATTGAATTATTTTGTTAAGTAGGGGTGTTATATTTCAGTAACAAATTATTACTGCTAACGCCATCTATTGTAGTACTCCTATAGTTTAACTAATATGACTATGTTAATAATGCAGTCGTCAACTCAACATAGCACGTTGTAATAGAGCTGACCCATTAATTCTCCAGCTTCAAAAACAAACTCCAGCGTAGCTCTACCACTGTCAGATAAATGTTTTACTTATTATTGTAATTGGTGATAGTAAGTATATAATTAATATTTCTTAATATATTTTTACCAATACTTATTATTTACATTTCTACGGTTAATGCTTAAATCGTTACGAGTATTAAAATTTTCCGTTGCAGGTTTGCGGACATAATTTATTTTGTTAACTTCCCCCTGACACTGACATCTATCTTCCTCAGTAGCCAGAACTTGCCGAATAACTATAAAACACCACTCAAAATTCCAATTAATAATTTTGGGGGATCGGCAGTGGAGAAATCTATTTACTAATTGCTCGCTTAAATATACTTGAACAATAAAGAAGCAAGCTCAGTTTTCTTTACTGTGCTCTGTTCATGCCTAATACGCCGCACAATCTAAAAGAGGAATATTGAAGCAATTCTCACAATGCTATTATGTGGTTTTGGTCCTACAATATCTTTCTAGAGTTATTCCTTTAATATTTACTCTAATTCTTTTATGGCCCGTCATCTTTAGAACTCTCTCTCCTTTAAAGCTAGACAGGCTAAGTCAGTTCCAATATTTAAAAGACTGTGTAAGGAATATTATAAATTTCTTTCTATTCCTGTCTATATGTAGGAATGTATAATTTTTTCGTATATTATTGGACATTTCTTTTATCTCTTTGTATTCGTTCACTCTTTCCCTTGGTTGTCTTGATCGCTCTATGTAGATAACGCCGCCTTTTTATGTTACAACCTTTAATTTTTTTTATTTGATTTATATTTTGGGGTTGCCGTATGTTAATAAAGAAAATTTAGTTTTTTTTATCTTTATTCCGATCGAGGCAGATGGAAATATTATTTTTACCTTGAGCTTATGCAGATGTGTGAGAATTGGAATCCAGTGATATAAAGTTAGGTTAGAGTCGCACTAACGACCACCATTTGGTGTTATAGCTTAGGCTATTTCTACGTGATAGATTGTAATAACTAATTTTATTTTTATTTTATTAACAGGAGGACATGGTATGCTTGTCATGCACCGCGACAGGGGAACGAGTGTGCTTAGCGGCCGAGGGTTTCGGCAATCGACACTGCTTCCTTGAGAACATCGCTGATAAGAATATACCACCAGATCTATCGCAGTGTGTGTTTGTTATAGAACAGGTAGGTTATGGTACTTTTTTAATTTTTCATTAACGTCTTGAGATGGCAAGGAACAATGCTCTTATCAATTCCTTACTCGATTTCATGTGGAATTTCAGAAAAATTCTTTACCGATGACTAAAAAGGGAATTCTGGCACGCGGGTGATTAAGATCCATACCCTTGGCCTAAAACTGAATATGGTTGAGCTACACTGCAGTTTGTTTCTAGTTGTTAAATGAATGGGTCAGTTCGGCCGGTGTAGGACCACGCCCTCACAGAATATCAGCGTAAGGTAGCAGCATAATGCTGTGTTACGTCTGGTGAGTGTAGAGATCCGGAGACCGTTATTACTGGTAATTTTTGGTATGTTTTTGTTTTTTGTTTTATGGTTGGTTTTACGAAGTATTTATGGTCCTCAAGACTGAGATGATATACCAACAGATTTGCATTTTGATTCTTTGTCAAGGATGAATGTAGATGTCATGGGCCGCAGGAATTACTTGCCATCAGGTCAACTGTATGCTCGTTTGTTACTCTCGAAGTAGTAAAAAAAAGAATACTAAAATACGTGTGGTTCTGTGTTGCCGTTGTATAGCGCAGGTGCTAGTGGATGTGTGGCCTCCCTTGGGTTGTGTTCATGCTTAGCTCAGAGCGGCTTTGGTGGGCTCCGTAAAAGATCTTCCAAACTCAAGGGTAGCCACATAAGGAGTTTAAGTGGGAAGAAGACCCTAGGTCTCATTTAATTCTTTAAAATAACCCTGGGCACCAAAAAAGTATAAGATACATATACACTAAAGAAGATAATTTTAAGCTAAAGTTTAGCTCCACGAGTATTTTTATTATTGCTAAGTCTACTGTAATATAATTAATTGTTCTTCGTTAATTTTCAGAAGCAAGTTTGATAGATGTAGTTGACTCAGGATTGTGCTTCGAAAAAGTGGACTATTGAGATATATACTAAGATGATATTGATGCATTCTTTCTAGAGTTAAAATATGTTATTGGTGAACACAGTAAAGAACGACCCTCCCAATAGACAAAGCAATTTTTTTTTATAAAGAACACGTGACAAACGAGCAAGCAGCTCATCTAATGATAAGCGATTACCGCCGCCCAAGTTCTGCAGTGCATCCAAAATGTTCGCCAAGGCACATACTGATAGATTTTGTGCCATCATGAGGAGAAAATCGACTTCCTCTCTCTGCAGAGTGAGAGACAATTCCAACGCCATTATGAGAATAGTTGCAGAGCGGTATGACTCGCAGCACATGCGGCACATCATTGGCTTGGCCCTTTACCCGGACAATACATTAGTTTTTAAGTTTTAGATTTAATTAAAAATGTACGTACTTACATAGTTATTAAGTCTGTTACTAACAAATTCTATGGATTAAGTAATCTGAAATTATATTATAATTATTATAAACATCCGCAAAACCAGAGGAGTCGCAAATGCGTTGCCAGCCTTTAAGAAAGGTGTATGCCCTTGTAGGTCCCTAAGTCGTATCGCTTCGGAAACACCGCTGGTGATTCCACAGAGTAGTTGTGCGTGACAGGAAATTTCGCGTGAAGCCCACAGTGATAGATTGACAACCATCGAGGTGATGAGGATGAAATTTTGAATTCTATCTTGATGTATGATGTTTAAACTAAGTGGCTGGAATAACTTAACTCCTCAGAACACACTCCATGGTAAATTCGGTGATTTGCATCACTTCGCAACGCCAGTGAATGAATGCAATCGGAAACTACCTGGTTATCAATCATTCGAGCCGCTGTCCGTCGAATGCGAATAAATGTAAGGAGATGGTACTGACGTGTCCCGGACCAGAGACGAGAACAGTATTCCATGTGAGGCCGAACTTGCACTTTGTAAAGTGTGCAACATTGGGCCGACATGAAATACACTCTCTCTATTAAGCACGCCTATTTTCGTGATAATTTGTTACCTATTTAGCAGTGGAATAATCGTGAACTGAGATAACGGAACATCAACACCTCACCAGAAGATGGTTCGTTTGTACCTCCCTAAAATTTCATTACTGTATAAGGGTAATTTAACATTCATTAAGTTTTTAGCATAATTCAACATAACTATATGTACATCATAAATGTGTAACTAAATGCCACGATATTCCACAATACCTCAATTTCCTGTAATTATTCTTACTAATTTCTTTACAGGCTTTATCGGTGAGAGCTCTCCAAGAATTGGTGACAGCCGCCGGTTCAGAAACTGTAAGTATTACATGAAAAATATTTTATTTTATATTATTATCTTACATGTACATGTTAAACCTGTAAAATTAACTATTGTACACCTTTCCTTTTATTTCGCCTTAAAATAATTTTCAAAGTAAATTAATCTAAACTGTCACTTAAAACATAATATCCTTAAAATGTGATGTTGTGACATGTAATATTGTAACATGCCTGTTTGCGTAATGCTATTTTTTTATTGTTAGAAACATCGTTTACTGCAATAAACGTCGCATATTTATATAAAATAACATGTCAATACATTATTACATGTAACACATAATGGAATTCTTTTCAACAAAGTTTTTAATAGCAAATCTATAGTATGTTTTACACATTGTGTTTTTATGTTGATATTTCTTGTGTTTAACATAATTATTTTCTATTGTGAATAATTACCCTTTTACGTATCGCTTCCGTGTTTAAATTTTCCAGGGCAAAGAAAATTTAGTAGTGAGTATATACGTACGAGGGACTTGGTAAAGCCTGCATGCGATATCATTTTCAATGGGATTACATTTTAACTAAATTCAATTAAAAAGTTAAATATAAAAAGAACATTTTCTAAATCTAAATCTAAAGTTTTTCTTAACTCCTGAGATTTTTTTATGAAAATCTTTTTTATTTAGTTAGTTTTTTTTCTTTAAATTTACTAAAAATAAACTAACCATTATCATAAATGGTGTCATTTTTTTCATCTATGTAATCAAATAATTATATTTACGAAGTAAAGATAATTATTTTAACTTTACTTTTTTTTAATTAAAACTATCATTCTCATAATTTGCACGTTATTTGTCTCAATCATATTATATATATATATATTTTTCATAATGTCATATTTTGATGTCCTCGTGAACGATTGCAACTAATATAACATCGTCTGAATGCATCCAGAAGATTAGATATAATTTAAATATTGACATAAACGCACACCCGCATTATTGCCTTATTTTGACTAGAGTAATTAGTCAAAAAAAAAAAAAATATTATAATACAAGTCATTGCTTGTCTGCAATCCCATCTGGTGTTAGGTACAGTGCACTAGCTTTACAAATGCCTATTCACCTTTCTCTTGAAAACACCCATATTATACTCGATATTATAACATGCATCATACAGACTAGGAAGGTACGCAATAACTTTATGCCCGAAAATAATTAATTTGTGATTCGCACAAACTCTTGTAGTATTCGAATTTTGAATATGCAACTTAGTAACACAATTCTCACCCCGCTGAGCTATATGTTCGTTTAAATCTTATATTAATAACCTCTCACGGAAGACTTACGATATGGGCCACGTGGCATCTTCAGTTACGTAGCTATTTCACGATCATGCTAACTGATTTTTATATTTTAATGACCGTATTACCGGTGACGTTCCATTCCATTCTATCTTAGGCCTCAGTCGTGATAACTGTTTACATCATGGTTCCTTATAGAAAATGGAGGTGAATCTCATGGGCTACAATTTTCATTTACCATATGGTGAACTTTGTGCTTAAATGTCACCAGTAATATCATAGAACTAAGATATTATTTTTAACTACGAATAATCAGGGGAAATTTAAAAAGAGCAAACCTTTTCGTTTCTATGTAGGTATTTGTCTACCTCTCGGCAACGGTTGGATCGATTCCGGCAAGGTTCTTTTTAAAAAAAGTAGTTTAGCTTAGCCGTCGTCAATTCCCTTGTTCTGAACATCAGTTTAGCCGTTTACGTAATATTTTCCGATAGTTAAACCTTGTAATCATTTACTATACCACATAAGAAAGTAATTGAAAAATATAATAGTAAAGATAATAATTACATCGTTTTATACATAGTTTATTGTAGATCATGATTTCCAGAATATGTGCGTAAAATTATATATTAACACTACTGTGTTTCGTCTAGTGAGAGAAGAATCATTAATAATGTTGATGAGATATTCCATCTTAGCCCTTTTGGATGATAACACATCTGCACTTAAATTCCTTATTACGAATGCTTTCATGGACCAAAAAATCACCATCGGGTGAACTATGTGCTTATTTATCGCACCTGGTATCTTATGTCTGTTATAGTATAGTCGATTTGTACTTAACCTAACTTAGGTGTTAGAAGTATTAGGCTACATACATTTCATCATTGTTAAAGATTCATTCAAATTTTGAACTGAAAAGGTACCCGTTTACAGGTGGTAATATTGTGATAAAATTAATTAAGCTATTGGAATGAAATTAATAACTTGACTAACTATTAAATCGCTTATTTTGTAAGAAAATAATTATATGTCTATTTTTGGGTGCTTTATTGTTCTATGGCAGAATTATCTATTATATCTTGTTTAAATATTATTTTTATATCAAACTCATGCTCAAAATGATTTATTTCAAATAGACTTTTTTAAATTATTTTTAACACGTCAATTAGTTAACGTGAATTCGTCGTCAAATATCTGCCGGGAAGAGCGGGCAAGATACTCAGAAATCGTTAATATCATGGATACTTTTCAACAAAGGTGAAAGTACTTATCATTTCTTTTCAACTTTTAATTCGATTTCATTTAATGTCTGGCATGATATATTTTTTTATTCTCATTACATAAATTTACATTGCAAAAGTTTGCATTTGTAAGTACATTTTTACGTACATAATGTGTACAAGTATTGTAGTACAAGTACCTTGCCCGATTTTTTTAATTCCATTAAATTCAACATAGTATATTAAATCATACAAGATATTTTTTAACATCACATTTTATTTTTTTACATACCACTTTTTCGGATCTTGTTTCATCTGTTTTGTTATATACTTATATAGATTTTATTCCCCAATGAAAACTGTTTTATTATATTTTGTGTACATTTACTGTTTTGATCTCTTCCAGGGTAAAGGCACCGGTTCTGGTCATAGGACTCTACTTTACGGCAATGCTATTTTACTGCGACATCTCAACAGCGACATGGTGAGTTAAAATAAAAATCTTTCGATCTTAACTTAAAACCCTTCTCACATTCAAAACATTCGTTTGTTACGGAATGAGAATGACAATCAGTCGGATCTGTTTGGTTATTTTCTAATTTTACATTGTAATCATATGGGAGAACAATTTGTGAATGTTGGTGCCGAGATAAAAGAATACGTGTGATAGAGAATGATGATGCATGAAGGAGAAAAACCCACTGTTGTTTTTGAAATAAAACTTCTTTGGAAGCGATGAAAATTACTTTAGTCTCTTTATTTCCTTAATGTTATGAGAGTTTTGCAGTGAATTATTCTTACTGAATTATATATTAAACAGTATCTGGCGTGTCTGTCGACATCATCATCACAAGATAAACTGGCGTTTGATGTTGGCCTTCAAGAGCATTCTCATGGTGAAGCTTGCTGGTGGACTCTCCATCCAGCCAGTAAGCAAAGGTAATATCATACATGTACAGTTTTTTTAGAGATTAAGATAAATGATTGGCGATTAATTTAAATATAGTTATCAGGATTTTGACACTACATGATCTATTAAAAATTAAGCTTGAGTTTTTTTTCTACTGCAGAGATAACCTTTAAGAATTGTTTTTGTTATTATTAACCATAACTAATTTTAAAAAAATAACAATACATTGAGTATGATCAGTCAAAACAAGAAAAGTCCATTTAAGTTTCATTAGCTAAGCTATAAAATGTAAACTTTTTTTTTTTTACTACAATTTTACGGTCAAAATTAAAAATTGTCTTCTAACCTACATATATACATTCATAACTACATAAGGAGCAGTTATTTCAAATAATATTAACATAACTAAGCATTATAGATTATAGATATAAACTAAGCATTATAGATTATAAACATAAAATCTTAGGCATATATCCCAGCATTCACACGCACGCTAATACTAATAAGAATAGCGTGAATGCGTGCACACACACAAACATACACATATTTTTAATTAATTTACTTAATTGTTTATGTTAATTTAAAGAAATGCTGTCAAGATTTATTGTAAAACTGTTGTACTTGAAAAGAAAAATGGGAGAGGGCACTGATTCCTGAGACACAGCTTTCATTCCTAATTCAGGAGTCAGAGACGTCATGCATTTGTTACTTGATTATTAATAAAGTATAATAATTATTATTATAAAGTATTATTTTACTTGTATAAACGGTTATTTAAACGGGCCTCTGTCCATAAGTCTGTGAATAGCTTAGCTACCAGGCGGATTCAGTGTTGGCTACACATATCTATCTTTTTAATATATATAAATGTTGTCATCAATCATAGAAAATAGAAAAAAATATTTGACTACCCTATAAACTTCAATAACTAACTTTATTAATTCCAGCACTGTGTTTTCGTTTACCTACTATTATATTCGTTTTACCTAAGCCACTGCGCTACTATTACGGCTTTCTAACATTTTTTGGTAAATTTATCACTGAAGCATATAATCACTAGAATAACAGTCAATAATAATAAACCATTATTTAAAAAATATAATATACTTCCATTTCCGTGCCAATATATATTTGACATGTGCATGTTTGTATTTAAAAACTCTCAAATGTATTTTAACAAAAAAGCGAAATAGCCACTAAAAGTTCTAGACGTCCAAATAAACTGCATACCAAGATAGCGGATAAAGCTCTGTAGTAGTAATGCATATTGTATGGTAGTGTCAATATTTAATAGACTTCCAAAGCACATTTTAGATCTAACGGGGAAAAATTTCAAAAACGAATTATATACCTGGCTTATTTCAAAAATGTATTATAATATAAATGATTACATAAATGAAAAATAAAAATAATATGTTTTATAAAAATTAAATGTTGGTATTGTAGTAGTACGAGTATGTCTGGAACGAGCTTATGTCTATACAATTGTAACATTAGGTACTAGTCATAAGATTTGCACGCTTTTAAGCAGAATATGTGAAACTCTAATTATATGAACATCTTATTGTAAACCATGTCCTTGCAAATAAAGATTTATTTATTATTATAAGATTTATTTATAACGTTTATCTTATTGTATTCTATTGACAGATCTGAAGGTGAAAAGGTGCGAGTTGGTGATGATTTGATTTTGGTTTCTGTGGCTACTGAGAGATATCTGGTAAGTTATTATATTATTATATGTTCTATGTATATGACACAAAATCTGTACCTTTCACAGATTTATTGACACCGGAATACCTAAAGAAAACACGAGTGAGTGCTGTTGTTGTGCAAAAACTCACGGCACTGTAATATTTCCTGCGCAGTTGTTGTTGAGTAATAACCAGAAAAGATGGCCAGTAATTTTTTTTTGATTTTTGCTCGTCGATGCTACTTCATCTGATGATATGATGAACTTCTATATCGCTGATGCGCTGCTGGCTTTTAAGGTTTTAGTAGTAGGAGTCATTAGTATTTTATTATTGCAGAAAATTTCGGGTAGAGCGCACAGTGGTGGATTGCCAACCATCAAGATGTTGAGGACGATGATTTGAATTTTGTCTTGATACGATACTGTCTTTTTTCTTTTCTTATACATTGAAATAACAAACAAGCACACAGTTCACCTGATGATTGGTGATTTCTGCGACCTATGACATCTACATTCATCCTTGACAAGGAATCAAAATGCTGATGCGTTATTACCCTTCAGGACTGAGATGGAATGCCTGGTCACCAGTAATAAAAGTCTCCGGATCTCTAAGCTCACCAGACGAAACACACCAGCATTATGCTGGTATTCCGTGAGGGCGTGGTCCTATCCCGGTCGAGATGACCCATTCATTATGCAGCTAGAAACAAACTGCAGTGTAGCTCTACCACTGTCAAATCTAACAATGTTATGATTAATATATTGATACGATGTTTGAACTCAGCGGATGGAATTAAATATAAAAATTCTAGATGCAACATAAAATTTGAGAAACAATTAAAATATTGATAATAATGATATCAACCTGATGGTCGATGATCTAATTCAATAATCAGTACCTATTATGGCCAAGCAGCTTGAGTATGTCTGTATTAATAACTTATTTTTTCAGCACACGACAAAAGAAAACGAAGTATCTATCGTCAATGCATCTTTCCACGTGACCCATTGGTCTGTCCAACCTTACGGCACTGGTATATCCAGGATGAAGTATGTGGGATATGTATTCGGCGGTGATGTACTACGGTTCTTCCACGGTGGTGATGAATGTCTCACAATACCCAGTACTTGGACCAAAGAAGGTGGACAAAAGTAAGCCTTACCATACATAAGCTAATTTTGATTCAGGAATGATTTTTTTTAAAAAAACCGTATTAACAATGCTATTAACTTTTCTAATATTCCGGTTAACCACTCCCAACTAATCTGAAAATGCTTTTGCTTGGAGGTTGTCCACGACAACAGTCGAATGGTGGATTCGAACCTACGGACCTTAAGTTTCGCTGACCGCACCCTAAACCTTCATATAGACTATTGACTCTTCAATTTACTTAGGTAATACCAACCCTTATGATAAACTTTACATCTATCATATAACTGTAATCACCCAAAATTATTTCAGCCAATCACTAGTCCATTGCTGAATGTATGCGCTCCCCACAGACTGCCATAGAGTACGATGCCACTAGATGGATTGACGACCCATAAAAATCTGTGGGAAGTTGCAATTGAAGAATTCAGATGGTTTAAGATCATTCTCGTAATACGACTCGTATATCATCTCATATATACTATCAAATATAAAAGGCATTATCTGTGTCTTATCAGTATATGCATGTTAACACATGGGTCAAAACTCAACCTGTACCACATGACTTTAAGCTTTTTTTTTATTATATTGAGAGTAACAATCGACCACACAGTTCACCTGACGGGTAAGTGTCTTCTGCGCCCTATGACATAGTACATTATTCCTTGACAAGTAATCATAATTCAGATGCGTTGTCACCCTTGAGGACTGAGATGGAACACCTCGTCACCAGTAATAAAGGTCTCCGGATCCCTACACTAACCAGACGAAACACAGCAGCATTATGCTGCTATTTCACGCTGGTATTCAGTGAGGGCGTGGTCCTACCCCGATCGAGCTGACCCATTTATTCTGTAGCGTTAAACAAACTGCAGCGTAGCTCTACTACTTGAAAAACTTGAAGCACTGAACACGGAGTATATATTTGATGGTAACTTCCTTCGACTTTAGTATGAATTAAGAAAAATTAAATATCTAAGTATATTTATATGTAATTACAGTAAATTATTTTTAAGTATATATTGATATTTTTTTACTATTACATAATAACAAACTATTATGTCTCACCAAATCTGTGAAATCGATTTTAATTACTTAATAGAATTTTGTACTCAAGCTTTTATATATGATATAAAAAAGAAAACTATTACAATTAATTTCACACACAAACACTATCCAAAACCAAATAACATATATCAAATACCTTCGTTTCCAGCATCGTTGTTTACGAAGGTGGTTCGGTGATGTCCCAAGCCCGTTCCTTATGGCGATTGGAACTGGCGCGCACTAAGTGGGCAGGTGGCTTTATCAACTGGTATCATCCTATGAGGATAAGGCATATCACCACAGGCAGATATTTGGGTGTTAACGATCAGAACGAGCTGTATTTGGTCAGCAGGTTAGTTTTATTTTTTATCCCAGCGTAATTTTTTTTAAAAGTTTTTATGATGCTGATGTTCTTTGACCCTTCTATACGCCCTACGCCTTTATCTGAGCAGATTCGCGAGTGGAGGCCCGCTGAGTAGGTACTATCCTAAAGCATGTTTGTTGCCACTTCCACTTTTATAAAATTACATATATGTAATTATATCATATTATATTCTGAATTTTAATATTTATTATGTATTTGATATCTATATATGTATGTATTATTCGTTGTTTATTTTGTATTAGCTATTTTTAGTCTTTTCTTTTTGTTAATTAGTTTATTGTTTACACCTATTTTAATATCTCACCATACCTTGCTTTCATAAAATTACATATAGGTACATATTTTTGTATGTATGTATATATATTTTGTATTTTTTACTTATTATATATTTAATCTGTATCTATATATGTATGTATTATTCTTTGTTTATTTTATATTAGATATTTTTAGTTTTCTTTTAATTAATTATTTTATTGCTACGCCTATCACAATATCTCACCATACCTTGGGTTGACTGGTAGAGAATGTCTTTGGCATTATATCGGAACTATGTGAACCTTGAACTTTGTTAAGTAATGCAATGAAGACTAAATAAATAAATAAATATGCTCGTCGATTGTAACTGTTAACACTCGTAGGTATATCACCAATCTGATTAATAAATGATATTAGCGCCACCGACCGAGTTTGAACCATGCGTGACGCAGTGGGTGACGTCGACGGTACTGTTGCCACCACCACGCTTGCCCGGGCGGACAGCGCAAGCGAAGGCATCTTGGTCAATTCTCCTACATATGTACCTTAAATAATTGTGTCAGTAATATACGTTAAGCATCATCCTAGGATTTCATTTCTACCCTGCAACCGTTTCGGAAGCTGAAGGAGTGCGTAACATTGTGTCCTGTCACGGTCGCCGATGTTACGCATGGTTCAAACTCGAGCGGTGGCGCTAACCAATGATGTTTATATTAATATAAAACAATTTTCGTGTTTATAATAAACGTGACTAGGTTATGGCAAGTTAGTTTTTAGTCAATTTGGTTTATAACAACAAAAATAATGAATGGACATCGACATACATTATTGACGATTGCCATCATTGCACTGTAGTTTCGTTGTGAGATTATATCATCACTGTACACAGACTTCATGCGGATAGTGCTTACTTGTTGACCAGACACGAACAGGTAACGCCAACTTACTTATATTGCTAAAAATAAAAGAACAGCTTTTAGGTATAAAAAATAGATTTCATTCGATTAACATATTGGTTTAATTGTTATTAATGTGGTTATATACCTACCTCTGTCTCAAAATCGCGTACTACTCTTCCATATTCTTATAAAATTAGTCATATGTTTTCTCCAAATACCCAACGTCTGTCTTTCCCGAAGAGTAGATAAAAAAATTAATGATAATAATGCGTAACATATTTATGTCGTTTTAACACAATCGACACAAATATTTTATATGTACTGTATACACACTACATATAACACTTTTTTAAATAAGGGTAAAATTTCAAATTTTTTTTTTAATGTAGATAATATTTCGTAATATATAGGCCTTATATACCTTTTTCTTTAAATCTTTATAATTATGTATCTAAAATCTAACCATTTTTTTTATATAAACACCCAAATAATAATAATTTTATTTAACAGAGAGCAAGCAACTACGGCATCATGTGCTTTCTGTCTACGTCAAGAGAAAGATGACCAAAAAGTGGTACTTGAAGATAAGGACTTGGAAGTCATTGGAGCACCGATCATCAAATATGGTGACTCCACTGTCATTGTTCAGCATTCAGAGACTGGATTATGGCTGTCTTATAAGGTAGTTAGAGATATCCACTATTAACACTTCGATCTCATTATACCCGACTGTAATATAAAGCGATAAGTTTTTGGATGAATAAGCCTGATATATTTTATGAACACATCATATTTATCCTCGATAACACCTCTATACTAATAAGATATCTAGATTAGTACTAAAATACCAAATGGTACCAAAAAGTTAGTACAAAGCTGCTGCATGTGCTTACCTATAGCTAGCTTATAACTGCAGCATAAATGAGCTTGAACGGTAAAATGGCATAACTCAACATAACATAGCAATGTTTCATGGTAAGGGAACCGGAGACCGATTTTCATTTAAGAGTAATAAGGCATTCTATAAACCCTCAGGAGTGATAATGCTTTTTTGAATCTTGAATTTTTTTTCGAGATTGAATAGGTTTTTCTCGAGTTTATGCGGCACACACCATCAAATATACTGTGAGACGATGATAGTTTCGTAATAAATACAAATTGGCATCTGTATGAATCGAAAAAATTCTAACTACATAGTAATAGTTTTAAGGACGTATTCGAAGTTCAGTTTAATTAGAAGCGTCATATAATGGTTTAGCGTACGGTCTGAGAATCTTAAGACAGTAGTCGAATCCCAGATCGATCTGGGATTCGAGTTTTGTTTTGAACTATCTGCTAGCAAAAGTATTTAAGTTTAGTTGGAATGGTTAACAGGAATGTTAGTAGTATTAATACCATATCTAAACATTACAATTAAAAAAAAGTATAAACAAAAACAATCTTAAAATGAATTTAAGTCACTCTAAAAACTTACAATTATTTTCAGTCATACGAGACTAAAAAGAAAGGAGTCGGTAAAGTGGAAGAGAAACAAGCGATCCTACACGAGGAAGGCAAGATGGACGATGGCTTAGATTTCTCCAGATCGCAAGAAGAGGAGTCGAGAACCGCTCGGGTTATCAGAAAATGTTCTTCGTTATTTACAAAGTTTATTAAGTAAGTGTTCGTTTCTATCTACATTTTCATCATTATCATTAATATAAATTTATTTATTTTGAATATACTATGCCAAAAATAGTAGTTTTGTCAAAGAAAACTAGATATTAAAATTATCTAGCTTTCTTTGACAAAGCTTAGATTTATTTATTGATTCTTAATAATAAATCTTTAAGGAAAAAAGACGAATTATTTTTTTTTAAACTACCATGGATAACTTTCTATGTAAATAAAAATAATATATAATTTGTTTAATTAATGGACTTGAAACAAGTTCAAAATTTTGAACAAAACATAGTAGCATGTTATGTTCAAAAATAGAATGTCAATACACCAGTGTAAAATAATACATGCTATCCTTAATACGAGTATAAAAATACATATATATAAAACACACGAGAACACAGTTTACCTGATGGTAAGTGTTTATTGCGGCCCATGACATGTACATTCATTTTTGTCAAGGAATCATAACGCTTATGCGTTGTCACCCTTGAGAACTATGATGTCACCCTCGACACTACACCAGCAATAAAGGATCCCTGCACTTACCAGACGAAACACAGCAGCATTATGCTGGCATTCTATGAGGGTGTGGTCCTACCTCGATTGAGCTAACCCATTTATTCTGCAGCTAGAAACAAACTGCAGCGTAGCTCTAGCACTGTTTGTGTTACGTGTAATAAAAAAACTCTTTCTCACAGTGGCCTTGAAACCCTACAAGAAAACCGACGTCACTCGATGTTTTTCGCTTCGGTTAACCTTGGCGAAATGGTGATGTGTTTGGAGGATCTGATCAACTACTTCGCACAACCGGATGAGGATATGGGTAAGTGGGATTGTGAAATAAAAAAATTAAAGATTAACTGTTTGAGGAGGTAGTGATATAAGAAATGGGTAGGGAACCATGCCGCAGGTATAAAGTAGGTGCACAAATAAACCAACACTATTTCCCACGCTTTCTCAGAACATGAGTGTGTGCGCTTCTAAGTTTTATATGGAGAATTTTTGACGACGTCATAGCATGGTCGTTAGAGAACCTGGATGCTCCGCTCGTCCTGTTTGATTCCCAGCCAAAGAATCATATATATATATATATATATATATATATATATATATATATATATATATATATATAACATAATCATATGTTTCTTGGCTGCCACAAATTGCTGATTTTCGGGTTTAAATATATGTGTCTTAGTTGTATGTACATCCCTTATCTTTTCTATTGCATCTGAACCTTATTCTGATCTTATTGCAAATGCATTACATCGTATTAGGAATGACGACCAGATGAGCAACACTTCTTTATTTGCGCAAATGCTAAAATAACCGGTATCACCGTGCTTGTAATTGACTAGAAGGACATGTGGTTACAGAAACAAACCAGGAACCTTACTTGATGAAGGGGCATTCTATCTTATTCCTGAAGTAAACAGCACATCCGAATTATGATTCCCTTATCAAGGGTGAATTAGTTAAAATGGGTTATCTAAACAATTAATATAAAAAAACAAAACAGTCTTTATGCTTGTAACTCAATAATCAATTCATTTTTACTTTTAGAACACGAAGAAAAACAAAATAAGCTTCGAGCACTCCGAAATCGGCAAGACCTGTTTCAAGAAGAGGGCATTCTCAACCTCATTTTGGAAGCGATCGACAAGATTAACGTCATCACATCACAAGGATTCTTGGCAGGCTTCTTGGCCGGTGACGAGTCGGGGCAAAGCTGGGATATGATCTCTGGATATCTGTACCAATTGTTGGGTAATTTTTTAACGCTTTTTGCTAATTTATTTACGGCACTTCATTGATTATTTTATGTAGCATTGTAAATATTTCCTTTAAAATTTACATGGCACCTTTTTCTAATAGTTATGCATTGATTGAATGATGGTCAATTTTATATACTGTCTTACTGCTGTATGTACTTTGATTAAACAAGTAAATCAGGAAAAGTATTCAAAAAGAGGAAATCTATTTTCATGTCGTTATATAGTTCCTTGCTAAGCAGGGAAAATCTCACAACATATTAAAAATGATATCCTCGGCGTACGGTGTCTTGTCTTGTCTTGTCTTGTCTGGTCTTGTCTTGGGAAACAGTTAGTACTAGTGGTTATCTCAGCTTAAACCTAAATTAATATTTGTTTGTGGAAGACAAACACGTGTGTAGATTCTAGATGATTTAAACCTAAATTAATCGTTTCTGTAAAACTGGTTTCGAGTAACTAAATACACTTGTTGTATGTATTTACATAAATATTAAAGACACTATTAAATTTCTTACATGTTAGTATAAGTTGCGGCAAATAAGTCTAGAGCTGACCGTTGATGCGCAGAAGTTGAAAATAAGGTATCACCGGGGAGTCAAGGGGACGCGGGAGGCCATGCGTAAGCGCTTATTGGCTCTCCAGTTGTACTCTGCCCCGCGCACCGATACGACACCCCGCTCGCTCCTGGTGTACAGTCGCTTTCTAGATTGTCATTGTAAATAAAAATTGTCACACTTTTATTTTTGTGGAAAGTGGTACACTATAATGTACATTCTGTACATTTCTAATTAATAAAATTCCCTTCCAGACTATAATCTATGTCCGTGCAAAATTTCACGCATATAAACATCCAAACTTTCACATTTATGATATTAGTGAGGTGATGATTTCTTATATAACTAGCTTAAACGAACTAGCTTAGACATAAAAAAGGACAAACAAAAACACTTTATTTGTAGAAATGAACAATTTTGTTCGCAACAGTACCCATGCGCAGCTATCCCCTCCACGTTTCGTTCATCGCTAGACAACCGCAACCTATAACAACCAAGTGACTTGTTATTTTGTTTTTTTCTTCCACAGCGGCAATAATAAAAGGCAACCACACAAACTGCGCACAATTCGCTAACTCAAACCGCCTGAACTGGCTCTTCTCGCGACTCGGTTCACAAGCATCTGGGGAAGGCACGGGCATGTTGGACGTACTGCACTGTGTACTCATAGACTCGCCTGAGGCTTTGAACATGATGCGGGTTAGTAACAGTTTTGACCAGGTACATCCACATAGCAATTATTGTTACGATCGCGATACTAGTGGTTCAGATATATAATGCTAGGTAAGTAAGTAATGTGACGTCAACCCCCCTGGAGGGGAAATGGAAGGAGGGAGCGAGCACGACATAAGTAAGCTTATATTTTTAACTCACTCTCTCGCACTCCAAATGTATAAGATATTTGGAGCTTGTGGATAGTGTAGAGGTTGGAGCTCTAGGAAACTATCATGAATAATATCAGACCAGTAAGCAATATCTGATCAGCCCTAATCAGTAACCTTTTACGGTTAATTTAACTTGGATTACTTTGCTATCTTATATTCGTTAGGTGTCTAAAATTTTGCCACTTTGCGACTGTTATACTAGTATATTATAGGTCAAGCAATAATTAAGTGATATATACGATAGCTTTTTCATATTTGCAGGATGAGCACATAAAGGTCATAATATCGCTACTGGAGAAGCATGGAAGAGATCCGAAGGTTCTAGACGTCTTGTGCTCACTCTGCGTCGGTAACGGGGTTGCAGTGCGTTCCTCACAGAATAACATCTGTGACTACCTACTGCCTGGAAAGAACTTATTACTGCAGACTCAGCTCGTTGATCATGTATCCAGGTAACTACGAACCTTTAAAATAGCGGGATATTGTTTATTTTGCGTCGTTAAATCTAAAGTCCAGAGTTATCTACGGCATAGTTTAGGTTTTTTTATTTTCTGTAAGATGATTGTGACGCACAGAAGCAACGTAACGAAAAAAACTTTCATCAAAGTACACTGCAGCTAGTTCCTAGTTAGAACCCCACCCTCATAAAATACTAAGGTAAAATAGTTGTATAACTCTGGTGTGTTTCATATGGTGAGTACAGTTATCCGGGGAAACAGTTACAAGTAACGACATATTCCATCTCAGTCCTCAGGAATGAGAAAGTTGTGCATTTTGAATCTTAGTTGAGGATCTATGTATTATGGGCCTTAGTTATTTATCATCAGCTGAACTGTGTGCTCGTTTGTAACTCGTAATTTTAAAAACATCATCGTCACATGTCAATCTATCTATAATATGTCTATACGATGCTATTGATTGTTATTGTAAAATGAAATGAAAAAATAGTTTTTTTTAATAATATTATCATTGTATGTATTTATATGCATATATAAATACATAAGTAACATAAATAATTCATGAGAATGTTATATACTGTAAATGCATGAAAAGGACTTCTTAAGCCCAATTAGATAGTTTCATTGAATGTGTTCATTCTATTTGTTCAAATGAATTACCAATCTGAATCTTAAGTACGTGATATGATCAACTTGTTTACTGCTTTCGTATAACGCAGATGTAGATGACAGTATGTGATAGTGTTTCATAGGGTTGTACTGATGTGATAGAATATACACCATCAACAATATAATTTTACAAAAACAAAAAACTTTGCAAGAAGTTAGAAAAAGTGAATACTTGAAACAAGATATTACATAGTGCTACAATTTCTTAAACTTAATCTCCACATCATTATATGCTTGTGCAAGGAGATGGTCCATGACAATAGTCTAATGACGGAATCATACCTATATCAAACGTATAATTATGATCGATAAATCTTACCCTAAACAATAATTATTGATAATGGTACGATATAAAACATAAGAGAGGCGCATACCTTAGAAGACACAGCAAGAAACATTTTTTTTATCGTTACGTTGTAAAGATACATAATATTTATAATACATAATTTATTTGTGAGAATTTTTATTCGTTTTCGGTTTTACTGATAAATGATATCGGAATTCCGAAGAGCACGATATATGATAATATTTTTTTTTCAGTGTGCGTCCAAACATATTCGTTGGTCGCGTCGAGGGTTCCGCCGTATACCAGAAGTGGTACTTTGAAGTTACTATGGACCACATCGAGAAGACTACGCACATGATGCCACATCTACGCATCGGTTGGGCAAACACTTCTGGGTATAAAATATTTTTTATTTTTTTTACTTTTCATAGTTATAACGCAACCCTGGTGTGATTAGGTCTACTCGACCGGGGAAGTACGACGTCCTTATAGAATACCAACATGCTGCATAATACTACTGGATTGTTAGAGTATTCTGACTGCATAGTGTATTCTGGGTTCAAATCCCAGTCGAGGAATAAAACTTACTTATGCATCACAAATAGGTGATTTTTTTGGATTTGGGAGTATTGCATGTCTTGTATCCTTGAACCTTCTCGCGATCTTATTGCTTGTGTTAGATCTATAATATATCCTGAATTAACGTCTTCTAATAATAACCACAAAGATATCACCGTGTTCGAAATCAAGGATAGGAGTAAGTTGTCATTACTTCTGTAAATGTATGAAAATGATTAAAGTACTATAGTTTTACTTTAAATTTACGCATTACTTTTTGAATTCTTCAGATATGTACCGTACCCAGGCGGTGGTGAGAAATGGGGCGGTAACGGCGTTGGTGATGATCTATATTCATTCGGTTTCGACGGCGCACATCTTTGGTCTGGAGGCAGGAAGACGCCGGTCAACAGGACTCATGCAGAAGAGCCGTTCATTAGGAAAGGTATATATTAATTATTAAATGGGTCATATGGCATCAGATATTTCAATGGTGTTAACGATGATAGAACTATGCTGCTTCTATCTTCCTATATAAACTGATTGAATCGATCGGAAAAAGACCACGCCCTCACAGAATATCAACGGGAAATAATAGCATTTACTGCGGCGCTTTATTTGGTGTTTGGTTGGTGTCTAGGAATTTGAAAATATAGCTACGGTGAGGTATACGATCTATCTTCAGGGATAATGCAGACATGTGTGATATATGCATCTTGAATCTTTGTGGAGATCTGATGTAATCGATGTTCTGCGGTTGTAACTTATGATCAGATGAAATACATGCTCGTTTATCACCTTTAGGGTATATGCACACATATCAGTCACGTGACCATCAAGTGGCCGATCAGTCTTCTATTCACATTGAGGCTGTGAGAAATATCAAACCGTTCACACACACACATCGCGTCACGTATCTAACTTTGACGCGACTGATCTTCGATTTGACGGCATGTATCACACACATATGAACATTAATTACATTGAGAGCAACAAACGAGCATACAGTTCACCTGATGGCAAATGATCCCTGCGGCCCATGACATTTACATTCATCCTTAACAAGGAATAATAATGCAGATGCGTTGGCACCCTTGAGTACTGAGATGGAATACCTCATCACCTATCATAAAGGGCTCCCTACACTCAACAGACGAAATTCAGCAGCATTATACTGCTGTTTGACGCTGGTATTCTGTGAGGGTGTAGTCCTACCCCGACCCATTCATTCTGGAGCTAGAAACAAACTGCAGCGTAGCTCTACCACTGATAATAAACCATTCATAAAAAGGATAGCCCATCATCATTATTACTGATCATACGGTAGCGCCTTTACCCTCCTTCTTCCGTTGGAAACTATAATATTGTAAATTTTTTATCTTTTTATATTTTTTCTAAATCAGAGAACAAGAATTACTTAATAGTGCTAAAAATTAACCGTCCATTTTTTACTACTGTATAAATTTCAGTTTGCCTAATTTAAGAACGGCATTTAGATTCACCTTCATAACACAAAAACTACCGTATAGATTTCTATAGCGTTATGTACAGAAGGATTGCCTACACTTTTACCAATGGATTCATAAGATTAAGCCATATAGCTAAACTTACTTAAATATTTATTTATCACCATCATTCATATAATGCTTCATATCAAAGGCTATATGTCACTTAAAGTATGATTGATTGGTCTATTGTCGTGTATAATTTTAAACCTAAACACAAACAACAGTTTAGGGACATGCCAATGCTACTCTCTTTCTTCTATTCTCAAACGTATCATATGTGAACGGAGTAGCGGGGAAAAAGCTAATATGGATAAGAGATAAACGAGTAATTAAAAATTTTTCTTAGGTGACGTTATCGGGTGCGCTTTGGATTTGACGGTGCCAATAATAAACTTTATGTTTAACGGCATAAGGGTCACCGGTTCGTTTACCAACTTCAATTTGGAAGGCATGTTCTTCCCTGCTATCAGCTGTTCGAGTAAATTAAGGTAACTTTCTAAAATTATGTAGATCTATTGTAAATAATATATTTTTTTTTGAAATACCAGGCTATTTTCGGTAACCAAGTTTTGTTGAATTCAAGTAAGTTGTGTTAAATTTCAAAATTTAAAGTGCATTTTTTGATCCCAATGAAAGAAAGAATTTCGTTCTACACAAGCTATTGGCGGGTACACATACCTTTTTACATATCCTCGCACATTCTGGTGGAATCTCTGCTCCACAATATATATTTCTTTAATCTTAGTTGCCGTTTTCTCCTCGGCGGTGAACACGGTCGTTTACGCTACGCAGCTCCCGAAGGCTACTCGCCTTTGGTAGAGTCGCTGTTACCTCAGCAGATTCTTAACCTAGAGCCGTGCTTTTACTTCGGAAATTTAGCGAAACGTGCATTGGCTGGCCCTCCGTTGGTACAGGATGATACTGCCTTCGTTCCTACACCTGTTGATACTATGCAGGTAAGTGTTTTTAATGTTTGAAGATTAGATTTTAATGTCCACCTGATCGATTTCAACCAATTGGATGTATTAGTATGTAGCAATGTAGAATTAATAGATGATACAATAATATTAAGTGCTTGACTTAAAAAACCCTAAAATTACCCCTTATACAATACAATTGGGAAATGGGGACTAAAATAGTCCATCAGAAGTATTATAAATTAAAAAATCATTATTATATTATTTCAAAAAAATAATAAAGCAAGGACAATAAAAGAGTATAAATTTCAGATCACATTGCCTTCGTACATTGAACAAATACGAGACAAGCTGGCCGAAAATATCCACGAAATGTGGGCAATGAACAAGGTAAGAATAGTAAACATTTCATTTTTATGTAAACAGTATATCTTTAAATTATCATACACGGTAGGCCACGCTGCTGATTTAAACTAGATGTGACACACCTTTGTGCGGGTGAGTGTACAAGGTCACTTACCGTCAAGTCAGATTCGTTCTTCACTTTACATGAATCTCTATGGTCTGAGATATGAGATCTTTAATATATCGAGGTTGATCTTTTGATTTCAGCCCCTGATAATTACCAAATGACATAGTCAATTTCCTATAACATGAGCTGAGGTATATACATGGGACATACTGAAAGTTTCTGAAACTGAACTAAAACAAAAAACAAAATAAAAAAGCAATTACGGAATTCGAAAATGGAAATATGTACATATCTGGGAACATGTTACTTTTTATTTGTCGAGACTTTGTTTTTTTATTGTGACGTCCTTTAAAAATTCTGTGTCGATATTACAATGAATTTAACTCAATGATTTCCGATGAAACAAATTTCCGTTCAATGATTTTTTACGATTTGCGCTATGGCTTAAGTCAATAAATGAGTTGCCAGGGACTTTAATTGGCATTTGGTGATGAAGATCCATGTTGCAGCTCTGTGTATTCATGGTTCGGATAATTTAGATGTGGACGTTATCATCTCCATGACAATAGAGACAAAAAAATACTTGTCACCAAATTCATACTGTAAGAGGCATTATGGCATTCAAGCCTTTTAAAGGTTCGGAAGGTTTGCCCTCGATAGATACCGCATGATCTAACGGAAGACCAGAAACGACTACGTGTCGAGTGGTGACACAAAGTAATAAAAAAGTTTAATGGAGGCCAGTCATTGGCTCTCTATAATATCGTGACAGGTGACAAAACCTGGGTGTACTGCTTTGAACCTTAAAGAAAAAACAAGTCGGTAGAATAGGTCTTTCATTTTGAAGACTTGTCGACGAAATTTGACACCCTTGAGGGCTCAGATGTTTTCTTTCTCGTTTTTGTTACCTTTAATTGAGTCCTCGGATCCCTATACGAAACAGAGCAGCGTTATGTTGCTATTTTACAATGTTATTCTGTGAGAGAGTGATCCTTCCACGGCCTGGCTGGTGGTTCTATAATTAAACACATCTGTAACCAATTCAAATCAACCAATTTTTTTAGAAAATTGCTGTTTGTTTTATAGCCTAAAGTTGTTTGTTTTAAATACATGAAATCGAAGGAATGTTCAGAAGTCAACCACAAATACAAACCATATACTGATGTGTATGGTTCGTATTTGTGGTTGACATGTGGTTGATGCCAAGAGTCGAATACAGTATCTTGTACACAAATATTGCTCCTCCGGCCCTAGCTTCAATTTCCAACCAGGACAAGCGGTGCATTAGCCACATACTCTTACCAGTATATAACGCACGCGTCAAGTGGAGATGTTAATTGGTTAGATATTTTACACGATAGAAATTTATCTCAACTCTATCACACAAGAATTCTTCTGTGTGTTACGCTGGATATCGACCTGGAAAATCCACCTACTCATACAACTCCTGTACAAAATAACAATGTACTTACTATGTTTTATCCGGTGAGTGAAATATCTAATTGATACAAAAAAAAACACTTTAATATTCCGCGCACCTCATCTTGACTTATAATAGAGGATTAATGGTCAATTTAAATATCCATCACTAACATTTGTTTCTTTTTAATATAATATATCGGGAAACAAACGAGCACACCGTTCAGTATAGTAAGTGATACATGCTTCTGAAGACTAAGATAGAACATCCCCTTACCTATTAATGAATCTCCTTCTGTATTATCTTAATTTTCTTGCTTTACAGATTGAAGCAGGTTGGGTTTATGGCGACCAACGTGATGATTTACATAAGATACATCCGTGTCTTGTACCTTTTGAGAGGTTACCCCCCGCTGAAAAACGTTACGACATACAACTCGCAGTGCAGACACTCAAGTAAAATACCCTTTAGTTTTGAGCTATGCCTAGATTACACGATGACAGTAACGTGAAAATACAATAACAAAGCCCAGCGCTGACTTATGACTTGACTAATAGAAAATGCCTATTTTCAACCCAGTCAGTACACCTGTTCAATTTGTTTTGAAACCAGTAGAATTCCCCGCTCAAGTTAATTCAGTGCGATCAGGATCAACTGTACGGATTTTGTTGTTAATACGTGCAAGCATGTTGTTTGGTGCCGAAATTTCGAATCATTGGGTGCAATCACTGCCATCGTGTAAACCAGGCATTATGATATTGATAGTTTTATAAAATGACAAGACAATTAATACTATTTAACTCTGAATTGATTAAGTATTCCCTGTTCTTTCAATACATTTTATGGATTTTTTAACAGCACTATACACCCTGTACAGTACCGTTAATGAAAATTATTAAAGAAGAGCCAGAAAAACGTTTTTTATTGTTATATTTGTTTAGTTTATAGGGAATTATTAAAAAAATAAGAAAGAAAATGAGATCGAGATCGTGATTATAATGTCAATTGTAAAGCCGACAACGCATCTGCTCTCAATTCTTCTGGTGTTGATGTTCATGGGGGACGGTTGTATTATTTACCAATAGGTGAGCGGCTTAGACTTATGCCACCTCGTCTATAAAAAAAAAAACTGTATCTACAACACTGAAATCGATATCTACGTCCAAATTATAAAATTACTCCAACAATAAAATAATAAGATTTTATATATTTCCAGAACTATTTTAGCGTTGGGGTACTACATCAGTTTGGATAAGCCTCCAGCGCGAATCCGCAACGTTCGTCTCCCAAACGAACCTTTTATGCAGGTAAATGTAATTTGTTTTTGAATTCTATATCTCTTTAATTGTGTAACTTCTTTGAAAGTGGCGAGAGTATAATTTCAAGGTTATCTCTATCATCGACAATGAAATCGTTATAAAATTGCACTTTAAGTTTCACCGCATTTACACAGCATTTTTACATTACAGCATGCTTGTCAGTAAAAGAACTTGAATTCTCCGCATAATTTATATATTTATCATATTATCTAAACAATAAAATAAAATACGCGCTGCCAGTCGAAGAGGTGGTACGTTGCATTACATCTTTCTGCTCGTTTCAGTTTTTGTGGTTTAGCTCGCTACTTCTGTGCATTTAAAAGCTTCTATATAGAAAGTTCAGTATCATTGTAAGCTTTTCATGAATCTACAAGTAAACAAAAACTTCCTTATACTTTTTAGCACTTTTGCACAATCTCAAGTGAATAACATATATCATCTGCTTAAGTTTAAACTTTAATTTTTTTTAATAATATTAAAGTATATAATAATAATAATAATTTTATTTGGAACATTAAAAGAATACAGGTACAAATTTGTTTGCTATTAACGCCCATCTCCAGAGTATTAAGTACAAAGTTCCATATTTATTTAAACAAGAAACAAATTATATGTAATACAGATTTTTTTAAAAAAGTTATAATATATTTTTAATATTTATGTGGTCCAATAGCTTGTGCGTGTGTGTGGGACTTAGTACGTGAAATTTTGATGCAGTGACAGGCAGAAGTAACAAGATTACAATTATGTAATATAATATGTAATATATAATGTAAGAAGAAGGCTGGGAGGCGGTCTTAAGAGAAAATGTAATAAATTTTGTTTTTTCTAGGTTTAGACTTAAATAGTTGCTTGAGAGCCAAATCATAACGTAGGGCAGTTTCACCAGTATTACGTGCATGTTCCAAAGTATCACCGTGTATAATTTAAGCCGTGTCAACTGCATAAATTGATATTGAACAGTTTAACAAAGGAAGTACACATAATTCGTTGAAGTATATAAGAAAAAGGGTCGGACCAAGGACACTACCCTGTGGAACTCCAAATTGTATTGGCTTATCCTGGCTAATATGATTGTTAATAATTACTCTCTGAGTACGATCAGATAGTTAATTTTTATAAATATCCTTTAAATTGGCTTACAGTCGAACGGCTACAAACCAGCACCATTGGATCTGAGTGCTGTCACCCTGACACCGAAGATGGACGAGCTTGTCGACCAGTTAGCTGAAAATACGCACAACTTATGGGCACGTGAAAGAATTCAACAGGGCTGGACGTATGGACTTAATGAGGTAAGTGGCTTATAGTTTTTTTCCTTTTAGGGATTTTTCCTTGTATTTCTTATTTCTTGTGCTAGCGATATTTTATATGGAAATTGTTGTATTTAATATAACATTGTGCACGTAACTTATTCTGTATTAGAATGTATGATAATGGTAACTTTTTCACGTATAAAGTTTAAAACTAATGTGCGAAATCAAACCGATTTCGATTTCCGCTTTGTATTGTAATAGTTTTTATTTTTTCAGAGTTTAGTCGATAAATGATCTTACGGTTTTATTAATAAACAATACCATTATGTTCTGTGTACTAAATTCAGTCGTACCTTACCCGATTAGAGAAAGACATACTCTTAAATTATGATGAATGTTTAGTTCGACATATTTTTTTTTATGAACTAGTTTTTTTTTTTTTTTGCTGTATTTCATTTTTTATTATTACATTTTGTATTTATATTCACTGTATTTGCATATTCATTTTCTTTTACTGTTTCACATTGGTTATATAGATAAAATACATACGATTTTTTTAAAAAATCTTTACTTCTGTTATAAAAATAAGCCATAAAATGTTGTGAAACTGTTGTACAAACTTATTGAAGAAATTTTGTTTATGTCATGATTCTTTATCATTGTTCTAATCTTTATTTTATTTTTTGTATTTCGCGAAAAGAAGATATCTTCCTTCTTCCTCTTAGATCCGACAGCTGTGACTCTCACACTTTTTATTAGGTGTGAGGGTCACAGCATGCTAGTCTAAATATACAACATCAGAAAAGATACACCAACCAGTTATTCTTTATTTTATTTCAATTTCTTTTTCCGCTTCTATTTGATTCCTTAACTAAATAAAATTTTAATATGGCGTATGTAATTATAAAAGTGGTTTATGTTTTCGATGGCTTTTCCCTTACATATATTAATAATATTTCATAACAATAGTTGTGCCACACTAGTTTCTAGGTGCGGTATGTATGAATTTGCACGACCAGGGAAGAAATTTGCTTTCACTGCATGTGTGATGCTGTTTCGTATGGTGAGTGCAGTATCGAGGCATTGAATATGCATTAACAAATGAAAAAAAATCAGATGCAGTAACAAGACCACGGTATATACGACACACCCAGATCCATAAACCAATAATTTATGGTAAACAAATATTCTTCCTCTACCAAACATATGTATATACTAACCAATGCGCCACTCAATATGATGAATTATGATCTAATAATATAATTATTGATCTTGTTTCTACCAGGATCCTGATATGCATCGCTCGCCTCATCTGGTGCCTTATCCGAAGGTAGATGACGCCATTAAAAAAGCAAACAGAGACACTGCGTCTGAAACTGTTAGAACCCTTCTAGTATATGGGTATAATTTGGATCCACCAACAGGAGAACAGCATGAAGGTAAAGTGAAAAACATGGGCGGTTGTTGTTACTAAATAAATTAATCATATTGGACCATAGAATACCAGTGTAAAATAGAAACATTAGGCACGACATCTCAGGAGCAACACCACATGTATATTTAAAAGGTTCATGTTTGTTCTGGATAGATGTAGATGAGCCGGACGGCAGTAATCATATACAAATGGTGAACTGTGTGCTCGTTTGGCACCTAATATTGGATAAGAAAAGCTAGCGCTTGTGTAAAAATTGTTTAAGGGATACAATCGAACATCCTTACTTTATCATTGGTGGCATGCTAAAAATGTAGACAATGATTTAATTTAAAATTGATGGGCTTAACTTAAAAAATAACATGTAAAACTTTTAAAAAGGTTAATGTTAGAATATACAGTATTTTTCCGTTTGTTCAAAAATATTTTTGTACTAAATTCTTTTGAGAATTTGAAAATTAACAATACCTCTCACTATTAGCGACTTTCAATAAGCTTCTTTTTCTTACAGCGCTTTTAGCAGAGGCTTCAAAACAAAAGCAAGCTGATTTCAGAACGTATAGGGCAGAAAAGAATTACGCAGTCAGCTCCGGGAAGTGGTATTTCGAGTTTGAAATACTAACTGCGGGTCCTATGAGGGCAAGTGTTTAATTCATTTTAAACTTTAAAACATTTTGCAGTTTATCTTATCTATTCTATCTATACTAATATTATAAAGCCGAAAAATTTGTTTGGTTTTTTGAAAAATGCTTTTTGTGTTGGATAGTACACTTATCAAGGAAGGCTATTATAGACTATAGAACATCAAGCTATGGAGCATCAACGAAAAATGTTGCAAAAACAGGTTTTTTTTTTTATTTTGAGACCATCCGCTGCGTGTGCTGCGTAAACGATTAAACTTGCAAAAATCATGTATATAATTGTTCCCCTTTAATTTCTTAAAAATGAGACACACCAAGTATCCTGTAGTCTACGCGAACGAAGTCGCGTGCGCAGATAGTAATGTATAATTATGAGTTATAAATCAATGGAGTAAATAAAGGTATAGTAAATTAATGCAAGATGGAGTAGACAAAGTTGCAAAGCAGGTGCTTCGCAGAAGTAACGAACTCCATAAGCAGAAACAGTAAAAATTTACTAATTATAGCTAAAGAATGAATGGGACTTCATAGTGTTAGATTAGTACAAGAATGAAGACAGCTAAAATATTTTTTTATTATCAGGTCGGTTGGGCTCATGCAGATATGGCACCAGGTATGATGCTGGGCCAGGATGAAAACTCTTGGGCTTTTGATGGATACAATGTAAGTTAAGTCAATCCAAAATATACAAACGATATATCAAAGAAATTTATAAAAAGATTATTAAAATTGATTTCAAAAATATTACGAAAAATATTTTTTCGTATGTCAAATATGTCAGTTATAAAATAGCTAATGAAATATCTGTGTTATAAAAAATAAAATTATAATTATATCACAGTCGTTAAAAGTGCACGGCGGTTCGAGTGATACATTTGGGCAGCAGTTGAAAATTGGCGACATAGTCGGCTGTTTCCTTGATGTTTACGACCAGACCATTAGTGAGTTACCACCGTTAGGGATGTACGGTTACTACTCTGATATATTTTCATTCTTATATTTTTTACATATATATCATATTGCAACATTATTATCAAAAATATTCATCTATATTGAATTGCACGGGGAAATGGAATTATTAAAACAAAGTTATTAATTACTAGGGCATTTCCCCCCTAATACACAACTCAAAAAAGCCTTTATTTTTGATCATTTTATTGATCATGAGAATAAAACTTACTTTATTGTACATAGGAGAACGTTCAGGTGAACTGTGTGCTGTCGCTTGTTAATGTAACAAACACACAGTTCACCTGATGGTAAGTGATTCCTGCGGCCGATGACATCTACATTCATCCTTGACAAGGAATTATAATACAGATGTTGTTACCCTTGAGGACTGAGATGGACTGCCTCGTCACCAGTAATAAAGTCTCCAGATCCCTACACTCATCAGACGAAACACAGAAGCATTATGCTGCAAGTTTACGCTGGTGATCTGGCAGGGGCGTGGTCGCCCTCACCAGTAGTGATGACCCATTAATTTTGCAGCCAGAAACAAACTGCAGTGTAACTCTACCACTGTTAAACTTTCATGCGACAATAGTTATTATTTTTATAAGAGAATTTCTAGAAAAAAAAATACTTACTATTTATCAATAAATACAATTTTTAATGAAAAAAATGTTTTTTCAATAAATTTCGAATTAACAATTTAAATGTAATCAGAGTAGCAACTTAACTATATGAAATATCCCAAATCAGCTTCATTAGTTGTTTACTGTATGTATTCGTTGTTTATCTGTGGTAACAAACTAATATTAGGTGGTCAATATACGATACTGCCGTCTTTTGAAGAGTTATGCCCCTTCGTTTTCCATAAGTAAATGTGAATTTATTTTTCCAGATTTTCTTGCTCCCATTTGCAAATTTGAATATGGGAAAATACACTTTAGGTCTTGAACAAAAAAAACTATTTTTGTTGTAACTAGATGTAATAAAGTGTATTTTTACATTCAATTATTAATTGCCCTTAATATCCATTTACTTTTTAGTCGCTGTATTCAAATCACAAACAACAAAGAAACCAAAGAAAAACTTATATATTATAATTCAAGTACTTTTCTACATAAAATATATCGTATTGCCTAAAAATTTTAATATGATTTTTATTTTTATAGTTCATTTCTATAAACCATATGGATTGTTATATTATATGATTTGGAAAATATGATCAACTTTTTCAAATTGTTTATTTTTGATTTTTTTTGCAATTTAAAGGAAGAGAAAGTATTCTGCGGTAACACAGAATCATTCGGCAAGCAATGGGCGGTTGGGGACGTAGTGGGAGTATTCCTTGATCTCATTGATAAGACGATAAGTAAATATCGCTGGATACTGGCAACACATTTAGCAAACAAGCTTTTTAGACTGTAGCGAAAACGTGGCAGGAATGTTATCCATATGTATTTGTTGTACAGTATAGTTTTATTTATAAACTTATACAATACCGGTCTGAGCAGTGAGTAGGCAAAATACAAAAGGCATTTATTACTAGTAAAAGTAATAATATATTTTCCATTTTAGTCTCTATAATATTCATTTAATGAAAAGCTTTGGAATATGTTTGATATCTTATTAAGAATATTAAAAGCATTAAAACTGTCTGTTCTCTTTCAATTACCTATACTTAATTTATTTAAAAAGATCAATTCATAGTTTTTCATATGAATTTTGAAACTATAATTCATGATACCCCGTTGAATTCAAAAGAATCTAATTTATTATATAATCTTGTCTGCTTTATTGCCAAATAATTGTTTGTTATTTTTTTCATTCCAAAATATTATCTTTTCATCTGTTTTGAATAATCATTTAAGTACTTTACTTTAAATATATGAAATGAATTTTCAGTAATGTAATTTTTTCTATATTTTATTCTGGATTCTTTACAAATTTCAGCACATTGTGAATGAAATCTTTTCAGTTTTATTTATTTAAAAAGATATTTCATTATGTGTGTCTATGTAACATAGGCCCACGTATATGTTTTGTGTGAAAGAGATGGACATTAGAAAAAACGAAGTGTACGTATGTGTGTTTGTCAAGTTTATTTTAATGAATGATTTGTAATATTAAAACCTTTCATAATATTATTCATATATATTATTGAACCCTCACTTATTACCTAAATGTTTATTTAAGGTTTATGTAATGATGATGTTCCTGCCACTTAGATGTACACACGAAGCTTCATAGTTTAATGCTTTTTAAGCTGTACGCCATTCAAAATCATTGTGCGGAAGTTAGCTTTATTCTTAATACGACCACCGCATCGCTTGGCTTCATTTTGAAATATTTTCGCACGCGTTTCGATTTTTCTCATGCAAAAGTATTTTTTTTAGACAAAAGTCAACACACAGAAAAGAAACATAGCATGGAAATTACTTCAGTAATTATACATGTATATCTATTTAAATACAAAGAAATAAAAGAGATCTGATTTTTACTTTCATTGGAACACGATCCTTTGAAGTTCTTGTGCAATTAACTGTCGTTATACAATATCATTTGTATAAGTTATAGTTATCAAGATTAATTTATATATACACACATATAAATATCCTGAGTTACATCTAGAAAATATCAAAATAATAAAAACAAGTTCTAAATTCTATTTTTATTTGCATTAGGTGTATAATTACTTAATGGATATCTTTAATGAATACGCGACTAACAGCTGTCAGTAAAGGTCTTTTTGTATTTGTTTTACTCTCTATTTAATTAATAACATTTTAAAAATACCTTAGTAAATACATTAGTAAAAATAGGGATGTCCGTTGTTTGCTTTTAGTGATCGAGTTTACATCAACGAATCAACTTTATCTTGAACTAACATTTTAACATTTGGTATAGTATACGGTTTTAAATTTAAAATATTTTACTAACTATCCATACCTGCTTTAGTTCAGTGAGTGTTAAACTTGGCATTTCAATTACATCGATGATTTTGATACCTCCAGACTCTCTCCTGGATATAAAATATAAAGGACATAATTTTACTAATAAACTTTTTGGAGGCACCAAAATTACAAAATTATTTTTTAATTAATATTACTTAGTTATTAGTTGTATAGTTTATGTAGTTAATTGATCAGTAATTTCATCTTTTATCATAAAGTATCCATTTAACTCAAGAGATTGTTAAAATATTGTCGTAGATTATGATTCCATTATTATTTATGAGTCAAGTAAAATTAGTCATGTATTGTTATAATCTTTATATAGTATAACAAAAATCTGATTAAATGATTTTTTGAAATGATTTTTAAAGTGTTTTGTGTGAAATTGAAAGTGTTATTTAAAGTTTAACGACCACAGTCATCGACAAAAAAAAAATATTTCTTTAATGTTGTATATATTCCGTAGGCTTCTCACTAAACGGTGAGTTATTAATGGACGCTTTGGGTGGAGAGACCACCTTCGCAGATGTTCAGGGTGATAACTTCGTCCCAGCATGTACCTTAGGAGTTGGACAAAAGGCCAGGTGAAATTTTATAATAATACGAAATTGCTTTCTTACATGTCGATATTTTGTGAATAAAATAATTACAAATTCATCGTTGTTTGTTAATTATTAAGTTAGGAAGATTTATATATTTTATATCTATATTTAAAATACATAAATCACTAATATTTATTTTAAACTTTTTTCAAAATCAAAAGGTCAAGAGTGTTTTAAATTATCTTTTAAAACACTCTTGACCTTTTGATTTAATATATTTGTTTTAGACTTACATATGGACAAGATGTGAACAGTTTAAAATACTTCACTACGTGCGGCTTGCAAGAGGGATACGAGCCGTTCTGTGTGTAAGTTTTATTTAATATTCGATAATTATAAATGTGACAACTGTTAGAATGATGATATATTATGCGATATGTTATCATTTCAAACAATTTTATTTACATGGTAGAGCACTTTGAAGTTAGATTCTAGCAACAACATGAATGTCAAATCACGCAGAGAATGAACAGGCCCACACAGAATACCAACGTGAAATAAACGAAAAAAGAGCATAACGGTGCTATTTAGAATAATGGGATTCGGGAGCTTAATTGCAGGTAACAAGAATATTAATTTCAGCCCTCGAAAACGCATATGTATCTTGAGAATCGATGTAGAATGTCATGGGCTATAGTCGTTAATTCCAGTTCATACAGATAGAAGGGTCGCTGGAGTTTCTTGCGCCACTTCTTCTCCAGCGGCCACGCATTCCGAAGTGGTGGTACAGATAGCTAATAATAATAGCGACATTAATTTATATAATCCTTTGTCAGAAGCAACTTCGGACAAAGGATTATCTAAATTAATATTAACGAACCGAGCCGAAGTTCGGCCCTCTCGGGTACCCTCGAGTCAGACGCTCTCTCGAAACAGGGTAATGGTCCAAGCCGAGGCTCCCTCTCGGGAGCCGTGTGCTGGTAGCCCATAAATACAGGTCTCGACTGAGCGCCATAAGCGCTCGGTCACCACTCGGCCCGGTGAAACTATAAAAGCCGTAGGGCTGACAACTGCCATCAGCCCGAAAAAAAAAGAAAAAGTCGTTAATTAAAAAAAACTTACCGGTGACGACATATTCCATGTTAGTCTCTCAGGGGTGATAACGCTGAATGCGAGCCACAAGAATCACTTACCATCAGGTGATCTGTGTGTTCGTTTGTCACGCCTAATATATATACAAGATCCTCTTAAACAATAAAAAAATTAACAAAACACGTGCTAAATAAAGTTTTCAGAAAAATAAAAGCAATATATTTTTACGAAAATCCATACTGAAGATGAATAATTATTTCAAAAAAAGCTGCGAAAATCTGAGAAATAAAAAATACTTATGGTTAAATAGTGGCAATACATTATGGCTGTAGGATTTTAACGGAAGGTGAACCCTAGGCTGGACGGTCAGCATAGGAAGCGGCCAATGCTTGGGTATTTGTTTCTAAGCTTTCTGAATATCGGTTGCATGTTGGTCGTTATCCGTGAAGTGACAACCTAAGTAGTTATTTCAACAACATTACCTGCTTAGTGATGTTACATTAGAAACCGTGTGTAAGTTTATTTTAAAAACTCATTTGAGATTATTTACCTTAATATATTACAGGAATATGAAACGTGATGTAACACACTGGTATACAAAAGACCAGCCCATTTTCGAAAACACAGATGAAATGTCTGATACGAAAATCGATGTTACTAGGATTCCTGCCGGCTCAGGTAATGTATTGAATTAATATTTCTTCTTGCGTCATAACTTTATTTTTACTGTGGTTACTGACAGCATAGCATTCCATCTCTGTTCTAAGGTGTGAAACGCATCAGCATCTTGAAACTTCGTTGATGATAGATGTAGATGTTTATGGGCTACAGTGACCATGTTCGTCATCCTTAGTTTAAAAAAATATAACATAGTCTAGAATCTAGTTTAGCCTACAATAGTATAATGATCGCCGATGCCCCTTGCTAAGCGAGGAGAGTACGGTGACCCGGCATATTAACCGAGACTTTTAGGACGCGATAAAGTTACAAGAATTGAAAAATCATTTTTTCTATATTTTGCATTATTTTTTTCAGATACACCTCCCTGCTTGAAGATATCACATAATACGTTTGAAACGATGGAGAAAGCGAACTGGGAATTTTTGCGTCTATCTCTGCCCGTAATTTGTCAAAAGGATTTCATAGAGTAAGTAGTGTATTGTTTTCAAGTTATTTTCTTAGCATTCCATAGTCAATCTAGGAACCCTAATCAGATCTTCCTGTCTGGTTTGTGACTTTTTAGCTCCTACTGTGACTTTTAGTCCATCCAAAACGTCGTAATCCATTATTAAGGTAGATTTCAAATTTAACTGTAATTTTTTATAATGCATGGTGATGATTGAACAATTATTTATCGTCTCTATAATTTGCAAAAACACAAAAGGTGTTATCTAATTATATAAAAAATAATTGCAATAAGTGCAAATTAAATCTGAAGTCGAGAGTAAAATATTTTTGATGAACATTCAAGATTATGTGTGATGATAATCCAATACAATTTGATAAAGCAATCCTATAGATACCAATTCAAAGTCTGCAAAGAATAGCAATTATGGCATTTCGTTCTACATTACAAAAAGCAATAATAATAAGTAAAAATAATACTAAAGTTATCATAAGCTTTTTGGTCTACTTTTATTGTAATTGAGATACCCACTTTCTTCACGAGGGCTTGGCCCTTCCTCAATCGCAATTCAAATTGCAGACAAAAACTATCCACAGCGTAGCTTTAACATTGTAAAAGTCAACGACCTACACTGTGAAGTCTGACCTTCTACTAAGTTTTCACCGCTTATTTTTTTGAAGGTTTAAGTGTTTACTTATCTAATTATATAGTGAAAATGAAAAAGCTCGTCGTTGGGTAGAAATCAAAGAAAGACAGCAGATTCTGATGAAGGAAGCTACTGAAGCACAGATGCCCGCACATATTGATCAGATCATGAGAAGCGGATTCACTATGAATGACATCAAAGGTATATCTATACTATTACAATAATTTTGATAACGTGAACGTAACATAAATTGTAGTCTTTCACACGTCTGATGATAATAAATTTTAATTGCTCTCAATTTTTGCATAAAGTCAAAAGAAGTACTTTTTTCTTTATAGAAACCTCTCAAAAGTACTTAATTTCGATTTTCTTAGCCAAAGTTTAGGTGACTAATTAAATGTCACTTATAAGAAATCTTATAAACATTTACACGACTTTTAATTTGCAATTCGCTCTTCGGTTTTACATAGAATTTACGTATACCTATATACGTAGCAATTCTAGAAAATCCTTAGTATCTGTATAGTATTATGTATATAACGCAGTACACTTTACCAAAGATAATAATTAAATGTTTGTATTTATTTGCACTTTGTCCCTTTTAACCACTATCATAAAACCCATTTACCCTTTTTTGACCGACTATGCTTTTTTTACACCTGAATTTTGTTATCCCCCACGTCCAAGGTCTACACTACGATGACAATCAAGAAGAGATGCCCACAACTTCCAAAGTCAAGCGTCTACCTTCGAGACCTCCCCGAAAAGGATCCATCACACGAGGCGTCACTATACAGAATTATAATTTGCAGCCAGGTTTATAATCGAAACAATATGCTGTCTCCTTTCATCCTATCAGGATATAATTTCTTCTCTTTCTTTCCTTGCATCGCATTCCTGTGTCATTCCTTCTTTGTTTTACGTCATTCATATTTGTGTATGATTATTAACTGTAAAACACCACCTTTCCATTAAATTGTCTCATATTTTCAATAACTAAAGAAATTTCACTAACACAAACTAAAAAATAATATTATATGTATTTGTCGTCTTTGCTGACGCAAATATTTCTTTTTTATACTTAAATTTTAAAAGTTATAAAGTTATTTCAACTACTGCTTACCAATCTGAATATGATAAATCAAAACTTAAAAAAATACTCATCTAAATAATTTAATTTTAAAATTTCACCGAAAGGTTGCTTTATAAGTGTTTATTGTTAAATTAAAATATAACGTTTTCTCTCAGGTCAAGTTAACGGTATGCATCGGTCTACAAGTGAAGCTGAAATGGCAAAGTACGAGCTAGGAGTAAACACTACACCAGATGACAAAAAGGATAAACGAGGAAGATCACCGTTCAAGTAAGAATTCTTTGATTTTGTTATATACGAAGAACGTAGATATGTATATTAGATTTTATAAAATACAAAAAATACCGATTATAGATTGTTTTCATGTTTAAATACCTGAGGTTGAATTCCTTTCGATGACATTACAATTAGTAATATACTTTTATGGCTTTGTTTTTATACAAATATTTATTGCACTACACTACATCTAATAATTTTGACCAAGGAAATATTATATTTTTAACATAAAGATCTTGTTTTGCTTAGATTCTTCAGAAGCAAGCGTGGTGAAAGTGGGGAAAGGACCAAGTCGCGCAAATCAAAAACCCCTGATCCATTCAGTGACACAGAGGTTTCACCAGACCGAGGTGGTAGACGACCAAATCCACAAATAAGAATTTCACAGGTTTGTACATGATATTCTGTTTTCGTTTAAGTGTGTGTTTTAACCCCAAAGCCAGGCTCACCATATGTGTTCATCATTTCAATCTATTTTTAAAACTGTCTGACATTTTGTTATGGCATTTTTATTATTATTATGACATTAAGATTACAGTTCCTTTAATAACTATGCTATATATCTGTATATAATATTTTGCTGATCCAAAAAATATACTACTAATGATGAATCCCGTTAAAATAGAGCACGCATAAATTTTAGTGAAGATTTTTTTTTATTTTCCATTAGAATATTAGAAATTTGCATCAAAAATTTATTTTTTGTTTCACCCATTGCTCATTATTTTATTTCACTCCATTGTATTTGTTTGTTTTTTCCCTAAGGCGAACCAAAGATATAATGGCATGCAAGGTAGACCTAGTGGCCACAATCTATACGGAAGTCAGGGAGGGTTGAACGTAAGTTTATTTGCATTGCAAAGATGTACACTAACTCTTTTAGAATATACAAATATATCCCTGTTTTCTATAAAACATTCTACTCGTTTAATTTCATTCTTATTTTGGATAATACAGGTAAATCGTTTGCTTCAACTGATATTTCTTCAAAACATCTATTCTCTTTTACAGTATAATGCAACTGTTAAAATTTATTACCGATCTAATCCAATACGCGAAAAACGTCGAAATTTGCTTCACCGTTTAACCTAACTTCTCTTCTCTGAACTATTTGCCAGTTTATACTATCAGCTTTATCGTAACTTATGTTTGTACATCAATAAATGTGTATACAAGATTTAATAAAACAATTCCTTATTCAGTGAATAAACTTAGCTTTCATTAAGTAAAATTTATTTCCCCCAGTCAAACCTGCAAGTGGCCACACCACCGCAAGAACGTAAACAAATGACTACAAGCACCTTAGCCGCCGCCACTACTGAGACTGTGGGTAACGAGATCTTCGACGCTGACTGCTTGAAACTTATCAATGAGTACTTCTATGGCGTTAGGTAAGTTTTGATTAGGAAAAAGTACTTCAACATCGAGAAACTCACAGAATCCTACACTTATTTATTTAAGCTTCATATACAATATGTATAAAGGCGGACTTAATGCCATATTTATACCAGTCAATCTGGTAACATAGAGATGAAATGAGGTAGGTGTATGCTTAAAAACTTTGTCGCGATTAAAATACATATATAGCTAGACATATATAACAAATATATAAACTAATCACCATTAATATTCCTATAATATGTAAAAACACACTTTCATAATCCAAATACAGATAAAATTACAGATTTTAATGCCATAATAATTATATCATTATGAAATTACGTTTCTACTTTGTTCAAGAAACTGTATCTAACTTTTACAGAATATTTCCTGGTCAAGATCCTACTCACGTCTACATCGGATGGGTGACCACTCAGTATCATCTTCACTCCAAGGACTTTAACCAAAATAAAGTTACGAAGTCATCCGTTATTATCACCGATGACTACGATAGAGTGACCGAAAGGTATATTTTTATTTTTATCTCGAATGCCTGATTTACATTTAATCTTTTTTCTCATTTTAATTCCCTAAAGATCTATATATTCTTAGTAATTCGTTTTAGGATACATTTTCTTAATAAATTTAAATGTTTAATGAATGTCTTAAAAGCTAAGGTCGACTATTTAGAGGTTTCTGGAGATTTGGGATCAATAATCTCTAAATAGCAACTAAAAACAAAATCTTTCATTTATAATTTAATAACCAAAATAGATAATTTTCTTATTCCAGCGTCAACCGTCATTCCTGCTACATGGTAAGAGCGGATGAATTGTACAATGAAGTGATGGCAGAAGCTACTGGTAAAGGCGCTTCTCAAGGAATGTTCATAGGCTGCTCTGTCGATACGTCTACCGGTACTGTTGCTTTCACTTGCGAGGGCAAAGAAACTAGCTTCAAGTTTAAGGTATCAATATTTTTGAATATATGAATTAAGTGTAGTCTGTGTTTTGCCGTTTTTGGTAGCCACATTTTTTTTCATTTCAAAGTCCATGACAATAATATTTTTTGAACCTCAGATTCAGCCCTCAGGGCTACAAACGAGCACTACATCCATTCTCAATAAACATTCAAGATGTACACATGCGGTTCTTGAATCATCACATATGTAAGAGCAGAGAATCTTTGAAATCTACCAGTAACTTCGGTCTCCCAAAACTCAAAGAATGGAAGGAGTTAAAACAGGACATAGCCTTGTTCCATTATTTGATAGCCAAGCTTTACAATTGAATTAGTAATAAGTACGATTCTGTCGTGAATCTAGACATTCTCGTTCATGACTTGTATTCAAACTTTATCAGTGTATTTGGCTGCTATCCACCTCATCAAGTAACACTATTCGTATAATTAGTAAAAAACGATGTCCGTATTGCATCTTTTACATCATTAACATGTTTTCGATTTAAACATTCTGGCATTTGATTAGTTTAGAAAAAAAACTCTCCAGCAAAAGCACGCTGCTGGTTGGGCTCTGCTCAACCTTTCGAATATCACGCTTCCTAAATTACGGCAGTTAAATATTAGAATAATATTTTGGGGACAATCGGTGTTAAAAAAATGAATACTCAATTACTAGCACACAGCTATCCTACTTCAGTTTTCACGAGCATCCTCACCAGATTCTTTATCAAGAACTAATGTAGGTATTTATGAACCTAATGATTACTTACCATCAAGTAAGTTCATAACTCTAGCCCCGTGCATAAAACTGACATACTTATTTACCACAGATGGAACCCGAAACAAAACTCTTTCCGGCGATTTTCGTAGAAGCCACGTCTAAAGAAATTCTTCAGATTGAACTTGGTAGATCCTCGACCAGTCTTCCTTTAAGTGCAGCTGTATTACCCACTAGCGATAAACACGTTATACCGCAGTTTCCTCCTCGACTTAAAGTGCAGTGCTTGAAACCTCATCAATGGGCCCGGGTAAGTAAACCCAGAATTTCTTTGTTTTATGCCATAGTGGAAAAGTTGATTTGATTGACGAAAAGTATATGCCGGGGATCTCGCTAGGATAGTTTTTTGTTTTACTTGATTCACAAATACCACTAAAGGTCAATTTTTATAAGGTATATAATAGTTATACAATAGTTGTAAGGGTAGATTTGAATACTCTTAAAGGTACCTTGAGAAATGAAGATCATAAGAGTAAAAACTGCATTAAAATCCATTCAATGGTTTCCGAGACTAGCGCAGTAATACAAACAGACATCTAATGCCCAGCATATATATCTGTTTCAGCGTAGATGTCTGTTTGTATAACTGACTTCTTTTCATACCTTTTTAAACACCCTAAAAAAAAAGCTTGATCTCAGTTCACTTTTATTCGCGATTGCGATTGCGATTAGGATATTTTTTTGTCTTGCTGAAATGGTATTTCTAAAGAGATTTTATGTTAATTTTATATACGATAAATATCAATGATGAATGAAAGGGTAACAGCATCTTTTCAATATCTTAATCCAGATGTAGAATTTATTTAAATCGGATCTTTCTCTTACTTAAATAATTTTATTTAAATCTTTATGACATCTCTTTTTTACGTTATGACGTTAGTTGTCCTAAAATATTGGATACAATTAAGAAATCTTTTTTATTTTGAAATTATTTTCTTAAATTTTCTTGATAAAATTTCGTATACATAACGTACGTAAGTTACGTAACGTACGTCATTCGGCTTAATGCAAATATTTCTTCTTATAGGTACCAAATCAATCCCTTCAAGTGCACGCTCTCAAACTATCTGACATACGTGGTTGGTCCATGCTGTGTGAGGACGCAGTTTCTATGCTAGCTTTGCACATACCAGGTAATATTTATCTTTACTTTTAATATAACATTGAAATATGCCTGATTTTCAAAATTGAAAATTGGACGCTCAGACAAAGATAAACAATTGCAAACAAAACCTTTGCGAGAATACAATTATTATCGTTTCCATTACGTACTATCAATAAAATTCATTCCCTAGACTCTGTATCTGTATCTCGATCATTGCAAGCAGCTCACCTGAGCAACAACAGATGAGTTGCAGATGCTGAGGGAGCTGCCGTCCGGTTCGAAAATACTGATGAGATAGCTAAGTCCACAGAGTATTTGTGCGTGGCAGAATGTTCATTTCCCAATCCGACCCATACATGCCGCAGTCTTGATAGTTATCTGTTTATCTATGGTGATTATCTGCTATACCTATTTCCTCCACAGAGGAAGATCGTTGCATTGACATTCTGGAATTAATAGAAATGGACAAATTGCTGAGCTTCCACTCTCACACACTCACTTTGTACGCTGCTTTGTGCTACCAGAGTAACTACAGGTAAGGGTTTTTTTTAAAATAAAATATAAAAAAATAAGAATGAGTAATTGTAAAACGTGACAGATTACATATAGATTATTTTCGTCATAATTTCAATTACGTTTCCAGGGCAGCACATGCACTATGCCAGCACGTGGATCAGAAGCAACTTCTCTACGCGATACAATCCCAATACATGTCGGGTCCACTCCGCCAAGGATTCTATGATCTGCTTATTGCTTTGCATTTGGAGTCTCACGCTACAACTATGTGAGTATTTGAATAATATGTTTTTGTATTATGTAGCTGCCAGATGATGACCTACGGATCTAAGACGTAATCCTTCACTGTTGGCCGTAAGAGGAAGTTCTTAAAATCACTCAGCGACCTATGGTCCATAGCTCGTTGAGTGAATTTGAGCAACCTATTTTTTATACCTCTCTGCGGGATCTAATAAATAACCGAAGAAGAAATAAGGTAACCGACATAGTTCAAAGAATCAGTAAGCTGAATGGTCCGGCCATATATCTCGTAGAACCGATAACCGATGAAGAAAAAATGTTCTCGAGTGTCAACCTCGTATTGGTCATCGCAGCGTTGGATGTCCCCCCACTAGATGTAGTGACGACCTCTACAAGTCTGCGGGAAGCCGATGGATGCATAATGCTCTCTATGCTGTGCTCAATGCATACTATGCTCAATGGCAGTCTATGGAGGAAGCCAGCCTATGTTAATATACTATAATAACCGTAGATCATCAAGTTTTAGTTTCTTATGCTCCGGTTTTGTATTGATCACGTTACTCCTGGCTCCCCTGCATCGAATTGTGCAAAGCTTATCGCCTCATCATATGGTGAGACGAGTGCAACACAAGAAACTTCTTTTTCCAACGGTTGTCAGTTCTATGATCTAATATATATATATGAAACTTTTTATTTTAAATATGACATCTGCAGTTACCGATAAAGCTTATCAAATATGGAAACTGAAGCAAATATGAGTTGGTCACATCAACCAAATGTGTACCACTGCTAGAGTAGATGTATCTTATAGACTAAGTTTAGGCAAACTTCGTGTAAGACGTTCTCTGGTCTGGCGGAGCGACTTCAAAGCAGCTTGACCTTGAAGAGGTTTTCATCGATCATCACCAAGCAGTAGATTCTTCAGCTTATAAACAATTTATATAAAAATCACAAGAATCATCAATAAAATCGATTTCAGGGAAACTTGCAAGAATGAGTTCGTAATACCGTTGGGACCAGAATTGAAGTCAATGTATGAAGATCCAGAGATGCGACACAGTCTGCGATCATTGCAGTGTGAGAGTGTTCGACCACACATGAATATGACCGACATCTCGTGAGTTAATCACTTTTATATTTAATTATTTTTATATGATATTAAGGAAATAACATAATGTGACGTAAACATACGTAACTGTTTGGTATGGCGTTCACCAATACATTATTATTTTTCATTATTACATAAAGAGTAACAAACGAGCACACAGTTCACCTGATGTTAGGTGATTCCTGCGACCCGTGACATCTACATTCATCCATGACAAGCTATCATAATGCAGATGCGTTGTCACCCTTGAGGACTGAGATTGAATGCCTCATCTCCAATAATAAAGGTCTCCGGATCCCTGCTCTCACCAGTCGAAACAAAGCAGCATTAAGCTGTTATTTTACGCTGGTATTCTATGAGGGCGTGGTCCTACCACGGTCGAGCTGACCCATTCATTCTGCAGTTAAAAACAATCTGCAGTGTAGCTGTACCACTGAAATAAATGTTACGTGTCCTGCCTAAAGAGTGAGTATAGACAATAGGCCCCATTGGCCATTTTAAGACCATCCTTTTCAAGGCCCCTTTACGATAAAACTTCAAATGTCTCTATTATATTTATACCTATTTTACCAGTCCATTTTTCTTTTTGAATATTATTAATTTTATACTTAATTAATACTTATTAGTTCATACTTTATTCATACAAATTCATAAAGACGTAATAAGTACATTCGCCATTCTAACAAAAAATTATAAATATTTTGCTTAAGTTACTAATAAAAACGTACACAAACCTTTTTAATTGATTCTCCGTATATTTGTGCACGATAATCTCTACAAGTGAGGAACGGTATGTATACAAACTTGGACTAACATTTAGTGCTTATTTTATTGCATGGACGTCTCGCGACGAGCTTGTTGTGTCGTTCACAAATCCGAAGTACAAAGCCCCAGTCGTATGAAATCGCGGATTCAACTAGTTTAATAAAATATAATATTTAACTTCTTATACCAATTCTTTTTATTCTTCTTCAGTGAGAAAATCACGGAGATAAGCAATCTCTACTCGCCATACTTCCCCCTCGAACTATTACGTGAGTTCGTAATGCAGGCACTCGCCGAGGCTGTGGAGACCAATCAAGTACATAACAGAGATCCCGTGGGAGGCAGCAATGAGAACTTATTCCTGTGAGTAATTTTTGATACTAATATTGTTTTGTTTTTCTCTTTTCTAATTTCGTTTGTTTACGAACAAACGTTTCATGTCGTGAGTGTTGAGGATATATTAATAAGATGCTCCCGGCTTCCAAAAATCACATAAATTTATTTTCTTACTATGGTTTTACTAAGCTATTATATGGTTGGTAGAGAATGTCTTTTGGCATTAAGTCCGCCTTTGCGTACACTGTTTTTTTATTAAATTAAGAATAACCAACGATCACACAGTTCACCTGATGGCAAGTGATTCCTGCGGTCCATGACATCTACATTCATCCTTGATAAGTAATCATAATGCAAATGCATTGTTACCCTTCAGGACTGAGATGGAACGCCTCGTCATAAAGTAATAAAGTTCCTCCGGATCCCTACACTCACCAGACGACACACAGCAGCTGTATATTGCTATTTAATGCCGGTTAATAAACAGAGATGGATTACTGTCGACATATAAAGATATCTTTTAATTTCAGGCCTCTAATCAAGTTAGTGGATCGACTATTGCTTGTAGGCATGATGCGTGATAAAGACGTAGAAAAGTTAATGATCATGATTAACCCCGAGACTTGGGATCCCACTTTTGACACAGGTATGTATACATTTTGTCATGTAAAGCTTGCGTACAATTTTTCAAATCTTCTCTTTCCTTCTTCACAATTTTATGTGAAACGAAAAGAGATAGCACTTGAATTTTGTGTAGCTATCAATAGACGTAAGAATAACCTATTCGAATATCCCACACAGATATATGCAGCAGAATGGGGGTCTATTATTGCGTTTGTCAATTTGCCTCATAATTGTCACCATAACTGAAAATAGTTACATTTAGTGAGACCTATAGTTATATTACTAACTGTTGATACTCTTGACTTGAAGTTGACTAAGATCAAGATATGCTCCTATATCTCGTGACATATAAAAGGGAAAAAGTGCTATTTAGGTACTTCAAGTCTTCTAAATTATGAAATAACCACCCTACCGACATATTTTTATCATTAATACATCATAAATAATTATAGTTTGGACATCTTAAAATCCACTCTGGCATATTTTAAGATGGTTTAATTGAAATCATATTGGCAACTTTGAAGTTCATATATACAGTTATAATCTATCAAATAAAACAAAGATAAAAATCGCACAATACAAATAACCACATACATAGACAGTTTACTCACAAATTTTATTGCAGAGGGCAAGGATGAACACCGAAAGGGTCTTCTTCACATGAAAATGGCAGAAGGAGCAAAACTCCAAATGTGCTATTTGCTTCAACATCTTAATGACATTCAATTGAGGCATAGAGTCGAGTCAACCATCGCTTTCGCTCATGATTTTGTTGGGGACTTACAAACTGACCAACTGAGGTGAGATTTTGTGTATTTATTTGTTACATTAATGGTAGATGAATGGTGGGTTTCAGCTAATATCTAACTTCAGCATCAATGGATCGGGTCTAACCTGCTCACCCACCTTTATCTCTCTGCGTCAAATAGTAGCCTAATGCTGCTGTGTTTCGTATGGTAAGGCTAGGGATCCGGAGACTCTATTGCAGGTAACGAGACATTCAATTAGTTTCTTAGTGTCTTAGTTAAATCTTTATTGAGCATTTTATAAGTCGCATTCATTACTTAACTTCAAGTGAACTGTCATGTAGTTTGCCACCCCTTATATTATAAAAAAATATATGAGAGTTTAGCAAGCGAAAATAGCCCTTATATGTTAGCAATATGCTTATGACATTTGACCTTAGAGCTTTGGTAACGAGGCATTCCATCTCCGTCTTCAGGGGTGACACTCGCATGTGCATCTTGAATCTTTATTTGGATCAGTGTATTTATGTAGGCGTTTGTTGGCTTGAGACATCAGTACCATAAACATCTATGTAATTTTAACGAAAGCAGATTTTTAATCGAAATTTAAAGGTGACATACGAGCACATTGTTCACCTGATGGTACGTGAAGTCTTCGGCTCGATGTCATCATCGGCATCCATAATCCACAAGATTCGAATGCATATGAGTTGTCAGAAAGACTCGGATGGAATGGTTTTCCATATAGTCTTTCCCCGGTGTAGGTTATTCTAGCTCAACAATTGGAATATTTCGAATAGGAATTTCAATAGTTTGAATGCTTCTATCCTACGGTATGAATTAAAGTTGGGGTCTTCGAAGCAAGCTTAATTAGGCTTCTACTGAGCTAGTAAGTTCGCTGTCTAGGACTACATCACTTACCATCAGAAGGATTAAAAGACGATCTTGTAGCACTAGGTAGGTCTTCCTAAAAATAACATCGCGTACTATTTTAACTATTACAGACGTTACACTGAAATTAAGCAATCGGACCTTCCAAGCGCCGTGGCAGCCAAAAAGACAAGAGAGTTCCGCTGTCCCCCACGTGAGCAAATGAACGCTATATTGAGTAAGTAATGAAGTTATTTTAAACTTCTGTTTATTTTATGCTTAATTTTCCTGCCCGTACATCCTCATGACAGTAATGGGAGCAGTGGTAGTGCCATGCTGCAGCTAGCCTGTAGTTGCAACATAAATTCGTCGACTCTACTGGTGAATAACCACACCCTGGTATATTGCATAACACTATTGTGGTTCGTATAGTTTGTTGGTATCCAGTGTCCAAATCAGTCCCCGGGGGTAACATGTGTTCATAGTATATTTTATTAGGGACAGTTGTCATGAACCGCGTTCAACAATTACAATAAGGTGAACTGAGTGGTCGTTTATTATCCCTTATTATATAACAAAACCATATAGAAATTAATTCAACCACTCCTTTGAGGGGAAGAATGAATTTATATTCTTTCTCATTTTAGGTTTCAAACATTTAGAAGACGAGGATAAAGAGAACTGCCCGTGTGGTGAAGATCTCATAGCTAGGATGAACGATTTCCATGGAAGTCTAATGGCGCATATATCTCTGAATGCACTACAAGAGCCTGATTCTGAAGTAAGTTTAAGACTGACTTTATAGTAAAAGTATTATCTAACTTAAGTGTATCCAAATTTGAAGTAAGTTTTGTGTCCGTGACCATTATTATTTCGGCTCTCAAAGCGGCAAGACTTTGCTTACTCGGATATAGTATGTTTAAAATGGGGGAGAAAGAAGTACTTAATTTGACTAGTCGATCGTCCTAGAGAATTCTGCGCATAGTACCGCGGATGAAATTTAGAGAGCAATGTGGGACCTCTGAACTTATGACTGGGGCGGCTGATGCAAGACAAGCCGGCATGGTGTTTTGATATAGGCCAAGAACGACATGGTTGCTAAACCAGTACAGTAAGTAAGCACACATACAAATCCAGGGTATTTAAGTTCCTAGATTCGACTTATTATGAAATCCCCAAAACCATAGATTTTGGATACAAGTTTTATCGTGATTATTCCGTCTAGCACTGTGAACTAAGAACTAGGTATTTCTGTTATCAACATAATATTTACGGCATTATAATAAATCAAAGGCCGTTGAAATATTTTTAGTAATTATTGCAAAAAATCGGCGTAGTTTAAATGTACCATATGGTTATCACCATATTTTAATACCCGCATATCATACAGTTTATTCGTATCTCTTATATTGCATGTACATATATATATATAAATATATATATATAATATAAATTATTTCTTAATCTAATAGTAATACATTATAGGAATCAAATGAACCGGAGACGAAACCTGGAGCATTTGGCAAATTATATAATATAATCAACACGGTCAAAGAACTAGAAGATGAACCGAAGGTGAGTACTTTTGTAATTCTTATTTGAATTTCTTTTATAAAAGATCTTTCATCTTCACGTCTTCACCAGCTCTGATATCCTTATGTTATAATAATTAAATATAAAAGAAATATATTTTTCTATTACATTCAATTACTATAACTGATATTGTGGAGGCGATAAGTATATGCAGTTTGGTATTGATAACCTTTTTAGTTGCGCAATGTTAAATTGCCTCTACAAATTGCCGTACACACTGAAATATAACGATATTAACATCTCAAATATATAAGTTATATACTCGGGATGGTTATTCCTCCGGCAAAGTCTAAAGAATCTAATCAGAGAAGATTGTCTGGTCTAATTACATGTATAGAATGTCTTTATTTTATCTATTATTATAGGCTGGTAATAATAATAAAAGTAATGATAATAAAAACTACAAAATTAAGTTACTAGATTATAAAAAATGTATAAATCACATAACGAATAATTGCAACTAACATTGAGCCATAATAATTTTAATAAATATTTTTATCCAAATAAAACAAAATTCGTCAAGAAATGCCAAGTAAATATATACAAAAAAGAAACAAACAAAATGCCCCAAGGAATAATGATAAAAATATAACTTTAGATGCACGACTTAACAGTGATTAGAGTATCTGATATAAAGTAGGTCCTGGGTTCAATTCCTAGCCATCGTTTAGGCATGTTATATACATGTCCCATAGGGACAGATAGTGATAGTGCTCCATCAGTCCAATCCTTCCCTAGAAGGCATGTGCAATGCTGCCTCTATACTGCTGCAAATGCTTACAACATATCAATGTCAGAACGCAGCGGATATCATTGGATCCAACCAGCACTCGTGGCTGAAATTCGATTGAGTCTTACAGTGAATACATTGTCATCAACTCATCTTCATATTAAAATATGTATATATATATATTTTAAGGTTATTGAAGAACCCCCGAAGAAATCACCGGAAGAAAAGTTCCGTAAAGTTCTGATACAAACCATCGTGAACTGGGCGGAGGAGTCACAGATTGAGACTCCCAAGTTAGTCAGAGAGATGTTTAGGTGAGATATATTATAAGTAAACATTTTATTTAACTATAGATGAACACAATTGACAGTGGTAGAACTACACTGCAGTTTGTTTCTAGCTGTAGAATGAATGGGTTAGCTCCACCGCTGTAGGATCATGCCCTCATACCAGTGAAACATTGTAGCATAATCCTGCTGCGTTTCGATTGGTGAGTGTAGGTTTGGCAGTACCCTGAGACCTTTATTATTGGTGACTAGGCATTCCATCTCAATCCTCAAGGGTGACAATGCATCTTCATTATATTTCCTTGTCAAGGATGAATGTATGGTGTCATGGGCTACAAAAATCACTTACCAACTGTGTGTTTGTTTGTTACTCTCAATGTAATAATAAAAAAAACACCGTTCACAGCCCACGTGATGGTAAGTAAGGCCTGCCGCTCACAACTACATCCATCCTCATCCTTGTGGATTATGATGAAATGGCTCATTTCCTGAGGTCCTGGTTGGGTTGGTTGAGTAGACTTATTCGCACCGCAGTCAAAAAATCGTATAGCTCTACCTCTGTTCAATGTAAACGTACTTTTTAATAATTACTAACAAGAATAAAACATTCAAATAGTGTGATTCCATGCAGTTAAATTAATTACGATGAAACAGTGTTTTATCTGAGATGGGGCAACAGAGTTTTTTTATTTTATTTAATGTACAAATACTCGTAGGTGTCAGGTGGTGGTTTTATTTTTTTTATGTGGAATAGGTGGCAAACGAACAAGCAGCCCACCCGGTGGTAAGTGATCATCGCCGCCCATGAACATCAGCAACACTAGAGGATGCAAATGCGTTGCCGGCCTTTAAGGAAGGTGTAGGCTCTCTTGAAGGTTCCTAAGTTGTATCGATTCGGAAATGCCGCTGGCGACAGCTGATTCCACAGAGTAGCTTTGCGTGGCAGGAAATCTCGCGTGAAGCGCACAGTGGTGGATTGCCAACCATCGAGATGATGAGGATGAAATTTTTAATTCTGTCGTTGTGTACGATGTTTAAACTCAGCAAAATCCTCCTTTGGTCTTGTTTTATATTAAAAAAATACTAAAGAAACTTATAGAGACTACTTAAAAATTCAATAATATATTTTAACTTATTGTTAATAAACAGTCTACTGGTCCGCCAGTACGACTCTATAGGTGAACTCATACGGGCCCTGGAGAAGACTTACGTCATCAACGCCAAGACTAAGCAGGATGTAGCGGAAATGTGGGTCGGTCTTAGTCAGATCAGAGCGTTATTGCCTGTACAGATGAGTCAAGAGGAAGAAGAGCTGATGAGAAAGAGGCTGTGGTATGTAATCCTTTTTTTTTAATGCAGAAAAAAAATAATAACACTTTTCTACATATTTCAGCACTCAAAAGACTTGTCAACAAAGAGTTTTACGCACCGAATGTACTGATGTGTATTTCCGACACTAACACGCGTTTTTTGTAATCTGTAAACAGAAAGACTGTACACAGGCTTTCAGATGCACTAAATGAAACTGATAAACGTAGTTTAGTTGCTTTCTTTTAGTTTAGTTAGTGTAATTTGGAATTAAATATGTCATTCTCAACAGGAAACTGGTAAATAATCACACTTTCTTCCAACATCCGGATTTGATTAGGTAAGTTACAAGCTATTATTAAATTTTATACTGATTTTAAACTATGACAGATATTTTAAACTCTAACTCAAACTATGACATTTTTTTATTATTATTAACTGCCATTATTAGTTCTTGGATTATTTGGTTTATTTAAACCAATAATTAATAAAGAATTACGATAGCAAAAATAAATCTAAATTTGCTTTTCGGAGGACATCGTTTTACGACAATTTTCGGCTCTAAGTTTTTGTGACTGTATATTTTGTTGTTTTAGTAAATATATTACACAGAATATAATAAAAAAAACCGTTGTTGATATTGACCAAACGTATTTTAGAAAACATATATCATTACTATGTTTTATTAATATTTATATCACTGCACTTATTTCAATCAAAAGTGACAAAGAGCACAGTACAATTGATCATGAATGATGACTACGGCCCACGAACTATCTATCCTCAAAAAATATTCGAATGTTTTGAACTGAGATGGAATGTCTCCACTGCCAGTAGATCTTCGGATCACTACATTCACACTGGCATGTTCTGTGGGCGTGGTCCTTTCCCAGTTTGTCTCATATCATAATAGTTAAATATTTAAATATTTCTTTTCGTTTTGTTTTTCTTTTTATTGTATGCTGTCTTCGCCTATAATTGCGATGGCATTAACCGCGAAACTATTCCAATTTTATTGTATTTTCTGATTGTAAAAATTTTCATTGTGTTGGTGTTCAATAAATAAATAAATAAAAATAAATCATGCCGCAGTTAGAAGCCATCTGTTCCCTGACTCAATACAAACCTCTTCTCAGAGTGCTACGTGTTCACGAGAACGTAATGGCAGTAATGATGAACACACTGGGGCGTCGCGCGCAAGCGCAGTCAGACGCGCAGCCGGCCAACCCTCCAGCTGCTGATGATAGCAACAAAGAAAAGGTTAGCATTTTTTTTTAAGAAGTCAAACTTCTCCAGAAGCGTAAATGCAAAGAAGAGTGAAATGTTATATCATACTCGTACAGCACACCATCACACGAAAACTACACGGTGATGTTGTGGTATTACATAATTTATTTTTACTTGCTTATTTATTGTTAAGATTTAAGAAATATAGTAATATATTTTTGAACTATGTAATTATCAATAAAGTATTATTATTTTTAAAAATAGTACTTAAATTATGAGCAGTTCTAATGGAAGACAGTATTAAAGTTTTAAAATCTTTTATAACATAAAATTATTTTTCTTTCTTTTCCCAGGACACGTCCCACGAAATGGTAGTGGCGTGTTGCCGTTTTCTCTGCTATTTCTGCCGCACGGGACGACAGAACCAAAAAGCTATGTTTGACCACTTCGACTTCCTGTTGGAGAATTCCAACATTCTGCTATCCAGACCGTCGCTACGTGGCTCCACACCGCTTGATGTCGCTTATTCAAGTTTAATGGAGAACACTGAACTCGCTTTGGCGTTGAGGTAATTTATACTATATGTTATATTTTGACGATCGCGTGAGAGGTGGGAATACCTGAATGCCCTACCCATACGCGAATGATTACATTTGACACTATAATATATCTGGTAGAAACTAGAATACAGTGGTATTTATGCACCATGAGGGATATCCTCATATTTATTAGCAATGTGCAAAAATTGTTTTTTATATATCACGTTTGCCCGATAGTACATGGGAACCTCTTTCTGATTCATTCCGTATGCATAACATCGACGATGAGTGTATGAATTTATTTTATTGGGAATGCTAACGGAACTATAATACCCTGTGCAATGTCATTTGTGCAGAAGCAGCACCGTGGTCGATATCAAGATGAAGGAAGTCATGATTATAGGAAGTTATTCACTTTCATTATTAATTGCATAGTAGTATTCTGATATAAATATAATTTTGTACATTTCAGAGAGCATTATCTGGAGAAGATCGCTGTGTACCTTTCGCGCTGTGGTCTTCAGAGTAATTCCGAACTAGTGGAGAAAGGTTACCCTGACCTCGGCTGGGATCCAGTTGAAGGCGAGCGGTATCTTGACTTCTTACGGTTTTGCGTTTGGGTAAGTTAGATGAATACGTATTTATGATGATCATCATCTAAACCTATCAATAATCCACTGCTGGAATAATCCTCTGATATAGATTGCCTTGAAGAAGGATCCTTAGCTTGCACAGGTGAATCCATTTAGTAGGAAATAGTTCTACACTCCAGAACCTTTTTTGTCCTCATTTATTGATTCTATAAGATATATGACTGCCTAATCACCACTTCAACTAATTACCAATAATCACTGAGCTTTTACGCTATGTCAGTCACGTAGTCCTTTCCTTCTCTTCCATTTTGTTAGATTTCCCTAAAATGGACCTAATTCCAATAAGCGAAGAGGACTCGGTAAGTCCGTAATATTTGTATCACTGTATTCGGTTCACTGCTAGTCTCGATCCGGAACACACGTTTACCAAGTTTCTTTAATAACTCTGAACATCAATATAAAGATATAACCTTAAATAGTAAAATAGGGTTTTTTACAATTTAATTCGTTTTAAAAAAAATTGAACAATTCCGTTATAACATTATGATAGCAGCGATGGGATACGAACCTACGTCTCCGAAGAGTCTGTGTAAACGTAGTAAACTTTAACTTGGCTTTATGAAAGTTTGCGAGTGAATTGTGTACTTGTTAGGGATCCAAAAATCATTCAAGCTGTTGCCAATCTAACAATATTTTTATATAGATTAATATCGAATGGATTACTTATTTTCAATGTCTTCTAGGTGAATGGAGAAAGCGTAGAAGAGAACGCGAACTTAGTCATTCGTCTACTAATCAGAAGACCGGAGTGTTTAGGTCCAGCTCTTAGAGGAGAGGGTGAAGGTTTACTTAAAGCTATTGTCGATGCTAACAAAATGAGTGAGAGGATTGCAGACAGAAGGAAACTTAGAGACTTGGAGCAAGATGGAGATATTAATGTAAGTTACTTAGAATACTAGATTTCAATAAAATGAACGGTCTGAAATTATACTTTTTTTTGTTTCGTTACATCGAGAGTAACAATCGAGCACACAGTTCACGGGTATGTGACTCTTGCGGCCCATGACACCTACATTTATCCTTGATAAAGAAATATAATGCAGATGCGTTGTCGCCTTTGAGGACTGAGATGATTCCACCTCGTCACCAGTAATAAACATCTTCGGATCCCTACACACACCAGACGAAATACAGCAGCATTATACTGCAATTTCACGCTGGTATACTGTGAGAGCGTGGTCCCAGCCTGACCGAAATGACCCATTCATACTGTCGCAAGGAACAAACTGCAGCGTAGCTCTGCCGCTGTAGAGTTGAGCTTAAAGTTTGTTTGTTATTTATATATTCACTTACTCACTTCTTTTGATCATTTTCTTTTTGTGATATTATTAAATTTATTTATTAATCATCGCTATAAATAATTGGTAACTTAGTTCTTAGGTTTGCAAGTAATTAAAAAAAAACTACAAACAACGGTAATAATAATCTTGTTGTATTTCCAGTTCAGCCACCCACTACCCGAGTCAGACGACGACGAAGACTACATCGACACAGGCGCGGCTATTCTCAACTTCTACTGCACCCTCGTCGACCTTCTGGGTCGCTGTGCCCCAGATGCTTCCGTTATTGCACTGGTAATACATTTACGGTACTACGCAACTTTGTGTGTGCATCTATTTTTGTTAAGTATAGGTAAAGAAGCGATAGCAAAACGATAATTGTATTATTGAGAATAACATAAAATGCGTAAAGATCATAACGTCACTATCTGCTATTGTGGAATTCAGTGTCAGCTCAGTAGAAGTGTTTAAAGCTGTTGCGGCTCTTGGATTTGATTTCCAACGATATTTCGTTTTTTATTGAAACTAAGATTGATACATAATTTTCAACTTCGCTCAGGCCTAGTCTACTATTGAATTGATCATAATGACATCATCATCGTTTTTTCTTTTTAAAGAATAGCTAGCTTTCCCGTTAACCACTCCAACTAAGCTCAAATGCTTTTGCTACGACTTTGCTTAGTTCCCGACCATAGTCTGATGGCGCATTCGAACCTATGAGCCTAAGTTTGTGCAGACCATGCTCTATTAAGCTATTGACGCTTTCATCATAATCGTCATCTATCTTTGCTAATTTATTAATAGAATTAACCTTAATACATATTTTTACAGGGCAAGAACGAATCGTTACGTGCTCGAGCTATCTTGCGATCTTTAGTACCATTGGAAGACTTACAAGGCGTACTCAGTCTCAGGTTTACCCTGAACAATCCAGCCGCAGGTGAAGAGCGTCCTAAATCCGGTAAGAATTTTAGATAATGGAGTCGTAAAAATCTAGTTATTTCTAAGCTTCTATTAATACCCAACTCTACGATCTTACGAAGCTATACTGTATTTATGAATATATATATATATATATATATGTATATATATATACACATATACAAAGATATATATATATATATATATATATATATATATATATATATGTATATGTGTATTGCTGTTGGTCCAGAGACCTCTACAGCTTTATCTAATTAAACTCGTGAGTCGCGAGAGAAGAGAATTCTTAGTCGGTAGAGATATGAGAAAAGCCCAGACTTTCACAATCAGAGATAGGAGGAGTTCACATGCTGCTCTATTATTTCATCATATTCATTTTTACTATATCAATCTATTTTAGACATGCCCTCTGGGCTCATCCCTGGCCACAAGCAAAGTGTTGGCTTGTTCTTGGAGCGGGTCTACGGCATCGAGACTCAAGAGTTGTTCTATCGTCTTCTAGAAGAAGCATTCTTACCCGACCTGAGAGCTGCTACGATGCTGGACAGAGTGAGTTACACTTAAATAACTTCAAAAATAATGTTCAAATTGGGATCACGGCCGTAAATTTTCGGTACTAGCAGATGTTAATAATCTGATATTAACAAGAAGACACAATACATTTAAATTCTCGTGCTGATGTTTAAATTCGTTTTTTGGGTTAATCTTCTAGTTCTTAAATATTTCTAAATCATAATATTTTCTTATTTTTTTTCCAATCGTAAAACAAGTATAACTATTATGTCCATCAGAACGACGGCTGTGAGTCGGACATGGCGCTGTCAATGAACCGTTACATCGGCAACTCCATTTTGCCGCTTCTGATTAAACATGCCTACTTCTACAACGAGGCAGAGAACTACGCGAGTTTGCTTGATGCCACCTTGCACACTGTTTACAGGTAATTATATATCGGTCTGCTTTGCCTATGATGTGTCAAGAGATATATAATAATCTCTTCCTCTACGTCGAACAATATCCAAATAAGTTTTATCTGTGATTATTTTAAGAACAATGAACTTCCATTACTTTCGGATACTATACATTTGACAGCGGTAGAGCTACTGCGGTTTGTTGCAGAATAAATGGATCAGCTCGACCGGGGAAGGACCAAGCCCTCACAGAATACCAACGTGAAATAGCAGCATAATGCTGCTGTGTTTCGTCTGGTAAGTGTAGGGATCCGGAGACGGATTACTGGTCACGAGGCATTCCATATCAGTCCTCAAGGGTGACATAGCATCTGCATCATTATAGATCCCTTGTCAAGAATGAATTTAGATGTCATGGGTCGCAGGAGTCACGTACCATCAGGTGAACTGTGTGCTCGATTGTTACTCTCAATATAACAAAACAAAAAAAAATATTATTTTGAGACCGTTCATTTGATTGAAATCTAGTCTTCTAAGTAACTTACATTAATATCTCCATCTTGCTCCATGTATCTAAGATTCAATGTAATAAAATGAAAATAAAAAAATCACGTTCACAGTGATATGACATACTGCACCTAATGTCCAACTGCACCTTGAATGAGCTGAACACTAGCAGAAATAGCTAATAATACTCCTATATTTCATATAAAACAGTTTTACCTTATGGCGCTTTTACACCGCACCATATGGTGAGTGTATAAATAGAACGCCTCAGTTGCTGGTAGTGAATCTAACAATTACAATCCATAAGGGTGACAACACATGTGTAACTTGAACGTATGTAGGAAATGATGTTTATGGGACACATTCATCACTTACCAATGAACTGTGTGCACTTTGATTTTCTGGTGACCAAGTGTTTTTTTTTTCATTGGAAAAATGTTATTTCATTATGAGCTCCGACAATTATTAGTCTATTATTTTACCGGGTTTAACTACATAAATGTAATTTGGTTAATCGTTGAGTATTGATAAAAACTAAAACTTATACATTAATTTGTATTTTATAATATTATAGCTTAAATAAGTATGTGACTAAAAACGCAATTTAATTTTAACTACGTAACGAAAATAAAACCTGTCTTCAATACTTAACGCAATTTAGTCAACCTTTATTATTTTTTTTTCAGATTGTCTAAAAACCGAATGCTGACTAAAGGTCAGCGTGAAGCCGTATCAGACTTTTTAGTAGCACTAACATCTGCCATGCAGCCCTCCATGCTGCTCAAACTACTCCGCAAGTTAACCGTTGACGTGTCGAGACTTTCCGAGTATACTACAGTCGCTCTTAGGGTATGTTGTATTTATAAATATTATAGAGTTCTTAGTCTGTCCCGGTCAGAATAGACATCAAATAATTTCTAACTATAACGTGAATGGGTCGGCTGCTGAAGGACGCGCCAGCATTCTGTGCGTCCACCGTCTTGAAATGGCAATACAATGTTGCTGTGTTTTATATGGTGAGTGTAGGGTTCTGGATACTCAAAAACAGGTAACAAGGAATTATATATCAGTCCTTAGAAATATAGAAAACATGTGCTTCTAGAATATTTATTGAAGTTATCACTTAACATCAAATGGACTTTGTAATAGTTTGTCACTCCTAATATCCTAAAAAAACTTGCAGTAACAACTTTTATATATAGAACCTACTGTTAGACACGCAGTTTCACAGCGAATAGCCTTTACATGTTTTTTGGATATTTTTTTTTTCAAAATGCTAATTTCCTCATGATTTTTTCCTTGGCTGCCAACAACGCGGTAAATCAGCAATTGAAATTGCATTTAAAATTTCATTACTGCTGTCGGACCGGACGTCGAATTCGGTTTGCTCTTATACCGTGACATATAAAGTGAAAACGCCGACGTGCTAGCTCATTATAGGAATGCTCGCAATTGGAACTTATTTTAATTTTAGCATGATACATGTACACAGTTTATGAGGATTTTCATCGCTGATTCTAATATTAGTTATTAATAAATTTCCCTTAGTTATTAACTCTACACTACGAGCGTTGCGCCAAATATTATGGAAGCACTGGTGGCCAAGGCATTTACGGTGCATCTTCTGACGAGGAGAAGCGTCTCACTATGATGCTGTTTTCAAACATCTTCGACTCACTCAGCAAGATGGATTACGAGCCCGAACTTTTTGGGAAGGCGCTACCTTGCCTTATTGCTATTGGTACGTACGTTAACGACTTTATTGCTTATAAGCTCAGAATTAAGGGCTTTTAAAGTTGATTCAAGCCACTGTTGGTAATATCTAACAAGTCAACAAAGATAAAACCAAGCTGCAGTTTGTGCCTAGCTCCAGTATGTATGTACCGGCTCAACTGTGGAAAGATCACGTCCTTAAAGAATACCAGCGTAAAATAACAGCGTGACTTTGCTGTGTTTCTTTTGACCAGGACAGGGATCCGAAGTCTGTTCGAGCTGGTAACGAAATATTAATCAATAAAATTATTATTATTATAATAAATTTTTATATGAATATGATATTAACAACACATATATTCATGAAATAGTATAGTCAGTTACTTTATAAATGCGAAACTGCATAAATTGATAATAGATTTATTCAAGGTTACTTCCGGCCGAAAAAGATCTTAGTTACTCTCAAGTAGTGTACATAGAAGATTATCTTTAAAAGATTTCACTTTACATGGATCTTTTTTAAACAATTAAGCCAGTGCTTGTCTACAATCCCACTTGGTGTTAATTAATTATGTAGACGTTGATAGCAGAACTCACTAGCTCAGAAAATGCGAGGAATATCCACAAAGAATAGGACAGCGCTGAATAGGAGAATCTACTTATGTTACTCCCAAAAATATATTCGTGACGTAATAATATTTCTAAACAATTATAACTTTTAACTTTTGAAACCGTCAATAGCCTAATGGTTTAGGGTACGGTCTGCGAAACTTAAGGTCGTACATTCGAATCCACTATTAGACTATTGTCGTGGACCATATCCTAGCACAAGCATTTTCAGCTTAGTTGGAGTGGTTAACCGGAATATCAGTAATGTTAATAGCATTGCTAATAATCTAAAAAATACTATAGTTATATATTATTTTTCTTTACTTTAGGTTGTGCTCTTCCCCCCGACTACTCGCTATCTAAGAACTACGATGACGAATTCTACGGAAAGGAATCACAAGCAGGTAAATATTTTATAAAACATATCCTGCGTTACTTAGTAAACTATGAATTATTTATTTATAATATCATATTATTATCTCTTCTTCCAGTGACTGACCTAACTGAAATGCCAAAATCCGATCCGCAATGATTCACCTAGATTGTTTAGGTTGTAAAATGAATTATATAATTAAATAAATCACGTATCAACAGGAGCAGATAACCCACAATACGACCCTCAACCGATCAACACATCATCCGTCGCGCTGAACAACGACCTTAACACCATCGTGCAGAAATTCTCCGAGCATTATCATGACGCATGGGCTTCTAGGTAATAAGCATATACTAAAGAAAAATTCTTCAATAAAATTATGATTAGTTTTAATGAAATTTAAAAAAAGCAGTTGTAATATAAATTCAAACTGAATACATAAATGAATATAATGATTTACAAAAAGAATAAGGTTTCCAACACCCTTTCCAAATTAGAACATACTGTTGCTATAGGATGTACTGCTTGACTTACTCTTTACGTATAATACTACTATCCTTACAAATCTGTACTTGCCTCAAAAAGGTCTTACTTCTCTCTCGTTAATCTCTCTACAATAGTTCACTTTCAAAATTGTCTTTATGAAACTAAGAATGATAAATGGTAAGTGATAGATACGACCCATGCCATCTACATCCAACTTCAACAGAGATTACAGTAAAGTTAAAGATCAACAGTCGTAGTCAGAGAATACTAAGTTGAGATGCGTCATTACCCGCATTACATCGGTATTCCTGGATTCCTAAACTCGTACGTAATACAGCGTTATAATGGGTGTGGTCTTTTAAATTCATCATCCATGTCTACATAAATCTTCACTCCATCTATTGGAGGAACGTCCAACACTGCGATTGTCAGTGTTGGATGATTATGGTTATCATATCACTTCCTTTGTATCGGTTATCAATTATCGGTTCTACGAGTTGTTTGCTACGATTCTTTGAACTACGTCGATCAGCTACGTCCTACTGCGTCTCACATACATATTTCTCATAACGTTGTTTTAACATTTATCGGTTCTACGAGTTGTTTGCTATGATTCTTTGAACTACGTCGATCAGCTACGTCCTATTGCGTCTCACATACATATTTCTCATAACGTGGTTTAATCCATCATCGGTTCTACGAGTTGTTTGCTACGATTCTTTGAACTACGTCGATCAGCTACGTCCTACTGCGTCTCACATACATATTTCTGATAACGTGGTTTTATCCATTATCGGTTCTACGAGTTGTTTGCTACGATTCTTTGAACTACGTCGATCAGCTACGTCCTACTGCGTCTCACATACATATTTCTCATAACGTGGTTTTATCGTCACCTATTGACATTAACATTGTTTTTTTTTCAACAGAAAAATTGAAAACGGCTGGGTGTATGGGGAGTCGTGGTCAGACAGTCAAAAGACTCATCCACGTCTTAAGCCTTACAACATGCTGAATGACTATGTGAGTAACATTATAATTATGGTGATATAGACAAGATAATTTTACAGTTTTTTCGATTGTTATCTAGAAACTTAATAAAAAAGAAAGAAATAATAGGAGCATTTAGTAGGTAGATGGATAGACCATTTAAAAGTAAACAGAACAGTAAAAAATATAAAGATCTAATGAGAGCAGCAGAGTTCTTATTGGTGTGTATCGATTATATGTATTGATATGCTTTTTTATATTTTTAATTTTATGGCATAAAACTTATACGTTACTCTTATTTTTATGTAGCCCTTTATTTATATATTTCTTAAAGTAATAAATATATCATTTATAATTTAAACTGTCATGCTTATTACAAAATTAAAATAATGTAGTTATACTAATATAGAAAGCCTCGTCAAATAAAGTCCAGTCCTTTAGTTATAAATCTAGCCACAGCATTAATGAGTCCTTTCAAAAGGGGAAGAGAACACGTACATAATAACAGCGTGTTTCGTATGGTCAGCGTAGAGAATCTCAGTCCTCGCGACAACGTATCTGGAAACATTGTTGAGGAGAGATATATGAAGCTACATATGAGTCGCGGTCGTTAATTATCATAAGGTGAACTGTGTACTCCTTTGTCACCCATTGTTTCATAAAATAATAATAAGAAAGTTACGTGATTTTTTTTTTATTATTTTTGAGTTTTGCAAACGAGCATACAGTTCACCTGATGTTAAGTGGTTCCTGCGGCCCATGACATCTACATTCATCCTTGACAAGGAATCATAATGCAGATGCGTTGTCACCCTTGAGAACTGAGATGGAATGCTTCGTCATCAAAAATAAAGGTCACCGGATCACTTGACGAAACACAGCACCTCACGCTGGTGTTCTGTGAGGGCGTGGTCCTACCACGGTCAAGCTGACCTATTATATTATATATTCATTCTGCAGTTAGAAACAAACTGAAGTGTAGCTTTACCTTACTTACTTACTTAAAAAAATTATTAACAAATAACTACAGTATGTTTCCCTTTTCAGGAAAAAGAGCGTTACAAGGAGCCAGTGAGAGAGTCACTCAAAGCATTATTGGCTATAGGCTGGTCGGTAGAGCATTCAGAAGTCGACATCCCGAGCACTAATCGCAGCTCTATGAGACGCCAGTCTAAATCCGGTGGCGTAAGTACCATAAAATATTTCACAGTGTAAAAAGCTTTGCTGAGTAACTAAATTTGTGTAACTTATATCTGTGACTTTCAAAGTAAACACAAAAAAAATTGTGTACAGTCCAATAAGGTCAATGTTCGATCAAATATATCTAAATGTCTCAAGTATCGTAATTATTATAATTGTTGTTTCAACTTAATTGCCGATTGATAGTATTTATAATTAAATAAATCTAATTATATTAATTTTGTGTTTATGCGATCAGGAGGAGGAAATCGAGATTGAAGTGGTATTTAATCTTATTAATTAACTTAGAAATTTAGAAAATATCAAAAATCCATAGAAAAATTAGATTACACCCCATTTATTACAGGCCTAATCAAGAGTTTGTTAAATAAAACGTTCCTAAAATCTGTTAAAAGACTGATAGGTATTATAATGTATGATAATTATCTGTACCTCAGACTGAACTTAGCATAATTTATAATAGTTTTTGTATTCCATCTGTTTTTTTTTAAACAGATTTAATTTTATTTCAGTTAATACTTGAAAATGTTTGCAATCCCTCCCCATTAATATGATCCCTGAAGAGTACCAGGATATATAAACGACGAATAGTCGTCGCACCTTATAAAGAATTTACATGTGTTTTAAATAATACCTTACACCCAAGTCCATTTAGCATGATATTACTTTGTGTTTAAACAAGGAAATTATGTCTCCTAAAGTTGTGTATTTGGTAACATTACTTTGTGCTTTTACGCGCTTTCTTTACATCGGGGCTTTGAAACTTCTTATATGAAGAATTTGTAAATTTAAGTTGTACAATATAATAAAAAAAACAAATAATAAAGAAATATACTGGAAAAAAAAAATTAACGTAAATATTCTAAAAATATGAGGTGCGGAACACCTGAGAATAAGCTAAGCTTCTTACGCATTGTATATAAAATCGAAATTATAAATATATAAGTTATTTAAAAGAAAATATTTAAACAGTTTCTATTTGAGCTGTGTGTCTGTACTTTCTCTCTCACATGGGCTGTGAGCGAGACCTTACTCACACACAACAATAAGCACTGCCCAACCAATAAGGTGCATTGGATCGCCGCGTTCGTTCGTTTCACTTTGTGTGAGTATTTTATGACCCCATCTCGAACGTGCTGTAACAAGCTTTGCTCCAAATAAAAAAGTTTGTAGCCCTGATTTAAAAAAAGTGGCATGTTCTCTTACAAGTGTATTAACATGAATGTTGTTTCATATTCCCGCATCGTTTCGATCACATAAACGTACAGCGCGCTCCAGAACTTGTGGTAAGTATCATCGGTATTATCATTCCATATTCCGTTTGATACTTAAAAATATTTTTATTTTTTTAATTTATTGTTTTAGATTGCTACGAAAAAACAAAACCTCTACCACAATAGTAAAATTATAAAAATGTCAATACATTGATGTTTTTCTAGAATTAAAGTCCGTAGATTACTTTGTTACTTTAATTACAATATAGACTCACAATACTAAATCTAATAAACCAATATTGTTACTCGACTGGGAATCGTACACAGAACCTACGACACAGCAGCCAAACAACCTAACAGGTGATCATGTCCTCCTGGTTGACCACTGCGATATCAACTACGATTCACGGCACTAGAATATTTTATAGTGCCGCAAACATTCGTGCAAATGCAGTGGCATTTACTCGTCATCCTCTTCCCTATTCCGATGTAATGCATGTGCTATAACATCAGAGGACGCTTCAGATGCAGGGTCAAAGAAGAACATGCACAGTGCATCCAGATCCACAAATCAATAATTTATAATGTACAAATATTGTTCCTCGGCTGGGAATCAAACACAGGGCTTGCTACACAGCATCCAGTTACTCTAATCACTACGTTACGCAGCCGATAGTGCATCGAAAGGATTCCATCGACACCCTAGTGAAATAAGATGGGCTGTGAAAATAAGAATAGCGTTGAACTGTGTTCTTTGGTGGAACCAATCATAGCTTAATAGGTTGGTTCCAACTAAAAAAATATATTGTATTCCTTCTAGAAGTTAACAACAAGTTAATAATAATTTGTATTTGCAATAAATATTCAATGTATCACTTAAAATTTACAGGCCGACTCCGCGACACCGTTCAACTACAACCCACATCCAGTCGATATGACCAATTTAACGTTATCAAGAGAAATGCAGAACATGGCTGAAAGGTTAGCAGATAACGCACACGATATCTGGGCTAAGAAGAAGAAGGAGGAATTGATGGTTAATGGAGGTAAAAACTGAATTCATTGGATTTTAAGGTCTCTTTTTTATTCTAACAGAAGAATTTTCATCGTTTATTCTAACAGAAGAACCCCACATCTTATATGGAGCTTTTGCAGCTGGATAATTCGAAACTCGCCTTGAGTAGTAAGAATCAACAATTACAACGAAAAAATACTACAGCGTAGTAAAAAAAATAGACGATGAAAGTATTTAATCTTATAGCTTTTTGGATTCGAGAGTTAAACTGATTTGCATCTCCGAAGTCGGGATTGTCAGTAACAATTATCAATGCTGAATCTGTTAGAAATAAAAAAAAATATATCAAACATTTGAGGCCCACCAATATAAATCATATCAAGGTGGCTTGAGCCTAACAGTAGCATCTATATCAAAAAGATGTTTACTTTACTATCAAATAAACTATATTGATAAGTTCATCGTGATCATATTAATTTGAAGAAAACTGAAAATAGTTTATTTCGTTTCTAAATGTACATTAATATAACACATGCTACGACATCCTTTGAAATAAGTATATACCGAAGGGAGGATGCACCATATTGTATTTTTAATAGCAAAGTTACGCTGCATTTTCTAGCTGCAGAATGAATGGATTAGCTCGACTGGGGAAGGAGCATACGCTCACAGCTTGAAATAGCCGCATAATGCTGCTGTGTTTTGTCTGGTGAGTGTAGAGATCCGGAGACCTTTATTACTGGTGACAAGGCATTCCGTCTCAGACCTCAAGGGTGACAACGCATATGCATTATCATTCGTTGTCAAGGATGAATGTAGATGTCACGGGCCGCAGGAATTACTTACCATCAGGTGACTATGCCATGATAACCTCTGATCTGTCATTATTCCTGAGTATTTAGTACAAATTATTTGTAGGACAGTGGCAGACGTTACGTATGTTATTGAAATTTTGTATTTTCAAGGTTAAATTATTAGTTTGTTGATAATGGTAAATAATAACAATATTTTTCACAGGTGGAATTCATCCTCAACTAGTGCCATACGACTTACTCACAGACAAAGAAAAGAAAAAAGATCGAGAACGCTCCCAAGAATTCCTTAAATATCTGCAATACCAAGGTTACAAGCTCCATCGTCCGAGTAAAGCATCACAGAGTGATACAGAACAAACCACTACGGGCGTGGCAATAGAACTCAGATTCGCGTACTCTCTTCTTGAAAAACTTATCCAGTATATTGATAGGGCGACCATTAATATGAAACTGTTGAAGCCATCGACAACATTCAGCCGCAGACCCAGTTTCAAGACCAGCACAAGGGACATCAAGTTCTTTTCGAAGGTAAAACTTATTTTATGGATTATATATTATCTTATTTGCAAAAAAGATGTGTGATTTTTTACTCTTACACAAATTATCTCTCTTAATTTCTAAAATTGTCTATCTCTTATTTTAAAATTAGTGTCTATTCATATTATAATCAGTAGATAAAATATTAATAATTGAAAATCTAACATACTAAACATTTTTTAGTTACCTATAATCTCCTTATACTTAGTTATAATTAATTAAGCTTTAATCTTTGCTAATATGTTCAATAAATGCTATGACCTTATTTAAACTTATCAATTATATTCACACTTCCATCTTTTTAAAAATATTTCTTGTATTATGCATTTTTAATCTATCTATTGCTACATGTGTGTTTTACTATATATTACAAGCCATACAAATCGGAACTAAAGTATTTCAAGAAGGTATTTTATGCAACGTTATTATGGCTTAAATGTATTCATTAATTGCTTTACTTGTACTAATACTAATTGCTTTATGTGTACTAGTTAATCACATGTCATATAGATCGATATATAAAACATAGTGCACGTCAATCATATCAATGTATTCTTGTCACAAAATGTCACTATACATTTCTGTTCAGTGAAACGATGTTAATAAAAATGCATTAGTCAATGTTTTCGTAGCAGACAATTCTATGCGTGGTAATATATCACAATTTAGTTATTTAAATAAAAACATAGGAATGGTTGGAATACAATGTCAATAGCACTGAATTACACATTTATAGCCAAAAGTATCAGTGAGGTCAATATATTAATATATGAAATATCAATCTATGAATATCCTTAGCCAGGGAAATCATTTTCTAAATTATGAACAAATTGTCATTAAAAAAATAATGGGAATCAAACTCCAGAATTTGCATCTTAGTCTAAATTTAGTAGCCGGTTTGTAGTCTCATTCATGGCGACGACTTGGCTACACCGTATATCAATTCACCTTAATATAATCTATGGCCACATAAAAGGATTGTCAAGTATCTCATCACGAATCAAACTTATCAGCTTTACTAATGGTTGCTTTTCAGAATAATAGAAAGTGTTGCTATGTATACAACAAAGCATTAAACAAGGCTTTAATAACATGTCAGTAAATATTTAACATATTAAGTTATATAACCATATGTGCTATTTAAGAACCGATTTTACAGTCGTTGAATAAAATTTATTATTCGGTTCACATTTACATTATATGGTGTTTTGAAAATCTCCAGTTGTATTTCCAAATTATTTTTGTCATATCTATGAAGAAAGAGCAGTCATCCACTTGCTATCCCTATCCGGCTAAAAAGCATATAAATAAATAATTTAAATTCCAAACCACTATAAGACGCTAAGAAACTGTGAGTTCCTTCCGCTCGAACCAAAAATAATTAAAGTTGTAATATAAATGTAATTAACTATTGTTACGTAATAAAATCCTTAAAATTAGGTTTATTCAATGTGCAGCATGCGCATAAATATAAAAAATCATAACTGTGATAGCTTGTTTATAATTGCAATCTTCCTCCAACTAGAATGTTTTGTAAGAATGATTTATTTTAGGTGGTTTTGCCTTTAATGGAGAAATACTTCTCGACGCATCGCAATTACTTCATAGCGGTAGCTACGGCGACCAATAACGTGGGGGCGGCGAGTTTAAAAGAGAAAGAGATGGTGGCAGCGTTGTTCTGCAAGCTAGCTAGTTTGCTGAGATCACGGTATGATATAATATATATAACGACTACATATTATATAGCTCAGTATATAAGCAGTGCTCTATGTAACTATGTGTTCGACGATGAAAGAAAACATTGTGAGGAAACCTGTATGTCTAAGAAATAAATAAAATAAAAATTTCGAATACATGTGTAGTCTGCCTATCCGCAGTGGAGCTGCGTGGTGGACTATACTCTAATACCCTCTATAGAGAGGCCTATGCCCAACAGTGGGATTTATATACCTGTTAAGCTTTCACTAGATGGCAATATAACTAGTCTGGCCATAAATACTGTTACATAAAACTTTTTAATTATTTTAAATTTGGAACACGTATATTATTTTAAAAACTTCTTTCGATTTTGCCATTTCACATATTTTTTCGGTCTCATTATCAAATTACAATATGGAATGTGTGTTAAAGAAAATAGGATTGCAATGATCCCCTTGCACAAAGTGGGTATGGAGCCATCGGTCATATTCCAGACACTTCAAAAGCTCTATATCAGCCGTATGTTTGTATATCGTACTATCAACAGATACAACAACACTTCCTCTGTCGTAAACCAGAAAAGATCGGGGCGGCCGCGTGCTGTTAGAACTACAAAGGCTGTTATTGCTGTTAAAGCCAGAATTCGCGTATTATAAAACAAGCCCTGAAGCTCGGTACTTATCGTCGATATACAGGACATGCCCTAATCAATCGTTACAATTAAAGAGAGTGGATCGATCAAAACGCCTTCTGTCGCGATACGCAGGTGAAAGGCACAGTAATATCCTCTTTACCGTTGAAAACTTTTTTACGATTGAAGAACACTACAATAAGCAAAATGATAAAGTGTACGCTCACAGTTCTAAAGAAGCTGCTCAAGTGGTCAGAAAGGTAAAAAGTGGTCATCATCCTGCGTCAGTGATTGTTTGGTGTCATTTGTCTTGTCAAGGAGTCGCAAAACTATATTTTTGTGAAAAAGGAGTAAAACTTCAGCCAAAGTGTATCAAAATACAGTCTTGGATCGTGTTGTGAAACCTCTCAGCAATAAACTTTTTAAAAATATACCGTGGACTTTCCAGCAGGACTCTGCACAAGGCACGAACTACCCTAGCCTGGCTTGAAACCACTATTCCGGACGTAAGACTGGCCCTCATCAAGCCCAGACTTCAACCCTTTAGACTTCACATTATGGTCAGTTTTAGAGGACATGGTCTGCTCTAAACGACACGGTGACATTGAGTCTTTTAAAAAATCTTTGGAGCAAGCAGTGGCGAAATTTCCCTTGGAAACAGTGCGTAAATCCATATATTTGTGGCCAAACAGATTAAAGGCCTGTATTAAAACCAAAGGTGGCTATTTCGATTTATTTTCAATTTTCGGCTGACTGACTAATAAATATGTAGGTATAAATTTTAATAATATTACATTACTTCATTAAAAAAAATGGATTTTCATTTGTAACAGAACTTATGGCCGGACTAGGTATATACAGAGATAAGGTGACGGGATAAGGCGGCTAAATTGTTTAATGTTCAGAACCGATGATCGTTAATTTGCACTTTGCACTTAATTTGTCTGGTGGTGCATCCTGCCATCGTATTAGAAGCCAAGTCCAACTAAGAACTCAGTTGAGACGATGCAGATTTCGCCTCAGTTCTTACAATATTGCGGGACTAGCTGTCTCTATAGAATTTAATTATAACAATAATAATTCGGAAACGCATATGTGACTCCTCTGGTGTTGTGGATGTTCATGGGTGGCGGTAATCACGTAATAAACAACAAAACGCAGGATATTACTTATACAGTTATGACACAATAAGTAACTACATTCTAAGCACTACTAAAAATATATATATATATATATATATATATATTTAGTAGTGCTTATGCTGTATACAGTATATTAGTGTACCATAACTGAGTGAGTAATTTCCTGCTTTTTGTTGTTTATAAAGCTTCTTTTGTTAATAATACTCTACATTTCAGTTTGGCCGCCTTCGGTCCAGATGTCCGCATAACAGTCCGCTGTCTTCAGGTGTTAGTGAAGGGTATTGATGCTAAATCCCTCGTTAAGAACTGTCCAGAATTCATCAGGACATCCATGCTGACGTTCTTCAATAACGTTGCCGATGATCTAGGCCATACAATCCTGAATTTGCAAGAGGTGAGGTATAAAATTAAATTTAACAAGTGAACATTTTACCTAAGATCTGCTTTCAAAGTTCAAAAATCATTTTTTAACTATAATGCAGATGTGGCGACTCGGTATCGTGATTCGTTAGTCGAAGATAATTGGGTAGACTTCTATTCTAGTAGACTTATGTATAATATACGAGATCTAATTTACTGATAAGACTCGTCGTGTAACCTCTTTTTTGTGCTAAAATAAGATGTGCAGGAATTAAAATTACTATATGAAAATTAATATATAAATAATATGCAAGCATACTAAATAAAAATCGTACTTTTTTTTATAGTTGTATCTTTCTCATAACTTTTATAAATATATCATGATCGTTATATTTCATTGTCGAATAGTTAAATTTTTCCTCATCTTAAGGGTAAATACGCACATCTACGAGGTACGCATCTTAAGACGTCGACGTCACTCGGATACATCAACGGCGTGCTTCTGCCCATCCTGACAGCGATGTTTGATCATTTAGCGAACTGCGAATATGGAGCCGACTTGCTACGTAAGTATATTAAATAATGTTTTAATGTATAATTTTTATAATATATTTATTTTTGAATATTTCGCTATTATTGAATAAGTTAATAATTTACCATTGTAAAACATTCTTATAGTATCGACTGTATTTTGTTTTTTTTTATTAAATCATAACTTTATTTTAGATTTGGGTGGTAAAAGCAATAAGTTTTGAATCTAAAGCTTCCGTATCAAATTAATGATGTTTAAATTGTTTATCATTTTACACTACTACTTTGATTATGTATATCTGATGCAGGTACAAGAA